>CM042686.1:240882176-242132176 GCA_023614405.1 Avena insularis | reverse complement strand
CAAAATATTTTAACGTGGTCTAAACCCTAACTAGAGGTCATCCCAGGGCGGCTGGGGCGGCCAGAAACCGAAACTAGACGCGTACGACTCAAAGTGATACAAACCGACTCGGACCAGATTTCGGTCGGCGGGCGGACAGTCCGGTTGATATCAGCTGAACAGTCCGGTGGGGCGGACACTCCGGGTGAATTCGGCCGGACAGTCCGATCCAGCCGGAAACTTCAATGTTTCCGGGTGGTGTCCGGGCAGTGTCTGATTTGGTGTACTGATTGTCCGTGCCAAAACTTCCCTCGGGCAGGCCTCCGTCTTGATGATCTTCTCTTGTGCCTTCCTCCCGCTCCTCCCTCGCGCATCCTTGGCGATCATCATGTTGGGCTCCTCTTGTAGCCCTTCTCCTCCTCGCGCCATGCATTTTCTCCAACGAACCTGATCATACATAAATGCATAGACTTAGGCAGTATAAAGTTCTCATCAATTAAAGTACCAGATTCGCTTAGGACCAAATTCACATGTTGTTCAAGTAGCTTAGCATGAGCTCTTGTAATGGGTCCAATTCTAATCTCATTGGACTGATCCTTCCTTGCAACAGTTGGAGCATCTGCAAGTGGTGTAATTGTAGGGATGTCATCATCATCTCTCCCTGCTTCAAAAGGCGTCAACCTCGACGCTCAAAGGTCTTCTCCATCATACGATGATAAATCAGCAACGTTGAAGCTATTGCTAACTCCACCAAAATCCTCAATAGGTATATCAATCGAGTAGGCATTATCATTAATCTTGGCTAACACCTTGTAAGGACCATCACCACGTGGCTTCAATTTTGACTTCCGAAGTTGTGGGAACCTATCCTTGCGTAGATGCACCCATACCATGTCACCAGGCTTGAACATGACTTCCTTCCTTGCTAGATTCCTTACAGCAGCAATGTTCTTGCCTTTGTTCTCAATAGCCTCTCGAGTCTTCTCATGAATCTTCTTCACATATTCAACACGTTTTTATGCCTCCATATCAACTCTCTCATGTAATGGCAAAGGCAACAAATCAAGTGGCGTCAATGGCTTGAAGCCATACACCACCTCAAAAGGACAAAGTTGAGTAGTCGAATGCACAACTCTGTTGTATGCAAATTCAACATGTGGCAAACACTCTTCCCACTCCCACAGATTCTTCTTTATCATAGTCCTCAGCAATTCTGACAATGTTCGATTCACCACCTCTGTTTGACCATCTGTTTGGGGATGACATGTAGTGCTGAATAGCAGCTTCGTTCCCAGCTTCCCCCATAAGGTCTTCCAAAAGTAGCTCATGAACTTCACATCACGGTCAGAAACAATCATCTTAAATACTCCATGTCCCTGAAAAACACGTTAGCAACATGCGATGCATCGTCGCTTTTGTGCCAGGCAATAAAATGAACCATCTTAGAGAACCTATCCACTACCACAAATATAGAATCATGACCTCTTTGTGTTTTAGGTAGACCTATCACAAAATCCATACTAATGTCTTCCCATGGTGTAGTAGGTGCAGAGAGAGGTGTATACAAACCATGAGGCTGCAACTTGGATTTCGACTTCTGGCATGTAATACAACGGCTCACAAATCTGTGGACATCACGCCTCATCTTGGGCCAATAAAAATGATCAGTGAGCATGAGAAATGTCTTCTCACGCCCAAAGTGACCCATCAAACCACCAACATGTGATTCCTGCAGTAAGAACAAACACAACGATGATTCTGGAATGCATAGTTTGTTAGCTCTAAACAAATATACATCATGTATGTGATACTTATCCCATGTGTTTTTAAGAGCACACAAACGATATCGTTCAACAAAATCATGGTCAGTTGCATAAAGTGCACAAATACTCTCAAATCCAGGAATTTTAACGTCAAGATTGGTTAATAGCATGTTCTTCCTAAACAAAGCATCAACAACTACATTCTCTTTTCCCTTCTTATACTTAATGATGTACAGAAAAGATTCAATAAACTCAACCCATTTATCTAATCTTCTATGCAAGTTTGATTGAATTTCAAATACTTCAATGCTTCATGATCAGAATGTATGATAACTTATTTTGGCCACAAATAATGTTGCCAAACTTCAAGTACTATAACAAGGGCATACAATACTTTATCATAAATAGGATAGTTCAATCGAGCACCGGTAAGTTTCTCTGAAAAATATGCTATATGGCGACCCTCTTGCATCAAAACGCCACCAATACCTATACCACTAGCATCACATTCAACTTCAAATTGCTTCGAAAAATCAGGTAACGTAAGTAATGGTGAAGAAGTAAGCAAACGTTTCAATGTATCAAAAGCAATATCTTGGGCTGCGCCCCACACAAATGGCACACCTTTCTTAGTCAAATAATTCAATGGTGCAACAATAGTGCTAAAATCCTTCACAAAGCGCCTATAGAAACCAGCTAATCCATGGAAACTGCGCACTTGACTAACATTAATGGGAATAGGCCAATTCTGAATTGGTTCAATTTTAGATTGATCTACCTCTACTCCATGCTTAGATACAACAAATCCCTGAAATATGACCTTATCTTTTGCAAATGTGCACTTCTCAAGATTAGCATGCAATTTATTATCACGCAACACTTGCAAAACTTGTCGGATATGACAATGTTCAGTTTCGTTGTCGCTATAGATAAGTATATCATCAAAATAAACAACCACAAAACGACCAATAAATTCTCTCAAAACATGATTCATCAATCTCATGAAAGTACTAGGTGCATTAGTAAGACCAAACGGCATAACTAACCACTCATACAAACCAATTGTTTTTTTGAAAGCAGTTTTCCATTCATCCCCTTCTTTCATCCTAATTTGATGATAACCGCTACGCAAATCAATTTTAGAGAAAATAGCAGAACCACTCAATTCATCTAGTATATCCTCTAAGCATGGAATAGGATGACGATAGCGAATAGTGATGTTATTAATAGCTCTACAATCTACGCACATGCGCCATGCACCATCTTTCTTGGGCAACAAAATAACAGGAACATCACAAGAATTAAGAGAAACATGAATGTACCATTTTCTAGCAATGCCTGTATTTGTTTTTGTATATCCTTTGTTTCTTCGGGGTTGGTGCTGTAGGGCGCACGGTTTGGTAATGTGGCGCCAGGGATCAAGTCGATTTGATGCTCAATGCCACGAAATGGACGCAATCCTGCGCGTACATCTTTTAGAAACACATCACCAAAATCCTGCAAAACAGTAGATACACCAAGAGAAATAGGGGTCATGTCCAATACCTCGCCCTTATACATGAGCACACGCAGCATGGCTGTAGGATCCTGACGAAACTCTCTCATTTCTTCCTTGGTGGCTAATATCACTAGACCAGGCACTCTCTCACTTTTTGTTATATGATGATTTTTGGGCTCTATTACATCATGTATAGATGCAACACTCTCTCACCTATCTATAGATGCCTCCTTCAAGTTCACTTCTATCATTTGACAAGACTCATTCACAATCTGTTGTGGTATCATTGGTTTCAAATTAATCTTCTTGCCCTTGAACTCCAAGTGATATCTATTGGCACGGCCATTGTGTTGCACATGGCAATCATAAAGCCAAGGCCGACCCAATAAGAGATGGCAAACAGTCATAGGAACCACATCAAAGTCAATAGAATCCTTGTATGGTCCTATTTCAAAATTCACACATACCATATGGTTTACCTTCATCTCACCATTGTCACTTAGCCATTGTATGTAGTAGGGCTTGGGATGAGGTAAATAAGTCAAATTTAGCTTGGCACATAACACCTTACTTGCAAGATTTCTACAGCTACCTCCATCAATGATTACCTTGCAAGCTTTGTTTGGGCCAGTGAGTGCTTTGGTTTGGAACAAGCTGCAGCGCTGAGAGTTAACAATAGGCTGCACACTAAGTCTACGTGGAGAGACCACTATAGTAGGCGCATGCTCAGGGAAGGCATCCATACCGTTCTCGCTGTCATATGCATCATCGCCATGAGTATCAACATCATCTCCACTCTCATACTCTCATTGTTCATTGACAAACATCACCTTGCGGTTGGGACAATCTCTCTTGTAGTGTCCTCGACCTCCACAAGTATGGCATTCCACATCGCGCGTACGCGCAGTTGACATATTGGAACCCGAGCTAGCAGCAGGAGCAACGGGCTTCCTTGCATTGGAACCACAAGAAGACGTGGGAGCAGGCTTGGCCGATGGTGAAGGGTGGCTAGCAACCGCTGCAGGTGGCGCCGTAGGTGGTGGCTGTGTAGATCTCGCCACAAAACGACTGGTAGACGGAAACCTTGCACGTGACTTAGCCTCTTCAGCCAACTGTGATCCGGCCTCTCTAGCACGGTGCAATAGCTCATTCATAGTCTCATACTTGTGATGATGAACAATGCTCTTGATTGGTAACTTCAAATTATTGAGGAACCGCTGCATGGTCATCTCAAGGGATTCACGAACTCTAGCATGCTACATAAGCATCTCCATTTCCATGTAGTAGTCATCAACTGACATGGTTCCTTGCCTCAATTGTCTCAACTTATCAAAAACTGATCGCAGGTAGTTGGTGGGTACAAAACGATCCTTCATTATTTGCTTCATCTCGCGCCAATCCATCACATGAAGTTCATTGTCCTCCCTTCTATTCTGCACAATAGCATCCCACCAGCACAAAGCATATCCATCAAATTCTGACGCTGCAAGCTTGACCTTTTGTCTTTTGGATAGTCACACAATCGCCAGAGTTTCTCAATCTTCAATTCCCATGTAAGGTAATCTTCAGGATCAAGTGAACCATCAAACTTGGGAATCGAGAATTTTGGCTTACCCAAACCATCATCAGTAGCTTGGTTCTAAACATGTAGAGCACACCCAATAGGAGCAAACCCGCGGCCATAAGCAGGTGCAGCAGCAGGAGTAGGTGCTGGGGGATGGGCACGTCCCCTACCAAGATGTGTGGCAGCATCAGCCACACTACCCTCATCATAGTCATCAAAAGCATCATCATGTGGGTGTTCCTGCCGTTTTTATATTGCTACTGTCAAAGCCTCAATGGAACGCTACAAAGTTGCGACATTGACATTGATTGCTGTCACTTGTGTTTGAATAGTAGTGACTGCACCAACATTCTGATCCAATGTCATTTGCATGTCCTGGATATTCTTGTCAATTGCATCTGTCGTGTGAGTAAACACATGCGTCAAGTGGGATCTCAAAGCCTCATATTCACACCAATTAACAAGTTCCTCGTCCTTCTTTTTCTGCGACACAACATCATCATCACTAGAAGACATGATTAGTAGGTTAGTGCAAAAATCAAAATCTGTTTGGTGTAATCTCTCACAACTCACTCACAACTGACGAGAAAGGAGATCTTACCGTTCCAAAGTGAATAGAGATGCTTTACCAAAACAAAATGAAAGACTGGTGCACTGATGGGATGAAGTGAATATCGAGGGTATTGAGAATGTTCACAGGGCACACAAGAAACAAGTCCTAGTGCTGAGATGAAGTGAATATCGAGGGTATTGAGAATGTTCACAGGTGGAGCTGTAGGTATGGTATCCTAACTATACCACAAACAAGTCCTAGTGCTGATCATATAAAAACCCAAGAAACACACACTGTGGAGATAAACGTGGCAAAGCAACTAATGAAAAGGAATATTGCAATGCAAAAGAGAGATGCTAGTAAAAGCTCAAAGTAAACAGGCACAAGATTGCTCAATCTACAAGTGCTATAATCAACTAGGCCTCCAACAATGCACACTTTGATATCTCTTTTTGTCACCCTTATAGCTCTTTTCTCTTTTTTTATACCGATTCTCTTTCCTTTTCTCTTTTTTTTGATTTTTTTTCAACTACAAGACTCAATGCAAACAAGTGCAGCAACTTAAAACAACATTGGGACGGATAGTCCGGTTTATACGCGCCGGAGATTCCGGTTGGGCCGGATAGTCCGCTGGGTTTCTGCCGGATAGTCCGGTTTTGTCTGTCGAAAGTTCTACACTTTGAAAACCTAACTAGTAGCCTGTCGAAGCAAAGCAACTAGTCTTGTGGGTACGTTCCTAGGCACAGATGTTGTACATAGTCTATGTCTATGGTATGCAAACAAACGTACGCTATGTGGACTCAGATAACGATAAAAAACTTGCGGAAAACCGTGATGGTGGACACGGCGGAAAACAAGATCAAAACCCAAAACCTAGACACAAACGAAAACTAGACTCCTACGAGAAAAACCTGCAGATCGGATCTACAAGAAGATACAATCAGCAACTAAAACTCGAAAACAATGCAATCTAGTCTATGGAAAATCTCTTTCTAAGGTTTTTTTTGTATAGGACGAAACAACACTTATCTATGGATGGATTTGTGGATGCTCACCGAGTAAACGAGGAAATCTGATACCAAGATGATATGGGGTGGCCCGATCTTCTCAGCAAGCACTTGTCGATGATGATGGTGGATGATAGATAACTAGTTTATAGCTATGAACTCTCTCGCTGGAACCCTGATGCCAATGAAATAGCTCTCGAACCCTGTGGGATATTCACAACACCATGCTCTTGCGCACGTACTCATCGACCACGATCGATAGTTTGCAATCTACTAATTCCCAGTGGAACAACAGATCACACTCAATTGGAATTGGTAAAATCGATCACAAGTAATTCTAGAGATTCTATGAAAGAAACAACTCCAAAATATTTTAACATGGTCTAAACCCTAACTAGGGGTCATCCCAGGGCTTATAAGGTCGGCTGGGGCGGCCAGAAACTAAAACTAAATGCGGACGACTCAAACTGATACAAACCGACTCGAACCAGATCTCGGTTGGCGAGTGGACAGTCCGGTTGATATCAGCCGGAAAGTCTGGTGGGGCGGACACTCGGGGTGAATCGGCCGGACAGTCTGGTCCAGCCGGAAACTTCAAAGTGTCCTGGTGGTGTCCGAGCAGTGTCCGATTTGGTGTACTGATTATCCGCACCAAAACTTCCCTCGGACAGGCCGGACAGTCTGGGCGGACTCGGTCGGACACTCTGGTTGATGCAAAGCTTTTGGCCTCCATCTTGATGATCTTATCTTGCGCCTTCCTCCCACTCCTCCATCGTGCATCCTTGGCGATCATCATGCTGGGCTCCTCTTGTAGCCCTTCTCCTCCTCCAGCCATGCTTGTTTCTCCAACGAACCTGATCATACATAAATGCATAGACTTAGGCAGTATAAAGTTCCCATCAATTAAAGTACCAAATTCGTTTAGTAGCAAATTCACCCATTGTTCAAGTAGCTTAGCACGAGCTCTTGTAATGGGTCCAATTCTAATCTCATTGGACTGATCCTTCCTTGCAACAGTTGGAGCATCTTCAGTAGGTGTAATTGTAGGGATGTCCTCATCACACGTGGTCACTCCCGATGCCCGTGAACTCTATAGTGAAGCATTAACAATAGCGATTCCAACTGCTTCAGATCTTACATCAGAGGAGCTGGAGGAAGGGCTCAAGCCTTAGAAGCATACAACTAGTGACTCCAGGACGAAGCAACTCACCACGTTGAAGAGAAGTAGTGCATTAACAACAAAATTGCAGATGTAGAGCTGTTCAATTCCCTAGAGCATCAGAACACCCGGAATGTCCCTGTACTAGCCGGTAAAAATCTGGATGTTCAAAAAACCCTTTTCGAGGAAAAGAAAACAAACGTAGTCATGGGGCAGCCTCAGCTTGATAACAAAGGGAACCGGGTGTATAACACGCCGATGGAAAACAGTATCGTGGCCCGAGAGATCCTGGCAAATAATCCAACTCTAGAGAAGGTCCGACAGTGTGTAACACTACACAACAAGGGCCTAGAATAGTAGAAAGTTGCCACGTCCTTCAGCGGGAAGCTCATCTCGAAATCCGACCAATGCCCCAAATATGTGGATTGGCAGCACGGAAACAACCCACCAGAGCCTCCATCCCAACTAGGTAGCGACCATAACCGCTCCCAAAGGAGCCGGGGCACCAGGACAGAGGAGGTGGGAGAATAAGAAGAGATTTGACTCCACAATCGTGCAGCCACAACGAACATCTGAGAAGGCGCTATGTGTCACAAAATGATGCTAGGTACCAGATCAACTCAAACGTAGAGGCGTGGTGTGACGGTTCAAATGATATATATGTGGGCCCAAAGTGCTTTGGACCAAGGGTCCGCCAAACTAACTTTTCGAAGGGGTTTGCTATCTCAAGACACATTCAATCCTATGACGGTATAGCTCGGCTAGATACTTGGCTCCAGGATTTCTTCCAGGCTTGCTGTATTGCCAAAGGAGGAAGTAGTCTGGTCACATTCCGATATCTCCCACTCATGATGCGGAAGACGGCTCGATCATGGACAATGAACTCCCGGAAAACACGGTTCAAAACTGGTATGATATGCAAAGCGTGTTATTTTAGAATTTTGAGGGTACCTACAGGAGGCCCTGTATTGCATCCAGAAAATTAGAGAAACTTGTCGGGACTACCTCGGATGATGGATCGACATGAAAAATTCCTGTGAGGGAGTCAACGACCAGACCACGATCGAAGCTTTCATCGCAAGGCTCCAAATAGGATTACTACATCACCAACTGAAGTGTTACAAAGTTACCGACTTGGGGGAGATGATAGAAATGACATGCAAGTATGAAGATGCCGATGATGATATAGAAGGATTGCTGAACGGCCTGGCTATGCCAAACTCGGCAAAACAGCCAAAACAGCAGCAGACCCAGAAGCGCAAGAACACCTCGGAAGATAAACCCAACCCGGAAAAAGCAACTGTTAACGTTTCAGATCTGGAGGACAAGGAGGGAGCGGAGGCGGCTGGGGACGAGGCTGTGGAGCTTCCCAGGTTCATGGTAGAGGAGACCAGTAACCTGGTAAAACCTACTCTTGGGCCGACATTGCTAATAACCCATGTGTTCATAACCCAGACGGGAACAGGGGCTCTTCCCACACAAATTTCAAGTGTCGTTTTAATGATGACATCAAGAAAGACGAAGCCGCTGGCTACAGGGCCAAGTGACAAAAAGGAAATAACAATTCTAACAAAGATAAGGAGTCCAAGGAAGATAACGACATGGAAGAAGCGGACACCGCTAAACCCAAGTGAAATAGAGGGGGGGGGGTGAATAGGTGCTACTCCAAATTTGCTTCTTTTTCAATTTAGGCTTGACACAAAGGTAAATTCTCTAGATATGAAACTAAGGTGAATTTACGTATATGACAACATAGCTACTAGCATAACACAAGTAAAGGAGCGGTAAGGGGAAAGTGGTAAGCGAGAGTGAAGCACACGGGGACATGAGATTTGATTCACCACAGTTCCTTCCTTTTTAGGGGAAGTACGTCTGCATTGGAGGGGTGAGCGGTACTAAGACCACCATGCCACGAAGTCCTCACTCTATTCTCTGGCGAACTTTCGCCACAAATGGCCTAGTCCACTTTTCCACTATCAGTACCCTTCTAGGCAGGAACCGGTGCCAACAATCTTGGAGAAAACTTCCACAATGGAACAGAGTCTTCTAAGTACAAGGCTAGTTGCACAATGACAACAAGCAAGTTAGAACTGAAAATAATGCCCAAGGTTTCCTAAGGAACACTAGAACAAGGGGCCCTCAAGTGAATAAGGGGGAAATGTAAATCACTTTGGTGGAGATGTAGATTGGTGTCTCCTCCATCAATTCTCCAAAGATCAACGACTTTGGATGGTTGAGAGAGGAGATCTTGAAGATTTGGTGGCTCAACTTCTAGGGTTCATGAGGTTGGGGATGAGTAGCTGTCCAAGGTAGAAGAAGAGCCTTCATATAGGGCTCCAGGAAATATACTTGTTATGCCTACTTAACCCGGAGTGTGTGCCCGAAATGCACCAGACATTCCAGCCTAGGACGGACACTCCGGACGAGCAACCTCGAACATTCCGGTCTGGCAAAGAGTCTTCAAAGAATCCGGCGAGAATCCAGGTGGATTCTGAAATGGGATATTGATTGGAAATCACCTCTTGGCAAAAGTCCGAGGAATTACAAGGTCGGACACTCCGGCCGGCACCAACCAGATACTCCGGCCAGCATGTGCCGGATAGTCCAAGAAAACTCAGCTCTACACACTTAAAAATCCCATAATCTTCTTGTATCAAACCAATTAGAACCCTCTTTTCCCTCCGAGGGAGCAAAAATAACAGTATGCTGACAAGATAATTATGCCCCAAAACACAGAGCACATGATTAAACCTTCCTAGTGTTGCCAACAAACATCAAAACATATAAAGGGCTAAAATGCCCTTTCAATCTCCCCTTTTTTGGTATTTGATGACAACCCAAGGATTTGAACAAATGATTAGCAATAAGCATAGCAACAAATGGTTTACAAACTATAGTGAGGACCCCCTAGATGCGTGACCATTTTAAGTTTGCATTTGAATACAAGATCACACAAACTAGGATCAACACCCACTTTAGATTTTATAAACCGATGAGGTAAGACAAGATACCAAGATAAATACTAGACAAATACATAGGCATAACATAGTCTTTAACAAGATAATGATACCAGGTATGCATGTTTTACCACACACAATGGAGTTTAACACAACATAACCACATAGTTCTCATACGGATAAAATAAAGACACAAGATTCATAGAGGAAAATTGAATGAACGAGAATCTTGTGTACCAATGCAAATCCCTGGTAGCAACCTAATACGGGGCTACTTCTCCCCCTTTGGCATTGAGACGCCAAAATGGGAAAAGAGCGAGACTAAGACGTCCCAAACCGACTCTAGGCACTATAGTCCTCGTCATCCTCATCCTCATCGTCATCCTCATCCACATCATCGTCCTCATCCTCATCCTCATCATCGTCTTGAGCAGTCTCCTTGCCGTGAGGGCAAGAATAGGAGGACACATCCTCAAACAAATACCAATCCACATGGCTCTGGCTATAGTGACCATAAGAGAGTGTCCCATCTGAAACCTGCTAGGAGGAGTCAATGTACACGGGCTGGTTGATCTTCTTGAGCTCCTTCATGCCATTCCTATTGGCCTTGTAGGAATCATACTGACCATGGCGGTTATCTATGTTCTAACACAGGGGTAGCTTCTTCCACCAAGAAGCTTTCTTCACCTTTTGATGCAGTTCCGCTCAAGTGGTGTCAAAACGGAATGCATTGCTATCATGCTTCATGCGAGGGCCATGGGGTACCACTTTCTACACTTCCTCAGATGCATCACCACTATCATCATCATTATCAGGCTCAAAGATATCGTAGGACGGAGGATAGCCATGGGGTGCCTAATAAGGACATCCCTACAATTACACCTACTTAAGATGCTCCAACTGTTGCAAGGAAGGATCAATCCAATGAGATTAGAATTGGGCCCAGTACAAGAGCTCGTGCTAAGCTACTTGAACAACAGGCAAATTTTCTCCTAAACGAATCTGGTACTTTAATTGATGAGAACTTTATATTGCCTAAGTCTATGAATTTATGTATGATCAGGTTTGTCGGAGAAACAAGCATGGCGCGAGGAGGAGAAGGGCTACAAGAGGATCCCAGCATGATGATCGCCCAAGGATGCGCGCGGGAGGAGCAGGAGGAAGGCGCAAGAGAAGATCATTAAGATGGAGGCCAAAAGCTCTGCACCGACCGGAGTGTACGACCGAGTCCACCCGGACTGTCCGGCCTGCCCGAGAGAAGATTTGCCGCGGACAATCAGTACCCCAGTTTGGACACTACCCGGACACCACCCGGAAACTTCAAAGTTTCCGACTAGACTAGACTGTTCGTAGCACTCCACCCGGAGTGTCCGTCTTGACCGGACTGTCCGGCCCGTTTCCATCGGAGTGTCCGGCCGCCGACCGAATCTGGTCTGAGTCGGCTTGTATTAGTTTGAGTCATTTGCATTTAGTTTCGGTTTCTTGCCGCCCCAACTGCCCTTATAAGCCCTTGGACAACCCCTAGTTAGGGTTTAGACCATGTTTAAACTATTTTGGAGTTGTTTCTTTCAAAGAACCTCTGGAATTACCCTGTGATCGAATTATACTACTGCAATTGAGTGTGATCTATTGTTCCATTGGGAATTAGTGGATTGCAAACTATCGTTCGTGGTTGACGGCTGCGTGCGCAAGAGTTTGGTGTCGTGAATATCCCACTATAACATCCCAAATTTTATAATTCCAGATGTTACTAGAAGCATGCATCATATCATTGCATCATGGCATCATACCATAAAACTTTCATAAAAACCCTATTTTGCTTTCTCAATAGTTCCATATGGACAAAGAAGGGGTTATATAAAACCTAACCTTCTAAACCCTTGCAAAATTGTTATATTATGATCCTATGATGATCTCCTTGTTTTTACAAATTTTTAGAGACCAACTTCATTAAATTTGGAGTTAAAATGCAATAGTGATTAAACAATTGGTGAAATAGAAAAAGAAAAAGAAAAGAAACATACAAAAAAAGAAACTAACCTAGGCAGGCCGGTGAGCCAGCCCGCGTCTTACCTACCGCCCGAGCCCGCGGAGGAGGCAGCGCGCAGCCGTACGCGCTAGTTGGGCCGGCCCATGTCGCAGCCCACCCGCACCGCCTCGGTCACCGACAGGTGGGACCGCCTCGCGTCGTCGTCTCCGCAGAGATCAGGACGAACTCGACCTGCCGTCGTGTCTGGAACGAATTCCCTGTCAAATCAGAGAGGATCTCCGAAACCCCCGTGCCAAGCCCCGCCGCCTTCTTATACCCCTCGGCACGCTGCCCCAAAACCCTAAAAAAATTTCTAACCACCAGCACCGGGCTGCTCGAATTGAGGTCAGTACCGACCTCGCCGGAGTACGCCGCCACCGACGCTCGACAGCGAGGTTCTGACATCCTCTGCCCCTCCTTCTCCCTCCTTTGTCTTCCCCTTGCTATACCACGATGTCTCACCTCTTTTTCCCCTATCCATAGTCATAGAGTGTCCGCGATTCCTCGACGGAGCCTCGCCGGAGTTGATGAAGAATAGCCGCCATTTGCTGTCGATTCTAGAGGAGGAGGTCGACGCTGTCCGTGGGAATGGAA
The DNA here is from genome assembly GCA_023614405.1 of Avena insularis. Taxonomy (NCBI): domain Eukaryota; kingdom Viridiplantae; phylum Streptophyta; class Magnoliopsida; order Poales; family Poaceae; genus Avena; species Avena insularis. The sequence goes on along the minus strand of CM042686.1, from coordinate 242,119,073 downwards.
CTGCAAGGAGAAGGCCGTCGCCGTAGTCCACTTTGTCGAGCCGGAGGAGCACCATAGCAACAACACCGATGACCACCGACCACCTCGCCGCCGTCCGCCGCCGTCTACGCCAACGTCGCCGCCACCTGTAAGTCTCCGACGCTCCACCTCCGTCCGATCGCGATCCAGCGGCGTAGAATATATCCTTTTACCGAATCGGTACTGGCCAATAGCAGCATGCCGCGTGGCACGCCAGCATTAGCACGCCGCGTCAGCGCCGCTGGACCAGTCCGACGCTGCCACATGTCGTTCGCGTAGCCACCCCGTCTGGTTTTGTTTTTAAAATAGTCAGAAATTGTTTTAATCTTGTATAATTCGTAGTAAATCAAATACTTGGCCAAAAATTGTGTATAATATACCGTTGGATTCATAAAATTGACTAGAACCCAGATATTCAATAATATTATTAGTATACTGTACTATATTCGTGGTAGGATTTAAAGTTTAGTTTGGCGTATTTTAATTATAGGAAAATAATCGTAACTCCATTTTAGTTGATTCTTGTTGATTTGGCTTTGTATCTACGAGATCTACTGTGTAAAATTGGTATATCTTGTTTAGAATGTTTAGATCTGTTTCGAGGTGGATTGGAACTGTATATCTATTTATGAGCATATTTAATTAAGTAATGATCCAAAATACATAAAATCTGTGGGAAATCGATACTAATGGCATCCCCAACTCAATAACACCCCTGAATAATATTCTTGGTTGAATTTGAACCCATCCTTGCATATTAACATGTGGCATGCATGCATATTTAGTTTTGTGGCATTGTTTTGTGCAAGTTGTAATTGGATCTATGTTTGTGTTTCGTTAGATTGTTTGGAGCGCGCTGAGGAGTACTGTTGTGTAGAGTGCTGCTTGGATCAAGGAAAGTTACACCACTTGTTCATGTTTTTGTCCCAGTTTTTGACTATGCATGTTTTACTCTTCAAATTCTGTAGTATGCATGTGTAGGATTTCGGTAGATTTTCTTAGTACTATTTTTTCAAGTGCGGTTTTGTAGTATGCCATGAGTAGCTCTATGCTTAGAATTTTTCATCCCAATAGGTTATCATTTTTTGCTAAGTTATGCCTGTTATGCTATATATTTATATATATAATGTACCGTTGGGGGGTTCGAAAGACTCAAAATTTTCTAAGTATAAAGAGATCTCTCGAGCGAACCTTTTCTTCTCAAAACCCCCTTCAAAAATAAAACTAAGTTTTCTTCTGGGCGTAATGGCTGTCGGGTCAACGAGTGGAATTTGGTGGAGGACGGCTACCCAGGAATCAAAGAAGTCTGCCATGTTTCAGAATTCAGAAGCTTCCAGTGCAACCAGAATACATATGGGCTCTGTCTTGGCTTAGTACTTAGTGGGAAACCTCACCGGGGTACCAACATTTGGAGGTTCTTGGCACGGTTGGATCCAGCTGGTAGAGGGGCTACTAAGGGAAAGCTTCGCCATGGTCTTGTCTGTAAAAGGACTTGATCGTGGATTATGCGGAAAGTGCACGACCTCTCGAGAGTATTGCAATCTGATCGATCAGCTGAGTTCACGGAAAAGAACACTTGAGCATCTGAAGGATGGAGCCTCTGAAAGATCTTCCTCTCTCTTTCCAAACTTAAAGTTTTTATAAAACTCTAGGGTGTTAGTAATATCGCCAATGGGTGGGATTTTGGGGACTTGGTGCGTAATATCCAAGTGCTAGGTTGTTTGGACACTTGGTTAGTAATATCCTCGTGTTCCACTCGACCCTGTAATACTTAAACAATGTTTACAAAGTAGGGTAAAACTCTCCCTCTCTTGTTCTTACTTAGAGAAAATTGGCTTAATGCAAATGAACCCCAAAGCCTACTCCAAGCCTTGCATGTAGAGTTAGTCTTATTCTTTCCTTGGTGTAATTTTCCAATACATTCAAAGTATTGACCCAACTTGTTGGCTGCACGTCTTATGTGCAGAATCTGAAGATTGAAATGTGCGTAGGGATCTCGGGTCTTCATGCAACTAGCCTGAGGTGTTGATGGACTCAAGTTTTATTTAGTTTCCGCTGTTTTATTTGAGCTAGCTATAAGCTATGCAAGTTGTAATAAATATACTCTGGATTATTCATGTAATAATGACTTGTGTTTTACATGATATTCATCGACTATGAAGTGCTAGCTATTGATCCAGGGACTAGCATGTTAATCACAGGGACTTAGGATCTTTAACGATCCGAGGTCACAACAGATGGTATTAGAGCACAAAGTTGCATTTAGGACGTGACCCCTAGGATTGGAAACCACCTTTACCATTGTGTGTTTTTGCTTTCTATATTCTTCTAAGTTATTTATGCTCTTCTAGTAAATTCTTTTCCTTATCGCTTTGTATCTAATTTTCATTCTCCTAACATAAAGATGACGAGCTTCTACTACGACACCATCGAAGACATCAAGTACCTGTGCTTTGGGGAATGCCTTCTGGACATCCTCAAGACATTGGAGCTGCCCATGCCGTCTATCAAGGGGAGCAAGTTGAGGAAGATGCACAAGGAAGGATGCTGGGCGATCAAAGTCATCCAACCGGGTCAAAGGGAGACTGAACCCAAGACGGAGATCATTGTGCTCAACATCGTCAGCGACTCCAAGGAGAAAGGACTTAGCACCATCATGCAAGAGCTCATCGGACGCCTATGTGGACGCCACCATGAAGAGGTGGAAGGCCACTACATCAATCTCTTAGGGAGGCATGATGTGAAAGGAGTTCCAATCGAGTTAACCTCAAAGGAAAGGGCGACATCCAAGCATTGAAGGATCCAATTCCAAGACTTGGGGTGCCACATCAACGATCTTGAGGAAGGAAGCTGCTTTGAGATCATAAGGAATGACGAGTTAAGCACCCTAGTCGAGGAGAAGGACGAGAAGATCCAAGAGCTAGAAGAGAAGGTCAAGTCCCTAGAAGGGAATATCACAGCCCAAAACAAGAAGTTCACTAATCAAGAGAAGAGGGTGCAGTATAAGAACAACAGAATTAGGGAACAGAGGGAGGAAGCGCAAGGAGCTGTCCAAGACGAAGATCAACAAGAGGAGCAAGTTCTCTGCCGCGATAGAGAAAAGCACCAGTTCTCTGCCACGGCAGGAAAACAGAGTCCAGCTCTGCCACGACAGAGAAACCGATTGAAACTCTGCCATGGCAGAGTCAAGTGGCCGAACACTCTATGGGTCGGTTTGTATCATAGTTGGGTGGGACAAACTCGGATCCCACCTTAGGCTGCCGCCCCCAGACTCATAAATAGATGGGGCGCCATACCAAGTTAGGTTTAGAGACCACATTAAAATTATTTTGGAGTTTTTCCTTTTATAGAACCTCTGGAATTACCCTGTGATTGAATTCTACCAATTGCAATTGAGTGTGATCTGTTGTTCCATTGGGAATTAGTAGATTACAAACTACCGTTCGTGGTTGACGGCTACGTGCGCAAGAGTGTGGTGTTGTGAATATCCTAAAAGGTTCGAGAGCTGTTGCATTGGCATCAGGGTTCGAGTAGGAGAGATCATAGCTACGCACTAGTTATCTATCATCCACCATCATCATCGACAAGAGCTTACTGAGAAGATCGGGCCACCCCATATCATCTTGGTATCAGATTTCCTCATTGCTTCAGTAAGCAATCCACAATCCATCCTTGATTAGAGAGTGTTTTTCATCCTATATAGAAAAAGCCCCACAAAAAGAGTTACCACAGACTAGATTACATCATATTCGAGTAATAGTTGCTGGTCGTGTTCATCTTTTAGTTTAGATCTAGATTTGTTTCATTGTTTTTCTTCTAGTCTAAGTCGACTCCACCATCCTTTCGGCCGCCTCTAGCAGATCCAATCCTACCAAAGGAGTCCTTGTGTTTTACTCTTGGCTGAGTCGGTTTGCATAAATTAAAAAAAAAGTAGCTACCGATTCTGTCGTGGCACGGAAACGTGTTGTTTTCCTGCCGCAAGTCCTACCGCGACACGGTCTCCTGCCGCGGCATGATTTTCTCTGCCGGACACGCGCCTACCCTGCCGCCGCTCTGTCGCGGCACAATTCTGCATGTTTTCTCTATCGTGCGCCAGCTTCTCTGCCGCTGCTCTGCCGTGGCACGTTTTTGCCTATTTCTCTGCCGCGGTACAGGAAATTTTCTGCCACGACACAATTTTGAGCTGACTTGTTGCTACGACACCATAATTGCAAAGTGTGACAAAAATTGCACTTTTCCTTAAACTTAGCCACAACCATTCTATTACATAGGTGTAGGAACTTGCCTATTGAGACTAGTTTCCGCTCCTACAGGTTGCTCTTAGGATTTTGGTGTTGTACTTTGTAATTTGGTCGTGTGTGCTATATAAAAAAAGAGAGAAAAAGCAAACTAGCAAACGAAAACGCAAAAAAAAGAGCTATACAAAAGAGAAAGAAAAAGTGAAAAAGGAGAATTTGAGCAAGAGGCCTAGTGATATCTTTGTGCACCGGTAGATTGAGCAATCTTGTGCCTGTTTACTTTGAGCTTTGCTAGTGTCTCTCGAGAGTAGTGTAACACCCTTCATAGTTGCATTGCCACGTTTTTCTCCACGTGTGTGTTTATTGGGTTTTTGTACGATCAACACTAGGACTTGTTTGCGGTGTAGATAGGATACCATACCTATAGCTCCATCATAAATAACTTGTGTGCCCTACGATCGTTCTCTATACCTTCGATATTCACTTCATCACATCAGTGCATTAGTCTTTGATTTCGTTTAGTAAAGCATCTCTATTCACTTTGGAATAGTAAGATCTACTTTCTTATCAATTGTGAGTGAGTTGTGAGTCTCCACCATACAAATTTTGATTTTTTCACTAACCTACTCATCATTTCTTTGAGTGATGATGAAGTTGTGTCACAGAAAAAGCAGCTTGAGGAGCTTGTTAATTGGTGTGAGTATGTTGATGGGAATATCAAGGACATGCAAGATGCAGTGGAGAATAATACTGGAATAATCAATAATATTCAGACTCAGCTGACCGCAATGAATGTCAACTTTGCTACCTTGTAGCATTCAATTGAGGCTATTCAAGCGACAATTCAGCAAGGACAAGCACACCACCATGATGATGTGTTTGAGGATTTTGATGAGGGTAGTGCGGCTAATGCTACCCCACATCATGGCAGGGGATGTGCCATTCCCCCTTCACCTACGACTGCTCCTCATTATGCCTGTGGTTATGCTCCTGTGGGACGTGCTCAGTTTGTGCCGAATCAAGCTGATGATGGCTTGGGCAAGCCCATGTTTTCAATTCCCTCTTTCAGTGGATCCCTTGATCCTAAGGATTATCTTACTTGGAAGTTGATTGAGAAGCTTTGGCGTTTGTTTGATTATCCAGAACACAAGAAGGTCAACCTTGCAGCATTAGAATTTGATCGATATGCTTTGGTGTTGGTGGGATGCTATTGTGCAAAATAGAAGGAACGACAATCAACTTCATGTGATGGATTGGCGTGAGATGAAGAGCATTATGACAGATCATTTTGTCCCCACCAATTACTTGCGATCAATGTTTGACAAGCTTACACAGTTGAGGCAAGGGACAATGACAGTTGATGAGTATTACATGGAGATGGAGATGCTTATGCAACGTGCTAATGTTCGTGAATCCCGTGAGATGGGAATGCAGCGTTTCCTCAACAATTTGAAGCTTCAAATCAAGAGCATTGTGCGTTATCACAAGTACGAGACACTGAACGAGTTGCTGCACCATGCTAGAGAGGCCGAGTCACATCTTGCGGAGGAGGCAAAGTCACATGCATGTTTTCCTTCTTCCATCCGTTTTTTCGGCCAGATTGATACCTCCTACTATGGCGCCACCTGCTGCTAGTCCTCCTACACCATCAGCCAAACCAGCAAGTACATCTTTGTTTGGTTCTAATGCTCAGAAGCCTACTTCTAGTTCGGGTTCCAATATGCCGACTGCACGTACTCGCGATGTGGTGTGCCATACTTGTGGAGGTAGAGGACACTACAAGAAGGATTGTCCAAATAGCAAGGTGATGTTTGTTAATGAACAAGGTGAAGTAGAGAGTGGAGATGAATCTGATGACAATGATGCTCATGATGGTGTGGATGGTGCAGATGCTTATCCTAAGCGTGCACAAACTATTGTCGTATCTTCACGTATACTTAGTGTGCAACCTATTGATGAATCTCAGTGTTGCAACTTGTTCCAACCAAAAGCTCTAGTTGGACCTAACAAAGCTTGCAAGGTAATTATTGATGGAGGTAGCTGTAGAAATCTTGCAAGTAAGGAGTTATGTGCCAAGCTGAATTTGACATATTTGCCTCATCCCAAGCCATACAACATCCAATGGTTGAGCAATAATGGTGAGATGAGGGTAAATCATATGGTACATATGAATTTTCAAATAGGGCCATACAAAGATTCTATTGACTTTGATGTGGTTCCTATGACTATTTGCCATCTTCTATTGGGTCGGCCTTGGCTTTATGATCGCCATGTGCAACACAATGGCCGAGCCAATACATATCACTTGGAATTCAAAGGAACTAAGATTACTATGCAGCCAGACACCACAAGACATTATGAATGATTCTCGCCATAAGATAGAAGTGAATTTGAAGGAAGATCCTATATCTCGGCGAGATTGTGTGACAACTGTTCCTGATGTAATAGAGCCTAAATTGAGTGATATAACGAAAAGTGAGAGAGTGCCTAATCTATTGATATTAGCCACCAAGGAAGATATGAGAGAATTTCGTGAGGATCCTACAGCCATGCCACTTGTGCTCATGTATAAGGGTGAGGTATTGGTTTCTAATGACATGGCCCCTATTTCTCTTGGTGTCTCTTCTATTTTGCAGGATTCTTGGGATGTGTTTCCAGAAGATGTACCCATAGGATTGCCTCCATTGGGTGGTATTGAACACCAAATTGACTTGATCCCTGGCGCCACACTTCCCAACCGTGCACCCTACAAGACAAATCCCGAAGAAACTAAGGAGATACAAAAGCAAGTACAAGCGTTGCTGGATAAAGGGTACATTCATGTTTCTCTTAGCCCTTGTGCTATTCCTGTTATTTTAGTGCCTAAGAAAGATGGTACATGGCGCATGTGTGTAGATTGTAGAGTGATTAATAACATCACTATTCGATATCGTCATCCTATTCCACGCTTAGAGGATATGCTAGATGAATTGAGTGGTGCTGCTGTTTTTTCTAAGATTGACTTGCGTAGTGGTTATCATCAAATTAGGATGAAAGAATGGGATGAGTGGAAAACTGCTTTCAAAACAAAATTTGGTTTGTATGAGTGGTTAGTCATGCCATTTGGTCTTACTAATGCACCTAGTAGATTCATGCGATTGATGAATCATGTTTTGAGATATTTTATTGGTTGTTTACTTTGATGATATACTTATCTACAGCCACAATGAAATTGAACATTGTAATCATATCCGACAAGTTTTCCAAGTGTTGCGTGATAATAAATTGTATGCTAATCTTGAGAAGTGCACATTTGCAAAAGATAAGGTCATATTTCTGGGATTTGTTGTATATAAGAATGGGGTAGAGGTACATCAATCTAAAATTGAATCAATTCAGAATTGGCCTACTCCCATGAATGTAAGTCAAGTGCGTAGTTTCCACGGCTTAGTTGGTTTCTATAGGCGCTTTGTGAAAGATTTTAGCACCATTTCTGCACCTTTGAATGATTTGACAAAGAAAGGTGTTCCTTTTGTATGGAGCGCGACCCAAGATATTGCTTTTGATACATTGAAACACTTGCTTACTTCTGCACCATTATTTGCATTACCTGATTTTTTGAAGCAGTTTGAAGTTGAATGTGATGCTAGTGGTATATTCATTGGTGGCATTTTGATGCAAGAGGGTCGCCCTATAGCATATTTTTCTTAGAAACTTACTGGTACTCGCTTGAATTATCCTATCTATGATAAAGAATTATATGCACTTGTTAGAGTACTTGAAGTTTGGCAACATTATCTGTGGCCAAAGTAATTTATCAACATTCTGATCATGAAGCATTGAAATACTTGAAAGCTCAATCAAACTTGCATAGAAGATTAGCTAAATGGGTTGAGTTTATTGAGTCTTTTCCTTACATCATTAAATATAAGAAGGGAAAAGAGAATGTTGTTGTTGATGCTTTATCTAGGAAGAACATGCTATTATCCAATCTTGATGTTAAAATTCCTAGATTAGAAGCTATTTGTGCACTTTATGCAACTGACCATGATTTTGCTGAACCATATCGTTTATGTGCTCTTAGAAACGCATGGGATAAGTATCATATACATGATGGATATTTGTTTCGAGCTAACAAACTATGTATTCCAGAATCATCGTTACGTTTCTTCTTAGTGCAGGAGTCACATGCTGATGGTTTGATGGGTCATTGCTCATGCTTGCTGATCATTTTTATTGGCCCAACATGAGGCGTGATGTGTACAGATTTGTGAGATGATGTATTACATGCCACAAGTCGAAATCCAAGATGAAGCCTCACGGTTTGTATACACCTCTCTCTATGCCTACTACTCCATGGGAAGACATTAGTATGGATTTTGTTCTAGGTCTACCTAAAACTCAGAGAGGTCATGATTCTATATTTGTGGTACAGGATAGGTTCTATAAGATGGCTCATTTTATTGCCTGCCACAAAAGTGACGATGCGTCGCATGTTGCTAACCTGTTTTTCAGGGACATCGTGAGATTACATGGAGTACCTAAGACAATTGTTTTTGACCGTGATGTGAAGTTCATGAGCTACTTTTGGAAGACATGTCATCCCCAAACAGATGGTCAAATGGAGGTGATGAATCGAACATTGTCAGAGCTGCTAAGGACTATTATAAAGAAGAATCTGCGGGAGTGGGAAGAGTGTTTGCCACATGTTGAGTTTGCATACAATAGGGCTATGCATTCAACTACTCAGCTTTGTCCTTTTGAGGTGGTGTATGGCTTCAAGCCATTGACGCCACTTGATATGTTGCCTTTGCCATTACATGAGAGAGTTGATATGGAGGCATCAAAACATGCTGATTATGTGAAGAAAATTCATGATAAGATTCGAGAGGCTATTGAGAAGAAAGGCAAGAACATTGCTGCTGCAAGGAATCAAGCAAAGGAAGGAAGTGTTGTTCAAGCCTAGAGACATGGTTTGGGTGCATCTACGCAAGGATAGATTTCCACTACTTCACAAGTCCAAGTGGAATCCACATGGTGCTGGTCCTTACAAGGTGTTAGCCAAAATGAATGATAATGCCTACTCGGTTGATATACCTATTGAGTACTTTGGTGGAGTTAGCAACAACTTCAACGTTGCTAATTTGTCACCATATGCTGGAGAAGACCTTGGAGCATCGAGGTCAATGCCTTTTGAAGGGGGGAGATGATGAGGACATCCCTACAATTACATCTACCCCAATTGCTAATGATGATGTTCCAATTGCTGCAGAGAAAGATCAATCCAATGAGATAAGGATTGGACCAATTACAAGAGCTCGTGCTAAGCTACTAGAACAACAGGTGAACTTGTTTCTTAATGAACCTGGTGTTTTAATTAATGAGAATTTTATACTACCTAAGTCTTTGAATTATTGTATGATCAGGTACTTAGGAGAAGAAGGCGTAGCACAGAGCGAGGAGCTAATGGAAGGTGGCGTGTTGATCAATAAAGAATGTGCGAGGGAGGAGAGGGAGGAAGCACAAGGAGCTGTCCATGACGAAGATCAACAAGAGGAGCAAGTTCTCTGCCGCGGCAGAGAAAACCACTAGTTCTCTGCCACGACAGGCTTCCACGGCAGAGAAACCGACTGAAACTCTGCCAGAGCAGAGTTAAGTGGCCGAACCCTCTATGGGTCGGTTTGTATCGTAGTTGGGTGGGACCAACTCGGATCTAACCTTAGGCCACCGCCCCCAGACTCATAAATAGATGGGGCGCCATACCAAGTTAGGTTTAGAGACCACGTTAAAATTATTTTGGAGTTGTTTCTTTTATAGAACCTCTGGAATTACCCTGTGATCGAATTCTACCAATTGCAATTGAGTGTGATATGTTGTTCCATTGGGAATTAGTAGATTGCAAACTACCGTTCGTGGTTGACGGTTGCGTGCACAAGAGTGTGGTGTTGTGAATATCCTACAAGGTTCGAGAGCTGTTGCATTGGCATCAGGGTTCGAGCGGGAGAGATCATAGCTACGCACTAGTTATCTATCATCCACCATCATCATCGACAAGAGCTTGCTGAGAAGATCGGGCCACCCCATATCAAGTTGGATCATCTTCAATAGTCATTGGGGTAGGTGTAATCGTAGGGATGTCCTCATCATCTCCCCCTTCAAAAGGCGTCGACCTCGATGCTCCAAGGTCGTCTCCATCATATGGTGATAAATCAGCAACGTTGAAGCTGTTGCTAACTCCACCAAACTCCTCAATAGGTATATCAATTGAGTAGGCATTATCATTAATCTTGGCTAACACCTTGTAAGGACCAGCACCACGTGGCTTCAATTTTGACTTTCGAAGTAGTGGAAACCTATCCTTGCGTAGATGCACCCATACCATGTCATCAGGCTTGAACAACACTTCCTTCCTTGATTCTGTGCAGCAACAATGTTCTTGCCTTTCTTCTCAATAGCATCTCGAGTCTTCTCATGAATCTTCTTCACATATTCATGACGTTTTGATGCCTCCATATCAACTCTCTCATGTAATGGAAAAGGCAACAAATCAAGTGGCGTCAATGGCTTGAAGCCATACACCACCTCAAAAGGACAAAGGTGAGTACTCGAATGCACATCCCTGTTGTTTGCAAACTCAACATCTAGAAAAAACTCTTCCCACTCCTGCAGATTCTTCTTTATCATAGTCCTCAGCAACTGTGACAATGTTTGATTCACCACCTCCGTTTGACCATCTGTCTGGGGATGACATGTAGTACTGAATAGGAGCTTCGTTCCTAGCTTCCCCCATAAGGTCTTCCAAAAGTAGCTCATGAAATTCACATCATGGTCAGAAACAATCATCTTGGGTACTCCATGTAATCTCACGATGTCCCTGAAAAACAGGTTAGCAACATGCGACGCATCGTCGCTTTTGTGGCAGGCAATAAAATGAGCCATCTTAGAGAACCTATCGACTACCACAAATATAGAATCATGACCTCTCTGTGTTTTAGGTAGACCTAGCACAAAATCCATACTAATGTCTTCCCATGGTGTAATAGGTGTCGAGAGACGTGTATACAAACCATGAGGCTTCAACTTTGATTTGGACTTGTGGCAAGTAATGCAACGACTCACAAACCTGTAGACATCACGCCTCATCTTGGGCTAGTAAAAATGATCAGCGAGCATGAGCAATGTCTTCTCACGCCCAAAGTGACCCATCAAACCACTAGCATGTGATTCCTGCACTAAGAACAAACCCAACAACGATTCTAGAATACATAGTTTGTTAGCTCTAAACAAATATCCATCATGTATATGATACTTATCCCATGCGTTTCTAAGAGCACACAAATGATATGGTTCAAGAAAATCATTGTTAGTTGCATAAAGTGCACAAATACTTTCTAATCCAGGAATTTTAACATCAAGATTGGTTAATAGCATGTTCTTCCTAGACAAAGCATCAGCAACTACATTCTGTTTTCCCTTCATATACTTAATGATGTAAGGAAAAGATTTAATAAACTCAACCCATTTAGCTAATCTTCTATGTAAGTTTGATTGAGCTTTCAAATACTTCAATGCTTCATGATCAGAATGTATGATAAATTCTTTTGGCCACAAATAATGTTTCCAAACTTCAAGAACTCCAACAAGTGCATACAATTCTTTATCATAAATAGGATAGTTCAACCTAGCACCAGTAAGTTTCTCAGAAAAATATGCTATAGGGCGACCCTCTTGCATCAAAACACCACCAATACCTATACCACTAGCATCACATTCAACTTCAAATTACTCGAAAAATCAGGTAATGCAAGTAATGGTGCAGAAGTAAGCAAACGTTCCAATGTATCAAATGCAATATCTTGGGCTGCGCCCCACACAAATGGCACACCTTTCTTAGTTAAATCATTCAATGGTGCAGCAATAGTGCTAAAATCCTTCACAAAGCGCCTATAGATACCACCTAAACCATGGAAACTACGCACTTGACTCACATTCATGGGAATAGGCCAATTCTGAATTGATTCAATTTTAGATTGATCTACTTCTGCCTCATGCTTAGATACAAGAAATCCCAGAAATATGACCTTATCTTTTGCAAATGTGCACTTTTCAAGATTAGCATAGAGTTTATTATCACGCAACACTTGCAAAAATTGTCGGATATGACTACAATGTTCAGTTTCGTTGTGGCTATACATAAGTATATCATCAAAATAAACAACCAATAAATTCTCTCAAAGCATGATTCATTAATATCATGAAAGTACTAGGTGCATTAGTAAGACCAAACGGCATAACTAACCACTCATACAAACCAAAATTTGTTTTGAAAGCAGTTTTCCATTCATCCCCTTCTTTCATCCTAATTTGATGATAACCACTACGCAAATCACTCTTAGAGAAAATACCAGAACCACTCAATTCATCTAGCATATCCTCTAAGCATGGAATAGGATGATGATATTGAATAGTGATGTTATTAATAGCTCTACAATCTACACACATGCACCATGTACCATCTTTCTTAGGCACTAAAATAACATGAACAACACAGGGGCTAAGAGAAACATGAATGCACCCTTTATCCAGCAACACCTGTACTTGTTTTTGTATCTCCTTTGTTTCTTCGGGGTTGGTCCTGTAGGGTGCATGGTTTGGTAATGTGGCACCAGGGATCAAGTCGATTTGATGCTCAATGCCACACAATGGAGGCAATCCTGCTGGTACATCTTCTGGAAACACATCGCCAAAATCCTGCAAAACAATAGATACACCAAGACAAATAGGGGTCATGTTGTTAGAAACCAATACCTCGCCCTTATACATGAGCACAATTGGCATGGTTGTAGGATCCTCACGAAACTCTCTCATATCTTCCTAGGTGGCTAATATCACTATACTAGGCACTCTCTCACTTTTCGTTATATCACACTTTTTGGGCTCTATTACATCATGTACAGCTGCAACACTACCTTGCCTATCTATAGGTGCTTCCTTCAAATTCACTTCTATCTTTTGACGAGACTCATTCACACTCTGCCATGGTGTCATTGGCTGCAAATTAATCTTCTTTCCCTTGAACTCCAAGTGATATGTATTGGCACAGCCATTGTGTTGCACATGGCGATCATAAAGCCATGGCCAACCCAGTAATAGATGGCAAACAGTCATAGGAACCACATCAAAGTCAATAGAATCATTATATGGTCCTATCTCAAAATTCACACGTACCATATGATTTACCTTCATCTCACCCTTGTCACTCAACCATTGTTTGTAGTATGGCTTGAGATGAGGCAAATAATTCAAATTCAGCTTGGCACATAACTCCTTACTTGCAAGATTTCTACAGCTACCTCCATCAATGATTACCTTGCAAGCCTTGTTAGGTCCGACGAGTGCTTTGGTTTGGAACAAGTTGCAGCGCTGAGAATCAACAATAGGCTGCACACTAAGTATATGTGGAGAGACCACTATGGTAGGCGCATGCTCAGGGAAGGCATCCATACCGTCCTTGCTGTCATATCCATCGTCGCCATGAGTATCAACATCATCTCCACTCTCATACTCTCCTTGTTCACTGACAAACATCACCTTGCGGTTTGGACAATATCTCTTGTATTGTCCTCTACCTCCATAAGTATGTCACTCCACATCACACGTACGCGCAGTTGACATATTGCAACCAGAGCTAGCAGCAGGAGCAGCGGGTTTCCGAGCATCGGAACCAAAAGAAGACATGGGAACAGGCTTGGCCGATGGTGAAGGGTGGCTAGCAGCCGCTACAGGTGGCGCCGTAGGTGATGGCGGTGTAGACCTTGCCGCAAAACAACTGGTAGACGGAAACCTCTACGTGACTTAGCTTCTTCAGCTAAGTGTGATTCGGCCTCTGTAGCATGGTGCAATAGCTCATTCATAGTCTTGTACTTTGATGACGAACAATGCTCTTGATTGGTAGCTTCAAATTGTTGAGAAATCACTACATGGTCATCTCAAGGGATTCATGAACTCTAGCACGTTGCATAAGCATCTCCATCTCCATGTAGTACTCATCACCTGACATGGTTCCTTGCCTCAATTGTGTCAACTTGTCAAAAACTGTATGCAAGTAGTTGGTAGGTACAAAAAGTCCTTCATGATGCGCTTCATCTCGTGCCAATCCATCACAGGAAGTTCATTGTCCTCACTTCTATTCTGCACAATAGCATCCCACTAGCGCAAAGCATATCCATCAAATTCTGACGCGACAAGCTTGACCTTCTTGTCTTCTTGATAGTCAAACAATTGCCAGAGCTTCTCAATCTTCAACTCCCATGTGAGGTAATCTTCAGGATCAAGTCAGCCATCAAACTTGGGAATCGAAAATTTGAGCTTGCCCAAACCATCATCAGCAGCTTGGTTTGGAACACGTTGAGCACGTCCAAGAGGAGCAAAACCGCGAGCATAAGCAGGTGCAGCAATAGGCGCAGGTGCAGGGGGATTGGCACGTCCCCTGCCATGATGTGGTGTAGCTCTAGCCACACTACCTTCATACTTGTCATAAAAAACATCATCATGTGGGTGTTCCTGCCATTGTTGAATTGCTACTATTAAGGCATCAATGGAATGCTGTAAAGTTGCGACATTGGTATTGAGTGCGGTCACTTGTGTTTGAATGTTAGTGACTGCAACAACATCCTGGTCCACGGCCACTTGCATGTCCTGGATATTCTTGTCAATGGCATTAGTTGTGTTAGTAAACACACGCGTCAAGTGAGATTTCAACGCCTCATATTCGCGCCAAGTAACAAGTTCCTCATCCTTTTTTCTACGACACAACACCATCATCACTAAAAGACATGATTAGTAGGTTAGTGCAAAAATCAAAATATGTTGGGTGGCACACTCACAACTCATTCACAACTAACAAGAAAGCGGATCTTACCATTCCAAAGTGAATAGAGATGCTTTACGAAACGAAATCAAAGACTGGTGCACTGAAGTGATGAAGTGAATATCAAGGGTATAGAGAACGATCACAGGGCACACAGGTTATTTATGGTGAAGCTCTAGGTATGGTATCCTAACTACACCGCAAACAAGTCCTAGTGTTGATCGTATAAATCCCAAGAAACACACATGATGGAGATAAACGTGGCAAAGCAACTTATGAAAAAGGAATACTGCAATGCACAAGAGAGACGCTAGTAAAAGCTCAAAGTAAACAGGCACAAGATTGCTCAATCTACAAGTGCTATGATCAACTAGGCCTCCAAAAGTGCACACTTTGATATCTCTTTTGGTCATGCTTGTAGCTCTTTTCTTCTTCTTTTTTATACTAATTCTCTTTTATTTTCTCTTCTTTTTTTCAACTATATGACTCAATGCAAACGAGTGCAGCAACTTAGAACAAAACTGGGCCGGATAGTCCGGTTGATACGGCCGGATAGTCCGTGGTGAAACGGCTGGATAGTCCGGTTTTGCCTGTCGAAATTTTCTGCACTTCGAAACCCTAATGAGCAGCCTGTCGGAGCAAAGCAACTAGTATCATGGGTACGTTCCTAGGCACGGATGTTGTAGATAGGCTGTGTCTATGGTATGCAAACAAAGGTACGCTATGTGGACTCAGACAAACGATGAAAACTTGCGGAAAAACGGTGATGGTGGACACGGTGGAAAACAAGATCAAACCCTAAACCTAGACACAAATGAAAACTAGACTCCTATGAGGAAAACCTGTAGATCGGATCTACGAGAAGATAAAATCATCAACTAAAACTCGAAAATGATGCAATCTAGTCTATGACAAATCTTTTTGTAAGGCTTTTTCTGTATAGGATGAAAAACATGAACTAATCTATGGATGGATTTGTGGATGCTCACTGAGTAAATGAGGAAATATGATACCAAGATGATATAGGGTGGCCCGATCTTCTCAGCAATCACTTGTCGATGATGATAATGGTGGATAGATAAATAGCTTGTAGCTATGAACTCTCCCGCTTGAACCCTGATGCCAATGCAACAGCTCTCGAACCCTGTGGGATATTCAGGACACCACACTCTTGAGCACGCAGCCGTCGACCACGAATTGTAGTTTGCAATCTACTAATTCCCAATGGAACAACAGATCACACTCAATTGCAGTAGTATAATTCGATCATAGGGTAATTCTAGAGGTTCTTTGAAAGAAACAACTCCAAAATAGTTTAAACTTGGTCTAAACCCTAACTATGGGTCGTCCCAGGGCTTATAAGGGCGGCTGGTTAGGCCAGAATCCGAAACTAAACATGTACGACTCAAACTGATACAAACTGACTCGGACCAGATTCGGTCAGCGGGTGGACACTCTGGTCGATATCTACCAGATAGTCTGGTTAGGCCAGACACTCCGGGTGGAGTGTGCCAGACAGTCCGGTCTAGCCAGAAACTTCAAAGTTTCTGGGTGGTGTCCGGGTAGTGTTTGAACTGGCACAAAGAATGTCTGCACCAGTTCGTCTCTCGGCCAGGCCGGACAGTCCGGGTGGATCCGGCCGGACACTCTAGTCATGGCAGATCATTTTGCCTCTGTCTTGATGATCTTCTCTTACGCCTTCCTCCTGCTCCTCCCTCATGCATCCTTGGGTGATCATCATGTTGGGCCTCTCTTGTAGCTCTTCTCCTCCTCGTGCCATGCTTGTTTTTCCAACGAACCTGATCATACATAAATGCATAGACTTAGGCAATATAAAGTTCTTAGCAATTAAAGTACCAGATTTGTTTAGGAGTGAATTCACCTGTTGTTAAAGTAGCTTACCACAAGCTCTTGTAAGAGGTTCAATTCTAATCTCATTGGACTGATCCTTCCTTGCAACAGCTGGATCATCTTCAGTAGTCATTGGGGTAGGTGTAATCGTAGGGATTTCCTCATCACTAGCACGAAGAACAAGCATGCCCACTAACTTGTATGTATGAGCACGATCACAAAAATGCAGTTCACTGCGATAGACTTGAACCTGCTATACTGCTGACAAAACAAAAACGGGTTGCAGATTTGGTTAACCTTGGTCGGAGAGGCATCTAAGCATCGTTGGTAAAGTGCGGGTGATGTCTAGGTCACCGAGGGTGCTGTGGTTGTGGTGGCTGTTGGCGTCGGGAAGCAGATCTTGGGCGGTCGATGTCGGCTTGAGCACCGTGGAGAAGAGCATCGCTGAGGCAGATCTAGTGTAGTAAATGGCAACGGCCGAGCAGCTAGTCTAGAGCGGTGGACATGGAACTCCTTGAACTAGATCACGTCTGGTGTACACCGGTGAAGCGGATCTGGTACGGTTGGGTAGCTTTCGGCGGCCAGGAAGCAGATTTTGGGCAGTCGATGACGCCATCGTCATGGTGAACGACACCACAGCTCCGGTGCAGTGGCAGAGAGACCCGGTGAACCAGATATGGTGGGTGAGCATCGGTGAAGTGGCTCTGCGATAGTGCACGAGACCACAGCTCAAGCGGCTCTGGCTGCCGTGGAATTGCCGTCGGCCGGTGCGTGTGGTCGTCGTGGAGGTGAGGGTGTGGGAGAGAGGGGATGGGATTTTTGGAAGGACCAGCAGGAAAATCTGGGCGAATCCGGACTAAGGAGGTGAATATAAACATAAATTATGATCGTGCCCACAAGCTACCAACTTTAGCTTACCCATAGGGCGTCAGAACAATGGTAGAATGGGAATTTTGAAGTCAAAAGTTTTTGAAACTGAGGGGCGGGAAATGCTTCAAGATTGGTGTGTGATTTTTCTGCTTGATTGAGATTTTGAATTTGGCGACCGTCCATCTAATAATAATATAAAAATGGTACTGCCCCGGTGGCATATTTTGCCTCAAAGTTTTTGAAACTGAGGGGCGGGAAATGCTTCAAAGTCAGCATATGGTTTAGCCGCTCGATTGAGATTTTGAATTTGACAAGCGCCCATCTAATAATAATACAAAAATGGTACTCCCCCGGTGGGAGATTTTGCCTCAAAGTTTTTGAAACGGAGGGGCGGGAAATGCTTCAAAGTCGGTGTGCTGTTTTGCCACTCGATTGAGATTTTGAATTTGACTAGCGCCCATCTTCTGATAATAATACAAAAATGGTACTCCCCCAGTGGGAGATTTTGCCTCAAAGTTTTTGAAACGGAGGGGCGGGAAATGCTTCAAAGCGGGTGTACGGTTTTGCTGCTCGATTGAGATTTTGAATTTGTCTAGCATCCATCTAATAATAATAATAATAATAATAATATAAAAATGGTACTCCCTCGGTGGGAGATTTTGGTTCAAAGTTTTTGAAACGGTTAGGCAGGAAATGCTTTGAAGTTGGTGTGTGTGATTTTGCCGCTCGATTGAGATTTTGAATTTTGCTAGTGTCCATGTACTACTACTACTAGTAGTAAAAAGGTGGTAGAACGTACGGCTATATGGTCAGGAATTCATGGCCAAGAGTCACATCAACTGATCATCCATATAACCACACTTGAGGTACTCCCTGTGTTCGGTATTACTAGGCTGGAGTAGTACTAGTTTGGAGAATTAACTTCACATACTCGCTTTATAGCTAGTTATTGCATGTAGTAGTAATCCTAAAAGCCAGCCAATGCAGGTGGCTACCGCATCTAATTGAAAACATGCAAGCCAATGGACGCACTCCCGTTTTAACAACATGATCGGCCAGGAGTATTACATGACATGGTGTTTCATATTTTATGGTCAACTAGAGGAGTAATTGAGCAAAACTAGGAGAATTAATTGGTCCTCTGGCCTAGCAATTTAGGTTGTAAAATAATTAAGAGGTATATACACCTTTAGTCCCACATCTTGCACTGCGAGAGCGTTTTAGTCCCACATATTGAAAAATGAGTAGTACTAGTCCCACAACTTATATCTCGAGAGCATTTTAGTCCAATTTAATCGAATTTTAGTGAATTTGACTTAATTTGTCCACAAATAATGTTGATTTTTTTAAATGAACCCTCTATATTTTTCTATGTCATTTGTGTCCCTATGTGAACTGATAAGTGGACCACCTGTTAGTAGACGTACAAATAAAATATTTAAATCTCTAAGAGGAAAATGGATTCGAACTTAACACTTTTGTATAACGACACACACACCCACAAGCCACTATGCCGGTAGATGCTAGTTGTTACTCATGTGAGACGAGGAGTACTTGAGAGGACATAATTATGCCAGACGAGGAGTACTTGGGAGGACGTAATTATTTATAAAATAAAAAAGCACATACGAACGCAAAAATTCTCACGTCTATGTTGGCACGGTCCATAGTATCAATTGTATAGCTTTGTCGTTAACCTAGTAGCTAGCTGCAGTGTCTAGAATAAACTTGAGTTTTTTATTATTTGCAAAAATGAAAAGGAATAAACTTGAGTTGTAACTGTAACCCAGAACAGAAATTATTTTGAATTGAGAATTTGGATCTTTATTTTAGATTTTTTCACATCTTCGGAACACATATTTTTGAATATCCAAAATAAAGAACACATCAGCCGGAGCGCTCTTCAGTTAATCACTAATGTGTGCATGTTGTAGTGGCAATGTTGATTTCTTTAGTAGTGTAGGTAATCAGTTTGATACCCTACAATGCATTGGTAGTTTTTATTATTTATTTTCTTATTCAGATCCTCCTGTCAGGTCGTACCAAGGTCACAACTAGCAGGGAGAAAATACATAGGGGTCATTTTGCAAAAATTATGATGCCACATGTCACTTCTAGAATTAGTTACGACGAATTCGGACAAAATCAAAGAAATTCTATTGAATTGGACTAAAATGTTCCTGGTTACAAGTTGTGGGGCTAGTGTTACTTACTTGGCAAGATGTGAGACTAAAATGCTCCCGCGCTGCCAGTAGTGGGACTAAAAACGTATATACCTCAATAATTAACGATCGTGCTATTGAGAGGACATGAGGTTTTTAGCTCCATAAAGCATACACCCCATACGGCCACACGGTGAGCATCCAAGGGCACAGCCAAAAAGCGAAATTGAAAAATGGAAAATGCCCTAAGTTTGCGTGGGACCAGGGAGCGCATGTTTTCTCCTTAGATTTTAGGATAATTAAATACAATAAGGTTATGATACTACTACTACTAGTATCATTCTACACCTACACACTCGCGTGCTCCCAAGAGTCGTACGCTGGTGTGCATGACCGTTGTACCGTAATTAGTGCGCGTGCGCATGTGCGTGCCTGTCTCAGTTCGATGAAACACGCTTGCGGTTGCTGTGTGCATGTCATCGTCTCGTTTCCACACGATTCGCTTGGCTTTTCCAGGCATTTGTTAAATGTGTGTCTCTGGAACCGCTTCCTGTGCTAGTTGATGGGACCGAGACCACACAAACGCCATCATCCATGGCCGGCAAGAAGCAGGAGGGATTGCCATGGGCTGGTCTCCATGAGGGACTCGTCTAGAAGATAGGTGACATCTTCCTTTCGACGGATGACTTTCACTACTATACCGCCTTTCAGGCAGTCTACAGTGCCTAGCGTGGCTTCAAAGAGGAGCGCTTTATGCCAGCCAACTGGATTGTTCTAGAGCACTAGTTGTTGGAGGAGTATCGGGTAGACAACGCCGCCATCATGTTGCTAAACGTGAGAATTGGCCACCACCTTGAGAATAAGATTAGCCGGGTTATTCGCAGGTTCTTTCTTTATATTCATCTGTATATATGCGACCCTTTTTTTCCACTCACATCCTATACTATCTGTTTTTCAAGTTCTGTTTCTTCACCCACTTGTTTCCCAGGGTTTTGCTCCATGGTTTACCGTGATTGAATTTCAGTCTGTTTACCTTGACTGAATCTCTGTTTCTCCTCCCTCTCTCTTTGGAAGGTACTTTTATGTCGGTAGCACAACCAGCGGCCTCTTTATGCTTGGACAGAGGGTGCAGCCGTACAACCCCTTCTCGGGTACTATCAAGCGCCTAAGGGCGGAGATACCGACCGAGTAGGTGGCTTCTGTTGCCGTTATGATGTTCCCGTCGTGGATGGTGTTTACATCAAACCATCAGAACACCACCATTCGGTGGGCGGATGAGAGCACGGAGGAAGGGAGTCGCCTGGTCTTTGGTGAAAGTTGGTACTCTTTGTATGACTTCATGGAACTCTGGAGCGTGACTTCTTATGCCGGTGATGTGTTTGTCGTAGCCAGATACATGTTTGTCCTCTCGATTATGTGTGATGCTGCTCATGGAGATCTCCAGCTGCATCGGTCCGCATGAACCCTAGAGATGCATCCCACCGTTGCAGGCCATGTTCCGGGCTGCCAGTTCCTAGAGAATAGTTTTTACCTCGTGAAGTCCGACGGGGGCTTGCTATTCATTGTGAGTTAACCGGTCTACGGCGGTAGTCCGGTTGTTTACCGGGTTGATACCCAGAACCATGCCCTTCAGCCGGTCAGAGGCATCGGAAGTCATGCTCTCTTCGTTGCTGACAATCGGTGCGTCTGCGTCGACAGCCCTAGGGTACCCACGGTGCAGGCCGGTAGCATATATTATGTGGACCTATCCGAGATTAGACCTTACAACTTTGAGGCTCCTGAGTGGGAAGAGGAGCCAAGGGTTGTATGGGTATGGAGTAGGAGGATTATGGATCAATGATCGTCCTTTCAAACTTGATCGATTGCTGGCGGAGTATTGCAGAATCGTCGAGCATTCTAAGCTATAGATGGTGCCGCCTTATTGCAAGGATGGTACCACCCACTACGATTACTACGACGGTTATCGGTTAGATTGATGGATTGTGTGGGTCTGCTCCTGATGTATTCTCTTCAGGTCAGCTCTTTATGTGTTCACTTTGTTGAGTGAATGTCTATGAATTTTGCAAGTTCTATGGTGCCCGTGTAATACAATGAATGTTCTCCCTGTTCTAGTAGATCGTGTGTTGTACCTCTTACGGTTTAACTAATCTTTCATGTGTGTGTAGTAATTTTGATAGATGCTCAGTTTGTAACAATCCTCAAACAACTTACAACTGCGAATTACAGTAGATTATTACAATCCTCAATAAACTTGATAGTAATAAAATGAAGCATAAAAGTTGCATCAGAGTCTAGACAACTAAAAAAACACCATAACTGGTGTTATAGAAAAGGTCTCTATGGATCTTGCATCACGAGACATGTAACAACTGGCTTCCCATGAGAGCTGCAGATGAGATTATTAAGTATGTTCTGCGTCAAAGCTTGCCTATTTTTAATTCATGTAAGTCTTTGCATGCGATGGTGATTACTGAATCTGTTTTGTTGGCTTCTTGCTCAACAATATCACGGGCATCTTGGAGGGCATCCTCAAATAATCTTTCGGCTGGAAAAAGAGGATCAGTCAAAGCGGTGTGCCATGAGCAATAGGTATTGTCACTACTGCTGTGTGAAATAAAATCTAAACTTGGAGAAGCGGGTCTTTGTTCAGCATTCAGAGGGTCATTTGCAGCCTAAAAAAAGACAAAAAGTTATAACAACATTACCATGCAATCACACCACCATGAATTTTAAATGTGTCAATGCGGTAACATATAAGGAAGGAAGCAATTAACAGTGGTGGTTCATACATCTATTTCTTCTTGCGAGCATGTGCTGCTCTATGAAATGATAGCTCTACTTGAAGATGGCTGAGACCAAGACAAAACAAGTTACTTAAACAACAGACTTGGGAAACAAACTACAAGTTCATTTCGAATAAGTATGCGAGCAATCAAGCAAAGTACCTGATGCAGACTACTCAAACTAGAATGTGCAGAACATGAATAAAACAAATATGAAAACTAAGCCATTATGTTTCTCATATATAAACTAGCCAGACACTACATAACGAAATCTGCCACTCATTTAATCATAGGCAAAAAAGGAGTAACTCAGCCAACAAAAACACATCATTTGTGAGCCTCGAATATGCTAGCCAGATAATTTCAGACAAATAATGAATCAAGCAATCATACATTGAATTATTCATGAATAGACATATAATTTCAACGGTTTGGCGGCCCGAGAACAACAAACTGAACCATCAAGTGCCTCGTATTAAAATAACCAGTTCATGTAACTATGATACACAGTAGATACAAGAGTGAGATGAAGTGCACAAAGTTCCTTATGATACATGCGTGGATCTTATCGCTAGTGTGGCCTTGTTCTTATTATCAGACAACTCAGATGCAATACACCCAGCCTCTCCATATCTAGGAAATTGAACTAAGAACATGGAACAAAAGCATACCATAGTGGGTCTAAAATGTTTGACACGAATTTTTGGCAAAAAAATATGAAGACAAGAAAGACAAATGGTAAATTTAAGCAAACAAAAAATGTGGCAAGGACCAAACATCGGGTGGGGGCCTTATGATAGGTGTTACACGAGATCTACCGCGGCTCGTGTGGACGGGTGGAGTATGTACTCCATTTTTGCTCCTTGATGGCTCAGTGTTGATGTAGAGCTCATTGGGAACCCCAAGACGAAGGTATGATGAGCACGGCAGCAAGTTTCCCTCAGTTATGAAACCAAGGTTTAATCGAACCAGTAGGAGCAAGGAAACACCCCAAAGGTGTTGCTAGCTGAGCCTTGGCAGGGCGCACTACCGGTGCTAGTAGCAACATGGAGACCTACACAACGCAACCACAGAACTATGTTCCCAACTTGTGATGAGGTTGTCAATCTCACCGTGTTTTGCTGAAAACAAAGGATTAAATGTACCGAATGGAAAGAAGTAATAGTTTGTAGAAAGTAAACACAAAGAAGTAACAGTTTGTAGATTGTATGTAAAGAAAAAGGACCGGGATCCATAGTTCACTAGAGGTGGCTCTCCTTATGATAGATAACATGCTGTGTGAACAAATTACAGCGGGGCAATTGACAAACATCGAGAAAGCATATGCATATAATAATCATCTTGACTCCTTTGAGACTTGATTGGGCATTACAACATTATACATAGACCGCCATACAACTGCATCTATGACTAATAATCCACCTTCAGTTTATCATCCGAACCCCCTCCAGTATTAAGTTGCAAGCAATCGATTATTCCTTTACGAACTACGTGTAAAGTAAACAATATGACTCTTCTATGAACAAAGGATTGTTGTTTTCTCCCTAGTAGCAACATCACATCTAGTATCTTAGAGATTTCGGTCACTTCCCCAGATTACCAGAGGCATGAACCCACTATCGAGCATAAATACTAACTCTTGGAGTTGCTAGCATCTACTTTGCAAAGATAGCTACTAACAACGGAAAGCATGCAAGATCAGAAATAACAAAGACGTGATAGAATCAATAATCAATCTGAAATAGCATCTCAATATCCATCGGATCCCCGCAAACACAACATGCAGAAGCAAAGGAAAAGAATCAAGTGTTCTCGAATGAAGAAGCATTAAGACCAAATTTTGTTTTCATAGGAGAGGAAAAAGAAATCTTCTCTCTCTTCTTAGGGAAGTATTCTATACCTTTCTTGAGTGGGAGTTGATATTTAATGGTGCCTTCTTTCATATCAATAATGGCACCAACAGTTTTAAGAAAAGGTCTTCCCGAAGTAATAGGACAAGAAGCATTGCATTCAACAGCCAAAACATAGAAATCAACAGGGACGTAGGCATTGTTAACCATAATAAGAGCATCATTAAGACTCCCATGAGTTTCTTTTTAGCATTATCATCAAGTGGGACATTCAAATAACAATCTTCAAGTGGAGGCAAATCAAGCATATCATAAATCCTTCTAGGCATAATAGAAACACTACTATCAAGATCACATAAAGTTTTGAAATCAAAGTCATTCATTTTCATATTAATGATGGGTTCCCAACCATATTCTTGTTTTATAGGAATAGAAGCTTTATGTTTCATCTTTTCTTCTTTAATCTTTATGAGAGCATCAATAATGTGTTTTGTAAAGGCCATGTTCATAGCACTAGCATTAGGACTTTTAGCAAGCTTTTGTAGGAACTTAATAACTTTAGAGATGTTGCAACCATCAAGATCAAAATCAAATTTATCATCTAGAGTAGTAGAAGTATTACTAGCCCCAACACTAGTGGTGGTAATAGTAGAAACACTAATGTTTCTAGCAATTTCATCTTCTCTTTCCCACTTAGCATGTAATTCATCTAATAGTCTAACATTTTCATCAATTCTTACTTGTATAGCATTAGTAACTGCAAAGGGATTATCATTAGTTTCAGGTTTAGCGGTCATTTTATTTAAAGAAGATTGAGCTTCATCCAAAGATGCTATATTTCTTTCAGCATTAGAGAGTTTTTCCTCAATAGTTTTATTGAAAGCAATTTGCTTACTAATAAAGTCCTTAAGCATAACTTCAAGTTCAGAGGGTGCACTCCTATTATTGTTGTACGAATTTCCATAAGCATTACCATTGTTAGGAGGATATGGCTTATAATTGTTGTTACCAAAATTACTCCTATAAGCATTATTGCCAAAATTATTATTTCTTATGAAGTTCACATCAACTTGCTCTTCTTGAGCAACCAAAGAAGCTAAAGGGACATTATTTGGATCAGTATGGGCTTTCCCATTAACAAGCATAGACATAATAATATCAATCTTATCACTCAAAGAGGAAGTTTCCTCAATAGAATTTACCTTCCTAACTTGTGGAGCTCTCTCAGTATGCCATTCAGAATAATTAACCATCATATTGTCCAGAAGTTTTGTTGCAGCACCCAAAGTGATGGTCATAAAGGTACCTCCAGCAGCAGAGTCCAATAGGTTCCTTGAAGAATAGTTCAATCCTGCATAAAAGGTTTGGATGATCATCCAAGCAGTCAGTCCATGAGTGGGACAATTCTTTACCAAAGATTTCATTATTTCCCAAGCTTGAGCAACATGCTCATTATCAGATTGTTTAAACTTCATTATTTCACTTCTCATAGATATAATCTCAGTAGGAGGATAGTATTCTACAATAAAAGCATCTTTGCACTTAGTCCAAGAATCAATATTATTCTTAGTTAAGGAATTCAACCACTCTTTAGCTTTTCCTCTCAAAGAGAAAGGAAACAATTTCAGCTTAATAATATTACCATCTATATCCCTATGCTTTTGCATCTCACAAAGTTCAACAAAGTTATTTAGATGGACAACATCATCTTCATTACCAATACCAGAAAAATGTTCTCTAATAACAAGATTGAGTAAAGCAGGTTTTATCTCAAGAAAGTATCTTCAGGCACAGGTGGAGCAATAGGTGTGCTTATAAAATCATTGTTGTTGGTGCTAGTGAAGCCACACAACTTAGTGTTTTCAGGAGTAGTTATTTTTTTGTGTTTTCAAATAAGAAAGCAAACTAGTAAAACTATTTTTTTTGTGTTTTTGAAAAAGAAACAAGCAAACAAAGCAAAAAAAACTAAGCAAAACAAAATAACAAAGTAAAGAGATTGGTTATGAGGGACAACCCTTGTGAAGATGTCCTTGACTCCCCGGCAACGGCACCAGAAAAATGCTTGATAGCTCAGTGTTGATGTAGAGCTCGTTGGGAACCCCAAGAGGAAGGTATGATGAGCACAGCAACAAGTTTCCCTCAGTTATGAAACCAAGGTTTAATAGAACCAGTAGGAGCAAGGAAACACCCCAAAGATGTTGCTAGCTGAGCCTTGGCAGGGCGCACTACCGGTGCTAGTAGCAACATGGAGACCTGCACAAGACAACCACATAACTCTATTCCCAACTTGCGATGAGGTTGTCAATCTCACAGTGTTTTGCTGAAAACAAAGGATTAAACGTATCGAATGGAAAGAAGTAATAGTTTGCAGAACATAAAGACAAAGTAGTAACAATTTGTAGATTGTATGTAAAGAAAAAAGGACCGGGATCCATAGTTCACTAGAGGTGGCTCTCCTTAAGATAGATAACATGTTGGGTGAAAAAATTACAGCGGGGCAATTGACAAACATCGAGAAAGCAGTACATACATATACTAATCATCTTGACTCCTTTGAGACTTGATTGGGCATTACAACATTATACATAGACCGCCATCCAACTGCATCTATGACTAATAATCCACCTTCAGGTTATCATCCGAACCCCCTCCAGTATTAAGGTGCAAGCAACAGATTATTGCTTTATGAACTGCATGTAAAGTAAACAATACGATTGTTCTATGAACAAAGGATTGTTGTTTTCTCCCTAGTAGCAACAACACATCTAGTACCTTAGAGATTTCTGTCACTTCCCCAGATTACCAGAGGCATGAACCCACTATCGAGCATAAATACTAACTCTTGGAATTGCTAGCATCTACTTGGCCAATATAGCTAGTAACAACGGAAAGCATGCAAGATCACAAATAACAAAGACATGATAGAATCAATAATCAATATGAAATAGCATATCAATATCCATCCGATCCCCGCAAACACAACATGCAGAATTACAAATAGATGATCTTGATCATGAACGGAGCTCACAAGATCTTAACATGAAAGCACAAAGGAGGAGAACCAGCCTACTAGCTACTACATGGATCCGTAGTCCAAGGATGAACTACTCACGCATCACCCCGGAGGCTTGCATGGTGATGAAGAAGGCCTCCATGGTGAATTCCCTCTCAGGTGCCGGAAGAGCCAGATCCTCCGATCTAGGGATGGAGATGATGGCGGCTACAGACTCTTTCGTGGATTTTTGATCGAGTACTTAGGGTTTTCGTCCTAAGGGCATCTTATAGGAGGAAGGGGAGGCCGAGGGGGTGCCGAAGGCGGACAGACCACCCCCTGGAGCGGGCCAGGCTAGGCCGCGCGACCAGGTGGTGTGGTGCCCCCCTGGCCCCTCTCCGTCTCGTATTCTGGCATCTGATGACTTCCGGAAAAATAGGCACTTTGGCTTTTGTCCTGTCCAATTCCGAGAATATTCATTTTCTGCCTTTCCTAGAACCAAAAACAGTAGAAAACAGGTAGCTGGCACTGTGGCTCTTGTTAATAGGTTAGTCCAAGAAATCATATGAAAAGTACTCCAAAGTGTGGACCAAACACAAGAAAGTGGATAAAACCAAGCATAGAACATCAAAAATTATAGATACATTTGCAATGTATCACTCCTCTGCATAAAAGTAAGGCCAACTGTAAATACAAAAAGGTTCCAACATGATATATGTTGGCATGAAGTGAAACAAAAGTGAATGGGTCTTACGAGATTATAGGCGCCATTCACTCTATGATATTGTGTGCAAACTGAGGCTGCTCCTTGCATAATAACAACAAATAGTTTGAGCCGCAGGTTAAGAGGGATCAAATCGACAATACATAATGGTCAAATAGTATGACGTCTGTAAACGTGTAGTACAGGATAGCAGGACAATAGCACGATGGAAATACTATAGTTTGTAAATCAGCGAATGAGAGTCGAGAGAGATATTATATAATCATATCTCATGTGGACAAGTATAGTAGAGAATGTAAACAAATATGTTAAGTGACTAAAGTACATAACAACAGTTCAATGCGTGGAGCTTAAGCGTAACCACAACGGATTAATTTAGTACATAATAGGTGTATATCAAGTAAAGAACCTGTTAGTTAGGAAATTTAGCACGAATACAGTACATTGCCAAAAAACAAATCGTGCAGGGAGATCTGGTTTTACCTCGGTCAGGGAGGCATCTAGGCCTCCTCCACATACTCATGGGTCACGTTGAGGTCACCGAAGGTGCTACGATCGCAGTGGGTGTCGACGACGGGGAAGCAGATCTTGGGCGGGCGAGGATACGAGCAAAACGCTGGACCACGGCATCCGTGGAGCAGATCCTAGGCGGTCGATGATGTGCTCAGCGCGCCAGACAAGTGGGTTCGTTGAGCAGATCGGGTGTGGCAGGTACGCCAGCTAAAGTGCAGCGGGGATATTTAGGCCGATGACGTATTCCTGGAGGCGAGAGATGGGGGGTTAGGTACTGCTATCACTATACTGGTAAAATTACGAGTGAAGCCCCCCACCCACCGAATTTAATAGGGGTCGAATGGGAGTTTCGAAGTATCTGAAATTTTGGGGCATGAACTATGTCCAGATACGCGGGATATTTTACCGCTATATTTTGGTTTTGAATTTGGTCATGGTCCATGTAATAATAGAAATTTGGTAGGCCATACCCCCTTTGTGTTTAGGAATACAATGCCGTACTCCCTCAATCCAACACCTCAACTGATCATCCATGGTCGTACTCCCAATGCTCAGGATCTCGAAGAAGAATGGATATCATACTTAGGAGTTTCAAAAAATTATGAGATAAATTACATCATGTTGGGAGGATGATGTTATACAATCACGCAAATTTGCAATTTCCAACTCATATTCATTTCATGGTCATGTTAGGAGCCATCTTATCAACAAGTTTTTTCACATACATAGGTGATGCCCTAAGGTCATCCGCAATGTGTAAAAAGGCACACCTTAAGGTCTATGTGGCATCCGTTAATTAAGGTTCAACTTATACAGTATGGAGAAAATAAAATTATCTTTAATCCTAAGGTGCACCTCAAAAGCTTATGGATTGCCCATAGAAAATAGAAAAATCATTTCCCCTCTTTCCTTATTTCTCATGTGATCATTTTCAAAAGGGGTTCAAAATTTTCAAGATTCTAAATCTTAGCAAGAAGTTGAACCTATTGTTGAAACTCTCACTGGTTTCTGATATATTAATTTTGACCCCTCGATGGGTACCTCCAAATTTTTTTCGTAAAACTATCAAAGCAAAACCTACAATTTACTTGTAGTTTCAAATTTGACCTAATTCCGAGATATCGACATAATTTCATTCAAATGTGCGGGGTTAGCTAGGAAGATTGAAAGCTCATAAAACATGGGAATCGTAAGTACAACATGTTGTCGATCCACTATATATGTTTGTCAACTTGGCGTGTGGCATCCACATCCAATATTCTTTGGACTTCTCTTTACAGAAAAGAACAACTAACCTCGCTCGTCTTCACTCGGAAAATGTAGAATTGAATGTTCTTTCCTGGTAGTTGGACACTAACACCCACGACACTACTTACCACCAAAAAATGCACCCATCTACCTATGAAATGACATTTAATTAAAGAGCTATCTATTGCGCTTACTTGTAGATCAAGTTTGACATAATTTTGTTAAATTGTCAAGATGCAAAATCTTAGCAAGAAGTTGAACCTATGGTCAAAACTCTCGTTGTTTTCTGATATATTAATTGTTACCCCTCGATGGGTACCTCCAAATTATAAGCTTTTTCGTAGAACTTTCAAAGAAAACCTACAATTTAATTACTCGTAGTTTCAAATTTGACCAAATTTCGATAAATCGACTTAAAGTCATTAAAATGGGCAGAGTTAGCTAGGAAGTTTGAAAGCTCATAAAACATGGGAATCGCAAGTACAACATGTTGTCGATCCACTATATATGTCTGTCAACTTGGCTTGTGGCATCCACATCCAATATTCTTTGGACTTCTCTTTACGGAAAAGAACAACTAACCTCGCTCGTCTTCACTCGGAAAATGTAGAATTGAATGTTCTTTCCTGATAGTTGGAAACTCACACTGACGGCATTGTTTACTACAACAAGATGCACCGATCTACCTCTAAAGATACATTTAATTCAAGAGAAATCTATTGCGCTTACTTGTAGCTCAAGTTTGACCTAATTTCATCAAATTTTCAAGATGCAAAATCTTAGCAAGTAGTAGAACCTATTGCTGTCTCGTGTAATAACAAGCTCGTTGGGGAACCCCAAGAGGAAGGTATGATGAGCATAGAAGTAAGTTTCCCTCAGTTATGAAACCAAAGTTATCGAACCAGTAGGAGCAAGGAAACACCTCCAAGGTGTTGCTAGCTGGCCTTTGGTAGGGCACACTACCGGTGCTAGCAGCAACGTGGAAACCTGCACAACACAACCACAGAACTTTGTCCCCAACTTATAGCGAGGTTATCAATCTCACCGGTTTTGCTAAAAACAAAGGATTAAACGTATTGTGTTGAAGAAAGTAATAGTTTGCAGAAAGTAAACAGAAAGCAGTAAACAGTTGTAGATTGATGGTAAAATAAAGGACCGGGGTCCATAGTTCACTAGTGGTGACTCTCCTTAAGATAGATAACATGTTGGGTGAAAAAATTACAGCGTGGCAATTGACAAACATCGAGAACGCATACAAGCATATAGTAAACATCTTGACTCCTTTGATATTTGATTGGGCATTACAACATTATACATAGACCGTAATCCAACTACATCTATGACTAATAATCCACCTTCAGGTTATCATCCGAACCCCCTCTAGTATTAAGTTGCAAGCAACAGATAATTGCATTACGCATTGCATGTAATGTAAACAATACAATTGTTCTATGAACAAAGGATTGTTGTTTTCTCCCTAGTAGCAACAACACATCTAGTACCTTAGAGATTTCTGTCACTTCCCCAGATTACTAGAGGCATGAACCCACTATCGAGCATAAATACTAACCCTTGGAGTTGCTAGCATCTACTTGGCCAAGATAGCTACTAACAACAGAAAGCATGCAAGATCACAAATAACAAAGACATGATAGAATCAATAATCAATCTGAAATAGCATCTCAATATCCATCGGATCCCCGCAAACATAACATGTAGGATTACAAATAGATGATCTTGATCATGAACGGAGCTCACAAGATCTAGACATTAAAGCACAAAGGAGAAGAACCAGCCATCTAGCTACTACATGGACCTATAGTCCAAAGATGATCTACTCACGCATCACACCGGAGGCTTGCATGATGATGAAGAAGGCCTCCAGGGTGAATTCTCCCCTCCAGCAGGGTGTCGGGAAGAGCTTCAGATCCCTCCCGATCTAGGGATGGAGATGATGGCGGCTACAGACTCTTTCGTGGAATTTTTATCGGGTACTTAGGGTTTCTACATCAGAGGCATCTTATAGGCGAATGGGGAGGCCGAGGGGTTGCCCTGGGTGGCCGCACCATCCCCTGGCGCGGGCCAGGCCTGGCCGCAAGGCCAGGTGGTGTGGCCACCCCCTGGCCCCTCTGCGTCTCGTATTCTGGCTACGTGTCCCCCTCGGTGAAAAACTGACTTTGGCTTTTGTCCCGTCCAATTCCGAGAATATTCATTTTCTGACTTTCTTGGAACCAAAAACAGCAGAAAATAGGCAGCTGGAACTGTAGCATCTTGTTAATAGGTTAGTCCAAGAAAGTGTATAAAAAGTACTCCAAAGTGTGGACAAAACATAAGAAAGTAGATAAAACCAAGCATGGAACATCAAAAATTATGGATACGTTAGCAACGTATCACCTATCATCAAAACTCTCGGTGTTTTATGATATATTAATTGTGACCCCTCGATGGGTACCTCCAAGAGATTTTTCGTAAAACTTTCAAAGCAACCTACAATTTACTTGTAGTTTCAAATTTGACCTAATTTCGATAAATCGACATAAAGTCATTTGGTCAAATGGGCAGAGTTAGCTAGGAAGTTTGAAAACTCATAAATAAAACATGGGGATCGTTAGGACAACATGTTTGTCCACTATATATGTCACTAAACTTGGTTTCTGGCATTAAGATCCAATATTCTTCAAACATTTCTTTACAGAAAAGAACAAGGAACCTCGCTCATCATCACTCGGAAAAGTGAGAATAATTGAATGTTCTTTCCTGATATAGTTGGAAAATCACACCGACAACACTGTTTACTACAAGAAAATGCACCCATCTACCTCTCTGAAAAGTCATATATTTCAACAGAAATCTATCGCGCTTACTTTTTTCTCAGGTTTGACCTAATTTCGATAAATCGGCATGTAGTCATTCAAGTGGGCAGAGTTAATTAGCTAGGTAGTTCGAAAACTCAAAAAACATATGGGAATTGTAAGTAAAACACATTGGTCCACTTAGTATGTCTAGAAGCTTGGCTTATGGGATTAAGATCCATATTCTTCAGGTTTTCTTTATGAAAAAGAACCATCTCGTTATCACTCGGAAAATTGAGAATTTTATTTCCTGATAGTTGGAAACTCACACTAACGACATTGTTTACTACAAGAAGATGCACCCGTCTACCTCCGAAAATACATTTAATTCAAGAGCAATCTATCATGCTTACTTGTAGCTCAAGTCTGACCTAACTTCGTTAATTGACAAAAGTAAATGAAGTGAGTGAAATTAGCTAGGAAGTTTGAAAAATCCTAGTACTAAAAACTTGGGTATTACGTATAAGAAATTGTGGTCCAGTTTGTGTGATAATTGGGGCGGTTGCATTTTCTTTTAATTGTGGTAGGTCTCATAGGAGCGAGGTGCTTGAGAACATAGTCGGTGGAAGTACAAGTTACATCAAGGACTATCAGTAGAATCTTTGTAGATGCTATGAATGGAAAAGAAGATCCAACGGTTAGCAATGTTTGGATTTGCCGGTCTTGATCCAACGGTCAATGTTCAAAGTTATCCACAGACTATACAATGGTGGTATGGTATGGTATTGTAAGAGATAGTACAAGATAAAGATAACATAAGAAGTAATGCGAATGGCCAATCTTTTGAGTAATCTTCCCTCCCGATGTTTGGGAAGCAAGTGAAAATTTTGAAAACCGATTTTTTTTGAATTTGTTTGCCACCAAGGACCAAAGTGGTTTCCTTCCTATGTACTCCTCGTCCCTACTCCACACCAACGCTGTGGGGCCCCGGGCCTCCGAGAATCCCTGTTATGCATACACCATGATCCCATGATCAGTTTGTCGTGGCACGTAACCGAGAAGTATCAGAGTAACATCCATTAATCACATAGATACAAGCCATACCTTACATGCCATTATGGCTACATCAATAATCATCAGCGGAACTTCATCAAGCGTACAGCCTGAGCCATGCCTTAACCTACATGGAACTGACTGGGAGAACGTCCTAGCTCGCATAGTCGTCGTCAACTTCATCATCTTCTTGATGTCTGACCAAGTTAATAGTCAGGGACAATGCTAGTCAGTACTTTGAGTGTACTCTCAAACCACCTTAAGATAACCATAAATAAAAGAGGATATGCATTATGGATGTGGTAGTAGGAGGGATCCAATGGAGATTTTTTTCTCAATTAGTTTCTCTCGTAGATATAGCATGTCTATGTTGAATACTTTTGTAAAACATTTTAGAAACCTTTTTGAAAAGTTTTGGAAACACTAGGATTGGGTCACCCATTTGTTCCTTCCTTCCGGTCAACCCATGACCAAACTTCTTTCCTTCCTTACCGACCATCACATCGTCAAAACATATATCCTTTCCGACCATCCCATAGTCCGAACATTTCCAAAGCCATTGCTTTTTCTGAAATCCTTTTTCAAAAACAAAACCATCACCGCTCTACAGTAGTTTGTCCAACCCGTCCTTAACCGCGGACACGGCTATTCGAATATATTTACAATCTGCAGAGGTTGTACACTTTACCCACACCAACTGAGTACCCTGCCATAATCCTCACTAATCGTCGGTCGAGTAATCGATCAAGACTCTCGAGATGCCCACTCCAATATAAGTACCTACCCTATGAGTGTTGTTCCCCTGAACACCGGGGTGCCCTATATAGTTCACAAGCCAACCGGAGCGCTTTTTCCACTGCACAAAGTGTGCGCTTTCAATGAGGGGCTCATAGTAACGCTTGGAGACCTGTAAACCCTTAGTTCCTTCTCCCAGGTGCTTAAGTACATTACAGAGACCTAGAAAAGGCCCACCCTCCAGGATTTTTAAATCCCCTATAGTAGTTGTAGGCAGCCTATACCAGAGTAAACAAACATCAAGCCCAGCCCTGTCCCATTCCAGAGTAATGTGGTTACACAGGTTAAGTTGTTATAGCTAAAGCTGCAAAGAACCGGGTGCGTTTTTGCAAACATTTTTCCTCCTTCTCCACTTCAACATTTTGTAAAACAAAAACTCCTTTTTCCTTTCTCAAACTTCTCTTGGTAGGTCAATCCTCACCAAGGTTTTTGCCATAAACATTTGTAAAACTTTTTCGTGGGTCTTCCCATCCTCTAGTTTTGCTTCGGCTAAAATGGGGTCTCCAAAGGGTATGGTGTTATAAACCATCTACCATTCTAGGGACAAATAGGTGTCATCAAGGGGGGTTGTACTTAGCAGGACACATGTGGAATGGTTTGGGGGACCCAAGGCACTACCAGGTATAGATCATCATATAATAAAACAATGCAGTTTTCATAAACTGTAGGTAAAATATGCATAAGTAAAACAGTAGGACAAGGCTTATGCAAGAAGGTAGCTTGCCTATGATCAGCAATATGGCAATATATGTCCCTGTACTTCTTCTTCGAATACCATAGTAACCAAGAATAAACATCTTCCTCGGGTCCTCGATATAATCGCAACTATCATCGTCAAAGTGGATACATGCAAGCAAACAGAGCCACAATCGACACAAGGCATACATGCATATTTACAACACCGCAAACAAATATACAACACATCATTCAATTTAGTAGGTTTTGATAGATTGAGATCATAGAATTTGGAAATA
This sequence comes from Avena insularis, assembly GCA_023614405.1. Classification (NCBI taxonomy): domain Eukaryota; kingdom Viridiplantae; phylum Streptophyta; class Magnoliopsida; order Poales; family Poaceae; genus Avena; species Avena insularis. Next base: position 242,083,361 of record CM042686.1, on the reverse strand, counting down.
CTTTAATTGCCTTTTTGATTTATTGTCTAGAAACTACTTATGAGAGGGATTTTGGATCAAGGCTAGGTTATAGATGATATCATGTACAAAAATGATATAAACATGTAGGTATTGGAATAACAAGACCACCAAAATTGGTTTCATGATTTAACAATTTCTAGTGATTTGTAATGAATTTTCTAGTGATAGAAAGTCTAGTTTTAGGAAATAATTCATCAGAAACATTCTGTAGCTCCAAAAATTATTTCCTTGGATGGTTCAGTAGTGTTTGATGGGCTGGTTCACTAAGAGTTGGAATCATGACAAATTATTTATCTTAATGCCCTCAGGAAATTCAAGGCAGTTCTGGAAGGTTTTTGTCTTTTTAACCAGATTTAAGTTACAGGGACTTTTGATATGATTCCAAGGACACATGTTAGGTACTAGGAATACCTTTCTGTAGAAATTTGAATCAACCTTTTTGGAGGTACAAAACTACTAGGGTGATGTTATTAGTGAAATAACTCTACACAGAACAATTTAATTCCTAATAAATCAACCATGGCTCATAAAATTTTGGGCTCCCGGGGTTTGGTAGATATTAGTATGCATGTCTCCTGGTAGTTTCAATTAGTTCAATACCTATCTTGGTTTGACCTATAGAAATTCCTAAGGGCAAGTTAGGGCAGTTTTTGTTATTTTTACCCAGAGCAAACTAGGAAGCAAAATAGGGTATGGCACTACTAGGAAATAGCCTATAGATTGACAAGATGTTCAGTGGCGCATAGGACAATTTGTGCGCCACATGAAGACATCAGTGGCGCACTAGAAAGAATGAGCCATAGAAGTTTGGAAGTTCTGTGGCGCATTTTCCAGAGCATGCGCCACAGAAGATTGGTGGGACCCACCGGCGGGGGGGATGATCCAAGTTCTGTGGCACATATGTCAACGTGCACCACGGAACTTGGGGGTGGGCCCCACCGAGGGAATCTTATTCACCCACTTCTGTGGCGCACATGGTAGAAATGCGCCATAGAAGTTTCAGCATCTGTGGCGCATTTCCTTCATATGCGCCACAGATGAGGGCGTCCAGATCCATATGTTAAAAAGGTGACATGAGCTAGCTTTCTTATCTATCTATCCCACCACCACCCATTTCACATCTCTACCTCCTCCCAACTCGTCTTCCTCCTCCCTCACACCCCATCTTGCCCATAGTTTCTCCATTTTCTTATATCTAAACCTACTTTAATCCATAGATTGGTAAGTAGAAGCTTCGCTCCAACTTCTAGATCTAAAATTTCCTTACTTTTCCCTCTCACATCTCTCTATTTGTTTACTAATTTCCTCTCCACCTAATTGCATTGTAGATCTATTTGTCCATACTCTCTCATCGCGCAGTCTCGTCTCGCTATTATTGTGTCTACTATAGCTAGGTGAGTACTTGGCCATCATGAACATGTAGGTGAAGCTTGTCGTGCGGGCGGTGTGTGTGTGCGATCCATGGCGAGACGATGCTTGTGTGTGGTGCATGAATGTTTGCAATGGGAGGAAGTTTTTTGTTGTTTTCTTGTTGTTGTCGGGCCCGGCGGGTGTGGTTGCATCGATGTTTGCCGAAATGTTGATTCATTTCCATTTCGGCAAATTTTTGCACTACCCACATGTCCTAATTTTAGGAAAGGTCATGCCGAATTTTTTCCGGCTAGCATTCATGCATGTGTGTGTTCATATGGTGCGGTTCTCACCTATATTCTCTGTTTTGACCGCTCAGGCAACCATGGTCCTCACGATGAGCGAAGGTCGAATTGATAGGTACAAGAAAGGCGCGAAGGAGGACATGATTCTGAACAACAAGACCATGATAAGATGTCCATGTCGAACATGCAAACTGCAGCGCTGGATCAACCCTGAATCTGGATAATTGGAGGGTCACCTGCTTAGGCACGATTTCATGCGCGACCTCAATGAGGCGCCGGCAGGACATGGTGGTGGTCACGAAGACGTGGGCGGGCGAGAAGACGAAGAGTCTACCGGGCATGATCATCATGACGAAGGAGATGCCAGCGGGCATGATCATCATGACGAAGGAGATGCCAGTGGGCATGATCAACATGGAGAAGGAGATGACGACGGGCATGATCATGAAGAAGGAGTAGACGCGAACACACAGACGCTGCTAACTTCGATCTTGCAGGACCCTCATGTTCAAGAACTTCTCCTCAAGGAGACGAGCAACGACAAAGCTACAGCCAGAGAGAAAGCCAAGCTGGACCAAATGGAGGTAGACGGGATGACTCCATTGCATCCTGGGTGTCGCCCCGAGGATACACGTTTGAGTGTAACGCTCAAGGCTCTAGAGATGAAGGCCGAACACAAATGGACCGATGTGAGCTTCAACGCGAACATGGAATACTGGCACGACCGACTTCCTAAGGGGAACATATTGCCAACAAGTATCGAGGAGGCCAAGAAAATCGTGTGCCCTCTCGACCTACCACACATTAAATACCACGCATGCATCAATGATTGCGCACTTTATCAGAACGAGTACGCGGATAGAACCACTTGTCCGGTGTGTGGCCAAGGACGGTACAAGAGAGGGAACAATAAAGTTCCTCGAAAAGTGGTATGGTACTTTCCTATCACCCCTCGTCTGCAGCGATATTTCATAGATCCTAAGGAAGCAAAGCTCATGCAATGGCACGTGGAAAGAGAGAAACCCAAAGATGATCCAGAGAAGGGCAAGATCCTGACACACCCTTTAGACGCTAGCCAGTGGAACGCATTAGACATCGAGTTCGAAGAGTTCGGGGGAGATGCAAGGAACGTCAGGCTGGGTATGAGCACCGATGGACTCAATCCTTTTGGAAACCAGAGTAGTACGCATAGCACCTAGCCCGTGTTTGTATGGCCATACAACCTCCCCCCGTGGCTATGCACGAAGCAAAGGTATGTACACATGAGCATTCTTATTCAGGGGCCGAAACAACCAGGTATCGATATGCATCTGTATCTCGGGCTATTGAGAGAGGAGTTAGCTAGCTTGTGGGAGACACCGGCTCGTACGTGGGACGCCTACACTAAAGAATATTTCCATCTGAGAGCCGCGTTGCTCACGACCGTGCAGGACTATCCTAGTTACGCATATGTATCGGCCCAGGTGAACCACAGACACAATGCATGCGTCAAGTGCATGGATGAGACACCGCATCTCCAGCTACCAAGGGATCCCGGGTCTTCGAAAACCGTGTTCCAAGGTACTCGAAAGTGGCTCCGCATGGATCACCTGTGGAGAAAACATGGTGACCTGTTCAATGGTAAGGACGAGCTCGAAAGAGCCCCGCGTCCGAGGAGCGGCGAAGAAATCGAGGAGCTTTTGAATAATTGGGTAGATTGCCCTGCGCCTGGAAAAAAACGACCGAGGACAAAGCCGCTGCTGGGTGTATGGAAAACAAGGTCTGTTTCTGGGACCTGCCGTATTGGAAGGTCCTTCACACTCCCCATAGCCTCGATGTAATGCACATCACAAAGAACGTTACCGAGAGTCTGCTTGGCACTCTACTGAACATGCCAGAGAGGACCAAGGATGGGCCGAAAGCAAGAAAGGACCTTAAATTGCTTGGCATAAAGAAAGATCTTCAGTACCCTGATAGTGATGATGATGATCATCATCATCAGGAAGGGATTCAAGGTTGCCGCAAAAGAGTTAAGAAGAATGAGGTGGTGCTTCGCCCTGCCTGCTTCACTCTGAGTCTGGAGGAGCTCGAGCAGTTTTTCAGGTGCCTCTTAGGAGTGAAAGTTCCTCACGGTTATTCGGGGAAGATAAGCAGATATCTGGACGTGGCAAAGAAGAGGTTCAGCGGTATGAAGTCTCACGACTGTCACGTGCTGATGACGCAGATACTCCCTGTTGCGATCCGTGGGATAATGGACGAGCATGTCCGTGAGACGTTGTTTGGCCTTTGTAACTTTTTCGACGTCATATCTAGGAAGTCGATCGGTGTGAAGCAGCTCGACAGGCTACAGGAAGAGATCGTGATGATACTATGCGAGCTTGATATTTACTTCCCGCCCGCATTCTTCGACATCATGGTGCATCTGCTTGTACATGTTGTGGACGACATCATCCAGCTCGGGCCGACAATCCTGCACAACATGATGACATTTGAAAGGCTAAACGGTGTCATCAAAGGATTCGTTCGCAACAGGTCTCGTCCAGATGGAAGAATAGCCAAGGGCTTTCTGATCTACGAGTGCATCTCCTTCTGCCAGAATTATCTAACCACCGAGAATGAGGATGTTGGAATACCCACAAAGAAGCACCTCGGCAGGCTCGGTGGGTATGGTCACCGTGAGGGCTGCCGCTCACTACATGTCGGCATTGATGGTCGACGCACTGATTTTGAAAGGCACACCGAGTCACGCTACAACACATTGAAGTGGTCGGCCCTTGGGTCGAAGATCACAGAAGCTTAATCGAGCAGGAGTACGTCGACCAGGGCCGACCGAGGAAGAAGGGAGACGTAACCAGAGAGCACAACTCCAGCTTCACGGGTTGGTTCAAGAAAAGGCAACTAGACAATCCCCCACATACGCCTTCTACGGAAGATCAAAAACTCATATTCTCCTTGGCGCAGGGCCCAGGACACAACCTAAGGACCTATCAGTCATACGACATAAACGGTTACAGATTCTACACCGAGGAAAAGGACAAGAATAGTGAATATCAAAACTCAGGAGTAACTATGTTATCCTTTGCTGATGACGAGACTACTGTGATGGAAAGATTCTACGGAAGGATCAAGGAGATATGGGAGCTCGACTACTATGGAGAGATCGTACCGATGTTCCGTGTTAGATGGGCCAAGAACGTGGAAAAAGAAGGCCGCTATTTCACCACAATGGTTATACCAGATGCCAAATCAACAAAGAACGCCTCCGCAAAAAATGAGCCTTGGGTACTCGCTAGCCAAGTTGATCAATGCTTTTTTATTACCGACCCGTCAAAGCCCAACCATGTTGTAGTTAGGAGGGGCAAGAGGAGCATCATCAGAATGGAAGGAGCCGCCAACGAGCAAAACTTCGACAAAAACGGTGACCCGAAGATCGAAGAGGAATTCGACAAGTACTTCGACATGCCTACTACTACTAAAGTAAGAAGGAAGACCACACTGCCTACTAAAGGTTGTCCATTCACAAGAAGAAATCTCAAAGTGCACGGGCTAAAGTATTCAACCACGGCGAAAAAGGGCAAAAAGATTGTGAAGAGACACTAGCTCGACACATCACATGATTGTATATGTTCGGAGAAAGAGTTTTTTGAATAAATATGAATGTTTGTATATGTTCTTGCTTCAGTTTAGACATATATATAATTAAAAACACATTACATGATTGTATATGTTCGGGGAGAGAGTTTTTTGAATAAATATGAATGTTTGTATATGTTCTTGCTTTATTTTAAGCAGATCTATAATTAAAAATATATTTTTAAAAAATAAAAAAGTGTGAGACAGCCAGGATTCGAACCTGGCTACCTCAGGTTTAGAATGGCACAAGCAAGCAGCAGAGACTACTAAGGCAAGTGTGTGATCTTGTCATACTACCACGCCTTGCGTTTGTACTAAGTCCACAGTTACGTGGCGCATTTCGCGATATCGCCACGAAGTTTCAACTTCTGTGGCGCATATTACCGAAATACGCCACAGAACCTCAGGACTTAGCGAAATAAACGGTTCGGCCTACTTCACCCCTTCTCCCCATTCTCAGTCACCGTCGCGCGCTAGCCCTAGACGACCGCAGATGTCACACCGATGCGCTAGCCCTTGCTGCCGGAGCCGCCACCGCCGCGCCGCCCGGTGAACTAGTGGAGGAGGAGCTGCCCGACGAACCCGTGGAGGAGGATCCACCGGAGGAGGAGCCACCCTGCAGCCCGTGGAGGAAGAGCCGCCAGAGGAGGAGCCGCCGCGCCGGACCCCGCAACCCTCATCATCGTCAACCACCACAGCAAGTTTGTCCCCCCACCCCCCACGGTTCGTCCCCCCCACCCCCACCCCCTCTGATGCTCTTCCCCTTTCTCTGTCAGTTAAATACAGAGAACAAGCAAATACAGAGAACAAGCTTCAGTTAAAATGAATAATTCATACCGTGTATTTTGAGATATTCAGTGTATATGAGTGTATATTTTGAGATATTCAGTGTATATGAATTCATGTCATGGCCTTCTTCTTTGTTGTGCAACAAGGTGAACCCTTGAATTGAAGGTGCTTGACTAAGAAGAAGGAAACTAAAACCAGTTTATTTTTACCTTCTATATTTATGTTATGAACTGATGTTCTGCTATGTCATTATGGAGGATGTAATGGTGGTTAGTTTTATTCATTTGTAGAATAAGTCGAGACAATGTATATTCTTAGGAATTACAAGTCATTTGTCTACTTTGAGCAATGATCTGAGAACTCCAATATATGCAAATAAGTATTAGAATAACTTGCAACCCACCCCTGCCTTCTTTTATCATTGACAGCTTTGTTCTAGAGTTTGGAGAAAAAGAGCTGTTTCGAAGATCAATCCTTTGGCTTACTATATTGGAATGAGTAGTCTAAGGTTGCAAAGCTGATTGGATGTTTTTTAGCATATTGATCTGTCCTTCACATGCGATGTGGAAATATTAGTATCTACATCTGTTAGTATCTACAGTTTAACTAATACAAAGTTAGTATCTACATCTGTTAGTGATCACGACATTAGTTACCTTGCAGGCCTAAATAACAAGGGGTTTGGGGAGTTGTTCACCTAGAGAACAAATGAATGAGAAAAGTATGGGCCCTAGATTTACCATTGTGCTTTGTTTTTGTTATGGTATTGCTAGAGGGAGGTTTTCTTCTCCATACATTCCTCTGTGTTTTACTCCAGTGGTCAATGACACTAGAGAATGATGTGTAGCTTAGGGTTTCCCAGAATTCTGTTTATGATCATACTATTCTGTTCTTGCTGTTCTCCAAGTGCTTACTGCTGATAGTAACTGTTGGGATTACTGCTGTTTATATGGTGTTGTTTGAAATTCAGTAAACTACTGTTGGGGCTATGGATGGGGGCTGGGGCTATTTTCTTGCTGCTATATGGTGCTATTATATGGTGTTGCTATATGGTTATTACTACTGCTGGGGCTATGGATGGGGCTGGGGCTATTTTCTTGCTACTATATGGTGCTGTTATAGGGTGCTGATATATGGTGTTGTTATATGGTGTTGTCATATATGGGGATGGGGTGTTTTGTCTTGCAGGGATTTCATTTGAGTTGCCCATTTCTCCCGAAGTGTCGATTCACTTCCGTTTCGGTTGAGAAATGGGCACTCCTAGGTCAAAAAATTAACAAAGGTCATGCCGAATTTTTCGGCCGAGATTTGTGCTAACATTTTGCCTCTTTTAAATAGAGTAGTGCAAACATGTCGGGCAACAAGGAGTCTGGCCCTTCTAAGCAAATGATCAGCGTCGAAGAACAAGCTAGACAGGCCAACCAGTCATTCTGGCAGGGGTCCCAACAGGAGGAGGAGGCGATGAGGATGACACCACCACCGGAGGAGGCGACCGTCGCCAGAGCTGCTGGGGCCAATGAGGGCGGAGATCCTGATTACGAGGGGGACGAAGACGACTACGATGGAACTAGTGAAGGCGGCGGCGAAGAGGATGACACCACCGATGGCGGCGCTCGCACCGATGGCGGCGAGAGGACGGATGGCGGTAGCGGCAACCCGGCCACTTCTCAGAAGAAGAAGAAGAAGAAGGAACAGAAGGAGCGGAAGGTGCGGTGTTTCGCCATGCGTGATGAGTTCACGAGGTCACGAAAGTGGCTAACCCATTGCGCCAGAGGCGATTGCTAAAGGGTACGGCTTGCAACTCGGGTGCATCGTCCGGGAAAGCATGTCGATCAACACGAAGTACATCAGACATGCTGACCATGCAGCTTTGGTCGATAACCTCCTTAAGAAGCTTCACAAGCGATACACATTACCAGAGCAGTTTAGAAACCTCGAGAGAAATAAGAACCCGATGAACAAACTAGCCCTCACGAAGATGAGCAACGCCTTGAGCAGCTGGAAAACCCGGGTGAAGAATAGCATTGACAAAGGTGAAAGCTAGGAGGTTATTAGTAAGAAAAATCCGATGCTCGATGAAGAGGAGTTTAGGATATTCAAGGCGGATATAGCTACCGCTGACGCTATAAAATGGACTCAATGGGGAAGGAGTATGCGGGAACAGAACATAGGTAACCACCACCTTGGAAGCGGCGGTTACAGGGGGAAACAGGCCATTTGGGACAAGAAGGACGCCGATCTTGAACGCCTTGGTAAAGACAACCCTTGGCTTAAAATCACGGACTTGCAGCTTAGGCAATTTGTTCGGGCCCGCTACTACCTGGGCAAGGAAACAGGGGAGTTCATCACCGACGATCCGGAGGTGAAGGAATTCGAGAAGAATCTGGTAAGGAATTTATCGCCGATCTCAAGTCTATTGCATTCTAATTAAGATAATGAAGCCAAGAATCTAAATGGGTTCACCTTTCCTTGTCTTTGTAGGAGGAGGAACTGAACGCTACTGCCACAGAGTCGTCCTAGGATTTGACGGAGCCGTGGGACATGGTTTTCAACAGGGCGACCAATGCTTACAAGAAGACGGACAAGGGGTTGCCGCCGTCCTCAGCTGGCCGTGTGTCCGGCTTCGGTACGAGCATGAAGTTCAAGGAGTTCTACAAAGAGGACGCTAGGAAAAGAAGGGACAGGAAGAACCAGGATAAAGCCGCTATTGCAGAGCTGAAGATGAAGGTGCAGACACTGGAGGAGAAGGCGGTGGACCAGAAAATGGTGGACAAGTTAGTGGAAGAGAAGCTCCGCTCGATGATCTCCCCTGAGTTTTTCGAGGGGCTTACTGCTTGGAATGCGGGAGGTCAACAGGGGCCGATACATCTGCCCAGCTTAAGCGGCAGCAACTCGGGCATCAATGTTACCGTGTCGCCGGACCTGGTGACCCCGCTGGCCATCAACGTCAGGACGCAGCCCCTCGTTTTGGTCACACCGACGCCCCCTCCTGCCAAAGATACCAATGAGGCGCAGCCAACGGCGGCGGTGCTTCGTGAGGCACCCGAGCGGGAGATTACAGATGATGATAGGCCGGCCGCCGGCATCCGCCGTGTCTCTACATTAGCCGAGATCCACGCCATCACCAAGGTAACTAATTAGTTAGTGCACGTCATCTCCTTTATGCCTTTGATGCATGACTGTTGCCATCTCATGACTCCCAACAACATGTTTTTGCCTCAGGACACTTCTTGCGTACTCCTGCTTAAAGATGTCGACGGTGAGTTGAAGGATGTTGCCAAGTGCACTCTTATACAACCGGCGAGCCGAACGATGCACAACAATCCAATGGACGATGACGTGATGAAGGTCAGGTTGGCTCGGGTGTTTCCAGGGTGCGACGACATGGACCCCCCATTCAACCTCAGGGAGTCGTCGAACAAAAGACCCTTGGGGAATGCTACAACTGGCCCTTGACATGGCCGAAGACCCAGATTCGTCTTGCGGGGGGAGCACCGGCGCCACCTCTCGATCGATCATCGCCCGGCCACCACCTCGAAGCCGAGTCGCTGTTGTCGCCACCACCAGCCGTCACCATCAACTCTTGGCAGCGTGTGCACCGCCACATGGCAAAGACGTTGTGCCGCAACCGCCGTCGCCCCCGCTACCACCACCACATGATGGCACCCATGAAGATGATGATGAAATGGTCAACGTTGATGACTTCATCAACACCGGCACCGCCAAAGGATTGTATATGCCTTCTGTGGATGAAGAGCCCTTCGTAGCTCGCGACGACCATCAAGCTGATTGGCCCAATACATGCACGCAGCGCCTGGTCTTCCATGGTCTTTCTCAAGAGACGCCTCCGGCCGCCGATCCACCACAAGAGAAACCGGGATTGGTTTTCAGCCCCAACACACTCCGAAAGGCGACTGATGAGCAGATGGCGGGCGACATTGTGAAGAAGAAGCACTACAGGAAGAGAGGTAATAATAATAAGAAGGGTGCGAGCCAGCCTCTTTCGAAGAGGATCCGGGGTCAGGTCGTCATACCATCCACACAATTTGGCTTGCCCCGAGTGCATGTAGCTGGTGATCCGATATTGACTCCGGATATGATCCACATTGCGGTTGGAGCCATGTTAACTTTGCACGAGGGTGTCAAGACACTAGAGGCCCTCCTTCTTAAAGAGGACGATCCAAATTACCCGGTTTTCACGGCCAAGGTGCCACTAGACGTGGGCTTCGTCGATGAACCCCTCGCGGATATATTCTTCATAGAGTTCGAGGACATATTCAAGTTGTTTCTCACGAAACGGCTGGACTATAACTTGGTCCACCTATACGCGCTCAATCTGGCGCTCACGATCAAGAGAGAAAGTACCCCGGAAATCGCGATAGTGGATCCCTACTACATGCGGGACAGCTAGTTGGTCGAAGGATCAGAGACACGGACCAAGGCGACGGCGTACCTCGAGAAGTTCATGGTGGACAACAAGAGGAAGGGCACACTTCTTTTGCCTTTCTTTCCCAAGTAAGTACACACACTCTCTCATCGTCACCGTAACTTATGCATTTCTTATAGATTTCTTTCCTTTGCTCTTTTTCCAACATTCCGTTCCAATTGTGTTGCACAGAGACAAATACTGCATGCTCATCGTCCTTGCCCCGAGGTATTCGCTAGCCACGTATTTCGACTCGGGGAGTTTGACGAAGAAGAAAGACTACACTAGAATAAGGGGTGTTCTCAATGAGGCTCTCGAGGGCTACACCAAGAAGGGATGCACCTTCGTAGATAGGGGGAATGTATCAAGTATGGCAAACACGTGTTCAAGCACATGCTCGACTTCCCCTGCGTCAAGCAGTCGACTGCTGGTGCCAAGGAGGCCTTCTACGTCCTCCATCACCTTAAAGGCTATGTTCGGGATTGCCATAACCTAATGCTGCCATCTAGTCTCCGAGGATGGGCCGAAACTTTGGCGAAAATCGACGATGCTGATCTTAGAGAAGACTTCCATCGCATTCAGATGAAGTTGTCGCAAATCATCATTGAAGATGTCAACACAAGGGGCGGTGCCCTACAATAAGCCAGAGGGTTGAGTAAGAGGGAGATCGAAGAACGCCTCCGTAAGCAGGGTGACACAAGGACGTGGATGACGAAAGAGGGCTATCTACCATTCCCGAAGCCGTGCCAGAAGAGGAAGTCTTCATCGTGATTGTTGTGTGCCTCTAGCATGATCCAGTGTGTGTATATTCTTGATGGACGCCTACTGTATTAGTGTGTGTGTGTCATAAACTTTACTATCTCGTGCTCGAAATGGTCATTGTTGTTAGACTTAAACAACCTTGTGGTTGTTCTGTCGTTGAACTTATTGCTTCTATGATGATCTAACTTTTAGGTTTATGGATCCTTTGTTTTATATTCTATGAACATATATATATATATATATATATATATATATATATATATATATATATGGATGTGAACCCTTTATTCATTCTTTTCGTTGTATTTTTACTAATATGCCTTGTCGTATATAGAGATGGCGACAAGGTGGTATGTGGTGTACATGGGTAGGGTTCCAGGAGTCTACGAGGAGTGGGAGGATTGCCCCAAACAAGTGAACAAGTTCAGCGGCAACATCTACAAAGGATACGCGACTAGAGAGGAGGCGATAGCCAAGTGGAGGAACCACTTGTGGAAGAAGAACCGGATGAAGATATTGGTCGGGCTAATGCTCTTGCTCACCATTATTACAGTTGTATTCTATTTGATCCTAGTGTAGGCGGCGGTGGCCACTTCATATTTGTAATGTGACATGATATGAACTTTGTATTCGGCGCTTGTGTAAAAATTTGGCACTTGACACTATATATGCATCTCGATCGGGCTCTAAGTGTTTGTATTATATATATGTCGATTTTCATGCATCTACTACTTGTGCAATGTATTTTATACTCATATGGATAAATCCTATATAAATCCTGTATAAATACCTGATTATACACCAGGAAAGTATTTTACTCTGAATACATGTTACACAATCAGTGGCGCATATAATTATATAGTTAGTGGCGCATGGCATATCTGTGGCGCATACACGTAAATGCGCCACACAAGTTCTTCTTGTGGCGCATATGAAGGAGTGCGCCACAGAAGTCTGGAACTTCTGTGGTGCATATCCATATGCGCCACAGAAAGTAGTTATCAGTGGCAAGGTAACAGTGGCGACAAAGATATGCGCCACAGAAGTCCCCTTTTCATGCGCCATAGATAGGCTGTTTCCTAGTAGTGTGGTCAAGGTGACATGCCAAGTATCTAGGATACCTTTCAGCACAAAAAGGATTCATTCCAATTTGATTTGTAGAACTACTAGTAGGATTTTTGGAGTGTGCTAGATACCTCCTGGCAATTGATTTCATATAAGTAATCCATATCTAAAATGGGCTAACCAAGGGTACTTAATGTTGGTGGACTCATTCAAGTGTCTGGGAAAATTTATATCTGGGCATTTCGATTCATTTATCATTTTTGTTTTGATTTAAACCTGCAGCTATACAAGTAGATGTGGATAAAAAAGTAATTAAAAGGCAGGGTAGATGGGCTGGAATCCAGTCGAACTGGGCCGCCAAGATAAAATCCAGCCCACCCGGAGAGGACCATGTGCGGGATAGGGTTCGAGTCCTGGCCTGGCGGGGCCCAGGCGTCAGCGGTGGTATGGAGTGAAGGGGTAAGGAGAGTTGGGGGCCATCCGATCCGGAGGAGATCAACGGCTCCCTCTTTTCTCCTTCCTCTGTCTCAACTAGATGGGCAGGAACCCTAGGGGCGGCACCGGCGGGGGTTCGACGTCTGGGACCTGCTCGTGTAGGGACGGTCGGGAGGGGTTCGGGAGCTCGCGGGAATGCGCTGATGGCTGATGCATGTCGAAAACAAAGGTAGGGTTAGACGTGGATTGCGTAGGGGATCATTCTAGATCAAAAACAGGAGGAAAAGGTGGAGTATAGAGAGCACATCGTCCCTTTAATCCTCGGAGATGCCCGAGCTCGAAACACTCTGGCCTAGGCGAGAGAGCGCAAGGGAGAAGGTGTGGACTGGGGGATGCTGGATCAGTGGCAGGGAGTATGGGTAGGCCACATGTAGAAGAGGAAAAGTAGGGGAGAAGGAGCTATTCTCAAATATTTTCCATGGCCGAGAAGCTCTATTCCTTCTCTCTCTCGAGCAGGACAGGACAAGGGGAGGGGTGTGGAGCCTGGGGAAGGTGAGTGAGGGCCAGGGGCTGCAAATGAGCTAGGAGGTGGGGGTTGGGGTGCCCCTTTTCCTTATAAAGCGAAGAATATGGTGGGTGATGGACTATGTACATGGTGAGCATGGGGGAGAGCAGAGCAAGGGCATTGGTCGAGGGGCGGTGGAGAGAGGGTGGGGCATATTACTTGACCAGAGAGGGGGTGGGGCGTGCTGCAGTAGCTGTGGCATTTAATACCCAAGATATGGTAAGATATTCCCCTTTCTCTCTCTATGACTTGCTCCAAGAGCTAAAGACAAGGGGTGAGGGTGGTGTACCATAGTGCTACAGTGGGGACTACCAAATAAGGAGTAATGGTTGCTGTGGAGTAGTTCTTGACACGTTTTTAGATGGTTTTGATAAGGTTTATCTCTATGTTTTGAATAAGTTCAAAACTTGACCAAAGTAGTGGTTATGAATGAAGTCTAGAAACTTGTATTGGACATGATGAGGAAATGGTGTTGGGATCTAGAGGAGGTTAATAAAATATTCCTGGATTTATTTGAGATCTTTCAAAGGATTTAAAGTCCACTTAAGACCCGTTTATTCAAATAGTGTAGAAATGATTTCTAGAAGCTCATTTGGTATTTTCCCATTGTACAAGGTTGTTTTTATGTGTGATGGTCTTAGATATGAATCCATACCTTGAGGAATTTTCCCATGATTTATTGGGGATTAAAAGTATTTAAAACAATTATTATTCCATTTCTGCCGTTTAAGAAAAAGGGCAAAAATAAATAATAAAGCTCTTAAAAAATATTTATTTTTGAAGTTGGAAGATAGGGTAGGATAAAAAGGCATAAAAAGTGACCTAAGTTAGAGAAGCGTTTTGGCAAAAACCAAACTTTCCTTTATGAAGGGAGTTTTGGGGGTTTTGCCCATTAAAAGAATTTAATAGGTTTTGAGTCATAATAATTATGGATAATACTTGATAAATATTTATAAACAAGGTAGATGATGTACACAAGGTGTATATATTCATTAGAACCTTTGGTGTTGAGAATCCAAGTTGATTTTGGGAAGAAACAAGGAAGAAAGGATCTAGGGTGATATTGTTTTAATACCAACAAAACCTTGTCGGATCTTGGAGCTCAAAGTTCCCCTTGGGTCATGGAATATATGGATAGATATACCAAGTGATATAGATCACCATGGTACAATAAGTTGAGCTTGGTCATGCTTGAGTTCTTCAAGAATTGATTTCCAACTTTGAATAAAATAAGGGTGCCATAACATATTATTAGATACCCTTCAAAACCTTGTGGGTTTTTGAAGCACAAGGATCCATCTGGAACAAGTGAAGTAGTTATGGATAGTCCTTTATGATTAGAACACAAACATTCAAATACTTGGTCCAAAGAGGATAGTATGGACATGTGAGCTTCTGCCAAAGTAGGCTAGTTGATAAGATTTGCAGGAATTGTTATTTTCTTGCCTGCCAAACCATCAAGAACAAGTGGGTTAAAAGATGATCTAGCAAGGTCAATAGTACTAAATATGGTCTACAAGATGGTTCAAGTATATTTCCAATAAAGCACGAGGGTTGGGAATGATGTAGACCCAAAGATGTGATCTTGACAACCTATCCAGACTTAGTCAAACTTGGCAGTTTTGAGGATTTTGACTATAGTATAGGAGGGGGGTTTCTGATGGTTTGCAAGGTACCAAAGCACCATCAAGTGAATGATTTTGGAGTGTAGATGGAGTAGAGAGGATGCATGCTTATATTTGGTCTTCATTGACTTGGAAGCTTCTAGAAAGATTTAGTTCTGAAAGGAGCTGATTAAGGGTTTTGGAGGATCACCTAGTGGCTAGAGATCAGATCTAGCTTTGTTAACTTTCTTAGGGTGGATAGGATTAGTTAGATTCTAGAGGATTATCCCTTAGGGTAGCTCATTTAGTTCCCAAGCAAACAATTCAAACAGCATATCAAGGCAAATCATCTTAGCAGATCAAGACAACTCATCTTACAAGCAAAACAATCTACTACTGGGGTTACCATCAAGCCTAGCTTGAGGTAAGGATGGGTAGGTTGAAAGGTTGGATTTTGAATAAGATGAGAGTTCTTGGTGTCTCTACTAAGAGTGGAGTTCAAAATCTTTATGAAAAGGTTTTGGAAAAACCTAGAGGTAAGAGTAGTTGAAAGTGTTGTCTTGAAAACATAAGGAGATTATGTTATATAGCTCTCCATGGTTTGGTCAATAGAAGCTACTAAAATAGTTAAGGTTTACAAAAGAACCTTGGCTCAGGTTTTGAAATGCCAGAACATTTGAGAATATGTAAAATGAGCCAGGATAGTTTTGTTAAATAGCTTTTGTCAACTGGTGTTTAGGTAAGGAGTATATCAGATGCATGAGCATCAACAAACAAGCAAGTACTACATCAATACACAAGAAGAAGTTTTTGTTCCCCTAGATTTTTGCATTATGTACAACTAATCAGGTTGCTGAAATTGGGATGTTACAAACACGACTGCCGAACACGCCAGAGACACAGAGCCGCCGTACCAAGGCACACATGCATAGCACCATGCTATGGATGAGGGAGAGATCAGCCGGGCTGGTGCGCGAGGGGAAAGGGGAGGAGAGAGGGAGGATGGATGGATGGTGAGAGGCAGCGAAGGAGAGAGAAAACACACAATTTGTTTTGCTTGCATAGGTCCTGAAATTTACTACTAATAGAGTGGCCGTAGGAGTACCTCGTGTCAGGAACCCATCATAACTTTCCTCTAACATCGAACCGCCTTCAACTCCTCTTTGTTGCTGCCCTCTTACCCTGCCTAGTATGTTTTATTCTCTCAGCATGTACAGCGTGTGGACAGAGGTGAGCATATGTCTAAGCAAAGAAATGAGTACTACTAGTGTACTACTAATATACTAGTATTTGCTTTTTCCCTAATAAGGGCATCAACAACGTGTACAAAAGCACATGTGGCATCCGCTAAGGTTCACCATATACATTGTGGAGAAAATAAAGTCTAAGGTGCACCTCAAGCTTGTGGGTTGCCCATAGAGAATAGAAAAATCATTTCCCCTCTCTCCCTATTTCATGTGATCATTTTCAAATGGTGTTCAAAATTTTCATGATGCAAAATCTTAGCTAGAAGTCGAACCACTCGTCAAAACTCTCTGTGGTTTCTGATATATTAATTAACCGCTCGATGGGTCCCTCCAAAAGATTTTTGCACAAAAATTTCAAAGCAACCTACAATTTATTACTTGTAGTTCAAGTTTGACCTAATTTCATTAAATTCAAGAGTAATACATCGCACTTAGTTGTAGCTCAAGTTTGACCTAATTTCATTAAACTATCAAGATGCAAAATCCCAGCAAGAAGATGAACCTGCCGTCAGAACTCTTTGTGGTTTTTGATGGTAGTATATTAATTGACCCCTCCCCCCCGCCCCTCCGATGGGTACCTCTAAGAGCTTTTTGTAAAAATTTCAAAGCAACCTACACAGTTTACTTGTAGTAGTTCAAATTTTACCTATTATATTTTTTCTACTTTACATATTATAATTTTATATAGTCATTGTATGACAGATGTCTATTATCTGAGTCTCATGTGCAGGGCACATGCAATTTACTAGTACTTGTAGTTTCAAATTTGACCTAATTTCGATAAATCGACATAAAGTTATTCTAATGGGAAGAGTTAGCTAGGAAGTTTGAAAACTCGTAAAACATGAGAATCATTGGTACAACATGTTGGTCCAATATATATGTATGTAAACTTGGCTTGTGGCATTTAGATCCAATATTCTTTGGACTTTTCTTTAGGAAAAGAACAACCTCGCTCGTATCCTTCACTCGGAAAATGTAGAATTGAATGTTCTTTCTTGAGAGTTGGAAACTCACACCGACGACATTGTTTACTACAAGAAGATGCACCGATGATCTACCTCTGAAAAGACATTTAATTCAAGAGCAATCTATGGCATTTACTTGTAGCTAGCTCAAGTTTGACCTAATTTCGTTAAATTGTCAAGATGCAAAGTCTTAACAAGAAGTTGAACCTATCATCGAAATTCTCGCTAGTTTCTGATATATTAATTTTGACCCCTCAATGGGTACCTCCAAAAGCTTTTTTGTAAAACTATCAAAGCAAAACCTACAATTTACTTGTAGTTTAAAATTTGACCTAATTCCGAGATATCGACTGATACATTGCAAATGTATCTATAATTTTTGATATTCCATGCTTGGTTTTATCCACTTTATTGTGTTTTTCACACTTTGGAGTACTTTTCATATGATTTCTTGGACTAACCTATTAACAAGAGCCACAGTGCCAGCTGCCTGTTTTATGCTGTTTTTGATTCCAAGAAAGTCAGAAAATGAATATTCTCAGAATTAGATGGGACAAAATCCAAAATGCCTATTTTTCTGGAAGTCATCAGATGCCAGAGTACGAGACGGAGAGGGGCCAGGGGGCCACCACACCACCTGGCCACGTGGCCCAGCCTGGCCCGTGCCAGGGGGTGGTCTGGCGGCCTACGGCACCCCCTCGGCCTCCCCTTCCGCCTATAAGATGCCCTCGGGACGAAAACCCTAAGTACCCGATAAAAAATCCACGGAAGAGTCTGTAGCCGTCGTCATCTCCATCCCTAGATCAGGAGGGATCTGAAGCTCTTCCCGGCACCCTTCCGGAGAGGGGAATTCACCCTAGAGGCCTTCTTCATCACCACGCAAGCCTCCGGTGTGATGTGTGAGTAGTTCATCCTTGGACTACAGATCCATGTAGTAGCTGCATGGCTAGTTTTCCTCCTTTGTGCTTTCATGTTTAGATCTTGTGACCTCCGTTCATGATCAAGATCATCTATTTGTAATTCTGCATGTTGTGTTTGCGGGGATCCGATGGATATTGAGATGCTATTTCAGATTGATTATTGATTCTATCATGTCTTTGTTATTTGTGATCTTGCATGATTTCCGTTGTTAGTAGCTATCTTGGCCAAGTAGATGCTCGCAACTCCAAGAGTTAGTATTTATGCTCGATAGTGGGTTCATGCCTCTGGTAATCTGGGGAAGTGACAGAAATCTCTAAGGTACTAGATGTGTTGTTGCTACTAGGGAGAAAACAACAATCCTTTGTTCATAGAACAATCATATTGTTTACTTTACACGTAGTTCGTAAAGCAATAATCTGTTGCTTGCAACTTAATACTGGAGGGGGTTCTGATGATAACCTGAAGGTGGATTATTAGTCATAGATGCTGTTGGATGGCGGTCTATGTATAATGTTGTAATGCCCAATCAAGTCTCAAAGGAGTCAAGATGATTAGTATATGCATGTATTGCTTTCTCGATGTTTGTCAATTGCCCCGCTGTAATTTGTTCACCCAACATGTTATCTATCTTAAGGAGAGCCACCTCTAGTGAACTATGGATCCCGGTCCTTTTTTCTTTACATACAATCTACAAATTGTTACTGCTTTGTGTTTACTTTCTGCAAACTATTACTTCTTTCCATTCGATACGTTTAATCCTTTGTTTTCAGAAAAACATAGTGAGATTGACAAACTCATCACAAGTTGGGGACAGAGTTCTGTGGTTGTGTTGTGCAGGTCTCCATGTTGCTACTAGCACCGGTAGTGTGCCCTGCTAAGGCTCAGCTAGCAACACCTTTGGGGTGTTTCCATGCTCCTACTGGTTCGATTAAACCTTGGTTTCATAACTGAGGGAAACTTGCTGTTGTGCTCATCATACCTTCCTCTTGGGGTTCCCAACGAGCTCTACATCAACACTGAGACATCAAGCATTTTTCTAGCGCTGTTGCCGGGGAGTCAAGGACTCTTCACAAGGGGAGTCCCTCATAACCAATCTCTTTACTTTGTGATTTTTGTTTTGCTTAGTTTATTTTTGCTTTGTTTGCTTGTTTCTTTTTCAAAAACACCAAAAAATTAGTTTTACTAGTTTGCTTTCTTATTTGAAAACACAAAAAAATTAAGTCTCCTTTAGTTTTCACCTCTTCCTTAGATCACCATGTTGATCCCTAAATTCACCCTGAAAGACCTTTCAATTGGTAGTGGTTCTATAATTGGGAAAGATAATATTGAAGGTTTCTTTAATCATGTTAGCAAACATGAAGATACGGAGGATAGATCTCTTGCAGAACTTGGTCCAAACTATGAGATTGCTACAACTTCTTTAATTCATATGTTAGAAGCTAGGTTTGTTAACCTCAACCCCTTAATGCAAGTAATGTTTCTTAAGCTTAAAGAAATTGAGAACCCTGAAAAGAGGGATTTTATTCTAGAAACTTTGGTTAAGGAGTTCTATGATGTTGCCAAGGAAGCTAGGAAAGTCTTTGAATGTTTCAATATGCTAGGCTCATGTGTAGATGTTGTTGGTACACGAGAAAAGACGAACAAAACCAAACCTAATGGGGAGGAACCTAAGATACCAATACCCTTTAAACTAGAAGCAATATATGATGCCATAGAAAAGAATCTTGATTGGATTGTTCCTGCAAACCCTTTTGATGAGAATAGTGAACATAAGAGCATTGAGAGAGGATCCTCTAGAACCTATTTGGATGATATAGCTTGCCTTGTTGAAAATATTTCTGGTATTGATCTTAATGCTTCTTCATTCAAGAACACTTGATTCTTTTTCTTTGCTTCTTATGCCTAACTTAAAGGCGTTAAAGAAAATTACTTATTGGGAGGTAACCCAAAAGTTTTAGATGAGTCTTGGAAGTTATTACTTCACTAATAACCGCTCCTTATCCTTTTTATTTGCTTTGTGTGCCAAGAGTAACTTCTAATGAGAGAGAAGTAATGGTTGGGAAAGTTGTTGTCCTGAAATAGATTTCTGTGCTTCACCGTAAAAATTCGTGTAAAATGTCTGAACGTCTTTTTGAGGCATGAATTTTTGTGCTTCTGTCCCAGGTTGTTATCTAAGTTTAGTTAGATCAACACTTTTTGATTTGAGCAACATAATGTCTTCGAAAAAATTCGTCTTTACCTGCTGGTTTGTTTTGACAGATTTCTGCCATTTTCTGCATTTGCTTCTTGTTGTTTCCTTTTTGAGTTCTTTTGGGGAATTGAGATTTTTGAGGGAAATGATACAGTAGCTAGTGTTCTAATGGAAGTTTATTTGGTGTTAGAACTGAACCTTAAGACCTTTTATCTTGAGTGCACTAATGTTGCTAATAAAGATTGTGTGAAGTTTTGTATGAAGGAAAAATTTCAGGTGTATGGAAGGAATGAGTAATGAGATGAAGGATGGACCAAAGCTCAAGCTTGAGGATGCCACGCGTGTCACCCCAATAAATATCCAAGAAGTACAAGCGTCAAAGCTTGGGGATGCCCAAGGCATCCCCTCCTTCATCAATAAAAATCCCAGGTTTCTTCCAAATGCTTCATTTTTATTGTTTCATGCACAGTTGTGTTGTTTTTGGAGCGTCTTATTTTTTGTTTTCGTGTTGGTTTTTTGTTTTCTTGGTTTTCTTAGTTTGCTGAATAAATTGGTTGGACCCCCTATTTCATACATTGGTTTTCAAATAGTTTGGTTTGTTTTGGAAAAGAGTAGGAAAGGTCATGCTTATGTGGTAAAAAGAGCTCGTTTTTTGACTGTGGCCTATGCTCTGTCATGCCATGCTGGATATTGTTTTGGCTTTATTCTTAGTATTATTTGTTGTAGCATGAATTTTTATAAACAATTTAGATTGCTTAATGTGCCTTGGATGAATCATGCGTTGTTTTAGCATATTAAAGCATAGTATAGTGGTATTCTCCTTTGATGATTTATTTGGGTTGACTTGGCGCATGCTCACACCATGTTATGACTATCTCAAGTCACCATAGCCTTTATGATCCTTTAGTTTTCAACTTTTAGTATCACTTTATGCTTTGATCAATTATGTTTTGTCGCTCTGCATGATTATGGCCATTATTGCTCTCTTAGTTTGTCGCTCCCAGTCTTTTGCTAGCCTCCACAACCAAGTATGAGTTCCACTCATGCATCCAACTCCCTAAACCAAGTTATTACAAAGAGTCCACCATACCTACCTACTAGCTTATGCTATTCCAAGTATATTCATGCTTTTGTTTACCTTCCAAATTAAACTTGTTATGAGAAAACTAGTGATTAAAGCTCTCACGAACTTGATGGCACACTTTAATTTTTTGCATCTAATAAACTTGAACCATTGGGTCCTTATTTGTTGCGTATATGCTTGCGCTTTATAAGTTGAAATTAGCAAAACCATGTACCATGGGGAATGCTTTCAACATTGCACTTGTACTTTGTACCCCGTTGATATCATGTTCTTTTGCTTACGGATCCCGACGGTGTGAAATAAAAGTGGAACTTGTAAGATCATGGAGTTTGTATGTGTGTTAGAGAAATGCCTAGGCCGCTAGCCTAAGCCATGCCTAATCATGGTGGAAACTTGCAGCATCACCATAATGAGCACTCTATGAAGCATCCTCAATAAAAACCTATGCAAATAGCAAATAAAAAGATCGCTGAGATGCACATTGTCTGCTTGCCTTGTCATTTTGATTATGGGATAGCTCCTGTACCATGTGCAAGGGGTACCCCGTTGGCGGTTCTTTATGATACACATGTACTTACAATGACAAGAGCTTACTTGTGACTAAAGTTGAGTAGCATGAGGATCGGTCTTCGTAAGTAAGGGGCATGAGATTTCGGTTTATAACTTGTCAAGCATATCCTCTTAGTTGTGTCACTTTAACCTTAATCACCTTAAAGATGCTTATGATAGGGGCAATGAGAGCTGAAAGCTATAAGTACCATAATTTTTGGAAGCTCTTTATGAGACTTGAATCCCTACTTCCTTTTATGAAGGCCTTTCTTCCACCATTATATTGAGTCTCCACCTTCTACCTTTATGCACCTACTTTGAGAGCATAGTGGTCATTCTTAGTTCTATGTGCATTGTCCCAAGACTAGTTGATTGATGCATAACTTGATATTGCTTGTTTTAAACTATTTGTATCTAGTCACTCTTATGAACTTTGAAGGTGTCCTATGCATTTATGTTTTGCTACTCTATGAGGGACAAGTTGAATACTATTATGCTGTGTTTTCTTTATGTGGAACAAACAAACGTCTTGCAAAGCATTGTTATTCATGAATCTTTTGTTTGTGCCTTTTCATGTTGCATCATATTTTCTTTGGCTTATTGCTAGAACTTTGTCTTTCATGTTATGATTGAAGTACTATGATCCCAGCTTCGAATGTTTTACAAATACTTTGATCAAGTCTTTGATGGTGCATGTCACCTCAAAAATTATTCTTTCTTTTTATCACTTACCTACTCGAGGACGAGCAGGAGTTAAGCTTGGGGATGTTGATACATTGCAAATGTATCTATAATTTTTGATGTTCCATGCTTGGTTTTATCCACTTTCTTGTGTTTTGTCCACACTTTGGAGTACTTTTCATATGATTTCTTGGACTAACCTATTAACAAGAGCAACAGTGCCAGCTGCTAGATTTCTGCTGTTTTTGGTTCCAAGAAAGTTAGAAAATGAATATTCTCGGAATTGGACGAGACAAAAGCCAAATGCCTATTTTCCCGGAAGTCATAAGATGCCAGAGTACGAGACAGAGAGGGGCCAGGGGGCCACTACACCACCTGGCCGCGCGACCCAGCCTGGCCCGTGCCAGAGGGTGGTCTGGCCGCCTCCGGCACCCCCTCGGCCTCCCCTTCCGCCTATAAGATGCCCTCGGGACGAAAACCCTAAGTACTCGATCAAATATCCACGGAAGAGTCTATATCCTAGATCGGGAGGGATCTGAAGCTCTTCCCGGCTCCCTGACGGAGAGGGGAATTCACCCTGGAGGCCTTCTTCATCACCATGCAAGCCTCCGGTGTGATGCGTGAGTAGTTCATCCTTGGACTACGGATCCATGTAGTGGCTAGATGCCTGGTTCTCCTCCTTTGTGCTTTCATGTTTAGATCTTGTGAGCTCCATTCATGATCAAGATCATCTATTTGTAATTCTGCATGTTGTGTTTACGGGGATCCGATGGATATTGAGATGCTATTTTAGATTGATTGTTGATTCTATCATGTCTTTGTTATTTGTGATCTTGCATGCTTTCCGTTGTTAGTAGCTATCTTGGCCAAGTAGATGCTAGCAGCTCCAAGAGTTAGTATTTATGCTCGATAGTGGGTTCATGCCTCTGGTAATCTGGGGAAGTGACAAAAATCTCTAAGGTACTAGATGTGATGTTTCTACTAGGGAGAAAACAACAATCCTTTTTTCATAGAACAATCGTATTGTTTACTTTACACGCAGTTCGTACAGCAATAATCTGTTGCTTGCAACTTAATACTAGAGGGGGTTCAGATGATAACCTGAAGGTGGAATATTAGTCATAGATGCAGTTGGATGGCGGTCTATGTATAATGTTGTAATGCCCAATCAAGTCTCAAAGGAGTAAAGATGATTAGTACATCCATGTATTGCTTTCTCAATGTTTGTCAATTGCCCCGTTGTAATTTGTTCACCCAACATGTTATCTATCTTAAGGAGAGCCACCTCTAGTGAACTATGGATCCCGGTCATTTTTCTTTACATACAATCTAAAAATTGTTATTGCTTTGTGTTTACTTTCTGCAACCTATTACTTCTTTCTGTTCGATATGTTTAATCCTTTGTTTTCAGCAAAACACAGTGAGATTAACAACCTCATCGCAAGTTAGGGACAGAGTTATGTGGTTGTATTGTGCAGGTCTCCGCGTTGCTACTAGCACCGGTAGTGCGCCCTGCCAAGGCTCAGCTAGCAACACCTTTGGGGTGTTTCCTTGCTCCTACTGGTTCGATTAAACCTTGGTTTCATAACTGAGGGAAACTTGCTGCTGTGCTCATCATACCTTCCTCTTGGGGTTCCCAACGTGCTCTACATCAACACTGAGCCATCATCGACATAAAGTCATTCAAATGGGTGGGGTTATCTAGGAAGCTTGAAAACTCATAAAACATCGGAATCGCAAGTACAACATGTTGTCGATCCACTATATATGTCTGTCAACTTGGCTTGTGGCATCCACATCCAATATTCTTTGGACTTCTCTTTACGGAAAAGAACAACTAACCTCGCTCGCCTTCACTCAGAAAATGTAGAATTGAATGTTCTTTCCTGGTAGTTGGACACTCACACCCACCGCACTGCTTACTACCAGAAAATTCACCCATCTACCTCTAAAATGACATTTAATTCAAGAGTTGTCTATCGCGCTTACTTGTAGCTCAAGTTTGACCTAATTTCGTTAAATTGTCAAGATGCAAAATCTTAGCAAGAAGTTGAACCTATCGTTGAAACTCTCGTTGTTTTCCGATATATTAATTGTGACCCCTCGATGGGTACCTCCAAAAGCCTTTTTGTAAAACTTTCAAAGCAACCTACAATTTACTTGTAGTGTCAAATTTTACCTAATTTCTATAAATCGACATAAAGTCATTAGGTCAAATAGGTAGAGTTAGCTAGGAAGTTTGAAAACATAAAACATGGGAATCGTTGGTACAACATGTTGGTCCACTATATATGTTGGTAATCTTGGCTTCTAACATTCAGATCCAATATTCTTCAGGCATTTTTTGCGGAAAAGAACAACGTTGCTCATCATCACTTAGAAAATTGAGAATTGAATGTTCTTTCCTGATAGTTGGAAAATCACACCAATGACACTGTTTACTACAATAAAATGCACCCATCTACCTCTGAAAATTCATATATTTCAAGAACAATCTATCGCGCTTACTTTGTAGCTCAAGTTTGACCCAGTTTTGTTAAATAGTGTCATGATGCAAAATCTTAGCATAAAGTCAAACATGTTGTCAAAACTCTCGGTTGTTTCTCAATTATTGATTGTGACCCCCCGATGGGTACCTCCTAAAGATTTTTTGTAAAAATTTCAGAGCAACCTACAATTTACTTGTAGTATATAGTTCAAATTTGACCTAATTTTGATTAATCGACATAAAGTCATTCAAGTGGGCAGAGCGATAATCTATAGGAAGTTTGAGAACTCATAAAACACGGGAAATCGTGAGTACAATATGTTGGTCCAGTATATATGTGTGAAAACTTGTCTTGTGGCATTCAGATCCATATTCTTCGGACTTCCTTTATAGGAGAGAATAATCTCGACATCACTCGAAATTTGTGAATGTTCTTTCCCGATAGTTGGAAACTCACACTGACATACTTTTTTTACTACAAGAAGATGCACCCATTTACCCTTGAAAAGACATTTAATTCAAGAGAAATATATCGCGCTAATTTGCTTGTAGCTCAAGTTTGACCTAATTTCGTTAAATTGTTAGGATGCAAAATCTTAGGAAGAAGTTGAAAATATCGTCAAAACTCTCGGTGGTTTCTGACGTATTGATTGTGACCCCTTGATCGATACCCCCAAAAGCTTTTTTGTAGAACTTTCAAAGCAACCTATAATTTACTTGTAGTTTCAAATTTGACCTAATTTCGATAAATGTCATTCAAATGGGCAGAGTTAGCTAGGAAGTCAATCAAATATCGACAGATATTTAATTCAAGAGTGATCTTTCGTGCTTACTTGTAGCTCAAGTTTGACCTAATTTTGTTAAACTGTCAAGATTCAAAATCTTAGCAAGAAGTTGAACGTGTCGTTAGAACTCTCGGTGGTTTATGATATATTAATTGACCCCTCAATAGGTACCTCCTGAATATTTTTCATAAAACTTTCAAAGCAACCTACAATTTACTTATAGCTCAAATTTGACCTAAATTTGATTAATCATTGGCATAAAGTCATTCAAGTTGGCAGAGTTAGCTTGGAAGTTTGAAAGCTCAAAAAAATGGGTATTGTTAGTATAACATGTTGGTCCACTCTTTATATCTGAAAACTTGTCTTGTGGTATTCAGATCCATATTCTTTGGAGTTTCTTTGCACAAAAGAACAATCTTGTCATCACTCAAAAAATTGAGAATTAAATGTTCTTTCATGATAGTTGGAAACTAATACCAACGACATTGTTTACTACATGAAGATGCACCCATCTACCTCTGAAAATACATTTAATTCAATAGCAATCAATTGCCCTTACTTGTGTAGCAAATGTTGGACCTAATTTCATTAAATCGGCAAAAAGTCACTAAAGTGTGTGAAGTTAGCTGGGAAGCTTGAAACATCCTATTTCTAAAAACTTTGGAATTATAAGAAACCATGTTCCATTTTGTCTGATAATCGGTGCAGTGTAATTATTTTTTAATTGTTGTAGGTCCCGTAGGAGCGAGGTGCTTTAGTTAACACACGGTTGGTGGAAGTACAAGTTACATCAAGGACCTCATAAAAATAAAAATTACATCCAAGTCCATGCATTTAGCACAAGATCCCTGAAACTAAGCAATGAAGTGTCTTTTAAGTTTTACGCGTATTCTAGATATTGTAGAGCCAAAATTTGTTCTGAAATAATCTACATTCTAGCTTTTACTACTAGTACGTATAGTAAACAAGAATCCATAAAATTGAGTGATCGTACTCTCTATTGGAGTAGTAACTTGGATTGGTTTTTCACATATCTAAGTATTACTACTAATTATAATTTCTCAAAAAAAAAGTACCACTAATAAATGTAGTACTAGTTTGTCTAATTTGCTCTAAGATGTACGACTACTAACATATTACTAGTACTTCCTTTGTTTGGGTTTATTAAGGCCATTTAAATTTGATAAGACCAAAAAATTTAATTACAGATTGGTGTCGAAGACATGCATGCGCCCTCGGTCTCCCTCGCAAAGATCAGACACCTGCACAGCGATGGCTAGACCTCTCTCTCCAGGAATAGATCTTCTTGCCTCTCACTCACCTGGATCTTATTGCCTCGGTCTCTCCCTCTGTCTATATTGTGCTGTCTGGTATAGTATAGCGTGACACTTGCTTTATTACTCACCTGTCAACTTTCTGCAACCTTTTTGATTTGATGAAGCATCTACAACGTGTGCACACTGTCTAAGAAAAAAGTTGCCAAGTGCCGCCCCCGCTGGTGCGCCGATGCCTAGCGTATTCCTGTATAATCATACCAGTACATTACAAAACTCAATATATACACTCTTCAGTACACCCACCCAACCCGGGTTTCTGGCCGGCGGGCACTACGTCGGCTAGCCGATCTTCCCTCTATAACCACTCCCACAAGTTAGTGTACCGCATCGGCGGATTCGACCGTGAGCTGGCTGCTATGGACGTCGTCCAATCTGAGGCGATGATTGAGTGCCCCTACAACAGCTACTTTAGCTTGGTCGCCTTCGACAAGCTCGACGAGCACAAACTCGCGTGCTCGCACGACCCGTGCTCCTGCATGGATTCTGCCTGTGATTTTATTGCCTCGCCGGCAGGGCTCCTTCCCCACATGAAGGAGGTCCACGGGGTCATAGTAACCAGGGCCATCTATGTCAGCGCCTTCTTTTGCCTCATCCCGACTCCGCCACCAACAAGCACGAGGTGATTCACACGCTTCCTCTGCTGGGATGACGCTGCCGTGTTTGGCCTGACCATCAGCGTGCTCGGCCCGGCCGCCGTCGTGTCCTTGTTGTGCATCAAGTAGGACAGGTGCTTGTGGCCGTGGTACACGGTGAAACTGTGTGTGCCTGGCCTGCCAGGGTCGGCGGACTTGTCGATGGTCGAGAGCCTTAATGCGGTAATCGAGCTGACGAGCAGCTCATTGCCGGCCAACTTCCTGTCCGACAAGCTCAGGACGTACCTGGGGGTGACGCCGCGGTTGCTGATGAAGGTTGGACAGTCCACCCATGTATCTTTCTGGATTTGCATGACAGGAAAAAATGATCTTAAACTATGGCTGATGATTAAGACTATAATAGTGTATTAGCAGATAAATAGTACTACTAGTAGTGCTATTTTACTACTCCAGTTTACTTGTAGTAGTCGCATGTAGGTTCTCTTTTGGTACTAGGAATGATGCATTTTGGATGTAAACTAAGTTTGCTGCTAATGTTATTACGGAGTATTTAGGTGTTTATTATGACTTTTATGTAATTTTTCACTTCTACGACATGACCCAGAGATAAACACACTAACCGTTCTTACGGTGCTTCGATTTTAGTCATTTAACTTAATGATTACGAAATTTTATGCTCAAACTTGTCAATTCGACTTGATTTAAGTCTTGAACCAGGATTGTCGTTGAAATTGCGCTGGTGTGGACGACACATCGACATGGGTCCAGCGTGCAGGATAGGCTGCGCTGGAATTTTGCCTAAATATCTAGAAAATAATATGGACATCTACGACATCAACTCAATGTTATCAGAATAATCATGAACCATATTTTCATCTTATATGCGTTTGACGTTATGTAAGTTAGTATGTTTGTACATAGAGTTGGTCAAACTTTATAAATATTGACTTGGACAAAACCTAGTATGCTTTTTAATTTGGAAATGAGGGAGCATCTAAGTACTAAAATGCATCGAAATACATGCGTATCTAGACAAAGCCAAGTCAGTAACTACTATTTTAGGATGAAGAGAGTAATTATTTATGAGTAATCTATTTTTCACAATTTTTTTACTGCTACGGCACGTGCCCATGACTAGAGCATGGACCAATGCATAATAATCACGCGACCATGCGGTGGCGATCTACTCCGTACTGGGTTACCCTACGTGCGGAGGCGCACTAGTGGAGCACACGCTCGTGCCGTTCCTGAGTACGTAGTACTACTAGTATACGCAAATAGGAGTACAAAAATAGATAGATCTTGTTGCTCATCGTACTATTTTTGCCCTATAACGCAACCTAGACATGACTACTACAGTACTATATTGGCACAACTTCTGCTTTTGGCGCTACAAGATAAATGTGAAACTCTCTGTGTAACATTACTGTACTAGTACTTCTTATACTCCGTAGTTTTTCGGACATGCAGTAAAATAGTGCAGTAAGTCTGTTTGGTCAAGCTGAATGCAACGAGCATTGGTTTGATAGGACAATTCATGTTTTTAGATATCCAAATTTCTACTCCAGCTCGATGGCTCAAGACACGAAGCAGCTAGTACTCCTCTATCCTCTGGCTATTGCCCAGATCAAAATGAACAAGCAAAAGATTGTGTATCTTGGAAATTGCCATGGCCTTACCTACAGAGCTTTATTTTATTTCCTTCGTGGCACCTGCAAAGACTGATACATACTACTCCTAGTAGCTACTCGAGTAGTAGTAATAGTAATGATGTGCTACGATTGGGCCCTGCAGCTAATACTAGACATAGACCCTAGTAGCTACTCTCATCACACTGAATTGTCCAAAATGTGGAGTTCCCTTTTTTCTACAAGAGCTGGAGTTCCTTTTTTCTCCAAGAGGTGGAGTTCCTTTTCTTTCTGAGAGAGGAAACCTTTTTTTATGAAAATTCAAAGGTTTTGTGAAGGATCTTGTCCCTTAGGAAATAATCCTACGCTGTTTTTGTTGATTCATGGATTCCAATATATAGGAATTATGTCCCGTTTAGAATGTAGGATAGGAAAAATATAGGAATAGGAAAAACACGGGAATTGAGATTCCTTCAAAGTATTCCTTTGCCCTCTATTTTTAGGAAAATTTCCATCCACTCCAACCTCATGGTATAATTGCTTTGCTTTCCCTGTGATTCAAACACATACTTAATCCAAATTCCTATAGTTTCCTCTTTCTATGTGTTGAGAATCCTGCAAATCAAACGAGCCTTGAGAGATGGTCTTTGTTTTTTTTGTTTATCTTTGATCATTTTTTTGTTTGAACATAGGGTCATAGAGCTTCCTCGAAACACGAGGAGGGTGGAAATTGCACAAACCTCCAACAATTGGATTCGAAATTGCAGGGAACTCTAGAATAATCAGGATAGTATAGTTGTAAGAAACTACTACAATTACTTTTGTGTACAAATGTTGCACATAGAATTTTTGATTAGCCCTCTTAACATTATTTCTTATATACCCGGGGCTCAATAGTTGGGGCCTTTGCAACTACGGCTCTAATTGTTGGAGGTTTGTGCAACTAGCCTCAATTGGAGCCCCACCCCTACAGACCTTGCTCAATCAGCCTTTGTCTTCTCCATCTCACCCCAGCCGCCAGCTCACGCCAACGATCTCCCTCCCTCCCCCACCCCACCCCACCCCAAAGAAATCCCCCAAAACACCATTCGCAGCCTCCTTCCATGGTGAGATCGAGCAAGGTCTGTAAAGATCCTGAGCAGTTTCAGAAGGTGGTCACCAAAGGCCCTCTTGAAGTACTCATCAACCATTGCAATGCCACCACCACTGCGAGCCTCGTCAGTTCGTCCAAACATATTCTTCAATCAGCAAAAGAGAGCGGAACTACGCCTTCTTCCCATATGTTTAGCCTCACATGTGTTCTTCATTCTCACCCGACTGTGAGACCGAAGAATCAAGTGGCAGTGGCAGTAGCCGTAAACCGACGCGCTGGACAAGTTCTCCTCCGATGCTGTGATGCCAAATGGTTTTGATGAGCAGTGAGCAGGTGGAAATGGATGATGCTAATGAAGGTCGACCTACTAAACTACAGAAGATAGTCATTTGCCAAGTTCCGACAACTGCTAGGGGATACAAAGATTTCTCTCTAGTCACCATTTTTGAATTCAAGATTGCTGTCATTAACGGGAATGATAGTCATGGATGGTCAGTTTGTGTGAACAAGTTCCAGGGCTACTTCAGATACTACAATGCTATTATCCAACACGATCATGTGTTCGCCGTGACCGAGAACGGCTTTGTTCATGCATGGAAGTCTCTAGAACTTGGTAAATTCTCCTCCCTACGTATTTTATTAACTTTATTCCTGAATCGATGCAAGCTAATTTTTCTGAACTTTTATTGGTTAGTAGGAATTCCATAAAAAAATAGTTTCTTTGATTCGAAGGAATTCCCTAGGAATTTCAGAGGAATGCAATCTTTAGAAAGTTTTCGTACATATAAGTAGTTTGTTTCATATGATTGAGTTTTGCTAATAGTATTGTTTCGTCTCCTAGTACATCCCATGGAAAATATGGTATCTACTAGTAGTAAGTATTTATGTGAGACTCAGATATTATTCCTGAATCAATGTAAGCTATTTTTTCTGAAGTTTCGTTGGTTAGTAGGAATTTCATAGGAATTCTAGCCTCTCTGATTCATACAAATTCTCTAGGAATTTCAGAGGAATGCACTCCTTACTAAGTTTTCTTATATATAAGTAATTTGATTCATAGGATTGAGTTCTGCCGTTAGTATTGCCTTATCTCCTAGTACTAGTACATCCATGGAAAATATTGTATATACTAGTAGTATTTACGTGAGACTCGGATACTAGACATATGACATATCATAACTATATAGAATTATAATACTAGGTAAAGCTCAAAAAATTAGAAATTTGATCGACATCTATAAAGTATGGGTGCATATTTAGTTCTTGTAATTTCTATCATGTAGGTACTAGTACTTGTAAATTTTGTTAAAATGGTCTTGAGAATGAAGGAGAAGATTCTAGAATGATGGAGAAGTGTGTTTTGAGGATTGTGCATACGCTCATTATGCTAAATACTATCAATAGAATCTTCAAGTAGATGCTAGAATGAAAAAGAAGATCCAACGGCTGACAATATTGGGATTCGCAAGTCCTGATCCAACACTCAATATTCAAAGTTATTCATACACTATATAGTGGTAAGATAAGATAAGATAAGATATTAAACCTCCTAGAAATAATCCTTGTTGGTTTTCCTTTGGTATATAAGACACCAAAATCTTGTAGGATCCAACCTTACTACTTTTTCCTATGAACTTTACATTCAAGATCCTATTTGATTATTTCCTATTTCATTTGATCATATGAATAAAACTGTGTCTCTAGGAGAATTTCCATAGCATCTCCCTAGGTTGGCATTTTTTTACGCAGTCAAACAACTTAAGTATAATCAACATTTTTGAAAATAGTACTGTATATCAACTTCTACAATGTCAGATTAATATCAGTATTATTTCCATGTTACATGTCCTTTCCCTTTGAAGCTCCTATCCTTATCCTGTCGCCACACGATGTGCTGTACCTGACACATGAGTTTGTTGAGGACGATAAGAAGAATGATCTTGGTAGGTGGTGGTTAGAAAGATCTGCCGGTGGTTCAAGACTTCTTCTAGTCTATACATATGGTGTCTTAGGCAATGCAATTGCTGATGATACTAGTGTTGTTCACTATGGTCGCACTGTTCGCACCTATCCTTCTAGGTTTGAGTGCATGGTGTTCTCGATGGACACAAGCTAGTTAACTGCAACTAACCAATGGAAAAGGGTTACTGACCTTGGATCCTATTCTCTTTTTCTTAGAGTGAACTATCCGATTATCATTGCACTAGGTGATGCAAATGATCCGCCAGGACATCTGACGAGAGGAACTGTGTTTACACATCACACCAAGAAATTGGCTATGAGTACAGGCCGCGTCCTGAAATTTGTCGCTTCAGTCTGAATGGTGACGCAGCCGTTGGTTTCCACACCAACACTCGCTGGATATGGTCGGAGACTCCATTTTGGTTTATCCCAAGCTTCTCAAACTCCTTGGAGTGGAACGAGTCTGTTCAAGGATAGATCATTTGGTCTCGGCCTTCTGTTGAACTCTTTCTTTTGACTGGTTTTTAGCTGATGTACGAGTACTCAACATTTAGTTTCGCACCCGGTGCAGCTTGTAAAATACTCCGTATGACCAAAAACCCCTTTTGTACACTTGGTAGTTTCTCCAGTATGTATATTTCACCAACTTGTAAAAGAACCTTATTAGGAGTATAGTTGTACTCTACTACTACTATTCCGTACATAATTTCTTCTAGAATGTTGTATAATAGTAGTACTGCTAGTATTACTCCTTGCAGATTCGTAGTTTTGTTTCTTTTTCACTGCAGTTTGGGTCCTATAAGCCTAAGTTGGATGTGTTGGTAAGTACTTCGCTCAGGCGGTGGAAGGAACAGGATGTTTCCAGGTTTACCAGTAAAAACATGTCGCTCACCATGGCATCGCTAGTGATTTGACAAGGCAATACTATACGATGGTGTGCTAGTCTAGTTTTTTTTCTTCTTCTGAACAAGTACTGCTTGTCTACCTAGTAGTAGTAGTAAAGGTCTACTAGTAGGAGTACCAGAGAACTCAATGAAGCTAGCTGGAGTACTACTGTCAGTAGCTGCCGCAGAAGAGAGAGGGAGGGAGTTTTGCACACGCCGGTGCACGTGGCAGCATGTTCCTTCTAAGACAAGCTGGATTTAACTCCCTCACCAGCCTCCCCCCCCCACACACACAACCTCTTTTACTCAGTCCCTTCTTCCCATCCACTACCGCCCCCTGGCCTCTCGCTCCATATTGTTGCCGACCAGCTCCTCGGCTCCGTCCTCTACAGGTGGCGGCGAGATCGGCGCGGCAACCTTCTGTAGGGCGGTGGAGCATCCGTCATCTTTGTCCCGCGGAAGCAATGGTGGTTTGTGAAATACTAGAACACTCATACCTATTCCCTCCGTTTTATAATATAAGATGTTTTAGCTTATGTTAAACGAGTGTATCTAGATTCACTCCGAACTTACATGATAGAGTTGATGATGCGGTTAGATTTTTATTGTCGATTGCACATCATTGTCATGTGTAGAGTAGTTCTTATCTCGGGTATGCATCCTTTTTTTGTAGACTAGGACTGCATAGAAGCTTGTTTTATGGGATAGATCCCAACTAAGAACAGTGGGGATCCATTTGAAGTTGGTAGTTCGACAACGCAAACTGTTGAACATTTGCATATATTTGTCAATCAACATCATGTAATCAATATTACAACTTGCTGCAGAAGGAGATAGGGGAGGAGCAAAAAAAAGGATTCTCGATGAAATAGGTTCCAATCCTGTGACTTCTGCTATCCCAGATGACAAGGTAAATCAATAGAATGATGATGTTCTTGTTGTCCCGCGCAAATGCTTTCACTATAATCTCTATTTATCTTATAACCACAGAAGCACAAAGTTGAAGAAGACTCTCATTTTTCTGATGATGGAGTACAAAATGGATGTCAGATCGCTACACCTAAGACGCTACCTTGTTTACCTTTTGTGGAGACTGATGCAGTTGCAGCTGTAGCTGGTACTAATGAGCTTGCACCTGCCATCATCGTGCCAGATGATGGAGGTGGTGGATTGGTTTTACCATCCATGGAGACTTGTGCGGCTGGAGCTGGCACTGAAGAGCCTTCAGAGGACATTGTGGTGCTCGATAGTTCACCTATTGTGGAGACTCATGCTACCAGTGCTGGCGCTGCTGTTGATGTTGTTGATCCTGCTCCCGAAATTATCGTGTCACCTGAAGGAGGTGGTGATTTGGGTTTACAATCTATAGAGACTATTGCACTTTAAGGTGGTGAACTGTGATGTAGAGCTTTCTTTCTTATGATTTGTATGCTTTTCTATGGAACCTGTATTATGGAGCCACCTTCCGCATTTCTTACACTTTTGCCTATTGAACTATAGTGTGGAACTGGAACTACTCCTAGTATGTAATCATAATATTCGGATGCTTAAGTATTATCTATGATAAACCAATGCTAGCTGAGTTGCACGAGAATTGGCCTCTGCCACTTGCAGGCGTGGTTCCTAGCTCATATCCTTTTCACAAGCATGGTGAAAAGAAGGTTCTGATCCTTTTCTTGTAATGTCATTATGCTTGTGTTATTGATCTGGCAATTTTATGCTGATTTTGTCACCCAATCCGCATTTATGTCTCTACATACAAACATATTTGTTCACATGACTTGAGCAGAAAAAAGTATCTTCTTTGCATAGACTAACACAAGGAGACATGCAAATATTTATTTATTTTTGAAACAAGGCAAAATATATGCCATTTTCATTCATAGAGAGGGACATGCAATTCAATTAAATTACGATAACTACTCGGTCATAGAATGGTAGGGATTGCCATAGGAAATCATCACCTCCAGCATATGGTTCCACATAAGGCGTTATTACCAGATCCATAACCTTCTTTTCCTTGGGACGAGAATGTCAAGTGCAGGATTTTGAATCTAAACGCAATCCAGTGTAGGTTCCTCAGGACAACCTCCAGCTACGTTAGTCTCCATAGAAGGCACATCAGCGCTATGGTAGACATCGTTGGAAATGCAAGCTGAAGCTGTTGTTATACTCCTATCAGGACCACAAATAAGGGCCAGAAATTCAAACTCCAAAATCTAGCATTACAAAATAGACAAGAGTTTACCCCATCTGGACAATTCATAGACAATTCACAGTGCAATTTGAGCGTCTTACATGATCCTTAGATCTTAGTCCTTTTGGTCTTTTATTGGTGGAACAAAATTTGCTGGTACTTTTATTTCTACGAAGAACCTAAAAAACATAGCCAAGTCAGACATCTGAATATATCTAACTTTTCTACAGTCTTATATGTGAAGATATCTTTGCATAACACTCACTTATCAAACTGTCTACGGATATCTTCCCGCTCCTTAGAAATGCGAAGTCGACATTCTATAGGGTACATCCATCTATATTATACTGTACCTCTAAGCACTTCCTTGTCAGGTACATCAACAACCAAATGCTCCATCATATCAAAAAAGGATGGAGAATATATTAGGTCAAAAGCTTGCACAGGATCTCTGCCAAGTCCTTTTTAAGATGTTTTCGAACTCTTCTATCCAGAGCTTTACTATATATTTACCTAAAGAACATACCTACCCAAATCTGTAAGCACCTTGTAAATATATATGGTCACAAGCTTTAACTATTTCTAGGAGAGGTGGAGAATAAACCAAAGCCAAGAAGAATGTCCAGTGCCTGAATCTAGCAGGCGAAGCGTGGGGATCGCCCAGCTGACCGCCGACCGGTGCGTCTCGTGAAGAACGGCGCGGCCAATGGTGGTAGGCCGGCACTGTTGATATAAAGACATCGAGAAGTTTTTTAAGGCGTGGAGAATTTTGTGACCTGGTTCTAATCCGGTGCATCTCCCATAAGAACGACGCAAAATTTGGAGAGACAGGAGCTGGTCGCTCGATTGAGGGCGGGCTTAGGAAAGTTTGGGGTTTCAGCGGAAAGTTTTAGGGGGCGCGGGGTGTTTTTCCACAATTTTCATAGAAA
Source organism: Avena insularis (assembly GCA_023614405.1). Lineage (NCBI taxonomy): Eukaryota > Viridiplantae > Streptophyta > Magnoliopsida > Poales > Poaceae > Avena > Avena insularis. The sequence goes on along the minus strand of CM042686.1, from coordinate 242,046,890 downwards.
TATCTATGAATATTTTATCGGATTTGCCAGTTCTAAAGGATCACCTCTCTCGCCATTGGATTTACCTCGCGATTCTTGCAACGTGAGGGTTACACATTTGTTGCAACTAGCTTGTAACTGGGAATTTAATGAGTTGCAACTACTAGGTTACAATTGAGAATTAGCAAAAATAGTAGGGTGACGTCAGTGCCTTAACATAACAAGTTCTCGTGCGCCTGGGATCTAGGCGCTCATATTTTATACCTTTTTTCCTTGTTGACGTCTTGATGTCAAATTCGGCCGAGCTCCAGCATGTTCCTTGGGATTTTAACTATCGAGCCCAAGAAATTTTCCCATTTGGCCTAATTATAGCCCAAGACCTTCTAACTCAGCCATGTTTTGGGTCATTCGGCTGCGCAAATAGTCCAGTTAGATTCGGCGAGAGCCTATAAACAATAGCCCATCAATCCCTGCTTGGCCCATTTTTCTTCAATTCGGCCTTTTTTGGGCACAGTCCACCCACCCCTAAAAAAACTCAGCATATCCATATTTTTTAAGTACTACCTACTACATTATTTATACTTAATATTATTTAGTTAAGCTGCTAGCAATCACGCGTAGCAGATGGACAAGCAATTTTTAGGAAGAAAAATAAATAATTTATATACGATGTTAGTATACATTTTTTACGTTTTATAAAAGCATAACAATTTTCTTGTGTAGTGGCAAGGCATGCAGTTTATCTGTAGCAATATTTTTATACTAAGAGGTTGACATGGCTGACCCACAGGTCTGCAGCTAGCGCCTATCAATCTTACCATACAAGAGATCAAGTTTAACGAGCGCGTTTAAAAAGTACTTGTACAACAGTCATGACCAGAAAAAAGAAGACCAAGATCGACATGTTTCTTGTCGAGAGAGGCTGACACGTGGGCGCCAGCAGCAAGACCATACACGCCCGCCGCATGGAACAACGTTACCAAGGTCAAACCGGCGGACGTGACCAAAAAAATGTCCAACATATACACATTTCCTCTACATAGACGGCTGACATGTGGACCTAGCAGGGAGATATTATACAGGTGATGTATCGAGCAATGTTGCCCAGTTCTAAACAGGACGACGCGAGAGAAGAAAAAAGTCTAGCATGCACATGTGTCCTGCACAGAGGAGGCTGACGTGTCGGGCCCACCATCCTGTATAAACGGCTAAACTAGCGAGCAAAGCTATCAAGTTCGGAACACGAAGGCGCGACCGAGGGCAAAAGATCAATCATACACACGCTTATTCTAATGAGTGGATGACATGTGGGGCCTAGGAGGTTGATTAAATGCTAGATGCATTAAGCAGCGCTATCAACTTCCGAACAGGGTACATAACGCGAGCGAAGGAAAAAATTCTATCATACACATGTTTCTTCTAATGAGAGGATGACATGTGGGTCCCAGTAGCTTGATTAAATGGTAGATGCATCAAGTAACTCTATCAACTTCGGAAATGGGTAGCGTGAGCGAAGGAAAAAATCATCATACACATGATCCTTCTAATGAGAGGCTGAAATGTGGGACCTAGCAGTCTGAATAAATAGCAGACGCATCGAGCAACGTTATCGAGTTCAAATCAGGGAGGCACGATCGAAAAGTATGGTCCACTAGAGACACTGACGTCCGAGACCCATACGCCTCAAATAACTTCACCGAGTCAATATCGTGCGAGGAAACGAAAATCTTGCTTCTGCCATGCGCTAGACGAGCTTCCTCCATGTATTTAGCAGATCCATCGTAGTAGAGGGCCACGAAACCGAAACAAAAAGTTTTCCATCGTCCACGGCCGAGCCAAGAATTTCGTCGCGGAAGACGCGCCTTCTACGACGATTGTCGGGCCAAGTCGTTGCGGAAAGAAACTTTTCTTGTAGTGATGGAAGGTGCTTTCTTTGATGCGACCTCACACAGTGCATATGTTGTGACACTGTTGGTTCGACATTAGTTTTTCCATCCATACCTGAACTGTTGAAATGTGTCGTAGAGAATGGAGATTGTTCGGGCGTTGGTGTTTCTTAGGAACTTTTTGAGTACTCGAAACGGCTAGACGATCCAAAATAACCCACATGCAATTCAGGTGTTTTCCAATTGGTGCCATCTGAAGACCACTGGAGTGGCATTGGATCCTGGACATGTAGCAGGAATGGGTCATGGACATCGGCTTCTCCTCTAATCCGTTTTCCTTTTGTACCAAGCTAAAACAGAAGTCAACATGAACTTGATGAGACACCCTGAACTTAAGTGACAAGGAAGCATGAACTTATCTGAAGAGAGACCATGAAATTTTTCATGATAGTTTGAACTGCCTAATCATTTCACTATGTTGTTTCTACACCCTGAACTTATAGGACAAGGCAACATGAAGTTTTTAAATTCAAGTGAGAATGCACTTGGACTGCCTATTTCTGAGTTGCCTAATCATTTTTCTTTTGCCATATGGCTACCCCTGAACTTAATTGATAAGGCAACATGAACTTAGCTGAATAGATACCCTGAACTTTCCATGATTTATTGAACTTCCTAACCATTTTTACTATGTTATAATGGCTACCTTTGAACTTAATTGATAAGCCAAGATGAATTTATTTTGAAAAGACACATTGAACTTTTAATCTTTCAGTGAACTGCCTAATCAATTTACTCTGCTATGCTTCCATGAACTATCTGAACTTATCTAATTGCCATGAAATTTGTATTTTACCTTTTGAATTTTCATGCCTTTTCTCTTCCTAGGACCAGCATTTGTTGATGGTCGAAAGTGCGGTGTAAATGGCGAAGAATCAGGTAGCTCTTCCATCCCTTCACGGAATCATGGAGATGTTCTTCTATTAATTCTGGTGCTCCAATGAGGGGCATCCATCTTCACAGCTAGAGTTGCTAGCCTCGCCGGAAGAAGCAGAGATGGTGGAGGAGCTCAACGCCACCGAGCACTCGCGGGGAAGAAGATAGGGAACTAGACAGGCTCGTCGGAGATGGAGACCAGGTCCCTGGCAGAGCTCTCTCCTTCGCTCCGGCGTCGCCGCTGTCGCTCACTCGCTCGCCCCGCACCGGCGAAGAAGGTATTTAGGTGGGAGAATCGACGGGGACCATGGTGGAGCTCGCTCCCTCGCGCCGGCATCCCCTCCGTCGCTCGCTCGCCCGTGGCCAGCAAAGAAGGTCGTTAGGTGGGAAATCGACGGGGGTGAGCGGCCCTCATTCCCTCGCGCTGGTGTCCCTGCCGGTGATCCCTCGCTCAGCCCCCAATCAACAGGGTGGGTGCCCGCAGGAGGTGGGATGTGGTCGGGATCAGGAGGTGGGGAGAGGTTGTCGGTCCCTCGTTTGGTCGGGATGGATCCGGGTTTGTCCTCTCTATATAGGGCACCCGGTTGTAGATTAATATTCTACAACTAGTTTTAGAATAGATGTTTTCTATATATGTATATATAGGGTCGCACTATTCTAAAACTGGTGCTCAGAATAATATTCTGAGCACCGACCGACCCTATAAGGGGCGCACCACCCGCCCGCCACCACCTCCACCTGCTCATCCCTACCTCCTTCCCCGACGCCGACAGCCGCGCCACTGACCTGCGGTGCCCCGCCTTCCCTGCCTCCTCCCGACTCACCTTCTTCCCTGATGCCGGGAGCCGCGCCCCCCACCTTCCCCGCCTCCTCTTGACCCACCTTTTTCCCCGACACCGGCATCCGTGCCGCATCGCCTTCCCTACGCCACGCCGCCTTCCCCGCACCGCCGGCCCATGCTGCCCCGCTGAAATGGATCGTACGGGTACCTAGAGGGGGGTGAATAGGTGCTACTTCAAATTTTAATACTTTTTCAATTTTAGGCTTGACACAAAAGGTAAATTCTCTAGATATGCAACCACGTAGAATTTTCCTATATGAAAACCTAACTACTAGCGAGTAAAGGCGAGTAAGAGTGAGGAACGAGGAAACCGTAGTGGAGCACGCGGAGACATAGGATTTGTTTTACCGCAGTTCCTTCCTTGTTAAGGGAAGTACATTTGCGTTGGAGGGGTGGGCGGTACTAAGACCCCCACGCCACAATAGGCCTCACCCTGTTCTCCGATGGATCTCGCCACAAAAGGCTTGATCCACCTTTCCACTATTGGAACCCTTCGAGGAGGGAATCGATGCATTTACACAACTAGTGGGGCACAACTCCACAACCGAATTGGAGGATCCCGTAACGACAACAAGCTGCCACAAGTACAATTATCAATATCGAAACACAAGATCTAGATATTAACAAGAATACTATATCGGGAATTCTCTAGGTGAATGGAGAGGAGTTGAAGCGCTTGATTCGTGATGACGATGAATGAAATCTCCTCCTTCAATTCCCCCAAAGATCGAAGCCTTCGGGTGGTTGAATGGGAGATCTTGAATGAGAACTTTTTCAATAGGCCAGAACTTTATCGGATGAATCAAGAGATCTGACAGGAGGGGTGATTGGGGCTTTTATACCCCCTGTCCAGACTAAGCCGTTGGAGTAATCTGGGGCCGGATTATCCGGCCGTACTGAGGGTCGGATTATCCGGCCTGGGGAAAGCTCCGCCCCCGGACAGAAGGTCACGCCGAACCATCCTTTGCAGCTCCTCCTGGGGGCGGATTATCTGGCCCAAGAGAAAGGTTGGATTATCCGGCTGGGGGAAAAATCCACCCCAACCTCGGATTGTCTGGGGGAATATCCGCACCCAGACAAAGGCTCGTGTCGATCTTCCCTTGGCCACTTCTCCTGGGGGCCGGATTATCCCACCCACGAGAAGGCTAGATTATCCGGCTAGGGGGAAAATCCGCCCCAGCCATGGATTGTCCAGGGGAAAATCTACCCCCAGGCAGAAGCTCACATGCGACCAACTCTGGGCAAGAGGGTTAGGCCGGATTATCCGGCCCTTGATGGGGGCAGATAATCCAGCCCCCAACAACATGTTTTCTTACCTGCAGCACTTAGCGCACATGAGAAACTTCACGGTATTGCTATCTAACACACAAAACACAAGAGATCATGAAATGTTCTTTAAATCTCCCCCTTTTTGGTGTTAGATGACAATACTAGGATTTGCAAGATAGCTCTAATAACAACAACATTTAGCGAATGAAAAAGACTCCCCCTCAAAGTGTGCATACTAAAGATTTGCATTTGAATACAAATGCACACAAGCAGGTACAAGTCTATTTCATTGAAACTGAATCTAAACAAAAATGATGGGCTAGCTCCAAAAAATACCATACCACCGTGAGAGAGGTGTCCTCAATATAGTATAAGAATAGCCAATGTGATAACCATTATAAACACCTTCCACGGGAGATATATAACCTATATAGCCAATATGATAGATCCATAGACATGAGTAGATAGTCCACGAGATAATTCCAGAGCCACACATAAACATAGCATCATACAAGACAAATCACAAATAAAAGATCAAAGCTAAATGGGCAAAAGCAAGATAAAGACCGAAACAATAAAATGCAAATGCTTGCGCCTGACCCATGCAAATCCACGAACACCTAATAGAACTACTTCTCCCCCTTTGGCATCGAAACGCCAAAAAAGGAAGAAAAGCGATGCTAGCACCCCAGATGATCACTCGGAGTCCTCATTGTCTTCCTCTTCCCCATCCTCGTCTCCATCATCAAACTCCTCGGTGTCTTCCCCTTCCTCATCAGCAGTGGCCGGGGTAGGAAACAGGTGACGCTCAAGCTCCCCATAGTTGAGGCCAGACGAAGAATTCCACTGAGTATATGGTGTGGGAGCGGTAGGAGCAGGAGGAGCACCGGAAGCCATGGACACGTGGTGGAAAATGAGTTGCTGAGTCTGGGCCATCTCGTGGCGCTGCTTATACGCTGCATACTGCCCCTTGCGAGTGTCCACCCCATGCACAGAATGTTCCGTTGGAACCAATTCAGCTGCTTCACCTCACGAGAAATAGGAGGCACTGGAGGCCTACGAGCACTGGCACGAGCATCCCTCATAAAGCCCTCAGACGCAGAAGATGGATGAGAGATCTTCCTCGCCTTATTGTAAATATTCTTGGCCTTATGCATCATATCAATGTTGAACTCTCCATTGGGAAGAAAGTGCTTGATCAACATCATAATATAAGGTGCATACGGGACGGAGAGCCTATTGAACATTGCATCTGTCAACTCATGATAGATGAAGTCCATCACATCTAGCTTGTAATCGACAGATTCATCTTCAGAGGAGGCCACTTCATGAGAAAAGGTAAGAAGGTAAACCAAGTGACCATGAATACTGTCATTGTTTCCTCCACTTAGTGTGATAGAGTCATGGAAAATGCCCACCAAGTTAGCATAAAGGGGTGAGAGACCAGCAAAAGAGCCCACTATACCATTTTCAAACGTGCACAGATAGAGAACAACATCTTTGTTGGGCTTGAGTTGAGTAATGATGTGATGGCCACTAGCACGGTCCCTGTTGCGGAAGGGATATCCAATCACCTCAGCAAAAGTCTAAAAATCAGTTTGCATGGGAATTTCACGAGTCATACACTTCATGGTACGGTACTCATCGCCACAAATGACCAAAGTGGAGAAGAATTTCTTGACCACCTCGGAGTCATAGGTACACTTAAGGGCCATAATATGGTGCAGCCCCATCCGCTCAGTCACCTCCATGGAATCAACAAGTTGGGGCTTCTCCATAGCCTCAACAATGATCATAGGATGCATAGGGCAAATCTTCAGCAAAGCATAGACATTTTCATAAATAGACTTTTGGTCCGCACACCAAAAGCGGGAGTCACCAAGCTCAGTATATTGCGCAGATTCCGCAAATAGACCACGATGGAGAATGGAGGAGTAAGTGACAACATCCATCTTCCTATAGTTAATCTTTGGTTCCTTTCCCTTTCTCTTGGACACACCTTCCTACTCTTGTCCCTCTTTGCCTGTTCAGCCATACAGTCAGCCTCTTTGTTCCTCCTTCTCAGTTCAACCTCGTCCACGAGACCACCTTCGCCGCTATTCCGGAAGTAGAGGCCACCGGGGCGGCACTTGCAGGTTTTGGGAGGACTGGAACCACCTGTGAAACAAATAAGATGGATAGCATGGGGATAAGCACACACACAAGTCTTAGAGAGGAAGTAGAAATAGTAGACACACAATCCACAATCCACACATACATCATGCAATAATCTACAAAAAACTGAAGCAAAGGTGAGTCTGTTAGGACGGATTATCCGGCCTGGCTAGGGGCGGATAATCCAGCCCTGATAAAAAATTTCAGATCCGGCAAGATTAAGTGAAACGACATAGATTGGGCATAGGAATTGCTAGACTACGATTTCTAGCGAAAATACAACCTCAAGAAAACTACTAGGCCACGTTCCACCAACAAGTACCACATCAACACAAAATATGGGAGAGAGGGAGTTACCCTCACTCATTGAAGGAAGAACGTGGAGGAGAAGGTACTCGGAGGCGAGGGGAAGAAGATCCGGGGGAGGCCCGGAGAATCTGGTGGCCGGAAGGGCTCCAGGGAGGGTGGGGCAGCGGGCGGCGGCTAGGGAGAGGGAGAGGGGTCGGGGGAGAAGAACTTCTCTGTGTGAGCCCTTCCCCCCGACGGCCAGCCCTTAATAGACTGAATCCGCCAGGGCTGGATTATCCGGCCACCACTTGGGCCAGATTATCTAGCCTGACTTCTGAATTCCTGTTACACACAGGTTTAGGCCCACGCGTCCCCAAACAAAACCCCCACAAGATGAACAATAGACTTGTGTGCTATAAGAGATGTCTTAGGGATAGAGAGAGGCTTGGGATTAGACAACCAAACTGAGATGGTACTACACACTCAAGATTACAAGAATCAAATCAACTAAAAGCAAAAATTGATTATGATTTCCATAAGAACAAGAGATGAGCAATAACAACCAAAAAGATCCACATAGAATCAACTCTTCTCACGAAAGAGGGCGGTGGCCGAGGCCACCTTGTTGGAGTGCATGGAATGGCACCACAAAGATATATCTTGGGTTCATGAGCAATACTCATCAAAAAGCTCACATATCAGAAAATGATATTAAGATAAACGATTTTACTTGCTTTTGGCAAAATGGGGGAGGGTTAGCCCAATTAATTAAGACCACACTCCCCCTATATCCATGCCCACACCTAGACCAAATACGGAGGAGATATAAGAGTGAGTGCATGGGTATTCAATACAAGCTCCCTGAATCAACGACAGTTAGCTAATTCCTCAAGTAACAAAACCTTGCTTCATCAAGTGGCTTCATGAAAATATTAGCAAGTTGATTCTTCGTGCTCACAAAAGATAGGTCAATATCACCTCGAGCTACATGGTCCCGAATAAAATGATTCTGAATCTCAATATGCTTCGTAATTGTGTGCTGCACCGGATTGTACGCAATTTTGATTGCACTTTAATTATCACACAAAATAGGAACTTTGTCACAATTGACATGTATTCCTTTAGAGTTTGCCTCATCCATAATAATTGAGTACATGCACTAGCAGCAGCCACATATTCAGCCTCGGTGGTGGAGAGAGATATACAATTCTAATTTTTAGAAGACCAACAAACCAAGGATCTTCCCAAGAATTGGCAAGCTCCAAAAGTCGATTTCCTATCATCCTTATCACCAGCCCAATCTGAATCAGTATAGCCACATAGAGAAAAAATGGAGCCCTTGGAATACCATAGATCAAAATTAGGGGAATGAACCAAATATCGAAAGATTCTCTTGACTGCCACTAAGTGGCTTTCCTTCGGAGCCGCTTGATACCTTGCACACATGCCTACACTCAACACAATATCGAGTCTAGATGCGCAACGGTAAAGAAGAGAGCCGACATGGACCGGTATACCTTTTGGTCCACATCTTTATCGTGGGGATTGAGTTCAAGATGACATTTAGTTTGCATCGGTGTGGCAACGCCATTAAGATCCATCATCTTGAATCTCTTGAGCATGTCTTGGATGTATTTTGCTTGATTTATGAAGGTTCCTTCTCTAAGTAGTTTGATCTCAAATCCAAGAAAGAACCATAACTCCCCCATCATAGACATCTCAAACCTGTCAGTCATAAGCTTTGAAAATTCATCATTAAAAGCTTTATTAGTGGAGCCAAATATGATGTCGTCTACATATAGTTGGCATACGAAGAGCTCCCACTTAACCTTCTTAGTAAAAAGAGTGGGATCAATTTGCCCAACTTCGAAGCCACGACCTAGCAAAAGCTCTCTAAGGTGCTCATACCACGCACGTGGGGCTTGTTTATGGCCATAGAGTGCCTTATCGAGTTTGTAGACATGGTTCGGAAAGTTAGGATCCTTAAATCCTGGGGGTTGCTTTAAATGTACCAACTCATGTAGAGGACCATTAATAAAAGCACTCTTAACATCCATTTGCTGTAATTTAAAATTATTATGAGCAGCATAAGCAAGAAGGATACGGATGGACTAAAGACGAGCCACTAGAGCATAAGTCTCGCCAAAGTCGATGCCCTCAACTTGGGAATAGCCTTGTGCCACGAGTCTTGCCTTGTTACTTACAACAATGCCATTCTCATCTTGCTTATTTTTAAAAATCAACTTTGTGCCGACAACATTGCGGCAATCCTTGGGCTTCTCAACTAATTTCTAGACCTTGTTGTGCTCAAAGTTATTTAACTCTTCATGCATAGCAACAACCCAGTCCGGATCTTCAAGGGCTTCAAAAACTTTCTTGGGTTCCACCATTGATATGTGAGCTTGGTGCTCGCCAAAGCTTGCTAGCTCCCTTCTTGTGGACACCCTTCGTCTGAGATCACCTACAACTTTGTCAAGAGTGTGACCCCTTAATTCAAGATTCCTATCTGCACGAGCTTTGTGATGAAGTTCAATCAACTTGTTGTCTCTTGGAGGAATAACTTCATCATTTGACTCTTCGTTGGAATTATTAGCTTGGCCTTGATCTCCAGCTTGATCAGCAAGAAAAGGAGATGATGAATCTTACCCTTGATATTGATCAGCAGCCATAACAGGAGGCTTCTGTTGTTCGACATTTTCAGGGCGGATAATCCGGCTGAGGGAGTGGCTGGATAATCCGGCTTGGGAGAACTTGGTCCATCTTCACTGTCTTGTAGAATTCTAGCTTGAACTAGAGAGGGGTTGGATAATCCGAGGTCAGCCGGAAAATCCGTCCTAGGAGTTTCAGCAGATTCTTCAACATTGTGTTCACCTTCTACCAATCGAGGAAGGTTGGCTGGATAATCTGGTGTCCACCGGATAATCCAGCCTGGAGCTTAATAGAGCAGTTGATTGATGAGCTTCAGCTATTTGAGGTGTTGGTGTAGAGGTTTATCCAACAGTTGGAGCATGTTGATCTTGTGTCAGTAAGGGCTCTACTTGAGTAGAGCATTGTCCTTCCCAATCCGCCACAAGGGGTTCCTTAATGGTGCGGAAAATTCCCATGCCCATTCTTCTTATGGCTTCTAGGGGTATTTCAACATCTGCATCACAAACATCAACTTGCCCTGCACGAGAGCAATCATTTTCCTCGAACACCACACTACAAGATTCTACAACAGTTCTAGAGAGCTTATTGTGGACTCTATAAGTGTGGGATTCGGCAACATAACCGACAAAAATTCCTTCTAAAGTCTTAGACTCGAATTTAGATAGACGGACTCCTTTGATAAGAAAGAAACACTTACAACCAAATACCTGGAAGTAGGAGATGTTTGGCTTGTTACCGGTAAGTATTTCATAAGGTGTTGTAACACCCCAAAACTTTAATAAAGGTTATCAAGTTCTAATCACCCAATTTAGGGTTAACAAAAACTTTTATTAAGAAAAATGGATATGAATGCATGTGTGTTTGCATTAGTGTAGAATTGAGTGTATATGTCATGCTTGATTGTTCTAAATGTTGTGAAATGGTTTAAAGGTGCATGCCACATCATCTAGGCCATTTACAAACAATTTCCAAAGAGAAAGAAATCAAATAAGAATAAATAATGAAAATGGTCATTTTGACCATTTTAAACCACTAGGCCACTTTAGGTGTTCCTAGAAGAAGATTTCTAATAGAAACATTTCCAACTCTTTTCACCCCTTACTAGACCAAGTAAAGATGTATCAAGGCCCACTTTACAAACTTACAAAAACATCTAGCAAATCAATTTAAAGGACATTTGAAAATTGAATCCAAATCATATGGGAAGATCACACTTTTCCAAAAACCTACCAAATCAATTCCCATTGACCTCTCCAAGCAAACCTAGTCTCTCAAGCTTAATATAAGATCACTCAAAAAATTTGAATCAAAAATTCAAAAATAAATTTCATGCGGCCATTAACACAAACACCTGGCATGCACAGAATAATCTCTAGCCTAACTTCACTGTTTTGTATAGTGATCATCGACCAATTGACCTCCCTCTTAACCCCCTTGTCCTCCTGAGTGTCTAGCAGCAGCAGACAAACCCCCCTTCGCCATGGAGAACAGTGGAGCGCTGCCGTTTTGTGGTCATCGCCGGCCGACCACGGCTAGCTCACACCAGACCTCCCCACACCCATCCAGGATGTCCACTAGCACCGGTAGCCCTCGCCATTCCTCGCCAGGCCCAGCCCCAGCCGTGGACCACCCTAATCGCGGGCCACGCCGCCCTCTGTCCCAAGGCCGCATGCCAGCCCGCCCAGCTCGCGCCACCACGCCACGCCGCGCGCAGCCGCGATCATCACCCCACGTAAGAACACCCCGCCAGCCACGCACGCCGCCCAACATTCCGCACGCCGCCGCAAACCTCTTCCTCCGCTTTAGCGCGCGCCATGCCAAACCAAGCCGCCCATTAAGCATTAAGTCCCCGACAACCGCCATTGCCACACGCCCTCGCCCATGCCATTAGCTGCATGTAGCGACGCCACCATCGAGCTCACCACCGCACCGCTCGGTCCCCTCGTCGAGCTATAAAAGAAGGCCACCCCCGCCTCCATTTTGCACACCACTCGACTCCCCGCTCCTCACTGACCTTCCCCACCTCTACCCGGAGCAAGGCGAGCACCACCGCGCTAGAATTTCATCGGAGTCCGCCGCTGCTGGAGGAGAAGGGCGCCGTCGATTCCGACCATCCCGAGCCCTGCCATGACCATGACTCACCTCGCCATCATCTACCTCATCGTTTTCCCCCATCACCGAGCCTAGCTGGAGCCCAGTTGAGCCCCGAGAGACCCCCACCGCCGCGTTAGGTTTAGCTCGTTGCCGGAGCTGTTCGTCATCGACGACAACCCTCAGCCGTTGGATTAGAATTAGATCGTAGCGCCCAGATTGAAAGATACTGTTTCACGTAGAGTAAGTCACTGACCAGTGGACCCCCTCTATCAGCTGCGTGTTGTGTTGTGCTGTGCAGTTGGGCCGGCCCGTTTAGCGTTCCCGCCTAGGCCTGGAATTTCAAATATGGATTTTCCTTTTTAGTTTAAATCCTATTCCATCCACTTATTCAAAAAATCAATTCAAAGAGATTCACTTAAGCTAATTGCATGATTCAAATTTTGCTAGAAAGGAAATTAAATTATCTATCCAAGCCCGTTGGATTTATATCATTTCGAGTTAAAGGTAATCTTTAGCAAAAATAACAAGACAGAGACTTTTGCAACTTCAAACATTTTTCATAAATCAACCATAATCGCTTTTGAGTTGATTCCAACTCTCAAAAATCACATTTGATAATAACAATCTGAATATGTAATAATATTTAGGTTTGCATGAAGTGACATTGGACTAGTAAAGAATTCTATTAGGGTATTTCGAGTCAATTTAAATCTATTAAATAATATTTATAAAATGTGACCAACCCTTTAAATCACATTCCCATGTATTAGAATATGTGGTGATGCCATGTATCGACATGATCCCATATTTTAATTGGAGAATATTAAATCTTAATTAATTTCAATGAGTAGAAATTACTTTTCTCAAATAAACCAAATAAAACTAGTTCTTTATTGCATGTGATGATGCTAGATCATCAAGTGTGAACCTTAGTGTGCTAAATAGACTAGTTAAGTATTGATTGGTGATTGTGTACCCCGTATTCCTTTATAGACGATAGTACCGGCCAAGGATACGAGAAGGAGGAGTTCTACCCTGAAGAAGACGAAGAAAACTTCAATCACTGCACCAATCAAGGCAAGCTATTATTGGCAAGCTAGATCTATGCAAGCTTTAACCTAAGCAAGATGCCTTAGGCATGCTTTGTTATACATTTTGATTTATACCCATCTCAAGTTTTACTTACAAGATTTACTCTTTTACTTTACCAAAGTTCTTTACTTTTAGGTAATGCCTTGTGAGGTTTTGGAAAGATAGTATAGATAGCATAAAGAGTATAAAACTGGGCCTATACTAGATGTCATTCTATGGTATGAGGTTGAAGATTATCATCCCTCATTAGTGAACACTTTTAACTTAGTGGATAGTGCTAACCATAAAACTTGATCACTTTAGATGGGAATACTTGGTGAAAATGATTGTGAAAACCTTGGAATGATGAGTCATTCTATTGAAATGTTTTGACATGTGTTGAGAAACCCAAATGGATTTGATGATGAAAATGTTGAGGCATGAGCCTTAGCCCTTTATAAAAACTGATGGTTGGGTTCGGATGCGATACCATTCCAATTTTACCATACAACCACAATACCTGAATTGGGTAAGGATTAGCCGGAAGTTTATATGCATTAGTATGGGTTCCCTCGCGGAGGAGGTTTGAGCTAAGGCTACCTCTTGATGATGTCCACCTATGCAGTGCCCAGGATGGCAGATGGACATGGCTGGGAGGCCAAACTCATAGGGAGGTGCCTATACTAGAGTGTGTAATTGAAAGGTTATGATTGATTATCCACATACTAAGTATGATGATTCAGGGTTATCCCTGACGGATGTATCGAATTTTGTGGTGAAAGTGTACCACCTCTGCAGAGTGTCCAACTATTCGAATAGCGCGTCAGTCATGGATGATTGGAGTGGACATACCTTCGTCGCCGATGTTTTCAAAATGACTTGTGAAGTGAACTATGACTTTGACTTGACCACAATAGGGTTGTGAATATGAAACTGGATTCCCAACTTAAAGTGATTTAGAACTTTTACTTAGTCTTTCTTTACTTCTGAACTCAGTTTAGATAAATCTGTATTTTTTCAAATAAACTTAGAGCTTAGGATTCCTACTAGAACTATCTTACTTGTTAGTGATAGTTTGCGAGTACTTAAAGAGTACTCATGGCTTTGTCCCTGGTTATTCCCGTGGCCATACTATGAGGAGGACTACCAGGAGGAGGGACAGCAGGACGACTACGACAACTAGGATCATCTCCATCGTCAAGATTTGCTCGTGACCTTTGAAGATGCGACCCATGCTACACTTATCATTCCGATGCTTGTTTGTATTAAGACTGGATCATGACATCCTTTATTTGTGTAAGACCTTATTATGGTTTGTAATGGATGATGTACTGTGATATCCAATCTGTTATGTCTCACAAAAATGGTAATCATGGGATTGCGATGTATGACATAACAGGCATCTGGGATTAAAAATCCGGGTGTTGACAAGTTGGTATCAGAGCCATCCTGGCCATATGAGACCCAAGTTATAATGGATGTCCGAACAAAACTTAGTTTCAAAACAAAATAAGTGAGTATTTATGAAAACATATTGTCAACACCCGGATTTTTAATCCCAGATGCCTGTTATGCCATACCTCGCAATCCCAGGATTACCATTTTTGCGAGACATAACAAATTGGATATCATAGTACATCATCCATTCCAAACCATAAATAAGGTCTTACACAAATAAGGATCTCATGATCCAGTCTTAGGACAATCAAGTAGCGAAATAAATAGCGTAGCGGTGGGGTCCATATTCAGAGTCATAGGCAATGCTAACAATGGAAGATATTCCTAGTTATCATAGCCGTCCTGCTGTCCTTCATCCTGGTAGTCTCCTTCATAGTCTGGCCATAGGAATAGCCAGGGACAAAATCCATGAGTACTCTTTAAGTACTCGCAAACTAGCACTAACAAGTTGTATAGTTCTAGTGTAAATGCTAACTCTAAGTTTATTTGTAAAGTTAAGTTTGAAACCTAAGCTGAGTTCAGAAAGAAAGAAAGATAAAAGAAGTTTCAAAAAGCACTTAAGTGGGAACTTAATTGTCATAGTCACAACTCTGTTGTGGTCAAGTCATGTCACAATTCATTTCATAAGTTGTTTTTGAAAACATCTGACAACGGAACAGTATGGCTACTCCAACTATCCATAACCACGGACGCGGCTATTCGAATAGTTTGACACTCTGTAGAGGTGGTACACTTTCACCACAAGATTCGATACATTTGTCAGGGATAACCCTGAATCATCATACTTAGTATGTATATAATCAAACATAACCTTTCCTTTACACACCCTAGTATATGCACCTCCTCTATGAGCATGGCCTCCCAACCATGACCATCTGTCATCTTGGGCACTGCATAGGTGGACAACATTGAGAGGTAGTCTCAGCTCAAACCTCTCCCGCGAGGGAACTAATACTAATGCATATAAACTTCGCCTTTACCCAATTCAGGTATTGTGGTTGTACGGTAAAATTGGAATGGTATCGCATCCGAACCCAACCATCAGTTTTGTAAAAGGGCTAAGGCTCATGCCTCAGCATTTTCATCATCATAAACCATTTGTGTTTCTCAACACATGTCAAAACATCTCAATAGAATGACTCATCATTCCAAGGTTTTCACAAATCATTCTCACCAAGTATTCCCATCTAAAGTGACTCAAGTTTTGATTTAGCTCTACACTACTAAGTTAAGAGTGTTCACTAAGGTGGGATGCTAATCTCAATCTCATGCCATAGAATGACATCTAAGTATATCTAGATAGGTCAAGTTTTATACTCTTTATGCTACCTTCAAACAAGTAAAGGACTTTGGTAAAGTAAAGAAAGTAAAACTTTGTAATAAAACTGGGAGTAGGTATAAGTCAAGATGGTATAACCAAAGCATGCCTAATGCATTTTGCTTAGGTTATCTTGTTTAATTCTAGCTTGCTAACAATATCTTGCTCAGTTTACTTGAAGTGCTAGGCTTGCAAGTAATCACTTGCATGGTTAACTTGTATAATGCTAGCTTGCCTTGGGTAGTGCAGTGGTTGAAGTTTTCTTCCTCCTCCTCTTGGTAGAACTCCTCCTCCTCGTAAGCTTGGTCTGTACTATCATCTATAAATACATACAGAGTACACAATCACCAAACAATACTTAACTAGTCTACTTAGCACACTAAGACACTTTGATGATCTAGTATCATCACAAGCATCACAAGATTTAATGAACTAGTTTCATTCGTTTTATTTGAGAAAAGTAATTTCTACTCATTGAAAATAACTAAGATTTAATATTCTCCAATTAAAATATGGGATCATGTGGACACATGTCATCACCACATATTCTAACATATGGGAATGTGATTTAAGGGTTGGATCACATTTTAATAAGTTTAAGTTTAATAATTAATGATTTAAAGTGACTAGAAATGCCTATATAGCATTATTTTGGTACTAGTCCAAAGTCACTGCATGTAAACCTTAATATTATTACATATTCAGACAGGTATGGTTAAATGTGATTTTTGAGAGTTGGAATCAACTCAAAATCTATTATGGTTGATTTTATAAAAATGTTTGAATGTGTAAAAGCTCATGTCTTGTTATTTTTACTAGGAGAGATCTCTAACTCTAAATGAATTAAATCCAACGGGCTTGGATAGATCTTTTCAGTAGCTTTCTAACAAAATTGGATTCATTCAATTTGGTTTCGTAAATCTTCCTGAATTGATTTTTAAACTAAGGGACATAATTGATTCTAAGTCTAAATAGAAAAACACTTATTTGAATTTGTGGGCTAGCGCGGGAAAACTAATGGGCCGGCCCAGTGACGCTCAGCGGCACAGAGGGCGACTGACAAGGGGGTCCGCATGTCAGCGACACTTAAAACCCGAAACAGTATCAGGCGATCTGGGCCACACGATTATAACGCGGATCAATGGCTCACGGTCGTCGTCGACGACGCACTCGTCGCCGGTGAGACCGAACCCTAAACAACCAGTGGGGGTCTACTGGGGACGTACCAGGTCTCCAGCTAGTACGGCGAGGAGGGCAAACGAACTGGTGGGCGAGGCGAGCTCAGGCGAGGTCGCGGCAGGGGCTGCGGTGGACGGAATCGACGGCAGCTTCTCCTCCTCTGCAGCGGCCTCCTCCGGTGCAATTCCGGCGAACGGCGGCTCGAGCGGCTCCGGCAAGAGAGGGGAAATGTTCAGTGGAGAGAGGGAACTGGAATGGTGTGAAGAGATGGTGCGGGGGAGGGCTCCTTATATAGGCTCAACGGTGAGACCGAAAGGCATGGGCGCGGCTCGTCGGTGATGGCGATACAGAGGGCTACCGGCATGGGCGAGGTAGGCGGACGGTGCACGGTCTGCTGGCGGTCCTCTACGGTGCAATGGCGCGGCTAGGGGCGGTGGCATATGGTCGGGAGCTTCACGCGCTCTGGGGGACAGAGGCGGTGCTCAACGATGATCATGGCGACGAAGGCGAGAAAGGCGCCGGGAGTGGTCCATGTTGGAAATATGCCCTAGAGACAAATAGTAGTAAGGACTATTATCATATTTCATATAGTTTATGATTAAGTTTTATATCATGCTATAACCGTGTTGAGTTGAAACATCAATACACATGTGATATACAAACAACCAGGGGTTCCCAGTGAAACTCTAGTCACTAGTGCATTGGTCAACATATGATCATGTTTCCTGATCATGTGGCATTTATGCCAGTTGGAAATGAGGTCATCTCATTCTGAGAATGAGATGATGAACTAATACCCAACCTAAACATCGTGACCTGATCATGTCACGAAGTTCAAGTTATGATGATTAGAAATGGATCCTCTTTGACTATTCCTTAGACCGTGAGGCTATATCAATCACTGTCTCTCGAGAGGGCTTAGATAGCATCAAATGCCATATGGTAAAACGGTGGTTATAAAGGTGTGTTCAGGTATTCGGAGGAAACTGTAGAGGCAATATATGTCAAGAGCAGGATTTGTCTGTCCATGTGACGGGAAGATACTCAAGGGCGCACTCGGAGAAGTTATATCCAATAGTTGCGCAGCGTGTGATTTGATCACGGGGATATCACTTGTCGGAACGAGTAAAGTAGCATTGTTCAGTAACGAGATTGAACACGACATGGTGATGTCATTGATTAGATATTGGGCAATGCAAGTATCGAGTGACAAAGGGAATAAGACACGACTGTCCCAGTTCAAACGACAAAAGATCTTCGTGGAACACACAGGGTCACATGGCCATCCAGGTCCCTCTGTTGATCATTGGTGCTGGAGTGTCCCGACCATGTCTGGAGTGTTCCCGAACCGTGGGGTACCACGCTTAAGGGCTTGATGATGCTTAGAGAGTGTTTATAGGATCGGTGCAATCACCAAAGAAGAGTAGGGAGAAAACCGGAAGGGTTTCGGTAAGTCCGGAGGATGTCCGAAGTGGAGGTGGAAGCTGTTCCATAGCCACAGAGATTGAATAATGTGTGAATGAATGTTAACTGTTGATTTAATCATTTATTCATAATTATTTAATAAAGAGAAAATCAATTTTAATGGTCAAAGGCTTAATGGGCCAATTCCGGAGGGAGAGGGCCCATTAGGGGAAAGGAGAGAGGGAGAGGGGCTAAGGGGGTGGCCGGCAACCTCCCCTCCACCCTCCTCTCCTTTAGTCCCAACCCGGGACTTTGAGGGAGGTAGTACCTCCCTTCCCCCTATATATAGTGGGGTATTTGGCCTAGAAAAACACACCAATAATCAATAAAGGTCTCCCCACTTTTGGGAGGACCTCCAATTGATATTTTATCTCTCCTCCTCTCTCTCTCTCGTGACCGTGGTCCCACGTCTGGCTCATGGCGAGACATCTTCACCATGAGCACCGCCTTCTTGGGATTCGGATCCGAGAACTCTACTTCCCCAACTGCTGCTGGATCGGGGAAGCGGGAGTCATCGTCAGGCACCGGACGTGTGTAACTCCCCGCGAGGTGTCGCACTTGAGGCACTCAATTCATTGGAGCCAGAAGGAGCACAAGGACTTCATCACGACCTTGAGGTCGGTTTCGGCTCGTCTACATCAACCACGCTCTCATGAGCATTGACAACACTTTTCGGTCTTCAAGGGTAAGTTCGCTAAAAGCCCCTCCCGTTACTGTATTACTAATAGATAGGTCCTGGAAGCTTCAGGGGCTCAAGGGCGTAGAGTAAAATTTATTGTTTTCATATGCGGAACCCCAACAGTGGTATCAGAGCTAGATCTATGCATAGTAATGCTAGTACGGGTAGAACACACGAGATGTAGCATGTGGGCGTTGATCTTTTAGTTGTTACCCGCCCACTTGTACTTGTGTATACCGCAGTAATGCTTGATGAAGCAGCCCCCAACCAACTTTACGCGTTCCTTCGCGAGACTAGTCCACGCTTGACATACGGCTTGTACCGTATAATGTGGCTTAGGGGGGTGTCTGTCTCTCTCGCATTAGTTTGTATACCATTTGCAACAGAGGGCCCCGAAAGGGGTGTAGTAGAGACAACTGCTTGATTAGCGTTGTGCTGAAAGTTCGTAGGTAAGAACGGTTCTTGTGCGAAAGCCCACTCAGCCACATAAAACATGCAAAGATAAAGTATAGGCGTCTAACTTTCTTTTGCAGGGGGGCGTTGCTTTGTGATATGGTTGTGGCAAAGGTAAAGTGATTACCTTTTTTTACGTAGTAGTAGATAGTCACGGAGGTGACAAACTACCACACCGGAATGACACCAGTACCCTGGTGTCTATGGCGTCGGAACCCTCGCACCAGAACCCGGTGACGGTGGATGGAGATCACGACATGAAGGACCATATCACATAGCATTTACATTCAATGTTATTGTTTGTATGTCTTATTGTGTGCTAGTATTAGATACTCGACGGTAGCCTAATAAGATGATCCCTGATAAAATTACCAACGATTGTGTTCCCCCTTAGTGTGCACCACCAAGAAAGTTCTTCGGTATGAGGCGATCCAGGGTTACAGGCCTGGGTGTCAGACATATCTACGTTCGCATATAGTGGGTGTAAGCCATGTTGCACAGCGAATACACTAAGGTTGAGTTGGCGAGCCTAGCATGCCCCAGAAGCGTGGCCTTGGAACACGGATGGTCGAAAGATCAAGCACGAGTCGCATGAATGATGTGACCGACGTTTAGCGTCCACCTTTGAACCCACATAGATGGCCGTGATCAATCGGGGAGATGTGGCTGATAGGGGTCGTGTTATCACTAGAAACCCTTTTGGGGATAGGTGTTTCTGAGTGGAGTTATTATTAACTCATTTAATTATAAACTTAGCTAAATTCCTTTTGCAATTATAAATGTAGATGGGACCTTTCGTGTTGACAATTGAATGGTTAGAAGGAGAGAAGCTCAGATTAGATGGATCGAACTTCTCCATTTGGGTTGCCAGTCTCCATGTTCTCCTTAGCGAGAACGACGTGGTCGACTACATACTCGACAAGATGGATTTGGATCAGCCCACTGACCTTGAGACCCCAGAGGAGCGGAAAGACCGCTATCTCCGTCGTGAGATGGCCTCCTATATTTCAGTTGTGATGCATTTCAGAATGGTGGACGAGCTGTGGCCTTTCATGGGTGATGTCAACCCTCGTTCGGTAATGCTACAGCTTAGGACACATTTCGTGGAGCAGACATGCATCTGGGAGCATGAGCTAATGGGATACTTCCTCTCCACTAAGATGGAGGAGAACTCATCACTAGACGACCATTTGGAGCACATGCATGATGTGTACATGAGGCCTGCATACTTCCTAGACGTCTGGATTACGGGCTCTTTTGCAAACACTGTTGTGCTGCGGTCGCTGCCACCAAGCTACCAAGCACAAGTCAGGACTTGTGTAATGAGGGGCGACACGGAAACAATGGAGTTCCACCGGTTCATGACACATCTCAGGAATGTGTTGGTTGAACCAGATATCGCTCAGGTCATCAACGACAAAGGTATATATTTGATATATAGTTTTATAAATGTTATAATCTTGCAAACACATTGCAGTGTTAAGTATATCTGATACTTGTTCTATTTTGGTGAAAACAGGTCCTTCTGCATGAGAGGTGCTTGCTGGAGAGGAGGTGACGTTGCGTGTTGATGGCGAGCACGATGATGATGGCCGACGACACTCTCCCTCGACATTTATCATTTAGTTTATGTTTAGGATGATTAATGTAATCAAGAGATTGTGAACTTCTTTAGTGTGTCTTACACTTCGTGAGACGGTTATTCATATGAGTTTGTAACAAACAGTTGTTCTGCTTTTATGAATGATTTCTATTCGTGTTCATATCTTTTTTGATTATGTGTGAATTATCCTTATTGTTTGAACCTAATTGATAATGAATGAACATTTGTAAAACATTAAAACTGCCTTGTTTAAAATACCCAACTTAATAATATATTCATTAATGAATGAAACCATTGTTTAAATTCAAAGTTATGTGATAATATGTGAAATTTATTCGATATCTCATCACATATGAATCATGCCTAAGTTTGGCAAAATAACTTGAATATCGTGTATTACTTGAATACAAAGTGTTTAAATAATTGTTAAAAGTAAATTCATATTCGATGTATTCTGTTTTAATGAAAATGGTAATTATCATTAAATGATTGTTTAAATGTGTAAAGTAGTTTACCAAAGGAAACATGAATATGAAACTATTTGATTTGATCAAAGTGTTTCATCAACAAAGGGTATAAATATGAAAGAGAATCTAATTACCATGATTTGATCAATAGTAATGACATTCAACTTTATAATAATGGCATAAAAGAAATTGTGAAATGCGAAGTGTTTTGAAACGTCAAAATTCAAAGCATCACAATGTGATATTAGATATCAAAGGGGTTGAATAGAAGGCACCAAATAAATTGTTGTAGTGTATATGTAGAGACCATTAGTTAGAAATAGTTAGCACTCAATTAGAATGTAGTAAACCATTTGAATTCGTGAAAGTTTTGGGGTTATTCGATATAACCAAAACAATAGCGAATAAGTCCTTGTAGCGTATTCATTGGAAACTTTGAATACAAAATCCATAGCTGAGACCAAAAGGAAAGCAAGATTCAAATTGCTTGGATTTTGGTGCATTCTTGAGAAAGCTCACTTATAGTGATGTTTCTCAATTATGAAGCAAATGGAAGATAGTGAAAAACACGATGAGGATTCAAAACCCTGCATCAGAGTGTTGAGAAGCACAACGGATAGCCTTCCTGAACAATTCTCTTCACAGAAGGAAAGAACCAATGATATTGATCATTGTATTTTTCCCACTAGTGTTTTCATTACATAAAGTAGGATTCAAAATGAAATCCATATCTAGTATGGAAACATTTGTGAATCATTTGTCATGACTCTTGGAATATGACATACCTACGAACTACTAAGGAAATTATGGTGAACTAGAATTATGAGAAATCCTAAAAGAAAAATTCACTTGAGATTTGAAAGCAATTCATTGCTGAATCTCACAAGTAAAAGGAGTTTCTTGGAATTTTCCCAAATGACTGCAAAGCCATAGTGGAAAAAGGGGGTGAATGACAAAAGCACAATTTGTCAGGTATTGGACAAATTCAAATGAATTTGATTCATGTGTGCTAAATGGCTAGTGGATTTAAAACTAGTAACATTACTAGTATCTCATAGTAAATCTCCAAGTTTGATATTTGATCAAAGGATTTTGAAGTTGTTCAAAATAGTAAGGAGATATTCAATTTGCATAAAATTGAGTGGGGGCTATGAAAGTCTTCCTAAAACAATATGTGATTGACATATTTTTGAGTGGGAGCTTATAAGAGTAATTCTTAAATGTGTTAAGAATGAAATGCACAAATACTTATAAATAATGATTTATAAGATGTACATATTGATAATAAGAATTGTCGTTGTATTGGGAACGACAGTACCTAAGGAGGTTAGATAGAGGTGTGGGGACTAGCAGGCAAGCTATCGATGGCATCCGCAGGCGGGATTGGATACAAGCAAGTGTAGTTGGACGCAGGAAGTACCCAGGTTCGGGGCCCTCGTGATGAGGTAAAGCCCCTACTCCTGCCGGATCTGACTATCAGGGATATACGAACTACAAATGCTCCTTGAGTTGTATTCTCAAGCTGCTGCCTCGAATGCACTGAGACCAACCCTTTCTACTGAGGCCATGCCTCTCCTTATATAGGAAGAGAGGCAACGGTCTCACTGGCCAGTCCGACTGGCGGGCCCCACATGCGGGTCCCAGCGGGCTGGTCATCTACAGTGTCCGGTATGGTATGTTACATCGGAATATGAGCGGTATGGATGTCATAGGCACAGTGGACGCCGTGCGAGCCTGTCGTCAGCACCGTGCCACTATTCCTGCGTCATCCCCGCAAAGTCTTCGGTATGGCCGGGTCGTTGCCGGTCTTGTCGTCGTCTGAGGCGTCTTGTGCCGTCATACGTCGCACGTCGTCCTGTCTCACTGATTGGTTCCGGCTACGTCGCTGTAGCCGGCTACTTCTTGCTGATCCGGCTACCATGCGATAGCCGGCCTGTCTTGCCTTGTCCGGCTGCATCTGGTCAGCTGGACGCGATCCGACTGCCCAGTTTCTTATCTGGTTGGGGTACCTGGGGATCGTCCCCCTGACACTAGACCCCGAGCGCGTGCGGTTTCCGCCCTTAGGCGAAATGTGTGTGCGCTCCCTCTTGGTTTTGAATTTGTGTCCGGCTACGCCTGGCGGCGCGCTACCGTGACGCTGCCTTGACGCGCCACGCGCCGACGCCATCATTACCTTCTGGCGGGCAGCGTAACGTCCCGTTGCACGTCGCCTCAGGAATCCAATGCCCGGCGCTTCGGTTCTCGCTCCGGGATCTTCTGTGCGTCCTACCTTGGCACACAGGATCCTGGCGACGGTTGAGGTGAGGGTCGTCTGGATGCGCGACACGTGGCGTTGTTTATGGTTGCGCTTCCGGCCCTTTAAAGGGACGCCGCGTGGGAGGCAGTTCCCTTCCTTCGCTCCCCCGCTGCAGTTTCCTCTTCCCTAGTGCGCTCTTTCCCTTTGTGCCCTTGCTCTGCCATCGCTGTAGCTCGCTGCGTCGCCCGCTCGTCATCGTCGACGTTATGGGTCACTGCCACTCCTCCCTCGTTGCTCCCACTGCCAGCCGGAGATGGCAGCCGACCACGGGGCTTGGTGCGGCTCCTCCGTCACCGAAGATCAGATCCAGAAGTACCGCGCTACCCGCGTTCTCCCGTCGGAGGAGGAAGTGGCGGTGCGGTTGGCGCCGGCGGGAGAGGTGTCGGCGCACCCGGCGGAGGGGGAGCGCGTCATCTTCCTCTCGCACCTGTCGCGCGGGTTCGTGCTGCCGGTGCACCCTTCATTCCTCACCTTCTTGGCGTTCTTCGACCTCCGTGGCGTTCTGCGAGAGCTACCTCGGGATCCAGCCGGATCTCGGGCTGTTCTGCCGGCTCTTTCGAGTCTGGCCGCAGGTGCAATTCACGCAAGGGCCGCTAGTCGTCTGCGGCGGCGCTTCCATCTACTCCCGCGCGCAGACCGGCTACCCCAAGTTTCTTCTGCACGACACGGTACGACTGTGGCAGCAGTCATACTTCTATGTCAAGAACCTCACCAACGTCGACCGGATCAACCTTCCGGCCTTCCAGGATGTGGAGTCCAGCTGGCAGAACTGGGACTTGAAGTTTCATGGTGACAAGGCGGAGTCGGATGAGATGCTGAAACGCATGCGCTCCCTCGTCCACTGTCAGTTGACCGGTCTGGACGTCACTCTCAGCTGGATGTCCCGGTTGATGATCCCGTTGCAGCAGCGAGCGCACAAAATGTGCTACTACTCCGGCCGGCTGGACCCGACCCGGCTGTCGCGCCGCGATCCCTGCTACCACAACCTGAAGGAGTGGGTGTGGACGATCACCAAGGAGCGACTGCCGAAGAACTGGAAGTTCAGCTTGGCGCCCTATAGCCGGGAGAACCGCGCGCCCCGGGTAAGTTCTTCTAGCCGGAAACTTCTTTTGTTCTTCCTGCATTTCTTTCTTGTTTTGTCCGGCTAACTTCTTATGTTTGGCAGATGCTTCCTTGCATCCTTTGCGAGGAGGGTGAGGCTCCCCTCGAGGAGTTCACGCCCGACTTGCCCGAGCCGCACGCTCGGCGGTCCGGCGAGGAATCGGACAGGGACGGGGATGCCTTCCCCAACCGGAACGATGAGCCGGCCGCTGACCCTCACCCGGAGGTTGACACGGAGGAGGCCGCACCGACCATCGATCCGGCGTCCCGCCCTGCAACGGACGGCGAAGCTGGCGGGAGCGGCTCCAGCCGTTCCGGCTCCCGCCGGTCTACCGCGGAGGAACCGACTCCCAAGAGGAGCCGGACTAGCACCCTGCCGCCGAGCCGCCTTGGCCGGAAGAAGGGGCCGCCTCCAGTTGTGCCGGGGTACGTCTCTCCTCCCCCTTTCTTTCGGTGTTTTCTGCCTGCTTCTTTTTTCTTCCTTTCCGACTTTGGTTTTTTTGCCCTTTCCCTTCTTCCCTTTCTTCTTCTATCCTCTTAACACGCTGGTTTCATTTGGAGCCATGAGCCCGGCTCGAGCGCCGACCGGGTCGCCACCACATGCTCCGACCTCTTCTGCCAACGCCCCTCCTTCTCCCGCAGCGCCGCCTCTGCCCCTACCTCGATTTGAACTGGCTGCCTCAGCTGGAGCGGAGGGTCCGCAGCCGGACGTGGAGGTTCAACCGGAGGCGGATCCCCTGCCGGGTGGCTCTTCCGCAGGCGCGCGGGGGGCCGCTACCGGTAAGGAGCTCGTGGTTCTCGGTGACGACAACTCCGACGATGAGCCGGTGGAGGAGTGGAGGACGGCAGTGGTTACCACGAAGGAGTCCTTGGCCGCCAACGCCGTGGATGAAGACGCCTCCTCTGCCGCCTCGCTGACGGATCTCGCCGCCACCCTGGAACTAGCGGTGAAGGAGATCCGGCTGCTGGAGGCCGCAGCCGGTGGGAACCGGACCCTGGAGCAGAAACTTGCTGCCGCCAACAGGACCTCCCAGAGTGAGTTCGCTTCATCCGTCTTGCTCTTTTTTTACTGATAGCCGGTTTGCCGCAGCTATCCTCATGTGCGCTTAGCGCGAGATCGATCGCTTGAAGAAAGCGAACGACCGGCTGAGCAAGTCCAACTCTACTCTGCGGCTACAGAATAAGGATTGGCACGCGAAGGTAGACGGTCTGGAGGCTACCATCAAGGAGCGCGACGCCTCGCTCGGTAGCCGGATCGAGACCTTCAATCTTCTCGAGGCCCAGAACAAGGACCAAGAGAAAGAGATCAAACGGCTGGCGGCGAAGGAGAAGGCTCTGGTGGAGGAGCTGATGTAGGTCAGCCACACGGCTAAGGGTAAGTCCCCCTTTTCCGCCTTCTTTTCTTTCTGGATCCGGTAGACGGATCTGACTCTCTTTTCTGACAGTGTTTTACCTCGGCATAGACCTGCTAGCCTACAACCGGCTGCAGGAGAACTGGCTGGGAGCGCAGCCGACGGCCCAGGAGCTCGTCGTCCTTCTTGGCGAAGAAGCTGCCAAGCTTCATCAAGCGGCACGGGACGTCTTCTCCTTCTTGTGGCCGGAGGCTCCGGTTCCGGAGACTATGGCGCAGCTGGCTGCGAAGGTGGGAGAGGCGCCGGCTGCGGGACTTGGAGGGGCGAGGCGGAGCGGAGATGGCTCTGGCCCTCATGCTCTCCTAGTACATGGACGCCCATGTCGAGAACATCGACGGAGGCTTCTGTGCTGGTGCCGATCTCGCCGCCATCCGCCAAGCCCATTCGGAGCTCCGCAGATCTGCCATCAAGGTCGCCGACTATGTGGACCCCGACGAGGTGCTCACCGACACGGAGTCTGTCGGTACTCCTGATGCGGAAGGCCCAACGCTGCCGCCTGCGTGCGCCGGAACCGGATCGATCTCCGCGCCTCCTCCTCTGCTCGAAGCCTCTGCCGGTCAAGACGCTCCTCACGGCAAGGGTCCTACTGCCTAGCTACTGCCCAGGGATGTGGGGTGTATTTGTCTTGCTTCAGTTGTGTTTGAAACTTGTCTGTCTGTACCGGTTGTTTCTGATGCCGGGTAAACTTATGGGAGCTTCGCCTCCTTTATATTTGTTAATATTGAACTTGCTTGAGTTTCCTTCAACTTGTGCGCTTCGAGTTTTCTTTCAATATTTTGCCGGTTGACTTTATCCGGCTTACTTCATCCGGCTTCACACCTTTAGCCGGAGGAACTGCACCTCGATGGGGCGCACCCACCAGGTGTAGCCATTCGTAGGTATTCAGTAGCTTTGTGCTTCAAACTTCCTTCTTTTTCTCACGTCTTCTAACTTTATCCGACTAGACTCGTCTTAGTCGGCTGCTTTCGCTGGCTGAACACCTTCAGCCGGGGAAACTAC
Organism: Avena insularis; assembly: GCA_023614405.1. Lineage (NCBI taxonomy): Eukaryota > Viridiplantae > Streptophyta > Magnoliopsida > Poales > Poaceae > Avena > Avena insularis. The sequence continues at coordinate 242,019,294 of CM042686.1, read as the reverse complement.
TATTCTAGTGGGGGCACGCGAGCGCACCCACTGTGTGTAGCCCCCGAGATTCGGAGTAGCTGGCGTAGCCAGGTACTTCGGATCTTTCTTGTCTTGTCTTGCTCCTGCCCTTTCCCTCACATGGGCTCCGAACGGCCGGCTAAACTCCCTTAGCCGGTCAGGAACTACAAGATTCCACTAGGGGCACCCGAGCGCACCCAGTGGGTGTAGCCCCCGAGATTCGGAGCGCTTGATGAAGGCAAGGACTTCGAATCTTCTTCTCCTTTCTTGCTCCTACCCTTGCCCTCACCTGGGCTCCGAACGGCCGGCTAAACGCCCTTAGCCAGTCGGGAACTACAAGGTTCCACTGGGGGCGCACGAGCGCACCCAGTGGGTGTAGCCCCCGAGATTCAGAGCGCTTGATGAAGGCAAGGACTTTGAATCTTTCTTGCTGAATTCCGACTCAAGGTAGTCGGACAGGAATATACATATACATAGACATACATCCTCAGAGGTTAATAGGTTAGTCTGCCAAATTGTAGCCGAAAAACTGATTTGTTTTTTTGAAACTAGCTTGCGCCTCTCTGGAAACTTGGTCGCTTTCCCGTGTGCTCTGCTGTTTTCGCTGCGTCCTTGCCGGGCGGCCGGGTTGTGGTCTGTAGCCGGAATCGAAGGGAGCTGACAGTACATTGCGCACGGTACTAACGGCTTAGTAACCGGATTGGTTCGAGCTAGTTGCAAGGCCGGGACGTCCGGTCTGTCGTGTCTCCTCCCTGTTTTTCGTGTGGGATGCCTCGGGCTTTTGCTCTTGCTAGCTATAGCTGAGACGAAGAGTGGGCCTCTGACATCATTGCACACTACTCAGTCGGTTTGTTGACTTAGCAGGCCGGGCCAGCCGGCGAGCCCCTAGGTAGGGGTTGCCAGAGCCGGAAAATCAGAACCGGAAAGCAGATGTGAAAACATATTTCTAGCAAGGAGCCCTCGAGATTCTCGTAGGGGTCCGCATTTTCATTCATAGGGTTTGCGGGATACATACACTGTCTGGCGACTAGGTGTAAACGCACAAAGGGCCACGCGTTCGAGGACGCCGGTTTCCTCGTCGATTTGTCCATCTTGTTCTTGGCGCTGCTTGCGTCAATGAGGTAGTAGGAGTCGTTGGGCAGCGCCCGACTGATGATGAAGGGGCCCTCCCAGGGTGGCGATAACTTGTGCATGCCCTTCATGTCTTGCACCAGCCGGAGAACCAGGTCGCCCTCGCGGAATGCGACTGGGCGGATCCGGCTTGAATGGTAGCGACGTATTCGCTATTGGTACAGGGCTGACCTAGACAGAGCCAGCTCACGGGCCTCCTCCAGGAGGTCCACTCCGTCCTCCCGCGCCTCCTGGTTGGCTTTTTCGTGGTATAGGAGCTTGCGCAGTGAGTCGAACTCGGTGTCTGCGAAGAGGACGACTTTCGATCCGTAGACCAGGAAGAACGGGGTGTAGCCGGTTGATCTATTCGGCGTGGTGCGGAGGCTCCACAACACAGCCGGAAGTTCTTCAATCCAGCATCCGGGTGACCGCTCCAATGGCTCGATGAGACGCAGCTTAATGCCGGCTAGCACCAGGCCATTTGCTCTTTCGACTTGCCCGTTGGACTGCGGGTGCGTGACTGAGGCAAGGTCCAGCCGGATGCCCTTGTTGCTGCAGAATCGGGCGAAGGCCCCGTTGGCGAAATTCATGCCGTTGTCGGTGATGATGCTGTTGGGGTAGCTGAAATGGTTGATGATGTCGGTGAAGAAGGTGACGACTGTCGCCCCGTCCAGCTTCCGTATAGGCTTGGCCTCGATCCACTTCGTGATCTTGTCCACCGCTACCAGCAGATGGGTCATACCCACGCGTGCTCGCTTGAAGGGACCAACCATGTTGAGGCCCCAAACCGCGAAGGGCCAGGTGATTTGTATGGTCTTGAGTACCGAATTTGGCATGTTCCTGAGCTGCCCGAAGCGCTGGCACCCATTGCACGCATGGACCAGCTGCTCAGCGTCCTCGAGGGCGGTGGGCCAATAGAAACCATGGCGAAACGCCTTGGCGACTATCGCCCTTGAAGAAGCATGATTCCCGCACTCGCCCTGGTGGATGTCCTTGAGTATCCGGTAGCCCATGTCTACGTCGACACATCTTTGGAAAATGCCAGATACGCTGCGCTTGTACAGTTCGCCGTTGATGATGGTGTACGTGTGTGCGCGGCGCTGGATTTGCCTGGCTTCCACCTCATCATCCGGAAGTTCTCCGTTGGCGATGTAGTTCATGAAGGGCTGTGCCCAGGATGGCACTTCCCGAATGACGAGGACGCTCCCTCCCTCCGGTTGACGGGTGTCGGGGGGTCGTCCGGGTGGCATACCCAGGACAGCCTCCCCCGAGATGCTTGACGAACCGGCAGCCCCCGGGTCTTGCGAGCCGGAGGGCGCTGCCTTGTCGGAGTTGGTGCAGGTCTTCTTCTTTGGCGGCTCTGCCGGCTCCGCTTCTGTCGTTCCGCCAGCCGGAGCGCTTCCTGCCTAGGTGATGGAGTCTGACTCTGGCGACGGGTTGATGGAGGGCTTGCGCAGGTGCTCCAAAGAGACCCCTGGTGGGATCGGCTGCCTGGTGGATCCGATCTTGGCGAGCGAATCGGCTGCCTCGTTGTTGACGCGAGGGACGTGGTGAAATTCGCACCCGTCGAAGGAGGCGTTGAGCTTCTGGATGTGGAACCGGTAGAGGGCCATGTTTGCATCTCTGGCGTCCCATTCTCCGGACACTTGCTGCACCACCAGATCCGAATCACCGAAGCAAAGGATCCGGTTCACACCGATCTCTTTGGCCAGTCGGAGTCCGTGCGCCAGTGCCTCGTATTCGGCTACGTTGTTGGAGGCCTTGAAGTAGATCTGCAACACGTACTCCAGCCGGTCTCCCTTAGGCGAGGTGAGCACGATGCCGGCTCCCAAGCCCCCGAGCATCTTCGACCCATCGAAGTGCATCTTCCAGTGGTCTGAATCCGGAACCGGTGGGAGATACTGGGTCTTAGCCCAGTCGACGAGGAAGTCCGCCAGTGCCTGTGACTTGATCATGACTCGGGGCTCATACTGGATGGAGTAGGCGGCGAGCTCTATGGCCCACTTGGCGACTCGGCCGATGGCGTCCTTGTTGCCGATGATTTCTGAAAGGGGTGCGGTGCACACGGCCTTAATCGGATGCTCCTGGAAGTAGTGCTTGAGCTTCTTGCATGCCAGGTACACACCATAGCACATTTTCTAGTAGTGGGGGTAGTTCTGCTTGGAGAGGGAGAAAACCTCGCTGAGGTAGTAGGCGGGTCTCTAAACCGACTGAGCCTTGCCTTCCTCGGGGCGTTCCACCACCAGGACGACGCTGACGACCCGGCTGATGGCTGCTATATAGAGCAACATCGGCTCCTTGCTAGCCGGCGTGGCAAGAACCGGCGCTGTGGACAGCATGCGCTTGAGGTCGTGAAATGCGGTGTCGACCTGCGAAGTCCAGGAGAACGTGTCCGTCTTCTTCATCAGCTGGTACAGCGGAAGTGCCTTCTCCCCCAGCCGGCTGACGAAACGGCTGAGGGAAGCCAGGCATCCGGTGAACTTCTGGACTCCAAGCAGGTTCCTAGACTCCAGATTTGCCTCGATGCCTCGCTGTGATACGAGGAAACCGAGGAGCTGACCGGATGGTACTCCGAAGACGCACTTCTCCAGGTTCAGCCTCATCTGGTACTGGCAGACGTTGCCAAATTTCTCTCCCAGATCCTCGAGGAGGGTGCGCTTCTCCTTGGTCTTGATGACCACATCGTCCACATAAGCATGCACGTTTCGGCCTATCTGCGAGTGCAAGCACTTCTGCATGCCGCACTGGTAGGTAGCGCCTGCATTCTTCAGACCGAAAGGCATGGTTACATAGCATAAAGCCCTGTAGGGGGTGATAAATGATGTCTTAATCTGATCAGCCGGGTTTAAACGGATCTGATTGTACCTGGAATAGCAATCTAGAAAAGACAACAAATCACAGCTGGCCGTGGAATCGATAACTTGATCGATATGGGGCAAGGCAAAGGGGTCTTTCGGGCACGCCTTGTTCAGGCTGGTGTAGTCGATACACATGCGCCAGGTCTTGTTCTTCTTTAGCACCAACACTAGGTTCGCCAACCAGTCCAGGTGGTACACTTCCATGATGAACCCGGCTACAAGGAGCCGGGTGATATCATCACCGATTATCTTCCTCTTCTCCTCTGCGAACCGGCGTAGAGGTTGCTTGACCGGCTTGGCGTCCGGCCACACATGAAGTGAGTGCTCGGCGAACTCCCTCGGCACATGTCCTTGGGGGACCATGCAAAGATGTCCCAATTCTCACGGAGGAAGTCGACGAGCGCGCCTTCCTATTTGCTGTCTAAGCCGGCACCAATGGTGACGAACTTAGTCGGGTCAGAGGGGTCAAGCAGAATCCTCTTTGTCTCCTTTGCCGGCTGGAAAGCTGCTTCTCCAGCCGGTTTGCTGCTAGCCGGCAGGTCCTGCTGGGACATGGCCACATTGCGCATGATCACGCGCTTCTCCTTGGCTATGATGAGGGCCTCGGCCAGTTTGGAGCCGGCTGAGGCGCACTCCATCAACCGCCTGAAGCAGCCGGCGACGGTGATCACGCCGTGGGGTCCCGGCATCTTCGTCTTGAGGTACTCGTAGTGGGGGACAGCCATGAACTTGGCGAGGGCGGGGCGCCCGAGGAGAGAATGGTAGGAGCTCGTCAGGCTTACCACCTCGAACCAGATTGGTTCGCGGCGAAAGTTCTCCTCGGTCCCAAAGATGACGTCCAGCTGGATTTTTCCCAGCGTGGCGCAGGCTGGCCCCGACAGTACACCGTGGAACGTCGTGGTAGTCGGGCGCAGGTCACTTTCGCGAATGCCCAGCTTCTCCAGCGAGGACTGGTAGAGGAGGTTGAGGCTGCTGCCTCCGATGGCGAGGACGCCATGAGAATCGGGTGTATGCGCATTGGAGACAATGAGGGGTCGAGCACCATGGCGTAGCCCCGGAGTCGGCACTGCTTCGCTAATCTGCACGGCCTGGTGATGGGGTTTCCACCCTCAGGTATCGGGGACCGAGAGACGATGGCATTGACCTTGGAGCATCGCCGCGATCGTGCTTGTCGCCCCGCCCGCCTCAAGATGTGGTAGGTGGCGTGCGGCTAGGGGTAGCCGTTGTTGTTGTTGCCGCCATTGCCGCCGTTACCATCATTACCGGATCCCCTAGCCGGTGGTGGTGGTCCACCAGGAGGGGGCGGGGGGAGACGAGGCTGGTTACCCTAGTCCTTTAGCTGGCGGGTGCAGCTGCAATTTCGAGTGGTGTGCATAGCCGGTTTGAAGGGACTGCTATGCCACTTGCAGGGGCCATCAAACATCTGGTCAAAGGTGAGCCGTGGCTTCTGCCTCCTTGCCTCGTTAGCCGATGTGTCGGGCGCACCCTCCACAGCATTGACCTGTCGCGCGTGGTGGCGTGGCTTCTGCTGTCCGGCTTGGCGGTCTCCATGGAACTGGTTTTCGTTGCTATGGCGCCTGGAGGATCCGGCTTCACCAGCCGGATTGCTTGGACGGTCGCAAGCCGACTCCGTAGGAGTCGGACGTCCGTCGGCAGTTACTCGGAGGGGCTTCTTCATGGCGGCATCCACCGTGGTGTACTGGTCCGCAACCTTCATGAGTTCTGCCATGGTTTTCGGCTCGTCACACAATAGCCGGTGGCGAAGCATGGTGCCTTCTCGGCACCCCTCGATGAAGAAACTGATGGCCTGGCTCTCTAGGATGCCCTCGCAGGTGTTACGCAGCTCTGTCCACTTGGCGAGGTACTCGCGGTGGGTCTCGCGGTCGCCCTGGACGCACAAGGCCAGGTCGCGTGGACGCCCCGGACGCTTGTACGTGCCATTGAAGTTGCGGACGAATACCTTCTCGAAGTCTAGCCAGACGTTGATGCTGTTAGGCGCAAGGCTATTGAGCCACGTCCTTGCGGATCCAGTTAGCATAAGGGGGACGTAGCGCACGACAGTGCGTTTGTTCCCATGGGCAATGCCGACTGCTGTAGCATAGTCGGTCAGCCAATCTTCCGGCTTCATGCTGCTGTCGTACTTGGGGGTGTCCCTGGGCAGGGATAACTTATCTGGAAATGGCTCGTTCCGGATGCGGGGTTCGAAACAAACCGGGTCGGTAGAATCTTCTTCCTCCGTGACACGCGCTTGAGCGAGGAGCTCGATGCGGTCACGGGCATCCAGACAATCCGGGTTGGGCGCTCCCACTCGGCCCGAGAGAGGGGAACCGGCAGGTCTGGGTGCTCCGGTTGGTGGAGGGGGAGGTGGCGGGTTGTTGTTCACCGCTCGCCTTCGGGCTGGCCCCTCGCGAGCTGCGATGCTCGCTGTGGGCCTTAGCCGGCTGAGGGAGGACGCCGCTGGGTGCGCGTGGCGCGCTTGCTGTTGGTGCAGCTTGCTCCCCTAGAGTAGCCGGGTCCTCCTGCATCCGCCGGTTGGCGCCACCTACTGGCCCGCTGGCGCAGGGAGCTCCTTCACGCGAAAGGCGTTGGCGGCTCAAGGCCGCCTCCGTGACTGGGTTCCTTCCGCTGCTCGTGCTGCTGTGAGGTTCTTGCCGGGCGTGTAGGTGGGCCGGATGAGGGCAGTCGGGATCCGCTCCCCATCTTTTTCCATCCTACCACCTAGCTTCGCTGCGCCGCCTGCCCGGTAGCTGTGAGTGAAGCCGCAGCGCGGTCATACTCACGCCGGGTGATCTCGAAGTTGCTTGCGGGTTGCCGCCAGCTCCATGGCCTCCTGGAGGAGGATCTGTCTCTCCATGGCGAAGTTGGCCTCTGCCTCCTCCGGGTTATCCCCGAGGTTAACCGGTGTCTGGAGCCAATCAATGGCATCCTCCACCAGGTTCCGAGGCTACGGAGGGGCAGAAGTCCCAACCTCGTCCGCGCCTCGCTCCCGCGGCTGGCGGGGGTGAGAGATGGAGCCGGCCATCATGACCTCCATGCCGCAAGATGCGACAGAGGCGCTAACTCCCGGATGCGGCAGCTCCGTGACAGAGACGGTTTCCCTAGGGAAACGCTCCAGAATGGTGACGACATAGACAGGGAGGTCGCCGAATAGCAGGACGGTGTTGTTCGCCGGGAAGGAGGTTCCGGCGAAGCAGGAAGCGTTGTTGATGACGCAGTCGAATTTGCCGAGCGTGAGCACCAGGCCGGAGGCCACGCGCTCACCGGCTGAAGTGCGGGGTCCCGTGCGGAACATGACTCCGGTCGAAGCCATCCGCCCCATTTGCGCCAATCGCTGTTGTATTGGGAACGGCAGTACCTAAGGAGGTTAGATAGAGGTGTGGGGACTAGCAGGGAAGCTATCGACGGCATCCGTAGGCGGGATTGGATACAAGCAAGCGTAGCTGGACGCAGGAAGTACCCAGGTTCGGGTCCCCCGTGATGAGGTAAAGACCCTACTCCTGCCGGATCTGACTATCAGGGATATACGAACTAAAAATGCTCCTTGAGCTGTATTCTCTAGCTGCTGCCTCGAATGCACTGAGACCAGCCCTTTCTACTGAGGCCTTGCCTCTCCTTATATAGGCAGAGAGGCAACAGTCTCACTGGCCAGTCTGACTGGCGGGCCCCACATGCGGGTCCCAGCCGGCTGGTCATCTACAGTGTCCGGTATGGTATGTTACATCGGAGTATGAGCGGTATGGCTGTCGTAGGCACAAGGACGCCAGGCGAGCTCGCCGTAGCACCGTACATCGTTCGCGTCATCCCGCAAAGTCTTCGTATGGCCGGTAGTTGCCGGTCTTGTCGCCAGACAGTATGCATCATGCAATCGATACGCACGTCGTCCTGTCTCACTGATTGGTTCCGGCTACGTCGCCGTAGCCAGCTACTTCTTGCTGATCTGGCTACCATGCGATAGCCGACCTGTCTTGCCTTGTCCGGCTGCATCTGGTCAGCCGGACACGATCCGACTGCCCAGTTTCTTATCCGGTTGGGGTACCTGGGGATCGTCCCCCTGACAAGCGTATTATGATATTATGTAGTATTCCTTAAGGGATTCTGAAAGTGGTTTCAGAATAGAAGTTAATTAAGGAACTAGTCCTTAACAACTCAAATTAGGAATAGCATTAAGTTTAAACATCAATGGTTGAAAGATAGAAAGGATGATCATCATCCAAATAAGGAACGTTTAAAAGTGATTAAGTTCGAATCACAGAATGTTAAGCTAAGCTTGTCTGAAGTGTCTAATAGAGAACTGTGGACATATTTTCCAAATCCATAAAGGATAACATATCTTAAGCATAAAGAGTTATGTTATAAGGGAATATATTGGAAACTCCTATAGATACCAATTAGAGTCAAGAAGGAAGCGAGGTGAACAAAACATCGAAAGTTGCATAGAGTGCACTAGTGTTTCGATGAATACATTTATAATAATAGATAAGGGTGCCATCTAAAGTGATGTATAATGTTATGGCGGGGATAGTTCGCTTTTAACATAGAATGATGTGTCCCAGGGCACAGTGCCCATGAGAAACCATCGAGGTTGATCTAACGTCACTGTAGGCTCCTGGAATCAGGCCTCGTTCTGCTGCCATAGTGACGATAAATACACAAAGATGTTATCATGAGATGATAAAGTATTAATGTCAATCAAGGTGACATTAGTAAGTTGCAAAGGATTTGGGACTGTAAAGTACAGACCCAAGACTCAACCTCTTCCATGAGCAAGCATGTTCAGGGTACCGGATATATGGTGCCAATGATTAAGAACAATTGCAGCTAGTGTATTTGTACTCTAGTGCAAGTGGGAGACTGTTGGAAATATGCCCTAGAGACAAATAGTAGTAAGGGCTATTATCATATTTCATATAGTTTATGATTAAGTTTATATCATGCTATAACTGTGTTGAGTGGAAACATCAATACATGTGTGATATACAAACAACCAGGGGTTCCCATTGAAACTCTAGTCACTGGTTCATTGGTCAACAGATGATCATGTTTTCTGATCATGTGGCATTTATGCCAGTTGGAAATTAGGTCATCTCATTCTTTGAATGAGATGATGAACTAATACAAAACCTAAACATCGTGACCCGATCATGTCACGAAGTTCAAGTTACGATGATTAGAAATGGATCCTCGTAGACTATTCCTTAGACCATGAGGCTATATCAATCACTGTCTCTCGAGAGTGCTTAGATAACATCAAACGCCATCTGGTCAAACGGTGGTTATAAAGGTGTGTTTAGGTATTCGTAGGAAACCGTAGATGCAATATATGTCAAGAGCGGGATTTGTCCGTCCATGTGACGGGAAGATACTCAAGGGCCCACTCGGAGAAGTTATATCCAATAGCTGCGCAGCGTGTGATTTGATCACGGGGATATCACTTGTCAGAATGAGTAAAGTAGTATTATTCAGTAACGAGATTGAACACGACATGGTGATGTCATTGATCAGATCTCGGGGAATGCATGTATCGGGTGACAAAGGGAATAAGACAAGACTGTCCCGGTTCAAACGACGAATGATCTTCGTGGAACGCACAGGGTTCACATGGCCATCCAGGTCCCTCTGTTAATCATTGGTGCGGGAGTGTCCCGACCATGTCTCGAGTGTTCCCGAACCGTGGGGTATCACTATTAAGGGCTTGATGATGCTTAGAGAGTGTTTATAGGATCGGTGGAATCACCGGAGAAGAGTAGGGAGAAAACCGGAAGGGTTTCGGTAAGTCCGGAGGATGTCCGGAGTGGAGGTGGAAGGTGTTCCATAGCCATGGAGATTGAATAATGTGTGAATGAATGTTAAATGTTGATTTAATCATTTATTCATAATTATTTAATAAAGAGAAAATCAATTTTAATGGTCAAAGGCTTAATGGGCCAATTATGGAGGGAGAGGGCCCATTAGGGGGAAGGAGAGAGGGAGAGGGGATAAGGGGGTGGCCGGGCTAGCCCCCAGCTGGGCCCAGAGGTGGCGGCCTCCCTCCCCCTCCTATCCTTTAGTCCCACCCCGAGACTTTGATGGAGGTAGTACCTCCATTCCCCCTATATATAGTGGGGTATTTGGCCTAGAAAAACACATCAATAATCAATAAAGGTCTCCCCACTTTTGGGAGGACCTCCAATTGATATTTTCTCTCTCCCCCTCTCTCTCTCGTGACCGTGGTCCCAAGTATGGACGGCGCGAGCGAGAGACATCTTCACCGTGGAGCGCCATCGCGCTATGGGATTCGGATCCGGGAGCTCTACTTCCGCAACAGTTGCTGGATCAGGGAAGAGGGAGTCATCGTTAGGCACCGGACGTGTGTAACTCCCCGCGAGGTGTTGCACTTGAGGCACTCAAGTCATTGGAGCCAAAAGGAGCGCAAGGACTTCATCACGACCTTGAGGTCGGCTTCGGCTCGTCTACATCAACCACGCTCTCCTGAGCGTTGACAACGCTTTTCGGCCTTCAAGGGTAAGTTCGCGAAAAGCCCCTCCCGTTACTGTATTACTAATAGATAGGTCCTGGAAGCTTTAGGGGTTCAGGGGCATAGAGTAAAATTTATTGTTTTCATACGCGGAACCCCAACAGTCCAGGGGCTGGGGTTGAGCGAGGGGTGGACCGTGGGTGGTGGTAGGGTTGGGCGGAGCTAGTGGACATGCTGGACTGGCACTGCTCGGTCTCGTGCGTGCTGCCCGCGTTTGGCCGGCGGTGACCTCATTTGGGCGGCGCGACACTAGCGCTGCAGGCAAGGGGGTGCTGGTATGGGGCTTGGTTAGATGCTAGGGGGACAGAGGAGTGGAGAGAGGGTCAATTGGGGGACAAGGGCTTAACTAGCAACAGTATTAGTTAGGCCATTTGATCTCTTCCTGCCACCTATTCGACACAATGGCCGCATGAGAGAAATTTTGTAACTTTGAGTTGATTTTTGGTGGATGCTTTGATCTGATGCTTGGTAGACTGTGGTTGCTAGGATTTGTTAAATTGAATTCATTTGAGTGGTTTTTGCAAAAGTGTGATCTATACATATGAACTACATTCAATTTTCAAATGTCATTTAAATTTAGTGTTTAAAAGTTTTTGGGATGAAGCAAAGTGGGCCTTGGCACATCACTACTTGTACTAGCAAGGGGTGCAAAGAACCACAATTGTTTCTGTTAAGATTTGAGTTCTAGGAAGAGCCAAAGTAGGCTAGGTAATTAAAATGGCACATATGACCATTTCCTTATTTTGTTCTTTTTGATTTCTTTTTCTTTGGGATTTGCTTGGGAATGATCTAGATGATGTTTAATTCACCTTAGAATCATTTTACAATCAATAGATCACTCAAACATGGCATTTCAAACAACTCCTATTTTAAATGCATACACATATGAATGCTTAAAGATTTTTAAATAGAAAAAGTTTTTGTTAACCCTAAATTGAGTGGATTGGGTCTTGATCACTTGGATTAGAGTTTTGGGATGTTACAAACCTTCCCTCCTTAAACAAAATCTCGTCCCGAGATTTAAGAAAGAAAACTAGGAACTAAAGAGATCTGGGAACTCAGTCCTAATGTAATCTTCTCGCTCCCAAGTGGCTTCTTCTTCGGTGTGGTTGCTCCATTGAATCTTGAGAAACTTGATACTCCTGGTCTTGGTGGTTCTGTAGGCTTCCTCCAAGATACGGATGGGCACTTCACGATATGTCAGGTCCTTGTTGATATCAACAGCTCGGTGATCTATATTCTTGAATACTTTGGTCTTCTCCGGCACTTCTAAGCATTTGCGAAGTAACGATATATGGAACACATTGTGGATGGCTGTCATCTCTTCTGGCAGTTCTAGTTGATATGATACTTCTCCTCGGCGATTCAGAATCTTGAAGGGTCCGATATATCTAGGGGCTAACTTCCCTTTCAGACTAAAACGTTGGGTTCCCTTCAATGGCGAAACCTTGAGATATACAAAATCTCCGACATTGAAAGTCTGGTCTCTCCTTCTCTTGTCAACATAACATTTCTGTCTGGATTGCACGGTCTTGAGGTGCTCACGGACTTTGTGAACTTTCTCTTCGGCTTCTCGGAGAATGTCAGGTCCAAAAATCTGACTCTCTCCTACTTGCGACCAATTCAAAGGGGTATGACACTTTCTTCCATATAGGAACTCAAAGGGTGCCATTTGCAAACTGGCTTGATAACTGTTGTTATATGATAATTCTCTGAAAGGCAGACAATCTTCCCATTTTGATCCATATTCCAACACACAAGCTCTCAACATATCCTCTAGGATTTGGTTGACTCTCTCAGTCTGTCCATCAGTTTGCGGGTGATAAGCTGTGCTGAAATTCAACTTGGTTCCTAATCCTTCTTGGACTTTCTGCCAAAATCTCGAGGTGAATTGGGTTCCTCGATCTCATACTATGGTCTTCGGGGTTCCATGCAGACTAACAATTCTAGCAATATACAGCTCTGCTAGCTTCGAACTCTAGTAGGTTGTCTTGACAGGTATAAAATGGGCTACCTTTGACAGTCTGTCAATGATGACCCAGATTGAGTCATTTCCCCTACTCGAAGTAGGCAATCCGGTGATAAAGTCCATTTCGACGGAATCCCATTTCCATTCCGGAATCTGCAATGGTTGCAACAGTCATGCGGGTCTCTGATGTTCCGCCTTGACTCTTTGACAGATATCACACATGGCGATGTAGCTTCCGATTTCTCTCTTCATCTTGTGCCACCAAAATTGCTCTTTCAAATCTTGATACATCTTCGTTCCTCTTGGGTGGATAGAATAAAGAGTATCATGAGCTTCTTGCATGATTAATTACTTTAGCTCCGAATCTGCTGGCACACAGATACGGCCTTTGTACCACAAAACTCCTTCTTCGTCTTTGGTGAATCCAGATACCTTTCCTGTACCAATACGATGTTTGATTCCGTCGATAATTTCATTTCCCTTCTGGGCTTCCTTGATTTGGCTAATCAACATGGGTTGAAGTTCAATGCTAGCTAAGAATCCTTTGCTAACTAGTTCAGTCCTGAACTACTCCAACTCCTCATACAAACTTGGCTGCTTCTCCTTGATTATTGTGTTTAGCCTACACGGCAATCTGCTAAGAGCATCCGCTACCACATTGGCTTTGCCAGGGTGATAGTGAATGTCAAGGTCATAATCCTTGATTAACTCTATCTATCTCCTTTGCCTCATATTCAGCTCCTTCTGAGTGAAAATATACTTCAAGCTTTTGTGATCCGAGTAAATCTCACAGCGATTACCCATCAAATAATGACACCAGGTCTTTAATGCCAAAACTACGGCTGCTAACTCAAGGTCATGGGTCGGATAGTTCTGCTCATGTTGCTTCAGTTGTCGAGACAGATAATCGATGACTTTGCCTTCTTCCATCAATACACATCCGAGACCAATCTTGGATGCATCACAATACACATCAAACGGCTTCTTAATATCTGGCATGATCAATATTGGGGCTGAAATCAATCTCTTCTTCAGCTCCTGGAAACTGGCTTCACATTTGTCGATCCATTCAAACTTCTTGTCCTTCTTCAACAATTGGGTCATAGGTCGGGCGATGCTTGAAAATCCTTCGACGAACTTGTGGTAGTATCCCACTAATCCGAGAAATCCACGGACTTGGGTTTGAGTGGTTGGGGCTTCCCATTCCTCGACATCTTTGATCTTGGGATCAATGACTCCTCCCAAGCACACAATATGTCCTAGGAATCCTACTTCTTTCAGCCAAAACTCACATTTGCTGAACTTGGCATACAACCGATGCTCTCTATGGGTTTCAAGAATGATTCTCAAATGCTACTCATGCTCTTCTTCTGACTTGGAGTAGATAAGGATATCATCGATAAACACAACGACAAACTTATCTAGAAAATTCATAAAGATCTTATTCATGAGATTCATGAAATAAGCAGGGGCATTGGTTAATCCAAAAGACATAACCGTATACTCGTATAAATCATAGCGAGTAGTAAAGGCGGTCTTCGGAATATCCGTTGCACGAATCTTAAGTTGGTGATAACCAGTCCTAAGATCGATCTTAGAGAATACATTTGCTCAAGTCAACTGATCAAATAGATCCTCTATCTTTGGCAATGGGTACTTGTTTTTGATGGTGACATCATTTAGCTTCCTGTAATCGGTGCACAGACGGTTTCCTCCATCTTTATTGTCGACGAATAACACTGGCGATCTCCATGGCGATGCGCTTGGTTGAATCAAGTCTATTGCCAACATAGCATCCAGTTGCTTCTACAATTCTACTAAGTCTGAGGGGTTCATGCTATGGGTCCGGTTTCGGGGATTAGTTCAATAATGAATTCAATATCCCTATCCGGGGGCATACCGGGCAATTCATCTAGGAATACGCCGGGGTATTCAAATACTACTCTGACTTGGTCAATGGTAGGCAGGGCTAGACTCTTGCTACACTTGAATTGACGGGGCAAGGTTTCAGATATATGCTCTACTGTTACTCTAGAGCTACTGGTCATGGTGATGGCTTTCTTAGCACAGTCTATTAGTCCTTTATGCTTTGACATCCAATCCATTCCTAGTACTACTTCCAAACCTTTGGTTCCAAGTACTATTAGGTTGGCATAAAAATCTATCCCATGTATTCTGATAGGCACAACTTTGCAAATTTTTCTAGCTTTTGTAGTTGAACCCGGGATTTGAACTATCATGACGTGCTTCAAGTTGGTTGGGTGAATCTTACTAGTGCATGCAAATTCTTGGGTGACAAATGAGTGTGATGCTCCAGAATCAAACAATACTCTTGCTAAAACTGAGTTAACAGAAAACATACCCAGCACTACATCTGGAGCTTCTTGGGCTTCTTCGGTGTTCATGTGGAAGAGACGGCCGTTGCGGTTGTGAGGGTTCCCTGGGGCGAATCTTCTTCCTGGTTGAAAACGACACTGATGTTGAGCTGGGGCATTCACATTTGAAGTGGTGGCAATCTTCTTGGGGCACTCATTGGAATAGTGACCCTTCACTCCACACTCGAAACAAGTGATCTGAGACTTGTCTTTAGTCGACTGCACAGCATTGC
The DNA here is from genome assembly GCA_023614405.1 of Avena insularis. Lineage (NCBI taxonomy): Eukaryota > Viridiplantae > Streptophyta > Magnoliopsida > Poales > Poaceae > Avena > Avena insularis. The sequence goes on along the minus strand of CM042686.1, from coordinate 242,004,235 downwards.
TTCGATTGGTCAGCAAGTTGTTGTTGTTGTTGTTGCTCTTGGGAGGGGCACAGTTGAAATTGCTGGGGTTGCTGGAGTGATTGTTGTTTCCTTCGGACTTCACATTTCCTCCGCTATGGTTGGGGTAGCTTGGGCAAGACATTGGGGGTCGGTTATTCCTCGGTGCATATCCTGCTGAGGGGTTGGGATGGTACTTCTGGTAACTGTTGGATCCAGCTTGTTGCATCATATGACGTTTGCAGTTGTCGTTTGCATCAGTTGACTAGTTCTTTGAGATCCTTGAAGCGGATGTTAACGAGGACAGTCTGCATCTCATCATGCAGTCCGTTCAAGAATCTCTCCTTCTTCTTGGCCTCCGTGTTGATCTCATCAGGTGCATACCTGGCTAAGGACAAGAATCTATCACGGTACTCCAGTACAGTCATTCTGCCTTGCTTCAACTCTCGGAATTCATCTCTCATTCTGGTGACTAGCCCCTGTGGCACGTGGGTGCGGCTGAACTTGATTTTGAAGGCTTCCCATGTCATCACTTGACCATGGTTCATTGTGCGGATACTGTTCCACCATGCTCTTGCATCTCCTGCCAGATAGTGGGTGGTAAAAAGAACCTTCTCATTGGCATCTACTCCAACTACTTCTAAGTTGTTCTCCATTGTCTGCAACTAGTCATCAGCATCCACTGGGTTCTCTGAAGTACTAAACATTGGGGGATTTGTATTCTGGAAGTTCTTGAGTTTGGATCCATGATGATCCGGATTTCCATGGTTCTGGTTGTTGAGATCCATCTGGGTGATCTGTTGCTAGATTAGCTTGGCGCTCTGCCCTGCTTGCTTCCCGGTCTGTAATGAGATTCTGCAGTATCTGCAGCATTGGGTCTTGCGATGAGCTACTCCCTCCTTGGTTTCCACGAGTCATCTAAAGATTGAGGTAGATAAAGGGGTAAGAGGGAAAGTTCTAAGGTTCATGGTTTGATTTCAAAGCTAAAACTTTGAGTTTGACTCAAGTTTTTTGCAACTAACTTCTTTTCATTCCTTCAAACAAAGCACACGATACAACACACACACACCACAACATCAAAGGGAAAACAGATGGTTTTAAGAACCATTCTGTAAGCTATGATACAATGGGACCGATAGTCCTCATGCTACGACGGTGCTCTAGTGCATCTACTCATCGTCGATGAAGTCGGAGTCGTCATCGTCGGTGTAGAAGTCCATGGCATCTTCCTCCAGAAAGTCATCTCATTGCTGAGGTAGGAGTCAATATCCCCTTTGATATCTTCACCTTCCTCTTCTTCTTCCTTTATGGCAAGCTGAGCTTCTTGCTCCTTGATGGTCTTCTCGAGGTTGGCCAACTTCTTGCAAAGACGGTCGATGGTGTGATCCTTCTTGGCGCGTTGACGGCGCAGGGACTGACGATCCTGGACAAGCAGTGAGAAAGTCTGGGCCTTCTGGGCTACAATGGTGAGGTTGTTGTTGGCGAGCTCCCTAGCATTGTCCAACTCCTTCTGTCTATCGTACAGTAGGAAGTCGAGGTTCTCCACTTGACGCTTCAGTATTGGGTGACTTGGCATCTCTAGCGGCATTCCCATGGAATCACGCCTTGCATAGTGAACAAAGCGGGTTCCTTGGATGAGGTTGACACTGAGAGCACACAAACATGTGAGAGCTTCATGCATTGCCCTGGCTAATCCATCTAGCCAGTTGTTCTCCATCACCGAGAACTGAATCCTCCCAGATATTGGTGCTTCTATCTTGCCTCGAAGATCAGCAGTCACTAGCCATTGCAAATCTCCTCCTGGTGGACCCAGGAGTTGAGCTCCAAGGAATTTCGGATGAGGACGCTCCAAGAACTCATACAGTGCATCTAAGTCCTTCTCGAAGATCAGTTGGCCTCCGTTGCCCAACTGGTAGAACTTGCTGTATTGGGCTTCCATCTATAAGAATTTAGGATGAGAAAGTTAGTGAAGTGATCAAGTGTGTCAAATTTTTATGTAGTAATGTAAGAATTTGGAGGAACATGAATTTTTTTGAGAAAAAGAATTCCCAAGGGTAAGAGAGGAAATAGTTTTTAGAAATACTCACTTTGGTTTTTGAAACTAAGTTTTTGTTCGGCATCCATTCTAACTAGGGTCTCCTATGGTCAGGATGGCTCTGACACCAACTTATCAACACCCGGATTTTTAATCCTAGATGCCTATTATGCCATACCTCACAATCCCAGGATGTAGCATCCCATCTATCTAACATATGTAATGCTACATGGTCTAGTAATATAATTGCTACTTCCTACATATAATTGTTGCATCATAATTATATCATGCTCATGTCATCATGCCACCTTGCATTTGAGCATCATATAAAACCCTTTTCATTTGGTTGTTATCCCATATGCATTATTAATTGTATTTTCCTCTTGATATATTGTATTTGGTACTTGATATATTGTTTAATTCCACCATGCAAAGTACCACCATCCTTTCTCCTTTGGGTTTTCTTTGGTTTTTGAGTGGATCCTTTCTTTTGTGAGCTTCCCTTTCTCCCTTACTCAAACCTCATCATCTTGATCTTGTCTCTCCTTGCCTTGTGCACCTAAAACCCTAGACACACCTCCCATCTTGTCCACCACCTTTTCTTGCTTGAGATTGTTTTGATCATGTTAAACCCCATCTCTCCCTATCCATCACCACATCCTCCACCTTTGCTTGATCTTGTTGGCATGTGGAGAAAACCCTAAACACCCTAACCAATCACAAACCCTAGGCCCTTATCTCTCTTTCTCTCTAACCCGAGCCACCACCCCATAATCTACCCCACCATGCCGAGCCTCACCTCCTCACCATCCTACTCTCACCATGCCGAGGCACCTCTCGCTCTCTCCGCCAGCAAGGGCCCACCCCATCTAACCCCTCCTAAACCCTAACCAAGCCCAACCCTAGCTAACCATCCCCTACAACCTGAGCCTCTCTCCCTCTCTCTCTATCTCTACCTGCTAGGCCTACCCCACACCGAGCCTGGACCCGCCTGTAGCCACACCCCCAGGCCGAGCCCTGCCTAGCACGTGAAGGAGGAGAAGGAAAGGTGGCCGAGCCACCTTTTTCTCTCCACCGAGCCCGATGTGCAGCCCCTCCTGCCCCGTCCTTATCTATCTCCCCCTCGTTCTCCTCTGCCTGTATCTGCCCCAGGCCCCGCGCCGTAGCTCCCACCCTTCTCCCCTGCCTCCACTCCTTTTCACCGTCGGCCACCGTCGGTGTCCACCACCGTCCTCTCGATCCAGCAGGCGGGCGTGGCGTTGAGGTTGTCGGGGAAGACCCAGGCAGTCTCTGCATCGCCCTGTTGCACGCCAGCAAGGAGGAGAAGCCCCTGTACCGCGGAACGCCGACGAAGCCGACCGAAACCCTAACTCCGGCCGGTGCCTGCATCCCCGGCGCACCGTCGCTCCCCGGCCCGATCCACCACCGCCGTCCACCTCGCGGTGAGCCACGCACCCTCCCTGACACCTTCCTTTTCCCCTTGGTCGCCTGTGCTCGCCGGACCACGTGCCAAACACCCTCTGTGCGCCGGCGTCGCGTTTGGTTTTCCTTGACGTGGCGTAGCAGAAGGACTTCTAGCCGCGCGACCGCAAACCAGCACCAACCTCTTAGCCACCGCAGCGGCTCCGCCTCTTTGTGCGCGCGCCGCAGGTCGCGGGTTCGACCTCGCCTGCACTGCTCCTGTCGATCACCAACCTGCCCGTCAGATACAGAGAAGAAAAACAGTAGTCGTGGCTATCTTGTAGAAACCCCCCTTTTTAATTTCTCCGTCAACCCGCGCTCCACCCTAACCCCACCTGTCAGCCACCGTGGTTTTAAAAAGAAACACCCGCAAAGTCTGGACCTCACCCCGCGGTCCCCGGCTCTGCCGCGTGGGTCCGTTGGCCCACAGGACCCACCTGTATGTCTCACGGGCTAGACTGCCTCGCGGTAGAAAAAGTTCCGCGCGCAGTTTTTCCACCAGCTCAGCTCGGCCCCACCCGTCAGCGTCTGGGGCTAGCTGCCTCTGGGTATAAAAAGTCTGGGTGTATTTCTGTTTTATAAAATGAATTTATAAAAATGTTTTAATATGAATTTAAGATCTGTTTTGAATAACTTTTAATTTGTAATTCCAAATAACACAAATAATATATGTTTTGGAATCAGAAAAATGTGAGGATTACAAATTTGCCTTTCAAATTATCTTTTGGGCAAATTAAATTTTCGAAATTGTTTAAAAGCAATAAAAATGCCTTTTCTTAAATAATTAATAACTTTAATTCTACAACTCCAAATTTGACAAATAATATGTCTAAATCGATCAGCGCGACGAGCCCGTTCTAACTATGCATTCCATGTTCTGAATTGCAGCATGCATCATATAAATAATAAGTATACATCAGCTTTTTAGGAAGTAAAACATGACCAAAACTCAATAAAATGCTTAATTCTTGTACCCCACACCTCACCTGTGCCATGCTACATTATTGCCATGTAAATTGTGCATCATTCATCATGGCATGCTTGTTTGCTTGTCGCATTTTAATTCATATGCTTGTGCACTTTATTTATGTTGGCCCTTGTTTGATTGGTTCTTCTTCGAATAGACGCCGAGCAGGGGATATATCAGGAATCCCAAGTGCACTACCCAGATCCGTCTCTCGCTTCAACTAAGCTGCCAGGCAAGCACTACCACATGCTTGCATACATATAGTACATATTGCCTCTATCTTATTCTTGCATCATTGAGTCGTGATTGCATTAAATTGAATCCCAACTACTGCATAGCCTTTACTTTTAAACCCCACCGAAGCTTGTTCCTCCATCCCATGAGCCATTACTATAGGAGTTATTTGAGCCATGTGAGTTGTAGAACAGCATGTGTAGGGTATGTGAGTGTCCGATGGATAATGAGGTACCTAAACAACTTAACCTGAGTAGTAATGGGATCACTAATGAAAGTGGCACCGGTGAGCAAAATCTGCTATTTGGTTTTTCCTGCTCACTTGTGTCCCGTAGAACCCCGAGTACTTGATTCCTGTTCCTTGACTATTCGCACTATCCACATCCAGGAGGCCTTATGGACCCCCCTGAGCCAGAGCTTGATTCTTTCCTATTTCTTGGGGACACAAAGTAGTTTGGGGATTTATTACTATCTTGTACTTATGCCATGCTTTACTGCTTTATTTAAGATTGTGCGTGGAGCACCTATACTGTTTTGGATCATGCCACGTTTTCGCGGTATCGACAAGCCCAGTCACACTTTCGGGTTCCCAGTCGTTTACAGCCATCGTCGCAAACCCTGGGTCCGTCTCGAAACCGGCCAACTTTGTTGCGGATAGCTTATTGGGGTGGCCCCCTGAAATATTTCTGAATCCTGTGATCATTTTGTCGTGGATGCCTTGTTGGGTTTTGATTTGGTTTTTCTGAGGTTGATCGAGTGTGTGTTGCTATTTGTGCACCCCTGCAGGGTAAATCTTTCTGAAAGCCGTGTCCGTGGTTATGGACGACTTGGAGCATAGTTTCTCGATCATAGACAAGTATAACTAAAGTACCGCTTTTAATTTGACTAAGTACTTGAATAGTAAATAGTGCAATACTCATGGAATGGTTAATAAAACTGCCAATGGATGGGTTGTTTGTCCGCTTTCTCGTTGGTAAGCGAGAAGGAGGATGGATCTGTTAATTATATAGTTATAACTGTTGTTACTAATTAACAGACATCCGTCTATCATTGGTTAGGCGGATGGTTAGCGAGTATCTATAGAGTTGTTAGTTATTATCTTTTACTGCAATTGCGTCACCCCAGGTTTATGTTCCCTTTAGAGGCATAAAGACTTGCTGAGTACCCCTAGGGTCTCACACGATAAATTGTTTGATTCAGATGAACAGGTGTATTCGCAAGATGGATACTGGGTGGAGGAGACGGATGATGTTGGCAATGATCACTCGGTGTAGAGATTCCGGGGATGGGGATCCGCGAGATCTGTGGGCGGGATGTGTTGATTTATGTGGCATCTTATGCTGATTTGCTTCTTATCCGTACTCGGATCTATTTTCCGCTTCCGCCTGATACTCTGATGTTTGATGTATGAGGAGCTATCCTAAACTATTATCTCTATCTAGTATATTTGGATCTTGCCGTATGGCGTTGCAATATTTCTATTTCTTTTAGATGGAATGGATCTGAAAGCGGTTGTATGGTGGCTTGCATACATACTCAGTTGTGTATGTAGTTGATCCCTTCGCCTACCGATTACGCCGCTCGTTCTTGTCCTGATGTTTTGGAAGTGGTTAGGACGGCCGACAAGTCTACCTGTGAGTGGCCCCTGGGCCCCACCGTACTATTTTAACCACTTTCGCTCATCCAGGCATGCAACTTAGAGCGTAATTCACCGAGGTAGTTACACAAGATTACCATTTTTGCGAGAGATAACAGATTGGATATCATAGTACATCATCCATTACAAACCATAAATAAGGTCTTACACAAATAAGGATCTCATGATCCAGTCTTAGTACAATCAAGTAGCGGAATAAATAACGTAGCGGTGGGGTCCATCTTCAGAGTCACAGGCAATGCTGACGATGGAAGATATTCCTAGTTATCATATCCGTCCTACTGTCCTTCATCCTGGTAGTCTCCTTCATAGTCTGGCCATAGGAATAGCTAGGGACAAAAGCCATGAGTACTCTTTAAGTACTCGCAAACTACCACTAACAAGTAGTATAGTTCTAGTTAAATGCTAACTCTAAGTTTATTTGTAAAGTTAAGTTTGAAACCTAAGCTGAGTTCAGAAACAAAGAAAGATAAAAGAAGTTTGAAAAAGCACTTAAGTGGGAACTTAATTGTCATAGTCACAACTCTGTTGTGGTCAAGTCATGTCACAATTCATTTCATAAGTTGTTTTTGAAAACATGTGACAACAGAACAGTATGGCCACTCCAACTGTCCATAACCGCGGACGCGGCTATTCAAATAGTTTGACACTCTGCAGTGGTGGTACACTTTCACCACAAGATTTGATACATTTGTCAGGGATAACCCTGAATCATCATACTTAGTATGCAGATAATCAAACATAACCTTTCCTTTACACACCCTAGTATAAGCACCTCCCCTATGAGCATGGCCTCCCAACCATGACCATCTGTCATCTTGGGCACTTCATAGGTGGACAACATTGAGAGGTAGCCTCAGCTCAAACCTCTCCCACGAGGGAACTAATACTAATGCATATAAACTTCCGGATAAGCCTTACCCAATTCAGGTATTGTGGTTGTACGGTAAAATTGGAATGGTATCGCATCCGAACACAACCATCAGTTTTGTAAAAGGGCTAAGGCTCATGCCTCAACATTTTCATCATCATAAACCACTTGTGTTTCTCAACACATGTCAAAACATCTCAATAGAATGACTCATCATTCCAAGGTTTTCACAAATCATTTTCACCAAGTATTCCCATCTAAAGTGACTAAAGTTTTGATTTAGCTCTACACTACTAAGTTAAGAGTGTTCACTAAGGTGGGATGCTAATCTCAATATCATGCCATAGAATGACATCTAAGTATATCTAGATAGGTCAAGTTTTATACTCTTTATGCTACCTTCAAACAAGTAAAGGACTTTGGTAAAGTAAAGAAAGTAAAACTTTGTAATAAAACTGGGAGTAGGTATAAGTCAACATGGTATAACCAAAGCATGCCTAATGCATTTTGCTTAGGTTATCTTGTTTAATTCTAGCTTGCTAACAATAGCTTGCTGTGTTTACTTGAAGTTCTAGGCTTGCAAGTAATCACTTGCATGGTTAACTTGTATAATGCTAGCTTGCCTTGGGTAGTGCAGTGGTTGAAGTTTTCTTCTCCTCCTCTTGGTAGAACTCCTCCTCCTCGTAAGCTTGGTTGGTACTATCGTCTATAAATACATACAGAGTACACAATCACCAAAGAATACTTAACTAGTCTACTTAGAACACTAAGGCACACATTTGATGATCTAGTATCATCACAAGCATCAAAAGATTTAATGAACTAGTTTCATTATTTTTATTTGAGAAAAGTAATTTCTACTCATTGAAATTAACTAAGATTTAATATTCTCCAATTAAAATATGGGATCATGTGGACGCGTGTCATCACCACATATTCTAACATATGGGAAAGTTATTTAAGGGTTGGATCACATTTTAATAAGTTTAAGTTTAATAATTAATGATTTCAAGTGACTAGAAATGCCTATATAGCATTATTTTGGTACTAGTCCAAATTCACTGCATGTAAACCTTAATATTATTACATGTGATTTTTGAGAGTTGGAATCAACTCAAAAGCTATTATGGTTGATTTTATAAAAATGTTTGAATGTGTAAAGGCTCCTGTCTTGTTATTTTTACTAGGAGAGATCTCTAACTCTAAATGAATTAAATCCAACGGGCTTGGATAGATATTTTCAGTAGCTTTCTAACAAAATTGGGTTCACTCAATTTGGTTTAGTAAATCTTTCTTAATTGATTTTTAAACTAAGGGACAGAATTGATTCTAAGTCTAAATAGAAAAACACTTATTTGAATTTGTGGGCTAGCGCGGGAAAACTAACGGGCCGGCCCAGTGACGCTCAGCGGCGCAGAGGGCGCCTGACAAGGGAGGTCCGCCTGTCAGCGACACTTAAAACCCAAAACGGTATCTAGCGATCTGGGCCAACACGATTATAACGCGGATCAACGGCTCATGGTCGTCGTCGATGACGGACTCGTCGTCGGCGAGACCGAAACCTAAACAGCCAGTGGGGGTCTACTAGGGACATACCAGGGCTCCAGCTAGTGCGGCGAGGTGGGCAAAAAAACTGGTGGATGATGGCGAGGTCAGGCAAGGTCGCGGCAGGGGCTGCGGTGGACGGAATCGACGGCAGCTTCTCCTCCTCTGCAGCGGCCTCCTCCGGTGCAATTCCGGCGAACGGCGGCTTGAGCGGCTCTGACGAGAGAGGGGAAATGCTCAGTGGAGAGAGGGGAGTGGAATGGTGTGAAGAGATGGTGCAGGGGAGGGCTCCTTATATAGGCTCGATGGTAAGACCGAAAGGCATGGGCGCGGCTCGTTGGTGATGACGATACAGAGGGCTACCAGTGTGGGCGAGGTAGGCATACGGTGCGCGGTCTGCTGGCGGTCCTCTACGACGCAATGGCGTGGCTAGGGGCGGTGGCATATGGTCGGGAGATTCACGCGCTCTATGGGACAGAGGCGGTGCTCGATGACAATCATTCCCACTGTGGGTCGCGCGGCGGTGCACGGCCGTGTCTAGCAGGGTGTGGGGGTCGAGGCGGAGCGGCGTGCGCGATATGGTGTCAAGGCACGGTCTGCTACTGCTGGGGGCGATCGCGCTCTGGCGCGCTATGTCTGCGAGCAGAGAGAAAGGGCGGTGATGCTAGGGAGTGGTCCAGGGGCTAGGGTTGAGCGAGGGGTGGACCGTGGGCAGTGGTAGGGTTGGGCGGAGCTAGTGGACACGCTGGACTGGCACTGCTCGGTCTCTGGCGTGCTGCTCGCGTTTGGCCGGCAGTGACCTCATTTGGGCGGCACGGCATGGCGCTGAGGGCAAGGGGAGTGTTGGTCTGGGGCTTGGTTAGATGCTAGGGGGACAGAGGAGTGCAGAGAGGGTAAATTGGGGGACAAGGGCTTAACTAGCAACAATATTAGTTAGGCCATTTGATCTCTGCCTGCCACATGTTCGATACAATGGCCACATGAGAGAAATTTTTGAATTTTGAGTTGATTTTTGGTGGATGCTTTGATCTGATGCTTGGTAGACTGTGGTTGCTAGGATTTGTTAAATGGAATTCATTTGAGTGGTTTTTGCAAAAGTGTGATCTATACATATGAACTACATTAAATTTTCAAATGTCATTTAAATTTAGTGTTTGAAAGTTTTTGGGATGAAACAAAGTGGGCCTTGTCACATCACTACTTGTACGAGCAAGGGTGGAAAGGACCACAATTGTTTCTGTTAAGATTTGAGTTCTAGGAATAGCCAAAGTAAGCTAGGTAATTAAAATGGCACAAATGACCATTTCCTTATTTTATTCTTTTTGATTTCTTCTTCTTTGGAATTTGCTTGGGAATGATCTAGATGATGTTTAATTCACCTTAGAATCATTTTACAATCAATAGATCACTCAAACATGGCATTTCAAACAACTCCTATTTTAAATGCATACACATATGAATGCTTAAAGATTTTTAAATAGAAATATTTTTGTTAACCCTAAATTGGGTGGATTGGGTCTTGATCACTTGGATTAGAGTTTTGGGATGTTACACATATTCCCACTCTTATCCTTGATTCTTTCAAAAAATCATGTTCCTCAAAAATTCTTACATTCCTACAGAAAATTTGACACACTTGATCACCTCACTAACTTACTCATCCTAAATTCTTATAGATGGAAGTTCAGTATTGCAAGTTCAAACAGTTGGGCAACAGAGCCCAGCTGATCTTGGAGAGGGATCTTGATGAACTTCTGAGTATCTTGAGTGTCCGCATCTTGAATTCTTTGGAGATCAACTCAAGGATTTTCTAGGAGGAGATATACAATGGCTGATAGTTGCAGACCTCAAAGACAAGATGGAAGCACCCCTTTCTGAGAAGATCCAATTCACCGTGCAGGAGAACAACTGGCTAGATGGATTAGCCAGGGCTATGCATGAAGCTCTTGGCCGTCTGTGTGGGCAAAACATCAACTTGATCCAGGGAACTTGCTTTGCTCATTACGCAAGGCGTGATTCTATGGGAATGCCATTGGAGATGCCAAGTCACCCGGAGATGAAGCGCCAAGTGGAGAATCTTGACTTCCTACTATATGATAGGCAGAAGGAATTGTACAATGCTCGAGCAACCACAACCTTGCCATTGTCGCCAAGAAGGACCAGACTCTCGCCATGCTCCTCAAGGATCGCCAATCACTTCGTCGTAAACGCAAGAAGAAGGATCGAACCATCGCTCGTATTCGCAAGAAGGTGGCCGACCTCGAGAAGACCATCCATGAGCAAGAAGTCCAGCTTTAAGCAAAAGAAGAAGAGGAAGAAGGTGAAGACATCTAGGGAGTTATTCACTCGTACCTCAGTGATGACAACGACTACCTGGAAGATGATGCCATGGATTTCTACACCAATGATGATGATTCCGACTTCATTGATGATGAGTAGATGCACTTGATCACTACCGTAGGAATGAGTTGTATCGGTCCCACTGTATCGTAGCTTCACAGAATGGTTCTTAAAACCATTTGTTATCCATTTGTGTTATGGTGTGTGTTTGTATTGTGTGCTTGAGTGAATGAATGAATGAATGAGAAAGATTTAGTTGCAAAACCTGAGTTCAAACTCAAAGTTTAAAGCTTTTGAAACAAAACCATGAACCTTAGAACTTTCCCTCTTACCTCATTATCTATCTCAATCTTCAAATGACTCGTGGAAACATAGGAGGAAGCATCTCATCATAGGACCCGATGTTACAGATTCTGCAGATGCTAGTTTCTGACCGTGAAGCTAGTAGAGCCGAAAGCCAAGCCAACCTAGCCACTCTTCAACAGATAGCTCAGATGTCCCACATTAATCAAGGCCAAGGAAATCAGGATCATCATGGATCCAAGCTTAAGAACTTTTAGAATACCAATCCCCCTATCTGCAACAAATCTGAGGATCCCTTAGATGTTGATGACTGGCTGCAAACCATGGAGAACAATCTGGAAGTCGCAGGAGTTGACGCCAACGAGAAGGTACTGTTTGCCACCCACTATCTGGCAGGAGATGCAAGAGCCTGGTGGAATAGCACCCGTACTATGAAACACGGTCAGATCATGACTTGGGAAGCTTTCAAGATCATGTTCAGCCGCACCCATGTGCCGCAAGGTTTAGTCACCAGAATGAGAGATGAGTTCAGGGAACTGAAGCAAGGGAGGATGACGGTAGTTGAATACCGTGACAAATTTCTGTCCCTCGCTAGATATGCCCCTGATGAGATCAACACTGAAGCCAAGAAGAAGGAAAGGTTCCCGAACGGACTGCATGATGAGATGCAGATTGTCTTAGTCAACGTCCGTTTTGCGGATCTAGAAGAGTTAGTCGACTCTGCCATCCAGATGGAAGGTAAGATCAACCAAGCCAATGGCAACCGCAAGCACAGAATGATGCACCAGACTGGGTCCCACAATACCCAAAAGTATCACCCCAACCTGCCTGCAGGATATGACCCAAGAAACAATAGACCCCCGATGTCTCGTCCAAACTAACCCAATCGTAGCGGAGGAAACCTGAAGTACAGAGGAAACCACAACAACAACCCCGTCAACTCCAACAACTTCAACCGTGCACCACCCAAGTCCAACAACAACAACAACAACAATACTGCCCCAAGGACTAGAAGCAATGTCGTGCCTGTTGCAGCCAAACACAAGTCCCAGATTACTTGTTTCGAATGTGGAGTCAAGGGTCACTACTCCAACGAGTGTCCCAAGAAGCTCACAGCCACCACCAATGTGAATACCCCAGCTCAACAGCATTGTCGTGTTCAGCCTGGAAGAAGATTTGCCCCAGGGAATTCCCTCAACCGCAATGGTCGTTTATTCCACATGAATGTTGAAGAAGCTCAGGAAGCGCCAGATGTCGTGCTGGGTATGTTTTCTGTTAACTCAGTACTTGCAAGAGTGTTGTTTGATTCTGGAGCATCACACTCATTTGTTACAGAAGAATTTGCATGCACTAGTAAGATTCAACCAACAAAATTGAAGCATGTTATGATAGTTCAAATTCCTGGATCAACCACCATAGCTAGAAAAATTTGCAAGGCTATACCTATCAGAATCCATGGGATAGATTTTTATGCCAATCTAATAGTACTTGGAACCAAAGGTTTGGAAGTAGTACTAGGAATAGATTGGATGTCGAAACATAAAGGATTGATCGACTGTGCCAAGAAAGCCATAACCATGACCAATAGCTCTGGAGTATCAGTAGAGCATGTATCTGATACCTTGCCCCGTCAATTAAAATGCAACAAGAGTCTAGCCCAACCAACCATAGACCAAGTCAGAGTAGTCTGTGAATACCCCGATGTATTCCCCGATGAATTTCCCGGTATGCCCCTAGATCGGGATATCGAGTTCATTATTGAACTAATTCCTGGAACTGGACCCATAGCTCAGAGACCTTATAGTATGAACCCATCAGAATTAGTGGAGCTGAAGAAGAAACTTGATGCTATGCTAGAGAAAGGTCTGATTCAACCAAGCGCATCGCCATGGAGATCGCCTGTTTTGTTTGTGGATAAGAAAGATGGAGGTAACCGTTTGTGCACGGATTACCGGAAGCTGAATGATGTCACCATCAAGAACAAGTACCCATTGCCAAAGATAGAGGATCTATTTGATCAGTTGACTGGTGCCAGAGTGATTTCTAAGATTGATCTTAGAACTGGTTATCATCAACTCAAGATTCGTGCAACGGATATTCCAAAGACCACCTTTACCACCAGATATGGATTGTATGAGTATACGGTCATGTCCTTTGGATTAACCAATGCACTCTCTTATTTCATGAATCTCATGAATAAGATTTTTATGAACTTTCTGGATAAGTTTGTCATTATCTTTATCGACGATATTCTAATCTATTCCAAATCAAAAGAAGACCATGAGCAACACCTGAGAACCATCCTTGAACCCCTTAGAGAGCATCAGTTGTATGTCAAGTTTAGCAAATGTGAGTTTTGGCTGAAAGAAGTAGGATTCCTCGGACATATTGTGTCGGCAGGAGGAGTAACTGTTGATCCCGCCAAGATCAAAGATGTTGAAGAATGGTAATCCCCAACCACTCAAACCGAAGTCCGTGCATTTCTCGGATTAGCGGGATACTACCGCAAGTTCATAGAAGGATTTTCGAGCATCGCAAGACTGACGACCCAATTGTTGAAGAAAGATAAGAAGTTTGAATGGACGGACAAATGCGAAGCAAGTTTCCAAGAACTCAAGAAGAGATTGATTTCAGCCCCAATATTGATTATGCCAGATATCAAGAAGCCTTTTGATGTGCATTGTGATGCATCCAAGATTGGTCTCGGATGTGTGTTGATGCAAGAAGGCAAAGTCATAGTATATCTGTCTTGACAACTGAAGCAGCATGAGCAAAACTACCCTACCCATGATCTTGAATTAGTAGCTGTAGTTTTAGCCTTGAAGACATGGCGTCATTACCTTATGTGTAACAGATGTGAGATTTATTCGGATCACAAGAGTTTGAAGTATATTTTCACTCAAAAGGAGCTGAATATGAGGCAAAGGAGATGGATAGAGTTAATCAAGGATTATGACCTTGACATTCACTATCACCCCGGGAAAGCCAATGTGGTAGGGGATGCTCTTAGCAGATTGCCGTGTAGATTAAACACCATGATCAAAGAGAACTAGTGAAGTTTGCATGAAGAGTTGGAGCAGTTTAGAACGGAGCTAATTAGCAAAGGATTTTTAGCTAGCATTGAACTTCAACCCACGTTGATTGGTCAAATCAAGGAAGACCAGAAGGGAAATACAAGTATCGATGGAATCAAACGTCACATTGGTACAGGAAAGGTACCTAGATTCACCGAAGATGAAAAAGGAGTTTTGTGGTACAAAGGACGTATATGTGTGCCAGCAGATTCGGAGTTGAAGCAGGTTATCATGCAAGAAGCTCATGATACTCTTTATTATATCCACCCCGGAGGAACGAAGATGTATCAGGATTTGAAGGAGCAATTTTGGTGGCACAAGATGAAGAGAGAAATCGGAAGCTACATAGGCAAGTGTGATATCTGTCAGAGAGTCAAAGCGGAACATCAGAGACCCGCAGGACTGTTGCAACCATTGCAGATTCCAGAATGGAAATGGGATTCTGTCGGAATGGACTTTATCACCGGTTTGCCTACTTCTAGTAGGGGAAATGACTCTATTTGGGTCATAGTTGATAGACTATCCAAGGTAGCCCATTTTATACCTGTCAAGACTACCTACTGGAGTTCGAAACTAGTAGAGTTGTACATTGCTAGAATCGCCAGTTTGCATGGAACCCCCAATACCATAGTGTCGGATAGAGGAACCCAATTTACCTCGAGATTTTGGCAGAAAGTCCAAGAAGGATTAGGAACCAAGCTGAATTTCAGCACAGCTTATCACCCGCAGACTGATGGACAGACTGAAAGAGTCAACCAAATATTAGAAGATATGTTGATAGCTTGTGTGTTAGAGTATGGATCAAAATGGGAAGATTGTCTACCTTTCGCAAAATTCTCATACAACAACAGTTATCAAGCCAGTTTGCAAATTGCCCCATTTGAGTTCTTATATGGAAGGAAGTGTCGTACCCCTTTGAATTGGTCGCAAGTAGGAGAGAGTCATATTTTCAGACCCGACATCCTACGAGAAGCCGAAGAGAAGTTTCACAAAGTCCGTGAGCACCTCAAGACTGCCCAATCCAGACAGAAGAGTTATGCTGATAAGAGACGTAGAGACTTGACTTTCAATGTCGGAGATTTTGTGTATCTCAAAGTTTCGCCCTTGAAGGGAATGCAGCATTTTCAGCTGAAAGGAAAGTTAGCCCCTAGATATATTGGACCCTTCAAGATTCTGAATCGCCGAGGAGAAGTATCTTATCAACTAGAACTGCCAGAGGAGATGTTAGCCATCCATAATGTGTTCCATATCTCGTTACTTCGCAAGTTCTTAGAAGTTCCGGAGAAGACCAAAGTGTTCAAGAACATCGATCACAGAGCCATTGATATCAACAAGGATCTGACATATCGTGAAGTACCCATTCGTATCTTGGAAGAAGCCTTCAGAACCACCAGAACCCGGAGTATAAAATTTCTCAAGATCCAGTGGAGCAACCATACCGAAGAAGAAGCTACTTGGGAGTGAGAAGATTACATTAGGACTGAGTTTCCAGATCTCTTTAGTTCCTAGTTTTTCTTAAATCTCGGGACGAGATTTTGTTTAAGGAGGGAAGGTTTGTAACACCCCAAAAATTTAATCAAGGTTATCAAGTTCTAATCACCCAATGTAGGGTTAACAAAAACTTTTATTAAGAAAAATGGATATGAATGCATGTGTGTTTATATTAGTGTAGAATTGAGTGTATATGCCATGCTTGATTGTTCTAAATGTTGTGAAATGGTTTAAAGGTGAATGCCACATCATCTAGACCATTTACAAAAAAATTACAAAGAAAAAGAAATCAAATAGGAATAAATAATGCAAATGGTCATTTTGACCATTTTAAACCACTAGGCCACTTTAGGTGTTCCTAGAAGAAGATTTCTAACAGAAACATTTCCAACTCTTTTCACCCCTTGCTAGACCAAGTAAAGATGTATCAAGGCCCAGTTTACAAACTTACAAAAACATCTAGAAAATCAATTTAAAGGACATTTGAAAATTGAATCAAAATCATATCGGAAGATCACACTTTTTCAAAAACCTACGAAATCAATTCCCCTTGACCTCTCCAAGCAAACCTAGTCTCTCAAGCTTAATATAAGATCACTCAAAAAAATTGAATCAAAAATTCAAAAATAAATTTCATGCGGCCATTAATACAAACACCTAGCATGCACATAATAATCTCTAGCCTAACTCCACTGTTCTGTATAGTGATCATCAACCAATTGACCTCCCTCTTAACTCCCTTGTCCCCTTGAGTGTCTAGCAGCAGTAGACAAACCCCCCTTCGTCGTGGAGAACAGTGGAGCACCGCTGTTTTGTGGTCATTGCCGGCCGACCACGGCCAGCTCGCACCAAACCACCCCACGCCCATCCAGGTTTTCCACTAGCACCGCTGCAGCCTACCTCCACTCCCTGTCCAGGACACAGCCCGAGCCGTGGACCACCCTAGTCGCGCCGCGCACCGCCTCTCTGCGCCATGTCCAGAGCGTGCCAGTGCGCCATGCCCGACCAGCCCCGCCAGCTCGCGCCTTGCCCTCACTGTGCACGTGCAGCCTCGCCATGATCACCCCACCCCGACAGACAACCCCGTTCATCGTCGCGTGACCCGTGGCAGCCGCACGCCGCCGCAAGCACCTTTACCTCCGCTTAGAGATCCGCACGCGCTAGACCAGACCAAGCCACCCCAGGCTGCGCCACTAAGTCCGTGAGAACCGCCAGGGAGCACCGCACCATCCTATGCCCTTGCCCATGCCATTAGCTGCATGTAGCGACGCCACCGTCGAGCTCACCGCCGCACCGCTCGGTCCCCTTGTCGAGCTATAAAAGGAGGCCATCCCCACCTCCATTCTGCACACCACTCGACTCCCCAATCCTCACTGACCTTCCCCACATCTCCCTGGAGCAAGGCGAGCACCACCCCGTCGGAATTTCACCGGAGTCCGGTGCTGCAGGAGGAGAAGGGTGTCGTCGATTCCGACCACCCCGAGCCCTGACGTGACCGCGCCTCACCTTGCTGTCATCTACCTCGTCATTTGCCCCCGTCGTCGAGCCTAGCTGGAGCCCAGGTGAGACCCGAGAGATCCCTACTGCCTAATAAACGCTTGAGATTTTTAGACCTAATAAACGCTGGCCCGTCCTCAATTTTGCCCCACCCATGCTCAATTGCTTGTTTCCGTATTTCTTCTTGTGGTTCCTTAGTTACTTTGTCGATCTAGTTTTGTAGTGGTTTTAATCTTTAAATGTTCTCTCGATAGGTTTGTTATGTGCGCTTAAACACTTGTGGAATTTAGTTTGTACAACGAAATCGACTTAATTTTGTTTTCTAACTGTTGTGTCTCCTCCGTGCATGCTGCAGAACTCGTGTAGGTCTGCAATCCATCACAGCCTCAAGGAATGGCGAGGTCAACGCAATTCAGAATTCGTATGAGGAGAAATTTAGGCGTCCCAGTACTGCAAGCGGCCATGGAACCTACATGGGCAAGATATGAGTCTGCACCACTGATGGTTGGCGACCTGGCGCGGCTGCCTCCCTTCCCTCGTCGCATCTGTACTCGCTAAATCAATGTTTACTTGTCATGAAGTGTGTAAAGGGGGTGGGGCTCCCTCCATATTCTTAGAAACATAATGGAATTTGAATTTTACTAATTTGTTCATAAGTCTGCCTTGTTACACATATGTTTGTGAAGTTCCCTCTTTTGGCCTCTTTTACTTCCTGTAAACTTTCTATGTGCTTCCCACCAGTTGTAGCTTGTAATTCCCTCTTTGTGAGACTTGTACTTCCTGTCAGATTCATATGTGCTTCTCTGTAGTTATAGTATGCAGTTCCTCCTTTTTATGTGCTTGGTGGTCTTACATTACATAGACGCGGTAGCCTTAGGTGTTAGGGTACAGAAGGTGGCAAAGTCGAGCCGTTGTCCCATAGTATTGTGTTTAGCATGTGAACGATGACTTAGGGTTGGGGTGGGTGGTGTTAAGAACCCCTAACTTATATAGTGTTATGCAAACAAGACTTAGATTTATTTTCCCATTATTTTAGCTGTCGACACTGTGTGGTTGATCATTTTTTAGTCTCCCAGCCCCACCCCCTCGTCCCGACACCCTAATTTCTAGTTTCATGCTTGAACTTCCCTATATAGGTCATGTGTAGTGCCTTACAACTTCCTCTATGCTTCCCCTAAGTTGTAGTCTGTGCTTCCCACCAGTTGTAGCTTGTACTTCTCTCTTTGTGAGACTTGTACTGCCTGTCAGATTCATATGTACTTCTCTATAGTTATAGTCTACACTTCCTCCTTTTTATGTGCTTGGTGGTCGTAGATTACATAGATGTGGTAGCCTTAGGTGTTAGGGTCGTACGCCGCGTTAGCGGTGACGGGCAACGAAGCCAAGCCATTGTCCCATAGTATTGTGTTTAGCGTGTGAACAACAACTTAGGGTTGGGGGTGAGTGGTGTTAAGAATCCCCAACTTATATATTGATATGCAAACAAGACTTAGATTTATTTTCCCATTATTTTAGATGTCGACGCGTTAGCGTCGATGCTGCATGGTTGACCATTTTTTATTCCCCCACCCCCACCCCCACCCCCTCCTCCCGACATCCTACTTTCTAGTTTCATGTTTGAATTTCCCTATATAGGTCATGTGTACTGCCTTACAACTTCCTCTGTGCTTCCCCTAAGTTGTAGTCTGTGCTTCCCATCAGTTGTAGCTTGTACTTCCCTTTTTGTGAGACTTGTACTGCCTGTCAGATTCATCTGTGCTTCTCTATAGTTATAGTATGCACTTCCATCTATGTGCACTTGTACTGCCTATTAGCTTTACGTGTGCTTCCTTATTGTTGTATTCTGCACTTTCTCTGTGCTTCCCCCTTTGTAGTATGCACTTCGTCTTCTTTATTTTTAGGGTACCGAGGTTTCGTCGTCGTCGGCGCGGTATTAAGCTTGTACTTTTGGTTTGTTATGAACTGTGCTTCTCCCTTATATTTTTATGAATCTTTGATATTATTGGGTATGGTTAGAATTTTTTTATGCAGACTTGATAAAACGCGGTTTCAGTAGGTAGGGTAGCTTTGTGTTGTTTTTTGAAGTTTTGTGTTGTATTTCCATAATTTTAATTTCCTTGTAATATGGATGTAGCGACAGTTTTTAAAATTAAATACTAGCAATTAAAGCAATAAATGTTGAATAACCCACTGTCGCACCTGACCCCGTCACTTTTGTCACCTTGTCCAAATTTTTCTCTCCCCTCTCTCTCTCTCTCTCTCTCTCTCTCTCTCTCTCTCTTGGTCACCGCGGACACGTGAACCCCTTTCTCCTCAACTCTCTGCCCCCCACTTCCCCTTAATTCTCTAGCACCGACCAACCTCCCCAGATGGCATGCTCTCGCCTAGGAACTTCCGCTCCGAGGAACCGCTACATCCACTCAGCGTTGTTCCTATATCTCCACCAGGTTAGTCTCATTTCCCTTCTCCATTCCTGACGCCACGTTCCTCTCCGTGTACGTAAAGCGGGCGGTTGAAACTCGGGTAGTTCATGGTGCAGTTCATCCGCCGCAAGCAGCCTCTATCTCTAGTGCTTGTACTTCTCTTCTAGTTTAGCTTTCTATGTTCTTCTGTGATTTGTTTGTCTGCAAGATGTTATATTTTGTGTGCCCTTTGTTTTCTCATTCTAGATCTAGGGTTCTTACATGTGGCTTGTTGTAGGGGTTGATTCAG
This sequence comes from Avena insularis, assembly GCA_023614405.1. NCBI lineage: Eukaryota > Viridiplantae > Streptophyta > Magnoliopsida > Poales > Poaceae > Avena > Avena insularis. The sequence continues at coordinate 241,984,051 of CM042686.1, read as the reverse complement.
GGTGGTACTTCTATTTCGTGGCAGCATTATCGACATGGCGGATGCATCAAGGGAATTTTCAATCCTCAGAAGCACTGAAGGTAAGGGTTTTCCCCTTTCTTTTATGTCGTTTTGTTTGTGATTTCATGATTTTCCTTCATCAATCCAATAGGTTAGTTCATCTATGTGTTTTTTGTTTCTATGTTTTTTTAGTTTTTTTTTTCCCTAGACAGATTTTTGTGAAGTATGTGCTTGAGAAAAAAATTATGTGTTTCTTATGGTGTAATTAGTTTAGTATATGTATTGTTGTTTAGTTTAGTTTAGTATATGTTTCTTGAGAAATTTTTCACACCTGGTTGTTGTTTAGTTTAGGCATACATTATTACTGCTATATGTATATGTTTGTTCTTGTTTTATATGCATGGTTGTACTGCCTATTGTTCTACATGTAATATTTATATGAATTTTCTGGTACAATCATTACTGTTCTTCTTCTGTATTTATATCTGTACTTCCTTATGTTCATGTTATATTTAGATGAATTTCTGGTTTTTACATGTCTTTTCTTCACATGTATTAGTTTTTTTATTGCTATCTTATCATGTTTAAATTTTAAAAATATATATGTTGTATGTTAACTTGTCTTTGTCAAAATTATGCATGTGTACTATAGAGATAACTTGGTGGTTTTACATAGTGTCTCTCACGAACATCTATAGTGTATAGTCCTTTTGTGCATGTTTGTTCTTCTTATTATTTAGCATCTGCACTGCCTTGTTCTCTTTCTTGACTTTTCTGGTATTTGAATATTTTTTCTTGCAGGTGCTTCTATTGATACTGAGCATAGTCTAGATGTTAGATCTACTGGTGATCCTATAGCTTCCCCATCCTTTGGAGATGCTCAAGCTACTAAAAATGGTGATTCTGCTGAGCCCCAGGTTAAAGCTGCTGATAATTTATGTAATTACTTTTTTTTAATTTCCCCATTTTTTATTCCATGAGTTTTGATCTATGTATTGATCTATTTTTTGTTTTACTTGTTTTATAGTGCATCTGTTCTGTCCTTTTATACCTATTTATTCTTCTTAGTATTTAACATATGCACTGCCTTGCTCTTTTTCTATCTTTTCTACTATCTGAATATTTTTTCTTGTAGGTGCTTCTGTGGATTCTGAGCATAGTCTAGATGATGGATCTGCTGGTGATCCCCAATCTTCTGAAGATGCTGAAGGTAGCAAAAAGGATGATTCTCTTGAGCCCCAGGCTAAAGTTGCTGATAATTTAGGTAATTATATGAATTTTATGATTATTACATGACTGTTATTCTTACTATGGAACATCTACACTGCTATTTTGATATCTATGTTCTTCTTGTTGTTAAACATCTGCATTGCCTTGTTTACATGTTTGTTCTTCTTTCTATTGAATATCTACACTTCCTTGTTTACATGTCTATTCTTCTTTTTATTGAACATGTGCACTACCTTATTGTTTAGGTAATTTTTTTTGTGCTTTCCTTATTTAATGTTCTATGTATTGATCTATTTTTTGGTTTCTTGGTTTTGCTAATGCAGAAGAGCTTACTCAATCTGCTGACAAGACTATCACAAATATTGTTTTGTCGGTTGAAGAAACATATGGAGCAAAAAAAAGATGATGCTTTTTTTGATGATGATTCCCAGCTTGGTTCCTTGGAGTTGTCAGTTACACAGTCTCAGAGTGTAACTGGATCTGAGAAGGTACTCAGATAGAGGATGTACCTACTCAGCTTGCAGGTGAAAAAGTTAGGTTTCATGACAAGCTTTTGCGGGTTATAGAATGTAAGAAAAAGGCACTTCATGATGATCAAGTTGTTGAAGCTTCTGCTTGTACTGTTCGTAGTATCCCATGTTTTCAAGTGAAGGAGAGGACGGCTGTTAGAAAGCAAAAGGCTAGTAACTCTTTAAGTCCTCGTAGAAGCCCTCTTGTTCAAGCAACTACTGAAGCTCCCAAGGGGAAGAAGTGTGCTCCCATCCCCAAGCAGGCTACCCCAAAGGCTAAATAATCTGGTGTTAAGGTTTTTTCTATCCCCTTTCATTTTGATGTTCTCAGTTTATTTATTTTTTTGTATTTTTTGATATTGATATATTTCTTACTTTTGTTTTCAGTGGAAGGAGCCTGCTGGCTAGAAGAAGGAGCCTGCTGTGCAGAGGAAGGAGCGTGGGCTGCATGTAAGATTAAAAAGTATGTTCGTTTCGAAGATGATGATTATTCTGTTGATGAGGGAGCTAAGCTAGGCGATGAGGATTTCGCTACTAAAAATCTTTTCGATGATGATGATGTTTCTAAGGTGAAGTTTTGTAACTTTATTGCTTTTTATTCTTATTTTTGTACATGTGTACATTTGTTCTAAATGTTATAGTAAATTTGAACTTCCCATTTATGTACCTCTATACTTACCATATTATTTTCGTTACTTTTATTACTCAATTGTATCTCCTTATGCCTTTTACTTCCCTTTCTTATGTAGTTGTAGTTATTCATGCTTTCATCCATTATCTTATCTCTCTTTGTAACTTGATCTTCCCTACATTGTAACATTGTGGTTCCCTGCTTGTCATATTTATACTTCCCTTAAGTTGTACATTTGTATTCCTATTTCCTTTACCTGTATTGTTGAGGGCAAACCTCTAGGGGGTGGCCCGATCTTTCACGAATCCCACTCAAATCGAGGGTGGAGAGTGGGAAAAGTAAAAGAGGATGAACTCAACGAACGCACACACGAAGAACACGATGAACACACACACGCAAAAGCACGATACACACCAATAGCTCACACCGGCGGTGACCGGTCTGGCACAATCCCTAGGATCGGCATCGGGCGGAGGAGTCTCTCTCTCAAACCGGCACGGCGAGAAGGGAGACTCGGTGAGATCTTGACATCTAGGAAAAGGGACTCCGATGCCTAGGCCTTGTACAACACAGAGGCATGATGCAAACTCCAACAAGGTTTGGGATATTTGGTGCTCCTTTGTCAAAGGAGCATGAGGCAAGAACTAGATAGATCCACAAGGGGTTTCCACTAATTCCAAATATCATGCCTAGGGTTTACAATAGAGGTGGGGGACTATATATAGGCCAGCCACTCAATCAGGGGTACTTTACGAATAATAGACAAGTTCTGGACGGACTAAGGGGTACATGGGCCGATGGCCCAAAGGCCTTTTACATGCCTGGCATCGGTCGGTACGGAGACTCCGATGTGCAGACCGAAAACTCCGGTCTGGGTCGAAGATTTCGGTGGGGTCTCCGGAGGGGCCATCTGGCTATCCCGGAGCCAGGTTCAGGGGTCAGACCGGAGGTGGGCCGGAGTCTCTGGGGTCTTCAGGCCGGAGACTTTGGTGGTCCGGAGACTAGTGTGCGCAGACCGGGGACTCCGGTCTGAGCACCTCCAGCGGCTTCTGCACACCATCTGCTCCTTGTTCTCCATCCTTGGGTGCTTGGCGATGTGTTGGGGCTTCATACCTGATGATGCATAGAGTAGTTGCATGAAGTACCACACCATCCAAGGACGTATCAAATTGGAACGAGGAGAGGAGCGAGTTCACCTTAGCTTGTAGGAGTTTGGCTCGGGCACGAGTCATGGGTCCACTTGGGGGACTTGTTGGTGTAGATGTAGGAGAGTCCATAGGTCGGGCTGCATTAGCTCCCCTTCTTGGGAAAGAGTCGTCCTCGACTCTTCATGGGTATCATCGGTAACATCTCCATGGTAGGGTGAGAGGTCCTTGACATTGAATTTGTTGCTTGCAAGGTAGTTGGAGACTAGAATGTCGATGATGTAGGCGTTGTTGTTGATTCTCTTGAGTACCTTGAAGGGACCATCTCCTCTTGGCTTTAGCTTGGAGTCTCATTCCTTGGGGAAGCGGTCTTTTCTTAGGTGTATCCACACAAGATCACCTTCTTCAAAGATCATCTCCTTCTTTTCCTTGTTTAACCTTTAAGCTTGGCGAAGGACTTGTTTCTCAATAGTAGCTCTTGTTTCTTCATGAAGCTTCTTCATAGCTTGTGCGTGCTTCTCAACGTCCATGTTGGTGCGCTCATGGAGAGGTAGTGGTAGGATGTCGAGCGTGGGGAGGGGCTCGAAACCATAGATGATCATGAAGGGACTCATCTTGGTTGTCGAGTGCTTGGCATGGTTGTAGGCGAACTGGGCGTGTGGAATGCATTCCTCCCAATCCTTGAGGTTTTTCTTGATCAACACACGAAATAGAGTCCCAAGGCTTTGGTTGACGACTTTGGTTTCACCATCGGTTTGGGGATGCGATGCGGACGAGAAGAGGAGCTTGACGCCGAGCTTGGCCATGAGGGTCTTCCATAAGTATCTCATGAATTTGACGTCGCGGTCGGAGACGATTGTTCTTGGCACACCGTGAAGATGGACGATTTACTTGAAAAACAGATTTGCAACATGTGAAGCATCGTCGGTCTTATGGCACGGTATGAAAAGCGATCCACGACAACAAATATAGAATCATGACCATGCTTAGATCTAGACAATCCTAACACAAAATCCATGCTTATGTCGGACCAAGGTGAATGAGGAATAGGCAATGGCATACAAAGACCATATGGGTTAGCTTGCGACTTAGCTTGAACACATGTCGTGCATCGTTGAACGTAGCGCTCCACGTCGCGCTTCATCTTGGGCCAAAAGTAGTGAGTGGAGAGCATGTCCAATGTCTTGTCATGGACAAAGTGACCCATAAGGCCTCCACCATGAGATACTTGGAGAAGTAAGAGTTGGAGGGATGACTTTGGAATGCAAAGCTTGTTTTGTTTAAAAAGAGGAAGCCCTTATGCAGATAGAAATCAGCAACTCCTTTTTCAATGGAGCACTTTGCGAAAATTGTTTCAAATAATGGGTCGGAAGCATACAAAGTTTTTATTTCCTCAAGACCCAACACGTTGATTTCAAGTCTCGTAAGAAGGCTTGTGTGCTTGCGAGACAAAGCATTCGCAACTACATTATCTTTTCCCTTCTTATACTTGACAATGTATGGAAAATATTCCATGAACTCAACCCACTTAGCGTGTCTCTTACTCAAGTTGGCTTGGCCTTTGAGGTATTTCAATGACTCATGGTCGGAATGTATGATAAATTCTTTGGGCCATAGGTAGTGTTGCCAAACTTGAAGGACACGACTAAGGAAAAAAAGCTCTTTGTCATAAATTGGATAATTAAGGTGAGCACCATCAAGTTTCTCGCTATGGTAGGCTATAGGACGTCCGTTTTGCATAAGGACTCCTCCAATGCCAATACCACTAGCATCACACTCTATCTCAAAAGTTTTAGTGAAATCTGGTAATGCAAGAAGAGGTGCTTCGGTGAGCCTCTTTTTAAGTTCATCAAAAGCTTTTTGTTGAGCTTTGACCCACACGAAGGTGACATTATTTTTCGTCAACTCGTTGAGAGGACAAGCAATGGTGGAAAAGTCTTTCACAAAGCGACGATAGAAACCGGCCAACCCATGAAAACTTTAATGCCTTTCGAACAAACGACAAATCCAAGAAAAATCAACTTGTCTTTAGCAAAAGTGCACTTGGGAACATTAGCATAAAGCTTTTCATGTCGAAGAATTTGCAAGACTTCCTTGACATGTTTAATATGGTCCTCAAGTGACTTGCTATAAACAAGCATATCATCGAAATAGACAACAACACTTTTTCCAATGAGAGAACGCAAGATATGATTCATAAGGTGCATGAAGGTGGATGGGGCATTAGATAAACCAAAGGGCATAACCAGCCATTCATAGAGAGCAAGTTTGGTTTTGAAGGCGGTTTTCCACTCATCACCTTCCGCCATACGTATTTGATGGTAACCACTACGAAGATCAATTTTTGAAAAAATAGTGGCTCCTAAAACTCATCAAGCATGTCATCAAGACGCGGTATAGGATGTCGATAACGCATGGTGATAGCATTTATTGGAGCGTAGTCCATGCATAACCGTAACATATCATCCATTTTTGGAACAAGAATCACGGGTATGGCACTTGGACTAGTGCTAACTTGGATCAAACCTTTGGAGACGAGTTGGTTGATTTGACGTTCAATCTCCTTTATCTCCTCCGGGTTCATGCGGTAAGCGGTGCAGTTTGGAAGGGGTGCGTCGGGGATGAGGTCAATGCGATGTTCGATGCCATGAAGAGGAGGTAGTCCATGTGGTGGCTCTTCGGGGAACACGTCCTTGAATTCCTGCAAAACAGTCATCAAAGATGGAGGAACATTGGTTAATTCATTAGTGCCTTGCGCTAGCCCCTAGCAAAGGAGGACATAGTGCAAGATGGATGGGTTATTCCGAACATCTCTTACCTCACTTTTGGTGGCAAGGAGAACACTCTTAGTTTTTCCACTCGATTTTGGCTTTTGGCTCTCACTCACTATGAGGTGGTTCTCTCTCACCGCTCTTCTCATAAGTAGTTGTTGTGCTTTGCGCCCTCGTTAAATCCTTTGCATTATCCGCAATTATTTGGCTAGGAGTCATTGGTTGCAAAACACATGTTTTGTTGAGCCATTTGAAGGTGTATACATTGGTGCCACCATCATGTAGAGCAGCCTTGTCAAATTTCCATGGTCAAACAAGAAGCATGTGGCAAACTATCATAGGGACCACATCGCACTCCACCGTGTCTTTGTACGGACCAATGGCAAAGGAGACCGATACGGTATGCTTGATCTTCACGGACCCTTGGTCACATAGCCATTACACGTGGTAGGGGTGCTTGTGCGGATGGAGGGTGAGGTATAGATTCTCACACAACTCAGTGCTGGCAAGGTTGTGGCAAATCCCTCCGTTGATGATCACTTTGATAGATTTGCCATTGATGCCGGCTCGTGTTTGGAAGATATTAGAGTGTTGTCTTCATGCTCTTGTGCTTGAGTGTTCAAGATCCTTGTGACGACAAGTGATGGACTTGCATCATGTTCACACATGAGGAGTTCTTGGTCATCTTCCACTCTTTGCCTTGCCATTGCTTCCTTGACTCGGGCATCAAATTCGTCTTCACTCAAGTACTCTTCGTCGCCATTGTCATGGATGAACAATACCTTCTTGTTTCCACATTCGGTCGACTTTTGTCCTTTGCCTCCACACTTGTAGCATTCACCGTTGAAAGGTGTATCACTCTTTGCTTGTTTGCCACTTGGGGGCAGTTTTCCTTGAGGATGTGTGGGCTTGAAGGAAGGCTTGGAGGTACTTGAGGAGTTTCCATTGAAGGTTGTTGGCATAGCGGTTGAATCTTGCTTGCATGTGAAATATGTCTTGGGCTTGTTGTACTTGATGTCCTCTTGCACTTGACGTTCGACCTTTGTTGCGATGTGCACAAGCTCAACCATGTTGTTGTATGTTTGGAACTCGATGATGCGCTTGATTGGGTGATTCAAGCCAATAAGGAAACATGCCATAGTTTGCTCCATGTGCTCTTCAATGTTGGCGCAGATCAAGTTGAGTTCCATTCCCTTGAAGTACTCTTCCACGGTCTTTGTCCCTTGTCGAAGCGACTGAAGGTTGTTGAAGAGGTCACGTGTGTAGTGCGCGGGAACAAAATGGGATCTCATGTGAGCCTTCATGTCATGCCAAGTTGTGATTGGCAGCTCTTGTCTTGCATCACGAGCAACTTGAACTTGTTCCTACCAAAGGTTGGCGTAATCATCAAACTCAAGCGAAGCCATGGCGACCGTCTTCTCGTTTCTATAATTGTGCATGCGGAAGATCTTGTCGACTTTGAGTGCCCATGAGAGGTATTCTTCTGGGTCATTGGATCCAGTAAACTTGGGCATTGTGAACTTGAGCTTGCCGAAAGTTTCTTCATCATTGCGGTAATTGCGACGAGCTTGGTGACCTTGTTGATGATCTTGTGGTTGATGCGGTGGAACTTGGTTCTCACGACCTTGTTGCGGAGCTTGCTCTTGCTCTTGGTGTGGTTGTTGACGATGTTGAGGCACTTGGGCCTCATGAGGGTGTTGAGGATGTGGAGCCTCATAACGTGGTTGATGACAAAGAGGAGGCTCATTCCTCGGTTGGTGATGTTTATTAGGCGCACGGGCCTCACGGTGAAGATCATGGTTTTGAGCCTCTTGACGTGGTGGGCGTCGCTCAACTTGTACCACTTGATGCTCCATGTTTTGGTGTGGTGGGGTAGGCGCCTCGTGATGAGCATGTTGTCGGTGTGGACATTCATGACGATGATGACGAGGAGGAGGATCTTGGAGAGCGTCACGTTGATGACGATCTTGATTCTCCAAATTGGAGTCATCACTTGTTGTGTCAAGTATGTGTCGTGGGCAATGGTGGTTAACTTGCGATTCCACTTGCGGTTCTTCTTGAGGTTACTGGAACTATGACATCTTGTTAATAGGTTAGTTCCAGAAAATGGATAAAAATACCTCAAAGTGTGAACAAAACATAAGAAAGTTGATATAAAACAAGCATGGAACATCAAAAATTATAGATACGTTTACGACGTATCAGTCGGCCGTGGTGGTAGGGCCGGCAGGATAAGGTCTAGTCCTCCGCTAGCGTATCCTTAGAGATGGTAGCGAGCCATTCTCGAAGGGCCCCGAACGGCACCTCCAGCCGGGACACCCGCGTAGGATCCAGGGCACTAGACAGGTGGCACATCTTGTGCGACCGCTGCTACAGCGGAAGCACGCGGTTCGTCATCCAGGACAACAGGATGTCCCGAGTGGTGAGCTGCTCCTTGTCCACCAACACCCCCATGTGGGTGGCCATCCGCTCCATGTCGGCCTAGGCGCCCAGATTCTGCATGCTCCATGCCTTCCGGGTGGAGGAGACGTTGTCGAACGCCGACACCTTGATGCGGTCCACCTCAGTGTGGTTGCGCGCGTAGAAGTACGAGTGCTGCCATAGCTTGACGATGTCAAGCATCTCCAACCACGGAATCACCGAGGACTGCCACGAGTAGATGGCGCAGCAACCGGTCTCTGTCAGGGGGGCGCCCTTCCCCACCACCCGGACCTTGAAGTTGAAGAACTTCAAGAAGTTCACCGCGCCCAGGCAAACCCCCAGGAAGGCTTCATAGCAAGCTGCATGGTGCGTCAACTGCTCGATGGCATTGACCCCTGGGTGGTGGAGTTGGAGGTCGAAGGAGACAAGAAGCTCGAGGACGAACCTGCTCAATGGCAGGCCAAGTCCATGGGTAAAGTGGGTGAAGAAGACGATGGCTTCCCCAGGCCGGGGGTTAGGCACCCACTACCCCTCTGGCGCAAGGCGATGCCTCACCAGACATTCCGACGGGAGGAATTTTCCCCACCAGTATTTCTAGACAAGCTCGTCAGTGACATACGACCTGCACCAGCCACCGACCTGATCTAGCAGCATCGTGACAGGCGTAGTGGTAGCACGGAAGAACCGAGGTCCCGTCGTCATAGAGGAAAGGCGGCGACACCGGCAATCAAAAAATGTGGCCCAGGGAAGCAGCAAGGAGGCAGAGCGCAAAGCGCAGAAGCAATGGGCGTAGGGAGAAGATGAAGTGGGAAAGAGCCCTCCCTGGCACCCCTATTTATCAAGGAAGAGCAACTGCGCCCCTACGCTCCGCTCTGCCACGTGCAAGGAACCGCTCCACTCCCACCATGACGTTTCGGTTCCGGATCGCATGCGCTAGAGCAACTCCCACAAAAGATCCTGCAGGCATTACCGTGAAGGACAAGCGCGCGCACGATCTCCGAGGAACCGCTATGATGCAGATGTGTGCACAGTTACCAAAACTACAGCGACAGGCCAAGAGGTCAATCTACCGCGACACACACTAAAGGAGGCAAGCGTGGCTAACGCTAGCACTGACGTCATCGACTAGGCGATTCACCTCCCTACCGGTTGCGGCAGCCGGGAGATTTCATCGCTGCTCACACCCTGTGGGTGGGCCATCGGACTAGCAGCCGGAAAACTCTAGCCGGGTACAACAAGCATCTCGAACCAGAACACGACAAGCACTAAAAAACAGGCACTACAAAACAAGTTGTGATAGGGTCTTCATGAGCAATCATGATAGCCTCAGCCAATGAGCACGCAAGAACTTCTCTGTAGAGCAAAGTCCCAACGTGCTCGGGGACTAGTGTCGAGGGGATGACCCCCGGGTAGGCCAAGCCAGGCTTAACTGGCCGGCTCCAGGGAGACTTGGTTGGATGGCCGCAAGATAGAAAACCATAGCCGGTTGGAATGCTCCACCCGGTCCGCCTCAAGATTCCCTGGCTAGCCCGTCTAGCCGGGTGGCCAAGAGAGCCGGTTGGGTAGCCTCCTCTACCCGGCTGCCTCGGATCCGTTGACCAAAGGTACAGGGGAGGATGACGCTCCTCGCTGAGTGCACCTTTGACTAGACAGGCTGGCACGCCACCCTGCCGGCACTACCAGACGAGGATGCCAAAGCGCCAAGGCTGGAGGCTAACGAGTAAAACACCGGCTGATGGATAAAGCTTTGGCTGATGGATAAAGTGCCAAGATGATGGATAAAGCACCGGGTGACGCCCAAAGAGGCGGCGCTGAGACACTGTGGCACTGTCCCCATGTGTACTGGAGCTTGACCGGGTCCTAGACCACCGACTAGACCCGGCAGCTGGCCCGCTTTGTAAAGCCAAATCCCAAACATTAAACCCTAGAGCCCACATTGTAACCTACCCTTCCACCAGTATATAAGGAGGGGTAGTGCCAGGGTTCTAGGTAATGCATGACAAGTTAGAAGTTAGCCAGAATTGATAAGTTGAGCAGTTCATCCTCCTCTAGCTCTCGATAGCAACTAGGGAAACAACTCGAGGAGCACTTGTATTGAGCATCAGCTCCCCATATAGTAGATCCTTATAGGAGTAGGAGTGTGACCTCAACAAGAGGGCTCCGAACCTAGGTACATCATTGTGTTTGCAGTATTTGTGCCCAATCCATTGCGAATAGCCACCGATAGCATCCTGATTGTCCCCACTCATGCCATCCCCGATGGCACTTCCGTGTTCACACCATGACACCATGCATGCAGAAAAGTAAATATGCAAAAATTGTAAGATAACTTACAAGTTCTCATAGATCCCCCACAAGCTTGGAATCAAGCCGAGTGGATCAAATAATCCCTTGCGATTACTTACTCCTTTTTGGGAGTAAAGAAGTCATCATCTTCCTCTTCTTCATCGGCCTTGAGGTTACAAGCTTGAGGAATACACGCGAATCGAGTAGACATCTCTATGATGCCGACACATAATTCATTGATTTCCTTGATTAAAGTTCTCCTATCATCGACCATCTCCATAATGATCTTGGTCAGGAGTTGTACTCTACCATCAATGTAATTGACCTTCTTTTCGAGATCTTTGCCCATCATCTAGTAAGAGTCAACTCCCTCCCCAATGTTCTCAACACAAGTCTTCGAAATCTTTTCAAGGTTCTTGATCTTTTTTTCGAATCTCATCTCGGTCTCCCCTTTTATTGGAAGAGGTTTCCAGTGATGATTTAAGAGAAGATCTATGAAGGTTATACATGTAGGGGTTGAGTGGAGATTCTCCTTTATTCCTTCCTTGTTCCACGCGCCTAAGCATCTCCAATTTATGTGGGAACATATCTTCCCAATTGGGGAGTGGCACCACTCGTGCGGACTCGCGGTTGGAGGAGGATGAAGTATCTCCTTCAGATCCCTCCTTGGCTCGTCCTTTACTGATGTACTCCTTCTTGGCCCAGATCTTCTTAATATGAAAAGGAGGCATGGACCTTGAGTAATCAAGTGAGATCTGAGGTTTCATTGTAAAGGACAGAAAGAAGTTCTAGATCTAAAATAAGATGGAAGGGAACGAGAAGGAAGCAAAAGTGCAAATTAAAAAAGCAAAATCGTTAGGTTAAGGGGGCTAGAGTCGGTAACGAGCTATGGTACGGACGGGTTCTGCCCGTACTGCACCCCCATACGGACTCCTTATCGTCTCTTTTTTTAATACAAGAATTAACGTGGAGGAAACAGTACTGGTAATGACCATCGGTACGGGCGCATCAGCCCGTACTGTCCGGCCGTACCGAATCAAAGAGATTCGGCTTTGGTATTCTAAATGGTTAACGACCAGTGGTACGGGCGCGTCCGACCGTATGGTCCTCCCATACTAGGTATTAAAACCATTCAGAATGACCAGAAAAACTAGATGAGTTCGAAGAAAAAGGTAGAATCAACCAAAAAGTTTCCAAAGTAGTAGAACTAAGTAATTGACACTTCATTACCTAGATTTCACTTGTTGTATTCTTCAGCCGGGATCAAAGAGATCAATTTCACAGTGTTTACTTCACTAACTCTATAATGCTTTAATCACTGCCCATTAACAATCGAGGATGAAGAAGAGGGCGTAGTATTTTTCAGCCTTACCGCTCCCGATGGATTTCAATTTCCCTGCAAAAATCTTAAGCCTAGAGTTGTAAAGCAAAACTTTATCTCTAGTTTTAAATCGTTTCCCTTCTAACTTTCTATCATGCCACTTTTAACCTTTTCTTTAAATATTCTAGTGTTTTCATAAGCTTCATTCCCGAGTTCATCTAAAGCGTGAATGTCCAAGAATCTTTTTTTCCCTGCAGTTTTAAAGTCAAAATTCATAGTTTTGATAACCCACCGGGACTTATGCTCGAGTTCTAATGGAAGGTGGAAATTTTTACCGTAAACCATTTTGTATGGTGTCATTCCCATGGGGTTCTTCAATGTTGTGCGATACGCCCACAATGCATCATTAAGCTTCAAAGCCCAGTCTTTTCTTGACCTGTTCACCGTTTTCTGGAGTATGACCTTAATTTCTCTGTTAGATAATTCCACTTGTCCACTGGTTTGAGGATGGTTAATCAACAACAACAAGAATATGAGTATAAGCATTGGAGGGAACAAATGGTCCCATAAAGTCCATTCCCCATACGTCAAATGGCTATGTTACTAAGTTATATTTCATATTCATTTCTTGGCTTTTTCCTATATTATTCATACGTTGACAAGCATCACAATTTTTAACATATTCGCAAGAGTCTTTAACTAGTGTATGCCAGTAGAAACCTGACTGCAAGACTTTGGCTGCAGTGCGATTACCAGCGTAATGCCCACCGTATGGACTATCATGACAAGCTTTAAGGATATCTTTTGTCTCGTGCTTGGGTACACATTTCTGGATTATCCCATCTATTACATGCCTATGTAGGTAAGGGTCATCCCAAAAGTAATGTTTTAAATCATTGAAGAAATTCTTTCTTTGATTGTAATCCATTCCGTTTGGTAAAAGCTTTCCTACTAGGAAATTAGCATAATCTACAAACCAAGGATCACGAGGTTCTATAACTGCAAGATATTCACTAGGCATATATTCATTAATGGGAATAGGATCCTCCATGATTCCTTCCATTCGTGACAAATGGTCGGCTACAGGGTTATCCTTTCCCCTCCTATCTACTATCTGCAAATCATATTCTTGTAGTAATAAAACCCATTTAATTAGACGGGGTTTAGCATCCTTCTTAGCTAGAAGATGTCTCAAAGCTTGATGGTCAGTATGAACTATTACTTTTGAATTGATGATATAGTGTCGAAACTTATCGCAAGGAATTCTTTCTCAGTTGTCGCATAGTTCCTTTGATCATCATTAAATACTCGACTAGCATATTGAATAATGTTGAGATTAGGACCATCTTTTTGTCCTAAAATAGCCCCAATAGCATAATCACTAGCATCACACATGATCTCAAATGGTTCATCCCATTTGGGTGGTTGAATAACTGGTGCAGAAATTTGTGCCTTTTTAACTGTTCGAAAGAATCATGGCAATATCTGTCAAAAGTAAAGAGAGTATCTTTATCTAAGAGACGAGTTAAAGGGGCGGCTATTTTTGCAAAATCTTTAATAAAGCGCCTATAGAAACCAGCATGTCCAAGGAAATTTTTCACCCCTTTTATATCTTGCGGAATTGGAAGTGTTTCTAAGGTGGCTAAATTCGAACTATCAATCTTAATATTCTTTTCAGAAACCTTATGCCCGAAAACTATACCTCCCCTTACCTGAAGCGGCAACGCTCCCAATTTAGTACCATCTTAGTTTGTTTACACCACTTCAAAACTCTATGAAGATTATAGAGACATTGTTTAAAAGTAGTTCTATAGACAACAAAATTATCCATTATAACTTCCATGGAACTTTCCACAAAACTATCAAAAATCTTTAGAACACACTCTTGAAAAGTAGCAGCTGCATTACACAATCCAAAAGGCATTAATCGATAAGCATAGGTTCCATAGGGATATGTGAAAGTAGTTTTTTCTTGATCTTTGGGTTGGATAGCTATTTGAGAAAATCTAGAATATATCCATCAAGAAAACAAAAGTAAGAGTTAACAAACATCCTTTCCATAATAACATTAATGAGGGGAAGTTGCCTATGCATTTTTATGGTTTCTCTATTCAACTTCCTAAAGTCAATACACATTCTATATCCTGCTATCATTCTATCTAGGATTAATTCATCCTTATCATTATTAATTAGGGATTTCTATTTTCGTGCCCCTGGTTTGTTAGTTGTACTCAAATTTCCCCAGACGCTTAGTTTTTCATCACTTTCCCCCTCCCTCCATTCCAAAACCCTCACATGCGCTCGGACGGAGGGATACCGTCAAGTTAAAGGCTTGACTGTTACATGCTGATAGGTGGGACCACGTTGGGGCAGGTCCTGTGTTGAGCATTACGTTATGTCGCCTCGATCATTATGTGGTGACGAGTGGGGCTGTGTTGGGATGGGTCCTGCATACATGGTGAAGGGTGGGGCCGTGTTGGGACGAGTCTTGCATACATGGTGAAGGTGTGGCCGCATGGAGACATGTCGGACTGGCCATTCTTGCTCCGAGCCTAGAAAAGCTCCCACACCACCCCTACGCTCCGCTCCCCCGCTGTCATGCCCTCCTACCTAAGAGCCCCTCCTACCTTATGTCGTCCTGGCCCCCAAGCCGCCCCCTCCCCCTATCCGTGGATCCCACTTCGGCTCCGCTTCCTCCCCCGCTAGATCTACCACTTTCGCGGAACAGTATGCGATGCCAGCAGGTGTACCGGTCCTCCCCGTCGAGCGCGGAGAAGATTGGGTGGAATTGGAGGGATATAACGCATGGATTCTATCTAGGTAAGTATTATTTCCCTTTATGGATTGATTATAGGCAATAACTGAGTGCGAACCTCCGGTGCTCAGCTAACTGCCTTGCTTTTCGAATAGGATTGATCCAGCGCTGCCATTTCGGCTGGCGGTTAAACTGGATACTAGCGTAATTCGTGGTTGTGAATGGTATCTCTCTGGATTTTATTTCCCAGTGGTGGTTGCAACCTCCATAACTCTCATAGATTTGAAAGATAAAATATATTCTAAATTCCCCTGGAGTAATGGCGATTCAGTTGATTTGCAATATTTCAACATTAGCGAGCAAAGATTGCTCCCACTAACTAGCAAAGCTGATTTGGTAATGCTTTTCTCTTTAAATGTTGTTAAACATTTTGGTCGAATTCGTCTCCATGTGCAACCTAAAGTTGAACACATGGGAAAGAGGGCTAAAGCATCATCAGGTGGTCAGGCATCATCCGGTGGTCGGGCATCATGTGTCTCTATTGTCTCTGCTAATAGTGTGTGCCCCCGCGCTCCTTGTAGGTCCGCAAAAGTACCATATGTTCGCACTGCAAGTGTAAGCCAAATCGCTCGTGCGGCCGATGTGGAGGACGAAGCAGAGCCTACCGAGGGAGCGCCTCCACTAGATGATGAGGATGAGTTGATGTTTCCCGAATTAGTAGTTAGATTCAGTAACCAGACACTAGAGGATCAATACACGGAGGAATTGGCCCACGGTGCCAGACTTGATGACACTAATGAAGAAGAGAACGAGGATAACAATGACAGTCTCGTTTTAGCCGAGTACGATGGTGAGGACTTGCCAGTAATTGAGTGGGACAGGAATGATCCTAAGATTTCAGAAGGCACCGTATTTGAAACAATGTGGGACTATCGTAATGACCTTACTACATATTGCATCTGCACCAATAATGATTATGTTGTTATTAAGAGTGAGCCAGCAAGGTTCACAGTGAAGTGCCCATACAAGAGGTGTAGGTGGAGGATGCATGCATCCACTATGATCAGGAGTAGTTTGGTTCAGGTATTACAACCAGTTGTGTATTTTAGATCATTGTGTAGAATTTGTTAACTGTACCTGACATTTTCATTATGTTTCAGATAAAAGGTAACCGGTTCGAACATTCTTGTCCACCTCAAGGGGGACAACCAAAGGACAAAACAAAACTAGCAAAGGCTAGGTGGTTAGTAGATGCAATTGTGGATTGGATGAGAGCGAACCCATCACTTGGTGCAATAGCGCTCATAAAAAAAGTTTCTGAAAAGTTTAATTTTACAGTACCTTACATGAGGATGTTCTATGCAAAGGAAATGGCTCTTGATAGGATCAATGGTCCATGGAATGAAAGCTTTCAGTTGCTTTACAGCTTCAAACCTGAAGTGGAGATGGCTAGTCCAAGTAGTGTTGTACAGATAGACATGCATAAATTTTAGTACAAAATAAGAGGGAAGACAATGGAGAAGGAGTGCTTTAGAAGGGCTTTTGTTTATTTCAAAGCTTGCTGGCAAGGGTTTCTGGATGGTTGGAGGCCTTATTTGGCCATGGATGCAACAACTCTTCATGGAAGATTTAAAAGACAGCTAGTAGCTGCTACTGCAGTTGATGGCCACAATTGAATGTTCCGTGTTGCTTTTGGAGTTTTGGAGATTGAGTCAGAGGAAAGTTGGACTTGGTTTTTGGAGAATTTGCGTGACCTTATAGGTCATCCACCATAACTTACTATCCACACGAACGCTTGCAAAGGTTTGGAGAAAGTTGTAGAAGCAGTATTCCCTGGAGTGGATCATAGGGAATGTATGCGATACTTAGTGTAGAATTTTAAAAAGAAATTCAAGGGTAAAGCTTATACTGACAACCTATGGCCAGCTTCATACACATACAGTTTTAGGAAGCATCTGTATCACTTGGAAGTGTTGTATAAACAAAAACCTGCGGTGAAGGAGTACTTGGATGCACATCATGGAATGGTGTGGTCAAGAAGCCAATTCAATGAAATTTGCAAGATAGACTATGTGACAAGTAACCTTGCAGAGAGTTTTAATGCAAAGGTCAAGTCATTGAAAGGGCTTATGCTGTGGCAAATATTTGATAAGATTAGGAAGATGATCATGATAAAGATAAATTTGCATTAAAGAATTGAATCAACAGTATATGCTAGCCATCTCATCCTCCCATCTTTGATTTAGGCTTTGCATGCCATGGAAAAAATTGAAGATGAAATGCATTAGAAAAGGAATGGAGTCCGAGGTAATGTACACTAACAGTAAAGATAGGCAATGGAGGTATCCAGTGAGTTTGGCTGACAGGACATGCCATTGCAGGCAATGGCAGCTCCATGGGAAACCCTACATACATGCATTGTTTTTCATGGGTGTTCTAGGAGGTGAACAGGGTGAAGTTGATCAGTATGTGTTGGAGTATTTCTGTTGCCCAGTTTAGGGCAGCATATGCTTAGAATGTTCCAGCCTTGTTGGGAAAAGACCAATGGATGGAAGTGAATCCAGGCTTCAAGCTATACCCTCCAGTCTTTACTATACCGGCATGTAGGCCAAGGAAGAATATGATGAGAGCTAGTGCAGAGGGTGGTCCACCACCTTGACAACGTAAGTGCAAACGTTGTGGGATCCTAGGGCACGTTGCTAGGCTTTGTAAAAATGTAGTGGACCTAGCTTACGGAATGGATGATCAGGCGGGAGCAGCAAATGCAGATGAGAATGAAGTATCTGAACGAGAGGAGAATGAAGCAATGGATACATTGCAGATTGAACCAACGGATCGAGAGGAGATTGAATAAAATGTAGGGGAGATTGAACCATATCTAGGGGAGATTGAACCAGATGCAGGGGAGATTGAACCAGATGCAGGGGGGATTGAACCAATGGATCGAGAGGAGATTGAACCAAATGCATGGGAGATTGAAGCAATTTATTCATTGGAAGAAGAGTTCAAAAGTAAAGGAATTACACAAGAGGATATTGAAGAAATTATGCCAATGCATTTTGAACCGTATGAACAAATGAATCAAAACATGGTTAAACCAATTGTACACAGACTGAAGCACTTGATTCATTGGATGCAGAGAAAAAGAACAAAGGGAACAAACAAAAGAAGCTGATGGTGGACTCTGAGAATAATCTAGCCTAGACCACCGGGAGCAAGGTGGTGAACTCCGAGAATATTCCAGCGAAAAAAACTAGGAGCAAGAAAAAATGAATTTGAATTATTAATTTGAATTTGTATGATGAATTTGAACTACTATCAATGTTTGTATTGAATTTGAACTACTGTCAATGTTTGTGACGCTCCCAAGTTTGTATGTTGGATAACCCCTTAATGTATGTGTTATTGCAAGTTTCTATTGTCATCCACCTAGTTGCTTAGCATTGCTCAGTTTTGCCCTCGACATGTGGTCAACACATGGGGTTTAGCTAGTTCATGGCTTAGACCATAGCAAACATTGACCAATTGATCAAAATTTGGCACACTTGTGTATCCTGGATTGATTTACCATATGAAATTGGAAGTTTTGGATTTACTTATAGTTAGCCACATTTTCTTTTTCTAAGTGTTTAAATTCAAATAAATGGTTTTAGGGTTAGTTTAATTCAAAAAATAAGTCAAAACATAGTGCAACCTTCGCATGGAGTCTTGTTATGTTACCTACAACCTAGCATGAATAATAAAGGAAAAGGAAGTAAAGAGAAATGGACTTATCCCCTAAACCACTTCTTAAATCCTTCTTGGAATGAGCTACTAGCTATGAAGATGCATGGCTTTCTACTCAATCAACCTCCAAGATAACCCATCCTAAAACATACTTTGTCTAAATGAGGCCAAATTTGGCACACTTGTGTATCTGTGAGTTGCTAATAATATAATGTCAGGCAAGATGGATTATTTTGTTCAAATAACACATTTTCCATTTGTTATGCCAAAAGATTGAATTTCCCTTAGTCATTTTTTATCTGAGCGCCCTTTTTTCCTTAGCTCTACTCAGTTTTCCCCTTCCGCTAAAGTTTTCCTCAGTTTTCCCCTCCGACTAAAGTTTTCCTCACTTTTCCCCTCTCTTATGTCTCAGTTGGGCTAGCGCTTTGATTGGTCGAGATGTATGTCACACGGATCTTGGCCAACCACCGTTGGATACATCATGATCCGACAGGCTGGAGGTCTCTCTCCCGATGGGCGCACCTAACCTTGTACGGCGAGGAGAGCCCGACAGGCTGGATGTCTCTCCCTCCCTTTCCTTGACGCACGTATACTAGCTGCATCAACTAGCGCTCAGTTTGGCTGCGCTCTGATTGGTCGAGATGTATGTCACACGGATCTTGGCCAACAACCGTTGGATACATCATGATCAGACGGGATGGAGGTATATCTCTCCCGTTGGGCTACAGAGAGGAGATCCCGATGAGCTGGATGTCTCTCCCTCCCTTTCCCTATCACACGTATACCAGCCGCATATTCCTCCCCTCCCATCGACGTACGGCGGCGCGGATCTAAGCGTGGCGATCTGAATGGCGTGCGGAGGCGTGGACATAAGCGTGGCAGTTGTAATGTCACACGGTGGCGCGGACATACGTGCGGGGGTACGAACGGCTTGCGGTGGCGCGGATCTAAGCGCGGCTGCTCGAACGGCGTCTCGCGGCGGGATTGTTTGTTTGCGGTACCAAACTTCCCGGGCGAGTGCATCCCAGTACCCGAGTTGTCATCAATTGCGCGGAGGGGCCGTAGTAGAATAGCCAATTGTCCAGAAGGGCCAAATGGGGGTGAATACAAATGTAACGGCCAAATCATCGTTTGAACCAGACAAAAAATGGTTGAACTCAAATACCGCCGTTAGGCCAACTCTTCTTGGCCCGTCCTGTCAGTATTCCCTATTATCTTTTGTGGTCGTGGATTGGCTTACCCCTGTGTGGACCAGATCTATTTATTTGCTCTGCTCTGGTCTTCTCCCCTGCTCCCCTCCCCATAACATTTGCTCAGCTCCGGCTGCTCGTCTCTGATCGGAGCTCGCACTTGCTCTAATTTGCGTCCCCGCCATGTCCGGTCAACCTCCCACGCCTCTAATCGAAGCTCGCAGCCATCACCGTCGCATCGTCCGCCGTATTGGAGCTTCGCGTCCCCGGACTAATATCTCACCTCTGGCTAGTCCTTCTCGCACAGCGGAGCGCGTCCCGTCGGGCGATCTAGGACGGCGACCGACCTTGGGAAGTTGCGTGCTGTCGCGCACCCTAGGCATGGTAGCCCTAGCACAGCAGTTCGACGACCACGCTCTCATGGCCATCGTGCCGGGCGTCCGTCTCGCCGTGTTGCCGGCAGAGTTGCTGTCGGTGTTCAGGTCTCGTTTTGGGATCAGACGAAATAAGGTCAAGATTGAGGTATGCGCGCCGCCATTCGATTTTTTCGTCTGGTTCGAGCACAGCTTAGACACCGAGCGCGTTCTGCATTCTTCCCGTTCTTTTGAGTGCTACGGGGAGAAAATGAGCTTCATGCGTTGGCATCGCGCCTGTGGGTGGGACGATCGCTTGGGGAGCTTTGTTTCTTCTCCAAACTCGGCTTTGACGGCCTCCTATTGGATGCTTGGGAGCCGGAGGCCCTCAAGCAGGTCGTCAGTAGCCTTAGCGGCAAGCTGGTGGAAATCATGCCACCGAGCGATAGATGGATCATCGAGGTAAAGGCATGGTGGAAAGATCCTGACGCCGTTCCTAAGATGTACGAGGTGCAGATTCGAAGCAGGGCAGGGCGGCAGCTTTGCTGGAAGCACCCGGTCATCATCCACCTGGAGGAGGTTCTCGAATCGATACATGGCATTCAGGGCCCCGAAGAGGCTGCCAGAAAGCGTCCTCATCGCTTGCAGTGTTGGCCTGGAAGGATCGATGGCACAAGACCACCACCGTTTCGTGACGGCGCACACAATTTCGGTGGGGGACCTAGGCTTGGACAAGCTGGTGGTTCTGATTTTCCTCGAGTGAAGACAAAGCTCTAGTGAACTGCCGTGGTATGTGTGGCTAATGAATTTGTAGTATGAAGAGCGTAGCAGGAAGTTATCATCGACTAAAAATGTGTAATAGTTTGAATCGATGTAGTACGTGTGGGTAATGAATTTGAAGTAGTATGTGTGTGTAATAGTTTGAATCGATGTAGTATGTGTGGGTAATGAATTTGATGTAGTGTGTGTGTAATAGTTTGAATCGATGTAGTTGAACACCGTGCTTTATAATTTTTGTGAATAACCAAGGACAACCTCATGAAAAGAGGGTGGTCTGACAATGAGCAATGTCAATTCTGTGGATGCCAGGAAAATGTAGTCCATCTCCTCTTCAAGTACAAGGTAGCTATATTTGTAACACGATGAACTGCACGACCATTTTGCAGACAATACAAGAGAAAGGAAAAATGGTTTACATACATGAGCATTTAAAATCTGTAATGTCTCGATAAAAATGCCAGTTAACTGGATTTAACAACGACTAGTAATTGAAGGAAATACACACTTGATAGTATTTGCTTACAACAGTAGTACTTCCATACAAAAGGGTCTTATACCTGCACAAAAGTGGGCTAAACTTCCTACTAGTTTATAGAACAATTCGTCAGCATTTCATCTACAAAATTCATTCTTCAGTCTGAACTTAACTTTTCTACACTGAAGAAACTACAGATCTCCACCAGAAAAGTTGGCTGGCCAATTGCCTTGAGAGGACATAAGTTCTTTGATCATTTAACCCAAACTGATCTATTGCCTCCCGCCAAACTACAAGAAATCTGCATCGTTCATGCACGAGCGATTTGCGTGCGCTAGTCCCGGTTTAGTTGGACAATCCACACCACCGCAACGAATTCTTCGAAACTGAAATTCAGCATCTTCTTCTTGGGATCATAGGTCCATGTGAACTAGAACATGAATTCCGGTGCTGAGCTAATGCCCGCCGCCGGCTCCGGCTGTCGAACAATCCAGCATGCTGAGTGTAGACACTTGGTCTCTGCCACGGTACGGCCTCTGACGGTGCGTTGGATGGAGCATGTTTGCTACAGACGGCGTGTTCCCAGCCTCCCCCACTGCAGTAAGGTAGCTCGCGCCGAAGCATGGACGCGAGAGTTCCTAGAACTTGGCGCTGCCCTATTTGAGGGTGTGTACCCTCGGTGGCATGCTCTCGTTAATGATTTGATACATACTTTGTTCCCACTGCCTAGAGCATGCCATAATACCGCCACGCGATTTCTCTACATCGCTCTCTTGGCCCTTCTTGCTGCATCCGGTGCCGGCAACACAAGCGCCACCACCACGGCTGATTTGGCACATTCAGTGAAATCATCCGCCTGGCAGGGCAATGGGAGACTGGCCTTGAAGTAGAGCTTCATGGCCTGCCTTAGAGGGGCTAAATACCCCAGTTTCGGCGGCTGTCGTGGCAGCGGCGGCGGCTGCTTAGGCGGGGCCATGTTACCCTAGGTGGTGCGACACGGAGGAGCTTCGCAAGGTGAACTTGTCGGAGAAGGGGAGTGAAAGACTGAATGTAGGTTTGAACTACGGGCACGCGTGAAATTAACCATCTCAGATTTCCTTAGAGGGTAATAATTCGACACTCGTTGCATTAGCCGCTCAATCTTTATTTCCCTTCTCAGCATAAGAGTGCGAACGTATTAAAAAGATCGGTCGCGGCTATCCACCTCATCAGGCAATGTACCAGGACAGGTAGGAGACCGGGTTTCATTTTAGAAATGTTGACGATTGTGCCCTTATGTTTATACGATATTATTTCTATGCCACCATGTACCGTCGATTGTAGCAAAACCATCAAAAACAGGGGATGCCGATGTGGCGTGTTTTCTTTTTTTAAAGGGCATCAAAAATAGGGGATGTCGACGTGGCATGTTTTATGACGGGCGGGCCTGCCTCCTCCACCTTCGACGGTGCACATCCCAGCTTCGTGGGCTGGTGCCGCCCACCAACACATTATTGTGCAATTTTCCGTGTGGAACCTGAATTCTGGCGCTGAGCTGATGCCCGCCACCGGCTCCAGTTGTCGAACACAGAGAATTCTGAAAGAAGCTACTAAAAATAAATACTTTGAATTCTAAAAGTACTAAAATTAAATACATTACAATTTTGTCTGAAAGGTAATACGCATACTGCTGATCGAAATAATATAAATACAGTACAAATTTCTACTTAGAAAAATAGACCTGAAAATGCTAGTAAATAACCTAGGATGAATATAGGATTCATTCTCCCCTAAATATTTCGTCATCGTTGGCTCCCGCGTGCTGCAACACATATTCAGAGAACTCACTCCGTCTACAATGTGCTGCCAGTATCTCGTCCAGAGGGTAAGGCCTCGGTGTATGTTCCAGACTTAAGCCATACATTACCTTTGTTGGTTCCTCTTCCTAGGCTTGAACCTCATGATCGTACAGTGTGATATAATTCCTGTAGTATATGCAACCGGGTTTGACTGTGGGGTGTAACCAGGTGTCAATGGAGATAGACCAATTGTAATCAACAAAGAGGGCACGACTTCCAATGTCACCGACGGCCTCGAGAGAGCGGTTCTCCGTGTCCACCCGGTACAACACCGGTTGCCCTTTGGCCAAATCCCCATACAACACAAGAAGCAGATCACCATTTGACTCCACAAGGTAAAAATTCTAGGTTCCGCATACCTATTCAAAGACTGGGGCTGAAATTATTTTGGCCATCATGTCAGTGCTCGCGCGCTGCTCTAACTGGATGTTGGTCGACAAGATGTCCCCATTCTCAAGTAATGCATATACTTCCCCTCGGAATGCCGTCATGCAGTCCAAAAGCGTATTAGGAGGTGGCGAATACAATCCTTCTCCAAATGATTCATTGATTTTCCCCGTTGGGGTGCTCTCATCGGCCCATGCAATATGATCTGGATAATCAGTGCAAACGAACATCATCGTCGGGGACTTCGTCACGACGACAGATTGCAGAAGATTAGATAGTATGTGTGCTTGAAACTCAGTGTTAGACTTATGAGTGATTGGGTTCATAAGCCGAATATGGTATGGCTCCACCCTCTGAGAAAGCATGATGACGCCACGAGAAACACCGATGAAGTAGAATCTTTTGGAAGAAGAGAGCATCAGTTAGCACTAAGATGTTTACAATGGAAAATACCAATAAATGAATGTCATATATATATATATATATATATATATATATATGTATCGGATGTGAATGTGAACCTGCGATGGACGTCCATTAGATTTGTCCTGAAGCAACAACCAGTGACGAGGTTGAGGAAGGTGAAGTCGCCAATGTCTAGAAGTGTGTGATCTATCATGATCCAGTTGTTGAGATGGAATTCAGGCATCTTTAAAGTGCGGCGCCAATCGGTGCAGACTTCCCGACAAGCAGCATAGGTGTCAATGTACTCCTCTTTCTGTAGCAAGTAGTCGGCGATCTTGCGAAGTGGGTCGGTCGGGAGATCGGACCAGTTCCTCTTCATCCGGCTACTGGCCATGGATTACGTGTGGGAATGTTTTAATCGAGGAAGAAAGAAGAACTACCACTGCGAGGAGAAGAAGAAGAGGAGAACAGACGAGGGAGACGAAGCGGAACTTCCACTGTGAGGAGACGAGGGAGAAGAAGCGGAACTGCCACTTCAAGTTTGGATCAAGGGGCTTTTTTCGGAACTAGCGCGTGAACCAGCCATGCACTACATGCAAGTTTTGATCAAACACACTGACATGTGGGACCTGCTAAAAAATTCCATGAAGTGCTACCGTGCATAGTGCGCTGAAAGGTGGCATGTTTTCTGACTGGCGGGCCCGCCTCCTCTAGCTTCGACGGCGCGCGTCTCAGGTTCGAGGGCTGGTGCCGCCCACCAACACATCATTTTGCAATTTTCCATGTTTTGTCGCAACCAGCTCCACTCCGCTCCTCTGCTCCTGCCGCCGCCACTCCGCTCAGTCGTGCACTGCTCTTGTCGTCCCCTTGGGTCGTCGTCCTCCTGCCGTCCCCTCTCTGCCATACCCTCACGTCCCCTCCCCTCCCTGCCCTATCTTCTTGCCACCGTCCACCGCCCAGGCGCGTCTGGAAACGAAAACCAAGAGTCGGCTATTGGGTTAGGCGCCCAACAACGTTGGTGATCTGGATCCCGCTCGGAGATGGATCCTGCGAGGCTTG
This sequence comes from Avena insularis, assembly GCA_023614405.1. NCBI lineage: Eukaryota > Viridiplantae > Streptophyta > Magnoliopsida > Poales > Poaceae > Avena > Avena insularis. The sequence goes on along the minus strand of CM042686.1, from coordinate 241,958,769 downwards.
AGAACACGAAGATGGGTCTTGCACGGCTGGAGAGCACGGAATCTCCTTCAAGTTTGGAGAGCATAGAGGACAACAAAATAGGGGAAGAGCAAGCGGGGTGCAGAGCTTTGGAGGTATGGAGCCCAGAGAAGGTGCCATGCGTCCACATTGAAGGGTAAGAACTATGATTCCTTTTCTGCATACCCCAATTAGCGTTTCTAGTCCCGTGGTGATGGCAAGAATATGTGTTGGTAACCGCAGGACTTCTGTACACCTTGTCCTTGAGCATGATGCTTTGTCAAGTGAGCATGAAGGCACTGAAATGTGTGGCGGTGCGGATGATGATGAGAAAGCATATCTAGACGTGGCTGCTGACCCTGATAGGATGGAGAGTAGGGAATATTTGGTTGACTCGAGCTTTGAGCCTGACTATGGGACTGATGAGAAGAGGAATGTGAAGATGTGGAAATGTCATGTAGATACGATGACGAAGACGAGGACACGCCAGTGATACACTTTGATAGGGACAATCCTACAATTGATGAGGGGACTGTCTTTGAGAATGTGGAGGACTACAAATATGTAGTTGCAACCTATGGGAGCAGAGTCAGCATATTATCCCATCCGATATGCCAGGAACGCGCGAACTTTATTTTCAGGATCAGCCGAGTTTCGACTAGTTTCAAAGACAAAGACAACTAAAACATGGCCATCATATATAGATTATGACGATAATCGACTATGACTCAAGTGACCCGGATCCAAAGAGGGCATTAAGATACCGTACATAGATTTAATTTATGCTTCAGTGGCCCTAATCGACTATGACGCTCCCGCAGTCTCCATCATCGACGATGTTGTCCGCGTCGCCGCCAGCCTCCTCCGCATCGGAATCGATGCCGATGTTCCCGGCAGTGTTTCTCCTCCTCATGGATTCTTCACGGCGCGCCGCATCGATAATGGTGGAGGTTGTACGCCCATGCACTGTCTAGAAGTGCTGCCTCCCTTCGGGGTTGCACAGATTCGGGTGGATCTCCCGCCGGTGGGTTCCTCATAGCTCAATCAACGCAGCCCGCTCCTTTTTGAACAGCTTTCGCTAGTACGTGCTCGTGCGCGAGTACCGTGTTATTGCCCTCTTCCGCTCCGGCAGCTGGCGGCGGCGCTCCTCGATCTGCCTTGCCAACGCGTTGTCGCGCAAGAGCGGCGCGACAGGAACCCCGGCATAGCTGAGCTCGAAGTCGGCCGGAAGCCTCACGAACGGCGGCGCGAGTATGTCGTAGTGGGCAAACATCTGATCCTCGTGCAAGCTGAGTTTGGGCCTCTCCCTCTCCATGGCGATGAAGGAACACGATATGAGCTTCGGCCCCGAGGTTAAGGGCATAAGGGCAAGGACATAGGCCCAGCGTCATTGCCACTACCAATAAGTTCGCAGAACAGAATTCTCGCGGATCGCCATCGCGAAGGACATCCTTATCGTCCATGCACCCTGATCCAACGGCGCCTAAAAATCAGGGATCGGGTCTTCTAGAAGCCCGGAGCGGTTGCTGGTTAGCTCTATGTCTGAATTGTTTGTGGCCAACGGTTGTTGTTGAAAATAATACACATTTCAATGACACTGGTGGATCCATATGTGGTTTGTGAAAAGAACACACATGCAATGACTCTAGCTGTGGATAATGAGAAGAACACACATGCAATGACACTGGTGCATCCATATGTGGATTGTGAAAAGAACACACATGCAATGACTCTAGTTGTTGTTAGTAAAAGGAACACACATGCAATGACGCTGGTGGATCCATGTGTGGTCTCTGAAGAGAACACACATTTCAATGACACTGGTGGATCCATATGTGGTCTTTGAAAAGAACACACATGAAATGACTCCAGGTGTGGTTAATGAAAGAATACAGATTACAATGACAATGGTAGATCCATATGTGGTTTGTGAAAAGAACACACATGCAATGACTCTAGTTGTGCTTAATGAGAAGAACACACATGCAATGACACCGGTGGATCCATAGGTGGATTGTGAAAAGAACACACATGCAATGACTCTAGTTGTTGTTAGTAAAAAGAACACACATGCAATGACACTGGTGGATCCATATGTGGTCTTTGAAAAGAACAGTCATGAAATCACTCCAGATGTGGTTAATGAAAGAATGCACATTTCAATGACAATGGTGGTTCCATATGTGGTCTGTGAAAAGAACACACATGCAATGACTCTAGCTGTGGTTAATGAGAAGAACACACATGCAATGACACTAGTGGATCCATAGGTGGATTGTGAAAAGAACACACATGCAATGAACTCTGGTGGAACCACATGCAATGACACTGGTGGATCCATGTGTGGTTTGCGAAGAGAACACATATGCAATGACACTGGTGGATCCAGATGTGGTCTGTGAAAAGAATAGTCATGAAATGACTCTAGTTGTTATTAGTAAAAAGAACACACATGCAATGACACTGGTGGATCCATCTGTGGTCTCTAAAGAGAACACACATGCAATGACTCTAGATGTGGCTAATGAGAAGAACACACATGCAATAACACTAGTGGATCCATAGGTGGATTGTGAAAAGAACACACATGCAATGACTCTAGTTGTTGTTAGTAAAAAGAACACACATGCAATGACACTGGTGGCTCCATGTGTGGTTTCTGAAGAGAAGACACATTTCAATGACAGTGGATCCATATGTGGTTTGTGAAAATAACACTCATCCAGTGACTCCAGATGTGGTCTCTGAGAAGAACACACATGAAATGGCACTAGTGGATCCATAGGTGGGTTGTGAAAAGAACACAAATGCAATGACTCTAGTTGTTGTTAGTAAAAAGAACACACATGCAATGACACTGGTGGATCCATGTGTGGTCTCTGAAGAGAACACACATTTCAATGACATTGGTGGATCCATATGTGGTCTGTGACAAGAATAGACGTGGAATGACTCCAAATGTGGTTAATGAAAGAATACACATTTCAATGACAATGGTGGTTCCATATGTGGTCTGTGAAAAGAACACACATGCAATGACTTTAGTTGTGGTTAATGAGAAGAACACACATGATGACACTGGTGGATCCATAGATGGATTGTGGAAAGACCACACATGCATTGAACTCTGGTGGAACCACATGCAATGACACTGGTGGATCCATGTGTGGTATGTGAAGAGAACACACATTTCAATGACAATAGTGGATCCATATGTGGTCTATGAAAAGAATAGACATGAAATGACTCCAGGTGTGCTTAATGAAAGAACACACATTTCAATGACATTGGTGGATCCATATGTGGACTATGAAAAGAACACACATGCAATGACTCTAGCTGTGGTTAATGAGAAGAACACACATGCAATGACTTCGGTGGATCCATATGTGGATTATGAAAAGAAACACACATCATGCAATGACTCTAGTTGTTGTTAGTAAAAAGACCACACATGCAATGACACTGGTGGATCCATGTGTGGTCTCTGAAGAGAACATACATTTCAATGACACTGGTTGTTGTTAGTAAAAAGAACACACATCCCATGACACTGGTGGATCCATATGTGGTTTGTGAAAAGAACACACATGCAATGAGTCTAGCTGTGGTTAATGAGAAGAACACAATGCAATAACACTGGTGGATCCATATGTGGATTGTGAAAATAACACACATGCAATGACTTTAATTGTTGTTAGTAAAAAGAACACACATGCAATGATACTGGTGGATCCATGTGTGGTCTCTGAAGAGAGCACACATTTCAATGACACTGGTGGATTCATATGTGGTCTTTGAAAAGAACAATCATGAAATGACTCCAGGTGTGGTTAATGAAAGAATACACATTTCAATGTCAATGGTGGATCCAAATGTGGTTTGTGTAAAGAACACACATGCAATGACTCTAGCTTTGGTTAATGAGAGGAACACACATGCAATGACACTGGTGGATCCATATGTGGATTGTGAAAAGAACACACATGCAATGACTCTAGTTGTTGTTAGTAAAAAGAATACACATGCAATGACACTGGTGGATCCATGTGTGGTCTCTGAAGAGAGCACACATTTCAATGACACTGCTGGATCCATATGTGGTCTTTGAAAAGAACAGTCATGAAATAACTCCAGATGTGGTTAATGAAAGATTACACATTTCAATGACAGTGGTGGATCCATATGTGGTTTGTGAAAAGAACACTCATCCAGTGACTCCAGATGTGGTCTCTAAGAAGAACACACATGCAATGACACTGGTGGATCCATAGATGGATTGTGAAAAGAACACACATGCAATGACTCTAGTTGTTGTTAGTAAAAAGAACACAGATGAAATGACAATGGTGGATCCATGTGTGGTCTCTGAAGAGAACACACATTTCAATGACACTGGTGGATCCATATGTGGTCTGTGACAAGAATAGACGTGAAATGACTCCAGATGTGGTTAATGAAAGAATACACATTTCAATAACAATGGTGGTTCCATATGTGGTCTGTGAAAAGAACACACATGCAATGACTCTAGTTGTGGTTAATGAGAAGAACACACATGCAATGACACTGGTGGATCCATAGGTGGATTGTGAAAAGAACACACATGCATTGAACTCTGGTGGAACCACATGCAATGACACTGGTGGATCCATGTGTGGTCTGTGAAGAGAACACACATTTCAATGAGAATGGTGGATCCATATGTGGTCTATGAAAAGAATAGACATGAAATGACTCTAGGTGTGGTTAATGAAAGAACACACATTTCAATGACAATGGTGGATCCATATGTGGTATGTGAAAAGAACACACATTCAATGACTCTAGCTGTGGTTAATGAGAAGAAAACACATGCAATGACTTCGGTGATTCCATTGTCGATTGTGAAAAGAACACACATCATGCAATGACTCTAGTTGTTGTTAGTAAAAAGAACACACATGCAATGACACTGGTGGATCCATGTCTGGTCTCTGAAGAGAACACACATGCAATGACACTGGTGGATCCATAGGTGGATTGTGAAAAGAACACACATGCATTGAACTCTGGTGGAACCACATGCAATGACACTGGTGGATCCATGTGTGGTCTGTGAAGAGAACACACATTTCAATGACAATGGTGGATCCATATGTGGTCTATGAAAAGAATAGACATGAAATGACTCAAGGTGTGGTTAATGAAAGAACACACATTTCAATAACAATGGTGGATCCATATGTGGTATGTGAAAAGAACACACATGCAATGACTCTAGCTGTGGTTAATGAGAAGAACACACATGCAATGACTTCGGTGGATCCATATGTGGATTGTGAAAAGAACACACATCATGCAATGACTCTAGTTGTTGTTAGTAAAAAGAACACACATGCAATGATACTGGTGGATCCATGTGTGGTCTCTGAAGAGAACACACATTTCAATGACGCTGGTGGATTCATATGTGGTTTGTGAAAAGAACACACATGCAATGACTCTAGCTGTGGTTAATGAGAAGAACACACATGCAATGACACTAGTGGATCCATATGTGGATTGTGAAAATAACACACATGCAATAACTCAAATTTTTGTTAGTAAAAAGAACACACATGCAATGACACTGGTGGATCCATGTGTGGTCTCTGAAGAGAACACACATTTCAATGACACTGGTGGATCCATATGTGGTCTTTGAAAAGAACAGTCATGAAAAGACTCCAAGTGTGGTTAATGAAATAATACACATTTCACTGGCAATGGTGGATCCATATGTGGTTTGTGAAAAGAACACACATGCAATGACTCTAGCTATGGTTAATGAGAAGAACACACATGCAATGACACCGGTGGATCCATATGTGGATTGTGAAAAGAATACACATCAATGACTCTAGTTGTTGTTAGTAAAAAGAACACACATGCAATGACACTGGTGGATCCATGTGTGGTCTCTGAAGAGAACACACATTTCAATGACACTAGTGGATCCATATGTGGTCTTTGAAAAGAACAGTCATGAAATGACTCCAGATGTGGTTAATGAAAGAATACACATTTAAATGGCAATGGTGGTTCCATATCTGGTCTGTGAAAAGAACACACATGCAATGACTCTAGCTATGGGTAATGAGAAGAACACACATGCAATGACACTGGTGGATCCATAGGTGGATTGTGAAAAGAACACACATGCAATGAACTCTGGTGGAACCACATGCAATGACAGTGGTGGATCCATGTGTGGTATGTGAAGAGAACACACATGCAATGACACTGGTGGATCCAGATGTGGTCTGTGAAAAGAATAGTCATGAAATGACTCCAGTTATTGTTAGTAAAAAGAACACACATGCAATGACACTGGTGGATCCATGTGTGGTCTCTGACGAGAACACACATGCAATGACTCTAGATGTGGTTAACAAGAAGAAGACACATGCAATGACACTGGTGGATCCATAGGTGCATTGTGAAAAGAACACACATGCAATAACTCTAGTTGTTGTTAGTAAAAAGAACACACATGCAATGACACTGGTGGATCCATGTGTGGTCTCTAAAGAGAACACAAATTTCAATGACAATTGTGGATCCATATGTCGTTTGTGAAAAGAACACATATCCAGTGACTCCAGATGTGGTCTCTGAGAAGAACACACATGCAATGACTCTAGTTGTGGTTAATGAGAAGAACACACATGCAATGACACCAGTGGATCCATATGTGGATTGTGAAAAGAACACACATGCAATGACTCTAGTTGTTGTTAGTAAAAAGAACACACATGCAATGACACTGGTGGATCCATGTGTGGTCTCTGAAGAGAACACACATTTCAATGACAATGGTGGATCCATATGTGGTCTGTGAAAAGAATAGACATGAAATGACTCTAGATGTGGTTAATGAAAGAATACACATTTCAATGACAATGGTGGTTCTATATGTGGTCTGTGAAAAGAACACACATGCAATGACTCTAGTGGTGGTTAATGAGAAGAACACACATGCAATGACACTGGTGGATCTATAGGTGGATTGTGAAAAGAACACACATGCAATGAACTCTGGTCGAACCACATGCAATGACACTGGTGGATCCATGTGTGGTCTGTGAAGAGAACACACATTTCAATGACAATGGTGGATCCATATGTGGTCTGTGAAAAGAACACACATGCAATGACTCTAGTTGTTGTTAGTAAAAAGAACACACATGCAATGACACTGGTGCATCCATGTGTGGTCTCTAAAGAGAACACACATTTCAATGACAATGGTCGATCCATATGTGGTCTGTGAAAAGAATAGACATGAAATAACTCCAGATGTGGTTAATGAAAGAATACACATTTCAATGACAATGGTGGTTCCATATGTGGTCTGTGAAAATAACACACATGCAATGACTCTAGTGGTGGTTAATGAGAAGAACACACATGCAATGACACTGGTGGATCCATAGGTGGATTGTGAAAAGAACACATATGTAATGAACTCTGGTGGAACCACATGCAATGACACTGGTGGATCCATGTGTGGTCTGTGAAGAGAACACACATGCAATGACACTGGTGGATCCAGATGTGGTCTGTGAAAAGAATAGTCATGGAATGACTCCAGTTGTTGTTAGTAAAAAGAACACACATGCAATGACACTGGTGGATCCATGTGTGGTCTCCGAAAAAAAACATGCAATGACTCTAGGTGTGCTTAATGAGAAGAACACACATGCAATGGCACTGGTGGATCCATAGGTGGATTGTGGAAAGAACACACATGCAATGACTCTAGTTGTTGTTAGTAAAAAGAACACACATGCAATGACACTGGTGGATCCATGTGTGGTCTCTGAAGAGAACACACATTTCAATGACACTGGTGGAACCATATCTGGTCTCTGAAAAGCACATGCAATGACTCTAGCTATGTTTAATGAGACGAACACACATGCAATGACATTGGTGGATCCGTATGTGGTCTCTGAAGAGAACACACATTTCAATGACACTGGTGGATCCATATGTGGTCTTTGAAAAGAACAGTCATGAAATGACTCCCGGTGTGGTTACTGAAAGAATACACATTTCAATGACAATGGTGGATCCATTTGTGGTCTATGAAAATAACACACATGCAATGACTCTAGCTGTGATTAATCAGAAGAACACACATGCAATGACTCCGGTGGATCCATATGTGGATTCTGAAAAGAACACGCATGCAATGAACTCTGGTGGAACCACATGCAATGACACTAGTGGATCCATGTGTGGTATGTGAAGAGAACACACATGCAATGACACTGGTGGATCGAGATGTGGTCTGTGAAAAGAATAGTCATGAAATGACTCCAGTTATTGTTAGTATCACATTTCAATAACACTGGTGGATCCATGTGTGGTCTCTGAAGAGAACACACATTTCAATGACACTGGTGGATCCATATGTGGTCTTTGAAAAGAATAATCATGAAATGACTCTAGATGTGGTTAATGAAAGAATACACATTTCAATGACAATGGTGGTTCCATATGTGGTCTGTGAAAAGAACACACATGCAATGACTCTAGTGGTGGTTAATGAGAAGAATACACATGCAATGACACTGGTGGATCTATAGGTGGATTGTGAAAAGAACACACATTCAATGAACTCTGGTCGAACCACATGCAATGACACTGGTGGATCCATGTGTGGTCTGTGAAGAGAACACACATTTCAATGACAATGGTGGATCCATATGTGGTCTGTGAAAAGAACACACATGCAATGACTCTAGTTGTTGTTAGTAAAAAGAACACACATGCAATGACACTAGTGCATCCATGTGTGGTCTCTAAAGAGAACACACATTTCAATGACAATGGTCGATCCATATGTGGTCTGTGAAAAGAATAGACATGAAATGACTCCAGATGTGGTTAATGAAAGAATACACATTTCAATGACAATGGTGGTTCCATATGTGGTCTGTGAAAATAACACACATGCAATGACTCTAGTGGTGGTTAATGAGAAGAACACACATGCAATGACACTGGTGGATCCATAGGTGGATTGTGAAAAGAACACATATGTAATGAACTCTGGTGGAACCACATGCAATGACACTGGTGGATCCATGTGTGGTCTGTGAAGATAACACACATGCAATGACACTGGTGGATCCAGATGTGGTCTGTGAAAAGAATAGTCATGGAATGACTCCAGTTGTTGTTAGTAAAAAGAACCCACATGCAATGACACTGGTGGATCCATGTGTGGTCTCTAAAGAGAACACAAATTTCAATGACAATTGTGGATCCATATGTCGTTTGTGAAAAGAACACATATCCAGTGACTCCAGATGTGGTCTCTGAGAAGAACACACATGCAATGACACCGGTGGATCCATAGGTGGACTGTGAAAAGAACACACATGCAATGACTCTAGTTGTTGTTAGTAAAAAGAACACACATGCAATGACACTGGTGGATCCATGTGTGGTCTCTGAAGAGAACACACATTTCAATGACAATGGTGGATCCATATGTGGTCTGTGAAAAGAATAGACATGAAATGACTATAGATGTGGTTAATGAAAGAATACACATTTCAATGACAATGGTGGTTCAATATGTGGTCTGTGAAAAGAACACACATGCAATGACTCTAGTGGTGGTTAATGAGAAGAACACACATGCAATGACACTGGTGGATCTATAGGTGGATTGTGAAAAGAACACACATGCAATGAACTCTGGTCGAACCACATGCAATGACACTGGTGGATCCATGTGTGGTCTGTGAAGAGAACACACATTTCAATGACAATGGTGGATCCATATGTGGTCTGTGAAAAGAACACACATGCAATGACTCTAGTTGTTGTTAGTAAAAAGAACACACATGCAATGACACTGGTGCATCCATGTGTGGTCTCTAAAGAGAACACACATTTCAATGACAATGGTCGATCCATATGTGGTCTTTGAAAAGAATAGACATGACATAACTCCAGATGTGGTTAATAAAAGAATACACATTTCAATGACAATGGTGGTTCCATATGTGGTCTGTGAAAATAACACACATGCAATGACTCTAGTGGTGGTTAATGAGAAGAACACACATGCAATGACACTGGTGGATCCATAGGTGGATTGTGAAAAGAACACATATGTAATGAACTCTGGTGGAACCACATGCAATGACACTGGTGGATCCATGTGTGGTCTGTGAAGAGAACACACATGCAATGACACTGGTGGATCCAGATGTGGTCTGTGAAAAGAATAGTCATGGAATGACGCCAGTTGTTGTTAGTAAAAAGAACACACATGCAATGACACTGGTGGATCCATGTGTGCTCTTTGAAAAAAAACATGCAATGACTCTAGGTGTGCTTAATGAGAAGAACACACATGCAATGGCACTGGTGGATCCATAGGTGGATTGTGAAAAGAACACACATGCAATGACTCTAGTTGTTGTTAGTAAAAAGAACACACATTCCATGACACTGGTGGATCCATGTGTGGTCTCTGAAGAGAACACACATTTCAATGACACTGGTGGAACCATATCTGGTCTCTGAAAAGCACATGCAATGACTCTAGCTATGGTTAATGAGACGAACACACATGCAATGACATTGGTGGATCCGTATGTGGTCTCTGAAGAGAACACACATTTCAATGACACTGGTGGATCCATATGTGGTCTTTGAAAAGAACAGTCATGAAATGACTCCCGGTGTGGTTACTGAAAGAATACACATTTCAATGACAATGGTGGATCCATTTGTGGTCTATGAAAAGAACACACATGCAATGACTCTAGCTGTGGTTAATCAGAAGAACACACATGCAATGACACCGGTGGATCCATATGTGGATTCTGAAAAGAACACGCATGCAATGAACTCTGGTGGAACCACATGCAATGACACTGGTGGATCCATGTGTGGTATGTGAAGAGAACACACATGCAATGACACTGGTGGATCGAGATGTGGTCTGTGAAAAGAATAGTCATGAAATGACTCCAGTTATTGTTAGTATCACATTTCAATAACACTGGTGGATCCATGTGTGGTCTCTGAAGAGAACACACATTTCAATGACACTGGTGGATCCATATGTGGTCTTTGAAAAGAATAATCATGAAATGACTCCAGATGTGGTTAATGAAAGAATACACATTTCAATGACAATGGTGGTTCCATATGTGGTCTGTGAAAAGAACACACATGCAATGACTCTAGTGGTGGTTAATGAGAAGAACACACATGCAATGACACTGGTGGATCTATAGGTGGATTGTGAAAAGAACACACATGCAATGAACTCTGGTCGAACCACATGCAATGACACTGGTGGATCCATGTGTGGTCTGTGAAGAGAACACACATTTCAATGACAATGGTGGATCCATATGTGGTATGTGAAAAGAACACACATGCAATGACTCTAGTTGTTGTTAGTAAAAAGAACACACATGCAATGACACTAGTGCATCCATGTGTGGTCTCTAAAGAGAACACACATTTCAATGACAATGGTCGATCCATATGTGGTCTGTGAAAAGAATAGACATGAAATGACTCCAGATGTGGTTAATGAAAGAATACACATTTCAATGACAATGGTGGTTCCATATGTGGTATGTGAAAATAACACACAGGCAATGACTCTAGTGGTGGTTAATGAGAAGAACACACATGCAATGACACTGGTGGATCCATAGGTGGATTGTGAAAAGAACACATATGTAATGAACTCTGGTGGAACCACATGCAATGACACTGGTGGATCCATGTGTGGTCTGTGAAGAGAACACACATGCAATGATACTGGTGGATCCAGATGTGGTCTGTGAAAAGAATAGTCATGGAATGACTCCAGTTGTTGTTAGTAAAAAGAACACACATGCAATGACACTGGTGGATCCATCTGTGGTCTCTAAAAAAAACATGCAATGACTCTAGATGTGCTTAATGAGAAGAACACACATGCAATGGCACTGGTGGATCCATAGGTGGATTGTGAAAAGAACACACATGCAATGACTCTAGTTGTTGTTAGTAAAAAGAACACACATTCAATGACACTGGTGGATCCATGTGTGGTCTCTGAAGAGAACACACATTTCAATGACACTGGTGGAACCATATCTGGTCTCTGAAAAGCACATGCAATGACTCTAGCTATGGTTAATGAGACGAACACACATGCAATGACATTGGTGGATCCGTATGTGGTCTCTGAAGAGAACACACATTTCAATGACACTGGTGGATCCATATGTGGTCTTTGAAAAGAACAGTCATGAAATGACTCCAGGTGTGGTTACTGAAAGAATACACATTTCAATGACAATGGTGGATCCATTTGTGGCCTATGAAAAGAACACACATGCAATGACTCTAGCTATGGTTATTGAGAAGAACACACATGCAATGACACCGGTGGATCCATATGTGGATTATGAAAAGAACACACATGCAATGAACTCTGGTGGAACCACATGCAATGACACTGGTGGATCCATGTGTGGTATGTGAAGAGAACACACATGCAATGACACTGGTGGATCGAGATGGGGTCTATGAAAAGAATAGTCATGAAATGACTCTAGTTGTTGTTAGTATCACATTTCAATAACACTGGTGGATCCATGTGTGGTCTCTGAAGAGAACACACATTTCAATGACACTGGTGGATCCATATGTGGTCTTTGAATAGAACAATCATGAAATGACTCCAGATGTGGTTAATGAAAGAATACACATTTCAATGACAACGGTGGTTCCATATGTGGTCTGTGAAAAGAACATACATGCAATACTCTAGTTGTGGTTAATGAGAAGAACACACATGCAATGACACTGCTGGATCCATGATACATTGCAAATGTATCTATAATTTTTGATGTTCCATGCTTGGTTTTATCCACTTTTTGTGTTTTGTCCACACTTTGGAGTACTTTTCATATGATTTCTTGGACTAACCTATTAACAAGAGCCATAGTGCCAGCTGCCTGTTTTCTGCTGTTTTTGGTTCCAGGAAAGTCAGAAAATGAATATTCTCGGAATTGGACGGGACAAAAGCCAAAGTGCCTATTTTTCCGGAAGTCATCACATGCGAATCTGACGAGCAGAGAGGGCCAGGGGCCACCACACCACCTGGCCGCACGGGCCAGGCCTGGCCACGCCAGGGGGTGGTGTGGCCAGCCCAGGCACCCCCTCGGTCTCTCCTTCCGCCTATAAGATTACCTTGGGACAAAAACCCTAAGTACCCGATCAAAAATCCACGAAAGAGTCTGTAGCCGCCATCATCTCCATCCCTAGATCGGGAGGGATCTGAAACTCTTCCAGGCACCCTGCCAGAGAGGGGATTTCACCTTGGAGGCCTTCATCATCATCATGCAAGCCTCGGTGTGATGCGTGAGTAGTTCATCTTTGGACTACATGTCCATGTAGTAGCTAGATGGCTGGTTCTCCTCCTTTGTGCTTTCTTGCCTAGATCTTGTGAGCTCCGTTCATGATCAAGATAATCTATTTGTAATTCTGCATGTTGTGTTTGCGGGGATCCGATGGATATTGAGATGCTATTTCAGATTGATTATTGATTCTATCATGTCTTTGTTATTTGTGATCTTGCATGCTTTCCATTGTTAGTAGCTATCTTGGCCAAGTAGATGCTAGCAACTCCAAGAGTTAGTATTTATGCTCGATAGTGGGTTCATGCCTCTGGTAATCTGGGGAAGTGATAGAAATCTCTAAGGTACTAGATGTGTTGTTGCTACTAGGGAGAAAACAACAATCCTTTGTTCATAGAACAACCGTATTGTTTACTTTACACGCAATTCGTAAAGCAATAATCTTTTGCTTGCAACTTAATACTGGAGGGGGTTCGGATGATAAACTGAAGGTGGATTATTAGTCATAGATGCAGTTGGATGGCGGTCTCTGTATAATGTTGTAATGCCCAATCGAATCTCAAAGGAGTCAAGATGATTAGTCTATGCTTGTATTGCTTTCTCGATGTTTGTCAATTGCCCCACTGTAGTTTGTTCACCCAGCATGTTATCAATCTTAAGGAGAGCCACCTCTAGTGAACTATGGATCCCGGTCCTTTATTTACATACAATCTATAAACTGTTTACTGCTTTGTGTTTACTTTCTACAAACTATTACTTCCTTCCATTCGATACGTTTAATCCTTTGTTTTCAGCAAAACACGGTGAGATTGACAGCCTCATCGCAAGTTGGGGACAGAGTTCTATGATTGTGTTGTGCAGGTCTCCACGTTGCTACTAGCACCGGTAGTGTGCCCTGCCAAGGCTCAGCTAGCAACACCTTTGGGGTGTTTCCTTGCTCCTACTGGTTCGATTAAACCTTGGTTTCATAACGAAGGGAAACCTGCTGTTGTGCTCATCATACCTTCCTCTTGGGGTTCCCAACGAGCTCTACATCAACACTGAGCCATCAAGCATTTTTCTGGCGCCGTTGTCGGGGAGTCAAGGACATCTTCACAAGGGGAGTCCCTCATAACCAATCTCTTTACTTTGTTATTTTTGTTTTTCTTAGATTCTTTTTGTTTTGTTTGCTTGTTTCTTTATCAAAAACACAAAAAATTAGTTTTACTATTTTTCTTTCTTATTTGAAAACCCAAAAAAATGACTACTCTTGAAAACACTAAGTTGTGTGACTTCACTAGCACCAACAACAATGATTTTATGAGCACACCTATTGCTCCACTTGTGCCTGAAGATACTTTCTTTGAGATAAAACCTGCTTTACTCAATCTTGTTATGAGAGAACAATTTTCTGGTATTGGTAATGAAGATGCTGCTGCCCATCTAAATAACTTTGTTGAACTTTGTGAGATGCAAAAGCATAGGGATGTAGATGGTGATATTATTAAGCTGAAATTGTTTCCTTTCTATTTGAGAGGAGAAGCTAAAGAATGGTTTAATTCCTTGACTAAGAATAGTATTGATTCTTGGACTAAGTGCAAAGATGCTTTCATTGGAAAGTACTATCCTCCTGCTAAGATTATATCTATGAGAATTGAAATAATGAAGTTTAAACAATCTGATAATGAACATGTTGCTCAAGCTTGGGAAAGAATGAAATCTTTGGTAAAGAATTGTCCCACTCATGGACTGACTGCTTGGATGATCATCCAAACTTTTTATGCAGGATTGAACTATTCTTCAAGGAACCTATTGGACTCTGCTGCTGGAGGTACCGTTATGACCATTACTTTGGGTGCTGCAACAAAACTTCTGGACAATATGATGGTTAATTATTCTGAATGGCATACTGAGAGAGCTCCACAAGGTAAGAAGGTAAATTCTGTTGAGGAAACTTCCTCCTTGAGTGATAAGATTGATATTATTATGTCTATGCTTGTTAATGGGAAAGCCCATATTGATCCAAATAATGTTCCTTTAGCTTCTTTGGTTGCTCAAGAAGATCAAGTTGATGTGAACTTCATAAGAAATAATAATTTTGGCAACAATGCTTATGGTAATAACAATTATAGGCCCTACCCTCCTAATAATACTTATGGCTATAATGGTAAACCTGGATTACCTAGTGAAGGAAGAATTTTAGAAGTTGAAAGAGCCACTAAAAACTTCATGCAAATGCAATATGAGCAAAATAAACTATTCACTAAAACTATGGAGGAACAATCTATCATTTTGAAGAACATTAGCCATCAACTTGAGAGTCTAAATAGGGAAATTCCTAGTTTACAATTGAAACTCTCTAATGCTAAAAGAAATATATCATATTTGTCTGAAGCTTAATCTTCATTGATTAATAAAATGGCTGCTAAACCTGAAACTAATGATAATCCCTTTATAGCTACTAATGCTATACAAGTAAGAATTGCTGAAAATGTTAGACTATTAACTGAATTACATGCTAAGTGGGAAAGAGAAGATGAAATTGCTAGAAACATTAGTGTTTCTACTACCACTAGTGTTGAGGCTAGTAATAGTTCTACTACTCTAGATGATAAATTTGATTTTGATCTTGATGGTTGCAATATCTCTGAAGTTATTAAGTTCCTACAAAAGCTTGCTAAAAGTCCTAATGCTAGTGCTATGAACATGGCCTTTACAAAACACATTACTGATGCTCTCATAAAGATTAAAGAAGAAAAGATGAAACATAAAGCTTCTATTCCTATAAAACAAGAAGATGGTTGGGAACCCATCATTAATATGAAAGTGAATGACTTTGATTTTAAAGCTTTATGTGATCTTGATAGTAGTGTTTCTATTATGCCTAGAAGGATTTATGATATGCTTGATTTGCCTCCACTTGAAGATTGTTATTTGAATGTCCCACTTGATGATAATGCTAAAAAGGAACTCATGGGGAGTATTAATGATGTTCTTATTATGGTTAACAATGCCTATGTCCCTGTTGATTTCTATGTTTTGGATGTTGAATGCAATGCTTCTTGTCCTATTACTTTGGGAAGACCTTTTCTTAGAACTGTTGGTGCCATTATTGATATGAAAGAAGGCACCATTAAATATCAACTCCCATTCAAGAAAGGTATAAAACACTTCCCTAAGAAGAGAGAGAATATTTCTTTTGGCTCTCCTATGAAAACAAAATTTGGTCTTAATGCTTCTTCATTTGAGAAAACTTGATTCTTTTTCTTGCTTCTTATGCCTAACTTAAAGGCGTTAAAGAAAAGTACTTATTGGGAGATAACCCAGAAGTTTTAGATGAGTCTTGGAAGTTATTACTTCAGTAATAATCACTCCTTATCCTTTTTATTTGCTTTTTGTGCCAAGAGTAACCTCTAATGAGAGAGAAGTAATGATTGGGAAAGTTGCTGTCCCGAAACAGATTTTTGTGCTTCACCGTAAAAATACGTGTAAAATCTTTGAAAGTCTTTTTGAGGCGTGAATTTTTGTGCTTCTGACCCAGATTGTTATCTAACTTTCGTTAGTTCAACACTTTTTTATTTGAGAAACAAAAGGTCTTCGACAAAATTCGTCTTTACCTGCTGGTCTGTTTTGACAGATTGCTGCCATTTTCTGCATTTGCTTCTTGTTGGTTCCTTTTTGAGTTCTTTTGGGGAATTGAGCTTTTTGAGGGAAGTGCTACAGTAGATAGTGTTCTAATGGAAGTTTATTTGGTGTTAGAACTGAACCTTAAGACCTATTATCTTGAGTGCACTAATGTTGCTAATAAAGATTGTGTGAAGTTTTGTATGAAGGAAAAATTTCAGGTGTATGGAAGGAATGAGTAATGAGATGAAGGATGGACTAAAGCTCAAGCTTGAGGATGCCATGCGTGTCACCCCAAGAAACATCCAAGAATTACAAGCGTCAAAGCTTGGGGATGCCCAAGGCATCCCTTTCTTCATCAATAAAAATCCCAGGTTTCTTCCAAACGCTTCATTTTTATTGTTTCATGCATAGTTGTGTTGTTCTTGGAGCGTCTTCTTTTTTGTTTTTGTTTTGGTTTTTAGTTTGCTTTTGGTTTGCTTAGTTTGCTGAATAAATTTGTTGGACGCCCTCTTTCATACATTGGTTTGCAAATAGTTTGGTTTGGATTGGAAAAGAGTAGGAAAATTCATACTTATGTGGTAAAAAGAGCTCGTTTTTTACTGTGGCCTATGCTCTGTCATGCCATGCTAGATATTGTTTTGGATTTATGCTTAGTATTCTTTGTTGTAGCATGAATTTTTATAAACAATTGATATTGCTTAATGTGCCTTGGATGAATCATGCGTTGTTTTAGCATATTAAAGCATAGTATAGTGGTATTCTCCTTTGATCCTTTATTTGGGTTGACTTGGCACATGCTCACACCATGTTATGACTATCCAAAGTCACCATAGCCTTTATGATCCTTTAGTTTTCAACTTGTAGTATCACTTTATGCTTTGATCAATGATGTTTTGTCGCTCTGCATGATTATGGCCATTATTGCTCTCTTAGTTGTCGCTCCTAGTCTTTTGATAGCCTCCACAACCAAGTATGAGTTCCACTCATGCATCAAACTCCCTAAACCAAGTTATTTCAAAGAGTCCACCATACCTACCTACTAGCTTATGTTATTCCAAGTATATTCATGCTTTTGTTTACCTTCCAAATTAAACTTGTTATGAGAAAACTAGTAGTGATTAAAGCTCTCACAAACTTGATGGCACACTTTACTTTTTTGCATCTAATAAATTCGAACCATTGGGTCCTTCTTTGTTGCGTATATGCTTGCGCTTTATAAGTTGAAATTAGCAGAACCATGTATCATGGGGAACGCTTTCAACATTGCACTTGAACTTTGTACCCCGTTGATATCATGTTCTTTTGCTTACGGATCCCGGCGGTGTGAAATAAAAGTGGAACTTGTAAGATTATGGAGTTTGTATGTGTGTTAGAGAAACGCCTAGGCCGCTATCCTAAGCCATGCCTAATCATGGTGGAAACTTGCAGCATCACCATAATGAGCACTCTATGAAGCATCATCAATAAAAACCTATGCAAATAGCAAATAAAAAGATCGCTGAGATGCTCATTGTCTGCTTGCCTTGTCATTTTGATTATGGGATAACTCTTGTATCATGCGCAAGGGATACCCCATTGGCGGTTCTTTATGATACATATGTACTACAATGACAAGAGCTTACTTGTGACTAAAGTTGAGTAGCATGAGGATCGGTCTTCGTAAGTAAGGGGCATGAGATTTCGGTTTATAACTTGTCAAGCATATCCTCTTAGTTATGTCACTTTAACCTTAATCACCTTCAAGATGCTTATGATAGGGGCAATGAGAGCTGAAAGCTATAAGTACCATAGTTTTTGGAAGCTCTTTATGAGACTTGAATCCCTACTTCCTTTTATGAAGGCCTTTCTTCCACCATTATATTGAGTCTCCACCTTCTAACTTTATGCACCTACTTTGAGAGCATAGTGGCCATTCTTAGTTCTATGTGCATTGTCCCAAGACTAGTTGATTGATGCATAACTTGATATTGCTTGTTTTAAACTATTTGTATCTAGTCACTCTTATGAACTTTGAAGGTGTCCTATGTATTTATATTTGCTACTCTATGAGGGACAAGCTGAATACTATTATGCTATGTTTTCTTTATGTGAAACAAACACACGTCTTGCAAAGCATTGTTATTCATGAATCTTTTGTTTGTGCCTTTTCATGTTGCATCATAGTTTCTTTGTCTTATTGCTAGAACCTTGTCTTTCATGTTATGATTGAAGTACTATGATCCCAACTTTGAATGTTTTACAAATACTTTGATCAAGTCTTTGATGGTGCATGTCACCTTAAAAATTATTCTTTCTTTTTATCACTTACCTACTCGAGGACGAGCAGGAATTTAGCTTGGGGATGTTGATACATTGCAAATGTATCTATAATTTTTGATGTTCCATGCTTGGTTTTATCCACTTTCTTGTGTTTTGTCCACACTTTGGAGTACTTTTCATATGATTTATTGGACTAACCTATTAACAAGAGCCACAGTGCCAGCTGCCTATTTTCTGCTGTTTTTGGTTCCAGGAAAGTTAGAAAATGAATATTCTCGGAATTGGACGGGACAAAAGCCAAAGTGCCTATTTTTTCGGAAGTCATTAGATGCCCGAATACGAGACGGAGAGGAGCCAGGGGGCCACCATACCACCTGGCCGCGCGGGCCAGGCCTGGCCACACCAGGGGGTGGTGTGGCCATCCCAGGCACCCCCTCGGCCTCTCCTTCTGCCTATAAGATGCCCTCGAGACGAAAACCCTAAGTACCTGATCAAAAATCCACGAAAGAGTTCAGAGTCATTGTCATCTCCATCCCTAGATCGGGAGGGATCTGAAACTCTTCCCGGCACCCTGCCGGAGAGGGGATTTCACCCTGGAGGCCTTCTTCATCATCATGCAAGCCTCCGGTGTGATGCGTGAGTAGTTCATCTTTGGACTACGGGTCCATGTAGTAGCTAGATGGCTGGTTCTCCTCCTTTGTGCTTTCTTGTCTAGATCTTGTGAGCTCCGTTCATGATCAAGATCATCTATTTGTAATTCTGCATGATGTGTTTGCGGGGATCCGATGGATATTGAGATGCTATTTCAGATTGATTATTGATTCTATAATGTCTTTGTTATTTGTGATCTTGCATGCTTTCCGTTGTTAGTAGCTATCTTGGCCAAGTAGATGCTAGAAACTCCAAGAGTTAGTATTTATGCTCGATAGTGGGTTCATGCCTCGTAACTGGGAAGTGAGAAATCTCTAAGGTACTAGATGTGCTGTTGCTACTAGGGAGAAAACAACAATCCTTTGTTCATAGAACAATCGTATTGTTTACTTTACACGCAATTCGTAAAGCAATAATATGTTGCTTGCAACTTAATACTGGAGGGGGTTCGGATGATAACCTGAAGGTGGATTATTAGTCATAGATGCAGTTGGATGGTGGTTGATGTCTACGCACTTCTATTATTGTAGACAGTTGTTGGGCCTCCAAGTGTAGAGGTTTGTAGAACAGCAGCAAGTTTTCCCTTAAGTGGATCACCCAAGGTTTATCAAACTCAGGGAGGAAGTGGTCAAAGGTATGCCCTCTCAAGCAACCCTGCAATCAAGATACAAGAAGTCTCTTGTGTCCCCAACACACCCAATACACTTGTCAGGTGTATAGGTGCACTAGTTCGGCGAAGAGATAGTGAAATACAAGTGGTATGGATAATTATAAGTGGTAACGGTGATAGAGAATAACTTGATGGCGTGGAAAAGACTAAAGTAAAATTGAAGTAAAGATGGAAGCAAGCAAACATGTAACAGATCTAGTAGCAAACGGTGTTTCAATGCTTAGAAACAAGGCCTAGGGATCATACTTTCGCTAGTGAACACTCTCATATAAATATCTTCTCTTTATGATACTACTCTTAACTACTCTCCGGTTGGACACTCTAATCCATGGTAGGGCTATAACAACACACCTCAAAGTAAGCCTTTCCCATCTAGATAACCCCACACTGTCACCTTGAGCACTAGATAGGTCCAACAAACACCACAATTTCATAAAGACATCCAACTCCAAATATAACTCATAACAAGTATTTGTAATCTCTAGCCTAAGTGCCACCATGGTGTGCACACTGTCACTTTCACACACATGGGGAGAGCAGAGATCTATTATATCACTTGAGTAACAAGGTAGATCTACTTGATTACAAAGCTCATGATCACAATATGATCACGCATAGAGAGAGAGATGAACACATAGCTACCGGTAGAACCCTTAGCCTCGAGGAAGAACTACTCCCTCCTCATGATGGGAATCGGCAATGGTGATGGAGATGGCGGTGGAGATTGATGGAGATGGCTCCGGGGGCACTTCCCCGTCCCGGCAGGGTGCCGGAACAGAGACTTTCTGTCCTCCGAATCTCCCCTTCGGTGGCGGCAGCACTGTGGAACTTTTCGTGGCTGGATGATTGACGATTTAGGGTTTATGCATCGTGAGGCTTCTTATAGGCGAAGAGGCAAGGTCGGTGGAGGCTAGAGGGGCCCACACCACCTGGTGGCGCGGCCAGGGCTAGCCCACGCCACCACATGGTGTGGCTATCCCCTGGCCCCTCTCCGTCTCGTATTTTGGCTCCGTGTTGCTCCGGGAAAAATAGTGACTTTGGCTTTTGTCCGGTCCAATTCCGAGAATATTCATTTTCTGACTTTCCTGGAACCAAAAACAGCATAAAACATGCAACTGGCACTATGGCATCTAGTTAATTGGTTAGTCCAAGAAAACATATGAAAAGTACTCCAAAGTGTGGACAAAACACAAGAAAGTAGATAAAACCAATCATGGAATCATCAAAAATTATAGATACATTTGCAATGTATCAACATCCCCAAGCTTAACTCCTGCTCGTCCTCAAGTAGGTAAGTGATAAAAAGAAAGAATAATTTTTGAGGTGACATGCACCATCATAAACTTGATCAAAGTATTTGCAAAACATTCAATGCTGGGATCATAGTACTTCAATCATAACATGAAAGACAAAGTTCTAGCAATAAGACAAAGAAACTATGTTGCAACATGAAAAGGCACAAACAAAAGATTCATGAATAACAATGCTTTGCAAGACGTTTGTTTGTTTCACATAAAGAAAACATAGCATAATAGCATTCAGTTTGTCCCTCATAGAGTAGCAAATATAATTGCATAGGACACCTTCAAAGTTCATAAGAGTGACTAGATACAAATAGTTTAAAACAAGCAATATCAAGTTATGCATCAATCAACTAGTCTTGGGACAATGCACATAGAACTAAGAATGGCCACTATGCTCTCAAAGTATGTGCATAAAGTTAGAAGGTGGAGACTCAATAGTATGGTGGAAGAAAGACCTTTGTAAAAGGAAGTAGGGATTCAAGTCTCATAAAGAGCTTCCAAAAATTATGGTACTTATAGCTTTCAGCTCTCATTGCCCCTATCATAAGCATCTTGAAGTGATTAAGGTTAAAGTGAACAAACTATGGTGTACATGCTTGACGAAGTATAAGTCAGAAATCTCATGTCCCTTGTATACGAGGGTCGCTCCTCATGCTACTCAAGTTTAGTCACCGGTAAGTTCTTGTCATTGTAAGTACATGTGTATCATAGAGAACCGCCAACGGGGTACCCCTTGCCCGATGATACGGAAGAATCCCCATATCTAAATGACAAGGCAAGCAGACAACGAGCATCTCAGCATTCTTATTATTTACCATGGGAATATGGTGCTTTTTCTCTCTTTCCTCTTTTCATAATCTCTTTTTTTTCTTTTTTTTCTCCTTTTCTCAGTATAGGACTCTTTTTTATAAGAAGAATGCTTCATAGACAGCTCATGATGGTTACGCTGCAGGTTTCCACCATGTCAGCATGGATTAGACCAATGACCCAAAGTGCTTTCTAACACATATACATAACTCCATGGAGTTACAAGCTCCCCTTTCATTTCACACTGACGACATCCATATACAAAAGAGCATGATATCAACTAGGTACAAGTACCAAGTGCAATGTTGAAAGCGTTCCCCATGACAGCTTGGTTCTGCTAATTCCCAACAAATAAGTGCAAGCATATACAACATAGGCGACACAATGGTTCAAGTTTATTAAGGGCAAGAAAACTGAAGTGTGCCATCAAGTTCGTGAGAGCTTTAATCACTAGTTTTCTCATAACAAGTTTAATTTGGAAAGTAAACAAAAGCATGAATATACTTGGATTAGCATAAGCTAATAGGTAGACTCTTTGGAATAACTTGGTTTAGGGAGTTGGATGCATGAGTGGAACTCATACTTGGTTGTGGAGGCTAGCAAAAGACTGGGAGCGACAAACTAAGAGAGCAATAATGGCCATAATCATGCAGAGCGACAAAACATCATTGATCAAAGCATAAAGTGATACTAAAAGTTGAAAACTAAAGGATTATAAAGGCTATGGTGACTTGGGATAGTCATAACATGGTGTGAGCATGTGCCAAGTCAACCCAAATAAAGCATCAAAGGAGAATACCACAATACTATGCTTTAATATGCTAAAACAACGCATGATTCTTAAAGGCACATTAAGCAATCTCAATTGTTTATAACAAGTCATGCTACAACAAAGAATACTAAGCATAAAGCCAAAAAAATATCAAGCATGGCATGACAAAGCATAGGCCACAGTCAAAAACAAGCTCTCTTTACCACTTAAGCATGAACTTTCCAACTCTTTTCCAAACCAAACCAAACTATTTGAAAACCATTGTATGAAAGAGGGGGTCCAACCAATTTATTCAGCAAACTAAGCAAACAAAGCAAACGAAAAACCAAAACGAAAACGAAAAAGAAGACGCTCCAAGAACAACACAACTGTGCATGAAACAATAAAAATGAAGTGTTTGGAAGAAACCTGGGATTTTTATTGATGAAGAAGGGGATGCCTTGGGAATCCCCAAGCTTTTACGCTTGTACTTCTTGAATATTTCTTGGGGTGACACGCGTGGCATCCCCAATCTTGATCTTTAGTCCATCCTTCATCTCATTACTTATTTCCTTCCATAAACCTGAAAATTTTCCTTCATACAAAACTTCACACGATCTTTATTAGCAACATTAGTGCACTCAAGATAATAGGTCTTAAGGTTCAGTTCTAACTGCAATAAACTTCCATTAGAACACTAGCTATTGAAGCACTTCCCTCAAAAATCTCAATTCCCCAAGAGAACTCAAAAAGGAACCAACAAGAAGCGAATGCAAATAATGGCAGAAATCTGTCAAAACAGACCAGCAGGTAAAGACGAATTTTTTCGAAGACCTTCTGTTGCTAAAATCTAAAAGTATTGAACTAACTAAAGTTAGATAACAACCTGGGTCAGAAGCACAAAAATTCACGCCTCCAAAGGACGTACAGAGATTTTACACGAATTTATACGGTGAAGCACAAAAATCTGTTTCGGGACAGCAACTTTCCCAAGGATTACTTCTCTCTCATTAGAGGTTATTTTTGGCACAAAAAGCAAATAAAAAGGATAAGGAGCGGTTATTACAAAGGTAATAACTTCCAAGACTCATCTAAAACTTTTGGGTTATCTCCCAATAAGTACTTTTCTTTAAGTTAGGCATGATAGTTTGAGAAGATGCTCACATAAGAAATATGAATTGAAGTAAAAGAGAGCATCAAGAAGCAAATTCAAAGCACATTTAAGTCTAACCCACTTCCTATGCATAGGAATCTTGTAAAGAAACAAGTCATGAAAGCACAAAGCAAAAAGCATAGGAAAGCAAAACAAGTGCAACTTCAAGACTTTCAACATAAAGAGGGGAAACTTAATATTATTAAGATGCATAAAACCATGTTTCCCTCTCTCATAATAACTTTCAGTAGCATCATGAATAAAATTAACAATATAACTATCACATAAAACATTCTTATCATGAGCCACATGCATAAAAGAATTAATACTCTCCACATAAACATAGTTATTCTTATTAATTATGGTGGGAGCAAATTCAACAAAATAGCTATCATTATTATTTTCATCACCATAATCATCAAATATAGGAGGCATATTGTAATCATAATTAATTTTCTCCTCAATATTAGGTGGACTGAAAATATCATACGCATCATTGTAATCATCATATATCGGAGGTATAGTATCATCATAAGCAATAGAATAGCTATCTTCCAAAGCTGGGGAACTAAAAAGATCATTTTCATAGAAACTAGCTTCCCCAAGCTTAGACTATTCCATAGCATTAGCAATAATGGTGTCCAAAGAATTCATACTAACAACATTGCTATTAGCATGCAAATAAAGTTCCATGGGTTTTTTAATTTTCTCTTCAAACACTTCATGTCCTAACTCAAGATAAATACTATAAAGCTCTCTAATTTTGTTGTTGTTTTCCATTAAGCATAACTAGTGAAAACAAGAAACAAAAAGACAAAATTGCAGAATCTAAAGGAAATAACTTCGAGCACTCACACCTGAGGATGTGAGTACCTTTTACCTTACCTCCCTGGCAACGGCGCCAGAAAATAGCCGTTTGCCGTGGGAGGTTCTTCTTTTTTAATCCTCCGGTGTGAATACCTTTTACCTTACCTCCCCGACAACGGCGCCAGAAAAGGTTTGTAGAACAGCAGCAAGTTTTCCCTTAAGTGGATCACCCAAGGTTTATCGAACTCAGGGAGGAAGTGGTCAAAGGTATCCCCTCTCAAGCAACCCTGCAATCAAGATACAAGAAGTCTCTTGTCTCCCCAACACACCCAATACACTTGTCAGGTGTATAGGTGCACTAGTTTGGCGAAGAGATAGTGATATACAAGTGGTATGGATAATTATAAGTGGTAACGGTGATAGAGAATAACTTGATGGCGTGGAAAAGACTAAAGTAAAACTGAAGTAAAGATGGAAGCAAGCAAACATGTAACAGATCTAGTAGCAAATGGTGTTTCAATGCTTAGAAACAAGGCCTAGGGATCATACTTTCGCTAGTGAACACTCTCATATAAATATCTTCTCTTTATGATACTACTCTTAACTACTCTCCGGTTGGACACTCTAATCCATGGTAGGGCTATAACAGCACACCTCAAAGTAAGCCTTTCCCATTTAGATAACCCCACACTATCACCTTGAGCACTAGATAGGTCCAACAAACACCACAATTTCATAAAGACATCCAACTCCAAATATAACTCATAACAAGTATTTGTAATCTCTAGCCTAAGTGCCACCATGGTGTGCATGATGTCACTTTCACACACATGGGGAGAGCAAAGATATATTAAAGCACTTGAGTAGCAAGGTAGATCTACTTGATTACAAAGCTCATGATCACAATATGATCACGCATAGAGAAAGAGAGATGAACACATAGCTACCGGTAGAACCCTTAGCCTCGAGGAAGAACTACTCCCTCCTCATCATGGGAATCAGCAATGGTGATGGAGATGGCGGTGGAGATCGATGGAGATGGCTCCGGGGGCACTTCCCCGTCCCGGCAGGGTGCCGGAACAGAGACTTTCTGTCCCCCGAATCTCCCCTTCGGTGGCGGCAGCGCTGCGGAACTTTTCGTGGCTGTATGATTGACGATTTAGGGTTTATGCATCGGGAGGCTTCTTATAGGCGAAGAGGCAAGGTCGGTGGAGGCCAGAGGGGCCCACACCACCTGGTGGCGTGGCCAGGGCTAGCCCGCGCCACCACATGGTGTGGCTATCCCCTGGCCCCTCTCCGTATCGTATTCTGGCTCCGTGTTGCTCCGGGAAAAATAGTGACTTTGGCTTTTGTCCGGTCCAATTCCGAGAATATTCATTTTTTGACTTTCCTAGAACCAAAAACAGCAGAAAACAGGCAACTGGCACTGTGGCATCTTGTTAATAGGTTAGTCCAAGAAATCATAAGAAAAGTACTCCAAAGTGTGGACAAAACACAACAAACTAATAAAACCAAGCATGGAATCATCAAAAATTATAGATACATTTGCAATGTATCAGCGTTCTATGTATAATGTTGTAATGCCCAATCGAATCTCAAAGGAGTCAAGATGATTAGTATATGCTTGTATTGCTTTCTCGATGTTTGTCAATTGCCCCGCTGTAATTTGTTGACCAAGCATGTTATCTATCTTATGGATCCCGGTCCTTTCTTTACATACAATATATAAACCGTTGACTGCTTTGTGTTTACTTTCTACAAACTATTACTTCCTTCCATTCGATACGTTTAATCCTTTGTTTTCATCAAAACACGGTGAGATTGACAACCTCATCACAAGTTGGGGATAGAGTTCTGTGGTTGTGTTGTACTGGTCTCCATGTTTCTACTAGCACCGGTAGTGCGCCCTGCCAAGGCTCAGCTAGCAACACCTTTGGGATGTTTCCTTGCTCCTACTGGTTCGATTAAACCTTGGTTTCATAACTGAGGGAAACTTGCTGCTGTGCTCATCATACCTTCGTCTTGGGGTTCCTAACGAGCTCTACATCAATACTGAGCCATCAATCCATAGGTGGATTGTGAAAAGAACACACATGCAATGAACTCTGGTGGAACCACATGCAATGACACTGGTGGATCCATGTGTGGTCTCTAAAGAGAACACGCATTTCAGTGACACTGGTGGATCCATATGTGGTCTGTGAAAAGAATAGACATGAAATGACTCCAGATGTGGTCTCCGAGAAGAACACACATGCAATGACACTGGTGGATCCATAGATGGATTGTGAAAACAACACACATGCAATGACTCTAGTTGTTAGTAGAAAGAACACACATGCAATGACACTCGTGGATCCATGTGTGGTCTCTGAAGAGAACACACATTTCAATGACACTGGTGGATCCATATGTGGACTTTGAAAAGAACAGTCATGAAATGACTCAAGTTGTGGTTAATGAAAGAATACAAAATTCAATGACAATCGTGGTTCCATGTGTGGTCTATGAAAAGAACACACATGCAATGACTCTAGCTATGGTTAATGAGAAGAACACACATGCAACAACACTGGTGGATCCATATGTGGATAGTGAAAAGAACACACACGCAATGAATTCTGGTGGAACCACGTGCAATGACACTGGTGGATCCATGTGTGGTCTGTGAAGAGAACACACATGCAATGACACTATTGGATCCAGACGTGGTCTGTGAAAAGAATAGTCATGAAATTACTACAGTTGTTGTTAGCAAAAAGAACACACATGCAATGACACTGGTGGATCCATGTGTGGTCTCTGAAGAGAACACACATGCAAAGACTCTAGATGTGGTTAATGAGAAGAACACACATGCAATAACACTAGTGGATCCATAGGTGGATTGTGAAAAGAATACACATGCAATGACTCTAGTTGTTGTTAGTAAAAAGAAAAGACATGCAATGACACTGGTGGCTCCATGTGTGGTTTCTGAAGAGAAGACACATTTCAATGACAGTAGTGGATCCATATGTGGTTTGTGAAAATAACACTCATCCAGTGACTCCAGATGTGGTCTCTGAGAAGAACACACATGCAATGACACTAGTGGATCCATAGGTGGATTGTGAAAAGAACACACATGCAATGACTCTTGTTGTTGTTAGTAAATAGAACACACATGCAATGACACCGGTGGATCCATATGTGGTCTGAGAAAAGAATATACATGAAATGACTCCAGATGTGGTTAATGAAAGAATACACATTTCAATGACAATGGTGGTTCCATATGTGGTCTGTGAAAAGAACACACATGCAATGACTCTAGTTGTGGTTAATGAGAAGAACACACATGCAATGACACTGGTGGATCCATAGGTGGATTGTGAAAAGAACACACATGCAATGAACTCTGGTGGAACCACATGCCATGATACTGGTGGATCCATGTGTGGTCTCTGAAGAGGACACACATGCAATGTCACTAGTGGATCCAGATGTCGTCTGTGAAAAGAATAGTCATGAAATGACTCCAGTTGTTGTTAGTAAAAAGAACAGACGTGCAATGACAGTGGTGGATCCATGTGTGGGATGTGGTTAATGAGAAGAACACACATGCAATGACACTGGTGGATCCATAGGCGGATTGTGAAAAGAACACGCATGCAATGACTCTAGTTGTTGTTAGTAAAAAGAACACACATGCAATGACACTGGTGGATCCATCTGTGGTCTTTGAAAAGAACAGTCATCAAATGAATCCAGGTGTGGGTAATGAAAGAATACACATTTCAATGACAATGGTGGATCCATATGTGGTTTGTGAAAAGAACACACATGCAATGACTCTAGTTGTGGTTAATGAGAAGAACACACATGCAATGACACCAGTGGATCCATATGTGGATTGTGAAAAGAACACACATGCAATGACTCTAGTTGTTGTTAGTAAAAAGAACACACATGCAATGACACTGGTGGATCCATGTGTGGTCTCTGAAGAAAACACACATTTCAATGACACTGGTGGATCCATATGTGGTCTTTAAAACGAATAATCATGAAATGACTCCGGATGTGGTTAATGATAGAATACACATTTCAATGACAATGGTGGTTCCATATGTGGTCTGTGAAAAGAACACACATGGAATGACTCTAGCTGTGGTTAATGAGAAGAACACACATGCAATGACACTGGTGGATCCATAGGTAGATTGTGAAAAGAACACACATGCAATGAACTCTAGGGGAACCACATGAAACGACACTGGTGGATCCATGTGTGGACTGTGAAGAGAACACACATGCAATGACACTGGTGGATCCAGATGTGGTCTGTGAAAATATAGTCATGAAAAGACTCTAGTTGTTGTTAGTAAAAAGAACACACATGCAATGACACTGGTGGATCCATGTGTGGTCTCTAAAGAGAACACACATGCAATGACTCTAGATGTGGTTAATGAGAAGAACACACATGCAATGACACCGGTGGATCCATATGTGGATTGTGAAAAGAACACACATGCAATGGCTCTAGTTGTTGTCAGTAAAAAGAACACACATGCAATGACACTGGTGGATCCATGTCTGGTCTCCGAAGAGAACACACATTTTAATGACACTGGTGGATCCATATGTGGTCTTTGAAAAGAACAGTCATGAAATGACTCCAGATGTGGTTAATGAAAGAATACACATATCAATGACAATGGTGGTTGCATATGTGGTCTTTGAAGACAACACACATTTCAATGACACTGGTGGATCCATATGTGGTCTTTAAAAAGAACAGTCATGAAATGACTCCAGATGTGGTTAATGAAAGAATACACATTTCAATGACAATGGTGGTTCCATATGTGGTCTGTGAAAAGAACACACATGCAATGACTCTAGTTGTGGTTAATGAGAAGAACACACATGCACTGACACTGGTGGACCCATAGGTGTATTGTGAAAAGAACACACATGCAATGAACTCTGGTGGAACCACATGCAATGACAATGGTGGATCCATGTGTGGTCTGTGAAGAGAACACACATGCAATGTCACTGGTGGATCAAGATGTGGTCTGTGAAAAGAACACACATGCAATGACTCTAGCTGTGGTTAATGAGAAGAACACACATGCAATGACACTGGTGGATCCATAGGTGGATTGTGAAAAGAACACACATGCAATGAACTCTGGTGGAACCACATGCAATGACACCGGTGGATCCATGTTTGGTCTGTGAAGAGAACACACATGCAATGACACTAGTGGATCCAGATTTGGTCTCAGAAAAGAATAATCATGAAATGACTCCAGTTGTTGTTTGTAAAAAGAACACACATGTAACGACATTGGTGGATCCATGTGTGGTCTCTGAAGAGAACACACATGCAATGACTCTAGATGTCGTTAATGAGAAGAACACACATGCAATGACACTGGTCGATCCATAGGTGGATTGTGAAAAGAACACACATGCAATAACTCTAATTGTTCTTAGTAAAAAGAACACACATGCAATGACACTGGTGGCTCCATGTGTGGTTTCTGAAGAGAAGACACATTTCAATGACAGTGGTGGATCCTTATGTGGTTTGTGAAAAGAACACTCATCCAGTGACTCCAGATGTGGTCTCTGAGAAGAACACACATGCAATGACACTGGTGGATCCATAGGTGGATTGTGAAAAGAACACACATGCAATGACTCTAGTTGTTGTTAGTAAAAAGTACACACATACAATGACACTGGTGGATCCATGTGTGGTCTCCGAAGAGAACACACATTTCAATGACACTGGTGGATCCATATGTGTTCTGTGAAAAGAATAGACATGAAATGACTCTAAATGTGGTTAACGAAAGAACACACATGCAATGACACTGGTGGATCCATAGGTGGATTGTCAAAAGAACACACATGCAATGAACTCTTCTGGAACCACATGCAATGACACTGGTGGTTCCATGTGTGGTCTATGAAGAGAACACAAATGCAATGACACTGGTGGATCCAGATGTGGTCTGTGAAAAGAATAGTCATGAAATGACTCTAGTTGGTGTTAGTAAAAATAACATACATGCAATGACACTAGTGGATCCATGTGTGGTCTCTGATGAGAACACACATGCAATGACTCTAGATGTGGTTAATGAGAAGAATACACATGCAATGACACTGGTGGATCCATAGGTGGATTGTGAAAAGAACACACATGCCATGACTCTAGTTGTAGTTAGTAAAAAGAACACACATGCAATGACTCTAGTGGTGGTTAATGATAAGAACACACATGCAATGACACTGGTGGATCTTTAGGTGGATTGTGAAAAGAACACTGAGTTGTCAATTCAGCTGCACCTAGAAACAATCTTGCTCACAACAGTTTATCAATAGCAATAGTTTTGTAGTAGGAATAGTAAAGTAATAGCAGTAGTAAAGCAAAGACAGTAGTAACAAAAGCAGTAAACAGTGGGATTCGAGTGCGGTAGGCATAGGGATGGATGGACGGGCGTTGCATGGACAAGACAATTCACATAGGAATCAGAACATAAGGCAATTACAGATAAATAAGATAAAGCATCCAAGTACTAGATAATCCTAGGCATGTCTTCCATATATAGTCATACGTGCTCGCAATGAGAACTTGCACAACATCTTTTGTCCTGCCAGCCCGTTTGCAGCGGGGCCTCTAGGGAACTACTAGCAATTAAGGTGCTCCTTTTAATAGAGCACCGGAGCAAAGCATTAACACTCCGTGAACACATGTGATCCTCACATCAAAGCCATTCCCTTCCGGTTATCCCGATTTCTATCACTTCGGGGCCATAGGTTCCGGACAACAACGTGTGTATACAAATTGCAGATAAGACCAAAAACAATACTATCATAACGAATCAATAACATGCTCAGATCTGAAATCATGGCACTCGGGCCCGAGTGACAAGCATTAGGCACAACAAGTCGCAACAAAGTCATAAAGCACTAATAAAAGATACTAGGCACCATGCCCTAACAATCTGATGCCATTACATGAACGATCTCATGCAATCCCTACCATCCCCATAGCCTACAGCGGGGGATTACTCATTCATAGATGGGGGAAACATGGATGGTCGATGGAGAAGTGATGGTGATGCTGATGGCGATGATCTCCTCCAATTCCCCGTCCCGGTAGGGTGCCAGAACGGAGTTTCTGGTGCTGTTTCATGGAATCTGGTGGTGGCGGCGGAGCGGAACTCCTCCTGGAAAAACATCGAACCCCCCAAAGTTTTTAGGTTAGAAGGCTCCTTATAGGCGAAGAGAGAGGCCAAGGGGGTGCCTGGGGGGCCCACACCACCCCCTGGCGTGGCTTTGGCTCAGCGCCACTGGTGGTGTGGCCACCCGCTCTTCTCCGTCTCGTTCAGCCCTGAGTCTTGGTGAAATAGGATTTTTGGCATATTTTCCGGGATTTTTCCTGATAGTTGATTTTCTGCACAAAAAGTAGACACCAAGGCAATTCTGCTGAAAACAGCGTCAGTCCGCATTAGTTGCATCCAAATCACACAAGTATAGAGGATAAACAATAGCAAAAGTGTTCGGGAAAGTAGATACGTTTTGGACGTATCAACTCCCCCAAGCTTAGCTTATTGCTTGTCCTCAAGCAATTCAGTTGAAAACTGAGTGCGATAAACGAACTTTCACGAACACATTTGCTTCATATGATGTAAATATTCTCAGCAATGTGATCAACTACTGAGACAGTTCATAATAAAGAGTATGCAAGTGAGTCTACTTAATAGTCATTGCAAGCTATGAAGAGATTCCAACTCAAGAATAATAAGTAGCATGAAGCACAAACATAAGCAACATTACAATGCTCATAAAATGTATGATAGAGTGGTATCTCGCTTTCCCTTTGATTATGAATATCAAGGCACCTCTGAAGTTCAAGTGATGACTAGAAGTAAACATATCAAGGATACAAGCACCAAAGTCATAACACAAATAATCAAGTAATGGAACAAACACAAAGAATGACAACTATGCTCTCAAGAAGGTGCTCAAAGAATATGTGGAGACTCAACAAGTAAAGAAAAAGGTTTTGAATAATTTGAAAGGCTTCCAAATGCTGAAAGTATGGTACTCATTAGCTTTGAGCTCTCATTGCCCCTATCATAAGCATCTTTAATGTGGTTAAGGTGAAAGTGAGGTCCAATCTGAGTTATATGCTTGATAGACTATAAACTGAAAATCCCAAGTCCCTTGAGTACGAGGGCTGCTCCTCATGCTACTCAACTTTAGTTACCGGTAAGTTCTTGTCATCGTAAGTATGTGTGTATCATTGAGAACCGCCAACGGGGTACCCCTTGCCTGATGATACGGAAGAATCCCCATATCAAAATGACAAGGCAAGCAAACAATGAGTATCTCAGCAATCTTCTTATTTACCATGGGAAAATGGTGCTTTTTTCTCTCTTTCCTCTTTTCATAAAACTCTTTTTTCTTTTTCTCAATAGCTATCTCTCTCTCTTTTTTTATAAGAAGAATGCTTCATAGATATCATTATGGTTACGCTGTAGGTTTCCACCATGTCAGCATGGATTAGACCAGCGGCCCAGGCGTTTCTCTAACACACATACATAACTCCATGGACTTACAAGCTCCCCTTTTATTTCACACCGACGACATCCGTAAACAAAAGAGCAAGGTATCAACTGGGTATATATTTACAAGTGTTGAAAGCGTTCCCCGTGACAAAGACGTTCGCTAATCCCCAGCGTATAATTTGCAAGCATATAACTTTCATGGAGAGTTCACAATGGTTCAGGTTTATTAAGTGCAGGAAATAAAGTGTGCCATCAAGTTCGTGAGAGCTTTACTAACTAATTTTCCCATAACAAGCAAACATTTTATTCGGAAGAAAACAAGGCATATTGAATATGCACGGGAGTAGCAAATGATGCTAATAGGTAGGTATGGTGGACACTTTGGAAATATTTGGTTTAGGAGTTGGAAACATGAGTAAAACACTCAGTGGAAGTGAAGGCTAGCAATAGTAAGGGAGCGACAAATGAGAGAGCAATAGCTGTCATTATCATGCTTGCAACAAAACAGGACTACTCATGGCATGAAAGTGATTCAAGATCCTCAAGTCAAAATAATTCATCGAGGCTCAACTGATTATTACAGTCATGTGCATGCGTGAGCATGTGCCAAGTCAATTCAAATGAAAGATTCAGAGGAGGATACCACGGTGTCATACCAATTTATGAATAGAGCAATGCAAGCAAACATTCATAAGACATGTTACAAACTATTAGCGAGTTGGAGCTAATCATAAGAAAGCAAGAACTACTAAGCATCCAAAGATAACATACACCCTACTCGAACGGACTAAGCAAGCCCACAGTGATGAGTATATGTACAAAAATGAAAACAAATAGAGTTCGTTACCAGCCTCTTACCACGCCTCAAGTTTTCATTGATCCTCATTATTGCTCTTCACTTGTGTGGCTTGAATAATAATATGAAATCAATATCCACTGAGGACTGCCGAACCCTGTAGCAAACTCGCGAAAACCAAAGAAGAACGACAAATATTTTTGGTGTTTTCGATTTTTAAACAAGAACGAAAAGAGATAAACAAGCAAAGCAAAATCTTTTTGGGTTTTCGAATAGTTCAAACAAAGCAAAAAAGGGAAAAGCAAACCAAGGCAAAAAGAAGAAGCAAACCAAAGAGGAACAACTGAAATATTTTTGGTCTTTTTGTGTTTTTAGAAAGCAAAAGCAAAGAAGAACGAAAACTAAAAAGAGAACAAAAACATGAATATACAAAGTACCGACGCAACATGATATGGAGATGAGTGCGGTGTCGGCGTACCTCCCCCCAAGCTTAGGCTTTTGGCCTAAGTGGGTATCAATCCATGTACGAATAGGGGTTCCAAGCGGGCGGATCTTGGTAAGAATGGTCGTAGCTGGGCCCATGAGAGGTAGAAGAAGCTCCCAAATCATAAGAGGGCTGCTGATATGAAGACTCTCCCTCATTCGAGGGCTGGACCGAATCATCCGTGACCTCCCTTCTAGTGTCCTGCTCCTGTTGGGAGAGCTCTCCCAAGTACGTGTCAAGCTCCTCCTCAGTGAGGGACCATCCTTCCCTGTTATCAAGGTTAAACAAAACAGGTGCAGGCAAAAGAACAACACGCTCGGACTTGCTCTTTCTCCAACCAGCTTTGAGAAAGATTATTTCATAAGATAACTCACTCATACTAGCCCACGAGGAAACAAATTTATGTTGTATCATGGAATTAAGATCAAGACTCTCTATGGGAAACTATAGGTCTAGATCATGAGGCACTAAACCATGCAATGCTAGTAAACGAGAAGCAATAAGGTCTCCACAAATTCCACGTTTCTCACGGTTAGCAGCAAGACGGAAAGCTATCAAAGCACCTAAGTTGTAAGACCTATCTCGTTTAAGAGCAGCAGAGATAAATGCTAGATCAAATGAAGATAACTTATTGGCAGTTTTCCTAGCAAGAACACACTTGGCAATAAAGTAGGCAAAGTAGCGAATGGAGGGAAGATGAATGTTACAGATTTTTCCATTCTCCTTTGAGAAGCTACTCCCTTGGCAAATTTCTGCGTATAAATCCATGAGTGGTTCAGGTCTCTCCTTAATCTTTCTACATGATCCCCATTGAGGTAGCTTAATAGCTGCACAAAAATCATCAAGAGAAAGGTCGACAACTATATTGTAAATTTTGTAATGGACCATGGGGTTAGGCAAAGAGTGACTAAATTGGAAGTCCTGCACCACAGACATGGTTAGCTTCAGAAATTGACAAGGTTCATCTTCCAAAAAGTGCTCTAACCCTGCATTCGAAACCAAAGTGTGGAAATCTTGTAGAATTCCTGCAGCTCTCATGAACTCAGAGCATGGATAAATGGAAGGAAAAACTTCCTCCTCCCGGTGGACCTTCATGACCTCAAGCACCCAAAGCTCATGTTGGTTTAGGTGGTGTTCACTCATCTTCTATTCTGAAATTTAAACACCTATTAAACAAGTGATTGCAAAGTAAATATAATGAAGGATTCTACTCATAGGGACTTGCAAGATGCCTAAACATGCATCAAAACTATATCTCTAAGCATCAAACAAGCTTACAAGCCCTCATAACCAGTCACCTACAGCAGCAAAAAAACTCAACATATAATCCACTAAACACAAATCTACTTGGACAAGGGGAGGAGTCACATACCAGGGAACAATTGCTCCAAATTTCAGCAAGAAAGATGGGCTGAGCAAGGAGATCGAAAAAATCGAGAGCAAGCACAGCAAGAACGCGATTTTGAGATATCAACTGGAGCTTACTCGGGAGAGAGAAGAAAGTGGCAGGTGAGAGAGTTAGTGGGGGGCCAGGGGTGGCCCACACCAGGGCATGGCGCCACCCAAGGCTGGCCGCGCCACCATGTGGTGTGCCTGCCTGGTGGGCCCCCCTGGTACCTCCCAGGTACTCCCCTGCCCCTTTTTTCACGTAAAAATTTAATATGAATTTTCTGGAGTTTTTCGAGACACTTTATTTTTGGGAATTTTTCAGAAATAGAAGAATGATTTTTCTGACAGATAGATTTTTTTCTTTTGGAAACATGATGCTAGGACAAAACAAGGCTAGAACTACAGAAGTTCTAACATGCAAGCAACTAACAACAAAAATAAAACTAAACGAAAGCAAAAACTAAAATGCAAAGGATAGAAATAAACAGAGATAATCATAATGAAAACATTGTTTTGTTCAATGGAATCCTTTTGTTAACAAGGTTGATCAAGTCTTGCTACCAAAACAATTGCATATG
This sequence comes from Avena insularis, assembly GCA_023614405.1. Lineage (NCBI taxonomy): Eukaryota > Viridiplantae > Streptophyta > Magnoliopsida > Poales > Poaceae > Avena > Avena insularis. The sequence continues at coordinate 241,921,520 of CM042686.1, read as the reverse complement.
AGACAAAACTTTGTACTCCACTAATGATTATGTTACCTCAACCTTGATAGCAATGATCCCAATCATAATAGTTTCAAATTTTTCTCTTGGTATCGGACAATATATTTCTCCAACTTGAATGCCTTTAACATGTTCAATTGAATTCAAACCATAAGTCCTTTCAATCTTCTTTGGGAAATAGACAGTATGTTCCTTGTCATTAACATTTAAGGTCACCTTCCCTTGATTACAATTAATAACAGCTCCTGCAGTATTAAGAAAAGGTCTCCCAAGAATAATAGACATATTATCATCTTCGGGCATCTCAAGCACAACAAAATCAGTTAATATCAAGCAATTGTGAGCCACCTGAACAGGTACATCCTCACATATACCCACAGGAATAGTGGTAGATTTATCATCCATTTGCAAAGATATATCAGTTGGTATTAATTTTTCAAGTTGAAGCCTCTTATAGAGAGAGAAAGGCATAACACTAACTCCAGCTCCCAAATCACACAAAGCAGTTCTAACATAACTGTTCTTAATAGAGCAAGGGATAGTTGGAATCCCTGGGTCTCCAAGTTTCTTAGGAACCTTACCATTGAAGGAATAATTAGCAAGCAAAGTAGAAATTTCTTCATTAGGGATCTTACTTTTATTCGAGACAATGTCCTTCATATACTTTGAGTAAGGAGGCAATTTAATAGCATCAGTCAAAGGAATTTGCAAGAATAAAGGCTTCATCCACTCACAAAACTTATTATAGTGTTCATCTTCCTTTGACTTGTGTTTCTTATCAGGGAAAGGCATAGGTTTTTGGACCCAAAGTTCTCTTTCACTACCATGTTTCTTAGCAATAAAATCTTCTTTGGTGTATTTAGTATTCTTAGTGTGGTTTTGAGGTTCTTCTGCAACTTTTTCTTCATTAGGAACAACATTTTCTTCATTACCACTTTCAGTTTCAGCATCAGAGATAGATATACTATTAGGATCTATAGCAGGTCCAGAGGGTTCTACAACAGTTTTATGTTTCTTTTTCCTTTTCTTATGAGTAGAACCACTATTTTCAGCTTGTTGAGAATCCTTCTCAATTCTTTTGGGATGCCCCTCGGGATATAGAGGATCCTGGGTAGCAGCACCACTTCTAGTTCTAATTTCATAAGCATGTTTTTCTTTAGCAGCATTAACTAGCAAGTCTTTTTGCACTTTAACGAGTTGATCTATTTGAGTTTGAACCATTTGAAAGTGTTTAACAATCATTTTAACATCATTAGAGGTTCTTTCCACAATATCTTTCAACTCAACAATAGCTCTAGTGTTTTCCATTAGATGATTTTGCACCCTTTTATTAAAGTTATCTTGCTTAACAATAAAGATATCAAATTCTTCTAAGCATTGATCAGGAGGTTTAGAGTAAGGGATATCACCTTTATCAAAGTGTTGGAGAGAGTGTACCTCAATAGTGGATGAGTAGGGAATAGGCTTACATAATTCTTCTATAGGAGGTAAATTCTTGACATCTGCAGTTTGAATTCCCTTCTCCTTAAGACATTTCTGAGCTTCCTTCATCACTTCATCATTTAATTCAATAACTCCCCTCTTCTTTGATGTTGGAATAGGCACAGGAATAGATGGTTCAGGTACAATTACTTCAGGTATAGCTTGTTTAGGAGGAGTCCAATCTTCATAATTCTTACTTATTTTAGCCATTAATTCCTCAGCTTCCTTAGGAGTCCTATTCCTGAAAACACAATCAGCACAACTATCTAGGTATGTCCTAGATTCTTCGGTTAGTCCATTATAAAATATATCAAGAAGCTCATTCTTAGGTAATGGACTTCCAGCCTGAGCATGAATCAAAGCACAAAACCTTGCCCAAGATTCGGGCAATACCTCTTTTTCTCCCTGTTTAAAATCAAAAAGTTCCTGCAAAATAGCATGTCTAGCACTGGGAGGAAAATATTTCTGCAGGAAAGTACTAATCAAGCACTCGGGGCTATCAATATATCCAGGAGGTAAATTACTAAACCAATTTTTAGCTTCTCCTTTCAGTGAAAAGGGAAAAATCTTAGTAACAAAGTAATTACGCATCTTAATATCATCAGAAAACAAGCCACTCATGGTAGAAAGTTCATTCATATGTGCTACCACACTTTCATTCTTAGTCCCACAAAAAGGTTCTTTCTCGACAATAGCTATGTAAGATAGATCGAGAGAGAAATCATAATCTTCATCTATAATGTTTATGGGAGAAGCAGCAAACTTAGCATTAGGAGACAATTTGGGTCTAATAGTATGCCTCTCAAGGAGACTCTTAGCAGCGCTCCTATCATGGGTGTTTTTACATTCTTTAATAAACTCATCGGTCATCTCAACATAACCATCTTCAATATCATAACTCTCACTAGACTTAGATGAGCTAACAGGTGTGGTAGTGTCTTCATTAGGAGTTTCGGTATTTCCAACTATAGTTCTAGCAATCGTAGCATCTAGGAAAGGACCTAATGAACCACTCTTATCAAGCACAGTAGAAGCAGCATCATAAGCATCAGAAGTTTCAGATTCAGCAGTAGTAGCAGTGTGTGTAGCATGTGTATGTGGTGGTGTAAGGAACTTACTCATAATAGACGGTGAATCAAGAGCAGCAGAGGTGTTTAGAACCGTACCTCTTCTTGTAGTGGATGGTAAAATAGGAACCTTGCCATCACAAGACTTACCCATGATGGATGGATAACAGCGAACAATAGAGAATCCAAGTGAACTTGATAAATAAAGCTATGCTCCCCGGCAACAGCGCTAGAAAATAGTCTTGATGACCCACAAGTATAGGGGGTGTATCGCAGTATTTTCGAGGGAAGTGAAACCCAATTTATTGATTCGACACAAGGGGAGCCAAAGAATATTTATCAGCCTTAACAACTAAGTTGTCAATTCAGCTGCACCTGGAAACAATCTCGCTCACAGCAGTTTATCAGTAGCAACAGTTTTGTACTAGGAATAGTAAAGTAACAGCAGTAGTAAAGCAAAGACAGTAGTAACAAAAGCAAAGAAGTGGGATTCGAAAAGGTAGGCATAGGGATGGATGGACAGGTGTTGCATGGACAAGACAATTCACATAGCAATCAGAACATAGGGCAATTGCAGATAAATAAGATAAAGCATCCAAGTACTAGATAATCCTAGGCATGTGTTCCATATATAGCCATACGTGCTTGCAATGAGAACTTGCACAACATCTTTTGTCCTGCCAGCCCGTTTGCAGCGAGGCCTCTAGGGACTACTGGCAATTAAGGTGCTCCTTTTAATAGAGCACCGGAGCAAAGCATTAACACTCCATGAACACATGTGATCCTCACATCAAAGCCATTCACTTCGGGTTCTCCCGATTTCTGTCACTTCGGGGCCATAGGTTCCGGACAACAACATGTGTATACAACTTGCAGATAAGACCAAAAACAATACTATCATAATGAATCAATAACATGCTCATATCTAAAATCATGGCACTCGGGCCCTAGTGACAAGCATTAAGCACAACAAGTCGCAACAAAGTCATAAAGCACTAATAAAAGATACTAGGCACCATGCCCTATCAATCTGATGCCATTACATGAACGATCTCATCCAATCCCTACCATCCCCATAGCCTACAGCGGGGGATTACTCACTCATAGATGGGGAAACATGGATGGTCGATGGAGAAGCGATGGTGATGATGATGGCGATGATCTCCTCCAATTCCCCGTCCCGGCAGGGTGCCAGAACAGAGTTTCTGGTGCTATTTCGTGGAATCTGGTGGTGGCGGCGGAGCGGAACTCCTTCTGGAAAAACGTTGAACCCCCCAAAGTTTTTAGGTCAGAAGGCTCCTTATAGGCGAAGAGAGAGGCCGAGGGGGTGCCTGGGGGGCCCACACCACCCCCTGGCGCGGCCTGGCCCACGCCACCAGGTGGTGTGGCCACACCCTGGCTCTTCTCCATCTCGTATTCTGGCTCCTGGAGTCTTCGGGTGAAATAGGATTTTTCGCATATTTTCCGGGATTTTTCCTGATAGTTGATTTTCTTCACAAAAAGTAGACACCAAGTTAATTCTGCTGAAAACAGGGTCAGTCCGCATTAGTTGCATCCAAATCACACAGGTATAGTGGAGAAACAATAGCAAAAGTGTTCGGGAAAGTAGATACATTTTGGACGTATCAAACACACATGCAATGAACTCTGGTCGAACCACATGCAATGACACTGGTGGATCCATGTGTGGTCTGTGAAGAGAACACACATTTCAATGACAATGGTGGATCCATATGTGGTCTCTGAAAAGAACACACATGCAATGACTCTAGTTGTTGTTAGTAAAAAGAACACACATGCAATGACACTGGTGGATCCACGTGTGGTCTCTAAAGAGAACACACATTTCAATGACAATGGTGGATCCATATGTGGTCTGTGAAAAGAATAGACATGAAATGACTCCAGATGTGGTTAATGAAAGAATACACATTTCAATGACAATGGTGGTTCCATATGAGGTCTGTGAAAAGAACAAACATGCAATGACTCTAGTGGTGAATAATGAGAAGAACACACATGCAATGACACTGGTGGATCCATAGGTGGATTGTGAAAAGAACACATATGCAATGAACTCTGGTGGAACCACATGCAATGACACTGGTGCATCCATGTGTGGTCTGTGAAGAGAACACACATGCAATGACACTGGTGGATCCAGATGTGGTCTGTGAAAAGAATAGTCATGAAATGACTCCATTTGTTGTTAGTAAAAAGAACACACATGCAATGACACTGGTGGATCCATGGGTGGATTGTGAAAAGAACACACATGCAATGACTCTAGATGTGCTTAACGAGAAGAACACACATGCAATGGCACTGGTGGATCCATAGGTGGATTGTGAAAAGAACACACATGCAATGACTCTAGTTGTTGTTAGTAAAAAGAACACACATTCAATGACACTGGTGGATCTATGTGTGGTTTCTGAAGAGAACGCACATTTCAATGACACTGGTGGATCCATATGTGGTCTCTGAAAAGCACATGCAATGACTCTAGCTGTGGTTAATGAGACGAACACACATGCAATGACACTAGTGGATCCATATGTGGTCTCTGAAGAGAATGCACATTTCAATGACATTGGTGGATCCATATGTGGTCTTTGAAAAGAATAGTCATGAAATGACTCCAGGTGTGGTTAATGAAAGAATACACATTTCAATGACAATGGAGGATCCATGTGTGGTATGTGAAATGAACACAGATGCAATGACTCTAGCTGTGGTTAATCAGAAGAACACACATGCAATGACACCGGTGGATCCATATGTGGATTGTGAAAAGAACACACATGCAATGAACTCTGGTGGAACCACATGCAATGACACTGGTGGATCCATGTGTGGTTTGTGAAGAGAACACACATGTAATGACACTGGTGGATCGAGATCTGGTCTGTGAAAAGAATAGTCATGAAATGACTCCAGTTGTTGTTGGTAACACTCTTCAATGACACTGGTGGATCCATGTGTGGTATCTGAAGAGAACACACATTTCAATGACACTGGTATGTGGTCTTTGAAAAGAACAATCATGAAATGACTCCAGATGTAGTTAATGAAAGAATACACATTTCAATGACAATGGTGGTTCCATATGTGGTCTGCGAGAAGAACATACATGCAATGACTCTAGCTGTGGTTAATGAGAAGAACACACATGCAATGACACTAGTGGATCCATAGGTGGATTGTGAAAAGAACACACATGCAATGAACTCTAGTGGAACCACATGCAATGACACTGGTGGATCCATGTGTGGTCTTTGAAGAGAACACGCATTTCAATGACACCGGTGGATCCATATGTGGTCTGTGAAAAGAATAGACATGAAATGACTCTAGATGTGGTCTCTAAGAAGAACACACATGCAATGAAACTGGTGGATTGTGAAAATAACACAAATGCAATGACTCTAGTTGTTAGTAAAAAGAACACACATGGAATGACACTGGTGGATCCAGGTGTGGTCTCTGAAGAGAACACACATTTCAATGACACTGGTGGATCCATATGTGGTCTTTCAAAAGAACAGTCATGAAATGACTCAAGTTGTCGTTAATGAAAGAATACACATTTCAATGACAATCGTGGTTGCATATGTGGTCTATGAAAAGAACACACATGCAATGACTCTAGGTGTTGTTAATGAGAAGAACACACATGCAATGACACTGGTGGATCCATAGGTGGATTGTGAAAAGAACACACATGCAATGAACTCTGGTGGAACCACATGCAATGACATTGGTGGATGCATGTGTGGTCTGTGAAGAGAACACACATGCAATGACACTAGTGGATCCAGATGTGGTCTGTGAAAAGAATAGTCATGAAATGACTCCAATTCTTGTTAGTAAAAAGAACACACATGCAATGACACTGGTGGATCCATGTGTGGTCTCTGAAGAGAACACACATGCAAATACTCTAGATGTGGTTAATGAGAAGAACACACATGCAATAATACTAGTGGATCCATAGGTGGATTGTGAAAAGAACACACATGCAATGACTCTAGTTGTTGTTAGTAAAAAGAACACACATGCAATGACACTGGTGGCTCCATCTGTGGTTTCTCAAGGGAAGACACATTTCAATGATAGTGCTACATCCATATGTGGTTTGTGAAAAGAACACTCATCCATTGACTCCAGATGTGGTCTCTGAGAAGAACACACATGCATTAACACTAGTGGATCCATAGGTGGATTGTGAAAATAACACACATGCAATGACTCTTGTTGTTTTTAGTCAAAAGAACACACATGCAATGACACTGGTGGATCCATGTGTGGTCTCTAAAGAGAACACACATTTCAATGATACTAGTGGATCCATATGTGGTCTGGGAAAAGAATAGACATGAAATGACTCTAGATGTGGTTAATGAAAGAATACACATTTCAATGACAATGGTGGTTCCATATGTGGTCTGTGAAAAGAACACACATGCAATGACTCTAGTTGTGGTTAATGATAAGAACACACATGCACTGACACTGGTGGACCCATAGGTGTATTGTGAAAAGAACACACATGCAATGAACTCTGGTGGAACCACATGCAATGACAATGGTGGATCCATGTGTGGTCTGTGAAGAGAACACACATGCAATGTCACTGGTGGATCAAGATGTGGTCTGTGAAAATAACACACATGCAATGACTCTAGATGTGGTTAATGAGAAGAACACATATGCAATGACACTGGTGGATCCATCGGTGGATTGTGAAAAGAACAAACATGCAATGACTCTAGTTGTTGTTAGTAAAAAGAACACACATGCAATGACACTGGTGGATCCATGTGTGGTCTTTGAAAATAACATTTATGAAATGAATCCTGGTGTGGTTAATGAAAGAATACACATTTCAATGACAATGGTGGATCCATATGTGGTTTGTGAAAAGAACACACATGCAATGACTCTAGATGTGGTTAATGGGAAGAACACACATGCAATGACACCGGTAGATCCATATGTGGATTGTGAAAAGAACACACATGCAATGACTCTAGTTGTTAGTAGTAAAAAGAACAAACATGCAATGACAATGGTGGATCCATGTGTGGTCTTTGAAGACAACACACATTTCAATGACACTGGTGGATCCATATGTGGTCTTTAAAAAGAACAGTCATGAAATGACTCCAGATGTGGTTAATGAAAGAATACACATTTCAATGACAATGGTGGTTACATATGTGGTCTGTGAAAACAACACACGTGCAATGAATCTAGTTGTGGTTAATGAGAAGAACACACATGCAATGACACTGGTGGATCCATAGGTGGATTGTGAAAAGAACACACATGCAATGAACTCTAGTGGAACCACATGCAATGACACTGGTGAATCCATGTGTGGTCTGTGAAGAGAACACACATGGAATGACACTGGTCGATCCAGATTTTGTCTGTGAAAATAATAGTCATGAAATGACTCTAGTTGTAGTTAGTAAAAAGAACACACATGTAACGACACTGGTGGATCCATGTGTGGTCTCTGAAGAGAACACACATGGAATGACTAAGAACACACATGCAATGACACTGGTGGATCCATAGGTGGATTGTGAAAAGAACACACATGCAATGACTCTAGTTGTTCTTAGTAAAAAGAACAAACATGCAATGACACTGGTGGATCCATGTGTGGTCTCTGAAGAGAACACACATTTCAATGACAGTGCTGGATCCATATGTGGTTTGTGAGAAGAACACTCATCCAGTGACTCCAGATGTGATCTCTGAGAAGAACACACATGCAATGACACTGGTGGAACCATAGGTGGATTGTGAAAAGAACACGCATGCAATGACTCTAGTTGTTGTTAGTAAAAATAACACACATGCAATGACACTGGTGGATCCATGTGTGGTCTCTAAAGAGAACACACATTTCAATGACACTGGTGGATCCATATGTGTTCTGTGAAAAGAATAGACATGAAATGACTCTAGATGTGGTTACGGAAAGAATACACATTTCAATGACAATGGTGGTTCCATATGTGGTCTGTGAAAAGAACACACATACAATGACTCTAGTTGTGGTTAATGAGAAGAACACACATGCAATGACACTGGTGGATCCATATGTGGATTGTGAAAAGAACACACATGCAATGAACTCTGGTGGAATCACATGCAATGACACTGGTGGTTCCATGTGTGGTGTGTGAAGAGAACACACATGCAATGACACTGGTGGATCCAGATGTGGTCTGTGAAAAGAATAGTCATGAAATGACTCTAGTTGGTGTTACTAAAAAGAACATACATGCAATGACACTAGTGGATCCATGTGTGGTCTCTGATGAGAACACACATGCAATGACTCTATATGTGGTTAATGAGAAGAACACACATGCAATGACACTGGTGGATCCATAGGTGGATTGTGAAAAGAACACACATGCCATGACTCTAGTTGTTGTTAGTAAAAAGAACACACATGCAATGAATCTAGCTATAGTTAATGACACTGGTGGATCTATGTTGGTCTCTAAAGAGAACACACATGCATTGACTCTAGCTATGGTTAATGAAAGAACACACATTTCAATGACAATGGGGGATACATATGTGGTTTGTGAAAAGAACACACATGCAATGAATCTAGCTGTGGTTAATGAGAAGAACACACATGCAATGACACCGGTGGATCCATATGTGGATTGTGAATAACACATATGCAATGACTCTAGTTGGTGTTAGTAAAAAGAACACACATGCAATGACACTGGTGGAACCATGTGTGGAATCTGAAGAGAACACACATTTCAATGATAGTGGTGGATCCATATGTGGCTTGTGAAAAGAACACTCATCCATTGACTCAAGATGTGGTGTCTGAGAAGAACACACATGCAATGACACTGGTGGATCCATAGGTGGATTGTGAAAAGAACAAGCATGCAATGACTCTAGTTGTTGTTAGTAAAAAGAACACACATGCAATGACACTGGTGGATCCATGTGTGGTCTGTGAAGAGAACACACATGCAGTGACACTAGTGGATCCAGATTTGGTCTGTGAAAAGAATAGTCATGAAATGACTCTAGTTGTTGATAGTAAAAAGAACACACATGTAACGACACTGGTGGATCCGTGTGTGGTCTCTGAAGAGAACACACATGCAATGACTCTAGATGTGGTTAATGAGAATAACACACATGCAATGACACTGGTGGATCCATAGGTGGATTGTGAAAAGAACACACATTCAATGACTCTAGTTGTTCTTAGTAAAAATAACACACATGCAATGACATTAGTGGATCCATGTGTGGTCTCTGAAGAGAACACACATTTCAATGACAGTGGTGGATCCATATGTGGTTTGTGAAAAGAACACTCATCCAGTGACTCCAGATGTGGTCTCTGAGAAGAACACACATACAATGACACTGGTGGATCCATAGGTGGATTGTGAAAAGAACAAACATGCAATGACTCTAGTTGTTGTTAGTAAAAAGAACACACATGCAATGACACTGGTGGATCCATGTGTGGTCTCTGAAGAGAACAGACATTTCAATGACACTGGTGGATCCATATGTGTTCTGTGAAAAGAATAGACATGAAATGAATCTAGATGTGGTTAATGAAAGAATATACATTTCAATGACAATGGTGGTTCCATATGTGGTCTGTGAAAAAAAAACACATACAATGACTCTAGTTGTGGTTAATGAGAAGAACACACGTGCAATGACACTGGTGGATCCATAGGTGGATTGTGAAAAGAACACACATGCAATGAACTCTGGTGGAACCACATGCAATGACACTGGTGGCTCCATGTGTGGTATGTGAAAAGAACACACATGCAATGCACTGGTGGATCCAGATGTGGTCTGTGAAAAGAATAGTCATGAAATGACTCTAGTTGGTGTTAGTAAAAACAACATACATGCAATGACACTAGTGGATCCATGTGTGGTCTCTGATGAGAACACACATGCAATGACACTACATGTGGTTAATGAGAAGAACACACATGCAATGACACTGGTGGATCCATAGGTGGATTGTGAAAAGAACACAAATGCCATGACTCTAGTTGTTGTTAGTGAAAATAACACACATGCAATGACACTGGTGGATCCATGTGTGGCCTCTGAAGAGAACACACATGCAATGACTCTAGCTATGGTTAATGAAAGAACACGCATTTCAATGACAGTGGTGGATACATATGTGGTATGTGAAAAGAACACACATGCAATGACTCTAGCTGTGGTTAATGAGAAGAACACACATGCAATGACACCGGTGGATCCATATGTGGATTGTGAAAATAAAACACATGTAATGACTCTAGTTGTTGTTAGTAAAAAGAACACACATGCAATGACACTGGTGGAACCATGTGTGGAATCTGAAGAGAACACACATTTTAATGATAGTGGTTGATCCATATGTGGTTTGTGAAAAGAACAATCATCCAGTGACTCCAGATGTGGTGTCTGAGAAGAACACACATGTAATGACACTGGTGGATCCATAGGTGGATTGTGAAAAGAACACACATGCAATGACTCTAGTTGTTGTTAGTAAAAAGAACACACATGCAATGACACTGGTGGATCCATGTGTGGTCTCTGAAGAGAACACACATGCAATGACAATGGTGGATCCATATGTGGTCTGTGACAAGAATAGACATGAAATGACTCCAGATGTGGTCTCTGAGAAGAACACACATGCAATGACACTGGTGGTTCCACATGTGGTCTATGAAAAGAACACACATGCAATGACTCTAGCTGTGGTTAATGAGAAGAACACACATGCAATGACACTGGTGGATCCATAGGTGGATGGTAAAAAGAACACACATGCAATGAACTTTGATGGAACCACACGCAATGACACTGGTGGATCCATGTGTGGTCTATGAAGAGAACAGATATGCAATGACACTGGTGGATCCATATGTGGATTGTGAAAATAACACACATGAAATGACTCTAGTTGTTGTTAGTGAAAATAACACACATGCAATTACACTGGTGGATCCATGTGTGGTCTCTGAAGAGAACAGACATTTCAATGACACTGGTGGATCCATATGTGGTCTTTGAAAAGAAGAGTCATGAAATGAATCCAGGTGTGGTTAATGAAAGAATACACATTTCAATGACAATGGTGGATCCATATGTGGTCTATGAAAAGAACACACATGCAATTACTATAGCTGTGGTTCATGAGAAGAACACACATGCAATGACACTGGTGGATCCATAGGTGGATTGTGAAAAGAACACACATGCAATGACTGTAGCTATGGTTAATTAGAAGAACACACATGCAATGACACCGGTGGATTCATATGTGGATTGTGAAAAGAACACACATGCAATGACTCTAGTTGTTGTTAGTAAAAAGAACACACATGCAATGACACTGGTGGATCCATGTGTGGTCTCTAAAGAGAACACACATTTCAATGACACCGGTGGATCCATATGTGGTCTTTGAAAAGAACAGTCATGAAATGACTCGAGATGTGGTTAATCAAAGAATACACATTTCAATGACAATGGTGGTTCCATATGTGGTCTGTGAAAATAACACACATGCAATTACTATAGTTGTGGTTCATGAGAAGAACACACATGCAATGACACTGGTGCATCCATAGGTGGATTGTGAAAAGAACACACATGCAATGACTCTAGTTGTACCACATGCAATGACACTGGTGGGTCCATGTGTGGTCTGTGAAGAGAACACACATGCAATGACACTGGTGGATCCATATGTGGTCTGTGAAAAGAATAGTCATGAAATGACTCTAGGTGTGGTTAATGAAAGAATACACATTTCAATGACAATGGTGAATCCATATGTGGTTTGTGAAAATAACACACATGCAATGACTCTAGCTGTGGTTAATGAGAAGAACACACATGCAATGACACTGGTGGATCCATATGTGGATTGTGAAAATAACACACATGCAATGACTCTAGTTGTTGTTAGTAAAAAGAACACACATGCAATGACACTGGTGGATCCATGTGTGGTCTCTGAAGAGAACACACATTTCAATAACACTGGTTGTTGTTAGTAAAAAGAACACACATCCCATGACACTGGTGGATCCATATGTGGTTTTTGAAGAGAACACACATGCAATGAACTCTGGTGGATCTATATGTGGTTTGTGAAAAGAATAGACATGAAATGACTCTAGTTGTTGTTAGTAAAAAGAACACACATGGAATGACTCTGGTGGATCCATATGTGGTTTGTGAAGAGAACACACATGCAATGAACTCTGGTGGATCCATATGTGGTCTGTGAAAAGAATAGACATGAAATGACTCTAGATGTGGTTAATGAAAGAATACATATTTCAATGACAATGCTGGTTCCATATGTGGTTTGTGAAAAGAGATTTTCCCTCTCTCTCTCGATCACAAATCTCACAAAAGCTCAAACGTGTGCTCACTATGGGTGCTACGCCGCAATTGGCTGAGACAGATGTCACGCGGATTGTCTCCACCAACCGTTGATCCTATGTGATCCAACGGGCAGGATAACCCCTCCCTTTTCCACTTTCTTATGCATTGTCTATCCGTGCCACCTCTCTATCCATGCCACCGATACTTTACCTCCATAAACTAGTGAAAATCCATCTATCTAAATAAAATAAATGATCATATTTCAAAGAAGCTATCGTCTTTGTCTTCCGGTTCGTCCTCGTCTTCGTCAACACCATGGTCCCTGCCATTGCCGCTGTTGGTGTCCTCCTCTGATGACTCGACACCGCCCCCTTCCTCGAATAAGCGCGCTATCTCCTGGACGGAGTCCTCCTCCTCCTCTTCGTAGTCCCACGGGTCCACGTCACTCGCCTCCGCTTCTGCCTCCAACTGATCGATGAACGCCTCCTTGTTGGCCGAGTCGGACTCGTCCAAATAGTTATCTCCTCTCTTCTTCCTAGTCTTCTTCTCATTCCTCTTCTTGTCCGTACTCGCCGGTGCAACACGCGCCCCTGTCCTAGCTTCTGCTTTGCGCTCGTCCGACGCTGCAAGTACCCCACGCTCCTCCTGCACGGCCGATACGAGCTTCGATGTTGCGGTGTCCTCGAGTGCCGATGTCGATGGATCCTGGCAGGGTCGGACACGATGTGCTGCCTCAGCAGGCGACTCACGAGCACGAACGATGTAGCGAAGAGCCGGGGACACAGGACGGTCAGTGGACGGCTTGGACCTGCCATTGCCACAGCGAGGGGCCATCGTGCTCGAGGTAGTTGCTCCGAATGGTCGATGGCGGGTACATAGAGTGGGGTGCCGATCTGATCAACGATGAGCAGCGGTTTCGTGCGTCGTGTCCACGCATGCATTTGTCGATTATCAACAAAAAAAGAAGTAATATCTCATGTACTGAACATAATTTGATCAAAAAAAGTGGCACAACGTATTCTAGACTCGTAAATATCCCGTGCGTGCCTGTTGACATGGTGTACGGCGGAGTTCGACGTGCCGACGTGATCGTGCAGCAGTTGCGCGCATCATTGCCCCATCAACACATGACACACGCACGCGGGACGTGCGCGCCGATGCCCGTGATGTTCACCCGGCTCGCACTCCCCTTATTATATACTATGTTTTGGGCGGCGCCAAAGACCATTGAACTGTCCATCGCAATAAAGACAAGTCCTATTGATTCCCTACCCCTGCCTCCCTGGCTTCTTTGAGAAGGTAGACCATACATGGTGGTCTTGTATAATAGTACTACTACTACTGGACCACGGCCTATACTCTTTGACTCTTCTCCCACACTAATCACTATCTTCTTCCTCCTGCCGCCGCCACCCTCACTCTGCAAGCCATGGCTCCCCTGAGGAGGGGGAGAGGCCGGTCAACGATCATCGCGGAGAAACGGGAGAGAAATCGCCACGAGGCACTTATTGCTCGACCAGACGCTCAAGCCCCCCTCTCATTGAGGCCCAATCTCCCCCGACAATGGTGCCGAATGTTCTAGCAGGCGAGGCCTCCTCCCGGTACGGTCTTCTTGTTCTACTTCTTCTCCATCTCCCTCTCCATCATGATCTTATTCAGCTTCTTCTTGTTTTTCTTCATCTTCTTGCTCTTCCTCTTCTACGTATTACAGGCCGGCCGTGGAGCCAGAATCCACCACGACGGAGGCGTTGCAGGACCCGTTCGGCCCCGTTCCATGTCTCAGCGAGGTAGCAAATCTCCACACTGTTATTTCTCCGAGTTGTGATGTGGATTTCTTAGATCATGTCCGCCCCGCATTGGTTTTTCTTCTTATTTTGTGAGTTGAATTAGTTTTCACGAATATGACTGCATCTCTTGGTCTTTCCTTAATACCGCTGTTCATAGATTCACTATGTATTTTTTGTGATTAGGATTAGTTTATCATGGTCATGGATAGATCTCTAGGTCCATTTTATAACGCTGCGGTCAATAGATTCAACGGGGATTTTTTGATCTGTATTAGTATTCACCTGGAACCTGGAGTGTAATTATAGAATTCCTATTTCAATTAACATGAAGATGCAGCGATCGAAGGCCGAGTACCGTGACAAGGTGGCCGCGATCAGTGCCAAGATTGACAACCAACATGAGCTTGCACGTGCCCTCACCCAAGCTAATGAGAGCCTATGCAAGTAATTACCTGTGCAGAAGGAGATCTCACTAGATTTTGCACGTGACGTCGTGAGGCTGCAGAAAGTACTCGACCGTAACTTGAACAGGCAAGAAGAAGCCAGCAATATAATCAACAAGCTCATGGAGGAGAAGAAGAATCTCGTGGAAAGGTGCACTCTCCTACAGGACGAAGTCACCGAGGCACTCAGAGGACGCGTCGAGGAAACCAAGGCTACCATCCGAGCCTAGCATGACAGGAATCGTTGCCTGGATGCAGTGAAGGAGATGGAGAAGGACATGAGCAGAGGGATCACCGTACTCGAGGGTGTCCGGAATGAGAACGAGGAGCTAAAGGCTTGTCTGGAGGCGTATCGGAGCAATGCCCAAGTCTGATTCCCGTTAGAGGGGACACGAATATCAGTTCGTCCTCCACTCCTTTTGTAATGTTTAGGGTTCAGGGAGCAATGCCCATGTCTGCTTCCCATCATAGGGTGCAATAAGAATCCTAGGGAAACTCCATATCTATCTGGACATGTGTTGGTGTTCATGTTCATGAATGTACACCATGTGCTCTTTCCATTATGTATCTGGACATGGGTTTCTGCATTATGAGTTTGCCACTAGCCCACTACTATTTGGTGATATTGGGAAAAACCCACAGCACACTAAACTGCAGATAAACCTTATTTGTCTTTGAAATTGAAATTATGACAGTGCCACTAGTCGATTCATAAAATGTTGATGAGTCCTAGATTGCTTCTTCCTTCAAATTATGACAATGCCACTAGTCGATTCAGTTAATTATGGAAACTAACCAGCTTGTCCTGGTGAACTGAACAAACCATACTTTGTATTTTTGTTGCAGGGAAAGAGGCGAAAGCTCGACTAGGACCTGGCGACCTGGCTAAATGACAAGATAGCAATCCAAAGGGAGAAGCAGAATTCCCAGAAACTGGCCTTTGACCACCTGTGCGCTGAACTCGCGGTCCTTTCTGACAAGTGCCAGAAACTGAAGGAGTTAAACGCCGGCTGGGCGAAGCTTCATAGTGAAGGTCGCACCTCGACTAGGAAGCAGACGGAGATCATGAAAGGGATCTTGAAGGAAAATCGTACGGCTACGGACCAACTTCTCCAATCTGTGATGGAGCATTGGAACCTACGGCTGAAGCACGACAAAGTACTGAAGGATCTGGCCGATCTTAGGGAGGAAAACAAGCAGTCTCGCTTGAACACAAAATATGTCTATTTAGTACTGAACTGCCTGGTTTATCCTATGCAGTGGTGATTTTGTAAGCGTGAACTTAACTCTATGCACGATATGTGTGTTCGTCTAAAATTAATTTGCTCGAGGATTGAATTTGGCTTAGTTAAGAAAGCGCAACTGCAAGTCTTATAGTTAACTAGTTTCAGGCATTACCACAACATAAATTATTCATCTCGAATTTCCTTTATCCTCTGTAGTCTGTCCTTGTTCACTCTCGCGAGCCTTCTTTAGTTCCTTCAACAGATCTGCAATGCAGTACTATAGCTTATTCTTGTCTTCCCTGAGCTGATCCCTCTCCTTTTCTGCATTATGAATCAACAACCTATGACTATCCTGAAGCTTCTTTGTAGTTCCAACAACCAAGCTCCCATTGATTCTGTTAATTAGCTCTGTCTGCAAATTCTTGATTTCTTGTTCCAGCTCCTTATTTCATACCGATAGCTTGTAATTTTTTTCAGCTGCATTACTTACATCAGTAAATCTCCCTGACCTTTCCAACTCATACATCTCCCATAACAGTGCCAAACATTTCTTAAGTGCATCTGGCCACTCAAGATCCACCCACTCGACTGCTTTACACACCGGACCAACCTAAAAACACACACACTATAGTGTTATGAACATACAAGATACATTTTACTTCATGTCACAGTTGCACATAATGCAAACATATCTCCTCAGTTTTAGCCCATGGTCACATGGCACTTCTGCATCGAGATCTAGGCCCTCCCATTCAGAGTCGTAGATCGTCCGTGGTACCTATAGGTAAACGCAAAGCTGAAATTGAACACGATTTCATGCACATATGGAGCTCAGATCGAGAGATTTACCATTTCCTAATCCTAGCCCGAGAAAACAAAGGAACTCACATCATGGAAGGAATACTCGATGTCGGAGAGAAGGTTATCGCTGCTCGACTGGTCGTCCTCGCCGTTCAAGGACAGCATTGCGAATCCGTCGTCGCAGACGACGGTGTCGGCGTCAGCGTCGGTGAGAGAGAGAGAGAGAGAGAGAGAGAGAGAGAGAGAGTAGCCCTTCTACCGCTGCAACAATGACTAAATTAGCATGTTACAATAGTTTAATGGATACCATGCCCTTTCCCTAGATTACTGTCTCCTGCCTAATATGGATTCTCTTCATACATTCTTATTTCAAATATTAAACATGTACTCCCTCTATCCCAATTTCATTGCCTAACGAAAACATACCAGTATATTACATCATCTAAAGAAACAAAATCATGTCAACTACAAGGTACTTATGCATCACTTGTTAAGTCATGGTTTCACAAAACATTACATTACAATCTCTCAACAAACATAATCACATCATGGTTTCACAAAGCATCACATTACAATCTTTCAACAAACATAATCACAGAAACAAGTATATTACATCAACTCAAGAAACACAATCATGTCGACTACAAGGTACTTACACATCACTTGTCCAGTCATGGTTTCGCAAAACATTACATTACAATCTCTCAACAAACAAAATAACAGAAACAAGTACAGTACATCATCTCAAGAAATATAATCATGTCAACTACAATGTATTTATGCATCACTTGTCCAGTCAGGGTTTCACAAAACATTACATTACAATGTCCCAACAAACATAATAACAGAAACAAGTACGGTACGTCATCTTAAGAAACATAATCATGTCAACTACAATGTACTTATGTCTTATTACAATAATGATAATTTCAGTGAGTGACATGTCCGAAAATCTCAACAGCTCGCACAACATTATATCGCAATCTCTCAACAAACATAATCACAGAAACACGCTCTAAATGCAATAGCAGTCAATATTACAAATACAGGCAGGGGAACCCCATGGTCCATATGACAAGCCTATGGTAGCATCTCTCATCAGATCTCATCAACGTCGACCACCTCATTCTGTTCAGCCACTACAGGGGGCTCTACATCCACTATAACCCGTTCAACAACATCAGAAATGGTACCAAGGAAGAACACCTTCCTGGTTCGCTTCTTTCGTTGCATAATATGCATAAGATCTTTAGTATCCAAAACATCTATGAATTGTTGCTTCTTATGATAGCACCACCGGATTTGTGCCATCTGCTTAGGGCCAATATTGATTTCCTTACCGATCATCTCTCTCATTCCATCAAGAGTTATGTTTTTGGAATCGACAGTGATCTCCACAGTACATGAAGAAACTGGCTTATTAACTCCCTCATCAAGTTTTGCCATGTATGAATCCACCTCTATGCGTATATTGAACTTATCTAAATCAGCATCTATTGGTCCGTATTCTCTAGGAGCAGAAGCTCTGGTAGCAAGATCTCTAGCATCTACATACATATCATCAATCATCGCTTCAACTTTCACCTTACGATCAGCTATACAACACTCCCAAACCATCTGAAGCTCATGGGAGTGCTCAATTTGCTGATAGGTATCATTCATGTTGCGCCACACCAATTTTGTCCTCTGTCTAGAATCCCAGGGAATCCTAGCGGCAACCATATCTACCAGCTGTGAAACAGACACAACCTCTTTCTAATTCACAAGCAGATTCACATCTTGCCCGAACAAAACCCTCTCGCAACCAAAATCAAGTTTTGTAGTGTACTGGTGAACATGAACTGTGAACTCATATAGGTCCCTTGTATCAAAGCTGTGCCTAATTTGATTAAAAAGGGGAACTTTTCAGTTCATTCAGTTCTATTATGCCGTAACTAATCTACTTGTAAGATAGGGCACAAATAAGAAAAAAATCACCTCTCGCTCTTCTCCCGGGTTTTTCTTCGAGATCTGGGTGCCGCATCCGCCCACCAGAGCGGAACAATCCGCCGACGGCCTTACTTTTCTCTTCAACATGTTGCTCGTAGGTACATTGGGAGCAAAATCCTTGCTAACCTCCTCGCTAACCGGGGCTGAAGACCTCGTCGCTGCTTCGCGTTGAGCCCCAGACTTGGGCCCGACGGACCCGAATCAGTCGGCGACGTAGCTACAACCTTCGCCTTGCAAGACATGCTGGGCCATTCGGATTCAAAGGTCGGGGGAGGGAGAAAAAAGGTCCTCCGCCGTCGGCAGATTTAGGGTCGGGGAAGGGAAGAAAAGGGACCGCCGCCGCCGCAGCAAGATTTAGCGTCGAGAGTTAGGAAAGTATAGTAATGGATTTTCCCCTACGACACGTGCAGGGTGGCTAAGAAGAGTGACCGACGAAGAAGGGGCACAACAGGAACTAGTGTAACGGAATATCCTGACTTAACGGGCGCGATTTGAAAATAATTGGGTTTGGCCATCATTCACTCGAAACACCCCTCTCAGCAATTGGCGCCCCAACTTTTCGAATCGTGGTGATTAAAATGAACTTGGGTACCGCGTTGCCTGGGCGCCCCAACTTTCGGGCCGCAAAATGATATTATCGCGACAGTGAGGATCTAACCGTCTGAAATTTCTGTCTCTGTTTGCCTCACTTCCGTTCACATCCTCAAATCCATTGCTGATTAAAGACACCGATCGAAGCCATCATTCGCAACTTCAGTGCGACGGTGTTGGTGCCGACAGTGGTCATCAATGAAAGACACCAAGGGAAGCCATCATCCGCAACATCTATGGATATGGTTCAAACAATGGTCATCAATGATAATACGATTGAATCCATCATCCACAACATCTACGACTGTGGTGCCGACAGTGGTCATCGATGCAAAGAAGATTGAAGCCATCATCCGCAACATCACTGCGATGACACATATCAAGTCCTCGTGAACCAAAGCTGTGGGAGGCAGGCCGCGGTCGCGGCTGGCACGTCGAGGTGCACTTCGACGGTGAAGGACGGATGGGAGCACTTTGCCCGTACTTCTTGGAGTACACATACAGTGGGGAGGGCGGCTAGCTCACCGTCCACTTAAAACTGGGACAAATTTAAGCCCAATTTGAACCAAAATTCTGTGACTTAAAATATATGTATGATTTGAATAAATTTGACATGTATTTGAGCCGTCATACCGGTGGATATGCTCTAAAACTGATTCATAAGTAGTAGTACTTACTTTGACAATCTCTGGTGGGCTTGTATAAATTTGATCGAAATATGTATGATTTGAATCAAAATTGATATGTATTTGAGCAGTGAGGATGGTGGATATGCTCCAAAGCTGATTCATAAGTAGTACTCCCTCTTACCCAAATTAGTTGATTTAGATTTGTCTAGATTCGATTGTATCTTGAGGAATTTGAGTCAGCTAACTTGGATTGACAATCTCAGCCACTAATTTGGAATGGGGAATGGATTGACAATCTCAGCCAAAGCTGCAACTCTACATGGTAGCCACGATGGCAGCGACAGAACAGTTAGAACTAATAGGCCCCAACTTGACCCTCTAGGCATTTGGCACGCCAACTATGGGAAGCTAGATCCAATGGCAAGCAACTCAGGCCCCGCAATGAATTCTCTCGACAACTTTGGGACTGCTAGATCCAATGGCAAGCAACTCGGGTACCGCAATGCATCTCTCGACCACTTTGGGATCGCTAGATCCAATGGCAAGCAACTCGGGCACCGCAATGCATTCTCTCGACAACTTTGGGACCACAAAGTGACTAAATTAGCAGGAACTCACAACCATCTATTGAATAACAATTCTACTCTCTAAATTAGCTATCTATTCAACTAATCATTACGCATGCCACCCTTCACCACAACCACCTACTATAACTGCTAGGACGCGGATGATAACTACTAAAACTGCCAACATGAATCTACTATTCTCCCCCTCTTCACTTGAAGTTCATGTTTTAGATTTTCGACGACTTGATCAGATACGGAAAGATCAACCTCAGGTGTCAACTTCTCTTTGCGAATATGCTCAGAATTCTTCCTTGACAGTATGCTTCAGTTCGAATATCAACAGGTTTTTATGGGTCAGTTCATCACGTAACATGGAAACCATCTCCTCCAAATACATCCTATGGTTAGACCACTGAGTTGATTCATCTTGGTATGCAATGTACCATGGATCATCGTCCTCCATAGCACACTGTAACAATCCCAAAACAAACCAAATAAGAATTAGTCCGACAGGCCATGTCAGCACTTCAAATTCAACGGTAGTACAAAGAGAAGGAGCTACATGCACTTCTGACGTGGTAGGAGAAGGAGAATGTGGACATGACATGATCGATTCCCCACCCTCGCTGGTGTACCTGCTACGACTAGACATTGAGGACTAATTTGCACCTACAATATAGAGGACATTACGGGAACCGAATCAATTATGGTGGGCGGAGCAGGAGCGGAGGTCTTAGCAAGCACTACTAGCAATTGTTGTGATTGTTCGTCGAGCTGTGGTGGCGGTACTAAATCCCGGTCGTCGTGGGCGTCGGACCTGCTTGCGGTCGGTACTGCCTCATCATACAATGCGTGCGGACAAAACAGGTGCCGGATCCGTGGTTGCGGTGCAGCACGGCAGTCCATCCGATATTACAGTAGCACAGATCCGATGACGCGCCAACACATCGACAATCGTTGCTCTGTTCGCCGGTGGGATAGGAGCTGCTCAGGGTTGGGGGCTGGGAGCAGATGAGAGAGAGAGCCGACGTGTCATACACGACTCACCAGTCAATTATTTCATATTTGCCAATTTTAGATATCGGCCAAACTTCTTCTTTGAAATTTGCATATTTGCCGCATGACCACCACATGTCAGTGACACACAAAATGGCAAATATGCAAGTTGCAAAGTAAAACGTGGCAAATATGCCAATCCCCCCTCCAGTTGTTGGGCCGCGCAGAGATAAAAAAAACTTTTCCCCTACATGGTACTCCCAAGATCTAGCTTAGGTGATAGGCCACGAGATTTACCACTAGACACACAGGTGCGGATTGTTGATGAAGCACGTCAGTTGATGCCGTGTCGAACGATCCCCGTACAGTATGTCAAGATCCCCACGGACCTTCTTGTCTCCAGCGCCGCACGTGCAACGCCTCTACAGGTATCCACACATACGGGAAGGAGCTCCAGGCAGAGGACTACTAGATCTTGTCTAGCCCGAAATAGGAGTGGATAAAGTGATAGCTAGGTTAGGGACAATCCCTTGTCACTCCACTTATATACACTCCTAGTTGGGCTCAACGCTTGAGGCCCATCTAGGCTGTTCCCCAATCTCCACATGGACTAAATCCATATGGGCTCCTTTCCCTTAAGTGTGTGACCCTGTAGGTTCACGTACACTTGGACACGACACGAGTTACCACTCCGAGTCGATAGGTGGTAGCGGTCTCTAGCAAGACATGCCAACTCCCAAGCGCCGTAAAGTCAGAAGACAAACATTTCTCAATGTGACTTTCATCCAAGTCCCTTTGCCTCATGATATATCTTGTCAAGCTATAGGCGAGTTGTTGCCATACCTTTAATAGCTCTACTCTCTCTTCTTGTTCCGTGATATACGATTCACTGGACTAACACTTAGTCTGACTCCTTGGTTAACACTTAACCAAGTCGTGCATGGCCATGCTTCTGAATCATATCACACGAGAGGGCCCAGAGAATATCTCTCCATTACAGAGGGGAAAGTCCCATCTTGGTAATCCACGTCATGCAGCTTGCTTCACAATCAACCTGAACACTACTTTTATAACTGCCCATTTACGGAACAGCATTTGATAGGACCTAAGCTGGTGATCCACAACTCGGATCATGCGATCACCTTAGGTCGAAGGATTCCATTGCTTGAGACTACAAATGATAACATGCTCGTTGCATCTCAACTGTGGGTCAGTCCGATTCGCTAAACTCTTTAGTTGAATCAGTGTAAGTCGGAATAGCATCACCATGCCCATGACAAGTGGAACCGTGTCATCATCCGACATTCACATTTAGTGTAAGTTGTGTGTCCAGCACAACCTCAACGACCAAGGACAACTAGTATGAACAACATGAATATATAGTTCCACAATCGAATCACATATTCTATGATACATATTAGTAGTTCATACATGGACAATAACTTTATGAATATATTGGGAATAAAATCATACGTGATTGCCTCTAGGGCATATTCCCAACAGTTTCCCACTTGCACTAGAGTCAATCATCTGACATCACATGTCTAGGAATCTATTGCCCATAGCTCTCACATGCGCCTCATGCTTCGTCTGTGGTAGTGGCTTTGTCAACGGATCCGCAATATTTGCATCCGTGTGTACCTTGCATAACTTGATATCACCCATATCCACGAACTGGCGAATAAGGTGGTACCGCATGAGTATATGTTTGTTCTTCTGGTGTTGTCTAGGTTCCTTGGCTTGTGCGATAGCACCATTGTTGTCACAATACACGTCTAATGGATTGGACAAGCCCTGAACCACACCAAGATCCATGAGAAAATTCCTCATCCAAACAGCTTTCTTTGTCGCCTTCGAGGCAGCAATATACTCAGCCTCTGTCGTAGACACAGACACCGTCTCTTGCTTGGAACTCTTCTAGCTCACAGCCCCTCCGTTTATCACAAACACATATCCAGATTGCGAACGAGAATCATCCGAGTCAGTGAGATAACTCGCATCCGTGTAACCCCTTACACTGAGTTCATAGTCACCTCCATAAACTAAGAACATATCCTTAGTCCTTCTCAAGTACTTAAGGATATTTTTAGCCGCTGCCCAGTGGATCTCTCCATGGTCAGCCTGGTATCTACTCACAACACTTAGAGCATAGGAAACATCCGAACTAGTACAAATCATAGCATACATGATGGATCCGACTGCAGAAGCATACGTAATCGCACTCATTCGACTTTGTTCATCAAGTTTTACGCCATGGGACATCGGTAAGAACCCCTTCTTAGAAGATTCCATGTTGAACTTCTTCAACACTTTGTCCAAATATCTACTCTGACTCAATCCAATGAGCCGCCTTGATCTATCTCTATAGATCTGGATTCCTAGTATGTAAGTCGCCTCACCCAAGTCTTTCATCGAAAAACTCTTTTCCAATAATTCCTTGGTTTCTTGCAACATCTGGACATCATTTCCAATCAATAATATGTCATCCACATATAAGATCAGAAAGTTTACTTTGCTCCCACTAAACTTCTTGTATAAACAAGAATCATGATTACTCTTGATGAAGCCAAATGATTTGACTACCTCATCAAAGCGAATATTCCAACTCCGAGATGCTTGCTTCAACCCATAAATGGATTTCCGAAGCTTGCATACCTTGTCAGCATTAGCCGGATCGACAAAACCCTCGGGTTATATCATATACATGTCCTCGGTTAAATTTCTATTAAGGAAAGCCGTCTTGACATCCATCTGCCATATCTCATAGTCGAAAAAGGCTGCTATAGCTAACATGATCTGAACTAACTTAAGCATCGCTACGAGTGAGAAAGTCTCATCGTAGTCAACTCCTTGAACCTGTTGGAACCCCTTCGTGACAAGTCGTGCTTTATAGACAGAAACATTTCCATCCATATCAGTTTTCTTCTTAAAGACCCATTTGCACTCGACGGGTCTTGCATCGTCTGGCAGATCAACCAAGTTCCAAACTTGATTTTCATCCATGGACTTTAACTCGGATCTCATGGCTCCAAGTCATGACTCAGAATCAGATCCCACCATTGCATCCAAATAAGTTGTTGGCTCGTCATTGTCCAACAGCAACACATCACGAACACTTCGCAATCTAGCCGATCTTCGCAGTGTCGGTGCAGTTGCCGGCTCAGGTGCCACAACTAGCTCAACCTCTAAGGCTTTTGCCGACTCATTGCTGGCTGGTACCTCTCAAATTTCTTCAAGATGCACTGTGCTCCCACTGCCTCCCCGACTGAGAAACTCTTTCTCAAGGAAGACACTGTTCCGAGCGACAAACACTTTGCCCTCTTCTCGTTTGTAGAAGTAGTAACCCAAGGTTTCCCTCGGATACCCCACGAAAATACACTTATCCGACTTGGTTGTAAGCTTGTCCGACTGAAGTCGCTTGACAAAAGCTTCACATCCCCAAATCTTAAGAAAAGACAAACTCGGCTTCTTGCCAGTTCACATCTCATGCGGTGTCTTCTCTACCGACTTTGTTGGTACTCTGCTTAGTGTGAACGCTGTAGTTTCTAGACAATAACCCCAAAATGATAAAGGAAGATCTGTTCGACTCATGATTGATCATACCATGTCTAACAAGGTCCGATTCCGCCTTTCTGACACACTGTTTCTCTGTAGCGTTCCCGGTGGAGTGAGTTGGGGAACTATTCCACGACTCTTCAGATGGTCATCAAACTCATGGCTCATGTACTTGCCTCCTCGGTCCGACCAAAGAAACTTTATTTTCTTGTCGAGTTGATTCTGTACCTCATTCTGGAACTCCTTGAACTTTTGAAAGGCTTCCGACTTATGTTTCATCAAGTAGATATATCCATACCTACTCAAATCATCAGTGAATGTAATGAAGTACTCATAACCACCTCTGGCTGTCATGCTCATAGGGCTACATACATCACTATGTACTAGTCCCAATAAGTCAGACAACCTTTCACAACTCTTTGCAAAAGGTGTCTTGGTCATCTTGCCAAGTAGGCAGGATTCACATGTCTCGAATGACTCCAAGTTGAATGAAGTTAGGAGTCCATCATCATGGAGCTTCTTCATGCATTTCCAACTTATATGCCAAGCCGACAGTGCCAAAAGTAAGTCATATTCAGATCATTTGGTTTCAACCTTTTCACATTTATATTATAGACAGATTCACCATCAAGATTCAAAATAAATAACCCGTCCTGGACGGGCGCAAAGCCGTGAAACATATCATTCAAATATAAAAAACAACCATTATTCTTAATATTCAACTCATAGCCTTGTCTCATCAAACATGAGGCAGAAATAATGTTTCGACTAAGCACTGGAACAAAATAACAATTATTCAGCTCCATTAAGAATCCAAAAGGTAAATGAAGTTGCATCGTGCCGACTTCCAACGCAGCGACTCTCGCTTTGTTGTCGACTTGAATGTTAACCTTGCCTCTCGCCACACTCCTGTTCTTACCAGTCCCTGCAATGAGTTGCAGATGTGAATAACTGATCCGGTACCATATACCCAAGAACTACCAGGTGCATCCGCAAGATAAATGTCTATAACATTGCAAACAAGCGTACCTGAGCCGGAAGTCACACCTCCAGTCTTAGCTTTATCAGCCAAATACTTGCTGCAATTCCTCTTCCAGTGGCCATCCGCCTTGCAATAGAAGCAAGTGGATCCGGCTGCAGGAGATGGCTTAGTCCCTGAGGAGGTGCTTTTGACCGGGTCATCAGCCTTACCTCCCGACTTTGCCTTCTTCTTCTTAGTCCAAGAACTCTTCTTGAACTTAGCCTTATTCTGCACCATCAACACTTGACTAGCACCTTTCTTGAGATCCGCCTCAGCCTGCTTGAGCATCCCATGTAATCTAGTGAGCTTCTTATCCATACCATGCATGTGGTAGTTTGATATGAACTGACCATACGCATGAGGGAGAGAGTTCAGAATTATGTCCATAGCAAACTCTTCTCTAATGGGGTAGCCCAGCCTTTCCAGAGACTACACGTAACCAACCATCTTGATCACACGCGGACTCAGTGGATCGCCATACTTAAGCTTGCAACTCAACAAAGCCTGCGAGACTTGATACCTCTTAGTCTTTGCCTGAGCCTGGAACATACTTTTGAGGCTTTCGATCATATCGTAGGCCTAAACATTCTCGAACTGCTGCTGCAAGTCCTGTTCCATGTGAGCGAGCATAAGACAACTAATCTCCATAGACTCATCACAAGTCCTACGGTAGGCATTGGTGGCTGCGACACTCGCATTCTCATTCGGCTCATCTGGAAGTGGGTTGTCTAGGACATGGTCCCTCTTTTCTTGCTTGAGAACAATTCTCGGATTACGATACCAGTTGGTGAAGTTAGTTCCATTTAGCTTATCTTTCTCTAAGATGGTTCTCAAAGCAAAACTGGAAATCTGAGGGAGACTGCTAGGTTCCATTGATCTACAACAGAAAAATATGCAAAACACTTAAGAGATGTATTCATAAAAGAGCAAGCATATTAAACATTTTAATACTTATGCTCCCAGTAGAACCAACACCCCTCTGATGGTTACTTAGTGATTCAGGATCCTAAATAATCAAGACGACTAGTGAGCTTTAGCATCACCGCTAGCCGTCAAGTGATCTAGGTAGACAACTCCTTGTCAATCGCATCTCATACGACTCCTGTTGGACAGGTGGCATCACATGCCCTGGCTCCCATCCGACCTTTCCCTGAGTCCCACAACCATTGTGATGAACCCGTCTAGATTACCGAGTGCTTCCGTTGTAAGAGTCCGACTCGAACCCAACTAGTCGAAAAGAATTGATAACACCTCAATTTTATGAGCCCACTACCAAAAATGTCCAACTTGTGATGGTGCAGCACTAGCGGGGAAACCGATTAGACCTTCTTTGAGGGATTACTTTCTACCAACTATCTAATAGAGGTAAAATAGAGACATAACAATAACACAAAATAAAGCAATTATAATGTGAAATGGTATGGCTCTCTTCATGGCGATCTCCATCTCCACAAAGCTTGTAATTCAACTCGTGTCAACTCTTGTCATGTGCCGCCTTACACCATGTAGCCGACTTGTACATGACTTGCATGCCATCTGGGTTCTCTAAAGAGATACATTAGCTAGTAAAGTAAATTACATAGAGAATCCGACATGCAGGTCGTTATACAATAAAATGACAGCAGCTAGGCTCCAGCCGGCTGACAAAAACCATCATACGCAGATCACGTATGGATTACACACATCACATGCACATAAGCCATACCATTCACAACATCATCCTGCAAAAACAAGTTATGCATAGATATGATATCTACCGGTGTTGCGAAACTCGCAACGACATCTAAGGCGCTACAACAGGGCGAAGCCGGAGGTCCCGCATCCGGATTTCATCTGCCTTCCGAACATGGATTTCATCATCGGATAAAACAATTTTACCCAAATTAGATCCATACTCCGATTCGACCAAACTCTTTGATCTTCGATAACCGCATCCAGATTTACGTGTCACAGTCTACCCTGATGGCAGAAGCCAACCGGTAGGGGTATGTCGTTCCACGACCTTAGCAGTTAGATCACGGAAACCAGATCATCCATTCCCCGAGTACAGTTGATCCAATTAACTTTGTACAAACTGATCTATCTCACAGATCGACCACCAAAACTGTAATTAGATCCACTCTAACACCAACCGCATATCACATATGCAAGATCTCGAGCCTAAAACCAGAAGCTAATGCTCTGATACCACTATTGGGTCGCGCAGAGATAAACAAAAAAAATTCCCCTACGCGGTACTCTCAAGATCCATCTTAGGTGATAGGCCACGAGATTTACCGCTAGACGCGCAGGTGCGGATTATTGATGAAGCCCATCAGTTGATATCGTGCCGAACGATCCCGTATAGCATGTCAAGATCCCCACGAACCTTCTTGTCTCCAGCGCCGCACATGTAATGCCTCTACCGGTATCCACACGTATAGGAAGGAGATCCAGGCAGAGGACTGCTAGATCTTGTCTAGCCCGAAATGGAAGTGGAGAAAGTGATGGCTAGGTCAGGGACAATCCCTTGTCACTCCACTTATATACACTCCTAGCTGGGCTCAACGCTTGAGGCCCATCTAGGCCGTACCCCAATCTCCACATGGACTGAATCCATATGGGCTCCTTTCCCTTAAGTGTGTGACCCTGTAGGTTCACGTACACTTGGACACGACACGAGTCACCACTCTGAGTCGATAGCTGGTAGCGGCCTCTAGCAAGACGTGCCAACTCCCAAGCACCGTAAAGTCAGAAGACAAACCTTTCTCAATGTGACTTTCATCCAAGTCCATTTGCCTCACGATATATCTTGTCAAGCTATAGGCGATTTATTGCCGTCCCTTTAATAGCTCGACTCTCTCTTCTCATTCCGTGATATATGATTCATTGGACTAACACTTAGTCCGACTCCTTGGTTAACACTTAACCAAGTCGCGTATGGCCATGCTTTCGAATCATATCACACGAGAGGGCCTAGAGAATATCTCTCCATTACAGAGGGGCAAATCCCATCTTGGTAATCGACGTCAAGCAGCTTGCTTCACAACCAACCCGAACCCTACCTTTATAACTGCCCATTTATGGAACAGCGTTTGATAGGACCTAAGATGGCGATCCACAACTCGGATCATGTGATCACCTCAGGTCGAAGGATTCCATTGCTTGAGACTACAAATGACAACTTGCTCGTTGCATCTGAACTGTGGGTCAGTCCGATTTGCTAAACTCTTTAGCCGAATCAGTGTAAGTCATAATAGCATCACCAAGCCCATGATAAGTGGAACCGTGTCATCATCCGACTTTCACATTTAGTCTAAGTTGTGTGTCCAGCACAACCTCAACGACCAAGGACAACTAGTATGAATAACATGAATATATAGTTCCACAATTGAATCACATATTCAATGATACATATCAGTAGTTCATACATGGACAATAACTTTATGAATACATTGGGAATAACATCATACATGATTGCCTCTAGGGCATATTCCCAACACCAGCCCCACATGAAGGCCCCAACAGCCATTGGCTAGGATGGCCCCACAGAACAGCTCCACATAGCGGACCCATCGTTCATGAGCTTCGACGGCCCCATAGAACAGCCCCATTTGTTATTGGCTACACCGGCCACACATTCAGGAAACATGGGGCCCACAAGTCAGCGAGAGACGGATGGCTGGTCCGCCGTGTATCCTGGCCCCACCCGTCAGCTTGTAACGGTCGAGGCGATGTAACATAACGCTCAACGCAAGACCTGCCCCAACACGGTCCCACATGTCAGCATGTAACGGTTAAGCCTTTGACCTGACGGCATCCCCCGTCTGAGCGCATATGAGGGTTTTAGAATGGACGAAGGGGAAAAGTGAGGAAAAACTAAGCAGTTGGGGAAAACTGAGTACAACTAACGAACCAAGGGCATGAAAATACAAATCCCTATTAATTATTGCTATGCATCCTTCCCTAGGTATGCAATGAGTTGGACCCACCCATTTACTGTCTGAAATTGGGTAGATAATACCCTTTCCAACATACGAATTACTTACTTTCTTACTACCTCTTTCATTTTAGGATTTAACCTTTTTTGATTAGCAACAAATGGTTTAGCATCTTCAACCATAGATATCTTATGAGCTACTATGGTGGGATCTGTACCTTTTATGTCATTAAGAGTGTATCCAAAGGTTTCTCGTTGTTTGACAAGTACTTCTAACAATTTCGTGTTTTCATCTCGAGAGAGCTTATCATCTAAAATTACTAGGCATTTACCTTCCTTATCTAAGAATTCATTCCTGAGTCCTAGAGAGAGAAGTTTTAAAAAAATAGGCGGCGGATCCTCGTCCCCTTTTATTTCAAGTTCTTCATATTCATCCCTGAGACCTGGCTCGGCCTCCGGTGCGGCATTGAGGATTTCATCTAAATCTTCTTTTGAAGAGTCGTTAGCAAGGAAATCATCACTTGTCAAACTTCTCTCCAATTCAGATTGCGGTGTGCAAAACTAGATTGCTGCCAATTCTTCAATAGTATTCTCCAACTTCATCTCAATTTTCTTCTCTTAAGGTAGTATCGTTAATTGACTGTAGTTTATTTCTATAGTTTATTCACCAAGCAGCAGAGTTAAAGCATGCTTTCTGTTGTCAATATCAATGTTCATAGAGTTGTAAAAATGATTACCAAAAATCACTGGGCAAGTGAGGTTCAAAGGTATTTCTATAATGTGAAAATCAACTGGATACACAAAATCCCCAACAGAAATGCAAATATTGTGGAGTATCCCGCAAGTATGATGCAAAGTACAATTAGAAAACTTGAAAGTAGATTCCGATGGTTCATGGTAAGATTCATCAAGGTGATCATGGAACTCTACATAAATAGTGTACGACATGATGTTTATTGAAGAACTTAAGTCACAGAATCCTACATAAGTAATACCTCCTAAACAAAAAGGAATTTTCTGCTGACTTCTATTCTTAGCATCAAGCTTGCCTCCTATCATTTTGTAGGATTCTTTACTCAGCATTATCACTTCTTCCTTAAACAATATGGGTTCCAAAAGTTCTTTTACTATTCCAATATTTTCTTTAATTACTCCCAAGTTCCTAGTTAACTTTCCTATTCTTTTATTCCCTTCACCACTGTTATCCATTACTTTAGTTAGAATAGTTTCCTCCTCAGCTAACATTTTATTTTGCATTTTTGAATATTTATCATCGTGGCAAGTTTTAGAGGGTTTCTCTTCCACATGTGGTGTATAGCATTCCCAATCTTTTCGAATCTGCAGGTAGTCAGCATGACATCTAATAATTTTAATAATCATGCAATGGTCAAGATTAAAATTCCCAAGCAATTTTTCTACCTTCCCCGAAGCTAGAAACATCTTTAAACAATTATACTCTATGGGGTTCTCCTTGTTAAACTCTATCTCACAATAGGCTTTCTCCATCCTATTCACCGTATCTAGCAAGTTCCAAGCCCTCTCAACACTAAATTTGGTGAACGACCCATTGGTAAGGAAATTAAGTTCATTTCTATTATTATCATTTAAACCTGTGTAGAAGGTGTGTGTCACTAGCCAAAGTGGGAAATTATGATGGGGACAACGATCAAGCAACCCCTGAAATCTTGTATACCCTTCATGCAAGCTTTCTTCAGGTTTTCCTTTAAAATTCGTAATCATGCGCCTTGTGCCAAGAGTTTTTGTCCTGGGAAAGAAATCAACTAAGAATAGAGAGGCTAGCCTCTCCTAGGAGTTAGTAACTTTTGCAGAACTTTGGATGTACCAAGAACGGGCCTCATAAATGAGAGTTTGAGGAAAGAGAGAAAACTTAACCTCGTCCTCAGTTTGTAAATTGAGGTGGAAAGTCCCATAAATATCTTCAAAGAACCCTACATGTTCATACGGATCTTCCGTGCCATCTCCTGCAAATTTCTTTGCATGCAATAGATCCAAAATCATGGGGTTAATATCATACCCTCTTGGGTTATTGGATTGTAAATAAGCGTCCATTGGTGGACCGGAACTCCTTATAGCCTCAAGCTGTATTATATGTTGGTACTCGCCCATAATGTATCACCTAAAACTAATAAACAACTTTAGTAAAACAATAAGTAAAATAAGTAACTAAGAACAAAGAGCAAAAGCGCTTAGCTCCCTAGCAACGGCGCCAGAAAATAGCTTGATGACTACAAGTGCACAGACCAATTGTAGCTAGTTTCGAAGTAAAGATGTCGAACCCATAGAGAGCTATTGGTAAAGGTCTTTATGCTCCTCGTTACTCTCTACCAAAGTATACTTGTAAGCTGTCTTATATCTCAAGTAAAGGGTGTTTGAAAGGTTTATGGTTGTTTGCAGAAAAGTAATTAAAACAAGTAACAAGTTTGTGTGAAAGCGTGGTTGAACTCAATAGGGCTAAAGCGTTCTCGGGGATGTAGGATACACCACTAGCATAGTATTATTGTTATATGCAACCAAAATAACATACTTATTGTGTCATGATATGTGTGGAGAGATCCCCATAATAAGATGTTCACGACAAGGCTCGTAGGAAGCCACTTTGTTGAGCCGAGTGTGAGGTCACCTCTAAATAACCACTGCGATGTCTGAGAGCAATCACCCATACAAACCACTGCAATTAAAGGTTTCCCCATGAATATCGTAATTAGCTTAGGGAGTCCCTCTTTAATCCCCCTTTGACCGTGTAGGTTACGAGCCGGCGCCAATCTATCACAGGGCATTCAGGGTACGCTTCCAAGACACGTCCAGAGGATTTCTCCCTCCCTTTAGTCCCGAAGGCAAATGATATGTGGCTGACTACAAATACCATCTAAAGTGAGAGATCAAACACAAATCATAATTATATCATAGACAAGCAAGTCGTATGGACACAAGAATAGATCATATTTATTACAAGTTTATAATTGTGCTAGGGTTTCTCCATCTCCCCAAGAACAAAGGAAATACTCACTCATGAAAGCAATCAACAACATCATCATAATCAAATGAATGGATTAAAGTACGGGGGTAGATCTAATACAAACCACAATTGGATCTGGAATTACAAAGAGATCTAATAGATGAAAGATGGAGTAATTGTGCTAGGGTTTCTCCATCTCCCCAAGAACAAAGGAAAAACTCACTCATGGAAGCAATCAACAACATCATCATAATCAAATGAATGGATTAAAGTACGGGGGTAGATCTAATACAAACCACAACTGGATCTGGAATTACAAAGAGATCTAATAGATGAAAGATGGAGTAATGGTGGTGATGAAGATGCAGAGGTTGATGATGAAGGGGATGATGCGTTGTCCTCCAATGATCCGTGGATCAGCAGGGATTTTACCCCAGGCAAGTTCCTCCTTCAGATCCCTCTCGGATGTGGTGTTTTGTGGTTTCTCATGGCTATGAATGTCGAATATCCCTCTCGTCTTCGCCACAGAGAAGTATTTGACGAGATGGTCGCGATGGTGCCTAGTACGGGCAGGCTCCACCCGTACTAGTTGTCGTTAACCATACTGATGCTTCCTCTTCGATTGGTATTCTTCCAGGTGCGAAGGAAAATTCATAAAATGACTTTTATCACTTAGAAATATCATATAATTACACAATATGACAGCTCTAATTGATATGTTCATATATGACTCCACGATTTGGGATCCTGTTGAAACAAGAACAAAATAGCACGTGTAGGCGCGGTGAAATACAAAAATCCCTACTCTATTTACGCAAAAACAAAGGTAAATATGCTTCAATTTTGGACGCATCACATCGCAACAACACTCGGCATGTAGGACACACCCGACGATCACGGTTGCCACACCAGATACACTTTCCAAACTACGAACCACGAGATGACACAAGAAATGACATTACACAACGCAGAGTCGATAGATCAAGGGAAGAGCACAATAGGCAAAGATACAATGACGGCGAAAGCAAGGATGAGTACGAGTTGTGCGGGGCTAGTTTCTTTTACCCAGAAGGTTCGCAAAACCCTAGTACCCAATGATTTAAAGCTTCCCCACGACTGCCAAAAATACGACGATCTCCAGGAACTCGAAGCCTGGCTGGCATATTACCTAGGACCGTCATACTTCAAGGTGGCTCCAAGGCTACCGCAATGCAGAGCTTGTAGTTACAACTAAGCGGCGCCGCCCGATCATGGCTCAGGCATCTACCCAAAGAATCCATCAATAGCTGGAATGACCTCGAAGATAAGTTCATCATAACTTTACATCCATGTTCAAGCGACCCGCATCTTTGGAGCAATTACGGGCATGCAAACAGAAATATGGGGAACCAATACGAGCATTTATTTAGCGGTGGAACATCATCAAGAACTCGGCCGAATCTATATCTAATGAAAGGGAAATTAATGCGTTCAACAATGGCCTCCGCCGAAGAGAATTCATTGAGGAGCTGGGATGGGTCAAATCCAAAACAATTTCAAAGCTGATGGACATGGCAAATCACTAGGCTGACGATGAAGACACAGTAAACAACAAGCAAGGGTGCTCACCCGAGGAAGATCGGGACAAGCGCAAAATGATAGGAGAAGGCGCAACAACGATGGATATGGTGGGCCAAGTTACGTTGTGGCTGGTTTTTCAGGAGTGGACAACCAAAGAAACGATGATCGTAATGGCGGATACCACAACAACAGAGATGATGCTAGGGGAAGCCAATCAGCACAGCGGTACTAGCCAAGAGCTCGGGAACCCATAATGTCTCCAATGCATATGCTGGAAGAACTCTGCAATATGCACTTCTACATCGACTCAGTAGGAAGGAGGCGATCGAACCATCTCATGAAGGATTGCCGCACTTTCCTAAAAATGATGGAGGTATGTAATGCAAAGGCAACCGAACAAGCAAACCAAGGATATGCCATTGCACCTGGAACCCTAGCTCTTGGCACGCCACCACCACCTGCAGTACAGCCACCAGTAGGGCAAACACAACCCGCAATATACAAAAACCAAGAGGACGAGTATCCGTGGTCCAGGGGCGCAATGTCAATTATCTAGAAAGGGCACCTGTCCAACAGGACCAAAAGTTGATCACACAATAAGTCAACATGGAAGAAACAACGCCACCACCTACCCCCGAATATCTTCATTGGCCGGAGCAAGAAATTACATTCAGGAGGGCTGGTCATCCACTTCGATTCCAACAACCATGTCATTCGGCTCTGATAGTGGAATCCCAAATTGGCGGGTTCGACATGAGCAAGGTTTTCTTGGATGAAGGGAGCAACATCAATCTAATCTACGCCAAAACCATGCGAGCAATGAATTGGTCCTTGGCAAACCTAGCACCAACGAACATGACCTTCCACAGCATAGTCTGAGGCAAAGCCGAGATTCCTTTCGGTAAAGTTTATTTCGACAGCGTCTTCGGATCAAGGAATAATTTTAGGCGTGAAAATCTCGAGTTTGAAGTCATGGATTGGCCATCATAGTACCACGTGATCCTGGAATGCCTAGCTTTTGCGACATTCATGGCACTACCTCAATATGCATATTTGGTATTGAAAAATGCCAGCACCCAATGGAATCATAACCGTGAGAGGCAGCTTCACTCGCTCCGATAACTATGACTGAGAATTCAACAAAATATTTGAATCATTCAGGATGGAAACAGAACTCGCACAACTCAAAATAGCAGACACAGAGCCCCTACCCGAAGGATAAGTCTTGACCGACCAAACTCCAGACAATGCAATAGAAAACAAGGTCTACCCTAAGACCCAAAGAAGACGACCTATCTGGCTCCAATATTGGTCCTGCATAGGAAAGCATGCTCGTTGGGTTCCCTAATAAGTCCAAAATTGAAGCATAATTACCTTTCATTTTTACATAAGTAGAATAGGGTTTTGTATTTTACTACGTTTTCCTGCACCTTTTTCCCTTGTTTCAACGGGATCCCCGAATTAGTAAAGTCTCTTATGAACATATCAATTGGGACTATCATATTATGTTGTAATATGATATTTTTAAGTGATAAAAGTCATTTAATTGATTTATCTTTGCACCAGGGATGATAGAAAATGTGAAGGAAGGCTACTACAGTGCTAACGACTAGTGGTACGGGCAGAATCCACCCGTACCATGCGGCAGCGCGACCGTCTTGTCAAATACTTTCTCCTGGCAAATACGGATCACAGATCCGAAATTCACAACAACGTTGAGCCACGAAAACCACACTAGAAAGGGATCTGAAGGAGAAACTTGGAGAAGAGAAAATACTTGCTGCTTCATGAATCATTGGAGGACATCACATCATCCCCTTCAACATCAACCACTGCATCACCATCACCACTACTACCCACATCTTTCATTCATTAGATCTTGTTGTAATTCCAGATTCAATTGTGGTTTACACTAGATTTATCCCCATACTTTTATCCATCTATTTGATTATGATGATGTTTATGATTGCTTCCATGTGTGAGTAGTTTCCCTAGTTCTTGGGGAGATGGAGAAACCCTAGCACTATTGTGAATTGAAATAAATATGATCTATACTTGTGCCATTGACTTATTGGTCTATGATGTATTAATGATGTGTGTTTGATGACTCTCTTTACATGGTATGTGTAGTCGGTCACATATCATTTGCCTTGGGGACTAAAGAAGAGGGTGAAATCCTTTGGACATGTTTGGAAGTGTGCCTAGATCTATTGTGACTATAAGAACCGGCTAGCAACTTTCACGGTCAAAGGAGGATTAAAGAGAGATTCCCTAATCTAATTACAATATCCACAGGGAGACCCTTAATTGCGGTGGTCGGTACGGGTGACTGCTCTCCGACATCGTGGTGGTTATTTAGAGGTGACCTCATTCTTGACTCAACAAAGTGATTGCCTATGAGCCTTGTAGTGAACATCTTATTACAAATTTCTCTCCACACACATCATGACACAAGAAATGAAGGGAATATGCCCAAGAGGCAATAATAAAGTGGTTATTATCTTATTCCATGTTTATGATAAATGTTTATTTTACATGCTAGAATTGTATTGATCAGAAACATCAATACATGTGTGTTTAATAAACAAAAAGGGATCCTAGTTATGCCTCTCTTATAGACTAGCTTGTTGATTAACAAGATCAAGGTTTCCTGATCATGGACATTGGATGTTGTTAATAACAAGGTCACACCATTGGTGGAATGATGTGATGAATATTCATCCGAAGTATAGCATTACGATCAAAGTCATTATGTTTATATTGCTATAACATCATACGAAGTAATCTTTATCCTTAGACCATGAGATCGTGTTAATTGCTAACACCGGAAGAGTATCTTGATAACATCAAACGTCACACCGTAACAGGGTGACTATAAAGGTGGGTTTAGTGCTATGAAGGTGTTATGTTGAGGCTCATGGATCAAGAGTGGAATTTGTCAATCCCGATGACGGATAGATATACTCTGGGCCCTCTCGGTGATATCACATTGAAATAGCTTGCTAGCAAGTGATGTGATCACTAGAATGTTATATCACGGGAACAAGAAAAGAGTGCATGTCGGTAACGAGATCAAACTAGGTATGGAGATACCGATGATCGAATCTCGGACATGTAATATATCGCGGGACAAAGGGATTTAGTTACTAGCTTTAAAGGTTCTCACGATCACAGAAGTCATCGTTGAATGTGTAGGAGTCAGTATGGATCTTCAGGTCCCGCTGCTGATTATTGATCGGAGAGGGGTCTCGATCATGTCTTCATTATTCGCGAACCGTAGGGTGACACACTTAAGGGATACCGACACCATTTGGAGCAAATATGTTTCAGATAAAGATTTAAGAAAGCGCTGGAATTATTTCAATAGACACCAAAACCGTTTCGGGTGAAATTGCTGAAATTGGTTCTACATGTAATATTGAAATGTTGCAGGGGGTTTTATGTGAATGTTTGTTAATTAAAGTAATTAACAAAATTCTGAATAAAAATAATAAAAGAGTTTTATTAAATGAGAGAGCATTAAATTTGGAGAAATTTAATGCATTTAAAGTGGAGACTTTAAAAGAGAATGTGAAGGGGCAAATTTATGTGGAGGGAGTTACCACCACATGAATGGAGGAGGTGAAGAGTCACCTCCTCCATGCGCCGGCCATGAAGGAGGGGCACCCCCCTCCTCCTATAAAAGTCCACCCCTCCTCACTTCTCACACACACCTCCTTGTGAAGGATCTCTCTCCCCCTCTAGTATTATTCCCCATGGTCTTGGATTAGCGAGATACATGTTCCCGGTGGCTTTATCTGGAAAGGAGTTGATGCTTCCGCTGCTTTGCTGGAGCGAGGGACGGAGGTTGTCGGGGTACCGGATGTGTGTGCGATCATGGATGCACCGCTGCTTTGTGGTGCTGGACTTGGTGCTGCTGGAGCTGGATCTGATGGACGTGCTGGAGCCGGACCTGCTGGACTTCCTCACGATCTTGAGATCGGCAAGTGTACGACTACATCAACCATGAGTTCCTACTCGTTAACAAAGCTCGTTGTCTACGAGGGTAAGTTCTCGTTGGATGTATGTCCACCCGTTGCTTTGTACCTAGTAGATAGATCTTGGCGTGTAGTTCACACCGTAGGAAATTTTTTGTTTTCTATGCTGCGGACCCAACAGTGGTATCAGAGCCTGATCTATGCGTAGGTGCTTTGCACGGGCAGTACACATATGTTGATATGTGGGCGATGATGATCATGTTATTGCATCTTCTATGTATTTTGGATATTGGTGGCATAGTGGGATGAAGCGGCCCGGACCAACCTTACATGTCATCATACATGAGACCGGTTCCACGTCTGACATGCAACTTGTTTTGCATAAGTGGCTGGCGGGTGTCTGGCTCTCCTACTATAGTCAATATCTGATTTACAACGAGTTGCTAATAATTTGGTTATCCTTGTTGTGGTTCATGTTTGTAGGTGAGAACGGTTCTATCTCCGAAAGCCCTAAGCCACGTAAAACTTGCAATTGATAAATTAGAGGCGTCTAGTTTAGATCGTTGCTGGGCTAGTGTATTGATATGGTATTGTTGTAAGTAGATGTATGATAGATACTCTTACAACACACTCAACGTGTAAGTTCCATGGACCTTGGCCTTACACACAAAGGAATGATAGAGATCATACCACGATGCAAGTGATAGAGATCAAATGCATGGACCATATCATCTCACTTTACATATTAGATGTTAGCATCTTATACTGCTAGTTTGGTGCTTTCTATAGCATTGTAAGATGGTCCCTCTTTTAGATATCAAGATAAAAATGTGTTCTTCCTTAAGTATGCACCATTTTGTGGATCGTATTTCGAGACATCACGTGATGATCGGGTGTACTCGACTCTACGCTTTCATACAAACGGGTGTAAGACAGTTTTACACATGCGAGTACTAAGGTTCTTACTTGGTGAGCTTAGCATGTACAGACATGGCCTCGGAACACGGACCGAAAGGTTAAGCATGAGTCATATAGTTGATATGATGCCCATATAGATGCTCGCCTTTGAAGCTACATCAACTCACGTGATGATCGGACTTGGTGTAGTGGATTTGGTTCATGTAATCACCAAAAAGGCACGAGGGATGTCGTTTTTGAGTGGGGGTTCATTTCTAATTTGGATTAGTCGAACCAAATTTGTCATAAATTAAATCAAAGTGAATTTGCATAATTTGTTGTAGTCATTGGCATTCGTTTTCTACCTTATGCTTAGTTTCTATTTGAGATAATAGAACTATAGAATTCTAGATATTTACTTTACGAACTGGTATCGTATTGTTTTGAATGTCAATTTAAAGTTTATAAGTCCTATTGCAAACTTTCAGCAAACTCTATTTACTCCATGAAGTTTAATAAGTAGTATTAAATCAAGAGTAAGAATTCCAATGTTAGTATCTAAAGTATCATGTTTGCCTCCATGATTATTGATATTCAAAAAGTTGTTTTAATATCAAGATTATATTGGAGCTGGAAATTGTTTCAGAAAGCATGATGAGTGAAAGATATTGTGATATCTGAAACAATGTTTTTGGTTGCATTATGATAGAGTATAATTTAGCAAAATACATGTTCTCATATTGTATGAGAATTTGTGAAGGATGGAGATGTTAGGCATCCGAATCTACCAAAAAGGTTTTGGGAACTGATATTATACTCGCGATTCTTCCTTATAGGCTATAGTAGCTTGATCATGAAAGTTGTCATGATAAGGATGAATAGAAGATGTAAGTAAAATGTTTACTACACTAATAGACTACTAAAGAATGGATTTTTGAAAGAACACCAAACATTTGATGATGGTGATCCACTTCAAAGTGCAAGTCCAAAGGTATTAGTATTTGGCTATATACGCTTTGTACCATGTGTCATGTTGATGACACCACTATTGATGTTGATAGATTCTTTTAAAAGAAAAGGAATTGCTGAAAGAGAATCTATAAAATATTTGGCAGAAAATAAAAGGTTAGAGATGTCCAACTTAGGTATATAGAAGATATACATGTTATGGCTATATTCCTTGCTTGTTAAACAATGTGGTTCTTAGGTATTGGATACCGGTATTGGATACCGAATTGGTTGGTATGAAGTGTCATACAGGACAACGCAATTCATCAACTACAATGGCCTAAGTAACCAGCAAGAGAATGAGTGATGATGTTCATCAAAAACAAATAAAGTGTTATTGTGTTTTTCGTTGTCATCAAACCAAGCCTTCAAGATTTGTTTAAATAATTGTTATTTTGTTCCGGTATCATGAGAACAATGGTTGTTCAAATAATTACCGTATTCCATAAAGGATGGATGAACTTTTACAAGTCTAGTTGGAGAAATCACATCCATAAACACTATTGCTAAAATTTCGCAAGACAAATGATTGAAAGATCACTTATGAAGTGACATCACTGTTTGAATTATATTTGAAAGAAAACATGAAGAAACTCCATGTTGATGGATTTTTGGAGCCTTTGATTTTGATCAATTGACGCATGTGAGACTTTCCTCGAGATAATTGAAACTCCGTCCATAGGCCAGAGAGGAACGGATGACTAGCTTATTGGAAATTGTGCATGCTGATGTGCATAGTCCATTATGTGTAGCCATATGCGATGGATCTTTTTTCTTCATATGCTTTTTTCAAGAATTTGAGTGAATATATCTGTATATTTACTTAATAAGGAAGAAGTATGAAACATTTGAAAGTTGTTCAAAGACTTTCAAGATGAAGTGAAAAATCATTTTAACAAGAAAATAAAGAGTTTATGATTCGATCATAAAGGAAGATATTTGAGTTACATGTTTAGCAAAAACACCTAAGACTTGAGGAATTGTTCCATGATTTGTGTTCCCCGATAAACCATAGGAGTATGGCATATTCGAGAGATGAAATCAAACCATGTTTGACATGGTAAGATCAAAGGTGTCATTTATAAAACTGCCATTATGTTTTAAGGATTGAAGCTTTAGAGACTACCGCTTTTACACTGAAAAGAGCACCATCGTGATCCGTTGAAATGACACCATATGAGTTATGGTTTGGGATAAAACCCGAATTGTCTTTTCTTAAATTTTTGTATGCTATGCGTAAGTAAAATGTTTACAACCAAAGTCGGATAAGCACGTCTTTGTAGGTTATCCCAAAGAATTTGTTGGGAATTTCTCCATAACACCGAGGACAAAAGAGTTTGTTACTTGGAACGTCAAGTTTCTTGAGAAGGAATTTTTCGTGAAAAGTTAAGTGGGAGGACAATAGAACTTTGATAAGGTTGTTGAACCTTAGCTATATGTGCTAAGTAGCGCAATGAAAGTGTCCTTGGAGGCCACAATGCTCATGGCTCTCGTGATTACAAAAGGTGTGATCTCGGAGATTAGAGTTCCTATAGAATCGTGTGGGTCGGTAAGAATCAAATAGTAAGATTTGATAAGCAAGTCGTTATTGTTTTGACAATGATGAACCGACTACATGCAAAGAAGCGATGATGGGCCCTAACTCCATAAAATGATTAGAAGTCATAGAATCCGTGATAGTATCCATACACGAGAAATCAAGTTTCTGAACTTGGAAGACCCTCCGGAAAGGCGTGAAGCCTATCGGTCGTGTTTGGATCTATAAATAAATAGACATGGATGTTTGACATCTATGAAATAGTCGACATGTCGGAAAGAAGTTTACGGCAATGTTCAAGGAGTTTACTATGACAAGATATGATCTTTCATAGCGATATATAGTCTTGACGGATTAATGTAGCAACCACTACATATAATTTGGTATATGGTAGTTGAATAAACAAAACAAGGTGCTTCTAATAGAATGGTAACCTAGGACATGCACATGACATGGTCCGAAGGGTTTTGTTAATTCAAAGGGTGGTAAAAGGACATGTAAACTTCAATAGTTGAAGTAAGCATAGCGGAGTTGGAATCTTCACCATGATGAAACTGTTAAAAGAGTTTAAATTCATCGGAGATGATGAAGATGCTTGCATTTGCAATAAATTAAGTGGGAGCGCTGAGACATATTTCTAATACATTATGTAGAGGACATATTGTTGATTGGAAATGATGTATCTTGTATGGACACAAGTTAAGAATTTCATTAAAATAAGATTTCGATGAAAGACTTGGGCAAACCCAGAATATTTGGCATCAATATCTATATGGATAGATTAAGGCGCAAATATGGTTGTGCCAGACATACATATATGAGATATTGAAAGGGTTCAATATGGAAACAACAAGAAAGGTTCTTGCTACATGGAAAGAATTGTATCAAGATTCAAGTGTTTCAACACTTGGTGAGTAAAATCACATGAAGATTCTGATCGATTATACCATGATATGTATATATCCAGAATGTCCTATGCTCTAAATGTTATGAGCATATACCAGAATGATTCATAAGATGATCATTGGACAATAGTAAAGATATTCTTACGAGCTTTGGAAGAACTAAGAATATATCATGTATAAGTGACAAATAGTTAAAGGTAGTTCATTGTAAAGTGTTACATTGATACTAGTTTTGTCACAAGATACAAATTAAATTTATCTCAATTTAGACTATGGGTGGCACAATATAATGGAAAGGATGTTCCATGATGGATTTGGATGAGTTCCAAAGTTGATATATTGTGACGGATACTACAACAAAAGGCTAAGTATATGACTGCTATAGTAGCAGCATAGGAGGGCATTTGTGTTAAGTAGTTTGTTATCAAACTAGGTGTGGTTCAAAGTGGGCTAATACTATGAAGATATATTGTGTGACAATAATATCAACATATTTTGAGCCGAACGAACTAAAGGTCTCACCAAAGGACCAAATCTATGCAATGCCATCTCATTTGAGAATGAGTGATGCGTAGAGACGCAGAGACATGCAAATACATTCGGACCTGAAACTGTCAGATCTAGAGATTATGTTAACCACTAGAAATAGCGTATATGCAACACCAGAAAGCCATAGGTGTTCAATACGCAAAGTTTTTCAAACTAGATTATTGACTCTAGTGCAAGTGGGAGACTGAAGGGAATATGCCCGAGAGGCAATAATAAAGTGGTTATTATCTTATTCCATGTTTATGATAAATGTTTATTTTACATGCTAGAATTTTATTGATCAGAAACATCAATACATGTCTGTTTAATAAACAAAAAGGGTTCCTAGTTATGCCTCTCTTATAGACTAGCTTGTTGATTAACAAGATCAAGGTTTCCTGATCATGGACATTGGATGTTGTTAATAACAAGGTCACACCATTGGTGGAATGATGTGATGAACATTCATCCGAAGTATAGCATTACGATCAAAGTCATTATGTTTATATTGCTATAACATCATATGAAGTAATCTTTATCCTTAGACCATGAGATCAT
Source organism: Avena insularis (assembly GCA_023614405.1). Lineage (NCBI taxonomy): Eukaryota > Viridiplantae > Streptophyta > Magnoliopsida > Poales > Poaceae > Avena > Avena insularis. The sequence goes on along the minus strand of CM042686.1, from coordinate 241,877,064 downwards.
GTTAATTGCTAACACCGGAAGAGTATCTTGATAACATCAAACGTCATACCGTAACAGGATGACTATAAAGGTGGGTTCAGTGCTACGAAGGTGTTATGTTGAGGCTCATGGATCAAGAGTGGAATTTGTCAATCCCGATGATGTATAGATATAATCAGGGCCCTCTCGGTGATAACACATTGAAATAGCTTGAAAGCAAGTGATGTGATCACTAGAATGTAATATCACGGGAACGAGAAAATAGTGCATGTCGATAACGAGATCAAACTAGGTATGGAGATACCTATGATCGAATCTCGACATGTAATATATCATGGGACAAAGGGATTTAGTTACTAGCGTTAAAGGTTCTCACGGTCACGAAGTCATCGTTGAATGTAGGAGTCGATGGATCTCCGTGTCCTCCGCTGATTATTGATCGGAGAGGGGTCTCGATTATGTCTTCATTATTCGCGAACCGTAGGGTGACACACTTAAGGGATACCGACACCATTTGGAGCAAATATGTTTCAGATAAAGATTTAAGAAAGCGCTGGAATTATTTCATGTGACACCCCGGTTCTGAAAAGTCCGTGGCCTCTATGTGACATGCCAATCCCTGGATCGGTTCATTGGCCCACAATAGAGTAATATAGATAACATAGCAAAATATCCGTGTATCATAGATAACGAAGATCCAGAGTACCATTATTACAATAAAAGCTTAGCACAAGCTAGCTCAAATTATTCAGGTAGCAACATAAACGATTAAATCCTCCATTCTTCAAATTGCCCACAAGTGAACAAGTGCCGAGTGGAGTACCGTGGCCTATAACAATCAATCAGAATCGGAATAACCTGCAGCATAAAACGCAACAGCCCCGAAGGGTCAATACATGGAATGTATGGCAAGTAGAGCTAGTAAATGGAGACAATAGTACTAACATCTACATGCATATCTGGCAAGTGGAGCTGTGTCTGGCTTGCATTTGCAAATAACTTTGTCCTACTTCCATAAACAGTTTTGAATTTTTTTTGAAAAGATCCCAATTAAGTTAACCCAACAACATTAAAACAATTATGAAATTAGAATGAGCGAGAAACATGTCATGGAATCAATATCAAGCAACTCAGTTGTCCATAACCGGGGACACGGCTAATCGATTAGATTATACACTGCAGAGGTTAGTACACTTTACCCATGTGACTTGGCCAGCCCAGCTCGTACCATCACTCTCATTTTGGGTGATGATAGGAGAAGACCAAGAAGAGACTCGGGAAGTAGCTCCTCAATCCCGACGCCAAGACCGTCCAACCTACCAAAATTCTACATCTCTGGATACGCGGGTTCGAGTTACCACAACCTACTAAGTCCAACCAACCGCCCATTTCATTATTGGCACATGGTTGTACACGTAAGCTACACAATAAAGAAGCCAATCATTTTCTCTTGATACCTGGGTGCCTTCCGCAATGAAACCACCAAAATTATCAATACCATCACACCCAGGGTTCATTGATTGTTGTTTTAGTTTTCACAAACCAATACTTTGAGAAAACAAGTATCAATGATGTAACCCAGCCCTCGTTCAACATAGCATGGCTAAGCACATCTACAACGGTGGTTCATCTACAAGGAAAGCCCTACCACAATAATAGGACATAGCATAGCGATAGTATCATCCTACTCATGCAACTACAAAATACACGACAATGCATTGAAAATAGTAGGACGATATCATGAACAAAGTAGCATCTACTTGCCTTGATTGAAGCGGTCGGAGGAACAATCCAAACACGAGCAAGGGTTGCACTCCACACAATCTACACGACACAATTGCATTCATAAACAAACAATTCACAAACATATGCAACAAAGATGATGCATGAATGCAAGAACGGCAAGTGAATTGGTGCTACAGCTGCACCACATAATACTAATACATAATACTACCGAATAAATGCATGGAAAATAGATTTGGCGCAAGGGAAACTATTAACCAAAAGTAGAGATCTCTACTAGAGGTAGAACTTAAATAATTCACTACCGGTAGTATACTGTTTGTAAAATCTTGGAAAAAATCTACCGCATAGGCATCGCCGATAAGAAACAGTATCAATTAGAATTACTCAAAAAGGAGTTATAAAACATCCCGAGTAATTAAAACACTGCAGAAAGCCATTAGATAAATACTGCAGAAGTTTTTACTGTAAGCCTATCTTTTTATTTCACGATGAGATTCCCCTCGTTCATAAGAGTTCAGGGACATATCACACGCGATTTTTGGAGCTACGAAACTTTTACTACGAATTTATTACTCCGAAAAGGCCACTAACTAGTTTGATTAAACTGTACTAAACCTGACAGTAAAAGTCTGAACCAAAGATACATCGAGATTCTACACGACTCACTGAACTCGTGCATATTTTATTTGCAATTTTTGGCCAAGCGGTTTAATTTCTACGCAATTTACAAGATTCTACCGAAATCTGCCAACTAATAGGATTAACGAAATTGACCCAGTCAACTGTGTCTGTTTGACTGGTCAAGCGTCTGCTGACTGGGCGTCTGACTAGTCAACGCCTGGGATGCTGACCAGTCAACGAACGATCTAAGCCGCTGATCTGAGATCTGACGGTGGCTGCTGTCTTACCGAAATCGGACGGCGAAACGAACTCCGGCGAGCTCCGGACGGCGGCGACGGTCGGTTCCGGTGGCGTGGAAACTCCTGCAAGTACACACACGGTCAACTATGGCTCCCGGAATAATAAATGCGTACGCGTACGCGGCGATCTGCAGGGCGCAGTTGGCGGCGGCGGATGGAGACGCGGAGCACGGGAACGGAAAGAGGGCGGCGAGACGAACCCGGCAACAGACGCGGCGATGGCCGACGACGAAGGGGCGGCCGGCGACGGCGAGGCGAAGCGGCGGCGGCGGCGGGCGTCTGGGACGTTGGCGGCGCCAGGGAGGAGTCGTGGCGGCGGGGTGTGAGGCAGGGGCACGGGTCCCAAGGCAGGGCCCCACTTAAAAGTATCCTGCGCGGAAAAAAAAAGAAAAACTAAAAAGAAACGGTCCAGATTTGACTCCGATTCGGAAATCGGTCCGGATTTTCGGACCGTTTTCCGGCGGTTTACTAAAACGTCCGAGTCTTTTGCATACGAACTCCGATTTGAGCGATTTTCGCGCCTACGGGTTCGTATCGTCGAGGGGAACAACCTTCAGTCGAAGTTTGTGCGAAAACTCAAACCTACAGAGGTGGTTGTTGCAAGTCCCTCTGAAGCTCCCCGTAGGAACCTCGAAGCGAAGCACAAAAGGGTTTTGACGATGGCGTTTCGCCGAACCTTTCTACTCGACGGTAATGCATGGAAAGATATGATGCGATGTAATGAATGATATGCAAGACCAAATCTAAAATTTGGGATGTGACAAGACTAACCCCCTTAAGATGAATCTCGTCCTCGAGATTCGGCGCGGCTAGCAAATAGGTGTGGGTAGTCCTCTCGGATGTCATCCTCACGCTCCCAAGTAGCTTCCTCTTCGGTGTGGTGGCTCCACTGTAATTTGCAAAACTTGATTGTCTTGGTTCGGGTAGTCCATTCTGCTGTCTCTAGAATCTTGACCGGTTTCTCCTCATAGGTCAAATCATTCTCAAGCTGAACCTCCTCTAGCGGTACAGTGTCTCTCAATGGTGTATCCACCATCTCCGGATGGCACTTCTTCAGCTGGGATACGTGGAACACGTTGTGAACATCAGATAGAGCCTCTGGCAACTCCAATTGATAAGCAACTTCTCCTTTGCGTGCTAAGACTTGATACGGTCCAATAAATCGAGGTGCCAGCTTACCCTTAATACCAAATCTCTTGATTCCACGGAGTGGCGATACTCTGAGGTATGCTCTATCACCTATCTCATATACCACTTCCTTGCGCTTGGCGTCAGCGTAGCTCTTCTGCCTTGATTGTGCTACCTTCAGCCTGTCCCTAATCAAGGCGACCTTCTCTTCAGCGTCCTTGATCAAGTCAGGTCCAAACAACTGACGTTCTCCTACTCCATCCCATAGCAATGGTGTTCGGCACCGTTTCCCATACAGCACATCGAACGGTGACGTCTTGATGCTGGTTTGATAGCTGTTGTTGTAGGAAAACTCCGCATACGATAAATTCTCATCCCAACTAGACCCATGAGCCAAGGCGCAAGCTCTTAGCATGTCTTCCAAAATCTGATTCACCCTCTCGGTCTGTCCATCAGTCTGTGGGTGAAACGCTGTGCTAAACTCCAATCTAGTACCAAGTGACTCGTGCAGTAGAAGTGTGAGGTAAATTGGGTGCCTCTATCAGATACGATACTCTTGGGAACTCCATGTAGGCACACAATCTTGTCCATGTAAATCTTGGCCAACCTTGCACTTGTATAGGTCGTCTTCACTGGTATAAAGTGGGCTACCTTGGTCAAACGATCGACCACTACCCAAATAGAGTCATATCCTGACCTGGTCCTGGGCAATCCTGTGATAAAATCCATTCCCACTCTATCCCATTTCCAATCCGGCACGGGAAAAGGCTGTAGCAGTCCTGCTGGTTTCTGGTGTTCCGCCTTCACTCGGCTACATACATCACATAGGGCGATATGCTCTGCGATGTCTCCCTTCATGTTGTTCCACCAGAATCTATCCTTTAGATCCATATACATCTTCGTATTGCCCGGATGTATGGAATACAGCGAGTCATGAGCTTCCTGCATAATCAACTTCCTTAACTCCGGATCATTGGGCACACACAAACGATCTCCATACCACAAGGTACCTTGCTCATCCTCGCGGAATTCCCTTGCTCGACCTTCCTTCATCTTTTCCTTAACTTCATCTATCTCTTTGTCTCCCACTTGAGCCTTCCTGATTCTGTCCTGAAGCGTTGGTTGGACTTCCATTGTAGCCAAATATCCTTCAGATACTACCTCCAGTCTAAGGTCCTTGAATTGCTTGCACAAATCCTCAGGCAATTCACCAATTGTCAATCCATTGGCATAAACCTTTCGGCTCAGAGCATCTGCTACTACATTGGCCTTTCCTGGGTGATATTGTAAATTCATATCATAGTCCTTGATAAGTTCCAACCATCTCCTTTGTCTCATGTTCAGCTCCTTCTGTGTAAATATGTATTTCAGGCTCTTGTGGTCGGTGTACACATCACAGTGTTTTCCCATTAAGTAATGCCTCCATACCTTGAGCGCATGAACCACTGACGCTAACTCCAAGTCATGTGTGGGGTAATTCCGCTCATGGTGCTTGAGTTGTCGCGAGGCATAAGACACTACTCTCCCATCTTGCATCAGCACACTCCCAAGTCCCTGTCGAGAAGCATCACAGTACACTTGGAAATCCTTCAAGATCCGTAAACACGTAGCAGCGCAGTCACTAGTCGACGCTTCAGTTCCTGAAAGCTAGCTTCACACACATCCGTCCATTCAAACTTCATCTCCTTCTTCAGAAGTTCAGTCATCGGCTTTGCAATCTTGGAAAAGTTTTCAATGAACCTCCTGTAATATCCAGCAAGTCCCAAAAAGCTTCGAATCTCTCCAGCATTCTTGGGTGCTTCCCACTCAGTTACTGCAGTCACTTTGCTTGGATCAACAGCGACTCCTTCTCCTGACACTACGTGTCCAAGAAACCCAACGGTGTTAAGCCAGAATTCACACTTGCTGAATTTGGCGTACAGCTGGTGTTCTCTCAGTTTCTCCATAATCAGTCGCAGATGTTTCTCATGCTCAGCATCATCCTTGGAATATATCAGTATGTCATCAATAAACACCACTACGAACTTGTCCAAGTACTCCATAAATACCTTGTTCATCATGGTCATGAAATATGCCGGGGCATTCGTTAGTCCAAATGACATAACTGTATACTCGTATAACCCATACCTAGTGGTGAAGGCGGTTTTTGGTACATCCTCCTTCCGGATCTTCAATTGAAAGTAGCCAGATCGCAGATCAATCTTGCTGAACACCTTTGCTCCTTCCAGTTGATCAAACAAATCATTTATGTTCGGCAGAGGGTACTTGTTCTTGATGGTTACCTCATTCAGCGAGCGATAGTCCACCACTAATCTCTTGGTGCTGTCTTTCTTCTCCACAAACAGAACAGGTGCACCCCATGACGACGCACTAGGCTGAATGAATCCCTTTTCCAGCTGCTCTTTCAACTGTTTCTTCAATTCCCTCAGCTCATCCACATCCATCTTATATGGTTTCTTTGCTATTGGTCCTGTTCCCGGCATCAGGTCGATAAGAAACTCTACTTCCCTGTCAGGTGGCATCCCTGGCAGTTCTTCCGGAAACACGTCGGGGTAATCCCTTATCACTGGCACAGTATCCATGCTAACCCCCTTAAGAGAATTCAGCTTACACCTTCCTGGTCGTGCGGCTGACTTGAATCTAATCCTCTTACCATCCTGGGTTTTGAGTGAAACAGCTCGCTGTGCACAATCTATGTGTCCCCCATGCATAGACATCCAATCCATACCCAGAATAACATCTAATCCCTGTGATTCCAACACTACCAAATGTGCTATGAAGTTGTGTGTTCCAATCCTCACAGTTAAATTGCGGCATCCCGCACTAGCTATCATATCTCCTCCAGGTGAACTCACTCTAAAAGACCTCTTCATAGACTCAGTAGGTAACTTATACTTATCCACAAATGCCCTTGATATGAATGAATGCGATGCACCAGTATCGAAAAGTATAAGTGCAGGGTAAGTGTTGATTGGAAACTTACCAATCACAAGGTCAGGCTCGTCTGGAATCTCTTCCACATTCATGTGGTTCACTGTGGCCTTCTCATTGTTGGTTGGCTTCAGTCCTTTCCTCTCCGGACAGTTGTCAGCATAGTGTCCCTTCTGCTTACACTTGAAGCATGTCACCTCACTCAGATCCTTCTTCACAAAATTGCGATCACGGTTGCGGTCATGTCCACCGTGTCCTCCAGAGTGGTGAGAGTGTCCTCCCTTGTGGCTGTGGTGGATGCTCCTATGGTTGTCATGACGATGCCCATCGCCTCCGTGGTGGTGGCGATCATGGCTCCCATGGTCACTTCCTCCATGCTTGGAGTATCCATCATATGAAGTGCGAGACTTGTGGTGTGAGCCAGAGTGGTGATTGTTGTTCTTTCTCTTGCGGCTTTCCACCTGCTTGTGCTTCCCTTCCAGGATCCTGGCCTTGTCCATGAGCTCCTGGAAAGTGGGGCAATAAACCACCAGTAGCTGCACTGAAAGCTCATCACTGAGGCCATCCAGGAATCTCTCCCTCCTTTTTGCATCAGTGTCAACATCCTCAGGTGCATAACGGGACAGATTATTGAACTCCTCAATGTACTCGGTCACGGTGCGATTGGTTTGGCGCAAGTTGCGGAACTCTTTCCTCTTCAGGCTCAGAACTCCTGAATACACGTGGTCGGTCCTGAAACCTTCCTCAAACATAGCCCAAGTCACGGTATTCAGAGGGTGGGTGATCTGAAATGTGTCCCACCAAGAAGCGGCTGGTCCCTCCAGTAGGTGAGCGGCAAACCTCACCTTCTCAGCATCAGTGCATCCAACAGTTACCAGATCCTTGTTGACTGAACGCAACCAGTCGAGAGCAACCATTGGTTCCGTTGCAGTAGAGAACTTAGCTGGCCTTAACCTCAGAAATCTGGTGAGAGCATCTCCCTGAGGCTGATTGTTTCCATTGTTGTTGTTCTGATTTGCCATGAACTGGGTCATCACTTGGGTCAGCTGTGCCTGAGCTGCCATGAGCTGCTCCAACTCAGTGGGTTGGCGGCGGGGAGGCATCTGCGGTTCAGCACAGGTAAGTTTAGAAAGAATCAACTACGGTAATAGGATTCTACCCATGCATATGATCAATCAACAACAAACAATAGCAGACAATCACAAGCAAGCAACACATCAACAAACAAGCGGTCCAGCAACATCCCAGGTGCTATCCTAGCAGTATATACCTACTGAAATAGTTTTGCAAGAGTTGACAATGGTTAACTAAACAGTTGAGCATCAAAACGACAAAACAGCAATTCTGACAGAATAGTTCTGCTGTGTTCTCGAATTTTTCCGCCTGACTTAAACTCGTCAGAAAATTAAGCCAATTTTTGTGCATACAGAACAGGAAGTTCCGCAACAGCCCAATTTTTTTCAGATTTTTCTGAGTTACCAGAAAAATATGAAAAATCGTGCAGTATTGCTGTATCAGCAGAAAACTGCAGCGAACACAACACAGATAGTAACCAAATTGCCATAACTCTTTCATATAGTTTTGCACAAATAAATCCTGGGATATTGGGGTACACAAATAAGCATCTAAACACTCTTAAACTAACACGAACTAAGTATCACAACGATCGAGAATAATCCTAACGAATTTACCTAACGAGGACTAATTAGTGGACTTCTATCTATTTCTTGAAGAGTTTGAGGTAGGTCCTTGCGGTCATGCGTTGGCGCTTTGGCTCGCGGTACAACCATGGCGGCGGAGTGTACACCTCTCCTGAACCATCACTTGAAACGTCAAACTCCACCTCTTCTGGATCCTCCTCTTCTTCTTCATCCTCAGCTGCAACTGCAACAGCTTCATCTCCTCCACCATCATCGTCTCCATCATCATCATCCTCGTCCTCATCATCATCATCTCCACTGTCATCATCATCCCCATTGTTGCCATCATCTCCATTGTCATCATCAGAGGGTGGATTCAGCTGTGCTTGGAGAGCGGCAATCTGGGTTGTCATAGCTTCAATAGTTTGATCCCTTTCCTGGACTGTCCCTTGCAGTTGCTGTATGTTCTGGGTGTTCTCCTGCACAGTACCATGAAGATGTGCTATGGTTGCATCTCTGGCTATCAGGGCATTCTCCAAAACTCCCACAGCTTCATGCAAAGTGCCAATCTCCTGTCCTTGGACCACCATACCATTGCTAGTAAAATCTGCAATCTCCTTTATCATCCTCACCTTCTCTGCTAGAGCTCCATTATCCCTTTCCATGTCCTCTATGTGCCTCCGACGGGGCGGCATGTTGTTCCTGTCGCCCGGGGTAACCACAATGTTCCCATCTTCATCACGCCTTCCATAGTCACGGTAGGGTGAATCTGCCGGTAGTAGGTGTCGGACTTGATGGCACTGGCGAGACAGGGCTTCATGTATGGCCAAGTTAATTCCAAGTCCCCAGTTGCAGTATGTCTTGGTGTAGATCAAGTGCACGGGGTTTGGCAAGGCGGCATCTCTGAATATGAAGGTAGTGATCTCCCATGCATCCTCTCCATATCCATAGGTGTACAGCCTTCTTCCCTTGAACATGGGCAGTGGCAATCCCAATGACTGCGAGAGCTGAGCTAACTGCCTTGCAAAGGGCCTTAGTGACTCCATGGTGGCATACTCAGTCCTGACTTCTCCCATCTATCAAGTAAAAGAGGAAAGTGTAAGAATAGCATATGGTAAGAATTTACGAGGGTGAAAGGCATAAGATGAAAGATAGAGTTAATATAGGCTTTAATAAATCTATGGCTTCCTAATCCAATTCTAGGTCACGATCCTACAATTACACACGGGCTCTGATACCATCCTGTGACACCCCGGTTCTGAAAAGACCGTGGCCTCTATGTGACATGCCAATCCCTGGATCGGTTCATTGGCCCACAATAGAGTAAGATAGATAACATAGCAAAATATCCGTGTATCATAGATAACGAAGATCCAGAGTACCATTATTACAATAAAAGCTTAGCACAAGCTAGCTCAAATTATTCAGGTAGCAACATAAACGATTAAATCCTCCATTCTTCAAATTGCCCACAAGTGAACAAGTGCCGAGTGGAGTACCGTGGCCTATAACGATCAATCAGAATCGGAATAACCTGCAGCATAAAACGCAACAGCCCCGAAGGGTCAATACATGGAATGTATGGCAAGTAGAGCTAGTAAATGGAGACAATAGTACTAACATCTACATGCATATCTGGCAAGTGGAGCTGTGTCTGGCTTGCATTTGCAAATAACTTTGTCCTACTTTCATAAACAGTTTTGAATTTTCTTTGAAAAGATCCCAATTAAGTTAACCCAACAACATTAAAACAATTATGAAATTAGAATGAGCGAGAAACATGTCATGGAATCAATATCAAGCAACTCAGTTGTCCATAACCGGGGACACGGCTAATCGATTAGATTATACACTCTGCAGAGGTTAGTACACTTTACCCATGTGACTTGGCCAGCCCAGCTCGTACCATCACTCTCATTTTGGGTGATGATAGGGAGAAGACCAAGAAGAGACTGTTCGGGAAGTAGCTCCTCAATCCCGACGCGCACCGGTCCAACCTACCAAAATTCTACATCTCTGGATACGCGGGTTCGAGTTACCACAACCTACTAAGTCCAACCAACCGCCCATTTCATTATTGGCACATGGTTGTACACGTAAGCTACACAATAAAGAAGCCAATCATTTTCTCTTGATACCTGGGTGCCTTTCCGCAATGAAACCACCAAAAATTATCAATACCATCACACCCAGGGGGTTCATTGATTAAGTTGTTTTAGTTTTCACAAACCAATACTTTGAGAAAACAAGTATCAATGATGTAACCCAGCCCTCGTTCAACATAGCATGGCTAAGCACATCTACAACGGTGGTTCATCTACAAGGAAAGCCCTACCACAATAATAGGACATAGCATAGCGATAGTATCATCCTACTCATGCAACTACAAAATACACGACAATGCATTGAAAATAGTAGGACGATATCATGAACAAAGTAGCATCTACTTGCCTTGATTGAAGCGGTCGGAGGAACAATCCAAACACGAGCAAGGGTTGCACTCCACACAATCTACACGACACAATTGCATTCATAAACAAACAATTCACAAACATATGCAACAAAGATGATGCATGAATGCAAGAACGGCAAGTGAATTGGTGCTACAGCTGCACCACATAATACTAATACATAATACTACCGAATACATGCATGGAAAATAGATTTGGCGCAAGGGAAACTATTAACCAAAAGTAGAGATCTCTACTAGAGCTAGAACTTAAATAATTCACTACCGGTAGTATACTGTTTTTAAAATCTTGGAAAAAATCTACAGCATAGGCATCGCCGATAAGAAACAGTACCAATTGGAATTACTCAAAAAGGAGTTATAAAACATCCCGAGTAATTAAAACACTGCAGAAAGCCATTAGACAAATACTGCAGAAGGTTTTACTGTAAGCCTATCTTTTTATTTCACGATGAGATTCCCCTCATTCATACGAGTTCAGGGACATATCACACGCGATTTTTGGAGCTACGAAACTTTTACTACGAATTTATTACTCCGAAAAGGCCACTAACTAGTTTGATTAAACTGTACTAAACCTGACAGTAAAAGTCTGAACCAAAGGTACATCGAGATTCTACACGACTCACTGAACTCGTGCATATTTTATTTGCAATTTTTGGCCAAGCGGTTTAATTTCTACGCAATTTACAAGATTCTACCGAAATCTGCCAACTAATAGGATTAACGAAATTGACCCAGTCAACTGTGTCTGTTTGACTGGTCAACTGGTCTGATGACTGGGCGCTGACTGGGCGTCTGACTAGTCAACGCCTGGGATGCTGACCAGTCAACGAACGATCTAAGCCGCTGATCTGAGATCTGACGGTGGCTGCTGTCTTACCGGAATCGGATGGCGAAACGAACTCCGGCGAGCTCCGGACGGCGGCGACGGTCGGTTCCGGTGGCGTGAAAACTCCTGCAAGTACACACACGGTCAACTACGGCTCCCGGAATAATAAACGCGTGCAGACGCTGCGATCTGCAGCGCGATTGGCGGCGGATGGAGACGCGAGCACGGAACGGAAAGAGGGCGGCGAACCCGCAACAGACGCGGCGATGGCGGCAGCGAAGAAGCGGTCGGCGACGGCGAGGCGGTTGGCGGGCGTCTGGGACGTTGGCGGCGCCAGGGAGGAGTCGTGGCGGCGGGGTGTGAGGCAGGGGCACGGGTCCCAAGGCAGGGCCCCACTTAAAAAGTATCCTGCGCGGAAAAAAAAACTAAAAAGAAACGGTCCAGATTTGACTCCGATTCGGAAATCGGTCCGGATTTTCGGACCGTTTTCCGGCGGTTTACTAAAACGTCCGAGTCTTTTGCATACGAACTCCGATTTGAGCGATTTTCACGCCTACGGGTTCGTATCGTCGAGGGGAACAACCTTCAGTCGAAGTTTGTGCGAAAACTCAAACCTATAGAGGTGGTTGTTGCAAGTCCCTCTGAAGCTCACCGTAGGAACCACGAAGCGAAGCAAAAAAGGGTTTTGACGATGGCGTTTCGCCGAACCTTTCTACTCGACGGTAATGCATGGAAAGATATGATGTGATGCAATGAATGATATGCAAGACCAAATCGAAAATTTGGGATGTGACATTTCAATAGACACCGAAACTGTTTCGGGTGAAATTGCTGAAATTGGTTCTGCATGTAATATTGAAATGTTGCAGGGGGTTTTATGTGAATGTTTGTTAATTAAAGTAATTAACAAAATTCTGAATAAAAATAATAAAAGAGTTTTATTAAATGAGAGAGCATTAAATTTGGAGAAATTTAATGCATTTAAAGTGGAGCCTTTAAAAGAGAATGTGAAGGGGCAAATTTATGTGGAGGGAGTTACCACCACATGCGCCGGCCATGAAGGAGGGGCACCCCCCCATTCCCCTATAAAAGGCCACCCCTCCTCACTTCTCACACACACCTCCTTATGAAGGATCTCTCTCCCCCTCTAGTATTATTCCCTATGGTCTCGAATTAGCGAGATACATGTTCCCGGTGGCTTTATCTGGAAAGGAGTTGCTGCTTCCGCTGCTTTGCTGGAACGAGGGACGGAGGTTGTCGGCGTACCGGACGTGTGTGCGATCACGGATGCACCGCTGCTTTGCGGTGCTGGACTTGGTGCTGCTAGAGCTAGATCTGATGGGCGTGCTGGAGCTGGACCTGCTGGACTTCCTCACGATCTTGAGATCGGCAAGTGTACGACTACATCAACCACGAGTTCCTACTCGTTAACAAAGCTCGTTGTCTACGAGGGTAAGTTCTCGTTGGATGTATGTCCACCCGTTGCTTTGTACCTAGTAGATAGATCTTGGCGTGTAGTTCACACCGTAGGAAATTTTTTGTTTTCTATGCTGCGGACCCAACAAGAAATAGGTTATCCTAATTATGATTAATAATATCATGCTAAAGGTGTATCCTATATACCGAGAACGCTTTAGCCCTATTGAGTTCAACCACTTTTCCAAACACTTTTGTTACTTGATTTAATTACTTTTCTGCATTCAACCAAAAACCTTTCAAACACCCTTTACTTGAAATCAAAGACGTCTTACAAGTATCCTTTGGTAGACAGTGATGAGGGGCATAAAGACCTTAACAAAATAGCTCTCTATGGGTTTGATACTCTTATTCGAAACTAGCGACAATCGATTTATGCACTTGTAGTCATCATTCCCCTGTGAGAACTGGGAGATTTCCGCATGGGAACCAAACAACATGCCGGGAATCCCCAAGGAACTTGACAAACATAGACTCAAATCACATTCAGACACCAAATTAAAGATACGGTCGCCCTGAAAAATGATGGAACCAAAATGAAGGGCCGTTGGACAGAAGCTCCATCGCCTCACTAGCTTGTGGTACATCACATAAATAACAAAGGTAACATGGGTCGCCAACCGAGTGCTCGCCCTCAAGAGAAACACAGAACTATGCATATGCATCAACTTCACCACCCCAAGCAACCAAATGCAAGTAGCAATTCTTCCCTCTGGTCCACGACGCTGAAGCCGCCCTCTAGTCGAAGCAATTCATGAGCCCCTTCGGGTCAACAAGTATAACTTCTCATAAGCTCTCGAAGACGACGACAAGTGCCCCAACCCAGGAAACATTGTGCAGCTGTGGCATTTTCTACACTTAGGATTTTTGTTTTTCTGCAATTTACATTCAATTATACCAATGGCTAGGTGAGTACGCCAAAATATGTAGTTCTAGCATTCAACGATAAATAAAAGATAAGCTCCCGAAACTAAGTCTTAGTCTTTTTCCATCTGTTTTATTCATCAACCCGATATTTGGGGCTACATCAATATTCATCTAAATAAAGGAACCCACCCAATACTTGGGGGCTTATTAAAATAGAGCATGCTAAAACTTTCGGCTTTGCCGACCAAAAACACAACACGCTTTTGACCTGAATAGCTGACTTAGCCCGAGGGCATCAGGCAAACTAAAGGCTCTCACATAAAAACAATGTCGCATCAGCCATCATTAGAAAACAAAAACAAGACAATATACATTTACCAATGATGGACCAGAAATTTACATACTTGTTTTGTAGGAGAGTATTATGTTACAACGCAAAATTAATGAAAAACTCTTCGTCTTCCTCCAAGAACCATTGGATGATCCTAATGGCGGGCTTATAGGCAGCCGCATAATGAGGCTCCATGTTGACCATCCCACGTCTAGGAGGAGGAGGCAACCCTAGCAACACAACATCTAAGTCCAGTATAGGGTGATGCACATGCACCCAAGAAAGAGAAAGCTTGGCACCCGCTACAAGTTGTAGCTTCACGAAGTGATAAATCCTCTCGCCTTGCTAAAACGCCTCCATCAAATCGGCAAGACTCTGAGGATGAGGATCCCGAGGAAACATGGCATTATATACAATGGCCAGCTAACGGCGACAACACTCAGCAAATTCTTCCACCTAAGACAGCCGATCCTAGAGAAGAGCCAATGCATAAGCACGACCATGGTCAAACCAGAAATCGCTGCTTGTACCCTCTGAATCCGCCATCAAAGCATTCATTAAATTACGAAGACGTTGAGTTTTCTCCCTTTCACATAACCGTATACCTAGAAGAAGCAAGGGGTTATTCTGGTGACTAAAACACAAGACTCGGGGGGCTCTACGGAAAGCTTACAGAGCATTTTCTCGCTCACCCAGGAGATTTCTTCCACAAGATATGCTTCATGATCCAAAGCTTTATGCATCTTTGACTAGGAGACATCTACCATCGCCTGCATGGTTCAAAGATTCCTCTGCAGTCACTTTATTTGCTCAATTTTTTTGGCATACAGCGGCGGATCAACGATATGGACGATAGAACCTTTGGGTATGACGGTTTTGGTTAATGATGGATGCACATCAGAAGTCTGAGGAGTTTCTGAAGGAATAGTTGGGTCAATAGTTATCTTATAGAACAGACAAAAAGCAGGGTTTTCAGTAGACCATGTGGATCAAATATAGAGAAATAGATGTGACAAAAGTATTATATATACATTCCAAGATTGTTCTTCAACCCAAAGAAAAGTGAAGAGCAGATCATCAAGTTCATTATAGTAGAAACACAAACAAACATAAAAACTGAACTACAAGGCAGATTTCTCGACTGAGAGCGTGGCACTAGCCGACGGAGCGTTAGCCGACGAATTACCGACTTCTCCTGACCCACACCTATTGCTAACACAAGCCGTGAATATTTCTTGGCCCTCTTAATATATGGGGTCAGATCAACTTCCTTGCCATCACGGGTGACTGGAAGATAAGAGTTAACCTTCTTCCAGTCGACTTTCTCAATGTGTGTCATCGCCAAAGCCAATGAAATATTAGCATCACTCTTCGACTAGGTCATGTTGTAGCCTGTTAGAGGATTGGGGTCGGGATTGAATATGGCAACACGATCGTGAAGATCAGTAGGAACTTCCTTGTCCGCAAACACTTCGGCATGACGTCTCTTGAAGGCACGTTGTGAATAGATCAGAAGATTCCTCCCACGGACACTATTTGCCTCCAAGGTACCCACAACATCTAACAATGTATCAGTCTTTTTGTCCTCATCCAAAGTCAGGGACTAGTCAGTAATTTCTATGATAACAAAGGAATCAAAGAAAAGGACAGAAAATCAAGGGAAAATCCAAGACAGTTGGCGCACCTAACCTTGTATGGCGAGGAGAGCCCGACAGGCTAGATGTCTCTCCCTCCCTTTCTCTGACACACGTATACTAGCCGCATCAACTTGCACTCAGTTTAGCTGTGCTTTGATTGGTCGAGATGTATGTCATACGGATCTTGGCCAACCACCGTTGGATACATCATGATCCGACGAGCTGGAGGTATATCTCTCCCATTGGGCTACGGAGAGGAGAGCCCGACGGGCTGGATGTCTCTCCCTCCCTTTCCCTGTCGCACGTATACCAGCCGCATCTTCCTCCCCTCCTATCGATGTACGATGGCGTGGCAGTCCGAACGGTGTGCGGCGACGCAGATCTAAGCGTGGTGGTCCGAATGGCGTGCGGAGGCATGGACATAAGCATGGCGGTTGGAACAGCGTGCGGCGGCACAGACGAACACATGGGGGTCGGAACGGCTTGCGGTGGCGCAGATCGAAGCGTGGCTGCTAGAACGGCGTGTGGCGGTGAGGATCTCACCGTCTGAAATATCTATCTCTGTTTGTCTCACTTCCGTTCACATCCTTAGATCCATTGCTGATGAAAGACACTGATGGAAGCCATCATCCGCAACATCAATGCGACGGCGTTGGTGCCGACAGTGGTCATCGATGAAATACACCGATGGAAGTCATCATCTGCAACATCTATGGTTGTGGTGCCGACAGTGGTCATTGATGCGAAGACGATTGAAGCCATCATCCTCAACATCTACGAATATGGTGCCAAAAGTGGTCATCGATGCGAAGACGATTGAAGCCATCATCTGGAGCATCACTGCAACGGTGCAGATCAAGTCCTCGTGAACCGAAGCTGTGGGAGGCAGGCCACGGTCGTGGCTGGCACGTCGAGGTGCACTTCGACGGTGAAGGCCGGATGGGAGCACTTGCCCGTACTTCTTATAGTACACATACGGCAAGGAGGGCGGCTAGCTCACCGTCCACTTAAAATTGGGACAAATTGAAGCAATTTGAACCAAAATTCTGTGACTTACAATATATGTATGATTTGAATAAATTTGACATGTATTTGAGCCATGAGACCGGTGGATATGCTCTAAAACTGATTCATAAGTAGTAGTACTTGCTTTGACAATCTCTAGTGGGCTTGTATAAATTTGATCAAAATATGTATGATTTGAATCAAAATTGATATGTATTTGAGAAGTGAGGACGGTGGATATGCTCTAAAGCTAATTCATAAGTAGTACTCCCTCTGACCCAAATTAGTTGATTTAGATTTGTCTAGATTCGATTGTATCTTGAGGAATTTGAGTCAACTAACTTGGATTGACAATCTCATCCACTAATTTGGAATGTGGAATGGATGCTGCCGCCAATGCTGCAACTCTACATGGTACCCATGATGGCAGCGACAGAACAGTCAGAACTGATAGGCCTCAACTTGACCCTCTAGGCATTTGACACGCTAACTATGGGAAGCTAGGTCCAATGGCAAGCAACTCGGGCTCCGCAATGTATTCTCTCGACAACTTTGGGACTGCTAGATCCAATGGAAAGCAACTCGGGTACCGCAATGCATTCTCTTGACCACTTTGGGACCGCTAGATCCAATGGCAAGCAACTCGGGCACCGCAATGCATTCTCTCAACCACTTTGGGACCGCTAGATCCAATGGCAAGCAACTCGGGCACCACAATGCATTCTCTCGACAACTTTGGGACTGCAAAGTGACTAAATTAGCAGGAACTCACAACCATCTATTGAATAACAATTCTACTCTCTAAATTAGCTATCTATTCAACTAACCATTACACGTGCCACCCTTCACCACAACCACCTACTGTAACTGCTAGGATGCGGATGACAACTACTAAAACTGCCAACATGAATCTACTATTCTCCCTCCTCTTCACTTGAAGTTCATGATTTAGATTTTCTACGACTTGATCAGATACGGCAAGATCAACCTCAGGTGTCAACTTATCTTTGCGAATAAGCTCTGAATTCTTCCTTGACGGTACGCTTCAGCTCGAATATCAACAGGTTTTTACAGGCCAATTCATCACCTAACTTGGAAACCATCTCCCCCAAATCCATCCTATGGCTAGACCACTGAGTTGATTCATCTTGGTATGCAATGTACCATGGATCATCGGCTGCATAGCACACTGTAACAATCCCAAAACAAACCAAATTGGAATCAGTCCGACAGGCCATGTCAACACTTCAAATTCAATGGT
Source organism: Avena insularis (assembly GCA_023614405.1). Classification (NCBI taxonomy): domain Eukaryota; kingdom Viridiplantae; phylum Streptophyta; class Magnoliopsida; order Poales; family Poaceae; genus Avena; species Avena insularis. The sequence continues at coordinate 241,858,841 of CM042686.1, read as the reverse complement.
AGTACAAAGATAAGGAGCTACATGCACTTCTGACGTGGTAGGAGAAGGAGAATATGGACACGACATGATCGATTCCCCACCCTCGCTGGTGTACCCGCTACGACTAGACATTGAGGACTAATTTGCACCTACAATATCGAGGAAATTACAGGAACCGGATCAATTAGGGTGGGCGGAGCAGGAGTGGAGGTCTTAGCAAGCAGTACTAGAAATTGTTGCGATTGTTCGTCGAGCTGTGGTGGCGGAACTAAATCCCGGTTGTCATGGGCGACGAACCTACCTGCGGTCGGTACTGCCTCATCATACAATGTGTGTAGGAGCCGTGGTTGAGGTGCAACGCGGCAGTCCGTCTGATACTGTTGTAGGACAGATCCGGTGACGCGCCGACGATGGTTGCTCTGTCCGCCGGTGGGATAGGAGTTGCTCGGGGCTGGGGGCTGGGAGCGGATGAGAGAGAGAGTCGACATGTCATACACGACTCACCTATCAATTATTTCATATTTGCCAATTTTGCATATCTGCCAAACTTCTTCTTTGAAATTTGCATATTTGCCACATGACCACCACATGTCAGTGACACACAAAATGTCAAATATGCAAGTTGCAAAGTAAAACGTGGAAAATATGGAAATCTCCCCTCCAGCCCCACATGATGGCCCTACCGGCCATTGGCTATGATGGCCCCATAGAACGGCTCCACATAGCGGCCCCATCGTTCATTGGCTTCGACGGCCCCACCTAACGGCCCCATTTGTCATTGGATGCACCGGCCACACATTCAGGAAAAACGGGGCTCACAAGTCAGCGAGAGACGGATGGCTGGTCCGTCATGTATCCTAGCCCCACCCGTCAGCATGTAACGGTCGAGGCGATGTAACATAATGCTCAACGCAGGACCCGCCCCAACGCGGTCCCACCTATCAGCATGTAACAGTCAAGCCTTTGACCTGACGGCATCCTCCCGTCCGAGTGCATGTGAGGGTTTCAGAATGGTGGGAGGGGAAAAGTGAGGAAAAACTAAGCAGCTGGGGAAAACTGAGTACAACTAACGAACCAGGGGCATGAAAATAGAAATCCCTATTAATTATTGGTATGCATCCTTCCCTAGGTATGCAATGAGTTGGACGCACCCATTTACTGTCCAAAATTGGGTAGATAATACCACTGTCCAACATACAAATTACTTCCTTTCTTACTACCTCTTTCATTTTAGGATTTAACCTTTTCTGATTATCGACAAATAGTTTAGCATCATCAACCATATATATCTTGTGAGTTACTATGGTGGGATCTATAGTTTTATGTCATTAAGAGTGTATCCAAAGGTTTCTTGTTGTTTGACAAGTACTTCTACAATTTCGTGTTTTCATCTAGAGAGAGCTTATCATCTAAAATTACTGGGCATTTACCTTCCTTATCTAAGAATTCATTCCTGATTCCTAGAGAGAGAAGTTTTTAAAAAATAGGTGGCGGATCCTCGTCCCCTTTTATTTCAAGTTCTTCATATTCATCCCTGAGACCTGGCTCGGCCTCCGGCGCAGCGTTGAGGATTTCATCTAAATCTTCTTTTGCAGAGTCATTGGCAAGGGAATCATCACTTGTCAAACTTCACTCCAATTCAGATTGCGGTGTGCAAAAATAGATTTCTTCCAATTCTTCAATAGTCTTCTCCTCCTTCATCTCAATTTTCTTCTCATAAGGTAGTCTCGTGAATTGACTGTAGTTTATTTCTATAGTTTCTTCACCAAGCAGCAGAGTTAAAGCCTGCTTTTTGTTGTCAATATCAATGTTCATAGAGTTGTAAAAATGATTACCAAAAATCACTGGGCAAGTAAGGTTCAAAGGTATTTCTATAATGGGAAAATCAACTGGATACACAAAATCCCCAATAGAAATGCAAACATTGTGGAGTATCCCGCAAGTATGATGCAAAGTACAATTAGAAAACATGAAAGTAGCTTCCGATGGCTCATGGTAAGATTCATCAAGGTGATCATGCAACTCTGAATAAATAGTGTACGACATGATGTTTATTGAAGAACTTAAATCACAGAATCCTACATAAGTAATCCCTCCTAAACAAAAAGGAATTTTCTGCTGACTTCTATTCTTATCATCAAGCTTGCCTCCTATCATTTTGGAGGATTCTTTAATCACCATTATCACTTCTTCCTTAAACAATACGGGTTCCAAAAGTTCTTTTACCATTCCAATATTTTCTTTAATTGCTCCCAAGTTCCTAGTTAACTTTCCTATTCTTTTATTCCCTTCACCCCTACTATCCATTACTTTAGTTAGAATAGTTTCCTCCTCAACTAACATTTTATTTTGCATTTTTGAATATTTATCATCGTGGCAAGTTTTAGAGGGTTTCTCTTCCACATGTGGTGTATTGCATTCCCAATCTTTTGGAATCTGCAGGTAGTCAGCATAAGATCTAATAATTTTAATAATCATGCGATGGTCAAGATTAAAATTCCCAAGCAATTTTTCTATCTTTCCCGAAGCTAGAAACATCTTTAAACAATTATACTCTATGGGGTTCTCCTTGTTAAACTCTACCTCACAATAGGCTTTCTCTATCGTATTCACCGTATCTAGCAAGTTCCAAGCCCTCTCAACACTAAATTTGGTGAACGGCCCATTGGTAAGGGAATCGAGTTCATTTCTATTATTATCATTCAAACCTGCATAGAAGGTGTGTATCACTAGCCAAGGTGCGAAATTATGATGGGGACAGCGATCAAGCAACCCCCGACATCTTGTATACCCTTCATGCAAGCTTTCTTCGGGTTTCCCTTTAAAATTCATTATCATGCGCCTTGTGCCAAGAGTTTTTGTCCTGGGAAAGAAATCAACTAAGAATAGAGAGGCTAGCCTCTCCCAGGAGTTAGTAACTTTTGCAGAACTTTGGATGTACCAAGAACGGGCCTCATTAATGAGAGTTTGAGCAAAGAGAGCAAACTTAACCTTGTCCTCAGTTTGTAAATTGAGGTGGAAAGTCCCACAATTATCTTCAAAGAACCCTACATGCTCATACGAATCTTCCGTACCATCTCCTGCAAATTTGTTTGCATGCAATAGATCCAAAACCATGGAGTTAATAGCATACCCTCTTGGGTTATTGGGTTTTAAATAAGCGTCCATGGGCGGACTGGAACTCCTTACAACCTCAAGTTGTATTATATGTTGGTACCCGCCCATAATGTATCACCTGAAACTAATAAACAACTTTAGTAAGACAATAAGTAAAATTAGTAACTAAGAACAAAGACCAAAAGCGCTTAGCTCCTAGGCAACGGTGCCAGAAAATAGCTTGATGACTACAAGTGCACAGACCAATTACAGCTAGTTTCGAAGTAAAGATATCGAACCCACAGAGAGCTATTGGTAAAGGTCTTTATGCCCCTCGTTACTCTCTACCAAAGTATACTTGTAAGTTGTCTTATATCTCAAGTAAAGGGTGTTTGAAAGGTTTATGGTTGTTTGCAGAAAAGTAATTAAAACAAGTAAAAGAAAACAAGTAACAAGTTTGTGTGAAAGCGTGGTTGAACTCGATAGGGCTAAAGTGTTCTCGGGGATGTAGGATACACCACTAGCATAGTATTATTGTTATATGCAACCAAGATAACATACTTATTATGTCATGATATGTGTGGAGAGAGCCCCATAATAAGATGTTCATGACAAGGCTCGTAGGAAGCCACTTTGTTGAGCCAAGTGTGAGGTCACCTCTAAATAACCACTACGATGTCTGAGAGCAATCACCCATACAAACCACTACAATTAAGGGTTTCCCCATGGATATCGTAATTAGCTTAGGGAATCACTCTTTAATCCCCCTTTGACCGTGTAGGTGACGAGCCGACGCTAATCTATCACAGGGCATTCCGGGTACGCTTCCAAGACATGTCTAAAGGATTTCTCCCTCCCTTTAGTCCCGAAGGCAAATGATATGTGGCCCACTACACATACCATCTAAAGAGAGAGATCAAACACAAATCATAATTATATCATAGACAAGCAAGTCGTATGGACACGAGAATAGATCATCTTTATTACAAGTTTATAATTGTGCTAGGGTTTCTCCATCTCCCCAAGAACAAAGGAACTACTCACTCATGGAAGCAATCAACAACATCAACATAATCAAATGAATGGATTGAAGTATGGGGATAGATCTAATACAAAACACAATTGGATCTGGAATTACAAAGAGATCTAATAGATGAAAGATGGTGTAATGGTGGTGATGAAGATGCAGCGGTTGATGATGAAGGGGATGATGCGTTGTCCTCCAATGATCCATGGATCAGCAGGGATTTTACCCCAGCCAAGTTCCTCCTTCAGATCCCTCTCGGATGTGGTGTTTTGTGGTTTCTCGTGGCTGTGAATGTCGGATCTCCCTCTCGTCTTCGCCACAGAGAAGTATTTGGCGAGATGGTCGTGATGGCGCCTGGTACGGGCAGGCTCCACCCGTACCAGTGGTTGTTAACCATAATGATGCTTCCTCTTCGATTGGTATTCTTCTAGGTGCGAAGGAAAATTCATAAAATGACTTTTATCACTTAGAAATATCACATAATTACACAATATGACAGCTCTAATTGATATGTTCACATATGACTCCATGATTTGGGATCCTGTTGAAACAAGAACAAAATAGCACGTGTAGGCGCGGTGAAATACAAAAATCCCTACTCTATTTAAGTAAAAACAAAAGGTAAATATGCTTCAATTTTGGACGCATCACATCGCAACAACACCCGGCATGTAGGACACACCCGACGATCACGGTCGCCACACCAGATACACTTTCCAAACTCCGAACCACGAGATGACACAAGAAATGACATTACACAGTGCAGAGCCAATAGATCAAGGGAAGAGCACAGTAGCCGAAGATACTATGATGGCGAAAGCGAGGATGAGTTCGAATTGTGCGGGGCTAGTTTCTTTACCCAGAAGGTTTGCAAAACCCCAGTACCCAAGGATTTAAAGGTTCCCCATGACTGCCAAAAATACGACGATCTCCAGGAACTCGAAGCCTGGCTGGTAGATTACCTAGGACCGTCATACTTCCGGGTGGCTGCAAGGCTACCGCAATGCAGAGCTTGCAGTTACACCTAAGCGGCACCACCCGGTCGTGGCTTAGGCATCTACCCAAAGAATACATCAACAGCTGGAATGACCTCGAAGAATAAGTTCATCCGAAACTTTACATCCATGTTCAAGTGACCCGCATCTTTGGAGCAGTTACGGGCGTGCAAACAGAAATATGGGGAACCAATATGAGCATTATTTAGCGGTGGAACATCATCAAGAGCTCAGCCAAATCTATATCTAATGAAAGGGGAATTGATGTGTTCAACAATGGCCTCCGCCGAAGAGAATTCATTGAGGAGCTGGGACGGGTCAAACCCAAAACAATTTCAGAGCTGATGGACATGGCAAATCACTGGGCCAACGATGAAGACACAGTAAACAACAAGCAAGGGTTCTCACCCGAGGAAGATCGGGACAGGCGCAACTATGACAGGAGAAGGCGCAACAACGATGGATACGGTGGACCAAGTTACATTGCGGCTGGTTTTTCAGGAGAGGACAGCCAAAGAAACGATGATCGTAATGGCAAATACCACAGCAACAGAGATGATGTTGGGGGAAGCCAATCAGCACAGTGGTACTAGCCAAGAACTCGGGAATCCCTAATGTCTCCAATACATATGATGGAATGACCCTGCAATATGCACTTCTACATCGACTCGGCAGGAAGGAGGCGATCGAACCATCTCATGAAGAATTGTGCACTTTCCTAAAAATGCAGGAGGTATGTAATGCAAAGGCAACCGAAGAAGCAAACCAAGGATACGCCATTGCACCTGGAACCCTAGCTCTTGGCATGCCACCACCATCTCCAGTACAGCCACCAGTAGGGCAACCACAACCCGCAATATACAGAAACCAAGAGGACGAGTATCCGTGGTCCTGGGGCGCAATGTCAATGATCTAGAAAGGGCACCCGTCCAACAGGACCAGAAGTTGATCACACAATAAGTCAACATGGAAGCAACAATGCCACAACCTACACCCGAATATCTTCATTGGTCGGAGCAAGAAATTACATTCAGCAGGGCTAATCATCCACTTCGATTCCCACGACCAGGTCATTCGGCTCTGATAGTGGAACCCCAAATTGGCGGGTTCGACATGAGCAAGGTTTTCTTGGATGCAGGGAGCAACATCAATCTAATCTACGCCAAAAGCCTACGAGCAATGAATTGGTCCTTGGCAAACCTAGCACCAACCGACATGACCTTCCATAGCATAGTCCGAGGCAAAGCCGAGATTCCTTTCGGTAAAGTGTATCTCGACTGCGTCTTCAGATCAAGGAATAATTTCAGGCATGAAAATCTCGAGATTGAAGTCATGGATTGGCCATCATAGTACCACGCGATCCTAGAATGCCTAGCTTTTGCGACATTCATGGCACTACCTCACTATGGATATTTGGTATTAAAAAATGCCAGCACCTAATGGAATCATAACCGTGAGAGGCCGCTTCACTCGCTCCGATAACAATGACCAAGAATTCAACAAAATATTTGAATCATTGAGGATGGAAACAGAACTCGCACAGCTCAAAATAGTAGACACGGAGCCCCTACCCGAAGGATAAGTCTTGACCGACCAAACTCCAGACAATGCAAGAGAAAACAAGGTCTACCCTAAGACCCAAGTAAGACGACCTATCTAGCTCCAATATTGGTCCCGCATAGGAAAGCACGCTCGTTGGGTTGCCTGATGAGTCCAAAATTGAAGCATATTTACCTTTCATTTTTGCATAAGTAGAATAGGGTTTTTAGTATTTTATTGGGTTTGCCTGCACCTTTTGCCCTTGTTTCAACAGGATCCCCGAATTACTAAAGTCTCTTATGAACATATCAATTGGGACTGTCATATTATGTTGTAATATGATATTTTTAAGTGATAAAAGTCATTTAATTGATTTATCTTCGCACTAGGAATGATAACAAACATGAAGGAAGGCTACTGCAGTGCTAACGACTAGTGGTATGGGCAGAGTCTGCCCGTACCATGAGGCAGTGCGACCATCTTGTCAAATACTTTCTCCTGGCAAATACGGATCACAGATCCGACATTCACAACAACCTTGAGCCACGAAAACCACACCAAAAAGGGATCTGCAGGAGAAACTTGGAGAAGAGAAAATCCTTGCTGCTTCACAAATCATTGGAGGACATCACATCATCCCCTTCATAATCAACCGCTCCATCACCATCACCACTACTACCCACATCTTTCATTCATTAGATCTTGTTGTAATTCCGGATTCAATTGTGGTTTGCACTAGATTTATCCCCATACTTTTATCCATCTATTTGATTATAATGATGTTTATGATTGCTTCCATGTGTGAGTAGTTTCCCTAGTTCTTGGGGAGATGGAGAAACCCTAGCGCTATTATGAATTGAAATAAATATGACATATACTTGTGTCCATTGACTTATTGGTCTATGATGTATTTATGATGTGTGTTTGATCTCTCTCTTTAGATGGTATGTGTAGTCATCCACATATCATTTGCCTTCGGGACTAAAGAAGAGGGTGAAATCCTTTGGACATGTTTGGAAGTGTGCCTGGAGCTATTGTGACTATAAGCACCGGCTAGCAACCTGCACGGTCAAAGGAGGATTAAAGAGATATTCCCTAAGCTAATTACGATATCCATGGGGAGACCCTTAATTGCGGTGGTCTGTATGGGTGACTGCTCTCAAACATCGCGGTGGTTATTTAGAGGTGACCTCATTCTTGGCTCAACAAAAGTGACTACCTACAAGCCTTGTAGTGAACATCTTATTACTGAGCTCTCTCCACACACATCATGACAAAAGAAATAGGTTATCCTAATTATGATTAATAATATCATGCTAGAGGTGTATCCTACATCCCCGAGAACGCTTTAACCCTATTGAGTTCAACCACTTTTCCAAACGCTTTTGTTACTTGCTTCCTTTTACTTGTTTTAATTACTTTTCTAAATTCAACCAAAAACCTTTCAAACACCCTTTACTTGAAATCAAAGGCGGCTTACAAGTATCCTTTGGTAGACAGTGATGAGGGTCATAAAGACCTTAACCAAATAGCTCTTTGTGGGTTCGATACTCTTATTTTGAAACTAGCTACAATCAATCTATGCACTTGCAATCATCAAGCTATTTTCTAGCGCCGTTGCCGGGGAGCTAAGCTCTTTTGGTCTTTATTCTTAGTTGCTTATTCTACTAATTGTTTTACTAAAGTTGTTTACTAGTTTCAGGTAAGCACCATGACTGCACTCGGACTGATGAATCAGCTCGATGTAGCTAAACACCTCGGGAAGTTCAATAGAGGACTTGTCTAAGAATTCCCGAGTGGGAGCGAACAAGAATACGAGGTCAACTCTCGCTTTATCGCTATTATTATAGAGAAAACTTTTTGCATGAGATGATCCTGATGAGGATCCTTACACTCATTTTAATGCATTTTACCGAGTTATGCTGGACACTTAAATTGAGAGACTATTTTGGTGAAGAATTGAAACTTAATTGTTTAGCCAATCTCTAACCAACACTGCTTTAACTTGGTATACAATTTGCCCTACAGAAAAATTTGATACTTGGGAAAAGCACAAAGAAGATTTCGTATTTTGATTCTTTCCCAAGGTAAAGACAGCTGAAGTAAGAAGGGCGATCAGAAACTTCGAAAACCGCCCAGGTGAAGGCTTGGTAAGGGCTTTCAAAAGGTATAAGTCCCTACTTAATAAATGTCCTCGCCATGATTTACCAGAATGGTATGTTGCACATATTTTCTATGAGGGACTTAATACATAAATTAAACATGATCTAGACACAAATTTCGGGGGATCTTTTATGGAGCTAACTATAATTGAAGCTTGGGAACTTATAGAACGTATTCGTCGCAATAGAGAAACTTGGGGGTTTGATTTAGGCGGCGAAGGAGGTATAGAAATTGAATATGATTGTCTCAATGCTTATAAGGAATCTAGTAAGGTAAAAGAAACTGCTAATGAACTTCAACTTGGTGATGATATTATTTTTCAAATCCTTCAGTCTTTTACAAAACACATTGAAGCTCCTAAGAAAGACTGGCTTCAATATACTCCCCACCTGAGCCGGCTGAAGATGTTGATCCAATAATTGCAGCTCATATAGATCCATTAAGGGAGATACCCCCATATGTTGAACCCCTTCCTTTTCTAAGGACTGCGAGAAAACATATGCTGGCCAAGCAACTCGAAGATCAACGTGAAGAAGAAAGAATGTTCCTCAAAATGTTAGAAGAAGAGGCACAATAAAGAAAAACTAACAAAGTAAGTATGCAGGAGACCGGGGAACCAACGAAGGAAGACACCCTAACCATGTTTACACATCGCAACGTGATAGAGCTAGATACCGAAGATTCATAGTTCGTTGAAGGAAAGGTAAAGGCTAAAGAAGTTGGTAAACCTATTCTCCCTTGTACCTTTGGTGGAACTTCTTATTATGTCCTATGTGACATTGGAACAGCTGTTAATGTAATCCCATATAATTTTTATCTAAAAATCCAAAATCTAGCCCTAGCTGAATTAGAGGATACTGATATGAGTATAATGCTTGCAGATAAGACACTCAGAGTTCCTGTGGGAGTAATTAGAGATGTCCTAATCTGTATTGGACCACATAAGTACCCCACTGATTTTATACTTGTTGATATGCCTACTGATATTTATTGTCCAATTATTTTCGGAAGAACTTTCTTGAACGCCGCAGGAGCAAACATTGGTTGCAAGAGACAAACTGTATCTCTCAAGTTTGGTGAAGAGAAAATGGACTTTCATTTTTCTAAATTTCACCATAAGCCAGCAATCGAAGATTTGGACGATTATGGGTATGGACAAGAAGAGGAAGGTAATATCATTAGTCTTGCCTCAGTATTTATTAAGACTCCTGGTGATGGACGATTATGGGTATGGACAAGAAGAGGAAGATAATATCATTAGTCTTGCCTCAGTATTTATTGAGACTCCTACTGATGATTTAGCGAGGAGTTTATTCTATCATAATAATATACCCCAAGACATAAAACATGGAAATGGATGATTATCTTGACTCCACACCTGAGGTGGATCCTGATATGAATCAAAAATATGAAGAACCTATATGAAAAGGGGATGATGCACCTCCACCTCCTACTCTCAAGACCTTACCCAAGGAATTAAAATATAGGTTTCTTGATGGAACTAATGATTTCCCCGTTATTATAAGTATTAACCTTGTAGAAAAAGAGGAGGAAAACTTAATGATGGTTCTCCAAATGCATAGGAATGCTCTTTGGGTATTTGATGAGTGACTTTAAAGGGATTAGTCCCTTGATAGACACCCAAAGAATATTTATGGAAGAAGGAGCCCAGCCGGTTGTAGATATTTAGGGGCGACTTAAACCTCACATGAAAAAAGAGGTAAGGAAGAAAGTAATACGTTTATTAGATGCAGGAATCATCTTTCATGTGGAGGGAAGTTATTGGGTAAGTCATGTTCATTGTGTTCCTAAGAAAGGTGATTTATTGTTGTTGAAAATAAACACAATGAGACGGTACCTACTAGAACTGTTGTTGGCCACATGATGTGTATTGACTATAGAAAACTTAATAGGGAAACTAGAAAGGATCATTATCCTTTACCGTTTATAGATAAAACTTTAGAAAGGCTAGCTATGCATTCTCATTTTTGCTACCTAGATGGTTATTCTGGTTTTTCTCAAATTGTTGTTCACCCTGATGACCAACTAAAAACAACCTTTATTTGTCCTTTCGGTTTATATGCTTATTGCAGTATGCCTTTTGGTCTTTGTAATACCCATGCCACCTTCCAAAGATGTATGACTGCTATATTTGCTGATTATGTTGAAAGTATTATGGAAGTATTCATGGACGATTTTTCTGTTTATGGAACTTCATTGAATCATTGTCTCCATAACCTTCATAAAGTTTTGTAAAGATGTGAAGACACTAACTTAGTCTTGAATTGGGAAAAATGTCATTTTATGGTTCAAGAAGGTATAGTGCTTGGTCACAAAATCTTACGTAAGGGTATAGAAGTTGATAAAGCAAAGATTGAAGCAATATAAAGGCCTACCCCTCCTCGAGATTTAAAAGGTATTAGGAGTTTCTTAGGCCATGCTGGGTTTACAGAAGGTTCTTTAAGAACTTCTAAAAAACTACTAGACCACTAACCAACCTTCTACAAAAGGATGTTGCTTTTAATTTTGATGAAAACTGTATTACTGATTTCAACATATTAAAACAAGCCCTTCTTGAAGCTCCTATTATAAAACCACCTAATTGGAAGAAACCTTTTGATCTATTCTGTGAGGCTAGCAATGAAGTTATCGGAGCAATTCTTTGCCAGTATGATGGTGATGAACTCAATATCATTAATCATGCTAGTAGCACCTTAAATGGTGCCCAAAATAATTACCCCATGGCAGAAAAGGAATTTTTCGGTGTGGTTTTCTCCTGCGATAAGTTTAGATCTTATATTATTGAATCTAAGGTAAGAGTGCATACTGATCATATTGGCTTGAAAGAGATTCTTGAAAGGACTGGCGTTAATCCGTTGGACTTTACTTTTGCAAGAATTTGATTTACAGATTCTCCAAAGAAAACAAGGAAAGGAGGAAGCATCCATGCAAATCGAGGAAATTGATCCACCTAAAGTAGTGTCACCTATCTTCATACCCTCACGGACTACAACACCTAAAAGAAATTTTCCAATTTCTCTTTGGAGTGGTTTTAGCACCTTCTTGCGAGCAACCTTGTTCAAAGGGAAAAATAAAAGGTTGATTCAAGAATTAAAAGGAGATGGGGGCACCCAAGTAAACTCATTTCCTCTAGATAAGAAAGATATTTGAAATCTTGATTCTTATTTGTTTTGGATGCTCATTTGTCGTTCCTATTCGTATTTTCGATTTCCCTTTGTTTTTGTGAAGTTACTACTAGTTTTACGAGGTTGGTACGGGTGGACGGTACGACCAAACCCGCCCGTACCACTGCTCGTTAACCAGAAGTATCCTTAATTTGTTATCTCGCATATCGGTACAATCGGGCTGTATGGTCGCATCAGACCGTACGGCGGGTCGTTACCAGCCATGTGTTCACCCGTCCGTTCGGTTGTGTCAAAGATGATATTAAAAAAATGAAGTCAGTAATAATCAGTATGGGCGGGTCGTACGGGTGGGTCCTGCCCATACCGCTTAGTCGGTTGATTATTTACCGCCTTTGTTAGGGTGGATTTTTGGAAAGAGACCCGGTACGGTCATGCCGTATGGGTGTTCGCCCATACCAATGGTCGTTATGGTTTACTTTTCTTCCTTTTTTGTTTATTTCTTTCCTTATTTGTTAGGATTCTTTTCTTGGCTGACCCTTTTTCTTCAAGTACAATTGTTCCCTGTTTCTGACCCCTAATAAGCCTCCCTAGAGGTCTTCCTCCCTCTTATATCTACAGATCCAATCTACTTGATACGCTACCGAGTTCCAAACAAAGGCAAACCTTTAGGCCTCATGGATCCTTCATGGAATAGCTTCCAGACTTCCTCCATTGAAGCAGATAATCGTGAAGCTCAAGGCCTAAGCCCGAAGAATAAGAGGTGTGCTTATGACTTTGACGATGATGATGAGGAGGAGGAATTCCGGACCTTCATGGAGCAAACGAAGAGAGGATGGAAGCAGTCGGATTACCTGGCTATGGTAAAGCCTAAATACGAAGAAGAAGCAAAGAAACACCATGGAAAGGGGTGCACGGAGTCACTCAAGTTCATCGCCACCAACTACTCTTAACCCAAGCATAAGAAAGCTAACCGACCTGATGCAGGAACTTATCAGGACACTATAACACATACTTCCACAACAAAGAAGATTACCCTGAACGCGTGCATGAGCGTGAAGCCACAAGAGGATTGGGGGTTCAACCTTCTAGATGTGCCCATCATCTCTCACGTTTCAGAAACCAAATAGCGTCTTCGCAAGATAGAGAAGTATCAGAATGAAGAACTCGTCCATCGCGAGATCGTGCGCAAGCACCTTTTAGATCTTGAAAGCAAGAAGGAACTCAATGATGTGCTAAATAGAGTCGTTGAAGGGATGTTCCTATTGTGTTCAGATCTGCAGAAGTTTTCTTCATCGCATATCCGCCCTAGAGGTAACAAACAAGAAATTTCGTGCAGCTGTTTCCAACAAAACACCTTTACCTTGAAACATGCCATGGTATCGAATAATCGCAAGGGATTATTTGATCCCACCATCTTGATCCAAGCTTGGGGGAGATCTATAACACCTTGTAATCTATCTTACAATTTTAGCATGTTTACTTTACTACACGCATGTTAGGTTTTGATTTAAGAATTTACATTAGTTGCATAAACTTCAAGATCCCTTCTATTCAAGGAAATAATTATATCCATTGAGTTTAGAGACTTTATGATATTTGAAGTTATCTTTTGATTCATGACTATTATATTAGATGATTGAATTAGGTTGAGTGTCATGATACTTGTACAGCTGTCATGATTTTAGGGTCTTCCAGACCAATAAAAGTATTGATTAAATTACCAGAAGAAGAATTTTGGCAACATATTATAGTCACGGGTTTTAAAAGCCATAAAAAGTAGTGAGCATGATCAAGCAGCTGTGTTATAAAAAAAGGAAGAGGGATCAAAGATCAGCTATCAAAAGAATTTCAAGGAAAAATAAAGTACAAGCTTGAAAGGAGAAAAAGAAAAAGAATGATCATGAGTCCTCATTACTAAAATCAAGTGCTCAACCAATTTAACATTATGATTATATAATATGTTGAATCATTAAAAACTTCGTATAACTTCATTGATACAAAAAAGGTGTGGAAGCCTCTAAGTCATGTGATGTGTAAGTGTGTGATAATACCCCCGAAATAACTTTGCATCTAATATAGTATTCATGTTTCAATTCCTGCCTCATTTATTGTAACGACTCGTACCTCATGAACATGATGATCTTGTCCATAAGCCACCATCTTGCTCATAGATGACCAAGATTATAGCTTGGGGGAGTTGATGAGTCCAAAATTGAAGCATATTTACCTTTCGTTTTTGCATCAGTAGAATAGGGTTTTTGGTATTTTACTGCGTTTGCATGCACCTTTTGCCCTTGTTTCAATAGGATCCCCAAATTACTAAAGTCTCTTATGAACATATCAATTGGGACTATCATATTATGTTGTAATGTGATATTTTTAAGTGTTAAACTTCATTTAATTGATTTATCCTCGCACCTGGGAGAATAGCAAACGTGAAGGAAGGCTATTGCAGTGTTAATGACAAGTGGTACAGGCGGAGCCTGCCCGTACCGTCCGCTCATACCACGCGGCAGCGCGATCTTCTTATCAAGTACTTTCTACTGTTAAAGAGGGATCATAGATCTGACTTCACAGCAACCTTGAGCCACGAAAAACCACAACAGAAAGGGATCTGAAGGAGGAACTTGGAGAAGAGCAAATCCCTGCTACTTCACGGATCATTGGAGGACATCACATCATCCCCTTCATCATCAACCGCCGCATCACCATTACCACTACTACCCACATCGTTTATTCATTAGACCTTGTTGTAATTCTAGATTCAATTGTGGTTTGCACTAGATTTATCCCCGTACTTTTATCCATCCATTTGATTATGATGATGTTGTTGATTGATTCCATGTGTGAGTACTTTACCTTGTTCTTGGGGAGATGGAGAAACCCTAGCACTATTATGAATTGAAATAAAGATGATCTATACTTGTTTCCATTGACTTATTGGTCTATGATGTATTAAAGATGTGTGTTTGATCTCTCTCTTTAGATGGTATGTGTAGTCGGTCACATATCATTTGCCTTCAGGACTAAAGAAGAGGGTGAAATTCTTTGGGCATGTTTGGAAGTGTGCCTAGAGCTATTGTGACTATAAGCACTGGCTAGAAACTTGCACGGTCAAAGGAGGATTAAAGAGAGATTGCCTAATCTAATTACAATATCCACGGGGAGACCCTTAATTATGGTGGTCGGTATGGGTGACTGCTCTCAGTCATCGCGGTGCTTATTTAGAGGTGACCTCATTCTTGGCTCAACAAAGTGATTGCCTATGAGCCTTGTAGTGAACATCTTATTACAGATTTCTCTCCACACACATCATGACACAAGAAATAGGTTATCCTAATTATGATTAATAATATCATGCTAAAGGTGTATCCTATATCCCCGAGAACGCTTTAGCCCTATTGAGTTCAACCACTTTTCGAAGCTCTTTTGTTACTTGATTTAATTACTTTTTTGCATTCAATGAAAAACCTTTAAAACACCCTTTACTTGAAATCAAAGATGTCTTACAAGTATCCTTTGATAGACAGTGATGAGGGGCATAATGACCTTAACCAAATAGCTCTCTATGGGTTCGATACTCTTATTCAAAACTAGCTATAATCGATTTGTGCACTTGCAGTCATCATTCCCCTGTGAGAACTGGGAGATTTATGTATGGGAACCAAACAACATGCCGGGAATCCCCAAGGAACTTGACGAGCACAAACTCAAATCACATTTAGACGCCAAATTAAAGATACGGTCGGCCCGAAAAATGACGGAACCAAAATGTAGGGCCATTGACAGAAGCTCCATCAATTGTAAAACAAATGACGGAACCAAAATGTAGGGCCATTGAAATAAGCTCCATCTATTACTTCACCGACCAAAAACACAACACGATTTTGACCTAAATAGCTGACTCGGCCCTAGGGCATCAGGCAAACTAAAGGGTCTCGCGTAAAAATAATGTCGCATCAGCCATCATTAGAAAACAAAAACAAGACAATATATATTTACCGATGATGGACCAGAAATTTACATACTTGTTTTGCAAGAGAGTATTCTGTTACAACGCGAAATTAATGAAAAACTCTTCATCTTCCTCCAAGCACCATTGGACGATCCTAATGGCGGGCTTACAGGCAGCCGCATAATGAGGCTCCATGTTGACCATCCCACCTCCAGGAGGAGGAGGCAACCCCAGCAATACAACATCTAAGTCCAGTATAGGGTGATGCACGTGCACCCAAGAAAGAAAAAGCTTGGCACCTGCTACAAGTTGCAGCTTCACGAAGTGATAAATCATCTCGCCTTGCTGAAACGCCTCCATCAAATCGGCAAGACTCTGAGGCTGAGGACCCCAGGAAACATGGTATTATATACAATGGCCGGTAAACAACGACAACACTCGGTAAATTCTTCCACCTCGGACACCCGATCCTAGAGAAGAGCCAATGCATAAGCACGACCATGGTCAAACCAAAAATCGCTGCTTGTACCCTCTGAAGCCGCCATCAAAGGGTTCATTCGATTACGAAGATGTTGAGTTTCCTCCCTTTCACATAATCGTATACCTAGAAGAAGAAAGGGGTTATTCTAGTGACTAAAAAACAAGACTCGGGGGCTCTGTGGAAAGCTTATAGAGCATTTTCTCGCTCGCCCGGGAGATTTCTTCCATAAGATATGCTTCATGATCCAAAGCTTTGCGCATCTTCGACTAGGAGACATCTACCATCGCCTGCATGGTTCAAAGATTGCTTTGCATTCACTTTATTTGCTCAATTTTTTGGCATACAGAGGCGGATCAACGACATGAATGATAGCACCTTTGGGTATGACGGTTTCGGTTAACGATGGATGCACATCACAAGTCTGAGGAGTTTCTGAAGGAACAGTTGGGTCAATAGTTATCTTATAGAACAGATGAAAAAGCAAGGTTTTCAGCAGACCATGTGGATCAAATATAGAGAAATAGATGTGACAAAAATATTATATATACATTCCAAGATTGTTCTTCAACCCGAAGAAAAGTGAAGAGCAGATCATCAAGTTCATTATAGTAGAAACACAAACAAACATAAAAACTGAACTACGAGGCAGATTTCTCGACTGAGAGCAAGGCACTAGCCGACGGATTAACGATTGCTCCTGACCCGCACCTATTGCTAGCAGAAGCCGCAAATATTTCTTGGCCCTCTTAATATATGGGGTCAGATCAACTTCCTTGCCATCACGGGTGACTGGAAGAGAAGAGCTAACCTTCTTCCAGTCGACTTTCTCAACATGGGGTCAGATCAACTTCCTTGCCATTACAATTACACTGAGTGGAAAGAAATCAAATCTTACAGGGTATAATATTATTCAGTTGACAAGCCAGACCTTTAGATTCTTCGGCTTTATTGTGGATTTTGATGAGGGGAGAAGCCATATCAACCATCTCGCGCATGAGCGGCTGAAACACAAATACAAAATACTAGGATGCCGAGAATAAAAGAGAGAAAGTCATGAAACAAAAAATGGAGAACAATACTAACATCTTGTTTGTCGACCTCTATGGGGTTCTCAGATATGGACACGCCTTTACTCGCAAGTTTCCTCCTTTTTTGCGGTGGAGGCTTCAGCAAAACACCAACATCTTTTGGGTATGTTTTCTCTGTAGGTGTCCTCTGTGGGTCCACCGAGGGGATGGCCGATTTGGATGAAGGAGACACAATAAAGGCACCATCGGGTGATACGGGAGGATCTTCTTCATCATCGCCTCTGGATTAGTAAAATAAATAATCAGGAGTAGTCAGTAATATTTCACCAGACGCAAAAATAGAAGTAAAGGAATGTGGTACTTGCAAAGAAACATTTGGGGTCATACGAAAGATACTCATCCTCGGAGGAGCAGAAGAGATGTGAACAACAAACTTTGGCTTTGAACCCATTGAATCGACGGAATCTTTGACTATTTCGATGGCTTCAAAGCACTTCCCCTTTTCGGCAGCAGACACCCTTTGAAAATAATAGGACTGAGCAGAAGCAACAGAATGAGTATCTGAAGAAGATTCATCAACAGATTCGTCCTCTTCTTCATCGGGTGCAGTCCTAGATCTAGTAAATTCTTTACGTAGAGGGGCGTTATCCGGTAGTTCACCGCTTTCCGGAAGGGGAGGAAGAGCAAAAATATGATCATAATCCTACACCACAAAGAAATAGAATAAGATGACACACATTACAACATGTAAGGAAAGCAGGAAAACTTACATTAGGAAGAAGATTCTTCTTGCCGAAGGGTTCCACTCGACAACTTGAGGGAACATGGCTTTTCTTTGTCAGTGTGGCGAACGAGTGAACCCTCTTCTCAAGAATATTGAGAGGAAGATTCACTGGTGAAATCCTCATGGGGTCCTTCTTGCCAGTATAAGCCCACATATCAGACAATCTATCCTAGACAGGCTGGATGCGCACCGAAGGAAGTAGGTCAAAATTTGCAAACCTGATAGTTCTTGGCCAACTTTAGTGCATAGTTTCTCGAGTCATTTCAACAAACGATTTATCTCCTTTATTTCTTTGGTAGTAGGATGTTGGTCCCATGAGTCAAGTCTCCGGCGGGTTTTCTTAGGGTCAAAATGTGCGAATCCGAAGTATTGATGCCCGCTTTTCTGGTCCTTGATGTAAAACCACTGGGTTCTCCATCCTTGGACAGAATCCTAACTTTAAGTTAAAATAATCGACATCAGGGCGAATAGAAATTATGGCACCCCCAACATCATAAACAAAGGTGTCGAAGGCATTGCAACGAACATAGATAAAGTGCTTCCACAGGCCCCAATCGGGATGAATCCCAAGGAAACACGCGCAAAGAGTGATAAAACAGGCGACTTGAAGAATGGAATTTTGCATGAGCTGGTAAAGCTGCACGCCGTAAACAAAGAGCAAGACACGGAGAAATTCGTGAACAGGAAGAGAAAGGCCGCGATAAAGTAAGGAGAGAAACATTACCCGCCATCTAGGATCGCCCACGGGAGTTGCTTCATCTCCCGGAAGCTTGAAGGTACCTTCGTCCATAAGGCAGTAGTTCGGGCGTCATGTAGATATTGCTTTGTTTTGCGAATTTGTTGTGCAGATCTCACTGACTGCACTTCGTGGGATCCCATCCAATGGCCCTTTACTTCGTCACCTTGGTGACGATAGCGGAAGACCCTATCTTAGAGTTTCCCATGGAGGCTCTCGAGGGGAGGAGAAGAGCGTGTAAGGAAGGAAGAACAGGCAAGAACACAAGAAGCGTAGGCGCGGCGCAAGGAGGAAGAAGAAGTATGCAGCAAAGGGGAAAAGTAAACAGTAAAAGTATTCTCCTTGGGTTATAAGGGAGAGGAGCGCAAAGTTCAGCCGTTGAATAAGGGCAGCAGAACGTCAGGACGCAAAGGATGAGGAAACATGGCAAGGTTGGTTAAAAGAATAAAATTCGTGGGCAGTTATTACCATGATAAACACGGAAGAAATCTACATGATGTCTCGATTCTCATGCATAAAGGGGGTCGTGTGGTCAAAAATCACCATTGATGCGCCGCTCAAGCGTCATCATTACTGCAACATGGGCCCACCACTGTAACATCCTATCGGGTCTTTTTTCTCGGAAAGTGGTTTCTGACGTCGTGGATGGCCAAGGATGAAGAAATATTCGGGTACGTACAAGAACCTTCGTAATAATTTGACAGGGTTAAACTATGAGCCTATATTCAGATACAAACATCCGAACATAGCCTCGGGGGCTACTCCCATAGGGAGCGCTGTCCGTGCACCCGATAAATTTTTTGAGCTTGGGAGACATTATTATGATCCTATGTCCCAATGCAAGCATCCAAAAATAGCCTGTGGATACTCCCATCGAGAGCGTTATCACACACCCAATAAAAACACTCTACAAATAGAGTTAATCAAGACCCGAAAAAATACTATCCTCGTGCGTTGAAAGCGCACCTGATAAAAGAAAAACTCCAACGAAGTCGAAAAGTATATATGAACCTATGAGTATTACATCTTTGTATCCTCAGACGGTTACTCCCATCGGGGGGACCTATATGTTACCCGATAAAACAAACAACTTTAGATATTCCAACAGCTAAACAAGGCAGTTGACAAAAATTCAATAAATCCTCAGACCTCATCCACCGTGATAATACATCTGAATAGCGTATCCATGACATGAAGGTAAGACCCTAGGATCCATCCTATGTGGCTTAGTAACCGCACAACAATACACTCTACCAGAAAAAATTATCCGTATCCACGATAAAATGAAAAATCCCGACGAACGCGTTGGGTACCCGAAATAATAGTACTAGAATTCAGTATTCGATAAGACCTCAACGGCTCAAATTGAATTGCGTCAGCAAATACCGAGTTCAGGTCTAGGGACTTGAATTTGATGTAGGTTCGCGGTGTTTTTCTCAAGAGCAATTAACTGATTCCCGATCCGTCAGATGCATCGGACCTATTATACCAGATCCCTGCGACAATTAAGTAAAGAATGTTAAAATCATTTATTATGAAAACCTTCGGCTAAACAACAGAAATTGTCTTTGAGATTCAACCCGAATCCGTGATTAGGGTGGAATATTAGGGGCTACTGATATGGGTATGACTAATCAAGTTCCTACGATTAGTTATCCTGGCTATATAAAGGCTTACAGCCCATGGAGCCCATAAAGAATAAAGAAAGATCCAGAAAGCATCCGAGGGATAGAAAGCGTATCTTGGCGATCAAGGAAGAAATAGCAACCAACATTTTATTAGTGTTGTAATTGTAACTTGTAACCTATAGTATACGTCCTTGAGATCCAGCCCATTATATAAAGGCTGAGAGGAGCCAACAGAGAGGTATCAAAAAAGCCTTGAGCAATCTATAATCACATTGTCCATAAGTAATCAGACCACTTTGACTCCCTTGTTTGTCTGATCACCCGAAGAAATCCCAGCGTTCTCTTTTTCATGAAACCCTAAGTCCATATCCACGGGCATTGTCGAGGTTACCCCTTGTTAGACACCTTGCAAAAAACGTACCTAATAAAATACTCCCTCTATTTCATAATATAAGATGTTTTAGATTTTGTGGAACAAATGTATCTAGATGTCTTTTAGTGTATAGATTAGGAGTGAACCTACATTTAAAACATGTCTAGATACATTCGCTTTACAAAAGCTAAAACTTCTTATATTTTGAAATGGAGGCAGTATAACGGGGACTATTACACTTTTTCTGGTTACTTGGTCATCAAAATATTAAAGAGGATCACTACTATGGATGCCATGAATAACATAACTTAGATGATTGACCTCTACAACTTATTATTGAAAGAAAGTATCAACAATGCGAACAACGTGTTCACTAGTCAAACTCAGTGGCGAAGGACAAAAATAATCTAGGTAGGGCAAACTGGAAAAAATTGATGCGAAGATAACATAGTGTAGAGACATTAATACTATACATATGATTCTAACACAATCACTTAGTAGTACGACATAAAAAAAACATATTTCCATATATGTACAATCTAAGGTAAGAGTGCATACTGATCATATTGGCTTGAAAGAGATTCTTGAAAGGACTGGCGTTAATCCGTTGGACTTTACTTTTGCAAGAATTTGATTTACAGATTCTCCAAAGAAAACAAGGAAAGGAGGAAGCATCCATGCAAATCGAGGAAATTGATCCACCTAAAGTAGTGTCATCTATCTTCATACCCTCACGGACTACAACACCTAAAAGAAATTTTCCAATTTCTCTTTGGAGTGGTTTTAGCACCTTCTTGCGAGCAACCTTGTTCAAAGGGAAAAATAAAAGGTTGATTCAAGAATTAAAAGGAGATGGGGGCACCCAAGTAAACTCATTTCCTCTAGATAAGAAAGATATTTGAAATCTTGATTCTTATTTATTTTGGATGCTCATTTGTCGTTCCTATTCGTATTTTCGATTTCCCTTTGTTTTTGTGAAGTTACTACTAGTTTTACGAGGTTGGTACGGGTGGACGGTACGACCAAACCCGCCCGTACCACTGCTCGTTAACCAGAAGTATCCTTAATTTGTTATCTCGCATATCGGTACAATCGGGCTGTATGGTCGCATCAGACCGTACGGCGGGTCGTTACCAGCCATGTGTTCACCCGTCCGTTCGGTTGTGTCAAAGATGATATTAAAAAAATGAAGTCAGTAATAATCAGTATGGGCGGGTCGTACGGGTGGGTCCTGCCCATACCGCTTAGTCGGTTGATTATTTACCGCCTTTGTTAGGGTGGATTTTTGGAAAGAGACCCGGTACGGTCATGCCGTATGGGTGTTCGCCCATACCAATGGTCGTTATGGTTTACTTTTCTTCCTTTTTTGTTTATTTCTTTCCTTATTTGTTAGGATTCTTTTCTTGGCTGACCCTTTTTCTTCAAGTACAATTGTTCCCTGTTTCTGACCCCTAATAAGCCTCCCTAGAGGTCTTCCTCCCTCTTATATCTACAGATCCAATCTACTTGATACGCTACCGAGTTCCAAACAAAGGCAAACCTTTAGGCCTCATGGATCCTTCATGGAATAGCTTCCAGACTTCCTCCATTGAAGCAGATAATCGTGAAGCTCAAGGCCTAAGCCCGAAGAATAAGAGGTGTGCTTATGACTTTGACGATGATGATGAGGAGGAGGAATTCCGGACCTTCATGGAGCAAACAAAGAGAGGATGGAAGCAGTCGGATTACCTGGCTATGGTAAAGCCTAAATACGAAGAAGAAGCAAAGAAACACCATGGAAAGGGGTGCACGGAGTCACTCAAGTTCATCGCCACCAACTACTCTTAACCCAAGCATAAGAAAGCTAACCGACCTGATGCAGGAACTTATCAGGACACTATAACACATACTTCTACAACAAAGAAGATTACCCTGAACGCGTGCATGAGCGTGAAGCCACAAGAGGATTGGGGGTTCAACCTTCTAGATGTGCCCATCATCTCTCACGTTTCAGAAACCAAATAGCGTCTTCGCAAGATAGAGAAGTATCAGAATGAAGAACTCGTCCATCGCGAGATCGTGCGCAAGCACCTTTTAGATCTTGAAAGCAAGAAGGAACTCAATGATGTGCTAAATAGAGTCGTTGAAGGGATGTTCCTATTGTGTTCAGATCTGCAGAAGTTTTCTTCATCGCATATCCGCCCTAGAGGTAACAAACAAGAAATTTCGTGCAGCTGTTTCCAACAAAACACCTTTACCTTGAAACCTGCCATGGTATCGAATAATCGCAAGGGATTATTTGATCCCACCAGCTTGATCCAAGCTTGGGGGAGATCTATAACACCTTGTAATCTATCTTACAATTTTAGCATGTTTACTTTACTACACGCATGTTAGGTTTTGATTTAAGAATTTACATTAGTTGCATAAACTTCAAGATCCCTTCTATTCAAGGAAAGAATTATATCCATTGAGTTTAGATACTTTATGATATTTGAAGTTATCTTTTGATTCATGACTATTATATTAGATGATTGAATTAGGTTGAGTGTCATGATACTTGTACAGCTGTCATGATTTTAGGGTCTTCCAGACCAATAAAAGTATTGATTAAATTACCAGAAGAAGAATTTTGGCAACATATTATAGTCACGGGTTTTAAAAGCCATAAAAAGTAGTGAGCATGATCAAGCAGCTGTGTTATAAAAAAAGGAAGAGGGATCAAAGATCAGCTATCAAAAGAATTTCAAGGCAAAATAAAAGTACAAGCTTGAAAGGAGAAAAAGAAAAAGAATGATCATGAGTCCTCATTACTAAAATCAAGTGCTCAACCAATTTAACATTATGATTATATAATATGTTGAATCATTAAAAACTTCGTATAACTTCATTGATACAAAAAAGGTGTGGAAGCCTCTAAGTCATGTGATGTGTAAGTGTGTGATAATACCCCCGAAATAACTTTGCATCTGATATAGTATTCATGTTTCAATTCCTGCCTCATTTATTGTAACGACTCGTACCTCATGAACATGATGATCTTGTCCATAAGCCACCATCTTGCTCATAGATGACCAAGATTATAGCTTGGGGGAGTTGATGAGTCCAAAATTGAAGCATATTTACCTTTCGTTTTTGCATCAGTAGAATAGGGTTTTTGGTATTTTACTGCGTTTGCATGCACCTTTTGCCCTTGTTTCAATAGGATCCCCAAATTACTAAAGTCTCTTATGAACATATCAATTGGGACTATCATATTATGTTGTAATGTGATATTTTTAAGTGTTAAACTTCATTTAATTGATTTATCCTCGCACCTGGGAGAATAGCAAACGTGAAGGAAGGCTATTGCAGTGTTAATGACAAGTGGTACAGGCGGAGCCTGCCCGTACCGTCCGCTCATACCACGCAGCAGCGCGATCTTCTTATCAAGTACTTTCTACTGTTAAAGAGGGATCATAGATCTGACTTCACAGCAACCTTGAGCCACGAAAAACCACAACAGAAAGGGATCTGAAGGAGGAACTTGGAGAAGAGCAAATCCCTGCTACTTCACGGATCATTGGAGGACATCACATCATCCCCTTCATCATCAACCGCCGCATCACCATTACCACTACTACCCACATCATTTATTCATTAGACCTTGTTGTAATTCTAGATTCAATTGTGGTTTGCACTAGATTTATCCCCGTACTTTTATCCATCCATTTGATTATGATGATGTTGTTGATTGATTCCATGTGTGAGTACTTTACCTTGTTCTTGGGGAGATGGAGAAACCCTAGCACTATTATGAATTGAAATAAAGATGATCTATACTTGTTTCCATTGACTTATTGGTCTATGATGTATTAAAGATGTGTGTTTGATCTCTCTCTTTAGATGGTATGTGTAGTCGGTCACATATCATTTGCCTTCAGGACTAAAGAAGAGGCTGAAATCCTTTGGGCGTGTTTGGAAGTGTGCCTAGAGCTATTGTGACTATAAGCACTGGCTAGAAACTTGCACGGTCAAAGGAGGATTAAAGAGAGATTGCCTAATCTAATTACAATATCCACGGGGAGACCCTTAATTATGGTGGTCGGTATGGGTGACTGCTCTTAGTCATCGCGGTGGTTATTTAGAGGTGACCTCATTCTTGGCTCAACAAAGTGCTTGCCTATGAGCCTTGCAGTGAACATCTTATTACAGATTTCTCTCCACACACATCATGACACAAGAAATAGGTTATCCTAATTATGATTAATAATATCATGCTAAAGGTGTATCCTATATCCCCGAGAACGCTTTAGCCCTATTGAGTTCAACCACTTTTCGAAGCTCTTTTGTTACTTGATTTAATTACTTTTTTGCATTCAATGAAAAACCTTTCAAACACCCTTTACTTGAAATCAAAGATGTCTTACAAGTATCCTTTAATAGACAGTGATGAGGGGCATAATGACCTTAACCAAATAGCTCTCTATGGGTTCGATACTCTTATTCAAAACTAGCTATAATCGATTTGTGCACTTGCAGTCATCATTCCCCTGTGAGAACTGGGAGATTTATGTATGGGAACCAAACAACATGCCGGGAATCCCCAAGGAACTTGACGAGCACAAACTCAAATCACATTTAGACGCCAAATTAAAGATACGGTCAGCCCGAAAAATGACGGAATCAAAATGTAGGGCCATTGACAGAAGCTCCATCAATTGTAAAACAAATGACGGAACCAAAATGTAGGGCCATTGAAATAAGCTCCATCTGTTACTTCACCGACTAAAAACACAACACGATTTTGACCTAAATAGCTGACTCGGCCCTAGGGCATCAGGCAAACTAAAGGGTCTCGCGTAAAAATAATGTCGCATCAGCCATCATTAGAAAACAAAAACAAGACAATATATATTTACCGATGATGGACCAGAAATTTACATACTTGTTTTGCAAGAGAGTATTCTGTTACAACACGAAATTAATGAAAAACTCTTCATCTTCCTCCAAGCACCATTGGACGATCCTAATGGCGGGCTTACAGGCAGCCGCATAATGAGGCTCCATGTTGACCATCCCACCTCCAGGAGGAGGAGGCAACCCCAGCAATACAACATCTAAGTCCAGTATAGGGTGATGCACGTGCACCCAAGAAAGAGAAAGCTTGGCACCTGCTACAAGTTGCAGCTTCACGAAGTGATAAATCATCTCGCCTTGCTGAAACACCTCCATCAAATCGGCAAGACTCTGAGGCTGAGGACCCCAGGAAACATGGTATTATATACAATGGCCGGTAAACAACGACAACACTCGGTAAATTCTTCCACCTCGGACACCCGATCCTAGAGAAGAGCCAATGCATAAGCACGACCATGGTCAAACCAAAAATCGCTGCTTGTACCCTCTGAAGCCGCCATCAAAGGGTTCATTCGATTACAAAGACGTTGAGTTTCCTCCCTTTCACATAATCGTATACCTAGAAGAAGAAAGGGGTTATTCTGGTGACTAAAAAAAAGACTCGGGGGCTCTGTGGAAAGCTTATAGAGCATTTTCTCGCTCGCCCGGGAGATTTCTTCCATAAGATATGCTTCATGATCCAAAGCTTTGCGCATCTTCGACTAGGAGACATCTACCATCGCCTGCATGGTTCAAAGATTGCTTTGCATTCACTTTATTTGCTCAATTTTTTGGCATACAGCGGCGGATCAACGACATGGACGATAGCACCTTTGGGTATGACGGTTTCGGTTAACGATGGATGCACATCACAAGTCTGAGGAGTTTCCGAAGGAACAGTTGAGTCAATAGTTATCTTATAGAACAGACGAAAAAGCAGGGTTTTCAGCAGACCATGTGGATCAAATATAGAGAAATAGATGTGACAAAAATATTATATATACATTCCAAGATTGTTCTTCAACCCGAAGAAAAGTGAAGAGCAGATCATCAAGTTCATTATAGTAGAAACACAAACAAACATAAAAACTGAACTACGAGGCAGATTTCTCGACTGAGAGCAAGGCACTAGCCGACGGATTAACGACTGCTCCTGACCCGCATCTATTGCTAGCAGAAGCCGCAAATATTTCTTGGCCCTCTTAATATATGGGGTCAGATCAACTTCCTTGCCATCACGGGTGACTGGAAGAGAAGAGCTAACCTTCTTCCAGTCGACTTTCTCAACATGGGGTCAGATCAACTTCCTTGCCATTACAATTACACTGAGTGGGAAGAAATCAAATTTTACAGGGTATAATATTATTCAGTTGACAAGCCAGACCTTTAGATTCTTCGGCTTTATTGTGGATTTTGATGAGGGGAGAAGCCATATCAACCATCTCGCGCATGAGCGGCTGAAACACAAATACAAAATACTAGGATGCCGAGGATAAAAGAGAGAAAGTCATGAAACAAAAAAGGGAGAACAATACTAACATCTTGTTTGTCGACCTCTATGGGGTTCTCAGATATGGCCACGCCTTTACTCGCAAGTTTCCTCCTTTTTTGCGATGGAGGCTTCAGCAAAACACCAACATCTTTTGGGTATGTTTTCTCTGTAGGTGTCTTCTGTGGGTCCACCGAGGGGATGGCCGATTTGGATGAAGGAGACACAATAAAGGCACCATCGGGTGATACGGGAGGATCTTCTTCATCATCGCCTCTGGATTAGTAAAATAAATAATCAGGAGTAGTCAGTAATATTTCACCAGACGCAAAAATAGAAGTAAAGGAATGTGGTACTTGCAAAGAAACATTTGGGGTCATACGAAAGATACTCATCCTCGGATGAGCAGAAGAGATGTGAACAACAAACTTTGGCTTTGAACCCATTGAATCGACGGAATCTTTGACTATTTCGATGGCTTCAAAGCACTTTCCCTTTTCGGCAGCAAACACCCTTTGAAAATAATAGGACCGAAAGGTATAACAGAATGAGTATCTGAAGAAGATTCATCAACAGATTCGTCCTCTTCTTCATCGGGTGCAGTCCTAGATCTAGTAAATTCTTTAGGTAGAGGGGCGTTATCCGGTAGTTCACCGCTTTCCGGAAGGGGAGGAAGAGCAAAAATATGATCATAATCCTACACCACAAAGAAATAGAATAAGATGACACACATTACAACATGTAAGGAAAGCAGGAAAACTTACATTAGGAAGAAAATTCTTCTTATCGAAGGGTTCCACTCGACAACTTGAGGGAACATGGCTTTTCTTTGTCAGTGTGGCGAACGAGTGAACCCTCTTCTCAAGAATATTGAGAGGAAGATTCAATGGTGAAATCCTCATGGGGTCCTTCTTGCCAGTATAAGCCCACATACCAGACAATCTATCCTAGACAGGCTGGATGCGCACCGAAGGAAGTAGGTCAAAATTTGCAAACCTGATAGTTCTTGGCCAACTTTAGTGCATAGTTTCTTGAGTCATTTCAACAAATGATTTATCTCCTTTATTTCTTTGGTAGTAGGATGTTGGTCCCATTAGTCAAGTCTCCGGCGGGTTTTCTTAGGGTCAAAATGTGCGAATCCGCAGTATTGATGCCCGCTTTTCTGGTCCTTGATGTAAAACCACTGGGTTCTCCATCCTTGGACAGAATCCTAACTTTAAGTTAAAATAATCGACATCGTATTAATAGAAATTATGGCACCCCCAACATCATAAACAAAGGTGTCGAAGGCATTGCAACGAACATAGATAAAGTGCTTCCACAGGCCCCAATCGGGATGAATCCCAAGGAAACATGCGCAAAGAGTGATAAAACAGACGACTTGAAGAATGGAATTTTGCATGAGCTGGTAAAGCTGCACGCCGTAAACAAAGAGCAAGACACGGAGAAATTCGTGAACAGGAAGAGAAAGGCCGCGATAAAGTAAGGAGAGAAACATTACCCGCCATCTAGGATCGCCCACGGGAGTTGCTTCATCTCCCGGAAGCTTGAAGGTACCTTCGTCCATAAGGCAGTAGTTCGGGCGTCATGTAGATATTGCTTTGTTTTGCGAATTTGTTGTGCAGATCTCACTGACTGCACTTCGTGGGATCCCATCCAATGGCCCTTTACTTCGTCACCTTGGTGACCCTATCTTAGACTTTCCCATGGAGGCTCTCGAGGGGAGGAGAAGAGCGTGTAAGGAAGGAAGAACAGGCAAGAACACAAGAAGCGTAGGCGCGGCGCAAGGAGGAAGAAGAAGTATGCAGCAAAGGGGAAAAGTAAACAGTAAAAGTATTCTCCTTGGGTTATAAGGGAGAGGAGCGCAAAGTTCAGCCGTTGAATAAGGGCAGCAGAACGTCAGGACGCAAAGGATGAGGAAACATGGCAAGGTTGGTTAAAAGAATAAAATTCGTGGGAAGTTATTACCTTGGTAAACACGGAAGAAATCTACATGATGTCTCGATTCTCATGCATAAAGGGGGTCGTGTGGTCAAAAATCACCATTGATGCGCCGCTCAAGCGTCATCATTACTGCAACATGGGCCCACCACTGTAACATCCTATCGGGTCTTTTTTCTCGGAAAGTGGTTTCTAACGTCGTGGATGGCCAAGGATGAAGAAATATTCGGGTACGTACAAGAACCTTCGTAATAATTTGACAGGGTTAAACTATGAGCCTATATTCAGATACAAACATCCGAACATAGCCTCGGGGGCTACTCCCATAGGGAGCGCTGTCCGTGCACCCGATAAATTTTTTGAGCTTGGGAATATTTTCAGTCAAGGACATTATTATGATCCTATGTCCCAATGCAAGCATCCAAAAATATCCTGGGGATACTCCCATCGAGAGCGTTATCACACACCCAATAAAAACACTCTACAAATAGAGTTAATCAAGACCCGAAAAAATACTATCCTCGTGCGTTGAAAGCGCACCCGATAAAAGAAAAACTCCAACGAAGTCGAAAAGTATATATGAACCTATGAGTATTACATCTTTGTATATGTTGATGCTTAAATAAGATCCATACTCATGCTTACAATAAGATGCATGATAAATCTCTCTAAGACGAGCAATCTTATTCACGTCTTGAGTCAAGACAAAGTAATACAATTAAAATTTTAGATCAATAAAATATACAAAGCCAAAGTAGAACCATAGAACATAATATTGCATATCTAAAGTTGTTTTTCATCATACCCCATAAGAATTCAAAAATACCCTGAAGTCCTCCTTAAATACCACACCTAGGACATTGTTTAGAGTCAGATTTTGCTAGACTAGACAAGATCAAGTCTCCGTTTTCGGTTCAAATTTGGTTTTGTGTAGTGTTCACCAAAACAAGCATAACTTTTTTATATGGAGTCCGTTTTTGATGTATAACCACTCAAAAAATTTTAGAACAAACATGTACATCTAATGGTTTTCGCCAAGAATCAAGGTAGGAAGGCTGCCTACTAGGAGATCCGCCCCTAGTCAATCTTATTATATGGGATCAAAAACTTTAGTCATAATTATTACTTAAACGAGAGCAAAACCTCCTCAAATGGATTCTCAAAAAAACTCCTCAAACTTTTGGTTGACATGGAATTGACCAACAATGTTGGAATATTAAAAAATCATCAAAAAAGTTTAATTTACAAAATCAACAATACATGTGCATTAGTAGATCTAATTTCATACGACAAAGTAAATATCTAGCAGATTTACATATGGACAAACTACTAGTGCAAACACAAGGATGAGAAAGCACACTTCTCCAGAAACTCCAACTGAGCAGTGCCACTATCATTGTTGCGCATGTTTGTCAAGGGGAGTAGTCGTACACCAGATCCGTAGAGGAGTAATCGTATGGTTACATGGGTGCAGTCGAATGGAAGCAAGAGGCTAGACAAGACGCTCTCCGAAAACTTTATGGATCCTCTCCTGGTGCAGGATCTAAATGTATGGGGTTTCAGAGACCGCTCTCGTGGGTGGTTGTGCACATCGTCGCCAAGATGGATAAGACCAGAAGAAGCACGTCAAATGGAACTAGACCGACGAGAGAGACGAGGGATTGTGAGATTCCTGGGTCTGCCCTTTCTATCTCTCCTACATAGCTTGGGGACATGTTGAGAATGCAAGCTCGACGCGGTGGAAGAAGAAGTCACATGTCAAACATGTTAACATGTACACACTTGGTTGGTGCACCAAGACAAATTTAATCTTTCTCACGTGCAAGGCATGGCAAGGTGGCAGACGAGAAATGCATGTGAACTGCTCCTATTCTTTATCAGTTAGTAGAATAGAAGAGATGTCCTTATAAACCGGTCCAACTCTCTCTCCACTAGGGAAGTGGAAGGAAACTTAGCCACACTCCATGTTGCCATGGTGTCAAGCTAAATGGGACTTCAATATTTTCAAGAATTTTTAGTCTAAATGGGACAAGGTTCATATAAATCCAAAAATTCCTATCGGATCTCATAGGCACATCAGATTGTTTTCAACTTTCACAGAACTATTTAATATACTTGTAGTCCAGTGGAGGTTGTTAAGTTTAACATCCACCTAAACAAGGAAACACTTGACTACAACCAAACAATGGACTAGGCCTTGAGTTGTCAGTCTTGTGGAGAAATTTTCACTCAACATTGTTACTGGTAATAAGCTGTCGAGGGTACCCTGTGGGTAGATCATATAATTCATACTCCTATCACTCAATGTGAGTTTCAAAATATTCACAAAAGTAGGTACAAATTGGTTAACTGGAATTGCTCATGAGGTTATTCGGCCCACTCAAATAGCTTTTATGCCAGGGAGGCGTATTTTAGAAGGGGTTGTGGTGCTTCATGCAAAAACAATACATGAGCTACCTAAGAAAAAATTGGACAGGGTTCTTCTTAAAATTAATTTCGAAAAGGCATACGATAAGGTTAGATGGCCTTTCTTGCAACAAGTTATGTGTATGAAAGGTTTCAACCCTAAATGGTGTGAATGGATTAAGAATTTTATAACGTGGGGTAGTGTTGGGGTCAGAGTTAATGATTCCATCAGCTATTATTTTCAAACGCATAAAGGATTACACCTAGGGGATCCTTTATCTCCAATCCTATTTAATATCATTGCAGACATGTTAATAATCCTTATAAGCTGGGTAAAAGAGGATGGACAGGTTAGTGCGTTAATACCTCATTTAGTCGATGGCGGTGTGTCTATTCTTTAATATGCAGATGATACAATTATTTTTATGGAACATAATCTGCCAAAGTCTCTTAATATGAAACTCATTATTTGCATCTTCGAACAACTATCAGGTCTTAAGATTAATTTTCATAAAAATGGAATCTTCTGCTTTGGGCAAGCCAAGACAATAGAGCATCAATATGAAGATATGTTTGGTTATCAATCGGGATCCTTTCCCTTTAAATATCTCGGTATTCCTATTCATTTTCGCAAGTTAAAAATGAAGAGTGGAAGCCTATTAAAAACCGTTTTGAGAAGAAATTAAGTAACTGGATCGGTAAGCTTCTATCTTATGGGGATCGTCTTGTTCTCATTGGCTCGGTATTAACAAGCTTACCAATGTTCATGTTATACTTTATGGAGGTACCGATTGGTTTAGGAAGATATTGGATTTTTAAGATCTCATTTCTTCTGGCAATATGATAATCACAAAAAGAAGTACTGCTTAACAAAGTGGAACATTATCTACCAACCTAAGGATCAAGGTGGCTTAGGCATTGAGGTGTTGGAAACCACAAATAGATGCTTTCTTAGCAAATGGTTATTCAAGCTTCTTAATGAAGAAGGAGTGTGGCAAGAGTTGTTACAAAATAAATATCTGCGTTCCAAAACTCTATCTCAAGTGACAGCAAAACCTCATGATTCACCCCTTTGGAAGGATTTAATAAAAGTTAAGCATGATTTTTTCGCTAGGAGACGTTTTGAGGTGAAAGACGGAATGAGTATGTTTTGGGAGGACGTTTGGCTAGGAGACATGTCTTTATCATAGCAATATAATTCCCTTTGCAATATAGCCCAACAAAAACAAGTTACCGTAGCTGAGATATTATCCCCGTTTTCAATTAATATGTCTTTCATGAGATCTTTCATGGGGTTATAGATGGAATACATGGTCGCATCTACTGTCTACGCTTATGCAAGTTAATCTAACGGAAGAACGGGATGATTTTATTTGGCGACTTACGCAATCGGGAACTTTTACTGTTAAATCCATGTATTTAAGCGTTTTGAATGGTAATACAAGGTTTCGTAGGAAGTATATTTGGAAAATCAAAGTGCATTTAAAAATCATAATTTTATATGGTTTGTTCATAGAAAGGTAATTTTTAATAAAGATAATCTGATTAAAAGGCATTGGCAGGGAGATATGAGATGTTGTTTCTGCGACGAGGACAAGACTATACAATGTATTTTTTATTGATTGCTCCTTGCGGCTATTATATGGAGCATTACTCATATGATTTTTAGTATAACTCCACCTACAAGTATTAATCATCTTTTTAGGAATTGGCTCAAGGGTGTTCCAAAAAAGACCAAATTAGAGTTGGAGTATGCGCGATCATTTGGGATATTTGAAATGTCCGCAATGACTATATTTTTAAATCTAAAACTTTTTTGCAGGTTATCTTTCTGGCCTCTCATTGGATCTGTACATGGGTGTGTCTCCAGCCAGAGGAGGACCGTTAGGCTATAGGTATTGGATGTACCCTTTTGAAGACAGTTGTGCAGGATATTTTCAGCCTATGTGGGTGGCGATATGATCTTAGAATTACATGCTGATGGCGTTGTGTGTATTGGATGTCTGACTTTTTAGATGACTCATTCGAGTATCGACTCTTTGTTATCCTTGAACTTTTGTACTACAGACTTCTTCCTCAATAATAAAATAAAAGGTTGTATGCATCACTCTGATGCAGAGCCTAGGGCTAGGCCTCCTTTTCTGGAAAAAAATTATTTCATGATCTTTGTAAAGATTAACTTAAATCTCATGTATTGTGAATAACAATGTTGCTCGTATAGGTGTGTTCGTAACATTTTTAGTAAAGCTTCCTAAACTAGAATGTATAGTATAGGTCCCAGGGTATGAGACCCTGAATGGCCTCCAATTGGGGAGGAGTAGAAAGCTGCGATCAGTTTGGTTTGTAAACAAGCATTCGCTCCCACCCATATCTTTTATATGTATATGAGCAGACCATCACCTAGAATGCACAGTGGTTATGTTGTAGGATTTGTTGCCAATTTATACAGTAATTCTTGTGTTGCCACATCAATTGCATAAGAATTAAGGACTTCTTGTAACCACACTATTAGGCTACTGAAATAGCTTGGAACACAAACACATGTACCACCATGGACAGATCATCTGCTATTTCCTCCGATCCAAATTAATGTTCTCAGTTGGAGGAAGAACTGGGTTTTCTACTCGAATATGATAGTCTCCTCGCAGGCTCGACCATGATGGCTTCTCGGCTCGATGGCGACGGTGTCTAGGCTCACCTACGACATCGTCTGGGTGCTTGTCCACACTAATAATTTATTTGTTCTCTATATATCTGAAGGAGGAGGAGACATGTCCTCTTTTTGCTTCATTGCATTGTTGTATGCTGAATGACTCATAAAGTGATGATTTAGACCATGAAGATTTGCATATTTCCAAGCCCAAGTGCATCTTGATAGAATTTGAATTAACAAATAATAGTGACCCAGCACACAGATTGCATGTTGTAGTGCGCAAGTCGTTGACATAGCACTTACGAAACATCGTTCCACGAATATTATCTCGGTTTGTCTTTTAATATCCACGTGTGTTGCTTCTTGTAACTTGATTTTCAATTTGTAAAATATGTGTTCATCTAAAAAAAATCATGACGTTGTTGAGGCATGCGGTAGAGAGGCCTCACGCGCTGCGTGACTAGATTCTCATGGCCAGAAAACTATTGGTTGGATTCTCACTTAATATATGTTCGGGGCGCGTGATTGGATTCTCATGTCCGTAAAGAAATAAACCTACACCACTTATATTTAGAAAAAAAACTAAAACATTTTATATTTTAAAAAGAACTAAAACATCTTATATTTTAAAATAGAAGGAGTATATTGGGCACCTTGATTGCAAATAGAGCCAACACCACTAGTACCAATCGGAGATTTGCCAGAATGCACGCCAAATGAACAATTTTCACTTTACTTGAGATTTTCAACTTCCATAAAATTTTCCAAACTAGACTATTCTCATATCCGCCAGGCATAGCTAGCTGATTTGATCTTGGCCCAAACTTATTAGTGTTAGAATATGTGACCGTATCGTGTTTGTATAGGTATACGGTCGTATTGTGTATTCCTTTTGTATGTGTCCGTGTTGTATGAGACTAGGACTCCCCTTGTAATCCTCCTATATAATGAGCAATACAAGACACCACTACGTGTGGTTTCTCCTATCTTACATGGTATCAGACGCAAAATCCTAGTTGGACCGTGTCGCCCCTGCTTTCGCCGCCGCCACCGATCTTCAAACCACCCACCTCCCCCCTTCTCGCCGCGCCGCCTCTCTTGGAGCCATGGGCTCTCTTGGAGCCATGGGCGACGACGCTACACGGGCCGCATAGGCTGCCAAGGAGAAAGAAGATCGTGAGGCTCGTGAGGCCGCCAAAGCCAAGGCCAAGCTGGCCCTCGCCACCGCCCCCTCCTCTAGCGCGGGGACCTTCTCGCTCACCTTCCTGCATGCCCAAGCCGTCGGCCTCCACTCCATCAAAGGGCACGTACTAGTCGAGCTGGCCCTCGACACCGACGTTTATCGCCAATGGCGCACCTTCTTCTGCGCTGCCCTCCTCAAGTACGCGTTGCTCGACCATGTCGACACTCCTGCTCCAATCGATCCAAATCTAGAGTGGTCCTTGTTGGATGCCACGGTGGTCTCGTGGCTCTACGGATCTGTCTACCTTGGCCTCCTCGACATCGTCATGACGCCGGCTAAAGATCCTCTTGCCGTCCATCTATGGACAAGTATCAATGGCCTCTTAAATAACCACAAGATCAATCGTCAGCTCCACCTCTCCACCGAGCTCGGCGAGATCAAGATGGGCGAACTTTCCATGACCAAGTACCTGAAGAAGATCAAGGCCCTCGCCGATGGTCTAGCAGATCTCGGAGCACCGGAAGAAGATGCCAAGCTGGTGATCCACTGCCTTAATGGCCTCTCCGAGCAGTACGAGCAATGTGCCGACTTGATCTCTATCATGCCCGAGATCACCTTCGAGAAGTTCCGTTATCTCCTCGCGCTCCAAGATATGAAGCGCAAAAATCGCCGATCCCGCAACTCCAACACGGCTCTCGTCGTTGACAGCGCCAACCCTGGCAAAGGCAATGGAAAATGCCGCAAGAAGAAGAAGGTTGCGGCCGAGGCCACCAGGGAGGGCGCTATCGTCCAGCACCAAGCCCCTGCTGCACCACCGGCCGTCGCTTCGCTAGCTGTCCCATGCCGCAACTCCAATGGAACGACGCGATCCAGATGTGGCCCTACAGTTGGGCACACAGCTACGTGCCATGTCTTGCGCCCTCGCCACATGTCTTCTATGCGCAGGGGCCCTATAGTGTGTCGCACTCCTCCTATGGATACGGCTATGGCTACGTGCCCCCGTCCCCTACTTACGGCTACGACGCTGCTCCTTCGTCATCGGCACCGTCATCATCGGATATGTCAACCGCCTCATGGGATCAGTCCGCGCTCATGCACTAGTTCCAGATGATGTGCTTACAAGCACCCACTAAATGGGTAATGGACACATGGCGCCTCCACCCACTTCGCGGCCAACCCCGCTATGCTCACCTCCATGTCTCCCCTACCTCTTCTCCTCATGTTGTTGTTGTCGGTAATGGCTCTACTCTTCCGATCACCGCTACTGGACATGCACGTTTTCCTATTTCCACCTTCGAGCGTCCCCTTCATCTTTGTAATGTTTTAGTTGCTCCTAACATAGTTAAAAATCTTTTTTCGGTTCGTCAGTTCACCATTGATAATCGTGTTTCCGTCAAATTTGACCCTCTTGGTTTTTCTGTGAAGGATCTTCAAACCAGAAACGAGATTCTCAGATGCAATAGCCTCAGAGCTCTCTATCCTATCTGCACCTCCTCCACCAGTCGCCCACATGCCTTCCTCGTTGTCGATCCCGCTCTATGGCACCGGGGGCTTGGACACCCTAGACAACCCGTCATGGAGTCTTTAACTTGCTCTTCGGTTATTCCTAGGGATAAGAATAAATCTAGTTTGTGTCATGCTTGTCAATTAGGTCGTCATTGTTCGTCTATCGCCATGGCTCCGATATGTCTTATCTCCTTCTCTATATGGATGACATAATTTTGACTACGTCTTCCTCGACACTGCTGCATAGTTTGATTGCTTCACTCCGTTCTGAGTTCACCATGACGGACATGGGTAATTTACATTACTTACTGGGCATCTCCATTAAGCGCAGGAGAAGTATGTTATGGAGCTCCTTGATCACACTGGTATATTACAGTACAAGTCTATCTCCACACCAGTTGATATAGCTTCTAAGCTTGAAGCTCAGTCTAGTGCCGTGGTTGATCTACAGAGTATCGCAGTATTGCAGGAGGTCTCCAGTACCTCACTTTTACGCGGCCCGATATCTCCTATGCAGTACATCAGATATGTATTCATATGCATGATCCATGGGCTAATCACTTGCTCCTTGTGAAGCGTGTTCTACGCTATATCCACAGTACCACCGACTATGGTCTTACTTTGTATCGACGCACCTCAAACAAACTAATGGCCTACTCTGACGCTGACTAGGCAGGTTGTCTAGACACTCGATGGTCTACTTCTAGCTATTGTGTGTTCCTCAACGCAAATCTGGTGTCTTGGTTGGCCAAGCGACAACACACTTTTTCACGCTCGAGTGCGGAGGCTGAGTATCGGGCAGTGGAAAATGTGGTGGCCCAACTGTGTTGGCTACGACAACTATTTCAGGAGCTTCATCGACTGGTGCGTGATGCTTCCATCGTCTTTTGTGATAATGTGAGTTTAGTTTACATGACACAGAATTCAGTGCATCATCAGCGCACCAAACATGTGGAAATTGATCTACACTTCGTCAGAGGTCGCGTGACAACTGGGGAGGTTAGAGTTCTACACGTTCCTAGTTCATCTTAGTTCGCGGACATCTTCACCAAAGGATTACCATCACCTCTCTTATTAGATTTTCGGGACAGTCTTAATATTCGTTGGATGCCCATTTTCGACTGAGTGCGAGTGTTAGAATATATGAACGTATCGTGTTTGTATAGGTATATGATCAGTATTCCTTTTGTATGTGTCCATGTTGTATGAGACTGGGACTCCCCTTGTAATCCTCCTATATAATGAGCAATACAAGACACCACTACGTGGTGTTCCCCTATCTTACAATTAGTAACTACTAGTGTCGTCCTAAGATTAATCAACATGACACAAGAAATGGAAGTCAACGGGAACTCGTACTCGGCCTCTGACTCGCACCGTCGACTGATTTCTTTGAGACATCAGACCGTGTTGGACTATGACAAAGCGACGCCCGCGTGGTTCTATAAGAGCAGAGTCACCCGCCCACCTGTTTTTTTTTGAACGGGCAAGGGTGCAAACGCACCCTAAATTTTCATAGACTCAGAAGCATTGTACATCGAGGATTACAAAACCCAAGTGTCCGATTGCATCAACAACGGCAAGCACCGGGCATGGGATGTTGCCGTGAGTCGAGTTCCAACAAGAACAGGTAGGCAGATCATTGGAGCGTCGCTTTGCCTGCTGCGCACAGTTGTGAGCCACACCGTTGGCATTTCTAGGAATGTGGAAAACAAATGCCTACAAAGGATGGCTGATGTTCTAGAATTGAATCGCATGTCTTCTAATCTCCCATAGCATAGTATGATCGTTTGCTCCTGGAGCAACTGCCGCTCTTGCAAAGTTGAGGCAGTCGGTGAAGAAGACCGGTTCTTTGAGTTTGAGTGCCGAGGCAAAATGAGCAGCTAGTAGCATAGCTTGCACCTCAGCTTGGAGCGCTGATTCCACCCGCCCACCTACTTGTCTCCGCCAAACCAACCCACCGATCTAGCCAACACAAGACACGTAGTACGATATAATATGGCACGAGAGCATCAACTGATTGATCAGGCTCGCCAACAACGAAACACGAGAACATCAAACCGATAGGCAAACATGGGTAGCGTCATGAGGAATCTCATCATAGCGGCCATCTCGGTCGCCGTGCTCCTGCTGCTACTCTTCTCCGGCACCGCAATAGTGACTATCATTGGCAACCAGGTCAGCTATGCCCTCAACCAAGGAGGCTACAGCACCATGGAGAGTGGAATTTTTACGACCATGGGCATGGGTGTACACCTTGCTATCCTAGCCATCTAAATTCTTTAGGACAAAAAACCTCATGCTAGTTAGTACTACTATTGATGCACATTCAGATGTACTGGGAAGAAGAAATGTACTACTACTCTCTTTCATTGTCTTTCTTCTAGTATAGATATTGCATCAGGGTGATCCTTTACCTCAAAGTCCATGCTACTTACAACAGAATGATTCTTATTTTCAAAAGTTGTACTACTGTATTGTACTACTCCCTCCGATTCATAATAATTGTCGCTTATTTAGTTAGTTGCACGTATCTAAACAAGGTACGGATCATTCAGCTCACTAGAGCATTAGTAGGGGCACCGGATGAGCGCGTTTTGGCGAGAAGGAGGACGAGAGGAAGGCATGTGGAGCGGTTACTCGTTGTGGGCCAGTCGTGCCAGCATTTGTGGACCGTCTAATCCATTTCCTCCCGCCTCCGGGGCCACATTAATGGGGTTGCTCGCTTGGCAGCCTTTGTAGGCAACGGCAGACGAGAGCAGGCGACGTTTCCTATCGAAGAGACACCTCGTGCCTTTCAGAGCCATAACACGCCTTCCCAAGCGTCTCGCGTCTCATTTTCCTGCCAGCAGGCCGCTATAAAAAGCCCTTCCCTCGCCGCCGTTTTTTCGCCTCCTTCCTCGCCATTGTCAACTTGTTTCCCGATCGTACCACAACCCCGAGCGCATGGAGAGGTT
Organism: Avena insularis; assembly: GCA_023614405.1. Taxonomy (NCBI): domain Eukaryota; kingdom Viridiplantae; phylum Streptophyta; class Magnoliopsida; order Poales; family Poaceae; genus Avena; species Avena insularis. Next base: position 241,818,919 of record CM042686.1, on the reverse strand, counting down.
CGACGAAGACAAATCCGTTGTGAACGGTTCCAGGCGACACTGGCTGCTCGTCAACGAGGTGCAGGCTGAAGGGAATATGTCCTGAGAGACAATAATAAAGTTGTTATTATCATATTCCAATTATATGATAGATGTTTATTTTGCATGCTATAATTGTGTTAATTGGAAACTCTAATACATGTGTGTTTAATAAACAAATAAAGGGTTCCTAGTTGTGTCTCTCATATAAACTAGCTTGTTGATTAACAAGATGGTCAAGGTTTCCTGATCATGGACATTGGATGTTGTTAATAACGAGATCACAACATTGGTAGAATGATGTGATGAATATTCATCCAAAGTATAGCAATACAATCAAAGTCATTATGTTTAAATTGCTATAACATCATACGAAGTAACTTTAGTCCTTAGACCCTGAGATCATGTCAATCACTAACACCAGAAGAGTAACTTGATAGCATCAAACATCACACCATAACAGGGTGACAATAAAGGTTGGTTCAGATACTCCAAAAGTGTTATGTAGATGCTCATGGATCAAGAGCGGGATTTATCCATCCTGATAATGGAGAGATATACTTTGGGGCCTCTCGGTGATATCACATTGATGTAGCTTGTAAGCAAGTGATTAGATCACTAGAATGTTATTATCACGAGAATGAGAAATGAGTACTTGTGGGTAACGAGATCAAACTAGGTATGGGAATACCGATTATTAAATCTCGGACATGTAATTTATCACGATACAAAGGGATTTAATTACAAACATTAAAGGTTCTCACGATCACTAGAGTCATCATTAATGTTTGGGAGTCAGTACAAATCTCTAGGTCCTGCTATTGATTATTGATCAGAGAGGGGTCTCGATCATGTCTGCATTATTCGCGAACCGTAGGGTGACACACTTAACGGATACTGACACCATTCGGAGCAAATATGTTTTAGAGAAAGATTATGAAAGCATTAAAATCATTTCGATGGACACCGAAATTGTTTCTGTGAATGCTAAAATTGGTTCTATATATGATATCGAAATGTTGCAAGAGGTTATATATGAATTTTTATTAATTAAAGTAACTAACAAAATTCTGAATAAAATAAATAAAACAGGACGTGGCTTTTTTTTGCTCTGCACCCTTTATTTGAATTTGATTTTTGTCAAAATTTGAAATGCCAAAAAAATTCAAAAAAATATGTGCACATAGATCTTCAAGTTTTAGGTGCACGCAATGTCGTTTCACAAAAAATAAACGTTTTGGGTGGCTTGTGCAAAAAATATAAAAATTGGTGCTAAAGTAACGTGCTCCACGATGCAAATATTTGTTTTTTTACACAGCACACAAAACATATCGGTTTTCGGTGGAATGACTTTGTGTGCACCTCAAACATGAAGCTACACATGATCATATTTTTTTCAAAATTTTCAAATTTTTGAAAAATGTTTTTATATCGGGTGCACATGCATCTAGGTGTAGAAAGGAGTTTCTGAATAAAATAGTTTTATTAAATGAGAATTGCATTAAATTTGGTGGAAATTTAATGCATGTGGGTTGACATGTGAGTGGAGGTCTGTTTATGTGAGAGGGAGCTCCACCCACATGAATGAGGGAGAGGTGGGGGCACCCACCTTGGCCGCCAGCCATGGCATGGGGCTTCCCCCTCCCCTATAAAAAGAGCACCACCTCCTCCTACACCCTCACACCATCTCATGAAGGATCTCTCTCCCCCTCTAGTTTATTCCTCCATGGCATCACGTTAGCAAGTTACATATTCCCGGTGGCTTTGCCTGGAAGGAGTTGTTGATTTTGTTGCATCGTTGGAGCAAGGACGCGGATGTTGTCGGAGGATCAGACGTGTGTGCGATCACGGATGCGCCGCTGAGTTGCAGTGCTGGACTTCCTCGTGATCTTGAGATCAGCAAGCGAACGCCTACATCATCCATGAGTCCAATCTTGTAATGCTTTGTCGCTCTTCAAGGGTATGTTCTCTATGGATGTATATCCACCTTTTGATTGTATCAAGGTAGATAGATCCTGGTGCTTAGTTGTTCACTTCGTAGGATTTTTTTGTTTTCTATGCTGCTAACCCAACAGTGGTATCAGGGCATGATCTATGCATAGATAATTTGCACAGGTAGAACACATATGAGTATGTGGATGCTGATGATCATGTTATTGCATCATATATGTATTTTGGATATTGGTGTCATAGTAGGATGAAGCGGCCCGAACTAACTTTATATGTCCTCGTACATGAGACCTGTTCCACGCTTGACATACAACTAGTTTTGCATAAGTGGCTGGCGGGTATTTGTCTCTCCTACTATAGTCAATATTTGATTTACAATGAGTTGCTAATAATTTGATTATCATCATTGTGGTTCCATGTTCGTAGGTATGAACAGTTCTATCTTTGAAAGCCCTAAGCCATGTAAAAATATGTAATTGATAAATTAGAAACATCTAGTTTAGTTGTTCCTGGGCAGGATTGATACTCTTGGAAATTATAACAAATCAAAGTGTAAGTTCCATAGACCTTGGCCTTACACATATAGGAATGATGAAGATCATACCACAATGCACAAGATAGTGATCGAGTGCAAGAATCATATCATATCACTTTTTGCATATGATATTTGTTTGCATCTTATATTGCTTGTATGGCGCTTTAGTAGCATTATAATATGATCCCTCATTTAAATATGAAGATAAAAATGTGTTCTTCATTAAGTATGCACCGTTAAGAAAGTTCGTCGTTTTGAGACACCACGTGATGATCGGGTGTGATAGACTATGTTCGCATAGAACAAGTGTAAGGCAGTTTAACACACGTGAATACTAAGGTTCTTACTTGGCGAGCCTAGCATGTATAGACATGGCCTCGGAACACGAACCGAAAGATAAAGCATGAGTCATATGGTCGATATGATGACCATCTAGATGCTCTCCTTTGAAGCTACACCAACTCACGTGATGATCGGTCTTGGTGTAGTGGATCTGGTTCATGTAATCACCAAAACGACACGAGGGATGTTGTTTTTGAGTGGCAATTCATTTGTAATTTGGATTAGTTGAACTCAATCTAAGATAAACTTAGTCTAAATAAACTTTGCAAATTCTATTGTAGATGGCACCACCTGCTTTTAATTTCAATATGTTCGTGGAGAAAGAGAAACTTGCAATGAATGGTAGCAACTTTACCAACTGGGCCTTGAACTTGAGGATTCTCCTCACTGCTACACAAAAGCAATATGTGCTAGAAGCGCTACTAGGTCCCCCACCTCCTAATTAAGCCCCTGACAAGGTAAAGAATGTTTACTTAACTCATTAGGAGGACCACAATATGGTTCATTGCGGCATATTGTATGGGCTAGAGCTGGAACTCCGAAAGCATTTTGAGAATGGCAATGCCTTTGATACCATGGGTTAATTGAAAATTATTTTCGATACCCATGCTGCTGTAGAGAGTTATGATGCATCAGAAAAGTTCTTTAGCTACATGTGGAGGAGAATAGCTCCATTAGGGAGCATGTACTCAAAATGTCTGGGTACGCTGATAAGCTTGTGTCCTTGGGAATAACGATTTCCATTTACTTAGGCATACATCGTGTTCTCCAATCTCTGCCACTAAGCTACAAGAGCTTTGTGATGAACTATAACATGCAGGGCATGAAGAAGACTCTCCTCGAGCTTACGTCAATGCTTAAGACTGCTGAAGTGGAGATTTGGAAAGAACATCAAGTGTTGATGATCAATAGGACCACCAGCGTTAAGAAAAACAAGAAGGGTAAAGAGAAGGGTAACTTTGAGAAGGGTGGCAAATCTGTTGCTACACCTGAGAAGAAGTCTCGGGCTGGCCCCAAGTATGATACCGAGTGCTACTATTCTAAGGGGACTGGTCACTAGAAGCGCAAATGCCCCAAATATCTGGCAGATAAGAAGGCCAGCAATATGAACAAAGGTATATTTGATATACATGTTATTGATGTGTACTTAACTAGTACTCGCAGTAACACCTAGGTATTTGATACTGGATCAGTTGCTAATATATGTAACTCGAATTAGGGGATGTGTAACAAGTGACAGCTAGCAAGGGATGAGATCATGATGAGTGTCGTTAATGGATCAAAAGTTTATATGATCGCCATCAGAACACTGGCTCTCTATCTACCGTCTAGACTAGTTTTAAACCTAAATAATTTTCATTTGGTGCTTGCACTGAGCATGAACATTGTATCTGGATCGTGTTTTTTGCAAAGCAGTTATTCCTTTAAATCCGAAAACAATGGTTGTTTGATTTATATGAATAATATCTTTTATGGTCATGAACCTGTGATGAATGGTTTATTTCTTTTGAATATTGATAGTAGTGATACACATACCCATAATGTTAATGCCAAAAGGATTAAACTTGATAACGATATATCTGCATATATGTGGCACCGTCGTCTATGTCATATTGGCATAAAATGCATGAAGAAGCTCTATTCTGATGGACTTTTAGAATCACTTGATTTTGAATCATTTGATACATGTGAGCCATGCCTTACGGGCAAGATGACTAGAACCCTGTTTTCCGGTAGAATGGAGCGGGCGACGGATTTGTTGGAAATCATACATACTGATGTATGTGGTCCGGTGAGTGTGTCGGCGCGAGGTGAATATCGTTATTTTGTTACTTTCATGGATGGTTTGAGTAGATATGGATATATCTATTTGATGAAACACAAGTCTGAAACCTTTGAAAAGTTCAAAAAAATTCAGAGTGAAGTAGAAAATCATCATAATAGAAAGATTACTTTTTTGCGGTCTGGTCGTGGAGGTGAGTGACGAGGGGTTAACTCATCAATACCCATCGTTGATGGACTTAGGTTCGAGGAAGTGGGCAGCACTGGAGGCATCGATCGGCTAGCAAACAAGCACATAGGAGACACGAGGTTTTATCCAGGTTCAGGCCTCGAAGAGGACAATACTCCTGCTTGTCTTCTCTTGATTATGAGGGAGTCAAAAGATACAAAGGGTGCACAGATACAATCTAGCGAGGTATATGCGAGGGTTATGGATTGTCCTGCTCTCTGCCCCTCCTAGCCTTTATATAGGGAGGCTAGGTCTCGGGATAGCAGGTCAAGTAGGTTACAGATTAGGGTTTTCCCCTTTAAATTTCTATCTGCACTTCGTGTCCTTCAAGAAGTCGAACTCCTGTGGGCCACCCAAATCCTTAATGGGCTATGTTCGCATCGTAGACTCCCTCTTGGGCTGGACCGTATAGGCTAATCTCGAGTACCTGTAAGGTATACCCATGTCAGTAGCCCCCGAGTATCTAGACAAATCGTAGATTCGGGTGGAGACTATAAGTCTTTTGAGTGCATGGGATATAGGCCCATCTGAAGTTCTTTCGGGTGATGTAGTGTGTATTATAGGGATTGTCAATATGCATGCCTGATTCATCCGATGGTTCAGGATCAGTTAACTGCCTTAGGGCAAAACAATGCTATCTACTCAAACTCGAGTCCCTGGACTCGAATTCGGAATAATCTCGAATACTCAAACTGCCTTAACTGCCTTAGGGTTCGATTAGTAGTTTGGTCAGATACTCGGGCCATTGCTTTGTGAGATTGTATATGTGACGAGGCCATTAGGGGGGTGCAGCCCTCGAGTGCAGAAATACCAATGAAAGTAAATGTAACAAGACACATGGTTGGAGGCACTTACCTTTATTTATTTGTAGAATATCAAGAGGTACAATGTTTGGCTGAGTAGCCTTATCGTAAAGTAAAAACATCTAGAGGTAGAAACAGCACAGCTGCGCGACGTTCCATGGGTTGGAGTATGCGACTCCACTTTCTACGTCCTTCAGGCGATAGGTGCCACATGGGATTACTTCAGTAATCACATAGGGTCCCTCCCAGGGGGACTCGAGCTTGAGGTGTCCTTTCTTCTTCAGACGCATGACGAGGTCTCCTTTGACGAAGGATCTTGGGCGCAGCCGTGGGCTGTGGTAGTTGCGGAGGCTCTGCTGGTAGATCGTTGCTTCATCGAGGAGGTCGACGGAGTCTTCGACTGTGGCCGTAGATTTGGCCTCGCTGTACGCGACGACCCTTGTGGCCTTGTAGCGCACTTCTGCAGGTAGCACCACCTTTGTGTCGTGCACCATGAAGAACGAGGTGTAGCCTGTGGCGCTATTCATAGTCGTGCGCAGGCTCCACAGTATAGATGGTAGCTCCTCGGCCCAACATCCAGCTGCTCGTTTGAGTGGTCGAAGGAGTCTTTTCTTGATGCTGTTGCAGACGAGGCCATTGGCCTTCTCGAATTGACCATTGGTATGGGGATGTGCCACAGAGATGTAGCTTATATTGATTCCTAGGTTTTCGTAGAAGTCCTGGAACTCATTAGAGGTGAAGTTCATCCCGTTGTCGGTGTTGATGTTGTGCGGCACCCCAAATCTGAAGACGATGGACTCGAAGATTTTGACGGTGGTGGCGTGTGTCTGGTTGGTCACCAACATGGCCTCGATCCACTTTGTGAACTTGTCGACTGTGGAGGAGCTGATAGAACGATAGTGCCTTTTCGCCCATTCGATTGATGAATCGACTGAGCGCCACAATTCGCCCAGCCAGCTGCTAGATGCCTTTGGCGTTCTTTGCCTTCTCCATGGCCAGTATGACCTTTATCATTTTCGGGTTGGCCTCGATTCCCCTAGAGGATATGAGGTACCCGAGCAGTTGCCCAGATGGCACGCCGAAGGCGCACTTCTCTAGATTCAGCTTGATCTAGTAGCGGTCGAGGTTGTCGAAGATCATCGAGTAATGTGGCTTCCACCTTGGTTATGACGATGATGTTGTTGACATACACTTGGATGTTCTGGCCAAGCTAGTTTTTGAGGCAGGCCTGCATACACCGTTGATAGGTGGCTCCTGCGTTCTTCAACTCGAAGGGCATTGTTGTGTAGAAGTAGACGCCAAAGGGGATGATGAAGGTTGTCTTCTCCTGGTCTTCCTCCTTCATGCGAATCTGATGGTAGCCTGAGTAGGCATCGAGGAAGCATAGGCAGGTGCATCCCGTGATGGATTCAATTATCTGATCGATCTGCAGTAGAGGGAAGTGGTCCTTCGTGTAATGCTTGTTGAGGCAGGTGAAGTCCACAAACATCCGTAGGATATCCGTGTCCTTTTTAGGAACAAGCACGGGGTTTTCTATTGATGAGTCCAAACTTGATGCATATTTAAGTATAAAAATTATTCATATTTTGACTCATCACATGCTACATCTTTCTACAACAATGCCTATTATGTATTGATTCCTAGATCTTATTCATTTCCACATGGAATTTGCACATTAGTAGTTTAATTAAGATTTTATTACCTTTTTCTTGTCTTTTATTTGTGTGTAGGTGCTATGGAGAATCATGGATAAAAGGAGAAAAGAGGATTCAACATGGAGGAGTTGCAGGCACCAGACTTAGAAATTTGAGGGGAGGAAAAAGTGGGTTTTTCCATAAACTCCGAATAAAGATCCAAGGCCATAGTGTTGTAGCCCTTGTCCGTATGAATCCAATGAGCCAAAGAATACCTCAATGGGAGTCCGTATGAAGAAATGGTGACCAAAACACTACAGAGTTCAGAAGGCTTAACGACCACTCATACGGGCGGAGTTCGCCCGTACCGTACGGCCGTACCGCCCTCCAACAGCTTCGTTTCATCAAACAGAACAACATTTGTGAAGGCCCAATGGGCATATTCGGCCACTAGCTTTGTCGGTTCACAAAACTGACCTACAGATGCCTATTCAAAGAGGGGAAACCCTAAAATGAGAAAGAGAATCCACACACGCCATAGGGGCGGAGCCCTACCGCTCCGCCACCTCCATAGCCGCCGCCCACAAGATCTACATCACCATAGCCCTCAAGGGAGAGAGGAAACTTGCATCTTGAAGGGCTATGCATCGATCTTCATCAACGTCTTCATCAACAACATCTCCAACTTCAATCCCCTTTGTTTACTTTGTTGTAGTCCAATCTCTATTGTGGATTTGAACTTATGTTCAATTGTACCTTCATATTGCATCCATACAATTGCCATGATGTTGAACCCCTTCATGTATGAGTAGTTTCCTTGTTCTTGGGGAGAGATGGTGAAACCCTAGTATAATTATGCATTGAAATAAAGATGATCTATTACTTGTGTACCAAGATCCATCGATCTATGAATTGTGTTTGATCTCTATCTTTAGATGGTATGTGTAGTCGGGCGTATATAATTTTCCCTTGTGACTAAAGGGAGGGAGAAATCCTTTGGATATGTCTTGGAAGCGTACCCGGAATACCCCGTGACAGATTAGCACCGGCTCGTAACCTACACGGTCAAAGGAGGATTAAAGAGGGACTCCCTAAGCTAATTACGATATACACGGAGAAACCCTTAATTGCGGTGGTTTGTATGGGTGACTGCTCTCAACCATCACAGTGGTTATTTAGATGTGACCTCACTCTTGGCTCAACAAATTGGCTTCCTATGAGCCTTGTAGTGAACATCTTATTATGGATCTCTCTCCACATATATCATGACATAAGAGATAGGTTATCCTAATCATTCATAATTATTCCATGCTAGTAGTGAATCCTACACTCCTTGAGAACCGCTCAATCATATTACACAACACTTCATATACACTCTCTTGCTTTAGTTTACTTTTGTTATTTACTTTGTTCTTGTTTACTTTAGCACTCATTCAAGCACAATCTTTATACACTATTACTTGGAATTAAAGATAACTTACAAGTACTATCTAATGAATAGTAACAAGGGGACTAAAGACCTTTACCAATAGCTTTGTGTGGGTTCGATATCTTTACTATGAAACTAGCTACAATTGCTCTGTGCACTTGCAGTCATCAGCTACCCAGGTGCTCTCCTTTATTTCTCGTATAAAGTTGGCGTCAAGGATTCTGTTGACTTCCATACCGACCGCCTTTTCCCTTGGTTCTGACAGTCGATATATCGACTTCTTGACTAGTCTGGCATCAGGATTCACATTGAGTGCATGCTCGGTGAATTCCCTGGGAACTCCTGGCATGTCTGCTGGACACCAAGCGAAGATCTCCCAGCGCTCACGGAGGAATTCAACGAGTGCGAGTTCCTATGCGAGACTCAAGTTGTTGACGATGACGGACATCTTGGTCAGGTCCGTCGGGTGTACCTGGACAGCCTGGAGTGCACCGACGAGTTGAAGGATTTGTCGGGTGCGTTCAGCTTACTCGGAGGAGGAAGACTGTTGTATGTCGACTCCTTCAGCTTCGCCAGCTCCTCTTGCATGCTAAAAGATTGGGAGATTCTGTTGAATTCCCTATCGCAACTGTCTGACTTGGCAAAGCTTCCACTGGCGGTAATAATGCCGTTGGGTCCCGGCATCTTCATCTGTAGGTAGGCATAGTGTGGGACCACCATGAACTCATGAACACGACACATCCGAGGATTGTGTGATATTGCGAGGGCCAGTCGACCACTTCAAAATCAAGGCGCTCTCGTTGGAAGTTTGCTGGCGTGCCGAAGATGACGTCCAGGTTGATTTTTCCCAAGGGATATACGCCTTTCCCTAAGAAGATGCCATGGAACGGTGTGTCTGAGGCCTCTAGGCAAGAAAGGGGCATCTGCATGTGATACATTGCAAATGTATCTATAATTTTTGATGTTCCATGCTTGGTTTTATCCACTTTCTTGTGTTTTGTCCACACTTTGGAGTACTTTTCATATGATTTCTTGGACTAACCAATTAACAAGAGCCACAATGCCAGCTGCCTGTTTTCTGCTGTTTTTGGTTCCAGGAAAGTCAGAAATGAATATTCTCGGAATTGGACGGGACAAAAGCCAAAGTGCCTATTTTTCCGGAAGTCATCAGATGCCAGAATAGGGCATTGTCTAAATCCGTTGAAAAGACACCGTATGAATTATGGTTTGGAAACAAACCTAAGCTATCATTTCTTGAAGTTTGGGAATGCGATGTTTATGTGAAGAAACTTCAGCCTGATAAACTCAAATCCAAAGCGGAAAAATGCATGTTTATAGGATGCCCTAAAGAAACAATTGGGTATTCATTCTATTACAGATCCGAGGGCAAGGTTTTCATTGCCAAGAATGGATCATTTATAGAGAAAGAGTTTCTCGCGAAAGGCGTGAGTAGTCGGAAGGTAGAACTCGAAGAGGTTATTCAACCTTATCTTTATGAAACGGCAAGAGGCGTAGTGCCGGAAACTGTTCCGGAGTTGACTTCACCGAGTGAATAAGGAACTAATGATAAAGATCATGAAACTCCGAAAGAGGACACTACCAAACCTCGCAGGTCAAGCAAGACACATGCAACTCCTGAACTGTACAGAAATCATGTCGTGAATTTCATGGTAGATGGAATTGAAGACCCTGCGACGTATGAAGAAGTGATGGTGAGCCCAGATTCCAACAAATGGCTAGAAGCCATGCAATTCGAGATGGTCCATGCACGAAAACCAGTTTTGGGCCTGGACGTACCTCATGACCGAAAGGCCATTCAGAATAAATGAATTTTCAGGAAGAAAACTGACGCTGATGTTAACCGTGACCATCTATAAAGCTCGACTTTTCACGAAGGGGTTTCGAAAAATTCAAGGAGTTGACTACGATGAGACTTTTTCTCCCATAGCGATGCTAAAGTCGGTTAGAATTATGTTAGCAATTGCTGCATATTTTGACTATAAAATTTAGCAGATGGATGTCAAAATCGCGTTCCTCAATGGTAATATTGAAGAAGAGTTGTATATGATACAACCAAAGGGTTTTGTCGATCCTAAGGATGCTAAAAAGGTATGCAAACTTCAGTGATCCATCTATGGACTAAAGCAAGCATCCTGTAGTTGGAATCTCCGCTTTGATGAGGTGATCAAAGAGTTTGGATTTGTCCAAACTTATGAAGAAGCTTGTATTTACAAGAAAGTGAGTGGGAGATCTATGGAATTTCTAATACTATATGTGGATAATATATTATTGATGGAAATGATATAGATCTTTTAAACAGTCCTAAAAGTTATCTAAATAGCAAATTTCGATGATGGACCTTAGTGAAGTATTATACATACTAGGCATCAAGTTCAGATAGATCAAGACGCCTAATTGGGATATCACAAAGTACATACCTTGATAAGACTTTAAAGAAGTTTAAAATGGATGGAAGTAAGAAAGGATTCTTACCTATGTTGCAAGGCAAGACATTGAGTAAGACTCATAGTCCAGCTATGGCGGAAGAAAGAGAGATAATGGATAAGATCCCCTATGCTTTAGCCATAGGCTCTATAATGTATGCCATGCTATGTACAAGACCAGATGTGGCACATGCTATTAGTTTGACTAGCAGGTACCAATATGATCCAGGTTCGGAATACTAGATAGCGGTAAAGAATATCCTTAAGTACTTAAGAAGGACTAAAGATATGTTTCTCGTGTATGGAGGTGAAGAAGTGCTCATCACAAAGTGTAATGTCGACGCCATAGCCAATGCCAAGGAACCGAGGTCTCACAAGAATTCCAAGCATATCAAGCACCGGTTTCAGTCCATCCACGAGCATGTCAAGGATAGAGATATAAAGATTTGTAAAGTGCATACAGATCTGAATGTAGCAGATCCATTGACTAAAACTCTCCCTAGGGCAAAACATAATCAACACTAGAACTCCATGGGTGTTAGATTTATCACTATGTAAACTAGATTATCGTCTCTAGTGCAAGTGTGAGACTGAAGGGAATATGCCCTGAGAGGCAATAATAAAGTTGTTATTATCGTATTCCAAGTATATGATAGATGTTTATTTTGCATGCTATAATTATGTTAATTGGAAACATTAATACATGTGTGTTTAATAAACAAATAAAGGGTTCCTAGTTGTGCCTCTCATATAAACTAGCTCGTTGATTAACAAGATGGTCAAGGTTTCATGATCATGGATATTGGATGTAGTTAATAACAAGGTCACAACATTGGTAGAATAATCAACATTCATCCAAAGTATAGCAATCCAATCAAATTCATTATGTTTAAATTGCTATAACATCATATGAAGTAACTTTAGTCCTTAGACCGTGAATCATGGCAATCACTAACACCGGAAAAGTAACTTGATAATATCAAATGTCACACCGTAACAGGGTGACAATAAAGATGGGTTCAGATGCTCATAAAGTGTTATGTAGAGGCTCATGGATCAAGAGTGGAATTTGTTCATCCCGATGATGGAGATATATACTCTGGGCCCTCCCGGTGATATCACATTGATGTAGCTTGCAAGCAAGTGATAAGATCACTAGAATGTTATATCATGGGAACAAGAAAAGTGTACTTGTCGGTAATGAGATCAAACTAGGTATGGGGATACCGATGATCGAATCTCAGATATGTAATATATCGCGAGACAAAGGGATTTAGTTACAAACATTAAACGTTCTCACGATCACTAGAGTCGTCGTTGAATGTGTGGGAGTTAGTACGAATCTCTAGGTCCCGCTACTGATTATTGATCGGAGAGGGGTCTCGATCATGTCTGCATTATTCGTGAACCATAGGGTGACACACTTAACAGACACCAACACCATTTGGAGCAAATATGTTCCAGAGAAAAATTATGAAAGCGCTAGAATCATTTCGATGGACACCGAAATTGTTTCGAGTGAAATTGTTGAAACTGGTTTTGCATGTGATATCAAAATGTTGCAGGGGTTTTATGTAAATGTTTGTTAATTAAAGTATTTAACAAAATTATGAATAAAATAAATAAAATAGTTTTATTAAATGAGAGTTACATTAAATCTGGTGGAAATTTAATGCATGTGAGTGGACATGTTAGTGGAGGTGTGTTTATGTGAGTGGGAGCTCCACCCACATGAATGAGGGAGAGGCGAGGGCACCCACCTTGGCCGTCGGCCATGGCATGGGGCTGCCCTCCCTCCCCTATAAAAGGAGCACCACCTCCTCCTCCACTCTCACACCTCCTCGTGAAGGATCTCTCTCCCCCTCTAGTTTATTCCATCATGGCCTCGGATTAGCGAGGTACATGTTCCTGGTGGCTTTGTTTGAAAGAAGTTGCTGCTTCCGTTGCATCGCCGGAGCGAGGACACGGAGGTTGTTGGAGGATTGGACGTGTGTGCGATCACGGATGCACCGGTGAGTTGTGATGCTGGACTTTCTCACGGTCTTGAGATTGACAAGCGAACGACTACATCATACACGAGTTCAACCTCGTAAAACTTTATCACTCTTCAAGGGTATGTTCTCTATGGCTATATATCCATCCATTGATTGTATCTAGGTAGATAGATCTTGGTGCTTAGTTGTTCACTTTGTAGAATTTTTTTTATTTTCTATGTTGCGAACCCAACACATGCGATTTGGGACGCGGGGTACCTAGTCCCGCCAGACATGCGCTCTCCGACAAACTGGGTGCTGAGCGCCAACGGCTTGCCGGTCAGAGTGGCGCACACGGCGGCCATCTACGAGCACTATTGGGGCATCCTCTCGCCGGAGAGGACCGATCCCCTGTCGGAACCTGACAACCACCACACATGGTTGGTGCTCTTCGCCCGACAGTGAGAGGACTGCATCAACGCGTACGATGGTGTCGGCCCTCCACCGGTGAACAACAGCAGCGAAGGCAGGCGCCGGTGGTGGAGCGCCCCAGGCAGGACACTCACCTGGGTGCAGCCACTGACGATGACACCGCTGATGGGAACAACCCTCCCCTGACGATGACATCGTCACAACCATCGCAGCCGCGCCAGCAATGTGACCCATGTCGTTAGGCATCTGGTTCATCGTCGAGATCTTTGTCGTCATAGGTGCATAACTCCCTCTACTCGTCGCCCCACTTCCCCGCGCCTCTCGCCCCGGTTAAGGACGAGTTCAAGGAGATCCCACCGCTCCGTGATATCATCATCAGGGACCGTTGTGCCCTGCGCGAGCCTTCCCCTCCCTGTGGCCGCCTCCACCTCGCCAAGCCCAAGCGCCAGGTGAAGGAGTGGACAACGCCACCGGAGTACAAGGCGGTCGCCCTTCGACTCAAGATCGACGAGGACCCGAAGGAGTTTACGGACCAACGCATAGCAGAGTGTGTCTTCTTTGACTCAGTGCTTGCAGAGTTCACGGAGGCCGCTCGAGCGCACACGCCACCTTGGCCTCTTCATCGACCTGGAGGGCGACGACAAGGACAACACGTCACATAGGCAAGACAATGACAGCCATGCTCCACCTTGGCCTCTTCATCGACCTAGAGGCATAGATTTAAAAACCGGACTGATTCAGTCGTTTAACCAAAAAAACCTAAACCGATGGATTCACCGTTTTTCAAGAGGCATCGGTTCAAACATCAAAAAACCGGCAAAAAAGATGTTTACTAGAGGAATCGAACTCGTGAATCTTATGCTAGACATAAATAGCAACACGTTAAGCCCAATACCACTTCGACACTGGCACGTCATGATTTGTGATTACATACTTAAATATACACTATATATATACGACAGGGCTATTCAGAAACACCCCCTTAAGAGGTTCCTAAATAAGCTCATTCAGCAACCCCCACCTAACTAACTTCTTCCACCTCCTCTCCCGCGTCGTCAGCCCCCTTCTCCTACCCTGCGTGCCACCTACCTCCTCTAATTCACGCATCGCCGGCCTCCTCCGCTCAGCGGGCCATCCTCCTCCTCCGGCCACCTCTGTCAGGCTGCTCCTCCCCAGACGCCTCCTCCCTGCAGGCCTCCTCCACCCCACGCCACCGGCCACCTTCCTCCCAGCTCATGGGCACCTTCCTCCCCGTCGGCCTCCTCCCGCGTGCTCCGCCTACCCGCGTGTCGCCGCGCCCTCCTCCCCACCTAACTACCTTTTTCCGTGCTCCTTCAGGAAGTTAACTAGTATAGAAAAAGAGGGAGTTAACTTGTACACACTGGGAAGTTAAGAAGGGTTGCGGAAGTTAACTTGCACACGCGGAAGTTACTATTCAATCTGCAAAAAAACAAGAAAAAACGATGCTCCGTTAGGAAGTTAACTAGCATAGAAAGAGGGAGTTAAATTATACACAAGGGACAGTTAAGAAGTTCGCGGAAGTTAACTTGCACATGTGGAGGTTAACATTTATTATTACTGCTATAGATTGGAAGTTAACTCGAAAATAAAAAGAAGTTAACTCGTGTTTGCGTGAAAATTAACAAGGGGTTCCTGTGTGTTCGCGTGAAAGAAAACAGGTGCTCCGTCAGAAAGTTAACCAGCATAGAAGTGGGAGTTAACTTGTACAAACGGGGAAAGTTAAGATGTTCGCGGAAGTTAACTTGTATAGACGAAAGTTAATATTTATTATTACTGCTACAGACTGGAAGTTAACTTTGAAAGAAAATAAAGTTAACTCGTGTTCGTGTGGAAGTTAACAAGGCGTTCCTGCTGCTCACGTGAAAGGAGATAGGGGTATTCAGGAACCGGTTTTTGAATAGCATAGCTATATATATATATATATATCTTTTGTGACCATTTTATTCTAAAATCTACTTAAATTTTAATGAAAAATGATGGTTTTTGTCGTCGTCGAACCGATGGTCCGACCAACAGACCCGACTCGTCGTCCAGCCCGTCATATAGGCGCGGCAACGACGACCAGGCCTGGCGCCGAAGTAGGAGCACACGCAGCGTCCATGTACAGTCGCCTAGGCCTGGCAGCGATTTGTGTTCGAATTTAACAAATTTTGAGTAGTTTTAAATGTTTTATGGGGGCAAAAACGGCTGCGCCGGAGGATTAAGCTTGAGGGAGTTGATACTTGCATTTTGCATCATCATTTTTATGACTTATATGTTCTGTTTAGAATCAGATTTATCATGATCTATCATTATTTAAGAACATTTAGTTGATTTATGGGACTTTCCTACAAAGTCCCTTTCATTGGTATTTAATTTCTGGGAGGCAGAAAACCTCCTTTTTCATGTTTTTGCTATTTCAGGACCTTCTCGACGTCAATAAATCGAAGGAAAAATACTTGATGAGTTTTCCGCCTGGAGAAGGACTGTGGGACAAAGAATGTAGCGAGGAGATCCATGAGGACCAAAAGAGGGCAGGTGGCGCCCCCTGCTGGGCATGCCACCCATGCTCTTTTGGCCCACGAGCATCGTCTCAGCTCCTCCTTTTTACAAACACCTCCGTATCGCTAGAAAACCCACGCCATATTTTTTCCCACGATTTACAGAGGCGGTGGCAGAGGTGAAAGTCCTCTCCTACTCCAGGAGATGACAGATCATATTGCACCAGAGCCTCCGATGAGGGGGAAATCGATGCCATTGTCATCCCCACTCCTCCTAGGCATAGGGGAAGGCCTCTCCATCAACATCTCCACCAGCACCATCATCATCACCATCACCATCTCCAAGATCCATCTCATTGCCCTCATAATTTGTGATTGATTGAACCCTAAATATTGTTTTAAGGGTTATTTACATGTTTGTGATTGGCATCTTGTCTTTATTTGGTGGAGAGATTATATTTTAAGATTATGTTGTATTCCATATGCTACTAATCCATATCATGTTTGTCACTTGTGAGTAGATCCCCATGTTCCTGAGGGCATAGGATGAATTGGCTATGATTTTCATATAATATACAATGAGTATGTGGTCAAGTTTTTATCTTTTATATTGTTCTATGATGGTTTTATGCGAACATCGACTGCATATTACTTCACCTATATGGGCTCATAGGAGAATACTTTGATGCAATGATAAGGGTTGGAAGGGACGGAATTGACAGAAACCATTTTCCATACTTTGAGTTGCATTGGAGTGATTATATGTCGGGGACCAATGAACTTATTGCTATGGTGGGACATTTATGTCTTAATGATTCTTAGATGTTCATGTGAATGGATCTAAGACCCATCGTAAGTGGTGTATTTTACTCATATTTATGGCTACACCTAATTTTGGCTCCACCCTAAGGGAATGAAACTTGACAACATATTCACCATATTGTGTAGAAAACTTTATGCTAAGTAAATCCATGCCGCCCTTAGGAACGCTTGTCACATATAAGTACACACACACTTGAGCTTGTCATCTTGCTGCATAGAGGATTAGGCTTTCTCTCATTGAGAGCATTTACTTATTGCTATTTAATTTCAGCACTTTATATTCTTGCAAACTACAAACCCAAAAACACCAAATCTACTGCATATTACTATTATTTCCTTTGTCAAATCTGCTAACCAATACCCTCAGCTCCTCATGGGTTCGACAACCTTTCTTTATTGAAAAGTACTACAATTGATCTCCTGCACTTGGGAGCCATCAAGCGCCATGACTGCTCATGTGGCGGAGGCTTGCCCTCCTGCGCCACCCTGGCCATGTCCTTCAGCCATGAGATGATGACTCGGCAACTTCTTCTCTATGAGAGGCCGTGGTGTGGAAGTCGCACCAGTTTTCCATCTACCAGTCCTCCAGGAGGACCCACTGCCTCTGGCATTCTCTATTCCATCCCGCACTGGGACCGGACGACTGTAGTTCCTGATATGCAGGTCTGGCCCACTACTACGGTTGCAAGGTCGCGGCGACCTCCTGCTAGTGGTTCCAGGTTATTTTTGATATTGGCTCGTTGCCCACTGGAGGACCTCGTGGGAAGAATACCTATTATGCTCCTTCCTTACAAGGCAGGTGTGGTGTTCACCAAGATCCTGAAGCATTTAACAAAGTCTTTCAACATCTCTCCTAGGTATTGTTTGATGTTCTTGAATTCCTCATGAAGCGTGTTGGTGTCGTCCTCTGTGGCGAAGGCCTGGATCAGCCCCTGGTTTAAGTCATCCCAGGTCTTGATCGACCGAGAGAACTTGTTCTGAAGCTACTTTAGGGAATTCCCTTTCAAACGATTTGGGGGAGGTTTGCCATATGACGTGTGTCACTGCCCATGATGTTGACAGCTTGCACAAATTTCTCCAAGTATGTGATTGGGTCCTGCGATCTGTCATACTCCTCATAATTCCTGACTTCTACCACCCATACTCATCCCGTGGGTAGTGGCACCATTCTCGCTGTCTTTCCCACCGTTTGTGCCTTTTGCCCTGTTGATGGGCCTCGTCAGCCTCATCATCGTGTTCCAGGTTAGGTTCACGGTCGTCGTGGTTGTCCCGGCCTCTTTCTTCCCCTATCCTAGGGCCACCATACGCATTAGGGCCACTGCCCGGGTTATCCGTATGGACTGCCAAATCCTGGTGTTGGCTAGTCGGAGCTTCTTTCTTCCTCGAGCACCATGAGGCCTTGTCCTTCCGGTGAGCACGATGTTCGACATGTGGATCATACCGGAGCTAGATATCACTGCTTTTAGATCTCTCATAACTAATGGTGAGTGAATGGTTCGCTCGGCGGCCCCGCTTGCTGGTTCCGAGGGCCGGGGTGCAAGCATTGTACTCCTCGTCTGCTTCTCGAGGTCTGTTGCAGTCTTGGCCGCCAGGTCCTAGGCAGTTTTAGCTCTGTTTCTAGGGTTGCCTTGTCTCCTTTAGAGGCCTCTATGATCCGCCTTTGGAGGTCTTGTATATGGGCGTAACGAGGACTTGATTCTTCCGTGTTAGGGCTGGTGGTTTGAGCTCCAGAACCAGCGAAGCACTCATAGGAACGAGGTCCCCATGCGTCTTGTGGGTTGTAAGGAGAGGCGCTCGCGCATGATGTCCCCGGGCTTTCCGACGTGCCCATATGGGAGGAGTAGGTCATTCCTCCCGAGTAACCTATACCAGAGTTAGGAGAAGGGTTGGTTATGTAATAACCTGTAGGTATGAGGCCAGGGTAACCTGTGTAGATGTCGTCGATGGGAGTGCCAGGGTATATCACCATAGGGTCGTAGATGTACGGTACCTTAGTGTACCCATAGACAGGCCCCGAGCAAATAGTATGCGGGAGGCCAAACGGGAGCGGAGAGACGGGGTTGAAGTAGTCGGCCTCCATCAGTGCATAAATTTCTTTGAGGTAGCGACGGTACGTGGGCTCGTGCGTTGCCTCGATGTTGTCGAAGTATACCTTGTGCGACATGGACAGACTATCTAGGGTGTACTTCGCTTCCGATATCCTGGTGGTGGTGCGGCCGGCACCTTGTACCTGAGCCCCCGAGCCATCAACCGGGAGGTCTTTGGTGGCCCCATCCGACAAAGAGGTAGATCCGATCTACATGACGCAATCTTCCCCTGCCTGGCAACTGATGAAGGATAGTTTTCACGATCCCTTCGTAGTCTCACTTCCGAGGAATGAAAGAGAGTTTATTTGTTCAGAAATTGGCTCGGGTCAGCAGGTTTGGATCTCTAAAGATAAAGACGACAATGTTTGTAATGGGGAGTATTCCCTCGTACTTTATTCATAAGGTGATCGAGAGATTTTACAAAGTGGCTACAAGATGATCTCGATGGGTTTATAATGACACCTAACGAGAGACATAGATCTAGGGTTTATGACTAAGGCTAATGTCAAAGACTCGGTGATTATAGCGTGTCCTCTTCAGGTGAATGACCTCGGGTACTTATAGGCGTCGATGGTGGCAAAGTCTTCCTTAGTCATGTTAGGTATTCATCTTGCCTTGCACGTAATCTGGATCCTCGATCTCCCTTGGATGCGCGTCTGGTCTTCAGGATCTCCAGAGAGCTTTCTTGCAGCCCCACTGGTTAGGTCACTTGAGAGCTTCTTGATACAGGCCTTCAGGTCCTTGATCGCAGAGGTAGGCGTGGGCATGAATTTTGGATTAAGACCCATGTGAGGTACATGCCTAAATCCACCCATCACCAACAATAGTTGGTGTAGTAGGTCGGCGATAAGGTGGAGTCTGCCTCGCTGAAGAAGCTGAGGGGAGGTGATATCCACAATGTAGGGGCGATTGATGGTGATGTCAGCTCCACCAGAAATGGGAAGGTCAGATTCTGGAGACAAAGAGTCCCCACCTTGTCAACTTGGAAACGCAAGTCACTGAACATCAAATCCATCCCAGCGTCAAGAGAATTGAAGGTCAGGTGTGAGGTTGGCGAGTGTAGGGTGAAGCTGAGGGATCCGAGGTGGATCTGCTTCCCAAAAGCCAAACAAATCGTAGATCACGATGGAACCGCCTAAGTCATAACATCAGCACACAAGCTTCCCGTAGACGTCGCCAATTGATGTGGGGTAGCCACGACAATTTCCATGGTTGATGGAATTAGGTTTTCGGGAAGAAGGATTGCATTGGTGACTTCGTCAGCTAGCAAACAACAGGGGAATGATTTACCCAGGTTCAAGACCCTAGAGGGTAATACCCTACTTCCTTCTTGTATGGTTTTGATTGATGATGATGAAGGTTACAATATCGCCAGTATGGCAGTGGGTGCGAAGAATATATCTGAAGTAAGCTATGGGTGTTGTGTTATGTCCTCCTCGACAGCCCCTCCTAGCTTTTATATATGTGGAGGTTAATACTCGGGTACCGTTCGAGCCAGTTACGAGTTGATTGCTATCTCTAGAGTTTCCTAATCAAGATCTTCTTCCTGTTATGTACGTCAAGAGTCGGTATCCTTGTGGGCCTTGCAGCAGTCGAATTTCCCTAGGCTAGCAGATCGTCATGTGGTCCTTCTGTTGGACCAGGTTAGGTAGGCTAGAGGCAGGTGCTCGTTGGGAAATACCCATGTCAGTAGTCATTTTGCATTGAACCATACATGAACTTCACCGTAAGAAGTTAGATGGTGTGCTTTTCAAAAATTATTTCGAGAAGGCATATGACAAAGTTAAATGCTTACTCCTAAAAAATAGTTTTGGGCATGAAGGGTTTTGATCCTTAATGGTGTGAATGGATTAAACAATTTGTGCAAGGTGACGGTGTTGGAATAAGGATTAATGATAATATTGGTCATTATTTTCAAACAAGAAAAGGTTTGAGACCAAAATACCCTGTTGTCTCCAATGATTTTCAACATTGTTGTTGATATGTAGGCTATTCTCATTGCCTGTGCTAAAGCGGATGGTCAAGTCAGAAGCTTTGTACCTCACTTTGTGGAGGGAGGGGTTTCTATACTACAGTATACGGATGATACTATACTTTTTATGAAACATGATTTTAAAAAATGCTAATATGAGATTTTTTTTGTATCTTTGAATAACTATCAGGTTTAAAGATCAATTTCCACAAGATAGAAATTGTCACTTTTGGTAATGCAAATAAGACGAAACATGAGTACAAGAAGATTTTTGGCTGCAAATCTGGTTCCTTATGCTTTCGGTACCTTGGAGTATATATCCACTATTGGAAGTTAGCAATTCGGAATGGAATCCTATGGAGAGTTGTTTTGTTTCTGAGCTACGATGTTGGCAAGGGGTAAGGTTGAATTTCTTTAGATCTAGATATTTCTGACAAAGTGACGATACTAAGAAAAATATAGATTATCCAAATGGAATATCCTTTGTTGCCCCAAGGATCGGCGTGAAATAGGAATGACTTTTTTAGAATTGTAGATGTAGAAAGTGTACGAGGATGCATGGTTAGAGAATACATCATTAGCACCGAAATATCCGTCTTTATACAATATTGCTCAAAAGAAAAACATCTTGGTGGAAAATATCCTTGCTCAAACACTTATGAATGGCAATAAGTGGATACAATAGCTACATTTATGCCAGAGGCTACTTTTTTTTACCTCAATGATAATTCTGATCAAATTTATGTGGAAATATCACCTCCACGGGTACCTTAACCATTAAATTTATGCATCTTGACTTAATGAGTGGTCATACACGATTTTTTAACATAAATACCTATGAAAGTAATAATCCCACTAAAGATAAATTTTCTATGTGGTTCCTTAAGAATAGAGTTTCATTAACTAAAGATAACCTGACCAAATGAAATTGGCATGAATGCGAAAAATGTTGCTTTTGTAACACAATTGAGTCCGTAGAACATTTCTTCCTTTCATGTACTTTTTCATGCATAATTTGGTGCATGGTATTGCTTATTACGTACCCTCACCATCTAATATTAAAGATATGTTTGCAAATTGGTTAAATGGGATGGATAAGAAAAATAAAGGTAAAAATACGAATTGGATTATCAGTTGGTCCATTCAGAAAACCAGGAATAACATTGTCTTTAATAAACAAATAGGTATAAACTTTTTACAGGTTATTCGACTAATGGCGCACTGATTCAACTATGGACATACCTCCTCCTGACAGATCAACATGACCCTATGGGTATTGGATGCAACCAACGGCTGACGGTTGCTTAGGTTTTCTATTTCCAGGCTACTGGATTGCGACATACTAGTAGACTTTAAAATAGATAGATTTATCTTGATTTTTATTTTTAGATGATTGATACATGTCTCAACCTTATCTGATCCATGAATGTAAAATCCTGAATTTGATAAATTTTGTAATAGTGTGCATCACTTGATGTAGAGGCCGAGATAGCTTTCCAATTCGAAGAAAAAGTAATGGCATCACGGAGGTGGCTATTCGGCTCACGGGTGTATTTGCACCTATTGTGAGAAAAGATATTTCAAAAATTCAAAAAACAATATCTATATATATATTCAAACATTTTATTTTATTTCACAAGTTTTTGGGATGAAAAAACATTCTGCGTCACGTACAAAAAAGATAAAAATGTCGTGTGAATAGTCCTATTCACGTTTTACGTGATGTTTTTTGTCTTTTTTATATATAACACATAAAATATCTTTTTCGTCCCAAAAACTTGTGAATGAACATAAAATGTTTGAATATATATGTAGACATTTTATTTCGATTTTTTAAAAATTTATAAATATGTTTTCTCATAGTGGGTGTAAATACACCCCTGAGTAAAAAAGGATTTCCCATCACGATAGAAGCGAGAATATAACCGTGGAGGGTCTAGACGCAAGCAGCACTGAAACTCGATTGGTCGAATAGGTGCGTTTTAGTTGGATCATTGTGAGATTAGATTCATAAATTTCTCACTGTAATCTTTGTCAGCTATAAATTTTTGTTAAGAGGTGGCGCACTCGCTTAGATGTGTGAGTGGTAACACAACCAATGTGTGACGTCGAGTTTGTATCATGTTGTGTTAGGTGTTTGGTGTTGTACCAGCCATGTTGGTCTCTTCTTCTATAAAAAGCTGATGCACCTTTGCAACGTGTATTCTCGAAAAAACATATGCGTGTATTATCTGTCCCTAATCGGCCGTCTAGCATAGCTGCGTATAGACTATAGAGTGAGGTTGCTGATCAAGCACCACTGTACTACTCCCTCCGTTTAAAAATATAAGATGATTTAGCTTTGTGAAGGGAGTGTATCTAGACTTCTATTAATATGTAGGTTTATTCTAAACATAGATGAACCTACATATTAAAAGTGGACTAGATATATTTCTTTCACAAAGCTAAAACATCTTATATTTTAAAACGGAGGGAGTAGTTATTAATTTCAGATCATAGGTCCAAAATTTTCTACTTAGTCAGCTGTCGCATCTTTAGTTTCATCAAGGTATATAAGTATAGAATAAACTATGCCGGTTACTAAATAAAAACACCAAAAGGTAGAACAAACGAACCCAACTAGCGACAGCCTTCCAGATGGCCCCGGTTAACGGAACCGAGGAACATCCAGACCTTCTGATTCCGATTCGGTCCGGCCAGTTCCATGCCAGCACAAATCCAATCACGGTCTCTCTATTACTTTTCAGCAAAGTAATTAGATCTAATCATGGCCTGCTTGATTTGATTTATTCCATGCCATTATCCTACGTACGATCCAATGCTGCAGGTGGCCGTTTTGAAGCTGTTGGTGTTGTGGCAAATGTGCTGGTGACAGGGGCGTTGCCTGCCACCCTTTGTTCCGCGGCGCCCCCGCTAAAGGAGAAGAATAAGGGTGTGTTTGTTTGCCCTACGGCTGTTGAGAAACAGCTTTTAGAAGCAGAATTTAATGTTTGGTATAGTTTTTTTTTATATCGACTGTTGCTATTTTAAGGATGAAATGTCTTGAATGCCCTGGATGCTGACGAAGTTGTACAAATGATGATTCGAAACGAATTAGCTGATTCTGACTCTTTTTGTGCTAAAATACCTTACATAACAAGTTTTTGTGCTAAAATAAATATAAATATGCGAGATTCTCATGGAAATGATATTACAAGATGTCCATGTGACCCCAAAAGAGCTCAAGTTTTCTCACTGCTAGACACCTCCCTTGCTGCAAACAAAGCATTAGCTATGTTATCACTAGTGTTGTTCATGCTAACATGGTCCCCTCCCAAATCAGTGCCTACATTGGCTTGTGATGTAGAAATAACATGTCCCGGAGGCATGTAGTTCTCATCATTATCGCAGCGATAGAAATGTAGATCAAACAATTGACTATCGCGAATGAAGTTATGGAGTGCTAGACATGCAATAATGATCTCTATCTGCTTCTCTAATGGGGAACTCAATATACCATGCAAGATGCGCCATTTCTGCTTCACTACCCTAAATGCTCTCTCGATAGCATTCCGCAAAGATGAGTGGGCATGATTGAATATTTCTTGCTTCCCAGAAGGCCCTCGAGATATCCTAAACTCGGGTAGATGATACTTGGTTGTATATGGTGATAGATACCCATTCCAATTGGGATAACCCGAGTCAACTAGGTAGCATCTTTCTGAAAGAAACACAAGTTAGTGGTAGAATATATGACACCAGTATGACACAATGAAGATTGCACAAGCCTAACATATACCTGGAGGAGGGTGAGGAAACTTTGCTTCAAAATTTAGCAATGCATCTTTGAATATCCGTGTGTCGTGCTCGAAACCTGACCATCCTGCAACTACGGAGGTGAACCGCAAGTCAAAATCACAAACAGCCATAACATTCTAAGTGAAATATTCAAGGCGACCAACATGGTTGACCATATCAGCTGCTGGCACAATAACAGGTATGTGTTCCTATCAATTGCACCAATTGCACCATTGAAATGAGGTGTAAATCTAGAGTCCCGCAGTCTCTCATGCACAGTTGGGAATTGTGGATCAAATAGCTTGATGATATCTTCAGCTAACTCATTCACACTATATAGCACCTCTGCAAACTTCCTATTTATTGTCCTTTGGATCTCTTGAATCTGTTTTTAACTTGAGTAACAGATTGTGCACCTCCAAGAGTCGTCGACAAAAAATTCCAAGTGCCTCCTCGGAACACATGTTGGATAATCCCTCCAGGTCATAGTTTTGAACCTAAGTGTCATGCAAATAATCAAAACAAGGTCTATGCATTCTGAACATGTCATAACAATCATTTGAGTTGCCCAAGTTATCAAATAACCACTAAGGAAAGCCGTAGGCCTATTTCCTACCAATTTATGTTTAGCACAGATTTCGCAAAAATTGTAGTAGACAGAGCATCCCAATTCGCCTTAGATGTTTTATCTTGATCCATCTAAATGCATAAGGTAACTTATTTAACAACATACATGATATCAATAACATGTAGGCACTATTTAACACATACATATTTGCAGATTTCACATAAAAATGAGGCACTTAAAAGATTAATCATACATCAAATTTACTTGCAATCTACCTACATATTAATCGTACATCAAATTTACACTCAGATCATATATCTAATTTACACTCAGATCATACACCATATTTACACTCATTTTTTACATATATAATTGCACTCCCTAACAAAAAGAAAGTAATAGGGGAGGGAGCTCACCTTCACTGGGCAACTACCAACAGCAAACATGGGATTGGAGAAGCGGAGGGGGAAGACGTCCGGCAAGGTGGCGGCGGCGCCTCGACCACTAGTCTCGAACAGGACCGCAACAACCTCTGTCCTCACTGGCAGGGGCGGGGAGCTGACTTCTGGGAATGGCACGAGAAGAAGAGAACGGGAGAGCGGAAGGTCACCGTCGGCAGGAGGCGACGGCGGGGTTCCGGGGAAGGAAGGTCGCCGTCGAGGGGAGGTGGTGGCGGGAACCCTAACCCTAGCAAGGAGAGGCTCCCATGGCTCGCGCGAGCCAGCGATGGAAACAGGTCGTCCACTCGGGCTCCTGTCGATGGGATGAGCTGAGGGCGTGGTGGTAGTTCGCTGTGAATTTTTCAAAGTCTAGGGGGTAGTTTCGTCCGCTGTGTTTCAGAAGCTCGGGAAGCAGGAAAAAAGCACCCCTGGCCTCACTTTCGATCGTGGAGGCTCGGCCAATACGTTTCGGCACCCAGCTTTTTAGCGTCCCTTGACAATTTTTGGCTATTTATTTGGCATGCTTCTTTTGGACCCCCAAAAGACCCAGGAGCAGAAGCACAAACCCAAACAAATAGGGCCAAAGAAGGGAAGTTGGAACGAGCTCGTCATGGATTGGTAATGTAACTTTTCTGTCAGGAATATAAAATGTATATGGTGGCATTTCGATTCCGGAGGAGTAGGCGATGTGTGTTGTTTTAGTTGTCGCTCTTCGAGGATACTACTTTCATGAAAAAAAATTATGGGTATGCCAAGATGTACCATATTTTTAGAAGACGGAATTTCAGTAACAAGATGACTATAGCTTACTGCGAAAAACAATGTAGTACAAACTTCACACTAGACCTAGTCTAGAGGCACCCACCACTGACATTACAACTACTACACTAAAGAGCCTATCCTAATCTATAGTATTTTTCTTAGTGTTTTTTAACCGTTTGTCGGAATTGTATAAATAATATATCGTAGGAAAGCTACAGAAATTTCGCAAATTTTTCGTATTATAATTTTTTTCAAATACATTAGGTTTAAATTTAATTTTTTAAATACTGAACGGTGTTTAAAAGCGTTGTAAGCGATTTTATGATGCTATTTTTCAACTGTTTGTCGGAAAGATGCAAATAATATGGCGTTGGATAGATATTGAAATTTTGCAACTTTTTGGTGTTGTAAGTTTTTCCAAATTCATCACGGTTTTTAATTTTTTTTGAAAATACTAAATTTTAGAAATATTCAAAACATGGACAGACGCCTGATTTTTTTTCAACCGTACATCGGAATGACGCAAATAATATATCATTAGAAAGATATGGAGTAGGCACATATTATTCGTTTAGATCATTTTTATAATTGTTTGTAGTTTAGAAGCAGTTTTGAAATTACTGTCCACGACCGCAAACGTAGTTAAAATGCCTACGATTTACTGAACTGTCCGTAAAACCACGCATGAACTTATCGCGGAATACTTGAACTGTCGGTACTATCGAGCTTAGACTTTTGCCGCGAGCGTAGCTGAAATGACCATGTATTTTTCTGAACTGTTTACTAAAGCGCTTGAATTTATCATGGACTACCTGAACTGCCAATGATATCGGCCCTGAACTTTTTCCATGAGGGCAGCTCAAATGCCCACGCATTTTTATGAACTGTCTAAGAAAGCGCACCCGAACTTATCCTGAACTATCCACGAGATCGTGCCTGAACTTTTTCCGCAAGCGTAGCTAAAATGTCCACACATTTTTCTTGAACTGTCCACGAAGGCATGCCTGAACTTACCACGGATTACCTGAATTGTCCGCGATATCGCGTCTGACCTTCCCACGCACTGCGTGTAATACTTTTCTCATTAGCACATCTGAACTGTCATATATAATATACATGTACTTATCTCCCAAGCTTATAGTGCGTCCGAAGTTAAAATGCGTGCGAAGACACTATTTATGTTGCCGGGAGTCAATGGTTATGCTCCCCATAGACACTGCTTATTCTGCCCGGAGTCACTGCCCGAACCGCCTCGGAGTCACTACCCAAACTTTTCGAAGGCTCCGCCTAAACTTTTCGGAGGCACCGCATAAACTTACCGGTAGCCATTACTTGTACTGCGCGGAATCAATGGTTATATTTCCCAAAGACACTGTTTTCTACAGTCACTGCCTGAACTGTCTCGGTGGCACTGCATGAACTTACCTGGAGGCATTACTTGTACTGCCTGAAATCAATGGTATACTCCTCGAAGACAACGTTTATGTTGCTCGGAGTCAATGGTTGAACTGCCTCGGAGTCACTACCTGAACTTCTCGAATGGCCTACGAACTGCTCGGAGGCACTGCTTGTACTGCCCCGGAGTCAATGTGTGGTAACCCAGGTTTTCATGTTATTAATTAATTTGAGTTGGAAAATAATTTGCCTCTAACCTTTTTAATTTTGCTAATCTTTGGTATTTAATTTGATAGCAACAACAATTAGAAGAGTTAATCAAAATGGCAACTTGAAATGGAAGTTTTCACCAAAATGAAGTTGGAACATAACTACCGGGCGCATGTCTCCACTAGTAGTACCATGTCAATTAAGCAAAATTAGTAGTGTAGTGCTAGTTGTTTTGTAGGTGCATCTACAGACACCTTGAACCATACTGCATGAGTGGATATTTTGCATGGAAGAGTGGAGTCTATAGGATAGGAAGAGCAGATACGGGTAGCCGAGTCACAGAGTCATATGCGTGGAGTCATTGCATTTTAGCCAGACTAAACATTTCTTTTGCTCTCCACAACTATCGTCCACCTACTCTACTACGCAGCACACGGAGCTACATTTACTTTTTATTTCGTATACTATGGTGGAATAGTGGCTCAGGAACACCTCGTGTTAGTTTGATCTCCACACCTTCGTCCCAATGGACAAATGACTTGGTCTCGCACCTTGATCGGGGGTGCCCAACGTCACTATTGTTGATGGGCCCCCGTCGCGCAGCGCATATAAAGAGGTGGGGGCCGGGGGCACGCATGCCAAGGTTCGTCGTTTCCACTCACCCACCAAAAACTTTAAGCCCTAGTGCCACCGATTTGGCCAGCGCTGCAGCGGCGGGAACAACCCACCTCACCGCCGCCACCACTCTGTCGAGCTCCATGACGAGCTCATCGTCAACCACTAAGGCCGACGGTATGTCTCTCATGTATTCTCTCTCTAGATCGACGCCTAGCGATCCTAATAGATCTAACAATGGTATCAAAGCAAGCTAGTGCTTGTTGATCTAGTCGAGATAGTAGTAAATCCAGAAAGAAAAGTAAGAGGGCTAGGGTTTCCAGAAGCGCCGCCGCGAGGCCGCGCCGTTCCTCTCGATTCCGATGCATCGGCAAGCCGGGTCCGGGAAGAAGAACATGACCCCATCTGGGGTAAAGAAAACAAGAAACCCCAAAGCCAAAGACTCCCTTTTCCTCGGATCAAACCGATCTAGAATCGAAAAGGAAAGAAAAGAAAAGAAATCCCCGCAGACAAAGCTCTAGTTTTGCCCTTTTTATTCCCCCAATCCGAATTCAAACAGAGAAAAACAAAAGGGAGAAGAGTGCCACCGGTCGCCGTTGTGCGCCGGTAGAGGGCGCCGCCGCTGCGCCGCTTGATGGCGGTGCACCCACCCTCTGGTGGAAGCACAGCTGGCAAGGGGGCAGGGGGACGCGCCGTTTCTTCATCTCTCAGCTCGTTGTGCTGCTGCGTTGAGGGGTGGGGGAGGTGGACGGGACAGAGAAGAGAGGAGGGGAGGGCCCGACGCGCCTCGCGCGGCCGGCGGAGCCACTCCTCGTGGTCGCTCTTACGAGCGGAACAGAGGAGGAGCGCCGCTAGAGAGCGAGCTGACGCGGGGGAGAGAGTGGGTTTCCGGGGCTAGGGTTTTCGGGGCGACTGGCGCTGGTCGTTTTGACCCAGCGAGGCCTGCGCCCGGCCGTTGGATGGCATCGGACGGCCAGGGAGAGCGGGCGCTGCGGCGGCGGCTGCCAGAAGCAGGGCAGGTGCCATGGGTCGTCTGCCTGCCGGGTCAGCGGTCGAAAGGCCTAGCCATGCGGCCAACGCGAAAAGGCTGGTAGCGCAGTAAAGGCTAATAGCATTCAGTTTTTCGTTTTTTCTTTTAGAAGATGTTTTATAGTTTAAATTATCCGTTTTTGATAATTTTTGCACAGTTTTTTCTACACAAAATTATCCAACGAAATTTTGTCTAGAAAATACAAAAGTAACAGTAAAAAGTTTCTGTAAAGTTTAAAGTTAATGAATTTGTAATTCATTCTTCCGCTGCAAATAGTTAAAAGTAATTGCTTAAATGCAATAAAGTGATGATTTTATTTGATGACCAACGTTGTTAGTAAGATTTTCACTATGAATAGTCAGTTTCATCACTATTAGTTCTATTTCTGCCCAGTGGTGATGTAGAATTAATATTGAGAAAATTCATGTTTTAATTTGACCAACGTTGAATTAACTTATTTTGATGATATTTTGTTTTTAAGCAATCCTATGAGTTTCATCTCGGCTATTGAGCCCCTCAATGGAGGGAACTACGGCTCATGGCGAGAGAAGGTTGAGATGGGGCTTGCTTTGCTTGACCTCGACTTGGCACTGATTGAGACTTGTCCCAAAGAACCTGAGGACCCTGTGAGGGGCGAAAAAGAAAGTGAATATGACTTCAACAAAAGGGTCCATGACCATGGACCAATAAGAATGAAGTACGACTTTGATCGTGTAAAGTGGGACTCGTCCAACAGAAAGTGCTTGATGGTGATTAAGAGCTCAATTATG
This sequence comes from Avena insularis, assembly GCA_023614405.1. NCBI lineage: Eukaryota > Viridiplantae > Streptophyta > Magnoliopsida > Poales > Poaceae > Avena > Avena insularis. The sequence goes on along the minus strand of CM042686.1, from coordinate 241,788,399 downwards.
GAGGCTATAAGGGGAGCAATCCCAGAGTGTAGCACTGCCAGTGAGTACCTGAAGAAGGTAGAGAGTCAGTTTACTGGATCTTCAAAGGCCTATGCAAGCTCTCTCATTAAGAAACTTGTTACTACAAGATATACTGGTGGTGGAGTAAGGGACCACATATTGCGGATGAGCAACATGTCTTCCAAGCTTAAGCCCATGGGCACGGAGCTTCCAGTCGAGTTCATTATTCATATGATCTTTGCCTCACTGCCAAATCAATTCGAGACCTTTGCTGTGAACTACAACGCACAGCCAGAAAAGTGGGGCATTGAGAAGATGATGGTCATGTGCGTACAAGAAGAAGAGAGGATCAAGGGGCAATCCGGTGATTATGTGAACTACCTAAGCGCAACCAAGAAGAGGAACTTTCAGGGTTCCAAGCCACAAGGGAAACCTCAGGGGCATCCCTCTTCTTCTAGGCCACATGGAAAGGCTCCTGATCACTAGGTGCAGGAGGTGGACAAGGACACCTGCAGGTGGTGCAAGGAAAAGGGCAACTACATGAGTGACTGTGTGAGTTTTCTAAAGCATCTATGCAACAAAGGTGAGGATTTAATTACTCTTGTTGATGAATCCCTATTTTTAAGTTATGCAAAATCTACTTGGTGGAATAACTCAGGTGTGACTGTCCATGTTGCAAATTCATTACAGGAATTCCGTATGAGAAGGACCCTGCAAAGAGGAGAAAGAAGAATTAAAGTGACAAATGGCGTCCAAGCTGAAGTCGAAGCCATTGGAGATCTCCCATTAGAATTAGCAAATGGCTTTGTACTTTTACTAGTAGATGTACTTTATGTACCCTCTTTGCATCGAAACTTAATAAGTGTGTCACGCTTAGATGATGATGGTTTTGCTTGCCATTTTGGTGATGGACAATGTAAAATCAAGCTTAATAATGAGATTGTTGGTCTTGCCTTTAGACAACACAAGCTTTATTTGTTATCACTTTGTGATAATGTGTATGCATTAAGCGCTGAGAATGAGAATGCCTCCTCATCCCTGAATGAAAAGAATAAGAGGAAAAGAATTGATGATATCTCTTCGAAATTATGGCACTATCGTTTAGGCCATATTTCGAGGGGGGAATAGAACGCTTAGTAAAAGAATCAATTCTACCGCCTTTAGAATTTTCAAATTTAGAGCAATGCATCGATTGCATTAAAGGAAAGTTCATAAAGAACATTAAAAAGGGCGCCAAAAGAAGCACAGGAGTTTTAGAAATAATTCATACGGATATATGCGGTCCGTTTCCTGTGACATCTATGGATGGATATGATTCCTTCATAACATTCACGGATGATTATTCGCGTTATGGTTATATTTATCCAAAGAGCGTTCAGAAGCATTGGATAAATTTAAGATATTTAAGGCTGAAGTTGAAAATCAGCATAGTTTAAAAATTAAAGTAGTAAGGTCCGATCGTGGAGGCGAATACTACGGTCGGCACACCCCATATGGCCAAGTTCCTGGACCCTTTGCAAGGTTTCTACAGGAACATGGTATAGTTGCCCGGTATTCAACGTCGGGCGAGCCTCAGCAGAATGGAGTAGCTGAAAGACGTAGCCATACCTTGATGGATATGGTGAGAAGCATGTTAAATTACTCCACCTTACCGGTTGGCTTGTGGATGGAGGCGTTAAAAACCGCCATTCACATACTTAATCGAGTTCCCAGTAAGTCGGTGTCTAAAACACCATATGAGTTATGGACTAGTCGCGAACCTTCACTCAATTATTTGCGAGTGTGGGGCTGTCCAGCTGAGGCTAAACTCTTCAACCCAAACCTTGGGAAGTTAGATCCTAAAACAGAAGTTGCCATTTCATTGGCTATCCAGACAAGTCAAAAGGTTATCGTTTCTATTGTCCAGACAGAATTACTAAGTTTGTGGAAACAAGACACGCTGTGTTTCTGGAGGATCAGATGATCAGGGGGAGCACGGTATCGCGAGAAATGAACCTTGAGGAGAAGCGGGTGCATGCACCCACTCCGATGATTCAGGAACCATTTTTCTCGATACCTGTTGCTGCACCGACACAGGACAATGTCGATGTGACACATGTTGTTAGTTCTCTTGTGGAAATAATGAATGAAAATGAAGACCCTGTTATCACACAAGAGGGAGAGATGCAACAGCCCCACACAGAGAATGTTCCAGAAGGCGAGACCCTTAGAAGGTCTCAAAGAACTAGAAAGCCAGCTATTGAAGAGGAGCAACCCGCACGATTTCCAAGGCATGCCTCTCTGAGGCCCCTCCCACCGGCTCTCGCCGGCGTCACTCTAGCACCGTCGCACACCATACCATGGGTTCCTCTACTCTTGATTCTTCTGGTGGAGACTGGAAATCACCTATTCTGGAAGTTCCACCGATGGTAAGTTCCTTGTTGGATCTCTGATTCTCTCGGCTAATCGCTGGCTGGTCATTCTCAATGCCAACGGTTTCCTCTGGAGGGTAGATGCATGGAAATGGGGAGGTACTCTTGATGGGATCAGTGGTGAGGTTCCCCTCTCATCTTGCTAGGATCAATGATTTCTCGACCTCATCTCCTGGTTTTCTTGGGATTTCTCATGCTGAGGATGACAAGGCTGAAGATTTGAAACTTATGTGGCATGTTACTTGTTCTTCCTTGCCTTCTGATGATTCGAACAAAGCTCCTGGTTTTTTGGTCCTCTATTCTCTTGCTAAGAGGGTTGTGTTGCTTAATCAAGATAAGGTGGTGATTGATGTTAGATTCCTTCTTCAAAATGAAAAGATCTTCTCTGGAGTATCTTTGGATCTTGTAGTCAAAAAAAGTGGTTGTGGGTGCTCAAATCCTTGAAGACCTTAATTCCGACAAGGCACAAGCTTCATCGAACAAGACCAACCAGTGTATTTCATTGGATTTCTCTAAAGGGAGAACTTTTGAGACAAATATGTTCAAAAAATTTGGTCATCACATCAATTTCTCAGGAGGTTTCCGCAGAAGATCTTTTTTCTGGTAGGTTCTTTTGGTCGTGCCAATTTTAAAATTGATGTTCATACTATTGGCATTGCACTTCAAGCTTGTTTTGGTGGCCTTGCTTCAAAATTTCAAGTCAAGATCCTCCAAGACAGAACATTTCGATTTTCAGTCGCTTCACGAGCTGTGGGTTTTGAAATCTATAATTCAAGTACCTTCTCGGATGAATTTTTTGCCTTGAAGATCAACCTTTGGGGTGAAGGAGGTCCAAATTGGAGATTTGAGGAGAAAGAATATTACAAAGAATTGGACAAGGACTGGACTTTTGTTTCATACAAAAAGAAAAAAATATCTTCGGTTTTTGATCGTATTGGATCACCGATTTCCTCGTCAACGGCCCCATGCAATAACGGTCAAATCAAGGGTGATATTAAGAGAAATAAACCTGGCACGTCATTTGCGGAAATTGTGGTTAATGGGAAAGTTATTGAGGGTGTGAAATCTCCTGCAGACAACAAATCGTCCTCAATTAATCTGCCTGGTCTTTTACCTTTTTTGAAATTCCCAACCTTCCCTTCATGTCCTTGGCCCGAAAAATCCTACCTTAATTGGTTCAGGGCCCAAGTCTTGCCGCATGTGTCGTGGCCCAGGGTGTTTGATTGTCTTAAGGATTTTGCCCTCGACCAAAAAAAGAAAATTCCCGAACCCCTTCCTCCTCAACTCCCACGCCTGCAGAAACCCCAACTACCTTGCTCCGCTCGTCGCCGACGACAACCGTTGCCGCAATGGCAAACATTCCGCTCGACCCACAGCCTTTCCTACCCCGTGGCTTTGAGATTTTGCAGGTGGCTGGCCGGAATCGTGTCAAGAGGGTGGTGGTTCCTCGTCGTCCGAGGGCTCATGAACAGTATGCTATTGCGAACATTCATCCCCTCCCCCCTGGTCCAGTTCCATTCGAGAATATCAGAGATGTGTTGCAAGATTTCTTTTTCAATGAGGCTCATGTTGATTTCTGTGATATTCAAGACTGTCCATTTGGCTCTGCATATGTTCAATTTAACAATGTCAGTGACCGTGACCATTTAATCGCTGCGGGTCCAATCCCTTTCCAAGATGTTGCAATCTCGTTTGCCAGGCACAATGAAGGCATTAACTGGCGTAGAACTCAGTTTAACAATGAATGTTGGGTCCTGCTTCTGGGCCCTCCTCTTGATCATTGGCATACTGATGATCTGAATGTTGTTTTCTCTAATATTGGAAAGGTGTTGCTTTGGGAAAGAGACCCTGAGCACAAAGGCAGAATCATTGCTAAACTCAGAGTCACTGACCTTTTAGATGTGCCTAAAAGTGTTAGATTCACCATTTGGGACCTTGTGGAAACTGAATCATGGACTTTCTCTGTGGAACTTTTAAATAGCAACCTCCTGGGTGGGGGCCCACCTGATGAGGACCCACTACCTGATGATGATGCTAACCCTCATCCCTTGCTTGTGGTGGGACCCATTTTTGGTCCTCCTCCACCACCTCCTCCATAGCCTGAAGGTGACATTGGTGGATGGGACCAATGGGTTGATCCTGCCCCTCAACAGAATAATGATGGTTGGGGACAATGGAATGTAGCTCAAGGACCAGTGTTTGCAGAGGGTGTGGACATGCCTATTGATAACTTGGACTTGCCACCTCAGAAGGCTGACAATGCTGTTACTGGTTCCATTCATGTTGCCAATATTTCTTCTAACAATGACAATGCTTTTGTCCATGGGGTTAATGATATTGACGTGGAACAACAGACTGTTGAAGTTACCCAAGATGTGGGCATGGGTAAGGGACTGCTCAACATACTCCAGATGTCAGGGGGATGATCCCCGGGTACCCCATCCGGATAAGAAACAGGACAGTCGGATCACGTCCGGTGACGGATGCAGAAACAGGCAAGAGGCCGGCTATCACCCGTAGCCGGATCAGCAAGAGACGGCGGATACAACGCGTGGCGGACCCAATCAAGAAGACAGACGGCGTGCGTGTCGATTGCAGTCGCCTCAGATGATGACAAGACAGGCAACCACCCGCCCATACCGAAGACTTTGCGTGGGTGACGCTAGAACAGTGGCCTGTGCTGACGACGGGCTCGCACGGTGTCCACTGTACCTACGAAAGCCATACCGCTCATACTTCGATAAGACAAGCCATACTGGATACTGTAGATGACTAGTCGGCTGGGACCCGTCTATGGGGCCTGCCAGTCGGACTAGCCAGTGAGACCTTTGCCTCTCTGCCTATATAAGGAGAGGCAAGGCCTCAGTAGAAAGGGTTGGTCTCAGTGCATTTAAGGCCGTAGCTAGAGAACACAGCTCAAGGAGCACTTGTAGTTCGTATATCCCTCATAGTCAGATCCGGCAGGAGTAGGGGCTTTACCTCACCGCGAGGGCCCCGAACCTGGGTACTTCTTGCGTCTCGCTACGCTCGCTTGTATCCAATCTCGCCTGCGGACGCCGTCGATAGCTTCCCTGCTAGTCCCCACACCTCTATCTAACCTTCTTAGGTACTGTTGTTCCCAATACAACGACAATTGGCGCCCACCGTGGGGCAGATGGCTTCGACCGGAGTCACGTTCCGCATGGGACCCTGCACTTCAGCCGGTGAGCGCGTGGCCTCCGGCCTGGTGCTCACGCTTGGCAAGTTCGATTGCGTCATCGACAACGCCTCCTGCTTCGCCGGAACTTCCTTCCCAGCGAACGACACCGTCCTGCTATTCGGCGATCTCCCCGTCTACGTTCCCACTGTCCCGGAGCGTTTCCCTAGGGAAATCGTCTCTGTTGCGGAGCTGCCGCGCTCAGACGGCAGCACCCCCGCCGCACCCCGCGGCGTGGAGGTCATGATGGCCGGATCCAGCTCGCATCCCCGCCAGCGGGAGGCGAAGGCGGACGGTCGGAACTTCCGCTCCCGCAGCCTCGGAACCTGGTCGAGGATGCCATTGATCGCTCGGCGGTTAACCTCGGGGATAACCGGAGGAAGCGGAGGCCAACTTCACCATGGAGGCAGATCCTCCTCTAGGAGGCCATGGGTAGCAGCCCCATAAGCAACTTGAGATCACTCGGCCGAAATGCGACCGCACACAGCCTCACTCCGGCTACCGCGGAGCCGAGACGGCGTGGCCAGGTACGGCGTCGGGGTGGTGAGATGGGCGGTAGGATGGAAAAGGACGGAGAACCAGATCCCGTGCCTGCCCTCACACGGCCCACCTACAGCACGCCCATCAAGAACCTGCGCGCGACGCGAGCCGCAGCAGAGGAGCTACCCAGCCTGGAGGGCGAGGCGCGAGCCCGCCAGCACGCTCGCATGCAGGAGCTCCTCCACCTCGCGACAGCAGCGAGCGATGCCAACCGTCTGAAGACCTTAGATACTCGGAGGGAGCAAGCTACACCTGCAGCGAGCGCGCTGCACGACACCTAGCAGGCGTCCTCTCCTCAGCCGCCCAGGGCCCGCAGCAGACATCGTGGCTTCCGGGCCAGCGCCGAGCAGAGGCGGTGAACAAGAACCCGCCACTTCCCCACCACCAGCGGACCAGCGGTTCCCGTCTCGGGCGGGTGGGAGCGTAACCGGATTGTCCGGATGACCGCGACCGCATCGAGCTCCTCGCTCAAGAGCGCATCACGGAGGAGGAAGATTCGACCGACCCGGTTTGTTTCGGACCCCGCATCCGAAACGAGCCGTTTCCGGATAAATTCTCCCCGAGGACACCCCAAATCTGACAGCAGCATGAAGCGGAAGACTGGTTGACCGACTATGCTACGGCGGTCGGCGCCATACGGGAACAAGCGCACAGCTGTGCGCTACGTCCCTCTCATGCTAACCGGGTCGGCAAGGACATGGCTTAATAGCCTTGCGCCCAACAGCATCAACGACTGGCCTGACTTCGAGAAGGTGTTCGTCCACAACTTCAATGGCACGTACAAACATCCAGGGCGCCCGCGCGACCTGGCCTTGGGCGTCCAGGGCGACCGCGAGACCGACCGCGAGTACCTCGCCAAGTGCACGGAGCTCTGCAACACTTGCGAGGGCATCCTGGAGAGCCAAGCCATCAGCTTCTTCATCGAAGGATGCCGAGAGGGCACCATGCTTCGCCACCGGCTACTGTGTGACGAGCCGAAAACCATGGCGGAGCTCATGACGGTTGCGGACCAGTACGCCACGGCGGATGCCGCCATGAAGAAGCCCCTCCGAGTAAGCGCGGACGGCCGTCCGACTCCCATGGAGCCGGCTCACGACCGTCCGAGCAATCCGGCTGGTGAAGACGGATCCTCCAAACGCCACGACAACGACAATCGGTTCCATGGGGACCGCCAGGCTGGACAACAGAAGCCTCACTACCATGCACGGCAGGTCAATGCTGTGGAGGGTGCGCCCGACGCACCGGCTAATGAGGCAAGAAGGCAGAAGCCCCGGCTCACCTTCGACCAGATGATTGACGGCCTGTGCAAGTGGCATAGCGGTCCCTTCAAACTGGCAAAGGCGGCAACAACAACAACGGCTACCCCCAGCCGCACGCTGCCTACCACATCTTCGAGACGGAGCAGGACGACAAGCACAGCCGCAAGCGACGCTCCAAGGAGGTCAACGCCATCGTCTCTCTGGTCCCCTAGTACCTGAACTGGTAGGAAACCCCCATCACCTGGAGCCGGGCGGATCAGCCTGAGTATCTGCCGACTCCCGGGGGCTACGCCATGGTGCTCAACCCTCTCATCGTCTCCAACGCCAAGTGGGCCACCGGCCGAGTCGCCAAGTGGGCCATCGAGCTCGCCGCTTACTCCATCCAGTACGAGCCCCGGCTCACGATCAAGTCACAGGCGTTGGCAGATTTCCTCGTCGACTGGGCCGAGACCCAGTATCTCCCACCGGTTCCGGATTCGGACCACTAGCGGATGCACTTCGACGAGTCGAAGATGCTCGGGGGCTTGGGAGCCGGCATCGTGCTCACCTCGCCCAAAGGAGACCGGCTTGAGTATGTGTTGCAGATCCACTTCAAGGCCTCCAACAACATAGCCGAATACGAGGCACTGGCGCACGGGCTCCGGCAGGCCAAGGAGATCGGTGTCAACCGGATCCTATGCTTCGGTGATTCGGACTTGGTGGTGCAACAGGTGTCCGGGGAATGGGAGGCCAGAGATGCAAACATGGCTCTCTACCGGTTCCACATCTAGAAGCTTAGCGCCTCCTTTGACGGATGCGAATTTCACCACGTCCCTCGCACCAACAACGAGGCAGCTGACGCGGTCTCCAAGATAGGATCCACCAGGCAGGCCATCCCGCCAGGGGTCTCCTTGGAGCATCTGCGCAAGCCATCCATCAACCCGTCGCCGGAGTCAGACTCCATCGTCTGGGCGGGAAGCGTTCTAGCAGCCGGAGCAGCAGAAACGGAGCCGGCAGAACCACCAAAGAAGAAAACCCGCAACAATTCCGGCCAGGCAGTGCCTTCCGGCTCGCAAGACCCGGGGGCTGCCGGCTCGCCTAATGGCTCGGGGGCTGCCGGCCCGGGTACTCCACCCGGACGACCCCCCGACGTCCGTCAGCCGGAGGATAGGAGCGTCCTCGTCATCCGGGAAGTGCCATCCTAGGCATAGCCCTTCATGAACTACATCGCCAACGGAGAACTCCCGGACGACGAGGTAGAGTCCAGGCAAATCCGGCGCCGCGCGCATACATACACCATCATAAACGGCGAGCTGTACAAGCGCAGTGTATCCGGTATCTTCCAAAGATGTGTTGATGTGGACACGGGCTACCGGCTACTCAAGGATATCCACCAGGGTGAGTGCGGGCACCACGCTTCGTCAAGGGCGATAGTCGCCAAGGCATTCCGCCATGGTTTCTATTGGTCCACCGCCCTCAAGGATGCCGAGCAGCTGGTCCGCGCGTGCAATGGGTGCCAGCACTTCGGGCAGCTCAGGCACATGCCAACCTCGGTACTCAAGATCATACCGATCACCTAGCCCTTTGCAGTTTGGGGCCTCGACATGGTCGGTCCCTTCAAGCGAGCCCATGCGGGAATGACCCACCTGCTGGTAGCGGTGGACAAGTTCACAAAGTGGATCGAGGCCAAGCCTATCCGGAAGCTGGATGGAGCGACGGTTGTTACCTTCTTCACCAACATCATCAACCGCTTTGGCTACCCCAACAGCATCATCACCGACAACGGCACGAACTTCGCCAAGGGGGCCTTTGCCCGGTTCTGCGGCAACAAGGGCATCCGACTGGACCTCGCCTCCGTCGCACACCCGCAGTCCAACGGGCAAGTCGAACGAGAAAACGGCTTGGTGCTAGCCGGCATAAAACCACGTCTCATCAAGCCGTTGGAGCGGTCAGCCGGATGTTGGATCAAAGAACTTCCGGCTGTGCTGTGGAGCCTCCGCACCACACCGAATAGGTCAACCGGCTACACGCCATTCTTCCTGGTCTACGGATCGGAAGCCGTCCTCTCCGCCGACATCGAGTTCGACTCCCCTTGCAAGCTCCTGTACGACGAGAAAGCCAACAAGGAGGCGCGGGAGGACGGGGTGGACCTCCTGGAGGAGGCCCGCGAGCTGGCCCTGTCCAGATCTGCTCTGTACCAGCAGCGACTCCGTCGCTACCATTCAAGCTGGATTCGCCCAGTCACATTCCGCAAGGGCGACCTGGTTCTCCGGCTGGTGCAAGACACGAAGGGCACGCACAAGCTATCACCACCCTGGGAGAGCCCCTTCATCATCAGCCGGGCGCTGCCCAACAACTCCTATTACCTCATCGATGCACAGCAGCCACGCAAGAACAAGATGGACAAATCGGACGAGGAGACCGAGCGTCCCTGGAACGCAGCCCTGTTGCGCCTGTTTTACACCTAGTCGCCAGGCAGTGTATGTATCCCGAAAACCCCATGAATGAAAATGCGGACCCCCACGAGAATCTCGGGGGCTCCTTCTAGAAATGTGTGTGCACCTATTTTCCGGTTCAACCTTTTCGGCTCCGGCAACCCCTACCCGGGGGCTCGCCGGCTGGCCTGGCCTGTTAAGTCAACAAACCGGCTGAGTAGTGCGCGACGATGTGAGAGGACAACTCTTCATCTCAGATACAGACCGCAACCCGGCTGTCCGGCTAGCAAGAGCAAAAGCCCGAGGCATCCCACACGAAAAATGGGGAGGAGATGCGATAGATCGGGCGTACCGGCCCTGCAACTAGCTCGAACCAATCCAGCTGCTAAGCCGCTAGTACCGTGCGTAATGTACTGTCAGCTCCCTTCGATTCCGGCTGCAGTGCAACCCTGCCGCCGGCAAGGACGCAAGCAAAACATGAGAACACGAGAAGGCGACTAAGTGTCTAGAAAGGAGCAAGCTAGTTTTCAAAAAAACAAGCCGTTTTCCGGCTACGATTTGATAGACTAACCTATTAACCTATGAAGATGTATGTGTATGCATATGTGCATTCTTGTCCGACTACCTCGAGTCAGAATTCAGGACAAGGAAAGAAGATTCGAAGTCCTTGCCTTCATCAAGCGCTCTGAATCTCGGGGGCTACACCCACTGGGTGCGCTCGCGCGCCCCTAGTGGAATCTTGTAGTTCCTGACCGGATAAGGGCGTTTAGCCGGCTGTTCGGAGCCCAAGTGAGGGCAAGGGCGAGAGCAAGAAAAGACAAGAAAGATTCGAAGCACCTGGCTACGCTAGCTACTCCGAATCTCGGGGGCTACACCCAGTGGGTGCGCTTCCCACTGAATGTTAGTTCCCGGCTAAAGCGTTCGACCCGAAAGCGGCTGGGACGAGGCCAGTCGGATAAAGTTAGAAGACTTGGGAGAAATAAGAAAGATTCGACGCACCTGGCTGCGCCAGCTACTCCGAATCTCGGGGGCTACACCCAGTGGGTGCGCTAGCGCGCCCCTGCTGGAGGTGCAGGTCGCCCGGCTAAAGGTGTGTAGCCGGACGAAGTTAGTCGGGCAAAATACGCAAAAGGAAAGCTCAATGCACAAGGAAGATTCAAGAATTTCAATAATAACAAACAAAAAGGAGACAAAGCTCCTATATGTTACCCGGCATCAAAGACAGCCGGTACAAACGGACAAGGTTCACGAACATAAAAGACAAGACAAATACACCCGGCATCCCAGGGCAATAACTAGACAGCAGGACCCTTGCCGTGCGGGGGGTCTTGGCCGGCAGAAGCTTCAGGCGGTGGAGGAGGCGTGAAGCTTGATCCGGTTCTTGCGCCTACGGGCGGTGACATCGAGCCCTCCGCGTCAGGAGTACCGACGGACTCTGAGTCGGTGAGCACCTCGTCGGGGTCCACGTAATCGGCGATCTTAATGGCGGACCCGCGGAGTTCCGGATGGGCTTGGCGGATGGCGGCAAGATTGGCTTCGGCACGGAAGCCACCGTCGATCTTCTCGACGCGGGCGTCCTTGTACCAGGAGAGCATGAGGGCTAGAGCCATCTCCGCTCCGACCCATGCCGCCAAGTCTCGCAGCCGATCCACCGTAGCCGGCACCACTCCCACCTTCGCCGCCAGCTGCGCCATCGTCTCCGAAACCGGAGCCTCCGGCCACATGAAGGAGAAGACGTCTGCGCCGCCTGACGAAGCTTCACACCTTCCTCGCCAAGAAGGACGACGATCTCCTGGGCCGTCGGCTGCGCTCCCGGCCAGTTCTCCTGCAGCCGGTTGTAGGCCAGCAGGTCTATGCCGGGGTAAAAAGCTATCAGAAAAGAGGAGTCAGATCTGGCTACCGGATCCGGAAAGAAAGGAAGACGGACGAAAGAACTCACCCTTGGCAGTATGGCCAACCTGCATCAGCTCCTCCACCAGCGCCTTCACCTTGACCGCTAGCCGTTTTATCTCCTTCTCTTGGTCCTTGTTCTGGGCCTCGAGAAGGGAGAAGGCTTCGGCCCGGCTAGCATGCGAGGCGTCACGCTCCCTGATGGTGGCCTCCAAACCGTCTACCCGCGCGTGCCAATCCTTGTTCTGGAGCTGCAGAGTGGAGTTGGACTTGCTCAGCCGGTCGTTCGCTTTCTTCAAGCGATTGATCTCGCGCTGAGTGCACACGAGGATGGCTGCAACGAAACCGGCTATCAGTAAAAAAAAGGAGAGAGCGAGCTAGGTGAAGCGAACTTACTCTAGGAAGTCCCGTTGGTGGCAGCAAGCTTCTGCTCCAACGTCCGGTTCCTGCCGGCTGCGGCCTCCAACAGCCGGATCTCCTTCACCGCCAACTCAAGCGTGGTGGCAAGGTCCGACAGCGAAGCGGCAGAGGAAGCGTCGTCATCCACGGCGTTGACGGCCAAGGACTCCTTCGCCGCGACCACCGCCGTTCGCCACTCCTCCCCGAGATCCTCGTCAGAGTTGTCATCGCCAACAACGATGAGCTCCTTGCCGACAGCCCCCCGCGCGCCCGCGGAAGAGCCTTCCGGCTGGGAGGGCTCCGCTTCCGGCTAGGGACCCTCCGGCTGGGCAGAGGCATCTGGCTCAGCTCGAGGGGGAGACGGAGGCGGCACCTCCGAAGAAGGAGAGGTGCCGGTTGGCATAGTCGGGGCACGGGGCGATGACCCGGTCGGCGCCCGTGCCGGGCTCGCAGCTCCGAAAGAGACCAACGCGCTAAAGAGAAGGAGGAAAAGGCAAAAGCAAAATAAGCCAAAGTCAGGAGGGCAAGTAGAAAGAAAGCACCGAAAGATAGAGGGGGAGAGGAAAAAGTACCCCGGCACAACCGGGGGCGGCCCTTTCTTCCAGCCAAGGCAGCTCGGCGGCAGGGCGCCGGACCGGCTCCTCCGCCGCAGGCCGGCGGGAGCCAGAACGGCTAGAGCTCCGCTCACTTGCTGGCCGTCGTCGCGGGCGTCACCGCTCCACGGTCGGCCCGGCCTCCTCGTCCTCATGCACCTCCGCGTCTGGTGGGCCTTGACTCGTCGTCCAGGTGGGGAAAGCGTGCCGTCCCCATCCGATTCCTCGCGGACCGCCCGGCCTTGCAAGTCGGGCGTGAATGCCTCGAGGGGAGCCTCGCCCTCCTCGCGAAGGATGCAGGCGAAGATCTTCCGAATGCAAGAAGTCAATCAGACAGAACAAGGAAATAACACAGAAAGAGTGAGCAAAATTTCCGGCTACGAGAACTTACCCGAGGCGCGCGGTTCTCTCGGTATGGGCGCGGTGAACTTCGGTTCTCCAACAGCGCTCCTTGCTGATCGTCCACAACCACTCCTTCAAGTTGTGGTAGCGGGGATCGTGGCGCGATAAGCGGGTCGGGTCCGGCCGGTAGTAATGCACATCTTGTGCGCCCGCTACGATCGGCATCATCGGCCGGACATCCGGCTAAGAGTGATGTCGGCGGTTAGCCGGTGTGAGGGAGCGCATGCGTGCCAGCATCGCGTCCGTCTCCACCTTGTCGCCGTGGATCTTCAGGTCCCAATTCTGCCGGCTGGACTCGACGTCTTGGAAGGCCGGAAGGTTTATCCGGTCGACGTTGGTGATGTTCTTGACATAGAAGTACGACTGCTGCCACAGCCATACCGTGCCCTAGAGCAAGAACTTCGGGTAGCCGGATTGGGTGCGGGAGTAGATGGAGGCGCCGCCGCAGACGACTAGCGTCCCCTTCGTGTACTGCACCTGCGGCCGGACTCGGAAGAGCCGGCAGAAGAGCCCGAGATCCGGCTGGATCCCGAGATAACTCTCGTAGAATGCCATGAAGTGCGCCAGCGTTCCAATTGTGTTGGCGCCGAGATGGTGGAGGCGGAGGTCGAAGAAGGCCAAGAACGTGAGGAAGAATGGGTGCAGCGGTAGTGCGAACCCGCGCGCCAGGTGCGAAAGGAAGATGACGCGCTCCCCCTCCGTCGGATGCGGCGACACCTCCCCCACCGGTGCCAACCGCACCGCCACCTCCTCCACCGGCGGGAGGACGCCTTGGTCATGTGATGCCAATTTGGTCTTGGTGACGGAGGAGCGCACCAAGCCTGCGATCGGCCATTTCCATCTGGTGGAGAGGAGGCGGCGAAAAGAGTGGCGGTGGCTATGCGTCGGCGATGGCAAGCGGGCGCGAGAAGGCAAGAGCGCAGAGCAAGAGCACGCGAGAAAGAAAACTGTGAGGGGCGAAGCGAAAGAAGCGCCTCCCATGGCGTCCCTTTAAAGGCCGGAAGGGCAACCGTCAGCGGGGCCCGTGGCGCATCCGGCAACCCACACCCCAACCGCCGCCTAGATCCCGTGTGCGAGGCGGGATCGCGAGAGGATCTGGGCGAGAACGAGCGCCGGACAACGATTTCCAGGCGGCGTGCGATGGGACGTTCGCTGCCCACCGCGAGCAATGATGGCGCGTGCCGCTACAGCGTCTGGCGCAACCGCCCGAGCTCAGCGGATGAAAATTCAAAAAGCAAGAAGGAGCGCACGCACATTTCGCTAAGGCAGAATCCACACGCTTCGGGGCTAGTGTCGAGGATGATCCCGGGTACCCCATCGAGATAAGAAACAGGGCGGTCGGATCACGTCCGGTGACGGTCTGACAACGAACAGGCAAAGGCGGGCTATCACCCGATAGCGGATCAGCAAAAACAATGAATCGGTGGCGTGGCGGACCAATCGATGAGGCGGCGGCGTGCGTATCGGTGCGATGCATACTGTCGATGACAATATAGGCGACCACCCGCCCATACCAAGACTTTGCGTGGGTATGGAACAGTGGCTTTGTCTTGACGACGGCTGCTGCACGGCGTCACTTTACTCTGACGACCATACCGCTCATACTCCGATAAGACAAGCCATATCTGGATATCGTAGATGACTAGTCGGTGGGACCCGTCTGTGGGGCCCGCGATCGGACTAGCGTGAGCCTTTGCCTCTACGCCTATATAAGGAGGCAAGGCCTCGATGAAAGGGTTGGTCTCAGTGCATTTAAGGCAGTAGCTAGAGAACACAGCTCAAGGAGCACTTGTAGTTCGTATATCCCTCATAGTCAAATCCGGCAGGAGTAGGGGCTTTACCTCACCGCGAGGGCCCCGAACCTAGGTACTTCTTGCGTCTCGCTACGCTCGCTTGTATCCAATCTCGCCTGCGGACGCCGTCGATAGCTTCCCTGCTAGTCCCCACACCTCTATCTAACCTTCTTAGGTACTGCCGTTCCCAATACAACGACACCAGAATTACCAGGATGATGAGGAGGAGGGTCAACATGCTAATGAGGGGAATCAGTAGGATGACTAGATGATTGAAGACACAAACCTTCTCTCTCCCAATGAAGCACATTTGCAAGTAGGGATGGTTCTCACTCCTTTTGTCAACTCCTCTGATGTGCTATCTGCTAAGCAGACCTTCTCCAAGCAAGGACTGGAACTCTGGGTCAGATTCTTTGCTCCACACATCAACAATTCTTCACCTGGCAAAAATAGACTGCAATGTGATATTCCTATAAGTTGGTTTAACTTTATCACCCTCATGCTCATCACTCCTGAAAAATTCAGTTGGGCAAAGCACTTTCTTACTTCTCCTCTTTGGGATATTATAAAAGAGCCAATTGCTGAAGAAAATACCTTTACTTTCATTATCCCTGATGAATGTGTTGGACAGATGCCTCCTCACTGCCTGAATGATTCTCCATCAAACCTGATGGTGCCCAATGCTCCATCAAAAAAAGGGGAAAAGAACCTCTGGTGGACACTGAGGTGAGAAGAAGTCCCAGAATTGTGGAGCTTAATGGAGGATTTAAAAGTCATGTGAATTGCTCTAATATTAATTGTCTCTCTTGCAATGCTGCTCCACCTTGTCTCAGCAATAAAGTTGTTAAAACCTTGCTGATTCGTTTTGCAAGGTTAAGGAGGGTGAACTTGAGAAAAGACTGCTGAAGAAGAGCAGGATCAATGATCTGACCATCAAGCCACCTGGAAAACCTGGAACAAAGAAGAATGGTTCTGACACAAACCTATCAGGCAAGAAGAAAGGAGGAGCTGCTGAATCCTGTGGATAGCAGTCTAAGAATAAAGCTCCTAAATAATGTTTTTAATGTCTACACAATATTGTCCTTTTGTGTCTAGACCAATTACCCTTGGATTTTGTTATGAGTTGCTTAGAATCATTATGCTGCTATGTATGATTATGACTTCAGTACCTTGTGATAAATTCAAGTTTGTTTGTGTGAGTACATATCTTGTGTCACCCCAAGATTATTTCAACCTGGTTATCAATGAATAACAACAGAAATTGGAAGATTCTGAACTGGAATCTCAGAGGAATTAACTCTGAGAAGAAGTGGTTGGCATTAAAAAGAAAAATCATTGAATCTGAATGTGATATCATTTGTCTCCAAGAAACCAAGAGAGAAATTTTTTATATGAATTACTTAAAGAAATTCTGTCCAAACAAGTTTGACAGCTTTGACTTTCTCCCCTCAATTGGTGCTTCTGGAGAGATCATCATCATCTGGAACAGTTCATTGTTTAATGGAACCAGAGCATTCCAAAATGAATTCTCCACTTCTGTCACTTTCTCCTCCAATCTATCTAATGACTCCTGGACTCTTACAAACATCTATGGCCCATGTCAAGCTGATAGAAAAAATGACTTTTTGGACTGGTTTTCCAACATCATGATGCCTGATAATATGGATTAGCTTGTCCTAGGAGATTTTAATCTTATCAGAAGACTTACTGATAGAAATAAAAGTGGGGGTGATGTTAATGACACTATGCTTTTTAATGAGGCTATCAGCAACCTGGGGCTAATTGAATTACCTCTGAAAGGAAGGAAATTCACTTGGAGTAACATGCAGAAAGACCCCCTTCTGGAAAGACTAGATTGGTTTTTTACTTCTAGTTCCTGGACCGCCAAATATCCATATACTTTTGTTACCCCCCTATCCAAGCCTACTTCTGATCACCTACCTTGTGTCATCTCAATTGGAACAAACATTCCCAAGGCACAAATATTCAGATTTGAAAATTACTGGCTTCATCATTCTGATTTTAAACAGATTGTGCAAAATGCCTGGAATATACCAGTGAATCACCAAGACTTGGCAAAAAGGATGTGTGCCAAATTGAAAAATGTGAGGAGAGGTATCAAGATTTGGGCCAAGAGTTAGCATGTTTAAAAGACCAAATAAAAAAGGTGAATGACACAATTGACCTTCTGGATTTGCTTGAAGAGTCTAGAAATTTAACCATCAATGAATGGCACCTCAGGGACCTTCTGAAATCCCACATAATCTCTCTGCTCTAGAATCAAAACACCTATTGGAAACAAAGAGGAAAAATTAAATGGGTGAAATTAGGTGATGAAAACACAAAGTTTTTCCACTCTAAAGCCACCATCAGCTATAGACACAATTATATATCAATGATTAAGAATGATAGTGGGCAAGAATTCTTTACTCACTCTGACAAGGCTGACATTCTATGGAATGACTTCAAAGCTAGAATGGGTTCATCAAAAAAAACTGAGATGCATTTCAATCTTGAAGATTTCTATGGGAATGGTATGACTGATGAGATGAAGGATTCACTTGAAAGACCTTTTCTTGACAAAGAAATTGAGGAGGTTATATCTGATTTGCCAAATGACAAGTCTCCTCGACCTGATGGTTTTAACAATAAATTTATCAAAAGTTGTTGGTCAATCATTGGTAATGATATCAAATTGCTGATTCATGACTTCTACAATGAGAAGGTCTCTCTTGAAAGTATCAACTCCTCCTACATTACTCTCATTCCTAAAGTATCAAACCCTTCTACCTCTGCTGATTTTAGACCAATATCCTTATTAAACTGTCTGTTCAAAATCATTACCAAACTACTTGCAAACAGACTTCAAACTGTTATTCTGGATTTGGTGCATAAAAATCAATATGGTTTCCTCAATAATAGATCTATTTAGGATTGCCTTGGATGGGCTTTTGAATACCTATTCCAATGCCACAAATCAAAGGAGGTCCTAATTCTAAAATTAGACTTTGAAAAGGCCTTTGATACAGTTGATCACTCATCCATCAGAAATATCCTCAAGGCTAGAGATTTGGCAAGAAATGGATCAAATGGATTGAGATGATTTTTTAGTCTGGCTCCTCTGAAATTCTACTAAATGGAGTGTCTGGGAAAAAAATTACTATAGGAGTGGTGTGAGACAATGAGACCCCCTTTCACCACATCTTTTTGTTCTTGCTGCAGACTTCCTTCAATCTATCCTGAATAAAGCCATGCACATGCAACTTCTGACCCCCCCCCCCAATAGAGGGACCTCCTAACAGTGATTCTCCTGTGATTCAATATGCTGATGATACTTTGGTGGTACTTAAGGCAGATACTACTCAATTATTGTGCTTGAAAGCCCTTCTTCAAACTTTTGCACTCTCCACTGGACTCAAAGTCAACTATTTGAAGTCAAGCATGATGCCAATAAATTTATGCAATGATAGGTTGATCCACTTTGCTCAGACAATCAATTGTCAAACTGGTAGCCTCCCTTTCACTTATTTGGGATTACCACTAAGCTTATCAAAGCCATCCATGGAACATTTTCTGCCTATTGTTCAAAGAATTGAAAGAAGACTATGTGGTATAGCTGACTTCTTGAATTATGGAGGAAAACTACAACTGGTAAAATCTGTACTTTCCTCACTTCCTCTATTTTTCATGAGTTGTCTGGAGGTGCCAATTACCATCAAAGATCAAATCATAAAATATATGAGACACTATCTTTGGAGAAAAAAGACTGAAGATGTTCAAGCCAAAGGACAAGCACTGGTATCATGGGATAAAATTTGTCGTCCTAAAAATCAAGGGGGGCTTAGAGTCCTGAATCTCTAGATTCAAAATACTGCCCTCCTTTTAAAGAACCTAGACAAATTCTACAATCACCATGATATCCCTTGGGTTCATCTCATTTGGTAAACCTACTATAAGAATGGAAAATTACCTGGAAGAAGCATGGAAGGATCATTCTGGTGGAAATCTCATATCAAATTAATTGATAATTTTAAAGGCATGGCTAAGTGCAATCTGAATTCTGGAAAATCAGCCTATTTTTGGTCTGATCTTTGGCAAGATGTGTGCTTTAAGAATAAATTCACACATCTGCTGTCTTATGCAAGGTCTTCAAATATCAATCTTCATGAATTTTTGCAGGCTGATTTCTTGGAGGATAATTTTCACCTACCTCTTTCCCAACAAGCCTACTCTGAGTTTTTAATCATGGAAGAAAGATGCCAGGAAATCATTCCAACCATTCAGGAGAATCTCCATGATAATTGGAGTTACATTTGGGGGTTAGATAAATTTGAAGTGAGAAAGGCCTACTCATCCATGATTGGTTACTCCCCTACACCACCTCATTTCTCTTGGCTTTGGACATCCTCTTGCCAGAATAAACACAAATTCTTCTTCTGGCTTTTGCTTCTGGACAGACTGAATACAAGGAATCTTCTGAAAAGGAAATAGTTTATTCTGCCTGACTATAATTGTGCAATTTCCAACTGTTACTTGGAAGAATCAATTAACCATTTATTTTGGGAATGTTCATTTGCAAAAAAATGCTAGGATCATATTTGCAGAAACAGAACAGTAAACTTATTAGGATTGGAGGCTTTTGCAGACATCAAAGAAAAATTTCATCTGCCTTTTGCAATGGAAATCATTGTCATGACTACCTGGGGTATCTAGATCTGCAGAAATGAGAAAAAAATTTAATGACAAAAGACCCACACTCGAAAGATGGAAAGCAATCTTCTATCAAGAGATGAGATGGATACAGTTCAGAATCAAAAGAAAAAACCAGGAGAAATTCAAAACCTGGCTAAATCAACACTTAGATCAGAGATAGAGTAGATCTTTGCCCTCTTTAGAGGTGGCACTTTTTATTTTTTTGATCTGTCTTAGATCAATAGACTCATCTGTAATCTTCTCATTGTAACATACTCATACCCATATAATAAAAATTGCAGTGGGGATTTTCCCTACTCTTTCACCTCAAAAAAAAGAAAGCCAGCTATTCCTAACGATTTTGAAGTCTATGTTAGTGAAGAAGTTCAAATGGAGGGTGATCCCACCACATTTAAAGAAGCCATTAAAAGTTCTCACTCATCGAAGTGGATTGAAGACATGGAAGATGAAATGAGGTCCATGAGTAGCAACAAAGTCTGGGATTTAGAAGAAATTCCTAAAGGAGCCAAAACAGTAGGCTGTAAATGGCTCTACAAAACAAAATGTGACTCTAGAGGGAATATTGAAAGATATAAAGCACGACTTGTTGCTAAAGGCTTCACCCAAAGAGAAGGAATAGATTATAATGAGACATTTTCTCTAGTCTCAAGTAAGGATTCCTTTAGAATCGTAATGGCTTTAGTGGCACACTATGATTGAGAATTGCATTAGATGGATGTAAAGATGGCTTTCCTAAATGGAGACTTGGAAGAAAATGTTTACATGGCACAACCCAAGGGTTTTGTCGTGGAAGGAAAAGAACGTATGGGATGTCATCTGAAGAAATCCATTTATGGATTAAAACAGGCCTCCAGGCAATGGTACTTAAAGTTCCATAAAACAATAAGGAAGTCTTGGTTCGATGAGAATGAGGAGGACAATTGCGTATATGCAAAGTTCAAGAATGGGAAATTCATTTTCCTTATCCTGTATGTGGATGACATTCTACTCTCTAGTAGTGATGTTAGTCTACTATTGGAGACAAAGAAGTTCTTGTCCTCGAACTTTGATATGAAAGATCTTGGTGAAGCTTCATTCGTTCTAGAAATTGAAATTCTCCGAGATAGAGAAAAGGGGGTTTTAGGGCTATCGCAGAAGGCATACTTAGAGAAGATTCTGAAGAAGTATAGTATGCATCAGTAATCCTGCCCTGCCCTATAGTCAAGGAGATAGATTTGGGAATTTTGGTGTCGAGAACCAATATGAGATCGATCAAATGAAAGCGGTTCCATATGCTTCTGCTGTCGGAAGTTTGATGTATGCTCAAGTATGCACACGCCCTGACTTAGCTTTTGTTACCGGGGTACTTGGCAAATTTCAAAGTAATCCAGGGATAGATCACTGGAAGATGGTAAAGAAGGCATTGCGTTATGCAAAAGGCACAAAAAGCCTCATGTTAACATACAGAAGATCTGATTCCCTTGAGATAGAAGGGTATTCAGATGCAGACTATGCGGGAGATATAGATGAAAGAAAATCCACGCCAGGATATATATTTACTCTCCCAGGTGGAGCTATATCGTGGAAAAGCTCCAAGCAAACCATCACGGCGTCGTCCACGATGGTAGCTGAATATGTAGCATGTTATGAGGCCACGGGGCAGGCAAACTGGTTAAAGAAGTTTACACCCAGGTTGAGAGTGGTGGAAAGTATTCAAAGACCACTCAGAATGTACTGCGACAACGAGCCAGCAGTATTCTATGCTCACAACAATAAGTCAAGTGTTGCTGCCAAACACATTAACATTAAGTTTTATGTTGTGAAAGAAAGAATCCAGGATCATACCATAAGTTTGGAGCATATAAGTACAAAAGAAATGCTCGCGAATCCACTCACAAAAGGCTTACCACCTAGTGTGTTCAGAGAACACTTAGCCGGCATGGGTTTAAGGGAAAGCCTATGATACCTGGATAATAAGGGCCTAA
Organism: Avena insularis; assembly: GCA_023614405.1. NCBI lineage: Eukaryota > Viridiplantae > Streptophyta > Magnoliopsida > Poales > Poaceae > Avena > Avena insularis. Next base: position 241,766,825 of record CM042686.1, on the reverse strand, counting down.
GAACAAGAGTCCGTTTCAAAATAGAGAGGTGTATAGTGGCTGTTGAATCTATGGTGCGTAATGAGACATGCTCTATATGTTGATCTGTGATGAAATAGGTGCCAAAGTATAAGTTTAAAATATAAGTTGAATGAAAGATGAGATCAAGAGGGAGAATGTTAGTTTGATCTCCACACGTTCGCCCCAACGGACGAACGACTTGGTCTCGCGCCTTAATTAGGGGCTCCCAACATCACTATCGTTGGTGGGCCCCTGTCGTGCAGCGCATATAAAGAGGTGGGGGCCGAGGGCACGCACGCCAAGGTTCGTCGTGCCCACTCACCCCCACCGAAAACTCTAAGCCCTAGTGCCACCGATCTGGCCAGCGCTGCAGCGGCGGGAACAACCCACCTCACCGCCGCCACCACTCCGTTGAGCTCTATGACGAGCTCATCATCAACCACTAAGACCGACGGTATGTCTCTCACGTATTCTCTCTCTAGATCGACGCCTAGCGATCCTAATAGATCTAACACCTCGACCTCCTTTTTTTCAGCTTCAGCCACTTACTCTTATCTCTTCTTTCCATACTTCCCAAATCAGAAGCTTGTATTGTTCGAATAGACGGCGAGTGATGCGGCACTGTGTATGTACAAGAGTGCAGCCTGACGGAGCAGTGGAAGTCCCGATCGATGGGGAAAGCCACCAAGGAAGAAGGGAAACGGGAGGAAATTACATGTTTTGCAACTATGCTTTCGTCTGAACCTGCATGTACTACGTAACGCAAGAAACAAAAAATACAGACATGGCACATCTCCTCCATGCAAAACGACGAGCGGTTCTGGGCGTCGCCATGGAAGCCCGGCCCAACGGCGCGCTAGAGCTAGTAGCCAGATGCGGTGGCACTGGTAGGGGCTAATCAAACAAAATCAATCATACTAAGAGGTGCTGAACAACGATAGCTATGTGTACTGAGTCTATCGATATCCATGAACTGCCCGCGTGCAGTTGTACTGCGGCCGCTCGCAGGAGCGTGCTGGCGATGGAAGCACGGAGAAGGAACTCGTCTCCTTCCTCCTACCTCGCCGGACTGCAACGGCGCTCGACAGAATGGGACGGCGACGCCCAAATGGCGCAGAGGCGGCGATGGTGGCGAGCATCACTATCCCGGCGGCTCGGTGGCCGCACATCAGGTTCTGGCTGCGCACTTGGGCAGAGGCCATGCCCTATGGCCTGCGGCGCAAGCTCCTGATGCGAGCTCGATGCAGACTACGACGGTGCGAGCAAACTAGGATACCTACAGCAACGCGTGGAATCGGTTTGGTTGGTGGCGGCGAGCACGAACCGGGGGACCAGAGGCGACAATGGGAACAGGGGAGGCCAGAGGCAGCCCGTGGGAACCATGGAGGCCTGAGGCGATATCGGGATTCAGAAACCGACAGGACAGAGGCGACGCGCGGGAACCGGGGATGCCGACGGCGGCGTGCAGGATCCGGAGAGGCAGGTGGCAGCGTGCGGGAATCAGGGAAGCCGGCGGCGGCGTGCAGTTCCTGGGGGAGGCTGCGGTGCGTGGGAGCCGATGGGCCGGCGCCGGCATCGAGCGAACCAGGGGAATCGAGGAGGTGGAGGTAGTGATCCGATGGGTGGTGGGCGGTTTTATTTTTTTTAAGAATCAGTTCCTTATAGGCGTTTGGAGGACGTGGCGAGGGATATTTTCTCCGGACATGAATAGCAGCGTGATTTTCAGATTAAACTGCCTTAGATGCACGTAGTTTTATTTTGTTATACGGACTGTAATTTTCGTACTTAAGTTTGGTTCTCGTCTTGTGATCGATCGGCTGTGTGCATCCTAGTTATGCAGAGATCGAGTGTAAACTTTACTTTTGAGTAATAAAACGCTCATTTCCAAAAAAATAAAGCTCCTTATGGGCTCGCCGGCTGTAGATTAATATTCTACAACCAGTTTTGATTAGATGATATATATATATATATATATATATCCAAAGGTATAATAGGGGCACCCTGGCTGGCTCCTCAGCGATCTGACATTTTGGGCCATCTGATCATCCTTGTTGGCTGAATCTGGCACGTCCATTATTATTTTGCCCCTTTTGCCCTCAGAGCCTTATGTGCTAGGAGTACCTTTGTGTATTTTGGCCAAAGTCTGTCGCCGGGCCCTGCCTGCCTTGGCCCCCGTTTATCGATTGGGGCGGAGGGAATCGGGGGGCAAGCACCGATTTGGTCCACTTGCTGTGCGTGGAGACGTGAGGGCGGCGTGGGTGAAAACCTAGCTGCCCAATCGGGGCAGCGTCCACACCCAATCCCGCCGCCTCCTCCTCTTCCTATCCCCTCACGCGTTGCCTTCCTCGCCTCTGTTGTTCCCCTCCCGGCGTGTTGTTGCTGCTGCTGAGCTCCATGGCTAAGAGCAGCGCCGTTACAGCTCACGCCGCCGAAGAGCACCTTCCCATGAGACATCAGGGCTAGCCAGAGGGCGGAGATGGAAATCAGCGGCTGGTCGCACTCGCGCCTCCTCTCCTTCTCCCCCATCCCAAGCGCCACCCCCTCCTCCCCACCCCCCTAGTTTCCTCCCTCCCAGGGCGCCTCCTCCCTCCTAGGGCGCTGCCTCCTCCTCCACACCCCCACAACCATGGAAACGAGCCACCTCCTTGCATCCTCCTCGTTCCTCGGGTCGAGCCGCCGCCGAGGCTGGTTGGAGGGCGTGGAGATGGTAGCCGGCGGCCGGCTTGGTAGGAGGAGCAGGGATGTTGCCTGCTGGGATGGAATAAGCGGGCCAGAGCACAGCCCCTCCGCCCTCTCCTTCGCAACACCCTCCATCTCCACCTTTTTCCCTTCATGTACGGGAGCAAAAGCAGCACGCGAGGGCATAGGAGGAACAGCCTTGTCGCCATCTTGGTCGGTGCAGTTCAAGCGCGGACTGCGGAGACAATCTCACGAGGCTCCTTGCCACCAAGACAGATGAGGACATCGAGCCAAGGTGAACATTTGCTGCGAGTAGTTAATCATCTAATTGCAGGAGTTTATTCTGTAGTACTCTTATAAGAACCATATACATGCTTGTTTTAATTTCTTTTATAGTGGGACGTATATTCAGGTTTCCACCATATGATCGATAATTCTTTTGTCTATCTTGCTTTTTTCAGGACAGGAAAAAAAGAGAGAAGAATCAAGTACTATTGTGGACTTTTTGGAACATTAGGTACATGCAGATTTAAGTGAAATGCTTGTTTTCGTGTGTGTGTGAGCGAGGCTAATCTATATGTGCTTATGCAACAAATTCACGAGTAGTATTGAGTGATGTATATATTCTTGAATAACAGGTGTTGGGGCTTCTATTTCGAAACCTTCATGGATTAAACTTTAGGACAGAGTTCTCGAGGCAACAGCAACACTTAGTGCCATGGCCGCTGGCGAGCGAGATGGGTGCATCCAGCGACAGAGATGAGGACACTACCATCAGCACCCCAGCTGTGGCCAATCTCTCCGTGTGTTAAGCCCCAGGTGAGACTCCACCTTTTGATTTCTACATCTCTACATTAGTAAGGAAATAAACCAGATTTTTCTGTTTGGTATTCAGACTTAGCTTTGGTGCAGTTGTAGTGTCTCGTTTTGCAAATTGAGGTAGCTATGGAAACTTATGCTTTGATTACATCTGGTGCTTGAATTGAGTCTTCTCTTGTCCTCCTAATGATCTAAAAGGCAGTAGAGTTTCATCCCATGTTTTATTATAATCTGATTCATGTGTGTGATTGTTCCTTTCCTTGACCATTTGGTTTGGGAAGAAGAATGTCATGTGTTATGTCTCAATTTTGCCTCTCTGTTGTTGCAGACATACTTAGGACCTCAGGTACCATAGAGCATATTTCTGTTGTGCACGAGCATGAACAAAGGCAGCGGCCATCCGGACCCTTGCTATATGGTAGAGCACTACTTATTTTTCAGCAGTACTTCATTTCTTATAGAGATAGCGATTTGTTTTTTGTTTCTTTGTAGTTTCTGACATGATCTGAAATAGATTATGCCTTGTTATTATATTGCAGGAAAGATCAAATTGTACTAGGCTTTGCCTTATTTTTTAGAGCACAGAGGTTGATTGGATGAAAATGATTGAGCCATCAAGTAAGAAAACAGAAAGTCAAATCATTCATGAGGTAAATCTTTGCCTTCAGATTTGCTATGACGTGATTTGACCTCTAATTCTTTCTATAACAAGGATAAGCTACTAAGATGGAAAATTTTCTATAATGCGATGTGACATTTGACTCTTTCCATGTGATGAATATAACAAAAGAAAGCAAAGGGGAACCTCTATTTTTCACATTGCTTAGTTGGTAACAATTTATCAAACTGCAGACAAGTGGTTGGAATGCAACAGATGACCAATGGGGTTCAAGACTTGCTAGAAAATTCTATGGGTGTAGCAACTCTAGCAGAAAATTACTTGGTGAGCAATATTCTTTGCCAATGAGGATTGGTTAAAATTTGTTGTAACAACATAGGTTATTTCAAATCTTATATTTTCTCTACGGTCTTAGAATGCACGGTCTATTATATTTTGGAAAAGGATGAAATGGTTTTGGTGGTAGTGGTGCCTTTTCTTTGTTGTGCTGGGTTAGTTTTTTGTTGCCTGGAGTAATCATTGTTTTAATCTGTGAAGATTCAGGTATTATAACACACACCTAGACCGTTATTTGATGATTGTTATGAGTGGAGGCCTCAATCAATAGAGAACATGGGTTAGTGTAACTAGCACATTATTCTTGCACACATATCATTATGCTTGTAGCTGTGTAGGACAAAGCATGTAAGCAACCAGTTTGAATGTGTGTATGCAGAAGCCTACATAAACAGTAGCCTACACAAAATTGTAAGTACACTTTAACAAAAAAACTCATCATTATTGTCATTTGCTTCATTTATTAGACAGTTTCAGGCTATGGCTCTCATGCATGAAGCAATTTTTTCGTATGAATTTGGCCCTGTAGTGGCAAAGGCACATATATATTGATAGAATTTGGCTAATATGAAGAAGAATGGATTTACTTGACGAGCCTTTTATTTTCTCTATTACTTCTGTTGTTAATTGTTCTAGCTTTGTATACTAAATATGGTATATTTATATTTCATGACCTATGTAATTTTTAACCATCCATGTATGGCATGATCACTACTGTTTTCATGGTTTTGTACCTAGGGATTCCTATAGTTAATGATATTAAGAGTATCAGGGTATAGAAAGTCATACTGCCTCCGACTCAAATTAATTGACTCAGATTTGTCTAGATTCAAACGTATCTAGACATGTTTTAGTGCTAGATACATCCGAATCTAGACAAATCTAAGTCAATTAATTTTGATCGGAGGAAGTACAACTAAGCGATCAGGTTATTGTTCTTTTGACGTATTTATTCATAGGATAATTGCCAAAAGCACTTCTCTTTAACACTACTGAAGTACCATGTAGTGTCATAAAGTAAGACAAAACAAAGTTGGCTACACTGTAATGATATGTGTATCTATTTATGGCCTGATGTAAATGCCACGGCAATTATAAATGGAGGCTTCATGAGCAGCGATAGGCATGTTGGACGTGTTAGCTACCAGTATCGTTCTCTTCATGAAAAAACCTTCAAGTCCATCAGGAAATGTCATTGTCAATTGGGGGAAGTCCCTGAGAACCTCAGCCATCTCATTTCCTCTTTCACCACATCCCACATAAACAGCAGCTTCAGAATTGGAGTATTGCGGAGATTATTGAAGTCAGTAGTCAGTACTGAAAGAACATTTCATGATTTCTTGTGTTTTGTGTGTTAGATAACAATACCACGGAAGTTCTAATGTGTACTAAGTGTTGCAGGAAAGTTTTGTGTTCTTGGGGGACCGGATTATCCGCCCCCATCATGGGCCGGATAATCCGGCCAAGATCGCTGCGTGAGCTTCATCGGCGGAATTTCCCCCGGACAATCCGTCCTTGGGACGGATTTTCTCCCTGAACCGAATAATCCGGCCCTAGGGGAATCGCCATGAGAGAAGCGTTCCATGAAGCTTGTCTGAGGCGGAATTTCCCGGATATTCCATGGTTGGGTGATTTTTCCCAGTAGGATAATCAACCTCCCTAGGGCGGATAATTCGGTCCCAGAGAAGGTGTCAAGAGCACCACATGAGCTCTGTCCGGCGGGTTTCTTGGGATAATCCGAGTCTCGGTGGAGTTTTTCCAGTAGGATATCCCTCACTTGGGCCGGATAATCCGTCACCCAAAGGCTCCAACGTCTTGGTTTGGAAAGGGGGTATAAAAGCCCCTCCTTCCCCATCGAGCAAAACTCTTGATTCATTCGAAAAGTGCCAGATACTTTGCAAGAGCTCTCTCTAGATCTCCCACTTCAGCCACCCGAAGGCTTCGATCTTTGGTGGAATTGAAGGAGGAGACAATCTTCATTGCCATCACGAATCAAGCGCATCAACTCCTCTCCATTCATTTGGATAAATCCTCGATCTAGTATTCTTGCTAATATCTAGATCTTGTATTTTATTATTGATAACTTGTTCTTGTGGCAGCTTGTTGTCATTACGGGAGCCTCCAATTTGGTTGTGGAGTTGTGCCCCGCTAGTTGTGTAAAGGCGCCGGTACCCGCCTCGAAGGGTTCCTATAGTGGAAAGGTGGGTCAGGCCTTTGGTGGCTGATACATTGCAAATGTATCTATAATTTTTGATGTTCCATGCTTGGTTTTATCTGCTTTCTTGTGTTTTGTCCATACTTTGGAGTACTTTTCATATGATTTCTTGGACTAACCTATTAACAAGAGCTATAGTGCCAGCTGCTTGTTTTCTGCTGTTTTTGGTTCCAGGAATGTCAGAAAATGAATATTCTCGGAATTGGACGGGACAAAAGCCAAAGTCATTATTTTACCGAGGGACACACAGGCGAATCTGAGGCGAGAGAGGTGGGATTGGCCAGTTCAGCGCCGAGGTGGTGTGTGACCAGGCACCCCCTCGGCCTCTCCTTCCGCCTATATATTGCCTCTAATATGGAAACCCTAAGTAGCCGATCAAAAATCCACGAAAGAGTATGTAGCCGCCGTCATCTCCATTCCTATATCGGGAGGGATCTGAAGCTCTTCCCGGCACCTACCGGAGAGGGGAATTCACCCTGGAGGCCTTCTTCATCATCATGCAAGCCTCCGATGTGATGCGTGAATAGTTCATCTCTGGACTACGGGTCCATGTAGTAGCTAGATGTCTGGTTTTCCTCCTTTGTGCTATCATGTTTAGATCTTGTGAGCTCCGTTCATGATCAAGATCATCTATTTGTAATTCTGCATGTTGTGTTTGCGGGGATCCGATGGATATTGGGATGCTATTTCATATTGATTATTGATTCTATCATGTCTTTGTTATTTGTGATATTGCATGTTTTCTGTTGTTAGTAGCTATCTTGGCCAAGTAGATGCTAGCAACTCCAAGAGTTAGTATTTATGGTCGATAGTGGGTTCATGCCTCCGTAATGCAGGGAAGTGATGTAAATCTCTAAGGTACTATATGTGTTGTTGCTACTAGGGAGAAAACAATAATCCTTTGTTCATAGAACAATCGTATTGTTTACTTTACACGCAATTCGTAATGCAATTATCCGTTGCTTACAACTTAATACTAGAGGGGGTTCAGATGATAACCTGAAGGTGGATTATTAGTCATAGATGCAGTTGGATGGCGGTCTATGTATAATGTTGTAATGCCCAATCAAATCTCAAAGGAGTCAAGATGATTAGTATCTGCTTGTATGCTTTCTCGATATTTGTCAATTACCCCGTTGTAATTTGTTCACCCAGCATGTTATCTATCTTAAGGAGAGCCACCTCTAGTGAACTATGGACCGGTCCTTTCTTTTACTTTCAATCTACAATCAACAGTTTACTGCTTTGTTTTCAGCAAAACCGGTGAGATTGACAACCTCAATACGTTTAATACTTTGTTTTCAGCAAAACCGATGAGATTGACAACCTCATCGCAAGTTGGGACAGAGTTCTGTGGTTATGTTGTGCAGGTCTCCACGTTGCTGCTGGCACCGGTAGTGCGCCCTTCTAACGTTCAGCTAGCAACACCTTTGGGGTGTTTCCTTGCTCCTACTGGTTCGATTGAACCTTGGTTTCATAATTGAGGGAAAACTTGCTGCTGTGCTCATCATACCTTCCTCTTGGCGTTCCCCAACGAGCTCGATATATTTTGGGCCATCAGTGGCGGGATCCATCGGAGAACAGGGTGAAGCCTATTGTGGCATGGTGGTCTTAGTACCGCCCACCCCTCCAACGCAGATGTACTTCCCTTAACCAGGAAGGAACTGCGGTAAAACAAATCATGTGTCTCCGCGTGCTTCACTATGGTTCACTCGTTCCTCTTTCCACTCGCCTCTTACTCGCTAGTAGATAGGTTTGCATATAGGGAAATTCTTCTAAATAGTTATCTAGAGAATTTACCTTTTGTGTTAAGCCTAAAATTGAAAAAGCATTAAAATTTGAAGTAGCACCTATTCACCCCCCCTCTAGGTGCCCATATGATCCATTTCAATTGGTCTCAGAGCCCCGGCTCTTTATTCAGGCTTAACCGCTTAAGAGAAGTATGGGTACCAAGGAGAATGGGAATGAGGCTATGGATAAGGTCACAATGGATGTCCTCAAGACGTTGGAAACAACCTTGTTGAAATCCTTTGAGACCAAGATGGAGGAGATGCATCAAATGATTGCTCACCTCACATCATCCGTAGCCCCATCTCCATCCTCCTCTGAGGCCACCACTCCCTCATCCAAGGATAAGGCTAACACCGAATCTAAGGAAGATGAAGTGGTAGGTGAAAAACATAATGGTTCCACCTCCAAGAAGGGAAGTGATAAGGAGGAATATAGTGAGGTTCATCACTTATATTCCCCCGACCCACCTATCCCTCATCCTCATATAAACAATAGGGGTGATCCACCCAAGCTTACTGCATCTTTATTTAATCAATGGCAATTCTTAATGAAGTCCCATGTTTGCAGCTCTTCTATTGAATTTTGGAGGATTATTGAAGAGGTTCTTCATATTGGATATCACACCAACCTGACAAGAAGAGAAGTTGTGGATAGCCAATTGAATGCTACGGCTCTCCACATGATACAACTTGGAGTGGGTCCGAAGGACATGCCCCACATTGAACATCTCAACACAGCTAAAGAAGCTTGGGATGCTCTCACCGATCTCTTTATTGGAAATGAAAGCATGAGAATAAATAGGTATGATGCCCTTAGTAATGAAGTTGAAGGATTCTACATGTTGGATGGTGAAAACCATGAAGACATGTATAGAAGACTCAAGGGCATCGCAACAACATTTAGAAAGCATGGAGACACTCACATTGATGATGCTTGGATAAAAAGGAAATATGTTAGTGCTCTAATGCCTTTTGAGCCAACGGACTTGAAGAGCTTGCAAGGTAGACACAACTACCAACAAATGACGTCCAATGAAGTCATGCAAGAAATGGCATCATTCAAAGTTGCTGCAAAGAACGTGGAAGATGCCCATGCCCGTGCCATTGGAATGCAAAAAGGGGTCAATGTTGCTCTAAAGGCTAATGTTGTTGAGCAAGATGAGGACGAAAGAGCTTTAGAGAGTGCCTCCATGGACTGGCCCGATGAAGTCAAACATGCTCATGGTGAGTACATGGCGTTTTGTGCAAGGAACTTTTGGAAGGATCCTACCAAGGCCAAGTCAGAACTCGAGCACAAGAATGGGTCAAGTGGAAGAAGAGAAAGTGGTCCAAAACAGAGAACATGCTACAATTATGGAGATAGGCTGCACTTTGTGGCTGAGTGTCCATATCAAAATAGAGAAGACAATGGTGGCAGGCTCATCCTTAAAGAAAAATCCAAGGCACCTAAGAAGAAGCCATTTATCAAAAAGAATGGCCCTTACAAGAAGCAACCCAAGATTGTCTTGGTAGCACAAGAAGAATACTCCTCTACAAGTGAAGATGAAGAGGATGAAGATAGTTCTCGCGAGGTGGTTGCTATAGCTACCACATCCACTCCATCATCTCTCTTCGACTCACCAAACGAAAACGTCATCAACAACAACGTCACTTGTCTTATGGCAAGAGGGTCCGAGGTATCAACTTCTAGTTCTTCATTCCCTAAGACTAACATAAATATGGATATGGATGATCACACTTGTCTTAAAATGAAAGAAGAAGTTATTGCTTTTGACAACTTTTTCACGAACTTGCAAGGTGAGCACAAACTTCATTTTGATGCTCTTATGAGTCGACTTGCCCAAGCCGAAGATCTCCTTGAAGAAAAGGGCAGAACTGAAAGAGAAGATGCCTTGGAGATATCTTCTTTGAAGAATGCCTTGGAAGAACAAGAGGAAGCTCGAGTATCTTTGGAAGAGAGACTCGGATCCATTGAGGATTCACATGAAGAAGTTGTGGCTCAGCTCATTAAAGAACGTGACAACACTCTAGCCAAGGTAAAGAAACTAAAGAAGGAAAATATTGAATTTGGGGCTGCTCATGCCAGAATCTCGGAGAAGTTTGAGAAACTTGACATTACTCACAAGACATTGGAGAGTGAACACTCTACTCTAAATGAGTCTCATGACCAGCTCCAAAATCAATTGAGGAAGTATGATGTGCCCAACACCTACACATCATCTTATGAAAAAGAAGAACTTGCAAAAGGATCTCAACACAAAGGTAAAGAAGTTCTAGATGAGATACTTAGCAAGCAAAGAACAAACAATGGAAAAGAGGGTCTTGGTTATACTCCCAAGACAAAGAACAAGAAGAACAAGAACAACAACAACAACAACAACAACAACAACAACAACAAGAGCAAGACTGCTCAACCAAAGACTAGCACCACCACCAATGACAAGTCTAATTATGATGGTTTTGCAGGGGCTAACAATCCTAACTTTGAGTTATATTGTGATCATTATGGTGATGTTTATGCTAGTTATGTAGGTCCTTATGATTGTTACATTCCTTGGTCTATTTGGGTCCCCAAGACCCTTGTCACTAACATGAGAGGACCCATTGAAAAATGGGGACCTAAAACCAAGAAGTAACTTTCTTGCAGGGCTATGCTTCCGGTGGGTCTAAATGGGTACTCGATAGCGGATGCACGAGTCACATGACCGGAAGCAAGGAGATCATCACGGAGATGCGGGCAAATCATGATCATATAACCGTCTCGTATGGTGACAAGTCTAAATCTGAGGTATTCGGTCTTGGCAAAGTTGTGGTGGCTCACGATATCTCTCTCGTGGGCGTCATGCTTGTTGAGACCCTCGGTTACAATTTACTCTCAGTTCGCGCTCTTGGTAAGATGGGCTTTGCAGTTTTTATTGATGCTGATTTGGTGGTACTCTTGTGGAGCAAGTCTCTAAAAGTCGCTTTCGTGGGATATGTCGAAAATGACCTGTACGTGGTGGACTTTTCGGGGAAAACTACTATAGGACCGATGTGTCTTTTCGGAAAGGCTGACACGGGTTGGTTATGGCATCACCGACTAGCCCATGTCAATATGAGAACTTTGCAAAGTCTCCACAAGGGTGGCCACATCCTTGGACTAAAAGAAAATGTCTCCTTTGCCAAAGATCGTGTTTACAGGGCTTGTGTTGAAGGGAAAATGCATGACTCTCCTCATCGAAGGAAGACTATTATTTCGTCAAAAAGGATCTTAGAGCTCCTTCATGTGGACCTCTTTGGACCTCCATCTCATGCAAGCCTCAGAGGGAAGAAGTACTGTCTTGTGATCGTTGATGATTACTCAAGATACACTTGGGTCTATTTCTTCAAGTTCAAGAGCGAGACTCAACAAACGGTCATCGACTTCGTCAACGAGGTTCAATGTCAACACAACGTCCCTATTCTGGCAATAAGAAGTGATAATGGCTCCGAGTTCAAGAACTACACCTTAAATGAGTTCCTAAGTGAAGAGGGGATAAGACATCAATATTCCGCTGCGTACACCCCTCAACAAAATGGTGTTGCCGAGAGGAAGAACCGGACTCTAATGGATATGGCAAGGTCTACGCTAGCCGAATTCAAGTCTCCATATAACTTCTGGGATGAAGCAATTTGTACCGCTTGTCATTCATCCAACCGGTTATACCTCCATAAAATCTTGGACAAGACTCCGTATGAAATACTTACTGGTAACAAGCCAAACATCTCATACTTTCGGGTATTTGGGTGTAAGTGTTTCTTTCTCATCAAGGGAGTTCGTTTATCTAAATTTGAGTCTAAGGCTTTAGAAGGTATTTTTGTTGGTTATGGTGCAGAATCCCACACTTATAGAGTCTACAATAAGCTCTCCGGAACTGTTGTAGAATCTTGTAGTGTGGTGTTCAAGGAAAATGACAGCTCCCGTGCGGGGCAAGTTGATGTTTGTGATGCAGATGTTGAAATACCCCAAGATGCCATAAGAAGAATGGGTGTGGGATTTTTCTGCCCCATTGAGGATCCCCTTGTGGTGGATCGGGAAGGACAATGGTCTACTCATGAAGAGCCCTCATCTACACATACTCAACATGCTCCAACCACGAGAGTAACTTCTACACCAACTCCACGAATTGCTGAAGGTTAACATGCTCCTGGATGCTCCAGGACAGATTATCCGGTCGACACCGGATTATCCGGCAACCACGCCCCTGACGACCAAACTGTGCATCCTATCGAAGAAACTGCTGCAAGCTCCAGGCCAGATTTTCCGGCTGACCCCGGATTATCTGGCCCCTCGCCAATTCAAGCAAGTTCCAGGCAACCCGATGAAATTGCATCAAGTTCTCCTTGGCCGTATTATCCGGCCTCACCCTCGGTCGGATTATCTGGCCCTGAAACTCCTGTTGATCAGCAGCCTCCTGTTACGGCTGCTGACCCACCTCAAGGGCATGCTTCGTCATCTCCTACTAATGATAATCAGACTTCTAATCAAGGTCAAGCAAATGATTCCAACAAAGACTCAAGTGATGAAACTATTCCACCAAGAGACAACAAGCTTATTGAACTTCGTCGCAAGGCTTGTGCTGATCTTCGACGAAGGGTTTCCACAAGAAGGGAACTGGCAAGTTTTGGTGAGCATCAAGCTCACATCTCTATGGTGGAACCTAAGAAGGTGTTTGAAGCTCTTCAAGATCTAGACTGGGTTGTTGTTATGCATGAAGAGTTGAATAACTTTGAGTGCAACAAGGTCTAGAAACTAGTGGAGAAGCCCAAGGATTGCCGCAATGTTATCGACACTAAATGGATATTTAAAAACAAGCAAGATGAGAATGGCATTGTTGTAAGGAACAAGGCGAGACTAGTGGCACAAGGCTATTCCCAAGTTGAGGGCATTGACTTCGGCGAGACCTATGCTCCTGTGGCTCGTCTTGAGTCCATCCGTATCCTTCTTGCTTATGCTGCCCATAATAATTTTAAATTGCAGCAAATGGACGTTAAGAGTGCTTTTCTTAATGGTCCTCTACATGAGCTGGTATATGTAAAGCAACCCCCGGGATTTGAGGATCCTAACTTCCCGAACCATGTCTACAAACTCGATAAGGCACTCTATGGCCTTAAACAAGCCCCACGTGCGTGGTATGAGCACCTTAAAGAGCTTCTACTAGACCGTTGCTTCGAAGTTGGGCAAATCGATCCCACTCTTTTTACTAAGAAGGTTAAGGGGGAGCTCTTCGTATGCCAACTATATTTAGATGATATCATCTTTGGTTCTACTAATAAAGCTTTTAATGATGAATTTTCAAAGCTTATGACTGACAGGTTTGAGATGTCTATGATGGGGGAGTTACGGTTCTTTCTTGGATTCAAGATAAAGCAACTTAGAGAAGGAACCTTCATCAATCAAGCTAAATACATCCAAGACATGCTCAAGAGATTCAAAATGACGGATCTTAATGGCGTCACCACTCTGATGCAAACAAAATGTCACCTTGAACTTAACCCCCATGGTAAAGATGTGGACCAAAAGGTATACCGGTCTATGATCGGCTCTCTTCTTTACCTCTGTGCATCTAGACCCGATATTGTGTTGAGTGTGGGGGTGTGTGCAAGGTATCAAGCAGCTCCTAAAGAAAGCCACGTAGTGGCGGTCAAGAGGATCTTCCGATATTTGGTTCATTCCCCTAACTTTGGTCTATGGTATCCCAAGGGCTCCAATTTCTCTCTCTGTGGTTATACTGATTCAGATTGGGCCGGTGATAAGGATGATCGGAAATCAACTTCTGGTGCTTGTCAGTTTTTGGGATGATCTCTAGTTTGTTGGTCATCTAAAAAGCAGAATTGTATTTCTCTCTCCACCGCCGAAGCTGAATATGTTGCTGCTGCTAGTGCATGCACTCAGTTATTATGGATGAGTCAAACTTTAAAGGAATACGGTGTCAATTGTGACAAAGTGCCTTTTTTATGCGATAATTAAAGTGCAATCAAAATTGCGTACAATCCGGTACAACACACAAGGACAAAGCATATTGAGATTCGGAATCATTTTATTCGGGACCATGTTGCTCGAGGCGATATTGATCTATCTTTTGTGAGCATGAAGAACCAACTTGCTGATATTTTCACGAAGCCACTTGATGAAGCAAGGTTTTGCTACTTGAGGAATGAGCTAAATATCGTTGATTCAAGGAGCTTGTCTTGATTACCCATGCACTCACTCGTACATCTCAGTCTTATTTGGTCTAGATGTGGGCATGGATATAGGGGGAGTATGGTCCTAATTTATTGGGATAACCCTCCCCCCATAATGCCGAAAGCAAGTCAAATCATTTCTCTTAATATCATTTTGTGATATGTGATCTTATTGATGAGTATTGGTTATGAACCCAAGATATATCGTCGCGGTGTCATACCATACACTCCAACAAGTTGGCTTCGGCCACCGCCCTCTTCCTTGAGAAGAGTTGGATTTATTTGGATCTTCCTTGATCGTTTTTAGCTCCTCTCATGTTTTTATGGGAAGCACACTCACTTTTGGCTTTTAGTTGCTTTGATTCTTGCAAATTTGGGTCTGTAGTACCATCTCAGTTTGGCTCTCTTAATCCTAAGCCTTTCCCTACCCCTAAGCCATCTATTCTTGCACACAAGTCCCTTGTACATCTTGTGGGGGTGTTGTTTGGGGACGCGCGGGCCTAACTCTGTCAGCAGCTCATCCTTCACCATGTGTCCAGTGCTTCTGGTGATCCCCCGGCTCCAACTCCTCCCACACCATATGCCTGGTGGAACTCTTATTCTGGGCTTAACTATGGAGAACTGGAGTGTCACTTGTTCCCTTCTGCGGCCACTGCTGATGATGAGGATGATGACACCGAGGAGCTTGAGGATGAGAACGATGACAAGGACGAGGACGAGGATGATGACTACGAGTGATACCTTGGGGCATTAGCATCGCTCTTCTTCCTTTTTGGCGTCTCGATGCCAAAGGTGGAGAAGTAGTTCTATTAGGTCTCCGAGAGGATTTGCATGGGTCGGGCACAAGCATTTGCACTTTTTCATTCGTCATTTTCTTGCTTGTGCCCATTTAGCATTGAACTTTAATTTGTGGTTTGTGGTGTGTATGAGACTTTGTGTCTATGGATTTCTAGATTTATCTCGTCGATTTTACCTATGGATTCATCTATCATATCCTATTATGCTGGGCATCTATCTCGAGGAAGGTGCTTATATTGGTTATCACATTGATGATTGTGGCTATATCAAGGACGCCTCTCCCTATCTCGGTGGTATGATTATGTTGTTTATATTGCAATGGAATAGACTCGCACCTATGTGTGTGCATTTGTATTCAAATACAAATTTCTAGTATGCACACATTGAGGGGGAGTCTCTTTCATGTATTTATTGTTGGTGGTCCTGTGAACTTTCTTGCAAATCCTTGTATTGTCATCTAACACCAAAAAGGGGGAGATTGAAAGAACATTTCATGATTACCTATGTTTTGTGTGTTAGATAACAATACCACGGAAGTTCTAATGTGTACTAAGTGTTGCAGGAAAGTTTTGTGCTTTTGGGGGACCGGATTATCCGCCCCTATCATGGGCCGGATAATTTGGCCAGACCATTTTGGCCAGGACTGGCTCTGCGTGAGCTTCTGTCTGGGGGCGGAATTTCCCCCGGACAGTCCGGCCCTTGGGCAGATTTTCTCCCTGGACCGGATAATCTGGCCCTCATGTTGGGGCGGATAATACGACCCTAGGGGAATTGCCCAAGAGAGCGTCTGTGCGAGCTTCTGTCTTGGGGCGGAATTTCCCCCGGATATTCCATGGCTGGGGCGGATTTTTCTCCAGGCCGGATAATTCGGCCCTCCCCTAGGGCCGGATAATCCGGTCCCTAGGAGAAGGTGTCTGAAGGCGGTTTTTCTGCCGAATAATCCGAGTCTGGGGCGGAGTTTTTCCCTAGGCCGGATAATCCAGCCCTCACTTGGGCTAGATAATCTGGCACCCAAAGGCTCCAACGGCTTAGTTTGGAAAGGGGATATAAAAGCCCCTACTTCCCCATCAAGCAGAACTTTTGATTCATTCGAAAAGTGCCAGATACTTTGCAAGAGCTCTCTCTCTAGATCTGCCACTTCAACCACCCGAAGGCTTCGATCTTTGGTGGAATTTAAGGAGGAGACAATCTTCATCGCCATCACGAATCAAGCACATCAACTCCTCTCCATTCATTTGGATAAATCCCCAATCTAGTATTCTTGCTAATATCTAGATCTTGTATTTTGTTATTGATAACTTGTTCTTGTGGCAACTTGTTGTCATTACGGGAGCCTCCAATTTGGTTGTGGAGTTGTGCCCCGCTAGTTGTGTAAAGGCGTCGGTACCCGCCTCGAAGGGTTCCTATAGTGGAAAGGTGGATCAGGCCTTTGGTGGCGAGATCCATCGGAGAACAGGGTGAGGCCTATTGTGGTGTGGTGGTCTTAGTACCGCCCACCCCTCCAACGCAGATGTACTCCCCTTAACAAGGAAGGAACTGTGGTAAAACAAATCATGTGTCTCCACGTGCTTCACTACGGTTCACTCGTTCCTCTTTCCACTCGCCTCTTACTCGCTAGTAGATAGGTTTGCATATAGGGAAATTCTTCTAAATAGTTATCTAGAGAATTTACCTTTTGTGTTAAGCCTAAAATTGAAAAAGCATTAAAATTTGAAGTAGCACCTATTCACCCCCCCCTCTAGGTGCCCATACGATCCATTTCAAGTACAGAGATGCTGCCAAGTAATATATAGGACTTTGTTGCAAGTATGATAATGGAAGCAGTAGGAAATAAAAATTGATGATCACCTTAGAAAGTGTCTGACTAATGATAGTTTTTCTGCAACCAAAAGCACCAGGATGCATATTCCTCCAAGAACTGAGGGGAACAATGCATCAAGCACACGCTGAAACCATTTCAAAATAGATAAAACTTAGACTTAATTGCATAGGAAGGGAATGAAAAAACATCCGAGAATATTTGGTCATCTCAGTACAGAAATAGTGATAGAAAGATAACACATTTTATTATGGAAATTGAATCTCAAGATAAGTTCTGCACAAAACCTGTCTGGTAAGAAGAGGTTGATACATTGCAAATGTATCTATAATTTTTGATGGTCCATGCTTGGTTTTATCCACTTTCTTGTGTTTTGTTCCAACTTTGGAGTACTTTTCATATGATTTCTTGGACTAACCTATTAACAAGAGCCACAGTGCCAACTGCCTGTTTTCTGCTGTTTTTGGTTCCAGGAAAGTCAGAAAATGAATATTCTCGGAATTGGACGGGACAAAAGCCAAAGTGCATATTTTTCCGGAAGGGATCAAGTGTCAGAATACAAGACGGAGAAGGGCCAGGGAGCCACCACACCACCTAGCCACGCGGCCAGGCCTGGCCCGCGCCAGGGGGTGGTGTGGCCGCTCTCAGCACCCCCTCGGCCTCTCCTTCCGCCTATATATTGCCCTCGGGACGAAACCCTAAGGACCCGACCAAAAATCCACGAAACAGTCTGTAGCTGCCGTCATCTCCATCCCTAGATCGGGAGGGATCTGAAGCTCTTCCCGGCACCCTGCCAGAGAGGGGAATTCACCCTGGAGGCCTTCTTCATCATCATGCAATCCTCCGATGTGATGCGTGAGTAGTTCATCCTTGGACTACGGATCCATGTAGTAGCTAGATGGCTGGTTCTCCTCCTTTGTGCTTTCATGTCTAGATCTTGTGAGCTTCGTTCATGATCAAGATCATCTATTTGTAATTCTGCATGTTGTGTTTGCGGGGATCCGATGGATATTGAGATGCTATTTCAGATTGATTATTGATTCTATCATGTCTTTGTTATTTGTGATCTGGCATGCTTTCCGTTGTTAGTGGCTATCTTGGCCAAGTTGATGCTAGCAACTCCAAGAGTTAGTATTTATGCTCGATAGTGGGTTCATGCCTCCGTAATCGAGGAAGTGATGAAATCTCTAAGGTAGTAGATGTGATGTTGCTACTAGGAGAAAACAACAATCCTTTGTTCATAGAACAATCGTATTGTTTACTTTACATAATTAAATTAAAGCAATAATCTGTTGCTTGCAACATAATACTGGAGGGGGTTCGGATGATAACCTGAAGGTGGATTATTAGTCATAGATGCAGTTGGATGGCGGTCTATGTATAATGTTGTAATGCCCAATCGAATCTCAAAGGAGTCAAGATGATTAGTATATGCATGTATTGCTTTCTCAATGTTTGTCAATTTCCCGGTTGTAATTTGTTCACCCAGCATGTTATCTATCTTAAGGAGAGCCACCTCTAGTGAACTATGGTTCCCGGTCCTTTTCTTTACATACAATCTATAAACTGTTTACTGCTTTGTGTTTACTTTCTACAAACTATTACTTCCTTCCATTCGATACGTTTAATCCTTTGTTTTCAGCAAAACACGGTGAGATTGACAACCTCATCGCAAGTTGGGGACAGAGTTCTGTGGTTGTGTTGTGCAGGTCTCCACGTTGCTACTAGCACCGGTAGTGCGCCCTGCCAAAGCTCAGCTAGCAACACCTTTGGGGTGTTTCCTTGATCCTACTGGTTCGATTAAACCTTGGTTTCATAACTGAGGGAAAACTTGCTGCTATATTCATCGTACCTTCCTCTTGGGGTTCCCAACGAGCTCTACGTCGAAAGTCGAGCGCATCAAGATTTGCTGGCGTTGTTTCCGGGGAGTCAAGGACATCTTCACAAGGGGAGTCCCTCATAACCAATCTCTTTACTTTGTTGTTTTTGTTTTGCTTAGCTTTCTTTTTGCTTTGTTTGCTTGTTTTGTTCTTCAAAAAAAAACACAAAAAAATTAGTTTTCCTAGTTTGCTTTCTTATTGGAAAAACACAAAAAAATTAGTTCCTTTCTTAAGTTGCCTTTATGACTAGCTCTGCTCCAATCACTAATTCATTATGGATAGCTCACTCAGTTTCCTATTTGGGAACAGTTTTATGACTGCTAAGGTAATAGATGAACCACCGCCTGCTAGAACCTCCATGGAAGAAGAAATTGCTGAACCTAAAAGCTCATTAGATGAAAAAGAGGAGGAGAGTGACGGACAAAAGGAGGAAGAATGGATCTACCCATGCCTACCTTCTAATGAGAGTAACTCTTTATCCCTTACATTACTTGATTGTCCCCCATGCTTATCAAAGGAGGGTGAATGTTATGTTTCCGAGGATTCTTTTGAAAATGTTTATAATAAAGCTCTAGTGCTTGTAGGTCATGAAAAGCATGCATTATGTGATAGTTATATTGTTGAGTTTATTCATGAGGCTACTGAAAATTATTATGAGAGAGGAAAATATGGTTGTAGAAGTTTTTATGGTAATGAAACACTTCTCTATGTGCTGAAAGTTTTGAAGTTACTTTTGTTTTATCTTCCTATGTCTGTCACTTTGTTCTTTGTGCATTTATTTGCATACAATATTTCTATGCATAGGAAGTGGGTTAGACTTAAATGTGTTTTGAATTTTCTTCTTGATGCTCTCTTTTACTTCAATTCATGTTTCCTATAAGAGCATCTTCTCAAATTTTCATGCCTAACTTAAAGGCGTTAAAGAAAAGTACTTGTTGAGAGATAACCCAAGAGTTTTAGATAAGTCTTAGAAGTTATTACTTCAGTAATAACCTCTCCTTATCCTTTTTATTTGCCTTTTGTGCCAAGAGTAACCTGTAATGAGAGTGAAGTAATGATTGGGAAAGTTGCTGTCCCGAAACAGATTTTTGTGCTTCACCGTAAAAATTCCTGAGAGAGCTCTGTATGTCGGATTGAACTGTAATTTTTTGTGCTTCTGCCCCAGGTTGTTATCTAACTTCCGTTAGTTCAACACGTTTTTATTTGAGCAACACAAGGTCCCCAAAAAAATTCGTCTTTACCTGCTGGTCTGTTTTGACAGATTTCTGCCATTTTCTGCATTTGCTTCTTGTTAGGTCCTTCTTGAGTTCTTTTGGGGAATTGAGCTTTTTGAGGGAAGTTCTACAGTAGCTAGTGTTCTATTGGAAGTTTATTTGGTGTTAGAACTGAACCTTGAGACTTATTTATCTTAAGTGCACTAATGTTGCTAATGAGATTGTGTGAAGTTTTGTATGAAGGAAATATTTCAGGTGTATGGAAGGAACGAGTAATGAGATAAAGGATGGACTAAAGCTCAAGCTTGGGGATGCCACGCGTGTCACCCTAAGAAATATCCAAGAAGTACAAGCGTCAAAGCTTGGGGATGCCCAAGGCATCCCCCTTCTTCATCAATAAAAATTCCAGGTTTCTTCCAAACGCTTCATTTTTATTGTTTTATGTATAGTTGTGTTTTTCTTAGAGCGTCTTATTTTTCGTTTTTGTTTTGGTTTTTAGTTTGCTTGGTTTGCTTAGTTTTCTGAATAAGTTGGTTGGACCCCCTCTTTCACACTTTGGTTTGCGAATAGTTTGGTTTGGTTTGGAAAAGAGTAGGAAAGTACATACTTATGTGGTAAAAAGAGCTCGTTTTTTGACTGTGGCCTATGCTTTGTCATGCCATGCTTGATATTGTTTTGGCTTTATGCTTAGTATTCTTTGCTGTAGCATGACTTGTTATAAACAATTGAGATTGCTTAATGTGCCTTGGATGAATCATGCGTTGTTTTAGCATATTAAAGCATAGTATAGTGGTATTCTCCTTTGATGCTTTATTTGGGTTGACTTGGCACATGCTCACACCATGTTATGACTATCTCAAGTCACCATAGCCTTTATGATCCTTTATTTTTCAACTTGTAGTATCACTTTATGCTTTGATCAATGATGTTTTGTCGCTCTGCATGATTATGGCCATTATTGCTCTCTTAGTTTGTCGCTCCCAGTCTTTTGCTAGCCTCCACAACCAAGTATGAGTTCCACTCATGCATCCAACTTCCTAAACCAAGTTATTCCAAAGAGTACACCATACCTACCTACTAGCTTATGCTATTCCAAGTATATTCATGCTTTTGTTTACCTTCCTCTTGTTATGAGAAAACTAGTGATTAAAGCTCTCACGAACTTGAAGGCACACTTTACTTTACTTGCCCTTAATAAACTTGAACCATTGTGTCTTCTATGTTGTATATGCTTGCACTTATTTGTTGGGAATTAGTAGAACCATGCTTTCATGGGGAACGCTTTCAACATTGCACTTGGTACTTGTACCTAGTTGATATCATGCTCTTTTGTATATGGATGTCGTCGGTGTGAAATGAAAGGGGAGCTTGTAAGTCCATGGAGTTATGTATTGTGTTAGAGAAACGCGTGGGTCGCTGGTATAATCCATGCTGACATGGTGGAAACCTGCAGCGTATCCATAATGAGCTGTCTATGAAGCATTCTTCTTATAAAAAAAGAGTCCTATATTGAGAAAAAAAAGAGATACTATGAAAAGAGGAAAGAGAGAAAAAAGCACCATATGCCCATGGTAAATAAGAAGAATGCTGAGATGCTCGTTGTCTGCTTGCCTTGTCATTTTGATATGGGGATTCTTCCATATCATCGGGCAAGGGGTACCCCGTTGGCGATTCTCAATGGTACACATGTACTTATGATGACAAGAATTTATCGGTGACTAAACTTGAGTAGCATGAGGAGCGGCCCTCGTATACAAGGGACATGAGATTTCTGACTTATACTTCGTCAAGCATGTACACCATAGATAGTTCACTTTAACCTTAATCACTTCAAGATGCTTATGATAGGGGCAATGAGAGCTGAAAGCTATTAAGTACCATAATTTTTGGAAGCTCTTTATAAGACTTGAATCCCTACTTTCTTTTACAAAAGGCCTTTCTTCCACCATTATATTGAGTCTCCACCTTCTATCTTTATGCACCTACTTTGAGAGCATAGTGGCCATTCTTAGTTCTATGTGCATTGTCCCAAGAGTAGTTGATTGATGCATAACTTGTTATTGCTTGTTTGAAACTTTTGTATCTAGTCACTCTTATGAACTTTGAAGGTGTCCTATGCATTTATATTTGCTACTCTATTGAGGGACAAGCTGAATACTTTTATGCTATGTTTTCTTTATGTGAAACAAACAACGTCTTGCAAAGCTTCTTATTCATGAATCTTTTGTTTGTGCCTTTTCATGTTGCATCATAGTTTCTTTGCTTATTGCTAGAACTTTGTGTTTCATGTTATGATTGAAGTACTATGATCCCAGCTTTGAATGTTTTGCAAATACTTTGATCAAGTCTTTGATGGTGCATGTCACCTCAAAAATTCTTTCTTTTTATCACTTACCTACTCGAGGACGAGCAGGAGTTAAGCCTGGGGATGTTGATACATTGCAAATGTATCTATAATTTTTTATGTTCCATGCTTGGTTTTATCCACTTTCTTGTGTTTTGTTCCAACTTTGGAGTACTTTTCATATGATTTCTTGGACTAACCTATTAACAAGAGCCACAGTGCCAGCTGCCTATTTTCTGCTGTTTTTGGTTTCAGGAAAGTCAGAAAATGAATATTCTTGGAATTGGACGGGACAAAAGCCAAAGTGCCTATTTTTTCGGAAGGGATCAAGTGCGAATCTGAGGCGGAGAAGGGCAGGAGCTACCACCACCAGCAGCGTGGCCAGGCTGGCCGCGCCGAGAGGTGGTGTGGCGCTCGGCACCCTCGGCCTCTCCTTCCGCCTATATATTGCCCTCGGGACGAAAACCCTAAGGACTCGATCAAAATCCACAAAGAGTCAGAGCCACCGTCATCTCCATCCCTAGATCGGGAGGATCTGAGCTCTTCCGGCACTCACGGAGAGGGAATTCACCGAGGCCTTCTTCATCACCATGCAAGCCTCCGGTGTGATGCGTGAGTAGTTCATCCTTGGACTACGGATCCATGTAGTAGCTAGATGGCTGGTTTCTCCTCCTTTGTGCTTTCATGTTTAGATCTTGTGAGCTCCATTCATGATCAAGATCATCTATTTGTAATTCATACATGTTGTGTTTGCGGGGATCCGATGGATATTGAGATGCTATTTCAGATTGGTTACTGATTCTATCATGTCTTTGTTATTTGAGATCTTGCATGCTTTCCGTTGTTAGTAGCTATCTTGGCCAAGTAGATACTAGCAATTCCAAGAGTTAGTATTTATGCTCGATAGTGGGTTCATGCCTCTGTAACTGGGAAGATGTAAATCTCTAAGGTACTAGATGTCTTGTTGCTACTAGGAGAAAACAACAATCCTTTGTTCATAGAACAATCGTATTGTTTACTTTACACGATTAAGTCAGTAAAGCAATAATCTGTTGCTTGCAACTTAATCTTTGGAGGGGGTTCGGATGATAACCTGAAGGTGGATTATTAGTCATAGATGCAGTTGGATGGCGGTCTATGTATTATGTTGTAATGCCCAATCAAGTCTCAAAGGAGTCAAGATGATTAGTATATGCATGTATTGCTTTCTCGGTGTTTGTCAATTGCCCCGCTATAATTTGTTCACCCAGCATGTTATCTATCTAAGGAGAGCCACCTCTAGTGAACTATGGATCCCGGTCCTTTTACTTTACATACAATCTACAATCTTTTACTGCTTTGTGTTTACTTTCTGCAAACTTTTACTTCTTTCCATTCGATATGTTTAATCCTTTGTTTTCCGCAAAACACGGTGAGATTGACAACCTCATCGCAAGTTGGGGACAAAGTTCTGTGGTTGTGTTGTGCAGGTCTCCACGTTGGTACTAGCACCGGTAGTGCATAGCTTAGCTTCAGCTAGTAACACCTTTGGGGTGTTTCCTTGCTCCTACTGGTTTGATTAAACCTTGGTTTCTTAACTGAGGGAAAACTTGTTGCTATATTCATCGTACCTTCCTCTTGGGGTTCCCAACGAGCTCTACGTCGAAAGTCGAGCGCATCAGAGGTGTGTCAGCGACAAGGTTTGACGCCACATGCCTTGATGTATGAATAGGCAATGTCTGCATGTCAATAAGTGAATATTTTAAGTTAGGGATTTATTCCTGAAAGATTTTTAAGAAATAATGTTCATACCTGAAGCATAGTAAATTCCTTTTTCATGCCTTCAAATTTCAACTCTGTGACTGGTATCCTGCAAAATTAGTTCATTAGTGTTTAAGTAAAGTAAGACAACAGTAGTAGAACACACACAAATCAATGGGATTTGGGATGAAGTGATATCATCAGCTCACATGTAGGCTGTATTGGCCAGCTGGAGTAATCTAATTGACTTTCCCCATAGAACCAGAAGGGAAACAAAATATATATTTTTAACAAGCTCATCTATTTCTAAGCTTTCTGACTTTTGGTGGATTTCCCGGTATTGGTGTGAAATTGAGCACCATTTAAAATTTATATGGCATGTGTAGGAAAAATATATAACTTTGTTATTTCATCATGGTTTAGCTTTAGAACTGACAAACGTGCATTGTTTATTGGATGTTGTAGAAAAATGTGGCATTGTATTAAGAGAAAGATAAGTTTCATTCCTGCATAAGAGTGAGGTTTTGCACCTAGCATTCTCAATGTTTTGTGGGATACAAATTGCTTGAGGTTAGTTCGTGTGAAGCAGTAGATATTGGTATCCTCTTGGTCTATGTTCTAAACTAGAACCAGTTTGTTGTGCCCTAGCATTACAGGTAGTGAGGCGTGTCTATATAGATGCACTAATAAATAGATCATCTGCTATAATCGACTCCTCTAGTTGATCATGCAAATGTTTAAGATAGTCGTTGTAAGTAATGGTCACATCTTAATCTTCTTATTAGAGTTTCTCAATTGGGATACTACTTGCTACCCTCTAGAATATTGTGCCATGAAGTGGAGAACCAAACCATGTAGTTTCTCTTTCTTCTTTCCGCTTTTAACAATTAAGGATATTGAGAACTATTTTTCAATGCTTCCATAAAACATGTGAATTTGTATCTAGGTTAGGTCAGTGAGTGCATCTTCATATTTATTTCATCTTCCACCAAGATAACAACCTTATTTTCTCACCTTTGTAGTGTAGAATGTAGGGCCGTATTCTTTTATGATATTTCTGTTGTTTCACAAGACAAGATCCCTACTACCCAAAATAGAGTAATTTTGTTCCACTTGTTTTGTCAAGAACACCGACTCACTTGCCTCTTTGATACAACCATTTTATCTCTATTAGAACTGGTGAAAGAACATTTCATGTTTTCCTGTGTTTTGTGTGTTAGATAACAATACCGTGGAGTTTTCTCTTGTGCGCTAAGTGTGCAGGTGTTTTGAGGGGCCGGATTATCCTCCCCATCAAGGGCCGGATTATCCGGCCTACCTAATTGACCAAAGGCCACCAAGGCGCGTCGCTTAGTGTCCGGTTGGATCTTCTCCCCGAAAATCCGAACTGGGGCGGTTTTTCCTCCCCAGGCCGGATAATCCGGCCTTCACATGGGGCCGGATAATCCGGCCCCTAGAAGGTGATCAAGGGCAGGCTTGGCGCGACACTCAGAGTGGGGGCGGATTATCTGCCGGATAATCCGAGTCTGGGGCGGAGTTTTCCCCAGGCCGGATAATCCGGCCCTCACTTGGGTCGGATAATCCGGCCCCCGAAGGCACCAACGGCTTGGATTTGGAAGGGGGTATAAATATCCCTTCTTCCCCAACAAGCAGAACACTTGATTCACTCGAAATTGTTCAGACACTTTGCAAGAGCTCCCATTCTAGATCTCCCACTTCAACCACCCGAAGGCTTCGATCATTGGGGGAATTGAAGGAGGAGAGAATTGTCATCATCATCACGAATCAAGCGCATCAACTCATCTCCATTCATTTGGAGAAATCCCTGATCTAGTATTCTTCTCAATATCTAGATCTTGTTCTTTGTTATTGATAACTTTTTCTTTGGCAGCATGTTGTCATTATGGGACCTCCAAGTTGATTGTGGAGTTGTGCCCCGCTAGTTGTGTAAAGGCACGGGTACCCGCCTCGAAGGGTTCCTATAGTGGAAAGGTGGATCTGGCCTTTGGTGGCGGGATCCATTGGAGAACAGGGTGAGGCCTATTGTGGCGTGGTGGTCTTAGTATCGCCCACCCCACCAACGCAGACGTACTTCCCTTAACAAGGAAGGAACTGTGGTAAAACAAATCCTATGTCTCCGCGTGCTTCACTATGATTCACTCGTTCCTCTTTCACTCGCTCTTTACTCGCTAGTAGATAGGTTTGCATATAGGGAAATTCCACCTAATAGTTTATCTAGAGAATTTACCCTTTGTGTTAAGCCTAAAATTGAAAAAGCATTAAAATTTGAAGTAGCACCTATTCACCCCCCCTCTAGGTGCCCATACGATCCATTTCAATTGGTATTAGATCCCCGACTCTTTATTCGGGCTTAACCGCCTAAGAGAAGTATGGGTACCAAGGGAGATGGGGATGAGGCTGTGGATAAGGTCACAATGGGTGACCTCAAGACGTTGGAAACAACCTTGTTGAAATCCTTTGAGCCCAAGATGGAGGAGATGAATCAAATGATTGCTCGACTCACATCATCCATAGCCCCATCTCCATCCTCCTCTGAGGCCGCCACACCATCATCCAAGGATAAGGCTAACACCGGATCCAAGGATGATGAAGTGGTAGGTGAAAAACATAATGGTTCCACTTCCAAGAAGGGAAGTGGTAAGGAGGAATATAGTGAGGTTCATCACGTATATTCCCCGGACCCACCTATCCCTCATCCTCATATAAACAATAGGGGTGATCCACCCAATCTTACTGCATCCTCTTTTAATCAATGGCAATTCTTAATGAAGTCTCATGTTTGCAGCTCCTCTATTGAACTTTGGAGGATTATTGAAGAGGGTCTTCATATTGGAGATCATACCAACCTGATAAGAAGATAAGTTGTGGACAGCCAATTGAATGCCACGGCTCTCCACATGATACATCTCGGTGTGGGTCCCAAGGACATGCCCCACGTTGAACATCTCAACACATCTAAAGAA
Source organism: Avena insularis (assembly GCA_023614405.1). NCBI lineage: Eukaryota > Viridiplantae > Streptophyta > Magnoliopsida > Poales > Poaceae > Avena > Avena insularis. The sequence goes on along the minus strand of CM042686.1, from coordinate 241,739,384 downwards.
GCTTGGGATTCCCTCATCGATCTCTTTATTAGGAATGAAAGCATGAGAATAAATAGGTATGATGCCCTTAGTAATGAAGCTGAAGGATTCTACATGTTGGATGGTGAAAACCATGAAGACATGTATAGAAGACTCAAGGGCATTGCAACAACATTTAGAAAGCATGGAGCCACCCACATTGATGATGCATGGATAAAAAGAAAATATGTGAGTGCCTTAATGCCTTTCGAGCCAATGGATTTGAAGAGCTTGCAAGGTAGGCACAACTATCATCAAATGACATCCAATGAAGTCATGCAAGAAATGGCATCATTCAAAGTTGCCGCGAAGAACGCTGAAGATGCCCGTGCTCGTGCCATTGGAATGCAAAAGGGAGTCAATGTTGCTCTAAAGGCTAATGTTGTTGAGCAAGATGAGGATGAAAGAGCTTTTGAGGGGGCCTCCATGGACTGCCCCGATGAAGTCAAACATGCTCATGGTGAGTACATGGCATTTTCCGCAAGGAACTTTTGGAAGGATCCTGCCAAGGCCAAGTCGGAACTCGAGCGCAAGAATGGGTCAAGTGGAAGAAGAGAAAGTGGCCCAAAACTGAGAACATGCTACAATTGTGGAGATAGGCTGCACTTCGTAGCCGAGTGTCCATATGAAAATAGAGAAGACAATGGTGGCAGGCTCATTCTTAAAGAAAAATCCAAGGCACCTAAGAAGAAGCCTTTTATTAAAAAGAATGGCCCCTACAAGAAGCAACCCAAGATCATCTTGGTGGCATAAGAAGAATACTCCTCTGCAAGTGAAGATGAAGAGGATGAAGATAGTTCTCGCGAGGTGGCTGATATAGCCACCACATCGACTCCATCATCTCTCTTCGACTCGCCAAATGAGAACGTCATCAACAACAACGCCACTTGCCTTATGGCAAGAGGGTCCGAGGTATCAAGTTCTAGCTCTTCATTTCCTAAAACTAAGATAAATTTGGATATGGATGATGATGCTAGTCTTAAAATGAAAGAAGAAGTTATTGCTTTGGACAACTTTTTCACTAACCTACAAGGTGAGCACAAACTTCATTTTGATGCTCTTATGAGTCAACTTGCTCAAGCCGAAGATCTTCTTGAAGAAAAGGGCAGAATTGAAAGAGAAAATGCCTTGGAGATAGCTTCTTTGAAGAATGCTTTGGAAGAAGAAGAGGAAGCTCGAGTATCTTTGGAAGAGAGACTCGAATCCATTGAGGAGTCACATGAAGAGGTTGTGACCCATCTCATCAAAGAACGTGACAATGCTCTTGCCAAAGTAAAGAAACTAAAGAGAGAAAAGATTGAATTTGGGGCTGCTCATGCTAGACTCTCGGAGAAGTTTGATAAACTTGACAGTGCTCACAAGGCATTGGAGAGTGATCACTGATGTCTACGCACTTCTATTCTTGTAGACAGTTGTTGGGACTCCAAGTGCAGAGGTTTGTAGAACAGCAGCAAGTTTTCCCTTAAGTGGATCACCCAAGGTTTATCGAACTCAGGGAGGAAGTGGTCAAAGGTATCCCCTCTCAAGCAACCCTGCAATCAAGATACAAGAAGTCTCTTGTGTCCCCAACACACCCAATACACTTGGCAGGTGTATAGGTGCACTAGTTCGGCGAAGAGATAGTGAAATACAAGTGGTATGGATATAAGACAATGGTGCGAGAAAATAGATTGATGGCGTGGAAGAGACTAAAGGCAAACTGAAATAAAGATGGAAGCAAGCAAACATGTAACAGATCTAATTGCAAACGGTGTTTCAGAACTTAGAAACAAGGCCTAGGGATCATACTTTCACTAGTGAACACTCTCATATAAATATATACTTATTTATGATACTACGCTAAACTACTCTCCGGTTGGACACTCTAATCGTTGGTAGGGCTATAACAGCACACCTCAAAGTAAGCCTTTCCCATCTAGAAAACCCCACACTGTCACCTTGAGCACTAGATGGTTCCAACAAACACCACAATTTCATAAAGACATCCAACTCCAAATATAACTCATAACAAGTATTTGTAATCTCTAGCCTAAGTGCCACCATGGTGTGCACGCCGTCACTTTCACACACATGGGGAGAGCAGAGATCTATTAAAGCACTTGAGTAGCAAGGTAGATCTATAGATTACAAGCTCATGATCACAATATGATCATGCATAGAGAGAGAGATGAACACATAGCTACCGGTAGAACCCTTAGTGTCGAGAGAGCACTACTCCCTCCTCATCATGGGAATCAGCAATGGTGATGGAGATGGCGGTGGAGATCGATGGAGATGGCTTCGGGGGCACTTCCCCATCCCGGCAGGGTGCCGGAACAGAGACTTTCTATCCCCCGAATCTCCCCTTTGGTGGCGGCGGCGCTGCGGAACTTTTCGTGGCTCGAGGCTTGATTATTTAGGGTTTTCGTATCGGAGGCTTCTTATAGGCGAAAGGGCAAGGTCGGTGGAGTGCCAGGGGGCCCACACCACCTGGTGGCGCAGCCAGGGCTAGCTCGTGCCACCATATGGTGTGGCCAGGCCCTGGCCCTCCTCCGTCTCTGCTTCTGGCTCCATCAGTCTTCCGGTAAAATAGGAACTTTGGCTTTTGTCCCGTCCAATTCTGAGAATATTCATTTTCTGACTTTCCTGGAACCAAAAACAGCAGAAAACAGGCAACTGGCACTGTGGCATCTTGTAAATAGGTTAGTCCAAGAAATCATATGAAAAGTACTCCAAAGTATGGACAAAACACAAGAAAGTAGATAAAACCAAGCATGGAACATAAAAAATTATAGATACATTTGCAATGTATCAACATCCCCAAGCTTAACTCCTGCTCGTCCTCGAGTAGGTAAGTGATAAAAAGAAAGAATAATTTTTGAGGTGACATGCACCATCAAAGACTTGATCAAAGTATTTATAAAACATTCAAAGTTGGGATCAAAGTACTTCAATCATAACATGAAAGACAAAGTTCTAGCAATAAGCAAAGAAACTATGATGCAACATGAAAAGGTACAAACAAAAGATTCATGAATAACAATGCTTTGTAAGACGTTTGTTTGTTTCACATAAAGAAAACATAGCATACTAGTATTCAGCTTGTCCCTCATAGAGTAGCAAATATAAATGCATAGGACACCTTCAAAGTTCATAAGAGTGACTAGATACAAATAATTTAAAACAAGCAATATCAAGTTATGCATTAATCAACTAGTCTTGGGACAATGCACATAGAACTAAGAATGGCCACTATGCTCTCAAAGTAGGTGCATAAATATAGAAGGGTGAGACACAATATAATGGTGGAAGAAAGGCCTTTTGTAAAAGGAAGTAGGGATTCAAGCCTCATAAAGAGCTTCCAAAAATTATGGTACTTATAGCTTTCAGCTCTCATTGCCCCTATCATAAGCATCTTTAAGGTGATTAAGGTTAAAGTGACACAACTAAGAGGATATGCTTAACAAGTTATAAACCGAAATCTCATGCCCCTTACTTACGAAGACCGATCCTCATGCTACTCAACTTCAGTAACGAGTAAGCTCTTGTCTTTGTAAGTATATGTGTATCATTAAGAACCACCAACGGGGTACCCCTTGCACATGATGCGGGAGCTTTCCCATAATCAAAATGACAAGGCAAGCAGACAATGAGCATCTCAGCAATCTTTTTATTTGCTATTTACATAGGTTTTTATTGAGGATGCTTCATAGAGTGCTCATTATGGTGATGCTGCTAGTTTCCACCATGATTAGGCATGGATTAGGCTAGCGTCCTAGGCGTTTCTCTAACACACATACAAACTCCATGATCTTACAAGTTCCACTTTTATTTCACATCGCCGGGATCCGTAAACAAAAGAACATGATATCAACTAGGTACAAATACCAAGTGCAATGTTGAAAGCATTCCCCATGAAGCATGGTTCTGCTAATTTCAACTTATAAAGCGCAATCATATATGCAACAAGGAAGGACCCAATGGTTCAAGTTTATTAGATACAAAAATTAAAGTGTGCCATCAAGTTCGTGAGAGCTTTAATCACTAGTTTTCTCATAACAAGTTTAATTTGGAAGGTAAAGAAAAGCATGAATATACTTAGAATAGCATAAGCTAGTAGGTAGGTATGGTGGACTCTTTGGAATAACTTGGTTTAGGGAGTTGGATGCATGAGTGGAACTCATACTTGGTTGTGGAGGCTAGCAAAAGACTGGGAGCGACAAACTAAGAGAGCAATAATGGCCATAATCATGCAGAGCGACAAAACATCATTGATCAAAGCATAAAGTGATACTACAAGTTGAAAACTAAAGGATCATAAAGGCTTATGGTGACTTGAGATAGTCATAACATGGTGTGAGCATGTGCCAAGTCAACCCAAATAAAGCATCAAAGGAGAATACCACTAAACTTAGCTTTAATATGCTAAAACAACGCATGATTCATCTAAGGCACATTAAGCAATCTCAATTGTTTATAAAAAGTCATGCTACAGCAAATAATACTAAGCATAAAGCCAAAACAATATCAAGCATGGCATGACAAAGCATAGGCCACAGTCAAAAACGAGCTCTTTTTACCACATAAGCATGAACTTTCCTACTCTTTTCCAAACCAAACCAAACTATTTGCAAACCAATGTATGAAAGAGGGGGTCCAACCAATTTATTCAGAAAACTAAGCAAACAAAAAACCAAAACGAAAACGAAAAATAAGACGCTCCAAGAACAACACAACTGTGCATGAAACAATAAAAATGAAGTGTTTGGAAGAAACCTGAAATTTTTATTGATGAAGAAGGGGATGCCTTGGGCATCCCCAAGCTTTGACGCTTGTACTTCTTGGATATTTCTTGGGGTGACACGCGTGGCATCCCCAAGCTTGAGCTTTAGTCCATTCTTCATCTCATTACTCATTCCTTCCATACACTTGAAATTTTTCCTTCATACAAAACTTCACACAATCTTTATTAGCAACATTAGTGCACTTAAAATAAATAAGTCTTAAGGTTCAGTTCTAACACCAAATAAACTTCCATTAGAACACTAGCTACTGTAGCACTTCCCTAAAAAATCTCAATTTCCTAAAAGAACTCAAAAAGGAAGCAACAAGAAGCAAATGCAGAAAATGGCAGAAATCTGTCAAAACAGACCAGCAGGTAAAGACGAATTTTTTCGAAGACCTTCTGTTGCTCAAATCAAAAAGTGTTGAACTAACTAAAGTTAGATAACAACCTGGGGCAGAAGCACAAAAAATGACAGCTCAATCCGACATACAGAGATCTCTCACGAATGTTTACGGTGAAGCACAAAAATATGTTTCGGGACAGCAACTTTCCCAATCATTACTTCTCTCTCATTAGAGGTTACTCTTGGCACAAAAAGCAAATAAAAAGGATAAGAAGCAGTCATTACTGAAGTAATAACTTCCAAGACTCATCTAAAACTTTTGGGTTATCTCCCAATAAGTACTTTTCTTTAACGTCTTTAAGTTAGACATGATAGTTTGAGAAGATGCTCACATAAGAAATATGAATTGAAGTAAAAGAGAGCATCAAGAAGCAAATTCAAAGCACATTTAAGTCTAACCCACTTCCTATGCATAGGAATTTTGTAAATAAACAAGTCATAAAAGCACAAAGCAACAAGCATAGGAAAGCAAAACAAGTGCAACTTCAAAAATTTCAACATAAAGAGGGGAAACTTAATATTATTGAGATGCATAGAACCATGTTTCCCTCTCTCATAATAACTTTCAGTAGCAACATGAATAAAATTAACAATATAACTATCACACAAAACATTCTTATCATGAGCCACATGCTTAAAAGAATTAATACTCTCCACATAAACATAGTAATTCTTATTAATTGTAGTGGGAGCAAATTCAAAAAAATAGCTATCATTATTATTCTCATCACCATAATCATCAAATATAGGAGGCGTATTATAATCATAATTACTTTCCTCCTCAGTAGTAGGTGGACTGAAGATATCAAATTCATCATTGCAATCATCATATATTGGAGGTGTATTATCATCATAAGCAATGGAATAATTATCTTCCAAAGTGTGTTCATTTGTAAACATATCATCATTGGAAGGATCATGGATAGCACTAATAGTACAACAATTATTAATATCATTATTTTCAGAATTGGTACCAAAGAGATTTTCAATATCAAAAGAAGTGTACTTTTCCCAATCATGATCAATACTATAGGTAACAGGCATAGGAACATCATCGAGTTCAGACTCATCAAAAATTATAATAGGAGCTACATGCTTAGGGGAAAATACCATTTCCTCCCTCCTTTTACTCCTCCTTTTCTTCTTTATCTTCTTCTCTTTAGAAGGGAGAGGCTTGAAAGGAAGCTTCTTCATATACCCTGGTTTATTATTAGAGACAATAAAAGAAACTTTGGAGGATTCCTTCTTTTCGTTAATAAGATCAAAACACATATTAGTCCTATCAGATTTTGGTAAAATCTCATCTTCTATAATATTTTGTATGTAAGTATTTGTGTGACAATTATCAACACAATAAAGATGACAACCATGCAGGGCACTATTCATATCAAAAGCACCCATATCTACCAAAGAGGTTTTTCTTGATAACTCTTCACATCCCAAAAATAATGTAAGTTCATCATGCTGATTAGGAGTGATCATGTCATCACAATACAAACTTGCAGTACTCATTGGATTAGAAGGGCTATTATTATGTCCTGAGCATTGAAAATTGAAATGACCCACTTCAAAGCAAAGTTCACAAATAAAAGGATAAAGGGCACAAACTTTTTTACCAAGATCATTTAAAGCCCTATACCACATTCTAGTTTTTTCATTCATGTGGGTGATACAATATTCTTATTCAATTTGATTATTTTCACAAGGTCTATGTATTCCACAAAATTAACATTCTTATAAGAAATAGTACTTTCAAAGGTTTGAGCATGTTTATTGCTATCATTAATAACAATTTCATTTTCCATGCAAGTGTCTTTAAAAGGCTCATGATACATGTCCCATTTTTCTTTAGGAGCATTAATATGATAAGCAAAGGTTCTAAAACAATCAATAAGAATTTGAGGATCAAGACCATGCTTAGCACTAAGCTCTTGAAAATCAGCAGTTTCAGCGAAAGACTTAATGCAATCATACTCATAGTTTATACCTGGTTCTTTACCTTTGTTGTTATCCCAATCTTCGGTACTGCTTTGAATTGTTTCAAGGAGATCCCACTTAGCTTTGACCTCCTTACTTGTGAAGGATCCCTCTAAACAAGTATCTAGATAGTCCTTGTAATGTCCTGAAAGCCTTGCATAGAAATTGTTAATAACAATATTACTGGGGAGCTCATGAATGGGACATTTGAGCATTAGTGACTTCAATCTCCCCCATGCTTGGGCAATACTTTCTCCATCATAAGGATGAAAATTATAAATGTAATTCCTATCTTTATGAATTTTATGAGGAGGATAAAATTTAGAGTAAAAGAGAGATTCAAGTTCCTTCCACTCCAAATGATGAGAATCATCTAGTAGCTCATACCACTCCTTTGCTTTGCCCTTAAGTGAAATAGGGAATAGCTTCCCCTTAACTTGGTTCATTGAAATACCTGCACACTTGAACAACTCGCATAATTCATGTATAAAGAGTAAATGATCACTAGGATGGACAGTTCCATCTCCAAAATAGCAGTTATTCATAACACGTTCAACAATTTTTATAGGTATTTTAAAAGGGATGCTTTCAGTATGTGGATTTAAAATATCACAAGTACCATTAGAATTACCACATATGGGAGATAAAGTATCATCAGAGCAAATTTTCTTCTTTAAAGCTGGGGAACTAAAAAGATCATTTTCATAAAAACCAACTTCCCCAAGCTTAGACGTTTCCATAGCATTAGTAACAAAGGTGTTCAAAAGATTCATACTAATAACATTGCTATTAGCATGCAAAGAAAGTTCCAAGGTTTTTTTTAATTTTCTTTTCAAAGAATTCGAGTTCTAACTTAGGAAAAAGACTAAAAAGCTCTCTAATTTTTTTGTTGTTTTCCATTAAGCCTATCTAGTGAAAACAAGAAAAAAAGACAAAATTGTAGCATCTAAAGGAAATAATTTCGAGCACTCACACCGGAGGATGTGAGTACCTTTTACCTTACCTCCCCGGCAACGGCGCCAGAAAATAGGCGTTTGCCGTGGGAGGTTCTTCTTCTTTAATCCTCCGGTGTGAATATCTTTTACCTTACCTCCCCGGCAACGGCGCCAGAAAATAGGCGTTTGCCGTGGGAGGTTCTTCTTCTTTAATCCTACAGTGTGAATACCTTTTACCTTACCTCCCCGGCAACGGTGCCAGAAAATAGCTTGATGTCTACGCACTTCTATTCTTGTAGACAGTTGTTGGGCCTCCAAGTGCAGAGGTTTGTAGAACAGCAGCAAGTTTTCCCTTAAGTGGATCACCCAAGGTTTATCGAACTCAGGGAGGAAGTGGTCAAAGGTATCCCCTCTCAAGCAACCCTGCAATCAAGATACAAGAAGTCTCTTGTGTCTCCAACACACCCAATGCACTTGGCAGGTGTATAGGTGCACTAGTTCGGCGAAGAGATAGTGAAATACAAGTGGTATGGATATAAGACAACGGTGCGAGAAAATAGATTGATGGCATGGAAGAGACTAAAGGCAAACTGAAATAAAGATGGAAGCAAGCAAACATGTAATAGATCTAATTGCAAACGGTGTTTCAGCGCTTAGAAACAAGGCCTAGGGATCATACTTTCACTAGTGAACACTCTCATATAAATATATTCTTCTTTATGATACTATGCTGAACTACTCTCCGGTTGGACACTCTAATCGTTGGTAGGGCTATAACAGCACACCTCAATGTAAGCCTTTCCCATCTAGAAAACCCCACACTGTCACCTTGAGCACTAGATGAGTCCAACAAACACCACAATTTCATAAAGACATCCCACTCCAAATATAACTCATAACAAGAATTTGTAATCTCTAGCCTAAGTGCCACCATGGTGTGCACGCTGTCACTTTCACACACATGGGGAGAGCAGAGATCTATTAAAGCACTTGAGTAGCAAGGTAGATCTATAGATTACAAGCTCATGATCACAATATGATCATGCATAGAGAGAGAGATGAACACATAGCTACCGGTAGAACCCTTAGCCTCGAGAGAGAACTACTCCCTCCTCATCATGGGAATCAACAATGGTGATGGAGATGGCGGTGGAGATGGCTTCGGGGGCACTTCCTCGTCTCGGCAGGGTGCCGGAACAGAGACTTTCTGTCCCCGAATCTCCCCTTCGGTGGTGGCGGCGCTGCGGAACTTTTCGTGTCTGGAAGCTTGATTATTTAGTGTTTTCGTATCGGAGGCTTCTTATAGGCAAAAGGGCAAGGTCAGTGGAGTGCCAGGGGGGCCACACCACCTGGTGGCGCAGCCAGGGCTAGCCCGCGCCACCATATGGTGTGGCCAGGCCCTGGCCCTCCTCCGTCTCTGCTTCTGGCTCCGTGAGTCTTCCGGTAAAATAGGAACTTTGGCTTTTGTCCCATCCAATTCTGAGAATATTCATTTTCTGACTTTCCTGGAACCAAACACAGCAGAAAACAGGCAACTGGCACTGTGGCATCTTGTTAATAGGTTAGTCCAAGAAATCATATGAAAAGTACTCCAAAGTGTGGACAAAACACAAGAAAGTAGATAAAACCAAGCATGGAACATCAAAAATTATAGATACATTTGCAATGTATCAATCACTCAACTCTAAACGAGTCTCATGACCAGCTCCAAACTCAATTGAAGAGGTATGATGTGCCAAGCACCTCCACATCATCTTATGGAAAAGAAAAACTTGCAAGAGGTTCTCAACACAAAGGTAAAGAAGTTTTCGATGAGATACTGAGCAAGCAAAGAACAAACAATGGAAAAGAAGGTCTTGGTTATATCCCCAAGACAAAGAACAAGAAAAACAAGAATAAGAAGAAGAAGAAGAGCAAGACTGCTCAACCAAAGACTAGCACCACCACCAATGAAAAGTATAATTATGATGGTTTTGCAGGGGCTAACAATCCTAACTTTGAGTTATATTGCGATCATTATGGTGATGTTTATGCAAGTTATGTAGGTCCCTATGATTGTTATATTCCTTGGTCTATTTGGGTCCCCAAGACCCTTGTCACTAACATGAGAGGACCCATTGAAAAATGGGTACCTAAAACCAGGAAGTAACTTTCTTGCAGGGTTATGCTTCCGGTGGGTCTAAATGGGTACTCGATAGCGGATGCACGAGTCACATGACCGGAAGCAAGGAGATCATCACGGAGATGCGACCAAATCATGATCATATAACCGTCTCCTATGGTGACAAGTCAAAATCTGAGGTATTGGGTCTCGGCAAAGTCGTGGTGGCTCACGATATCTCTCTCGTGAACGTCATGCTTGTTGAGACCCATGGGTACAATTTAATTTCACTTCGCGCCCTTGGTAAGATGGGCTTTGCAGTTTATATTGATGCTGATTTAGTTGTACTCTTGTGGAGCAAGTCTCTAAAAGTCGCTTTCGTGGGATATGTCAAAAATGACCTGTATGTGGTGGACTTTTCGGGGAAAACCACTACAGGCCCGATGTGTCTTTTCAGAAAGGCTGACGCGAGTTGGTTATGGCATCGCCGACTAGCCCACGTCAATATGAGAACTTTGCAAAGTCTCCACAAGGGTGGCCACATCCTTGGACTAAAAGAAAATGTCTCCTTTTCCAAAGATCGTGTTTGCAGGGCATGTGTTGAAGGGAAAATGCATGACTCTCCTCATCGAAGGAAGACTATTATCTCGTCAAAAAGAATCTTAGAGATCCTTCATGTGGACCTCTTCGGACCTCCATCTCATGCAAGCCTCGGTGGGAAGAAATACTGTCTTGTGATAATTGATGATTACTCAAGATACACTTGGGTTTATTTCTTCAAGTTGAAGAGTGAAACTCAACAAACGGTCATCGACTTCGCCAACGAGGTTCAACGTTAACACAACGTCCCTATTCTGGCTATAAGAAGTGATAATGGCTCCGAGTTCAAGAACTACAGCTTAAATGAGTTCCTAAGTGAAGAGGGGATAAGACATCAATATTCCGCTGCGTACACCCCTCAACAAAATGGTGTTGCCGAGAGGAAGACCGGACTCTAATGGATATGGCAAGGTCTATGCTAGCCGAATTCAAGTCTCCTTATAACTTCTGGGCTGAAGCAATCTCTACCGCTTGTCATTCATCCAACTGGTTATACCTCCATAAAATCTTGGACAAGACTCCGTATGAAATACTTACCGGTAACAAGCCAAACATGTCATACTTTCGGGTATTCGGGTGTAAGTGTTTCTTTCTCATCAAGGGAGTTTGTTTATCTAAGTTTGAATCTAAGGCTCTAGAAGGTATTTTTGTTGGTTATGGTGCCGAATCCCACACTTATAGAGTCTACAATAAGCTCTCCGGAACTGTTGTAGAATCTTTTAGTGTGGTGTTCGAAGAAAATGACGGCTCCCATGCAGGGCAAGTTGATGTCTGTGACGCAGATGTTGAAATAACCCAAGATGCCATAAGAAGAATGGGCGTGGGATTTTTCTGCCCCATTGAGGAACCCCTTGTGGCGGATCGAGAAGGACGATGCTCTCCGCATGAAGAGCCCTCATCTACACATACTCAACATGTTCCAACCACGGGAGTAACTTCTACACCATCTCCATCAATTGCGGAAGGTCAAGATGTTCCAGAAAGCTCCAGGCCAGATTATTCGGTTGACACCGGATTATCCGGCCACCCCGCTCCTGATGACCCAACTGCTCCTGATGTTGAAGAAATCGTTGCAAGCTCCAGGCCGGATTTTCTGGCCGGCCCCTCGCTAGATCAAGTAAGTCCCAGGCAGCCTGTTGAAGCTGCTACAAGTTCTCCTAGGCTGGATTATCCGGCCTCACCATCGGCCGGATTATCTGGCCCTGAATCTCCAGTTGTCCAACAGCCTCCTGTTACGGCTGCTGACCTTCCTCAAGGACATGCTTCATCACCTCCTACTTTTGTTAATCCGGATTCTAATCAAGGTCGAGCAAATGATTCCAATGAAGATTCCAGTGATGAAACTATTCCACCAAGAAACAACAAGCTTATTGAACTTCGTCGCAAGGCTCATGCTGATCGGAACCTAGAGCTAAGGGGTCACACTCTCGACAAGGTTGTAGGTGACCTTCGATGAAGGGTTTCTTCAAGAAGGGAATTGGCAAGTTTCAGTGAGCATCAAGCTCACATCTCCATGGTGGAACCCAAGAAAGTATTTGAAGCTCTTGAAGATCCAGACTGGGTTGTTGCTATGCATGAAGAATTGTATAATTTTGAGCGCAACAAAGTTTGGAAACTCATGGCGAATCCCAAGGATTGCCGCAATGTTATCGGCACTAAGTGGATTTTTAAAAAAAAGCAACATGAGAATGGCATTGTCGTGAGGAACAAGGCGAGACTTGTGGCACAAGGCTATTCCCAAGTTGAGGGCATTGACTTCAGCGAGACCTATGCTCCTGTGGCTCGGCTTGAATCCATTTGTATCCTTCTTGCTTATGCTGCCCATAACAATTTTAAATTGCAGCAAATGGACGTCAAGAGTGCTTTTCTTAATGGTCCTCTACATGAGATGGTATATGTAAAGCAACCCCCGGGATTTGAGGATCCTAACTTCCCGAACCATGTCTACAAACTCGATAAGGCACTCTATGGCCTTAAACAAGCCCCACGTGCGTGGTATGAGCACCTTAAAAAGCTTTTGCTAGACCGTGGCTTCAAAGTTGGGCAAATCGATCCCACTCTTTTTACTAAGATGGTTAAGGGGGAGCTCTTCGTATGCCAACTATATGTAGATGATATGATCTTTGGTTCCACTAATAAAGCTTTTAATGATGAATTTTCAAAGCTTATGACTGACAGGTTTGAGATGTCTATGATGGGGGAATTACGGTTCTTTCTTGGATTCGAGATCAAGCAACTTAGACAAGGAACCTTCATCAATCAAGCTAAGTACATCTAAGACATGCTCAAGAGATTCAAGATGACGGATCTTAATGGTGTCGCCACTCCGATGCAAACAAAATGTCAACTTGAACTTAACCCTCATGGTAAAGATGTGGACCAAAAGGTATACCGGTCCATGATCGGCTTTCTTCTTTACCTCTGCGCATCTAGACCCAATATTGTGTTGAATGTGAGGGTGTGTTCAAGGTATCAAGAAGCTCCTAAAGAAAGTCACTTAGTGGCGGTCAAGAGGATCTTTCGATATTTGGTTCATTCCCCTGATTTTGGTTTATGGTATCCCAAGGGCTCCAATTTCTCTCTATGTGGTTATACTGATTCAGATTGGGCTGGTGATAAAGATGATCGGAAATCCACTTCTGGAGCTTTTCAATTTTTGGGAAGATCTCTAGTGTGTTGGTCATCTAAAAAGCAGAATTCTATCTCTCTCTCCACCGTCGAAGCTGAATATGTTGCTGTTGCTAGTGCTTGCACTCAGTTATTGTGGATGATGCAAACTTCAAAGGAATATGGTGTCAATTGTGACAAAGTGCCACTTTATGTGATAATGAAAGTGCAATCAAAATTGCGTACAATCCTGTACAGCACACAAGGACAAAGCATATTGAGATTCGGAATCATTTTATTTGAGACCATGTTGCTCGAGGCGATATTGATCTATCTTTTGTGAGCACGAAGAATCAACTTGCTGATATTTTCACGAAGCCACTTGATGAAGCAAGGTTCTTCTAATTGAAGAATGAGCTAAATATCATTGATTCCAGGAGCTTGTCTTGATTACCCATGCACTCACTCGTACATCTCAGTCTTTTTTGGTCTAGATGTGGGCATGGATATAGGGGGAGTGTAGTCCTAATTAATTGGGCTAACCCTCCCCCCATAATGCCAAAAGCAAGATAAATCATTTCTCTTAATATCATTTTGTGATATGTGAGCTTATTGATGAGTATTGGTTGTGAACCCAAGATATATCTTCGCGGTGTCATACCATACACTCCAACAAGGTGGCTTCGGCCACCGCCCTCTCCCATGAGGTGCATTGGATTTTTGTAGATCTTTTTGGTTGTTTTCGCTCATCTTATGTTCTTATGGGAATCACACACAATTTTGGCTTTTAGTTGATTTGTTCTTGCAATTTTGAGTGTGTAGTACCATCTCAGTTTGGCTCTCTCAATCCTAAGCCTTTCCCTACCCCTAAACCATCTATTCTTGCACACAAGTCCCTTGTACACCTTGTGAGGGTGTTGGTTGGGGACGCCCGGACCTGAATCTGTGTTCAACAAAAATTTAGATTTGTGGCCGGATAATCCGGCCCAAGTATAGGCCGGATAATCTGGCCCTGGGGTATTTCGTCTTTAAGGGTAGGGATCGGGGGAAGGGCTCATAACGAGCAGCACCTCTCCCCCAACCCTCTCCTCCTCCTCAGCCGCCGCCTGCCGTCCCCCACCCTCCCCGGAGCCTCTCCGGCCACCGGATTTTCCGGGCCTCCCCGGATCTTCTTCTCCACGCCTCCGGGTACCTTTTCCTCCGTGTTCTTCCTCCAATGAGTGAGGGTAACTCCCTCTCTCCCCATCTTTGGCTAGATGTGTTTTTTGTTGGGTGGAACATTGTCTAGAAGGATGTTGTTTCGCGTAGAAATCGTAGTCTTGTAGTTTCTAGGCCTGATCTACCTTTTGCATTCAATCTAGGTGAAGTCGAAAATTTCAGCCATGGCCGGATTATCCGCTCCTGGCCAGGCCGGATAATCCGGCCTGACAGAATCAAATCTGGTTCAGTTTCACTATGTTGTGTGCATTAAGTAGATTTGTCTTATGAACTTTTTGACTACTTTTTCCACACTCTCTCCTAGACTTGTGTGTATGCTTATCCCTATGCTATCGCTCTTGTTCTCCTCACAGGTGGTTCTAGTGTTCCCAAGACCTACAAGCGCCATCCTCGTGGTAAATACTTTCGGGACGACGAACATGGTAACTTAGTGGACGAGGTTGAGTTGGGGAGAAGAAAGAACAAAGAGAAGCGCATGGCTGAACAAGCAAAGAGGACTAGAAAGGGGGTGTCCAAAAGGAAGGGCAAACAGCCCAAGATCAACTACAAAGCTTTGGACCCAGTCATTTTTTCCTCTATCCATCACCGTGATTTGTTTGCGGAGTTGCCTCGTGATTCTGAGCTGGGGGATGTTCGCTTTTGGTGTGCTGAACAGAAAGGTATTTTTGAAGATGTGTATGCCAGGCTGAACATTAGGCCTATGCACCCGCTGGTTCTTGCTGAGGCTTTGGAGAAGCCCCACCTTGTGGATGCCATGTATGTGGCTGAGCAGATGGGGCTGCACCATCTCATGGCTCTCCAGTGCTCATATGACTCTGAGGTGGTGAAGCAGTTCTTTTCCACTTTGGTTATTTGTGGTGATGAGCATCGCACTATGAAGTGGATGACTCATGACAGGCCTATGACTACTGATTTCTGTGTGTTTGCTGAGGTTTTTGGATACTCTTTCCGCACCAGGGATAGGGCCAGTGGCCATCGCATCATCACCCAGCTGAAGCCCAACAAAGATGCAACTCTCTCTCCTTGCACAATGGACAATGGCATTGTGGGCACTCTTGCTGGTCTTGCTCCTATCTATGCTGCCTTAGCGGGCCTCTTCCGTGATTCCACCACTCCGAGTGGAGGCAACAATGATAGCATATGTGGTCACCTTGTCTAGCTCCTTGCCTTCTCTCATGAGGTTGCCTCGTGCGAGGATGAGTCCATGCAGTACAAGCTGGATGTGATGGACTTCATCTACCATGAATTGACGGATGCAATGTTCAACCGTCTGTCCATTCCTTATGCTCCCTACATTATGATGCTCATCAGGCACCTGCTTCCCTCTGAAGATTTCAACATTGATGTTGTGCATAAGGCAAAGAAGATATACACCAAGGTTCGGAAGACCTCTCACCCCTCTTCTGCTCCTGAGGGTCTCATGAGGGATGCTCGCAGGTCTCCAGTGCCCCCTGTTGCTCGTGAGATCAAGCAGCTGAACTGGTTCCAGCGGCACATCCTTTGCATGGGCGTGGACACACGCAAGGGCTAATACGAGGCGTACAAGCAGCGCAATGAGTTGGCTCACTCTCAGCAGCTCATCCTTCACCATGTGTCCGGTGCTTCTAGTGATCCCCTGGCTCCTACCCCTCCCACACCATATGCCCGGTGGAACTCTTCCTCTGGGATGAACTATGGAGAGCTGGAGCATCACTTGTTCCCCTCTGCGGCCACTGCTGATGATGAGGATGATGACACCGAGGAGCTTGAAGATGAGGACGAGGATGGGAACGAGGACGAGGACGAGGATGAGGACTACGAGTAATACCTTGGGGCGCTAGCATCGCTCTTCTTCCTTTTTGGTGTCTCGATGCCAAAGGGGGAGAAGTAGTTCTATTAGGTCTTCGAGGATTTGCATGGGTCGGGCACAAGGATTTGCACTTTTTCCTATTCGTCTTTTTCTCGCTTGTGCCCATTTAGCGTTGAACTTTAATTTGTGCTTGTGGTTTGTGTGAGACTCTGTGACGGTGGTTGTCTGGATTTATCTCATGGATTATGCTTATGGATTCATCTATTCATATCCTATTATGTTGGGAATCTTTATCGAGGAAGGCGCTTATATTGGTTATCACGTTGATAATTATGGCTATTTCAAGGACGCCTCTCTCCCTATCACGGTGGTATGATTATGTTGTTCTTATGTCAATGGAATAGATTCACACCTATTTGTGTGCATTTGTATTCAAATGCAAATTTCTAATATGCACACATTGAGGGGGAGTCTCTTCCATGTTTTTTTGTTGGTGGTCATGTGATCCTTCCCTGCAAATCCTAGTATTGTCATCTAACACCAAAAAGGCGGAAATTGAAAGAACATTTCATGTTTTCCTGTGTTTTGTGTGTTAGATAACAATACCGTGGAGTTTTCTCATGTGCGCTAAGTGTGCAGGTGTTTTGAGGGGCCGGATTAACCGCCCCACCAAGGGTCGGATAATCCAGCCTACCTAATCGACTAAAGGCCACCAAGGCGCGTCGCTCAGTGTCCGGTCAAATTTTCTCCCAGAAAATCTGAACTAGGGCGGTTTTTTCTCCCCAGGCCAGATAATCCGGCCTTCACATGGGGCCGGATAATCTGGCCCCCAGAAGGTGATCAAGGGCAGGCTCGGCGCGACACTCAGAGTGGGGGCAGATTATCTGCCGGATAATTCGAGTCTGGGGCGGAGTTTTCCCTAGGCCGGATAATCCGGCCCCCGAAGGCACCAACAACTTGGATTTGGAAGGGGGTATAAATATCCCTTCTTCCCCAATGAGCAGAACTCTTGATTCACTCGAAATTCTTTAGACACTTTGCAAGAGCTCCCATTCTAGATCTCCCACTTCAACCACCCGAAGGCTTCGATCTTTGGGGGAATTGAAGGAGGAGAGAATCATCATCATCACGAATCAAGCGCATCAACTCCTCTCCATTCATTTGGAGAAATCCCTGATCTAGTATTCTTGTCAATATCTAGATCTTTTTCTTTGTTATTGATAACTTGTTCTTTGGCATCTTGTTGTCATTACGGGAGCCTCCAAGTTGATTGTGGAGTTGTGCCCCGCTAGTTGTGTAAAGGCACCGGTACCCGCCTCGAAGGATTCCTATAGTGGAAAGGTGGATCTGGTCTTTGGTGGCGGGATCCATCAGAGAACAGGGTGATGCCTATTGTGGCGTGGTGGTCTTAGTACCGCCCACCCCTCCAACGCAGGCGTACTTCCCTTAACAAGGAAGGAACTGCGGTAAAACAAATCCTGTTTCTCCGTGTGCTTCACTACGGTTCACCCGTTCCTCTTTCACTCGCTCTTTACTCGCTAGTAGATAGGTTTGCATATAGGGAAATTCCACCTAATAGTTTATCTAGAGATTTTAGCCTTTGTGTTACGCCTAAAATTGAAAAAGTATTAAAATTTGAAGTAGCACCTATTCACCCCCCCCCCCCTTCTAGGTGCCCATACGATCCATTTCAACTAGGGAAACACTCTTACAGTTAAAGAGTGACACACATCTTTCTATACTTTCGCAGTTTTCAAAAGCGACCTTAGTTTACCATTGATTATGGCTCTGCAGTTACCAAATCTTAGTATGTGTTATGATCATGGCTTAATCTATTATAATATCATATGTGTGGTTAGTCCAGCAACATCATCATTGACTGTATTTTCTAGTTTTCTTAGTATTCATCTTTTTTATTGATATAGTTCCTCTCTATTTGCCCTCTCCCTGTGTTACGGTGCTGAGTTTATCAGTTCCATAGTCATGTATTGATTTTGTTAATTACTACGCGTGTTGAAAGTTGGTTCTGATATAATTTTTATTTATTTCAGAAATTTAAATTTGACTTTGATGTAGTAGATAAGACCATTGCAGATATTAATAGGAGTGTCATGGGAATTCCTAATCTTCAAGTTTGGACATTGTGTTAATCAACAACTGAGGAACTCTTACATCATCTGTCATTGATCTTAGTTTGTATCTGTAACTGAATGTAAAACCCAAGGATGTACGTGGTTATGATTTTCATCAGCAGATAAAATCGAATGTGCAACTACTATAGTGGTGTCTCTCGCGTCACACATGTTCTCTATGTTTTTATGTTGTTCCTCACCATGATAATTCTTCTGTGTATCCAATTCATGTACAAATCGAGGAAACACAAAATGCACACTCAGTTTTTGTCTATTCAGTAAAATGAACATATAGTTGTTTATTCTCATTTAGATCTTTACAAGATCGTTTACCAAGTGTTGTGTGTCTACACTTACCTCTTAATCATAATTGATTTTCATACATGGTTAATATAACGGTTTCCAAACCGTTTACAAATGTGAGAGTCAGAAACGTGTTGTACGAGATAGAAACCGGTGCGAGAGCCACGGAGTCTGGTCTGTCCATTGATGTATCCAAAGGTATAATAGGCGCAAGTCCTGACCGGCCTCACAGTGATTAGCGCATGTGAGCCATCTGATCGTCCTCCCAGGACGGTCTAGTCCGTCCATTGATGATTTGTCTCTTTTGCCTTTGGACCGTTATTTGTTAGGTGTGTTTTAGCTTTTGTATCCAGACCCACTTCTCTCTGCCTGGCTTTGACCCATAAAAAAATACCCGGTCTGGGCCCACTAGTCAGCCTCACTCGTAATGTTTTAGGGGCATTTTTTTCGGGTACCCCGGGTCTGGAGGGGCAAAGGCACCGTGCTAACCTGCCCCTAAAACAAAGTCATTGGGTACCCTAACCTTCTCCTCCACGCGACCTCCTCCTCCACACCCTTGTTGTCGTCGCCGCCGCCGCCACCCCGCCGCCGCCGCCACCCCGCCGCGTCGCATCCCTCCTCCTCCTTCCCTGCGGTGAGCCACCGCCGCGCCATAGGAGAACAGCGTCAGGGGTAGACCACCTCCTTCCACACCCGCACCCTCCTTCTCCTTGATTTCCTTTGCTCCCAACGAGTCCCCTCCTCTCTACCTCCTTATCGCGTGTCCCTGCCTACGATGAGGGACGCGAGTTGGGCATGCTCCTGGCCGAGCCGCCAGCGGCGAGTCGCTTGGACCCGCGAACAGCAGTAGCGAGAGCATCAACAACGCGGGTAGCAGCATCAGCTTGCTTGCACTGTCTGGTTGTGATTTAGGATGGGGAAAGCTGGGGACAGGAAGAGCAGCTCACAATGGAAACTGCTGCCCACCAATCCCCTCACGAGCATACCAATCCCCGCATCGTCCTCCTCCACAAATCCCCTCCTGCTGCACCCTCGTCTCCAAGCTCTCCCATCAGGCTCCCATGGAGGCATACAACGGCAAGGGACTACCATGTCCACACTTGGAACAAAGGTTCCCAGGATCTTCTCTCTCTCCCAAATCATGTATGTTTGTGCAGATTCTCTCTCTCTCTATATATATATATATGCCTACAAGGTGTTTGACAAAATTCTAAGCAAGATATTCTTATATTTTATTCCATAGTCTTCTAATTTTTTGGTTGAGCAAAGATACAGAATCAAAACTGAGTTGTTTGGTGGACCAATTTAAAATCTGATTAGCACTTGTATGGACCTATATTGTGATTCCGATTTTAGTTGGAATAGAGTATAACATCACTCCATTAAGATATTTGGGAAGTTTTCAGTTCTAGAATTTTATTTTTTTAGTCTTGATCTATCTAATGGTCTTCTAGAGAGGAGGACAACAATTTAACCTTTATTTCGATTTACATTTTTGGCATTTTATTTTGTAGGCATCATACAGTCCGCTATGTAAATAAATCCCTCCCAGACTGAGCTACTCCTCGACCCGCCGTCTCGACCATGCGTCATCGCCATCGACGCTGCCTCGCATCGTCTCGCCGTCGCCCGTAGCAATGCCGCCTCAAGACGTCAATGTTGCTGCCGTCAAGAGCGGCGACAACGCCTCCAGCTCCTGCACGGCTGCGCTCCATCACCGGGAGAAGTCCTAGCTAACACGCCGTTCACCCTCGCAACCTCTCGTGCGTAGCTCCTCGTCTCCCCTCAGATGTGCTCTGCCCGGCCTCTCCTCTATCTCCGTCCATCTTCGCCGTGCAGGTGGCAAGTGGAGGGCAGTGATGGTGGCAGACAGAGCTCCTCCTCTAGAGCTATAGGTATCTCTCTCCATTAGCAGCTCTTGATCCTCTCAAACTTCCCTTCTCCTAGGGACATTTGGTCTCTGAATTTGCTTCTATGTATTTTTGTGTAGACTTCAAACAACAGAAATTGCTCTAATTTATTCAGAATATTAGCACAAGTTTATTTGTATCTGCTATGTTAGTTATCTCTAGACAAAACAGCATGTTCTCCTCATTTTCTGTTGCTTCTTGATGAGTAGAACACCTTTATTTTTCTACCAGTTTGATGTGGTATACTGAGTATAAATAGCAATTCACCTTACTAGCTTATGCAGGGACTAGATGGAGCCATTAAATTTTGACACCAAGCTAATGTGGGTGTTTGATGTCTACGCACTACTATTTTTGTAGACAATTGTTGGGCCTCCAAGTGCAGATGTTTGTAGAATAGCAGCAAGTTTTTCCTTAAGTGGATTACCCAAGGTTTATCGAACTCAGGGAGGAAGTGGTCAAAGGTATCCCCTCTCAAGCAACCCTGCAATCAAGATACAAGAAGTCTCTTGTGTCCCCAACACACCCAATACACTTGGCAGGTGTATAGGTGCACTAGTTCGGTGAAGAGATAGTGAAATACAAGTGGTATGGATATAAGACAATGGTGCGAGAAAATAGATTGATGGCGTGGAAGAGACTAAAGGCAAACTGAAATAAAGATGGAAGCAAGCAAACATGTAACAGATCTAATTGCAAACGGTGTTTCAATGTTTAGAAACAAGACCTAGGGATCATACTTTCACTAGTGAACACTCTCATATAAATATATTCTTCTTTATGATACTATGCTGAACTACTCTCCGGTTGGACACTCTAATCAATGGTAGGGCTATAACAGCACACCTCAAAGTTCGCTTTCCGCATCTAGATAACCCCACACTATCACCTTGAGCACTAGATGGCTCCAACAAACACCACAATTTCATAAAGACATCCAACTCCAAATATAACTCATAACAAGTATTTGTAATCTCTAGCCTAAGTGCCACCATGGTGTGCACACTGTCAACTTCACACACATGGGGAGAGCAGAGATCTATTAAAGCACTTGAGTAGCAAGGTAGATCTACTTGATTACAAAGATCATGATCACAATATGATCACGCATAGAGAGAGAGATGAACACATAGCTACCGGTAGAACCCTTAGCCTCAAGAGAGAACTACTCCCTCCTCATCATGGGAATTAGCAATGGTGATGGAGATGGTGGTGGAGATCGATGGAGATGGCTCTAGGGGCACTTCCCCGTCCGGGCAGGGTGCCGAGAGACTTCGTCCCCGAATCTCCCTTCGGTGGCAAGGCTGTGGAACTTTTCATGGCTGGAGGCTTGATGATTTAGGGTTTTTGCATTGGGAGGCATCTTATAGGCGAAGAGGCAAGGTCGGTGGGCGGCCAGGGGGCCCACACCATGCCCTAGCGCGGCCTGGGGGACCCGTGCCTAGGGTGGTTTGGCCACCCTGTGGCCCCCCTTCGTCTCTCCTTCTGGCTCCGTGAGTCTTCCGGTATAATATCGACTTTGGCTTTTGTCCGGTCCAATTCCGAGAATACTGATTTTCTGACTTTCCTAGAACCAAAAACAGCAAAAAACAGGCAACTAGCACTGTGGCTCTTGTTAATAGGTTAGTCTAAGAAATCATATGAAAAGTACTCCAAAGTGTGGACAAAACATAAGAAAGTAGATAAAACCAAGCATGGAACATCAAAAATTATGGATACGTTAGCAACATATCAACATCCCCAAGCTTAACTCCTGCTCGTCCTCGAGTAGGTAAGTGATAAAAAGAAAGAATAATTTTTGAGGTAACATGCACCATCATAAACTTGATCAAAGTATTTGTAAAACATTGATAGCTGGGATCATAGTACTTCAATCATAACATGAAAGACAAAGTTCTAACAATAAGACAAAGTAACTATTGTTGCAACATGAAAAGGCACAAACAAAGGATTCTTGAATAACAATGCTTTGAAATACGTTTGTTTGTTTCACATAAAGAAAATATAGCATAGTGGCATTCAGCTTGTCCCTCATAGAGTAGCAAACATAGATGCATAGGACACCTTCAAAGTTCATAAGAGTGACTAGATACAAATAGTTTAAGAACAAGCAATATCAAAATTATGCATCAATCAACAAGTCTTAGGACAATGCACATAGAACTAAGAATGGCCACTATGCTCTCTCAATAGGTGCATAAAGATAGAAGGTGGAGACTCAACATAAAAGTAAAAGAAAGGCCTTCATAAAAGGAAGCAGGGATTCAAGTTTCATAAAGAGCTTACAAAAATTATGGTACTTATTAGCTTTCATCTCTCATTGCCCCTATCATAAGCATCTTTAGGTGATTAAGGTTAAAGTGACACAACTAAGAGGATATGCTTGACAAGTTATAATCTGAAATCTCATGCCCCTTACTTACGAAGACCGAACCTCATGCTACTCAACTTCAGTCACAAGAAAGCCCTTGTCATTGTAAGTACATATGTATCATAGAGAACCGCCAAAGTTGGTACCCCTTGCACATGATACAGGATCTATCCCATAATCAAAATGACAAGGCAAGCAGACAATAAGCATCTTAGCAATCTTTTTATTTTCTATTTGGATAGGTTTTTATTGAGGATGCTTCATAGAGTGCTCATTATGGTTATGCTGCAAGTTTCCACCATGATTAGGCATGGCTTAGGCTAGCGGCCCAGGCGTTTCTCTAACACAAATACAAACTCCATGATCTTACAAGTTCCCCTTTTATTTCACACCGCCGGGACCCATAAGCAAAAGAACATGATATCAACGGGGTACAAAGTACAAGTGCAATGTTGAAAGCGTTTCCAATGATACATGGTTCTGCTAACTTCAACTTATAAACCACAAGCATATACGCAACAAAGATGGATGCAATGGTTAAAGTTTATTAACTGCAAGAAAGTAAAGTGTGCCATCAAGTTCGTGAGAGCTTTAATCACTAATTTTCACATAACAAGTTTAATTCGGAAGGTAGATAAAAACATGAATATACTTGGAATAGCAAATGCTAATAGGTAGGTATGGTGGACTCTTTGGAATAACTTGGTTTTAGCAGTTGGATGCATGATTGGAACTCACACTTGGTTATGGAGGCTAGCAAAAGACTGGGAGCGACCAACTAAGAGAGCAATAATGGCCATAATCATGCAGAGCGACAAAACATCATTAATCAAAGCATAAAGTGATATTACAAGTTGAAAACTAAAGGATCATAAAGGCTTATGGTGACTTGGGATAGTCATAACATGGTGTGAGCATGTGCCAAGTCAACCCAAATAAAGCATCAAAGGAGAATACCACAATACTATGCTTTAATATGCTAAAACAACGCATGATTCTTCCAAGGCACATTAAGCAATCTCAATTGTTTTTAAAATGTCATGCTACAGCAAAGAATACTAAGCATAAAGCCAAAACAATATCAAGCATGGCATGACAAAGCATAGGCTACAGTCAAAAACAAGCTCTCTTTACCACTTAAGCATGAACTTTTCCTACTCTTTTCCAATCCAAACCAAACTATTTGAAAACCAATGCATGAAAGAGGGGGTCCAACCAATTTATTCAAGCAAACTAAGAAAACCAAGCAAACGAAGCAAACGAAAACCAAAAACAAAAACGAAGATGCTCCAAGAACAACAGAACTATGCATGAAACAATAAAAATGAAGTGTTTGGAAGAAACCTGAGATTTTTATTGATGAAGAAGGGGATGCCTTGGGCATCCCCAAGCTTTGACGCTTGTACTTCTTGGATATTTCTTGGGGTGACACGGGTGGCATCCCCAAGCTTGAGATTTAGTCCATTCTTCATCTCATTACACCATTCTCTCCATACACCTGAAATTTTTCCTTCATACAAAACTTCACACAATCTTTATTAGCAACATTAGTGCACTCAAGATAATAAGTCTTTAGGTTCAGTTTCAACACCAATAAAACTTCCATTAAAACACAAGATATTGTAGCACTTCCCTCAAAAATCTCAATTCCCCAAAAGAACTCAAAAAGGAACCAACAAGAAGCAAATGCAAATAATGGCAGAAATCTGTCAAAACAGACCAGCAGGTAAAAACCAATTTTTTAGAAAACCTTATGTTGCTCAAATCAAAAAAATGTTGAACTAACGGAAGTTAGATAACAACCTGGGGCATAAGCACAAAAATTCACGCCTCAAAACGACGTCAAGATATTTTACACGAATTTTTACGGTAAAGCACAGAAATCTGTTTCGAGACAGCAACTTTCCCAATCATTACTTCTCTCTCATTATAGATTGTTCTTGGCACAAAAAGAAAATAAAAAGGATAAGGAGCGGTTATTACAGAGGTAATAACTTCCAAGACTCATCTAAAACTTTTGGGTTATCTCCCAATAAGTACTTTTTCTTTAACACCTTTAAGTTAGGCATGATAATTTTAGAAGATGCTCACATAAGGAATATGAATTGAAGTAAAAGAGAGCATCAAGAAGCAAATTTAAAACACATTTAAGTCTAACCCACTTCCTATGCAAAATAATCTTGTAAAGAAACAAACTCATGAAAGCACAAAGCAACAAGCATAGGAAAGCAAAACAAGTGCAACTTCAAAATTTTCAACATAAAGAGGGGAAACTTAATATTGTTGAGACACATAAAACCATGTTTCCCTTTCTCATAATAACTTTCAATAGCATCAAGAATAAAATTAACAATATAACTATCACATAAAACATTCTTATCATGAGCCACATGCATATAATAATTATTACTCTCCACATAAGCATAGTCATTCTTATTAATTGTAGTGGGAGCAAATTCAACAAAATAGCTATCATTATTATTCTCATCACCATAATCATCAAATATAGGAGGCATATTATAATCATAATTAATTTTCTCCTCAATAGTAGGTGGACTGAAAATATCATATTCATCATTGTAATCATCATATATTGGAGGTTTGGTATCATCATAAGCAATAGAATAGCTATCTTCCAAAGTTGGGGAACTAAAAAGATCATTTTCATAAAAACTAGCTTCCCCAAGATTAGACTTTTCCATAGCATTAGCAATAATGGTGTCCAAAGAATTCATACTAACAACATTGATATTAGCATGCAAATAAAGTTCCATAGGTTTTTTAATTTTCTCTTCAAACACTTCATGTCCTAACTCAAGATAAATACTATAAAGCTCTCTAATTTTGTTGTTGTTTTCCATTAAGCCTAACTAGTGAAAACAAGAAACAAAAAGACAAAATTGCAGAATCTAAAGGAAATAACTTCGAGCACTCACACCGAAGGATGTGAGTACCTTTTACCTTACCTCCCCGGCAACGGCACCAGAAAATAGCTTGGTGTCTACGCACTTCTATTCTTGTAGATAGTTGTTGGGCCTCCAAGTGTAGAGATTTGTAGAACAGCAGCAAGTTTTCCCTTAAGTGGATTACCCAAGGTTTATCGAACTCAGGAAGGAAGTGGTCAAAGGTATCCCCTCTCAAGCAACCCTGCAATCAAAATACAAGAAGTCTCTTGTGTCCCCAACACACCCAATACACTTTTCAGGCGTATAGGTGCACTAGTTCGGCGAAGAGATAGTAAAATACAAGTGGTATGGATATAATACAACGGTGCTAGAAAATAACTTGATGGCGTGGAAGAGACTAAAGGAAAACTGAAATAAAGATGGCAGCAAGCAAACATGTAACAAATCTAGTTACAAACGGTGTTTCAATGTTTAGAAACAAGGCCTACGGATCATACTTTCACTAGTGAATACTCTCATATAAATATATTCTTCTTTATGATACTACGTTGAACTACTCTCCGGTTGGACACTCTAATCAATGGTAGGGCTATCACAACACACCTCAAAGTTCACTTTCCGCATCTAGATAACCCCACACTGTCACCTTGAGCACTAGATGGTTCCAACAAACAACACAATTTCATAAAGACATCCAAATCCAAATATAACTCATAACAAGTATTTGTAATCTCTAGCCTAAGTGCCACCATGGTGTGCACACTGTCAACTTCACACACATGGGGAGAGCAGAGATCTATTAAAGCACTTGAGTAGCAAGGTAGATCTACTTGATTACAAAGATCATGATCACAATATGATCACGCATAGAGAGAGAGATGAACACATAGCTATCGGTAGAACCCTTATCCTCGAGAGAGAGAACTACTCCCTCCTCATCATGGTAATCATTAATGGTGATGGAGATGGTGGTGGAGATCGATGGAGATGGCTCCGGGGCACTTCTCCATCCCGGCAGGGTGCCGGAACAGAGACTTTCTGTCCCCCGAATCTCCCCTTCAGTGGCGGCGGCGTTGTGGAACTTTTCGTGGCTAGAGGCTTGATGATTTAGGGTTTTTGCATTGGGAGGCATCTTATAGGCGAAGGGGCAAGGTCGGTGGGCGGCCAGGGGGCCCACACCATGCCCTGGCGCGGCCTGGGGGGACCCGCGCCTAGGGGTGGTTTGGCTACCCTGTGGCCCCCCTTCGTCTCTCCTTCTGGCTCCGTGAGTCTTCCGGTAAAATATCAACTTTGCCTTTTGTCTGGTCCAATTTCGAGAATATTGATTTTTTGACTTTCCTGAAACAAAAACAGCAGAAAACAGGCAACTGGCACTGTGGCTCTTGTTAATAGGTTAGTCCAAGAAATCATATGAAAAGTACTCCAAAGTATGGACAAAACATAAGAAAGTAGATAAAACCAAGCATGGAACATCAAAAATTATGGATATGTTAGCAACGTATCAGTGTTCCTCCTCAACTCTGTCGAAGATTACATCTTCCGGTACCTTATCGAGTTGTGGCACCATCTCCTCAACTCTTGCGAGCCAATGGTGATGAGCTCCACCACTGACCATCGTTGATAGGCCCGTGGCTGCCAGGCGAGCAAGCACTATGTCCACGTTTTTATTCTCCTCAATGAAGCATAAGAATTGTAATGGTTTGAGTCTCTTCTTGCAGTGCGGACACAGAAGATGGTATGGACCAGATCCTAGCTAGATTTTCTTTGTGGTGCTGGTGGTAGCTAGCTTACCTTTTTTCTACTTTGGCAATTTCTAGACCGGTGCCTCCATTAAAAAGCTTCTTTTTCCTATAGAAATTATCAAGCTCGCTTGTTGATAGGCATTTTAAACTGTGGTGAACAAATAACTATCAACAATAGTGTTCCATACAGTTTATTTGTGGCATGATGCTATATATATGAACTTTGGATGGAATAGTTTCATTTAAATTTCACCATCATCTTGTAATTTTAGAGGCTTGTCAGCAAATGAGTTGTTTTTTCCCGCGAGGTCGTATATTGTTGCATGGGTATAATATTGTGATAGTTTATTGTTTTCTAGCATATATGCATTACACTTTTACTTCAGTAGAAGATAGTGTCAATTTGGTCTCCCGATATTCAAATCCAACAAGATTTCTATGTATTTTCTCCCAAAGGATCTAATATGCTTTGCTTGATTTCTTGAAGCTTATGTCCTTTCATCAATTTCCCTTCCTTTGGTATATTAGAAATAGAGTATAGACGATGTTGATGTCGTCAAGAGTGGCGACAATGCCTCCAGCTCCTTCACAGTTGTGCTCCATTGTCGGGAGAAGCCCTAGCTAACACCCCGTTCGCCCTCGCAACCCCTCACACGCAGCTCCTCCTCTCCCCTCAGATGTGCTCTGTCCGACCTCTCCTCCATCTCCGTCCATCTTCACCGTGCAGGCGGCAAGTGGAGGGCAGCGACGGTGGTAGACAGAGCTCCTCCTCTAGCGCTACAGGTATCTCTCTCCATTAGCAGCTCTTGATCCTCTTAAACTTCCCTTCTCCTAGGGACATTTGGTCTCTGAATTTGCTTCTATGTATTTTTGTGTAGACTTCAAACAACAGAAATTGTTTCTCGTGTCTCTAATTTGTTCAGAATATTAGCACAAGTTTATTTGCATCTTCTATGTTAGTTTTTTCTAGACAAAACTGCATGTTCTCCTCATTTTCTGTTGCTTCTTGATGAGTAGAACACCTTTATTTTTCTACCAGTCCGATGTGGTATAGTGAGTATAAACAGCAATTCACCTGACTAGCTGATGCAGGGACTAGATGGAGCCACTGAATTTTGACACCAAGCTAATGTGGGTGTTCCTCCTCAACTCTGTCGAAGATTACATCTTCCGGTACCTTATCGAGCTGTGGCGCCATCTCCTCGGCTCTTGCGAGCCAATGGTGATGAGCTCCACCACTGACTATAGTTGATAGGCCCGTGGCTGCCAGGCGAGCAAGCACTATGTCCACGTTTTTATTCTCTCCAATGAAGCATAAGAACTGTGATGGTTTAAGTCTCTTCTTGCAGCCCGGACACAGAAGAAGGTATGGACCAGATCCTAGCTAGATTTTCTTTGTGGTGCTGGTGCTAGCTAGCTTACCTTTTTTCTACTTTGGCAATTTCTAGACCGGTGCCTGCATTAGAAAGCTTCTTTTTCCTATAGAAATTATCAAGCTCGCTTGCTGATAGGCATTTCAAACTGTGGTGAACAAATAACTATCAACAATAGTGTTCCATACAGTATATTTGTGGCATGATGCTATATATATGAACTTTGGATGGAATAGTTTCTTTTAAATTTCACCATCGTCTTGTAATTTTAGAGGATTGTCAGCAAATGAGTTGTTTTTTTCCCGCGAGGTCGTATATTGTTGCATGGGTATAATATTGTGACAGACAGTTTATTGTTTTGTAGCATATATGCATTACACTTTTACTTCAGTAGAAGATAGTGTCAATTTGGTCTCCCGATATTCAGATCCAAGATTTCTATGTATTTTCTCCCAAAGGATCTAATGTGCTTTGCTTGATTTCTTGAAGCTTATGTCCTTTCATCAATTTCCCTTCTTTGGTATATTAGAAATAGAGTATAGATGTTGTCGAAACAGTGGCCTGAATGTGTTGCTCGATTTGCACTAACACACAATGGTGGTTCATTGTAGGGAGGGAATGTCTAATTGAAATTTATGTAGCGGATGTGCTCTCCTTGGCTGGTAGTTTTGTTTTGCCAAGGAATAAACAATATGAGTTATTCTAATTTAGATCAATTCTGATACATTATACTATCTCATCAAAAATTAATTGAGAATGCTGCACCTTTTAGCCCGAATGATTTGTCAATAAAAATGATTTTTTAGCCATGTAGGGTGAATGATACTCTGAACTTCAAAAGCACGAATGGTCTCATTTTTGAACCAGAACATAATTGGTAAAATATCCTGAGACCATGGTGAGAAAAGTATTCTCTGCACTCAGGTTTGAATCTTCTCTCTTCTGTGTTTTGATGTGTTACAGATTGTTAAAAATTATTTTGAGACCATGTAGCTCCCGCTTGCGTAGGGTCCGGGGAAGGGTCCGACCATTGGATCTTCTGTTCCCTGCATTTCTGCAAGAGGCTGTTGCCTACATTATAAGCTAAATATAATTTAGGTAAATCCTTCTTGGGCTATTTCCTTGAGTGGCATAACAATATTGTTGGATTTCTTCCTCTCATGAAAAGTGCGTCACTCTTTTAATTAATCCATATTGAATCAACTTGGTAAAAGTGTATTTTTCTTTCAATATATGGTAGAACAACCCCATATTCTGTTTTCTGCATTACTGTATAGTTCTCTCCAATCTTCCTTGAACAATACTTTTTGTTATGTTACTTTTGTAACCAGTATATGCTATATATAATAGTTTTGTGAATCATGTATACCTATTCCAAGTTATTGGCTTTGTTGGATTTTATATTGTGGGGTAAAAGAACGATGGATAAGAGCTTCTGGTGGTTTCTATATATATTTTTTGGTTCACCATGTCAACTACGTGATGGTTTTTTAAGTTCCTTTCGAGATACGCCTTGAATCCACTTGCTTAGCCTGAGTTTGAAGCTTAAGATTTTTGATTTGCATAATTAGGAAGTTTTCATAATCTAATTGATACAGTAAAGACTTCTAGCATTTTGTGCATAAAATATGTGGTGATGACAACCGGGGACTATGTACAAGTTGCAATTGACCCTATGACCACACCCTTCTGTGTACATCGTGTTCACTCATCATGTTCTACATTACATGCAGATATCAGAATGCAGATCGGAGATTGAGACCACTTGCCAATAAATTGATCAAGTATAGTGCCCTGGAGCCTCTTCAATTTCCTTTGGAATACCACTTTTTTCTATTCAATAGGAGAATTTCGAAACACTAGGAAAAAAATTCTTTACTGTATCTTGGATGTGAAAATTAGGAGAATCATCATCTTTATGCTTAGTTCATAGCTGTAAGCCTGTGAGGAGCCTAGATTGGATTTTCATATTCATGCCCAATGTATATGAATTCTCTCTTTTTACATATTCATGTTAGAGTGCATCGGAACTGATACCTGATCATTCACCTGCAACACTGGCAGGCTGCTTATTCTGTAGTGTCTAAGATATCTGTTTTCAAGATATATACTGCCTTCTTCTCATACTGGTGGTCGCCGCTATATGGTTGAGAATTTCCAGGATGCGGTGGCTATAGCTCGTGTGCATGGTTGTCCTGATATATTTACTACTTTCACATGCAGTCAAAAATATTTAAGCTCAGGGCCGCGCAATCAGCTCAGGGTTACACCAATTAAAAAACTGGACATTAAGGCATACAATATGGTATATTATAAAAAAAATACATGGCATTGGCAAAACATATATCCGATTGTACATTACCATTACCAGAACATATATTCGATCATATAATATTACAGGCCTTGGTCTTTTGTTCTAGATAAACAACACAGTGTTACAGACCAATCATACTAATTTAACATGCATTATATAGATATCCACATGAACTTGGTTCCAGATAAGTGCCTTAAGTGCGTCCACTTCAAGACCTAAGAAGCCGCCCAGCATACTGAGCACATATCTTCGCTCTTATGGCACCATGGAACACAAACTTTATTTCTAAATTAAACCACAGGCTACAGGAGACCTACAATAATACTTTTGTTTCCTACCAGATCATGGCTTCGGCGGCCAGTAATCTGACAAGCAAAACACGCGACCCATCTTCTCGATGCTTGGAACAGCTTCCGCAATTTCATAGAGCATATCAACCACAAACAGACTGCACAACACACCAGCCGATATAAGTACATATCGGCCATCAGGAGATACAGATCGTACCTGGATAGCACACCAATCTGATGGCTCAGACGAAAACGCATCGAGAATATATTCATTCATATAGTGACCAAGTGCACCAGACAACTCAACCCTTGCCTCCTGCTTCCAATCTGCCATGTCTCCCTTACGAGTAAGCACCCACCTAACAAGCCTTCCATTCTCCAGGTGAACTACTGCCAAGTCTCCTTTAGAGTCAGATCTAGCGGTGTATTGGAGGCAGCTGGATGATGAGGGGAGGGCCCACGAGGTGCGGGCTGGGCAGGTGGATGATGAGGCGGGAGAAGCTCCAGGGTGTGAGGCGGCGCGACCAGGGTTAGACGGGCGGGGTGATGGTGCAGCGGGACGACGACGGGAGGGTGGACGGGAGATGGCTAAGATGCGCGAGCGGTACGGTGGTTCTAGCGGCCAGCGCCGCGGAGGAGTGGGGATGAGGACGGCGGCGAACTTCGCGATGGGCGGCGCGGCGGTCGTGGTGGCCAAGGTGGGGGTGGCGCCGGTGGAGCGCGTGAAGCTGCTGCTGCAGAACCAAGCGGATATGCTATGCCGCGGGGGAGAGGCCAGGAGGAGAGAGAAAGGGTGTAGATTTAAGCCTTGTGTCAGTGCTTCATGTTTTGCCGTGAAGTTCCCAACGTGCTCATCTGGCCAGAACCACCGAGGGGGGGTCGTTCTCCTCCCGCCGTATGAGTGATGGCGCTGGTGTGCAAATGACCCGTCTGCGTCCTGAATAAGCCTTCTCCCTGGCGCGGCTTCGTTGTGCGAAGGTCACCATTCACCCACTTCGGACCCGCCGACTGCTTTTAGGACGCGCCTTCAAGGACTTCAGAGCCGACGCGGATGAGGGGTCTGGCACAGCCACAGACGGAGGTGGAGCCACGGAGTTTTATCGATCCGATGTTTACCGTCGCAACATACTAGGTAAATTAAGACGGAGATTACGGGGTCGTGCGCCAAGGCGCACCCCTAAATCTAGTATATGTATATAGTCGCACTTCCAGGGTGTACCATAGTTATTCTACACCCACTCTCTATCTTCTTTTGAACCGTATACTATTTTTACGTCACGTAAATTTTCTCTTGCATCGTAAGTCGAGACCATAATAAAATTTAGAAATGACATAATGTTTTATTTACATGCCGTATAAAAATATGACGTAAAATACGTATTTTTGGTGTTTTTACACTATAATGACTCATAAACTCTATTTTTTGTATTTTTTGATTGTGGTGAATATATATACATAATTATTCGTATACAAAACATTTTTTTTTCAATCTAACAACATAAAAGTAAATTGGATGCAAAATAACTATTCTACACCCTAGATGTTGAATGAGGTTTTTATATATATATATATAGTTACGCTATTCTACAACCCCTTGTAGAATATATTCTACAACCTTTCTGAACTTTCACGAAAACTTTTCTGAACTTCGCGTGACAAAACAGTGAACTTCCTGACAGACTACCAATAATCTATATTTTAACGGACAGTATTTTAAACGTAGTTTTCGAATCACTTATCGGAATGACACATATAATATACAGTTTGAAACATATGAAAATTTCGGATCTTTTATGTTCAGAAGGATTTCTGAAATTCATTATTGTTTAAAATTAATTTTAAAAATACTAAACAATATTTTCGCGAAATTAGGCGTTTTTTCATAGTAATTTGCTCGTACTTTTCAAACCGCTTATCGGCTTGATGCATGTTGAAATTGCACAACTTATTCATTTTTAAAGTTTTCCTGAATTTCTCACGGTTTAAGAGCAGTTCTGGATATAAAAAAAATCCGTCATTTTTTTGGTTTTTATAGTTTCTCGTGTCTTATTTTCAACCTATTTGTTGGATAGACACGTATAATATACCGTTGGAATCGTGTAGAAAATACGCAACTTTTTCATTTTTAAAGTTTTCCCAAATTATTAACCATTCTACAATAATTTTGAATACACCGTAAAGAAAAGTTATCGACGACACGTCAACGGTTTGAAATTGACGAGTCTTCGATAGTCAGCTGAGGCTATCGGAATGTTAGAGTGAAATTAGACTCATATTACATCAATTACTCAAGGTAAAGGTCAATTGGTGCAATCAGAGTTCGTATGGATGCAGGATTTTCGCCCATAAAACGAACCATCCATAACATGCATGTGAACTTTCTGTTATGTGTAAGTGAACTTCCGATCGCGATATGTGCGATCACCGCTGTGCTCGTCTTTTTACCGTAGTTTTTCAACAGTTTATTAGAACTATGCAAATGATATACCATTGAAAAGCTATGCAAATTCTGCATCTTTTCATATAGATCACTTTTTGAAAAATAAATAAAATTAAGAGCAAATTTAAATATACAAAACTCTAATTTTAGATTTTCTCGCTGATTTCAAACTGTTTTTTTAAAGTTAACTTTAAGGTTATATGTAGTGAACTACTAATGCTCACTAAGTGAATATTTGTGTTTTTTATCTCTTTTTTTATACTAAGTGGACTACAAGGTTGTGTACATTAAACATTTGAAATCTGAAGAGAGAATTTCTCATTTTTATTTTTTATTTATGTGACTTTTTTGTGTATGAATTTTGAATTTGGTGAACTGTCCGTTCGCGAGCCATGAACTGCTCACCCGCTAGTTGTGAACTGCCTAATATCGATAGTGAACTTTTTGTCATGCTCAAATCTAAAGTGAACTGCCTGGTCGCAAGCTATGAACTGCCCAGTCACGAGCTGTGAACTGTCTGGTCGCCGAGCTGTAAATTATCCGATCGCGAGCTGTGAACTGCCTAGCACCGATAAAAAAAAATCTCATGCTCGAAGTGAACTTTCACGAAAAGTGAATTACAGAATGGACTTCAAAAATTTATATTGTGAACTTTAGTTTTTTGAATAGCGAATGTTTTTGTTCTGCGTGTCTTTTTACGGACGAACTCTTGTTTGCGAACTATCATAGTTTATAGACTGGACTGTTTAAAACAATCAAGTGAACTACCCGATCGTGGGTTGTGAACTGTCTAGTCGCGAGATGTGAACTACCTAGAATCCATAATAAAAAAATTGTCATGCTTGAAGTGAACTTTCACAAAAAGTCAATTCCAAAGTGGACTTCAAAATTTTATATTGTGAACTTTAGAATTTTGAATATCGAACTTTTTTATTTCGTGTGCTTTTTTATGGACAAACTCTTTATATGAACTATCATAGTTTTGCAGACTGAACTATTTAAAATAATCAAGTGAATTGCCATTTTTGAATTAGTGGTTCGTGATCCTATGGACTCCCGCACTAGAGCTAAATGAGTAGGGGAAGGGGTGTTGGGCAGCGATGGATGCCCTAATTAGGGACGGTTGGTTTCCATGGGAGCCTGATGTGGACTTTCCAGCCGGTACAGATTTTGGAGAGATGACCAGTGTAGTCCATCGGCAGACTCCCTGCAATTGCAAAGTTATATATATTGAACATTTGAAGTCCGAAAAGAGAACTTCTCATTCTCCTTGTTTTTTATACAGTGATCTTTTTTCACTTGTATGGATTTTGAACTTAGTGAACTGACCTGCGATACGTGAACTGTCCACCCGCTAGTTGTGCACTTCCCAACATCAATAGTGATTTTTTGTCACACCCAAAGTGAACTCTCATAAAAAATGCATTTCGAAGTGGACTTCAAAATTTTAGATAGTGAACTTTGGAAATTTCTATAGTAAACTTCTATTATTGTATGCTTTTTATGGTCAACTTGTTTTGTGAAGTATCATAGTTTCTAGACTAAACTTCTGAAAATAATCAAGCAAACCGCCATTTTATATTAGTGGTTCCTGAATTAGTCAGAGCTAGATATGTGAATTAGTGAACTCTCTTAGTGAAATGCCATCCTAGCCTAAGTGAACATATCAGATGATTGTAAAAATAGAGTACACCAGCAGCTAATGTATTAATGCATCCTAAACAAACATTAGCAAATCTGAACCACCTCAAAAACAACTAAGTTTTAGAATGGAGTTTACAGTAGAGATCACTGAACTTCAGACAAGAACATAATATATACAAATGTTATGTTAAATGTAAAAATAAGCGTCTGATGTGGACTTTGATATTAACTTTCAGTGCGAAACAAGTGAACGTTTAACTATACTGTACATAATAAACTTCCGAAATGTCCAAGGCGAACTGCCATTTTGAATTAGTGCTTGATGAATTACTTATATCCAAATACGTGTATTAGTTAACTCCCTTCATGAACTGCCTTCTTGATCTAAGATAACATCTCGATGATTCCAAAAAGACTACTCTGCAGCTGATGCATCGATGTAGCCCGAGCAAACATTGGTAAATCTGAACCACACCATAGACAACTGTGAACTACACCACTGCCTACAATGGACTGCACCACGGGCCAAATCGCAAACAAAGTTGAGGTGAACTTCGAGCGTGTTTCCATATGAACATCCACACAATACCCGGTGAACTTTTGTACTGTCCGGAATGAACTTCTGGACTATTCGGAGTGAACTTCTTTATCACAAAAATGCATACACTTTTCTACACTGATGAACCGATCTTTTTATAAGAAAAATATTCAACACAGAGGTCCACGTGCAAGGCCGGTGGCGCCCTGGGCGGATGCTCTAGGTATGCCTCCATACAAGCACCTCAAGAGAGAGGCCCAGGGTAGCAGGACACAAGAGGCTTGCGGCGTACCTGTCCACCGGATGTTTGAAGTGAAATTCTAAGATCAGTCATTTACCGCACATGGAAAAAGGACATCACACACCGATGCAGAATCTATATTTTTTTCTTCCATTTATTTAATGTTTTTGATGAAAAATAATAACATGGACTTGTCTATCACAACAGAATCTGTCAAAAAAAGGAAACAGAGGATCGACGGCCGAGCCATATCTAGCTGGAGTCTAGCACCATGGAGAACTAATTTTGGTGCATAGAAATTCTTCAAAATATGTTGTAACATGAAAATGGAAAACGGTGCATAAGTTGAGAAAATATATACATTAGCCTATCAGGCATAAGCACACACATGTGATGTGTATATGAACTAGTAAATGCAATCCACATACAAACAACCTCAATACCTAAATCCTTTTTTAAAAAATAACAAGAAGCATACACGGAAGTACCTGGGAACATCCTGCTGCTCTTTTTCTTTTAATCCACTCGTTTTATGTACAAGCCACATGTATCTGGCTTCTCCTTCTTCCACTCTGAAACGCAATAAAAACTTCAGACTAGGATCGCGTGAGAATAGAGCAATAGCACCAACGCGAGGAGAAGGATGGAAATAGCAGCACGAATGTAATCCATGAGCGGGTTGATGCTCCTCTCTCCTGCTATTCGGACATGCAAACTATTCTGCAACAAAATGTAACAACATGGCCTATGAGACATGTGTCTCCGTTGTGGGTCGCCGACGACGCGAACAGGACGGCGAACAGGACGGCCGATGCCACCCCTGTCTCCACCAGCGGGACTGTAACTTCATGAATTAGGAGAAGTGAGGTCCAGGGATTAGAAGAAGTGAACCCCCGATGATGCTCTCCCATCTAATCGAGATCATAGCCAACACCCATGTACTGTGTCGTACGGAGAAGCAGTGAATCCCTCCGAAAGAAAACGTGAACTTGTCATATGGAGAGTGTCAGGGTTTTAGGGTTTAACCGGTGTACCTGTTGAGGCCCCGGGTTCCGTGTTATATAGGCTGGAAGAGCCCTAGCCATGGCGTTACAAGAGGGTATGAGTTGGGGCGGTGTACTACACCGTACCCAGACTCATACGGTATACATAACGTACAGGAATTCTAACAGCCCCCTTAATCTAAACTACGAAGGAGGTTTAGATTACGCCTGAACTCTTGAAGATTTTTAATTGGAAGTGTCTTGTAAAACCATCTGCAACCTGATCTTTACTTGATACAAATTTGATATCCAACTTCTTGTCTGCAACACGTTCTCTGACAAAGTGGAAGTCAATCTCAATGTGTTTAGTGCGTGCATGAAATACTGGATTTGCTGAGAGATATGTGGCACCAAGGTTAAACAAGGTTTTTCTTTTAACTGAACTCCAAGCTCACCAAGGAGTGTTTCTACCTAGATTATTTCTGCAGTTGCATTAGCCAATGCTTTATATTCTGCTTCTATGCTTGATCTTGAGACTGTAGCTTGTTTCCTGGCACTCCAAGAAACCAAGTTAGGTCCTACAAAGATTGCAAAACCTCCTGTAGACCTTCTATCATCAAGACAACCAGCCCAATCAGCATCAGAAAAACCACTTAAGAGTGTAGATGATGAAGGCTGGAAGGTAATACCAAAATCAACAGTATCTTTAACATATCGTAGAATTCTTTTAACAGCTGTCCAGTGAACTGTAGTGGGAGCATGCAAGAACTGACAAACTTTATTAACTAAGAAAGAAATATCAGGCCTTGTGAGTGTAAGATATTGTAAACCTCCAACAATGTTGCGATAATTTGTACTATCCTCGGGACCGAGAGGATCCCCATCAGCCAGCGACAGGGAATATGAAGATGACAATGGAGTGGGTGCTGCCTTGCACACTCGCATGCCAAGTTTATCAAGTAAATCATTTGCATATTTTTGTTGTGTTAACAACAGTACATCCTTTGTTTTCTTAACTTCTATTCCCAAGAAATAATGTAAGTCACCAAGGTCCTTAATAGCAAAATTATCATTAAGATCCTTTACTAGAGCAGTTATAGTAGCATCTGAGGAACTTGCTACAATAATATCATCAACATAGATTAACAGAAACATTGTGATACCTGACTTTTGATATAGGAACAATGATGTATCTGCCTTTGATGGTATGAAGCCAAGACCATGCAACTTGGAGCTAAGGCGAGAGTACCATGCTCGAGGGGCTTGCTTGAGACCATAGAGAGCTTTGTCTAATTTGCACACAAAATTAGGAGCTTTAGGATGTTCAAAACCAGGTGGCTGTTTCATGTAGACCTCCTCTTCTAGAACACCATGCAAAAACGCGTTCTTGACATCTAGCTGCCACAAATTCCATCCTCTGGAAACTGAAATGGCTAAAACAGTTCTTATAGTTGCTGCCTTACCCAGGACTAAAAGTATCCTCATAATCAATACCATATCTCTGTTTGAAACCTTTTGCAACAAGACGGGCTTTATACCTGTCAACTGTACCATCAGCAAGTTTCTTGATACGATATACCCATTTACAATCAATCACATTTTTATTGGAGCTAGGTGGCACTAAGTGCCATGTTTGGTTGTGAAGCAATGCATCATGTTCCTCCTCCATTGCTTTGCACCAATGCGGAGTCTCGAGAGCTTCAGAAAGAGAGCGAGGCTCACCTGCAAGCATTCCATATCGTACTGTGCCATCTTTATAGATTTTGGGGTGTTTTATAACTTTTTGTAATCTGGTTCGAACACCAGACACAGGAGCGGGAGCAGCAGGCTGGGATGCAGAGGACCCGGCATGCTGGGGTGAATCAGCACCGGGATCCACCCCTGATCCACCAGCAGCAGGCGCAGCGGAACATGTCGGAGATGGGGACCAGGAGGGGCTCCGGGCCCGGCCAGGTGGCGACAAAGACCGCGGTGGGGACCGCGACCGAGCGCACGACGCGGATTGACGTGGAGGCGAGTGAGTGCATCGGTGTGGGGCATGCGATGTCAACCGGTGACGCGTGTACACGCGCCAAGGAGGTGATGCAGCGGGAGGGCGCTGCCCATCCTCGGGAGCAGGTTCAACGCCAGATCGCTGGCGAGGCAGATCCTCCTCGGGATCGGCGCGGCCAGACTGGTGAGGATCCTCCTCGGGATCAGTGCCCAGGTTGTTTATGTCGCCAGAAGTAGTAGAGGCACTGTTTTGACTTGTTTCTTCACCGTTTTCACTCGAATTTTTACCAGTGTTGTCATCATCATGTGTGAATCGTCAACAAATAGAGGTGTACCCTGGGTTGGATTAGTAACAACAGGAATAATAGGCAAAGGCATATGATCATCTTGTTGATTATCCCCATGAGTACATGCATTATTTTTTGTGGGCAGAAGAAGTATGTCCTGGCTAAGGCGTCTACCAGCATTAGGATGGAGAGATGCAAAAGGAAAGACATTCTCATCAAAAACCACGTCTCTAGAAATATACATACGACCAGTGGTTATATCTAAACACTTAACACCTTTATGAAGAGGGCTATAACCAAGGAAAACATAGTGTGTGGATCTATAAGCAAGCTTTCTTTTGTTGTAAGGGCGGAGATTGGGCCAACAAGCACACCCAAAAATCCGAAGAGAGTCATAGTTTGGTTTGGTATGAAGGAGGCGTTCTATAGGAGTCTCGGAATTAATTACTTTGCTAGGAAGTAAATTAATGAGAAAGGTGGCTGTAAGGAAGGCTTCATCCCAAAATTTTAGAGGCATGGATGCATGTGCAAGTAGAGAGAGACCTACTTCCACAATGTGACGGTGTTTACGCTCAGCGGAACCATTTTGTTGATGAGCATGGGGGCAGGACACATGATGAGTGATACCAATTTTCTGAAAGAAGCCATTGAGCTTCTCATATTCACCTCCCCGATCAGTTTGCATAGTAATGATCTTCCTACCAAACTTGCGCTCAACATAAGCTTGGTAGTTAAGAAAGACTTGGAAAACATCAGAACGCTTTTTAAGCAAATAGATCTATGAAAATTTACTAAAATCATCGATGAAGCTTACATAGTAGGAATGTTTGCTTACAGAGGCAGGTGCTGGACCCCATACATCAGAGAACACAAGCTCAAAGGGAAACGTGGACACACTGGTAGACACAGGGTATGGCAACTGATGACTCTTAGCTAATTGACAAGAATCACAAACATAAGGATTTATTTCAAGAGTGTATGAAAGCTGGTTTTTCCTAACAACCTGCTGTACCACAAAGGAGGATGGATGTCCTAAGCGGCGATGCCACGTGGATGAAGATGGCTTTATTATGGTGAAAGCTTGCTTGGATGACCCAGTAGACAGCAGTACTAGTGGGTAGAGACCACCATAGCAGGGTCCCCTAAACAGAGTTCTTCGCGTTGCCCGATCCTTAATCAAAAAGAACCAAGTATGAAATTCAATGTAAATATCATTATCCAGGCAGAGTTTATGAACAGAAGCAAGATTTTTGGAAGCATTAGGAACATGAAGGACGTTATTTAAATGCAATGTACTATAGGGTGTATGCAACAAAGATTGACCAACATGTGATATAGCCATACCATTGCCGTCAGCGGTGTGAACACAGTCACAGCCCTTGTACTTTTCAGTAGTGGTGAGCTTATGCAGCTCACTTGTGATGTGATTGGAAGCTCTTGTATCTGGGTACCAGTTGCTGTCGACGTCGTAGGATGCAGCATGTGCACCCTTCTTCCTGTGCCCAGAGTCATCATCATCATCACTGTCATCTTTCTTGAAGTGCCACCAGCAGTCAGAGGCAGGGTGGCCGAGAATTTTGCATATTTGACAAGTCACGTCCACGTAGGGAGTGGGGGCACGACTGTGACCACGTCGACGCCGCTCGTACCCCCTGTCATCTCGGCGACGCTCGTAGCTGTCATCATCACGCCGTGCAGGGCGGCGGTCTTCCCAGCGTTGGCCACCATCACGGCGGCCTTGTCCATCGTCGTCACGACGGTGGTCTTCCCAGCGAGCCCCATCATCACGTCGTCGGTCTTCCCGCTGCCCATGACCACGGTCACCGCGATCACCGCGATCCGGAGAACGTGCACGCCCACGTCCAGCATCCTGGCCACGACGCATGGGAAATGATCCGGAGAACCCGGCGGTCTGGCCAGTCTCAGAGAGCATGTCCTGGCGCATATCATGGGAAATGATCTGATCATAAACTTCATCCAAAGTGATTTCATTATTACCGTTGACGGAGGCGGCAACGTCGTTGTAGGAGCCGTCGAGGCCGTTGACAATGTACCCTATCATCTCATCTTCTGGAACAGGTTTCCCCGCTGCAGCGAGTTCAGATGCGAACCCCTTGATCTTGGTGAAGAAGGCGGACGCGGTCATCTCCAGCTTCTTTGTACCACCGAGAGCACCTCGCAGCTGGTTGACCTTGGAACGAGAGCTTGACCTGTAGACCTTGTTGATGATGGCCCAGACCGCGGTGGTCGACTCGACGCCAATTGTCGTCGGATTGATGACAAGTACGCCATGAGGGGGTCCTCGAGGCGTGCGGAAGAGAGGGGTGTGAGACGTACGGTGTTCCGGGACGGTGAGCACACAAGTTTACCCAGGTTCAAATCCGCCGGCTTTGGACGGATCCTACTCCTGCTAGCAATCTAGTAATACGGCAGAGCCGGATATGGGTTACAAGGTTTCGCCTGTGCGGGTTGAGGGTCTAAAGTATTGGGTGTGCCCTAAAGGCTTTCCCTAGGACGGCTTATATAGATATCCGGCATAGGGTTTACAGGAGAGATTATCCGGCTACGTCTAAGAGTCGGTTACAGAGTACATCTTGAATTACAAGTAACATTATGGGCCTAAGTCGGTAAGTCTTATGGGCCTTCCCGTAGCCAGATTGGACTCCGTCTTTCTCCCTGACTGGGCCGCCCGTGACGCAAAGCTCTAACCCGAAGTGGGCCACCCTGGTCAGTGAGGAACTGTGAGGATACCCGGAAAGTATATCCCCAACAGCAGCCCCCGAAGGCCTCCAAGATCCAAAGTCAGATTTATCATTGTCTAGCTTGATCCTCGGCTTGCAGAATCTTGAAAGGTTCCTGAAACTTCACAACAAAAGATACGATCCGGGTCTTAAAAATAAGTCGGACCTATCAGTAAGTTACTCGGATTTTCCAGCTTGTTTTTAAACTAAGCCGAAACTTGGTCTCTAACGCCACCTGACACAAGCATGGTCAAGTCACGCCATCATCGACAAGCGCCCACATCGACCCAGGGTCCGCGGAACCGAGGCGCCGTTTCAATGCGTGCGTGGAGATCAAGGCGACGCAATCATCGCGCGGGTCCTTCCCAGTTCTTTCCACGACGCGTGGCGGTTACACTGTAGCATTTGCACGAATCTTGGCGCAGGTAGGTGCATATAAGGGGTTCAGATTTCTTTTTCTCCTTTCGACCAGTCCTTTGCCGTTTCCTTCCTTCCCAATCCTCCTGCGTGCACAGAGCCTCCTCGTCCTTCCCCCATAGAAAATCCCAGCGCCGCCCCTTTAAGGTCACCTTCTCACTAGAGAAAATGGCTTCATCATCTTCTTCCTCCGGTTTGGCGGCAGCAGCGGCAGCGGCAAAGGCGGAAGCTGCCGCAGAGAAAGAAAGCTACAGGGGAATCTGGATCCCCTGCGCTCTTGACGAAGCAGGCCTCAAGAACGTGGAGAAGGAGGGCTTCGTCGGCGATCATGAGCGGAGCTCCGGTGAAACCGTCCCCAACCCGCACGAGGGCGAGCGAGTCCACTTCGGCACCCATCTGGACCGAGGTCTGTCTTTTCCTCCCTCGGAGTTCTTCTCCGAGGTGATAGATCACTATGGAGTTCAACTCCACAATCTTCCTCCCAATTCTCTTCTAGAAATGAGCGCATATGCTGCGCTTTGCGAGGGCTTTCTCGGCATTAGGCCGAGTTTGCTTCTCTTCCGGTTTTATTTCCATGTTCGGAGGAATTTCATCACTGTCGGTGTTCCTTACATCACCGGCACCATTAGTTTTTCTCTTAGACGAGACCGGGCATATCCCAAAATTGCTGCCAGTGACTC
Source organism: Avena insularis (assembly GCA_023614405.1). Classification (NCBI taxonomy): domain Eukaryota; kingdom Viridiplantae; phylum Streptophyta; class Magnoliopsida; order Poales; family Poaceae; genus Avena; species Avena insularis. The sequence goes on along the minus strand of CM042686.1, from coordinate 241,695,667 downwards.
GGTCAAACAATGGCCAGCCACTTTTTCCTACCATAGGGATATTCTGGCTCCCGGCAAAGCTACTGCTTTGCCAACTTTTGTCGACGGAGCCGCCACGGCCCAGCCTTCCTGGGACGAGGCTGCTCCGGCTCTCACAGATGATCTGATCCTCGCTAAGAGGCGGATCGAATATCTGATTAAGCACAATGGTCTGAAGGGATCCGATTTGGTTCAGTGCTAGGTCTCACGTTGGATCCAGCCACTTCAGTACCACGGGGATAGACTGATGCACTCCATCACGTCTTCTCCAACCGACTCCCTCCACATCAGCCCCAAAGCCTACACCACTCAAGGCTACATAAGCCAAATCAAGTGGCTGATCAAGGAGCGGATCGAAAAAGGATTCCGGAGGTTTCTCTGGACATGCACACGGCGGAAAACCTCGTGGTGCCGGTAAGCTTTCATCATCACATCTTTTATGTGTTTCTATCTTCGAGTTTATATTGCAATACTGATATGTTTTCTTGTTTTCAGCTTGCTGACATCCCCGAGTCGGAACTTCCTCCGCTCGAAGGATACCCTCCGGAGTTTTCTCAGGAGGTAGAAGTAGTTCCACTGCCGGATCTTGCGCTCAAGAAGCGCAAAGCTCCGACGGTAGCGGTTGGCACAAAGGAGGTGTCTATCGTGAAGAGGTATCTTTTCAATCACAACTTTTCCGTCTTTGTATTTTACTCAAACTTCTTTCCGAGATGTAACGTTTCCGACTTTGTTACCTTCTCAGAGCAAAATCAATCATCAAGGGCAAGGGGAAAGGGATTTCTTCGAAGCCCTTACGCCAGACGAAGCTTACCATAGCTTCGCCTGCCGTGGCTCCTTCAACTCCGGCCCCTCAACCTTCTGCAACTCCGGTTACCTTGTCGGATGTTGCAGAAGATCCGGCTCCTCAAACGGAGCCTGCGATCCTTGGGTTGCAAACTGACGTCACTGTGAGTGCGTCAGGTCAATATAAGGGTGAACCCTCTTCGGGTAATGATCCCTCGGTTGAAGTCTTTGCCAAAAACCTCCTCAGCAATCCGGGTCTTGCCAAGTTTGGCCTGACCTGGAAATCTGCAGAGGAGATCCAGCGGCTAGCCAGGCAAGTCCTGGACAAAAGCCATTTATCCCCCGAGGAGGAAGCGCAAGAAGCAGAGGACGTCAAGTTCTCTGACCTTCTCACTCAAGTCCGCCTTCGTGACGAGAGGATCAGGACTGGCGAGCTTCCAACAGCCCCAGTGATCCCTCTTACTCTCGCCGAGAAGGTGGCTGCTGAAGTGAACGCGGGTTTAGATAAACTCACTCGCGAGCAATATGTAAGTCAGAATTCCAACTCTTGTTTTTTCTATTATGTTATATCATATCCTCTAGCCCCCAAGCATGAAGTAGGATATAGAATCCGAGTTTATGCTTCATTAGGATGCCAGAGAACGAACTAGTGTAGCCCCCAAGGCTCGTGCTGATATTTAGCAAAAAATATTAGCCCGAGTCTTAAGTAGCTTTCTGACTTTGGGTATTCTGACTTACAGAAAGTATGTTCCTATAACCAGGAATTATTGACCAATGTCTATGATAAGCGGAGAGAGATTAAAGCTCTCCGGCTTAAAAATGTTGAGCTCAAAGTAGCCAAGGATGAAGCCGAAGGTAAATATTTCGAGATTCAAACCTTGTCTTTGCTTTTTTCAATGTCGAATTTTTTTGAACTTGTTGTTCTTTTTTGTCTTACAGCACTGGTGAAACAATCCATCGCTATGATTGAAGAGGCCGAGAACCTCAAGACCCTGGTGGTGGAGAACAAGGGACTTCGCCAAGAGCTGGATAAGCTCAAGGCAGATCATGAAAAGAGCATAGCTCAAGTCCTTGAATCCTCCTCCATGGCCACGGATGAGCGTGATCGCAAGATTGCTGCTCAGGATAAAATAATCTCGGACCTCAAGAATGAGCTTGGCAGAGATAAGGACATATCCCAAGCGCTCCGGGCTCAACTCCAGAGTCTCCGGGAGGAGAAGACCAAGATTGACGACGTCATTTTTGGTATGTTCCACCTCTCTGACTTATCTTTTCTTCAACTTCTATCAATGTCGGTTTTTCTTGACTTGTTTTGTGTATAGGTCCTCTGAAGTTGACGGACTCTTCCTCGTCCGAGCCCCGCACTCACCGGCTTACCCAAGTCGGTGATCTTCTTCATGACTACCGCCAGTCCCTTGAGGACATTGGCGAGTCTCTCAGGATTCCGGACATGCCAAGCATGTCGGATTTTGAGGTGCGGGACAGGGCCAAGGGGATGCCGCAGCTTGTTCGGGACTGGAACATGTCCTACGCGCGGACTGCTGCGCAGAACGCTCTCACCATGGTCATGAGCCACCATGGAAACATAGAGATATGGCAAGTGACCAGAGGGTACTGCAAGGTAGACGAAGACGGCCAGGAGCAGGACCTTCAAGCTATCATGCACTCCTGCGCCGGATACGGGTGCCACATAGCTGATCTGACCAGCTACGAGATCCCCTTCTTCACCCGCGTGGCTACTCCGCCTCCTCCTACAGAAGAAGCCGGAGAAGTTTCCGACGATGAACGCACCAACTCGGATGCGGACATCTCGGAAAGATATCAAGGCGGAGTGACCAAGCGAGCCGGCAGGTCCTTCATCTCCTCCTGCATCATAGACCAGAAATTTATGTATTATTCCGGAAAAACCTGATGCGATTGTAAATATTAAGTACTATTTATCTTTGCAAGTGCTAAGCTTTTGATCTATTCAGCACTTTTGACCTTTGAAATTTTTGCGTGCCTGAAATGTTTACACAAGCACTTATATTTTTTCGTCTCTACTTATCGTTTATCTGGCTTTCCGTCTCGTCCCTTTCATGAGCCGGCTAAACCTTTAGCCGGAAACTTTGCCGAGCAACGGAGCTCAATTGCTAAACCAGTTTAAACTCGGAAACAAAGCCGACTTCCAGTACCAACAATTCACTATTCGGAAAATGCCCGCGTCCGGCAATCAGATAAATAACCCAAGTAAAGATTAGAAACTTTAGAGTTATACCCGAAGGTAGCAGTTTTAGAATCGGAAATCTAGACCAGAACAAACATGAGCATAAAGTACTTTCAAGCATTCTGGGATTTTCGACTATGACATGATCATTCGGAAATAAGATGTTTTTAAGAACTTCTCAGAAAAAACTTGAGGCAACCAAAACTTTTATTTCTCACAGAACATGTATATATGTATGATTACAAAGAAGGATAAACTAAGAATAAAAGGGACGTAGCTGAGTAATATTCCACGGTCTGTCTAATTCATCCGGATTTGTACTACCTCTAGCTCTCTTTCTCTTCTTAGTAGCAGGTCTTTCTTTGACTGGCCTCATGTCAGTTAAGTAGTATGATCCATTATGCAATACTCGACTAACTAAAAAGGGCCCTTCTCATACTGGGGAAAGTTTGTGCTTTCTTTGTTGCACAAGCCGGAGAACCAAATCACCTTTATTGAAAGATCTATTTCAGACTCTCTAGCTATGATACTTGCGTAACTTCTGCTGATATGCTATAGATATCATTTCAGCAACGACGCGAACTTCTTCGACTAAGTCGAGATCATTTTATCGAGAAATCTCGGCATCCTCTTCGATATACGCGGCCACTCTAGGAGAAGTATGAATTAAATCACTAGGAAGAACTGCTTCTGCGCCATAGACCAAGAAGAAAGGTGTGTATCCTGTTGACCTGTTCGGAGTTGTTCAGAACTCCATATTACGAGGGTAGTTCTTCCCAAGCCCCGCAAAGACGTCGTAGTGGTGCTTCGAGTCTTGGTTTCAGGCCTTGTAGAATTAAACCATTTGCTCTTTCGACTTGTCCGTTAGCCTGTGGATGTGCGACTGACACAATGTCAAGCCGGATATTTTGCTCATCGCAGAATTCGGCCAGTTCTTCCATAGAAAAATTACTCCCGTTGTCCGTGATAATGCTATGCGGATAACCATACCGGATTATAACATCCTTGACAAATCTTTTGGTTGTTGCTCCATCACAACTAGTGACAGGTTTAGCCTCAATCCACTTGGTGAATTTATCCACCATCACTAAGAGGTGAGTAAATCCACTTGGAGCTCGCTTTAAAAGGTCCTACCATGTCAAGCCCTGCACCGCAAAAGGCCATGTTATAGGTATTGTTCAGAGCTGATCACCGAACATGAACTTGCTTAGCGTTTTTTGGCAGCCTTTGCATGTCTTGACTAATCGTTCGCATCCGCTCGAGCTGTAAGCCAGAAAAATCCATGTCAAAAGCTTTTGCCACTAAAGATTTGGCTGCAGCGTGGTGACCACACTCGCCAGGATTTCCCTTAAGATTTCCACTCCTTCCGGAGATACACAGCTGAAAACCCCGTAAACACTGCTTATGGAGCTCACCTTAACAATAGTATAGGCTGCCGTCGGATAATCTGCCGCTCAAGACTCGCCTTCGGTAATTTGCCATCTACCAAATAATCGAGGTAGGGTTGAGTCCAGCTGGGAATTAGAGCCAGAACTGCTATTAAAGGTGAGTCGGATTTGGTCGGATATTCCTCATCTACTCCCTTTATCGAGGGAACTTTGAGATGCTCTAAAAATGCGCCATCCGGGACCTCTTTCTGCGCAGAGCCTATTCGAGATAGTGCATCTGCTTCCTCATTTTATGCTTGAGGGATGTGTTGAACTTCAAACCCTTCAAACGATTTAGATAGATCATCCACGACAGCTTTATATGCTGCCATGTGCTTATTTGCATTACAAATATCCGAGATTTGCTGAGCAACAAGATCCGAATCTCCGTAACACATCAAACGTCGGATGCCAATATCCTTGGCAATCCGGATTCCATGCAGCAGTGCTTCATACTCGGCAATATTGTTTGTCGCTGTGAAGTGGATCTGCAACACGTATAATAGTTTATCTCCTTGGGGTGATTTGAGCACCACGCCAGCCCCCGAGCCCCCTCGAGCCTTAGACCCATCGAAAAAGAGGGTCTAGTATTCCGACTCAGGGAGGACCATGTTCTCCTTCGTCTCTGTCCAATCAGCGACAAAGTCAACAAGGATCTGGGATTTGATTGCTGTTTGAGGTTTATACTCAATATCGAAAGCTGAAAGCTCTATGCCCCATTTGGCGACACGTCCTGTGGCGTTGCTGTTGTTGATTATGTCTCTCATGGGAGCTTTGCTCACAACGGTAATTGGATGCTTCTGAAAATAGTGTCGTAACTTACGAGATGCTAGGAAAACACCGTAAGCCAACTTTTGATAGTGTGGATATCGCTGTTTTGATTCTGTCAAGACCTCGCTGACAAAGTAAGTCGGACGCTGCACCAGGTATTCCTGATTTTCCTCTGGTCTCTCCACCACCATGACGATACTAACGACCTTATTTGTCGCAGCAATATAAAGCAACATCGGTTCCTGAGGTTCCAGCGCTGCAAGGATAGGAGCAGATGAGAGTACTTTCTTCAGGTCTTGCAGTGCAGCTTCAGCTTCGTCAGTCCAGACAAAATCTTTGGTCTTCTTCAGGATTTGTATAATGGTGCGGCTCTTTCACCAAGCCGGCTTACAAATCGACTGACCGCAGCAATGCAACCAGTTAATCTTTGTATGTCCTTCAGGCGAGTTGGCCTAGAAATATTGAGTATAGCCTTGATTTTGTCGCGGTTCACCTCTATGCCTCTTTGAGACACGATGAAACCTAACAATTTTCCTGCTGGTATTCCAAAGAAGCATTTCTTCGGGTTAAGCATGATGTTGTATTTTCGTAGATTGGCGAACGTTTCCTCCAAGTCAGAAATGAGTGTTTCCTTCTTTTTGGACATCACCACGATATCATCCACGTATGCATGTACATTGCGTCCGAGTTAGTCGTGGAGGCAACGCTGCATCGTGCGCTGGTACGTAGCTCCTGCGTTCTTCAGCTCAAAGGGCATCGTAACAAAACAGAAGGTTCCGAAGGGGGTTATGAATGAAGTTTTGACTTTGTCAGATTCCTTCATCCGGATTTGGTGATAACCGGAATATGCGTCGAGAAAACAGAGGAGTTCCGAGCCTGCCGTAGAATCGATAACTTGATCAATTCTAGGCAGAGCGAACGGATCTTTTGGACAAGCCTTGTTCAAGGTAGTATAATCAACACACATCCTTAAATCAGTGGTGTCCTTTTTAGGGACCATTACAGGATTGGCCGACCACTCAGTGTGGATGACCTCTTCTATGAATCCGGCTAACTCGAGCCGTGCTAGTTCCTTACCTATGGCCTTACGCTTTTCGTCGCCAAACCACCGTAAGGACTGTTTGACGGGTTTAGCGTTCGGGTTTACATTTAGAGAGTGCTCGGCAAGTTTCCTAGGTACTCCGGTCATGTCAGATGGCTGCCATGTGAAGATATCTTGATTTGCTTGGAAGAACTTGACGAGCGCGCTTTCCTATGCGCTATCTAGGCCTACGTCTATCTGGGTCACCTTGGAGGGGTCATCATCCTTCAACGGCGCTTTCTTCGTCTCTTCTGATGCCTTGAACTCCGGATTTGGCTTGGTAACCTCCTTCTTCGTTGCGGGCATCTCGGACGGATCTATGCTCTTCTTGATCTCTTGGTACTCCTAGGCGTGCAGCACGGCTTCGGCAAAGGCGGCATTTCCATCCTCGCACTCTCGCGCTTTCTTCGGGTCTCCCCTGATGGTGATCACGCCGTTGGGACCTGGAATTTTCATCATATTGTAAATGTAACACGGACGAGCCATAAAAGCCCAGTAAGCCGGACATCCGAATATAGCGTGGTATGCGCTCTTGAACAGGACCACTTCGAAGGAAAGTGCCTTCGTCCGATAGTTCTTTGGAGTTCCAAAGGTAACATCCAAAGTGATCTCTCCCAGGGAATTAGCTTGTCTTCCTAGGACAACTCCGTGAAAAATCACAGAGCTATGGTTCAGCTAGGTCTCCGAGATCTTCATCCGGCGTAGCGTTTCGACATAGAGAATATTGATGCTGCTACCACCGTCCATGAGGGTCTTGGAGAAACCATAACCGCCAATAAGTGGGTTGACGACATATGCATTTCCTCGCCTGTGTAACTTAGGCGGATGATCATCGCGGTCAAACGTGATTGCCACTTCCGACCAGTCCAGATACTGGGGGACAGCCGGAGCTGTTGCATTGAGCTCGTGTAGAACTGCTTTCTTGACCTTTGCTAGTTGAGATCTGAGGAAGGTGACATAAGTGTCCTTCTTGGTATGAAAAGTTTTCTTCCCTTCTGAATTGGGATTTGAAGCATCAGCTTCCTCCATGTTGGAATCTTCCTTGGTCTCCTTGTCTTTTTCGGGATTTTTCTTTCCCTTCTTCCGCTTAGCTTTGTAGCCTGCGGTATCATCTCTCTTGATGTCGTCATTAAAACGACATTCAGCGTTGGTGTGGGACGAGCCCCCATTGGCGTCTAAGTGATGCACACATGGGTTATTGGCAATGTCGGCCCAAGAGTAGGTTTTGCCTGGTTGTTGTTCTCCTCTACCTTGGACCCTTGATGTCCCACGGCCACGCCCGCGGCCTCCGCCACGTCCTCCTCGTCCTCCAGATCCGGAAACAGTAGTAACTACCGTTGTTTCCGCGTTTGGTTTTTCTTCCGAGGTATTTTTGCGCTTCTGAGCTTGTTGCTTTGGTTGTTTTGCTGACTGAGGCACAGCTAGGGCATTGAGTAGTCCTTCTGCATCGTGCCAAGATTCCGTGCATACTTGCTCGTTGTTTCTATCATGTCTCCCAAATCAGTAACCTTGTCACACTTCAAGCGATGACGCAGTAAACCAATAGGGAGACCTGCGATGAAAGCTTCAATCGCAGTTTGATCATTTACTCCTTCGCAGGAGTTCTTGGTGTCGATCCATCATCCGAGGTAATCCCGGCAAGTTTCTCCGGCTTTCTGGGTGCAACGTTGTAGGTCTCCAACCGTACATGGCCTCCGATATGTGCCGTCGAAATTCCGAAAGAATGCACTTTGCAAATCATACCAGTTATGGATGGTGTTCGCCAGAAGTTCACTGAGCCATGATTGTGCCGTCTTCCGCAACATAAGCGGGAGATATCGGGTTGCGACCAGGCTGTTTCCGCCTTTGGTGATGCAGCAAGCTTGGAAGAAATCCTGTAACCAGGTGTCTGGCCGAGCAATGCCGTCGTAGGCTTGGATATGTCTTGAGATAGCAAATCCTTCCAGGAATTTTTTAGCTCTGATGCGTGGACCGAAGCACTTTGGGCCTACGTACACGTCATCGTTTTCATAGCGCCGAGCCTCTATGTTGGAGTTGATCCTGTGCCTTGCGTCGTTCGGGGATAGAGATCGTCCCGAATGCCGGTTGTGGCTGCGGTGCCATGGAGCCGGACTTTGGCTTCTGCCACCACCTCCTCCACCATGTCGTCCTCCTTGCCCTCCATGGGAGCCGTTGTGATGACTGTGTGGTGGAGAGGGTGGAGCAGCTTGACTATGACGAGCCCCCTGCCGGTTTGTACCGGCATGGTTTCCGTCGTTTCTTCGTCCGTCGTTCCCACCATGGTGAGGCTCAGCCGGGCGGATTTCATGTCTAGGAGGTGGCATTCTCTGACGATCCTCCTCCCGACATTTCTCTTTATCTTCTCCCCTTCGATCCTTAGATTCTCGTCGGGGAGGCTTCGTCGGATTCAGGACAGCGATGGCATCTTTCTCGGCCGCTGGGGCGATGTTGCTCCAGTTACGCGAAGTTTTGTGATGCTGTCCTGAAGATCCGGTTCTTGAATAGTTGTCTTCCTTGTATTCGGGGTGATGGTACTGCGCCCGAACGTAATGGGATCTTACGCCAGCCCATGCCGGATCTGTGCGACACTGGTCAGAATCCGAGACCAATTTTTGACTTCTGGACAGGGCTACCTTTTGCTGCTCCAGTCCCTTGTTGAGTAGCTTGATACCCAAACAGATCTCCTCTGGTCCTGAATTAGCCGATAGAATTTCTCGGGCCGCCACGGTATTTTGTACTGTTGTTGGGTATACCTAATCTCCGTTTCTATCTTTCCGTGGCTTCCCCATCTCATCTCCAAAAAGGACGGCACGGACACGTGGGAATTGGTTGTCATCTATGTGACGCTTCCGTGTCTTCTGATGTAGACGAGACATGTATTCCTTGTTTGACATGCGTTTCTTATCCACCTCGATATTTTTGGCTTCATCAAGGAGTTGTTGACGACGCGCTTCTAGGGCTTGCGCCCTTTCGTCCAGCTCATCTGCAGTAAGTTCTGCAGCTGTAGGGATAGGTGTGGTTAATGCGGCATCGATGAGTTTACGCGCACCTTCAGTGATCACGTGTCCATCCACCGATGCTTCTTTTTTCAGCTCGTCTGGGATAAGTGCTCCATCTGAGTCTTCCTCGTATTCCTCGGCAATCACCTCCTCTGTCAGAGGGTCTTTTGCCGGGGTCTTGTTTTTCTTGTTCTTCTTTGCCTTCTTGGCAGCGCCGGTAGCAAAGACGGCTTTGGGTTCGTTTCCCGGAGTCAAGCTCTGATCGGTACTTTCGGACATTTGTACTTCGGGATTATCTCCGACGTCCATGTCATCCTGCGCTTTGAGAGAGTGTTCCCCGGATCCTTCATCCATGGCTTTTCCATCTTCTGCAGCTTTGAAGTTATACTCCTCTTCATATTCCGCGGAGAACTTTCGGAAATCTGCTGACGTCATCGACTCATCCGAGGATGCGGGTACGTCGACGTTTGTTCCAATTGCCTCCAGCACCGAGTCGGTGTTTTTTCCAGCATCGGCAGAGCCGGATCCGGATCCCACATATCCGACAAAGTGCGACGCGTGCTTCCTGAGGTACCTGCGGCTTTCGCGATCAGCCATATCGAAACTTTTGATGGTCTCGAGGATTGCATCTGCGCTTTCGCCTTGCAGTATCATACGTTGTAGTGTGTACCTTAGGAAAGTCATGTCCGTTCCGGCATCATCAGAGCCGGAGTCAGTGTCGATATGCTCCTCCTGGATTTCGACTTCCACGGGTGGGTCGATCTGGGATCCGGCTCCTCTTGGGAGATCCACTCCAGATTCGACTTGGTCCGCTAGATCTTTCTTAGGCTCGGGTTTCTCCACTATCTCCGCAACTGGTGCGGGCTGGGTGGGATTAGGGTTTTCTGAGATCCGGAACTCTGCCGCCTCCGCGGACAAAGGGGACCCAGAAAATTCTTCTGCCTCTATCATCACCGCTGGGGTGGGTTAGGCAGGTTCAGCGAAACTGATGTAAACATCGATCTCGCCAAAAGACACGATTGTGTAGGCAGTCACGGCCTCCCTTGCCGGAATCCAAGTCTCGTCGAGAACGATGAGAGGGACGTCGCTGGCGTAGAGGATGCGACCGACGACGATAGTCTCGCCGATTCCGATTTTTGCAGATTCCGCTCGGAACGCAGATCCGAAGCTCACTTGCCCCACGGTGGGTGCCAACTGTCGTCAGATTGATGACAAGTACGCCATAAGGGGGTCCTTGAGGCGTGCGGAAGAGAGGGGTGTGAGACGTACGGTGTTCCGGGACGGTGAGCACACAAGTTTACCCAGGTTCGAATCCGCCGGCTTTAGACGGATCCTACTCCTGCTAGCAATCCAGTAATACGGCAGAGCCGGATATGGGTTACAAGGTTTCGCCTGTGCGAGTTGAGGGTCTAAAGTATTGGGTGTGCCCTAAAGGCTTTCCCTAGGACGGCTTATATAGATATCCGGCCTAGGGTTTACAGGAGAGATCTATCCGGCTACGTCTAAGAGTCGATTACAGAGTACATCTTGAATTACAAGTAACATTATGGGCCTAAGTCGGTAAGTCTTCTAGGCCTTCCCATAGCCGGATTGGACTCCGTCTTTCTCCCTGACTGGGCCGCCCGTGAAGCAAAGCTCTAACCCGAAGTGGGCCATCCTGGTCAGTGAGGAACTGTGAGGATACCCGGAAAGTATATCCCCAACACCGATGGTGTGGGCAAGGATTTACGGTGAGAGGGAGTTGAGGATCCATCCAAGCACCGTGGAGTCCCGTGAAACCCACGACGCATAGTCGGGATTCGGGATCTCCGTCTTCTTTCCATGTTTGTCCTCAGCCTCCAGGTGTTTTGCCGGGGCAGCGTCAGTGCCATCCAGAAGATCGAGCATCTGAGCACCGCAAAGGGGAGGGTACACCAGGGTCTTCCAGAAAAGAAAGTTGGCCCGGGTGAGCTTCTGGGAGGGAGGAGTCCCCAAGGCGGCGGCCAGGGCAGGGCCAGCAGATGACGACGATGTCATTGCACCGACGATGTCATTGCACCGATGTCTTCCAGAAAAGAAAGTTTTCCGATTAGATGATCGTTGGTTTGAGAGTTTTTCTGATCTAAGATCGTGGAGGTTTATGGTTGTGGTGTTTTCCGATAAGATGATCGTGGGCTGTGGTGTTTTCCAATCAGATGATCGTGGTGGTTGTGGGTTGTGTTTTTCCGATCTAGAATCGTGGAGGTTTTGGCTGTGGTGATTTCCGATCTGAGGTGATCGTGGGAGAGATTCTTTGTGCTGCGGCTGCTAGGTCGTGGGAGAGGATTGCTCTGATATCATGTCAGGGTTTTAGGGTTTAACCGGTGTACCTGTTGAGGCCCCGGGTTCCGTGTTATATAGGCTGGAAGAGCCCCAGACGTGGCGTTACAAGAGAGTATGAGTTGGGACGGTGTACTACACCGTACCCAGACTCATACGGTATACATAACGTATAGGAATTCTAACAGAGAGAATGAAGTCCTTTTCTAATCAGCACATCAACAATCAGACGTATTATTTTTCATCTACTGATTTTGCAAACAGAAATAGGAACTGGGATAAATAAAAATAATGTTTGCTTGTTTAGGACGAAAGCTTCTAAATATCAGCCTTGATTTTGAAGACGGTAGATATAAAGTCAATCCATCAAGCATTTTGGATATACCAGATTTAAACAAGAGTAAAATTCTACTTTCATGTACTGAACCCATTTAGAATAAAGAGTGAACTTCTTTTTAGCTAAGAAATGCAGCAGCAATTCTATGTTTCCAAAACTAAGAAATGAATTTCCCATCATTACAAAGTGAAGTTTCGAGACATTACAAGTGGTCTTCGGGTCGGGCATTCTTTTGTCAGCCTTTTCAATTAGTGAATTTCTTTTTTTCCATTTTCTAATGTAGTGAACTGGTTTAGCCTCAGGAGTGAACTTCTATTGGTAGTGAAGTAATAGAATTTTGGAACCAAATAATTTGACCATGTAGTGAATCATGCCAGAGAAAAATGTCTTCTGCTGATCACTAAATCTAATCACACTAAACCAGGAAAGAGATAGGAAGAAACAAAACTAGCACAATAATCAAAATGTTACCTGGTTGTGGATGTGATGGGATTATACACGGTGGACGGTGGTCTTCAACATGACGGACGGCCTGGGCCAGCTGCGCTGGCAGTGCAGATATTGGTCCAAGGCGGTGGCACTATTCTTTGCTCTACAAGAAATCAAATCTTTAATATTCTTGCAGAGGGAGAGAATCCATTTGAAGCCAAGCTTGTGGACATGGATATTTGTCGGTCTCACCGGTGTGCTGCCATAAAAGAAAGATAAAATTTCCATGAATGAACAATGTAAATTCCCCATGGATATGATGTTGGCTCTGATTATCTTCAAGTAGTACATGCCATAGCATGAATTAGGAGAAGTGAACTCCCCATGATGATGTTCCATCTGACAGAGACCACAGCTAGCACCGATAAACTCCCATGGCTGCCGTAGTGGAGAACCAGTGAATTCCCCTGAAAAGAAAATGGGAACTTGTCATACGAACGAAATGAGCTTCTCCTTTTCTAATCAGCACATCAACACATATTTTATTTTTCATGTGCTGATTTTTGCAAATAGAAATATGGATTAGGGAAAAGAAAGGTACGTTTGCATGTTTAAGAGGAGAAGAATGGGAGCCTTCTTTTCGGTATTCAGCTCGAAAATGGTAAAAATCAAGTGAACTTTCCCTCACAGATGTCGTGAACTTTACCCGATAAAATAGTGAACCTCAAAATTACACTGTTCTTTTATAAATTACAATTTTCCATGTACTTGTTTTGAACTTCCCAAGGAAGGAAGTTAACATTAGACAATAAAAGATTGAACTTCTTGCTTTTTTTTTTGAAAGGAGCATATATTAATATCAGAGGATACCAATTACACCCAGTCTCTGCAACAACGCATTGCTCTAGCGGCCATACGGATGCACACAGCCAAAAAAGAAAGAAAAATTACAAAAAGAAAACAAAGTCCCACTACGGTTCCTTATTCATTGAAACAGCGGTACTACCACCACCAAGACAGCACCAGAAGTCCATCTTCTCCAAAAACGACGCCTCCAAGAAGAGATCAGTGCACAAACACCGTCATCGCCCGATCAAAGATCTAGATTTTCACGCTGAAGAAAGTCCAAGCTCTCAAAACAATACCTTCAACAAGGTCATTGCCAGGCACAACCAATTAAGGCCATACCCTGGGTTTTCACCCTGAAAGATAGGACCATGAGATTCTCCTATATTGTCGCCCCCGCTTGCATACTACTGCTTCAAGTCACGAGTCACCAAGCCAGTTCCTCATCACCACCCGGTCTCGAACCACCATTGTCAGTCCTCAGATCTCGGTCTTTATGACATTCTCCATCGGCACCATGAAACGAGAACATGCCCCATGATGTTAACAGCCAACAGAGCTTCGAAACACTCCCTTTGGACCAAAACGGTCAGAATAAAAACATGGGTGCGCACGATCGAATCCCACCCGATCCAGCGATCTCTCAACATATGCGCACTGTGGAGTTCGCCGGCGGAGCCTTCCGGAACACGATGCTTCAGTCGGATCAATGACGACAGGCAACCAGCAGATCTTCACCATGGCGATGAGTTGGAACCCTAGAACCAGCAGATTGAACTTCTTGCTGCATGGAACAAACTGGAAGAAAATGAACTTCGCGAAGAAATGAACTCCTCCGAAAAAGTAGATGAACTCACATTCGATGAAGTGCACTTCAGGGCCAAAAACATTTATGTTTTTCAGGAAAATATGAGACATGAACCCCGGGAAAATAAGAGAAAGTTGGTCTACATTTTAAATTTGTTGTATGCATATAAGAGAAACTCTTATATGCATATAAGAGAATCTCTTATATGCATTGATGGTAGTTGAAAATCAGAACTACTCGTTCAGGAAAATAAGAACTTGCATCTATCATGTTGCTTAACTAATAATAGATCACTCTCAGGCATTATGACGAACACTTATAGGAAATGCAGGCAACACACATGAAAAGTCATGTGATAAGATAAGATCCAGCCATATTTTTTTTCACTACAATCGACTCACATCAAAGCTGAAATCATTTTGCAAAGAATTGTTTAGATGTAACGGCAGGTACCTTGCGGCAGGGAAGGGATCAGCAGCTGCAACAATGCATATGAGAGATGCAGAAAGATGAGAAATACATACCTTGTGGCGGCTGGAATTCCACTCTGGGGTGGGACAGGTTCACAGCAGCAGTACAAAAGGTTCAGAGCCGCTTTCAATCTCTGTTTCCTGAAGAAGCTGGCTACCTTCCTCGTCTTTGCTTGCTAGAAAGTGGAGCCCACGGGTGATGCACACAAAAGGGAAGCGGAGGCGCACAGGTGCTGCAACGAAGATGTTGGGTAGTATAAGGACCTAGTACAAGGATAGCATTTCTAATTTGTGAACTCAAAACAAATATATACAAAAATATATGACCATCTTTTACCTGGCAGGCACATTTGACTTCATTTGCGCTAGACCTAAAGAGACAAAAAAAATCCTTTGATTAAGAAACTTCAGGAACAAAGAAGAAACCATAATCCATCTCACTTGGACATGCTAACAGGACTAAATCTAGTTCAATACAAAACCTTAATTGAAAATAAAGGTGAACGCCACTAGCTCTTAAGTCTCATAGGAAGGAAGCTAAGTTCAGAGAAGAAAGCATTGAACTTTCTTGCCGCATGAAACAAACAGGATGAACAAACCTCATGAAACCACATCAACTTCTTGCCGAGTGCAGTTACCAAGCTGTTTCAGTATGATCCTTTTGAGCCCTGCACTCATTTGCAATCACATGCCTAGAAGTTCAGGTTTTAAGTCGTTTTATGACTGAAAAAATAGTAGTATCTTTGAAGTTACATACAACTTGCAGTTTAAGTACTTATAACCACTACAGATCACCAATAAATCGGTGAATCCTGGGCTGAGATAATTCCCCAACATTATAACTGAATGTACATTAGATGAAGGAGGGTCAATGTAAGGAATGTTTCCTTGACAAAAAGAGAGAGGTTCAAGAGTTTCCCAACCACTTCATATTGGACTGAACTAGTACTCGTTTATAGTTAAAAGAAGCTTGATTCGTTATAGAATAATCATAACTATCGAATGTCGCATTTGATAAGAACTTTGAACCTCTGAATTCGAAAAGGCGAACTTCGTGATAAAAAATGAACTATTTTAACACATGGATAAATAGAACTTTTGCCAAAAAAAAGTTAACTCCACACTCAGAAGAAAGAACGATTTTAACTAAACCCACAGACCCATAAAAAGTGAACCCTGTACTGTACGAACTAGAATTTTCATGAAAAAAAAGCGACTTTCTGTTCCATGCTCCATATAACTATACAAAAGGAATCTCATGTTAAAAAATGCATCGACAGATGAAGCTCCATCTAGCAGCAGCTTCAGGCCATCCATTCATCATGGAGTCAATTGTCTGAGGGAGCCATGGGGGCACGTCACCGGCGGCTCACGCTAGCGCCGACCCCTTCCTCGCCGGGCTCGGCTGACCGGCCGGCGGGATCGTGCTTCACCTGCCTTGAGGAGGGCCATGTTGCTGTTTAGGTTGCGGAGGAAGTCTTTGCCGAGGAGGGGGCATGGACGCCGGTGGTGCATCGGAGGAGAAGGCCCTGCGCCGAGATCTTGTCGGAGTTCTGGTCGGCGGCAGGATATCCTACGCCGGAGTCTCGTTTCTGGGAGCGGCGGCCGCGAAATTCTCCGGTGGCTGCGGTCGTGCTAGGGGCGTCCAGGAGGCGATCTTTGTCGCCGCCATCGCAGGGGGAAGCTCTTGGTGGCCAGCGGCGCTGTGCGTCTTCCTCGCCATCGGGGATGAGGTTGTCTCGGCTTCCGCGGATGGCTCCCTGGCACGGACTGCTGCCTGGGCGTCGGCTGACCTGTCCGCCGGTGCTGGGGTCTTTTTTCCCGGCGTCGACGCGGAGCTTGGGCGATCCATTATCGGATGCTGCGGCGCCTGGGGCGGTAATCGCGGGCGACGCGCGGTCTTTTCCTTCTGGGGTGCCGCAACTCTCGGAGGAAACCGAACCGTGCCAGGTGGGGCCTGTGGGCATCCTATCGCGTTGCGGAGACGGACTGCCAGACTACATCGACCTATACCGATCGACACCGTGCGCCCCTATACGTCCGTCTCTGTGCCGCCACCTTCTCCGCCTCCGCCTTCACCGTCTCTGTCGCCACCGCGGACACCTCCTGCCGGACGCCGTCGTCCTCCCTGGTCGCCGGGGTCGCCCTCTTTCGCCCGAGTTGTCATGGCAGGGACTGCGCCGTCAAGCTCGCGGGAGGAGCTGGGGTCGGAGCGTCGCCTTTTCCTCCGCCGGGGCCTGGTTCGACGATGTCGTCTGCTTCCCCTCCTCTACACTCGCTTCCGGCGGCTTCCCTGGCTGGGGGGGGGGGTCAATCAGCGATGGCTGCCTCGATTCCGTTCAGGCCGCTGCAACCGCCTTTTCGTCCGCCTGGTCAGCCGGGCTTCGCTATGCAATCCCCGGGACAGTTCTTTCAACCGCCTCAGTTCCAGTCGCCGCAGAATTTCTCGAGGACGGTGTTCCCTCCGATCATACCACCTCAGCAGTTTGCTCAGATGTTTCCGCAATATGCACAAGCTCCTGCACCTGCTGTCAATCCGATGGTGCCACGGAATAAAAGGAAGAAAAAGAAGAATCTGCAGGTTCCTTCAGCGCCTCAGACGGCTCCTTCTCAGCCGATTTTTCAACCTCAATTTCAGCAGATGGCGGTTCCACAGTCTGCAGGTATGGGGTATGCTGCTCCTGCTACGAGTATGCCACTGGTCGTTGTTGCTCAGACACCTGTGGGCACTGCTGTGGACGCTTCGGTACAGTAGGATGTGGGCAAGTCCAAGAAGCTTCTGAAATGCTGGAAATGCTCTGGTGATTCACACGCGTCTAAGAACTGCCCGGTTTCGCACTATTGTTTGGTCTGTAATAACTCGGCTCACCCCACTGTCAAGTGCCCAACGCTAAAGCTGACTAAGCCCACGATGATTGTAGCTGGGAATGGTACAGAGGATACTCTTTTTAACCAGCTGCCTGACTGTATTTTTAAGTCTAATCTTGCACCTAAGTGTACACCTACTGCTAAGGTGTCGATGATTGGCGCGATGGTTCCTGCGGCTATTATGGAGGCTCAGATGATGCGTATTTGTCCGCTCAGCACCCAGTGGAAATGGGAGGCGCTTTCTCATGGTGATGATGCTTTTCTTGTGAGTTTTCCCTCTTTTGAGGATCTACAGCGTGTTGATGGTATCCAGATGCCGGTTCCTTCTCACAATACCAGGGTCGTGATCAGTATTTGGGAGATGCAGGATATCTAGCCCAAGTTTGTTCTGCCTCAGGTGTGGGTTCATGTGGAGGGGGTTCCCCATACTATCCGTCATTTCCACGGTCTTTGGGTAGGTTGTTCTCTGTTGGGTACGACTGTGGACGTGGATTTTCCGACGCTGTATAGTCGCAACGTTGTGCGCATTTGTGTGGCAATGATGAATCCTAATGCGTTGCTGAAGTGTGTGGATGCCAAGGGTACATACATTTGTACTACTGCTACCTTGAAGCTGAAGGGGTTTGACTTCACGTTTCGCCAGGAGGCTGCGGACTTTGTCCCTGATCCCGCTTTCACCCCTTTTTTCTAGAGGCGTAAGGGGGATGATCCTGAGGATGATGGCACTGGCCAGAAAGACACGGATTCACCTGCTGATGAGAGTGCACCGCGGTCTCAAGGGAATCACATGGATGTTGATAACGCAGGCGCCCATTCAGCTACGGGAGGCCCTTCCGTAAACAATGTTTCATTATTACCTGTCTTTGCTGTAACACCTTTTAACCCGCGACCACAGACTCCACAGGGGAAAGCTATTGTGGATGCTGCACGTCGCTCTCGTTCAGGTTTTTAGCGTCTCGGAGTACTTTTCGTTCCTTCGCCGGAGGCACGGGCCACTTCACCGATCTCCCTGCTACGGGCGGAGGAGGCCCGGCCTACTACTCCCTCGCCGGCTCGGCCTCCTACTCCTTCGCCGGCGGACCTCGTCGACTTGCCTGCTGATGGGGAGTCTGCTGGGGAGCGGACCGACCTGCTCCAGCAGCCGGCTCGGCCTCCTACTCCTTCGCTGGGGGACCTCGTCGACTTGTCTGCTGATGGGGTGTCTGCTGGGGACTGGCCCGACCCGCTCCAGCAGAGGGTGGCTGGCCAGGCTACAGACCCGCCGGATGCTGGTCGTGGGCCTTCGGAGGGGCCGGCGCTGCTGGAGGTCCCTCTAGCGGTGACCCCTACATCTACGCCGGCCGGCTCGAGGTCCTCGCCGGGGACTGTCGCCGATTTATGGCGGACATGACCGTGGTGGTGGTGGTGCCGGCTGTGGGAGGCACTGCGTCTACTACGCAGGCACCTGCAGCTGGCGCTCCAGCTGGCGCTCGGAAGAAGAAGACATCGATGTTCCCGGTGCTTCACAAGAGCGGAAGTCACACGGAGGGCCGCGATGGTGCTTCTGCGACGGACATGGATACTTTGGAGAAGGCCATGCGCAGAAAGGCTGAAAAGAACCTGGACTCCGGTGATAATTTCGCATCTTCCAAGTCTTTTACTTCTTTTCCGTCTACTAGTATTTCTTCTAAGCTAAACTCTGTTGGTATTAGTCTAGGTAAGAATGCTAGTGATATTTCAATTTCTGCTAAGGTCTTGAAGCGGATGGAATTTGACCGGCTAACGGTTGTTCCAAAAGCTTCGACCTCTTATATTCCCTCTTACTCAGATGATGAGGATGCGGACCATTCTACGGATGGTCAGCTCCTATCTCATCTAGTAGGTGAAGTTCTAGAAGTTGGTTTGGATGAGGACAGATTAAGTTCATTATATGAGCTCACTGCTTCTGGTCGCAAATCGACTTCTAGGAAAAAATGTAATAAATCTCATAAACAAGATCTTGCTCCTAAATCTATTATTGTTTCCCAATGAATGGCATGTTTTTAGATATCAGAGGTCTTCGAGACTTGGCTAAACATTTACACATTGCACTTTGTTCTAGGGAACACAATTTAGATTTTGTGGCTATCTCCAAAATAGGTAGACGGGAATTCTCACAGAGTATGCTGGACCGCCTATCGGGTGGTTTAGACATTGTGTGGCATTCTCATCCACCTAGGGGACGGACAGGGGGTATTTTACTCGGTGTGCGGGCGGATACGATGGACATATTAGCAGTTTCGGAAGGGGAGTTCCATATAAAACTTCATATCCGTAACAAGGCTGATAGTTTCAAATGGAGTCTGGTCGTAGTTTACGGTGCTGCCCAAGAGGCTTTCAAGGCTGACTTTCTTCCTGAATTGGTGAACTTAGCAAAAGACAATCAATACCCTATTATGATAGGGGGAGATTTTAATTTGCTTAGATTCCCATACGAGAAGAGTAGAGGCCATTTTGATGATCATTGGCCTTTTCTTTTTAACGCTATCATTGACAGTTTGGATTTAAAGGAAGTGTCGATGATTGGAAGATAGTTTACTTGGGCCAATTCTTTGCCAGAACCTACATACGAAAAACTTGATCTTGTACTCATGGAAGACAGTTTACTTGGACCGCCTATCGGGTGGTTTAGACTTTGTGTGGCATTCTCATCCACCTAGGGGATGATCAGGGGGTATTTTACTCGGTGTACGGGCGGATACCATAGACATATTAGCAGTTTCGGAAGGGGAGTTCCATATAAAACTTCATATCCGTAACAAGGCTGATAGTTTCAAATGGAGTCTGGTCGCAGTTTACGGTGCTGCCCAAGAGGCTTTCAAGGCTGACTTTCTTCCTGAATTGGTGAACTTAGCAAAAGACAATCCATACCCTATTCTGATAGGGGGAGATTTTAATTTTCTTAGATTCCCACACGTGAAGAGTAGAGGCCGTTTTGATGATCATTGGCCTTTTCTTTTTAACGTTGTCATTGACACTTTGGATTTAAAGGAAGTGTCAATGATTGGAAGACAGTTTACTTGGGCCAATTCTTTGCCAGAACCTACATACAAAAAACTTGATCGTGTACTCATGGACTCTGATTGGGAAGATCATTTCCCTCTAGTCACGGTACGCGCTCTCGAACGTAATGAGGCTCTGTCAGATCATGCTCCCATTCTGCTTACCACGGGGTTACTATCAACTCGCTCGGCTCGCCCGTTCAAATTCGAACTGGGATGGCTAACACGAGATGGTTTCCAGGATATGGTGAAAGCAGTGTGGGAAAGACCGATTGAGGGTGATACCCCAGTCCAGAGGTGGAATAATAAAGTGCGTATGACATGTAAACACCTTGGGGGTTGGGCGAGACACACAATCGGTATCCTCAAAAATGAAAAAAGAGGCTTTCTTCTATTATTGATGACCTTGAAGCCCTCGCAGAAACACGGCTGCTAACTCCGCAGGAAATTGAGCTCAAAAGCCAATCGAATGCGGAGATCGAATGCGGAGATTGCCCGGTTACTGAGGGAAGAGGAACTCAAATGGTATCAACATTCTAAATCGCAGTTTATCTTGCAAGGGGATTCGAATAGTAGATACTTCCACAGTGTAGCCAATGGTAGACATAAGAAGAAACGTATTCATTCCTTAATGCATGATGACGAACCGATTGAAGGACACGACCAGTTGAAATCTTATATTACAAGCTATTATAAAGCTCTGTTTGGGGAACCGGATGAAGGTTCTTTCACTATGGACGAATCTCAAATAACCGATGTACCCCAGGTCTCCGATGAAGAAAATAACTATCTGACCTCTCCTTATTCTGAGGATGAGGTCAAACTAGCTATTTTCCAAATAGAACATAGTAAGGCACCTGGTCCTGATGGATTCCCAGCGGAGTTCTATCAAACCTTCTGGGATGTTGTAGCACCCCGGTAAAACCACTAGCAGAAAATCGCTCGTTGTTTCTACTTTGTGCATCATCATGCATGTTTGTTCATAAAAGTACTTTACAAAAACCCTATTTTGTTTTCTAATTAGCCCTCCTTTAATTTCAAATCATAAAACCAGGTCTTCCTATATATTTTATTTGTCTAAAAACTGATTACAAAAGCCTTTTAAATAATAAATAAAAAGTTATATTATTTTTGGGAGGCAGCCAGCCAGGCCTAAAAGCCCAGCCGGCCACCTCCAACTAAACCTAAACCCTAACCCTAGCTCTACCTAGACCCATGGCCACACCAACCTGTCGCCGCTCAGATAGAACCAAACACAAGACGCTTCCACACGCCGCAAGCAGTTAGTGGCCGCCCAACTCCCGTGCACCTCACGACGACGTCAAGGGCACGCTGGACACGGCCGATCAAGGCCCCTCCACGCGACCCCCATCTTCCTCGATCCCCTCGTCTCCATCGCGACCGCGCCCCTTGTCGCGTTCTTCTCGTACTCCGCTCCCCTCGCGTCGTCCTCCGCCCCTCTGCCTCTCCTGCGCGAGTCCAAGCATCATCAGGGGCCGACGACCTCGACCGGGTCCTCGCCTCACCATCCCTCTCCGCCCGCTGGTGCGTCGCCGCCCTGCGACCCCACCACCTGCCGCCGTCGCCGTCAGTTCGTCCTCGCCAGAGCCGCTGGCCTCCTTGTCGCGCCTCCCATCGTCGACCTCGCCAGCAGCCGCCAGATGCGGGTGCCTTCGGCCCTCATCCCCTCCGCACCTCGGTGGCCGATCGCTCCGTTCCGCCGCGGGCGCCGCCCTCCTCTTGGTCGACCCTGTCCCGGGGGTGGCCTCCTCCTTGCCGCCTATAGGCTCTGCCCCAGGCTGCCCTGCAGCAGAGCATCGTCGGCCTCGCCTCCCCGCCGTCTCGCGTCTAGCCGCCATCCTCGCCAAGCTCGACTTCCTCGCGGGTGCCCTGCATCCGCGCCCCTCGTCACCAAGCTCGTCCCGACGCGGCCACGGTGCTCCCCTCACCATATACCTTGCGCGTGGTTGTGCCCCTGTGTTCACGGCGCCCTCTTAGGCTTTGTCCGTGCGCTGCATGCCGTTGTCGAGTGTGTGCCAGTCAACAGCATCCAAGCAGCAGCCACACTTCCCTCAAGCATGTGCACATGCGTGTATGTGTTGTTTCTTCTGTGTTGTATCAAGGCAGTGTCCTAGCCATGTTATCAGTACCCGGACGTCCGTCTCAATCCAATCGATGCTATCAAGATCCCTATACCGAGATGAGTGCATCCGAAGACCACAGGTCAAACCAAGTCTGCCATCATCAATCGAAGTCAAAATCGGAGTACCCCGTCATGGGCAACAAGATCGTCGATAGGGAATCGGAGGACACCGTCCCTCAAGTTCTTCTTCCCGGGACATCAAGTTCTTCACGAAACGCCAAGATCTGCTGCACGGACCCGAAGGCGCCAAGGTCGCCAAGCTCTCCACCCCGGATTCCAGGACTGATTCGATGTTGCAGCCCGAGCCCTTCTACATGGAACCATCGGACCACGCAAGACCATCGGCGCCACACCCAAGTCCGACACCGACACCCGAGAACCTCAACAAATGACGCCAAGGTCTACATCATGGAACGCCATGCTCTTCTTCACGGACACCAAGTTCGCCAAGGCCTCGAACCCCGACCCCGGAAACCGAAGACCGTGGAACACCGAGCTCTTCCTCCTGGAGCCCGAAGTCGCCAAGAACCGTTCCCGGACCCGAAGACCACCGGTACCCGATCCATTCCAGTTTGCCATTGATGGCAAGATTGACTGCTGGGAACCCAAGTTCTCCATCTTGTATCCGAACCTCGCCGTCCCCGTCAACCCTGAGACCGGACCCCGAACCCCAGGAACCCAAGATCTCCCGAACCCAGATGTGTGAACCTTTTCCCAAGCCCTATTTTATAAATGCTATATGTAAAATCTCATGCATTTAAATTGTCATGCTTGCATGCATATTTGGGTGTTTGGGGCCATTTCGGCAATTCAACTAAATTAAATATGGAGGCCATATGCGGACTTTTCTAGTCTTATATTGGCCCCATTTAAATTTGTGTAGCGAACCGATGCCATGCTTTGCCTTGTTAATTCCACATTTAATTTGCGGGCTAGTTAAACAACATGAACCTATTAATTAATTGTCGGGACCCCGGTTCCGCTTAATATTGCCTAATTGCATCGCATCTTTGCCATGTCATGCATCATACATACAACATGCCGGGTCTTCTGCCGTAGTATTAAATAGTGCATCCGGTGTTTCTTTTAGTGCTTTGCTTCTTCGCGGATTAGGCCGTTGAGTTGATGCGAGTATCGACAAGTTCTTCGGATAATGTATCTTCGGCTATGTTTCCCAGGCGAGCATTCTCCCCCTTTCTACCTATTTTGCATTTATAGTCTTTACTTCCTCCTGTTGTTCTATTGCTACCCGTATTGTGATGCTTTAGTTTCCGTGTACCATTTATACTCCTTGCAGCCTCTATATTGCCATGGACACATCCTATTGCCTGTTGTTTGATAGATAGTCGGCCTTGCGAGTCGTAGTTGCTTGCTTCTGTGTTGCTTCGCGTCGTTGTCGTTCCTCCGTTGACGGCAAGTTGGCACATGATAAATGGTGGAGATGCTTAATGGTGGAGATGATCATGACTTTAATTACAACTTGATATTAAAATACTGGGAATAGATATAACTAATGCAGAGGCATCGGTGGGCAATAGATGTTATTTGGTTCTTCCACGCTCACTTGTGTCCCATAGGACCCCGAGTACTTGATACCTGTTCCTTGACTATCACACTATCCGCATATGGGACCATGAATCCCCTTAGCCAGAGCTTGATTCATTTCTTATTTCTTGGGGCCACAAAGTAGTTTGGGGCTTTATTACTATCCTATACTTATACCATGCTTTACTTTTTTATTTAGGATTGTGCGTGGAGCACCTATACTGTTTAGGAATGTGGAATGTTTTCGCGGTATCGACAAGCCAGTCACACTTTCGGGTTCCCAGTCGTTTACAGCCATTGGCACAAACCTTGGGTCCGTCTCGGAGCCGGCCAACTTCGTTGCGGGTATCTTAATGGGGTGGCCCACTGAAATAATTTATGAATCCTGTGATTGCTTTGTCGTGAAAGCCTCGTTGGGTTTTGAGTTGGTTTTTCCGAGGTTGATCGTGTGTGTGTTGCTATTTGTGCACCCCTGCAGGGTAAATCTTTCTGAAAGCCGTGTCCGCGGTTATGAACGACTTGGAGCACAGTATCTCGATCATAGACAAGCATAACTAAAGTAGTGCTATAAATTTGAATTAATATGTGACTAGTAATCAGCTTCACTACAATGGAATGGATAATAAAAGTGCCAACAACTGGTGGAACCGGGGCGTATCATGTCCTGTTATACCTGCCTAGTAAGTATCGCAACTCCAATGGAATGAAATAAAAGTGCCAACAACTGCTGGGTTTGTGATGTCACATGCTAATTGTATCTGACTAGTAAGTACTGCAACTACCACTGAATGGTTAACTAAAACTGCGCACTACTTATGCTATCAGGATGACTCATGCTATCTATATCTAACTAGTAAGTGCTTCAACTATAATGGGTTTGAGAAAGCCTACGATAATGTCAAATGGTCTTTCCTTCAGCAAGTTCTTAGGATGAAAGGCTTCTCCGCTGAATGGCATGCTTTAATCAATAGCTTTGTGGTCGGAGGTAGTGTTGCCATCAAAGTCAATGACGATATTGGTAGCTACTTTCAGACTAAAAAGGGGCCAAGATAGGGAGATCCATTATCGCCAATATTATTCAATATAGTGGCTGATATGCTCTCCATCTTGATTGAACGAGCCAAATCAGAGGGCCATATTGAAGGTGTGATTCCTCGTCTAGTGGATGGTGGTTTATCTATACTTCAATATGCGGATGATACAATTCTCTTTATGGAACATGACCTCGAAAAGGCAAAAAACCTGAAACTTATACTTTCAGCTTTTGAGCAACTATCGGGATTAAAGATTAATTTCCACAAGAGTGAATTGTTTTGTTTCGGTGAGGCTCAAGAAGTGGCTAGTCTTTATAATGAACTGTTCGGTTGTAGCCACGGTGTTTTTCCGATCAAATATTTGGGCATACCGGTACATTACCGTAGGCTTACAAATGCTGAATGGAAAATTGTCGAAGAAAGACTACAACTGCGTTTGAGCAGTTGGAAAGGTAAATTATTATCCATAGGAGGAAGATTGATACTCATAAATTCAGTACTCAGTAACATGGTACTTTATATGCTATCTTTCTTTCAACTACCGAAAGGAGTCTTGAAAATGTTAGATTACTTCAGATCAAGATTCTTTTGGCAAGGAGATAACGAGAAAAAGAAATATAGACCGGCTAAATGGAGTGTGTTGTGTCGTCCCAAAGAACAGGGTGGGCTTGGTATTCATGATTTGGAAATCAAGAATATGGCCCTCCTTAGTAAATGGCTCTTCAGGTTATTAACTGAAGAAGGGATATGGCAAACTCTTATTAAGAGAAAATATGTTGGCTCAAAAGCATTGTCCCAAATGGTTTGAAACCGGGAGACTCTCACTTTTGGGCTGGCCTGATGGCGACAAAGAAAGATTTTCTTCGCTATGGCACATTTTCTATTAATAATGGGTCTCAGATAAGGTTTTGGGAGGATAAATGGCTTGGTCATGCTACCCTCCGAGAACAATATCCAGCGTTGTATTCCATTGTTCGCTATAAGGGGGAGACGATTGCTATTGTATTGGAATTTTTTCCATCCAATATAACGTTCAGAAGGGATTTAACTGGTGCCAGACTTGACTCTTGGATCATGCTGCTATATAGATTGGCACAGGTCCAATTAACGGATGAGCCAGATGAATTCCGATGGAATCTAACTGAGAATGGTTCTTTCTCTGTTAGCTCTTTATACAATGCTTTAACCCAGCCAGTAATACAAGTTTTAGATAATAGGATGATATGGAAGATGAAGATACCTCTTAAAAACAAGATTTTTGCTTGGTATCTTCGTCGTGGAATTATCCTTACAAAAGACAACCTTATTAAGCGCAATTGGCATGGGAACCCGAGCTGCGTGTTTTGTCTCCACAATGAGACAATCAAACACCTGTTTTTCCAATGCAATTTTGCACGGTCTATATGGTCAGTCACCCAAGCAGCTTCTGGCTTGTCTCCACCACGTAGTATTGCCAACATTTTTGGGAATTGGTTACATGGTATAGATAACAAGTTTAAGACACTTCTTCGGGTTGGAGCGATGGCATTAATTTGATTGCTGTGGCTATGTAGGAACGATAAGGTTTTTAATGATGTTAACTGTTCCCTTCTGCGGGTTATTTATAGGTTTACGCATACCCTTCGGGCTTGGTCGGTGCTACATCATGTGGAGCTGCGAGACCTTTTTAGGGAGGTGTGTACGCGACTGGAGGATACAGCACGGGACCTATTACTAGACATGGATGGCAGCATAATCTTCGGATCGGTTCGCCTCCAGCTTCTTTAGCGTAGTTGCATTTAAACATCGTTTTGTAACTCGCTATCGAGTTTTTTATTTCTGTTGGCCTCGTTGGTCACTTTGTCGGCTGTATGCATCCTAGCTATACAGAGATCGGGTGTAATACTTAAACTTTTGATCCTTATTGAAAAAAAATCTAGCAGCAGCTTCAGGCGGAGCAGACCAGCACATCAAATCAGCAAGCAATGGCACAAGCAGTCACATCTCGAGTAGTTTAGGATGTACACGCCATGCTTCTCAAATCCGTGCATGGCCATGTCGAGCACTTTTCACACGCACTTTTCACATCACGACAATAAACCGAATTAAGAAGAGAGCACTGAAACCAAATTTTCAAAAGAAAGCACTGAGCTGAACTTGAGATACTCAATTTGGCCTCCAGCGATGGCTCCGGCATACTCCCACGGTAGCACCAGGTGGACTACCAGTCTACTGCGGTTCCAAGTGGGAACAACGGCCAGGTGAACTCGCCGCCGCCTCACGGAAGACATGACCTCGCGTGCGAACTTCGCTGCTGCAGGTTGTGGACCCCCGAGTACTTCACTGACTGCGTGTTGTGGAACTAGAGCGTAGAGTAAATTAGTTAGCTAGTACTTCCTCCATTCCAAAAATTAAGGCATATAACTTTTTAAAAAGTCAAGCCATGTAAAGTTTGACTAAACTTTTAGAGAAAAC
The DNA here is from genome assembly GCA_023614405.1 of Avena insularis. Classification (NCBI taxonomy): domain Eukaryota; kingdom Viridiplantae; phylum Streptophyta; class Magnoliopsida; order Poales; family Poaceae; genus Avena; species Avena insularis. Next base: position 241,668,130 of record CM042686.1, on the reverse strand, counting down.
TATCAAGAATTATTATATTATATAGATACCTTGCGAAAATATGTTTCATAATGTATAAAAGGGTATGAATTATATAGTGTAAATATTAATATTTTTTTCTAAAAACTTGATCAAATTTTAGTTGGTTTGACTTTTAAAAAAAGTTATATGTCTTTAAGTCCCTGGAACGGAGGTAGTACTGGTACCAAGCACTAGCAAAAACGAATCAGTGCAGCAGCGCAAAACAAATCAGCACACGCACATGGCTCGATGGCAGAGTTTAGGAGCGAACCTGGCATACCCAGCTCGAGCAGAGGTGCGGGTGCAGAGCGTGCGCGATTCACTTCCTCGGTAGCTCCATTCCGCGTCGCCCATGCTATTCGTTCTTGCAGCCGCCTGTAGCGACCCTCTTCCCCACCGACACGACCCTCTTCCCCACCGACAGCTAGTGAAGCCACCGCCTCCAATCTTCTGCTCCACTTACCATACCCTCACGCATCTATTGGAATTTGGGGACGGTGCTGTGGAACGAGAAAACAGGTGCGACACTGGCCCACCGCAAGGCAGGGGGATGGGACGGGCCACCGCCACCGGCAGAGCGCAAGGCAGCGGGTGAGAACAGGTGCCGCTGGTGTACCGCAGGCCAAGGGAGGGGGATGGGCGCCCGTGGGCTGGTAGAAGGGGGATGAGTGTCCGTGCTGCTCTTCGTGCGCCCGCGCTGATGCTGTAGAAGGTCTTTTCTTCGGCAGCTTGCTGGATTTCCTTCGCCGGCTCCCTCACGTTGGCTCCCGCCGCCGCTCGCTCGCCGGCGCGGACCAAGTAGTCCGGCGGGGTTGGGAAGACTGCTGCGTGAGTTCGTCCGTTGGGAGTTAATTGGATAAAACTACCATAATTAGACTCCGACTAACACTCCGTACCAACATTGGTAATTTTTGCAAGTTAATATCAATTTTTGGGTATTGGACTAATTCACGGCTAAGAGCATTTTGACAGCAGTCTTGACGGCTGGGACCCAATTGTAAGTGCTGAGTTGGCGCGCCAGATTTAGCCGAGGTGGTGGAAGTGGGCCCACCACAGCCATATATATTATGTTATTTTTTATTTTTCTCTCCTATTTTTTACTATTTATCGCAGTGGGTCCTACCCGTCAGCCTCCTTATATCCCCCACCCACATTCTTCTTCCTCCATCCCCAATACCCATCACGCCTCCGAAGGCCACACCGACCCGGGCCTCGCCGCCCGGCCTCAAGCTCACCCGCCACTTTCGCCGCCTCTGCTGGGCCGCCACCGCCCGCCCGCCATACTTGGCGCTTGCGCCTCGCCATCACCGCCATCACTTGCGCGCCTCCTCGCCTGCAAGGCCCGGTGTAAACGCCATCGACCGCACAATGGTGCTCCGGAGTTGTCTCACGATGCCCATGTACAAGACGCCGACGACAAATGGTGCTCACCACCACCACCACGGCAGTGGCGCGCGTCAACCGCAGGACCTCTCCTCGCCATCCCTGGGGCCGAGGTCGCGTGGCGCTGGTCGCCGGGCGCCGCTTCTTCGCGCTGGATCACACCGCCTGCGTCTGCCTTTCCTCCACAGACTGACGGCTTCGCCAGATCTCCAACCCCTGTACGAGCCGGGCGCCACGGCCGGGCGGCGTGGTACGAGTCATGCGAGGACAGCCGCATGGGCGGCGGCGGATGAGCCGCCATGGACGACGCGGCTCGTGGTCTCGCTTACGCCGGGCCGATCCAAGACGTCAAGGCTGAGTTGTCCTCCGCCGCCTACTACTACGGCGGCATTTGATTGGAAGAGGAAGGCCGATGGAGGGAGAAGAAGGTGGGTGGGGGAAAATCGGGAGGCCGACGGGTGGGACCCACGGAAGGTAAATAGTAAAATAGGAGAGAAAAATAAAAAATAACATAAGATATGGCTGACGGGTGGGCCCCACTTCCACCTCAGCTTCTCTCAGACACGTGGCGCCAACTCAGCACTGACAGCTGAGCCCCAGCCGTCAAAAAGCGTGTTAAAATGCGGTTAGACGAAATTTAGTGCAGTTTGCAACGCTACGACTCAGAACTGGTACTGACTCGCAAAAATTACCGAAAGTGGTACTGACTCGTCCCGACAGCCCCAATTGTGGTAGTTTTATCCAATTAACTCATCCGGTGGCTTGTTGGGGACTAGGTCGGTTCGTGGCAGAAGGTCTTTATTTGGGTGAGGCGGGTTGTAGAAAGGGGAACGCTAAGCGTCCCCCGGACGATGAAACTCTGTTATCCCCCACCTCCCCAACCGTTAGATTGATTTCTGTACAACCGTTAGATCAGCGTTAGATTAGCGTTCCCTTGTTGACTCATGTATCCGAGGAGATAAGGAACAACGCCTAGAAAAATATACCGCGAAGCTCTCGGCGGCCCCCGTCGCCATGGCGCTGTCGCCTTGGCCCCTGATGGCGTCCAACTCCGGTTAGCCATACGGTGTCCGCCTTGCAACATATATAGTGATAAAATCGCATGTCAAGGCTTGCATCATCGTTAGCCCATGGTACCATCACCCTCCGTCCTGGGTAGCTTCGCCGGCCGCCGGCGGTAGCATCGCCTTCGTCCTGGGCAGCATCATTGTTGATAGCAACACCATCGCACCCTTGTAGCAACACTGTCTGCCGTCGGTAGCAACGCCTCTCGTCGTAGGTAGCAGAGTAGGCCGCCGCTTAGAGTAGAACCGCTCGCCGCAGGTGGCAGAGTTGGCCGCCGCACGGAGAAGAGCCGCTCGCTGCATGTAGCAGAGTCGGCCACCATACGGAACAGATTCGTTCGTCGTAGGTAGCGGAGCCGGTCGCCGCATAGAGAAGAGTAGGCCACCGTAGGTAGCAGAACCTCTAGCCGCAAGTAGCAAAGACGTCCGCCGTATGGAGCAGAGCTGCTAGCCGCATGTAGCAAAGACAGCTGCCGCAGAGAGCTGCGCTGGTGTTCCCGCGCAGCAACCATCCATCGCCTAAGCATGAACTGCCCCTCTCCAGTAACATAGCATCTCCTATCTTCTTGCATCAAGGGGCGCGGCTGCGGTGTTCCCGTTGGGAGGTCTCGCGTGGCTCGGGGCGGAGGTGCGCGTGACAGCGGCAATGGAGTCGCGTGTGGCGGCGACAGTGGAGGCGCGGCTCTGGACGAGCGGCAGAACCTGGCTCGGCAATGCGCTCAACTTGGAAGAACCGTGTGGAGAGGGGCCCACCCACGGAGCGATAGGCACGCACCCGGACAATGCGAGTTGTGATATCCCTTGGGGGATACATATCCTTTTCCTTGTAGAAAAGCTATTCTACAGTCTCTTAACAGTGGTTTTTTTAACAGGAAAGAGTGCCTTTGGCACCCAAATTATATATCAGCTCAGTAACATTGTACATCGTGAATTACAAAGCCAAGATGTCGAATCGAGTCGATTGCGGCAATCACCGGGCAAGACATGTTGTTGTGAGTTGTGTTACTGCAAGAACTGGTAGGCATAGATCCAATCGAACCTATGGCCTGCTTTGCGCAACAGTGAGCCACACCATTTATTTCCCTAGAGATATGGTAAGTAGCAGCATTCATATCCTGTGCAAGATTCTGAAATTGAATGGCCAGCCTTCTAATTTCCCAAAGCATATTATGGTCCGATACTCTAGGACCACCGCTGCCTTTGCAAAATTGAGGTAATCAGTGAAGAAAGTTGGGCTGGTGAGCTTCATGGCAGAAGTGAAAGAAGCTGCTAGCAGCACTACATTTGCTTCAGCTTGTAATGGAGAATCATCTCCTTCCTTGGACGCCATGATGAAGACATCAATTCTCCCATCTACAAAAGTTTCTACATAGTAAACGCCAATTCCTGCAGTGTTGCAAGCATCCTTTCCTTTCTTCTTCTAAGCAGCGTCAGCGTATATCTGGGCTCCTGAAAAATGAAAATCAGAGGGAACCGAAATGCCAGGGCAGGTGTTCTTCTTAGAGCTTCCTCTGTCAGGGGTGATCTGATCCATCTCCATGTCATTGAGCAGCGCGTAAGTGTTAATGGCCACCTGCTGGGGGTAAGTTTTCTTCCTGTAAAAAAGCTGATTGTTTCTTGCCTTCCAAATGCACCAGAGAAAGGTGAAAATAAAGTTTAGATTCATAACTGGGTGCTTCTGCTGCAACAAACTTAGGATAATCTAGGAAATGTCATTAGATTGTGCAACCATAACTTCAGATTTAATGAACCCAGGAGGAAGGAACCAAGCAGCCTTTGCAAAAGGACAAAGAAAAAAGAGATGTAAGTCTGTTTCAGGTACTTGACATCGGCAACATACCTTAGCAATGTGCGAGGAATACCCTGTTGCTCTATTACTAGTTGCAAGAGCATGTCTTAGAAGCCTCCAAGCAAAAGTCTTCACCCTCGGGATCATCTGCTTCCACTTCCAAACCTATCTCATAATAATTTTTGTTGATTCTTGGACTTGCTCTGGCCGAGGAGTACCTATGTCAAAAAGCCACTGCAAACAGGTTTTGTATGACGATTTAGCATTAAATTTCCCATTAGGATTTGGCTTCCAACAAAGAATGTCCTTGTCGTTGGAGGGAATGATGAGAGTGTTTCTGATAGCTTCAGCAGTGTTTTGCTGGAATAAGGAGTCCAGTAAAGTGTTATTCCAGCTCTTAGTACCCGAGATCCAAAGTTGATTAACAGTGGCAGGATAGTTGAACCCTGGTTGTTGGGTAAGGAGGTTGTCATAGATGTTATTCCACCCCGGAACCAAGGAGAGCTCCAGATGGAAGAGTCACCATTGCAAATCTAATAATGAGCGTTGCCATGAAGAAGATGAACCACCTTTAGGATAGAGGACCAGAAAGCAGATTTTGGGACATTTTTGTTTGCTCTCCAAATCGAAGACTGAGGAAAATACTTGGCTCTAAGGATGCTGTCGAGATAAGAGTCAGGCTTCTCAGCAATTTTCCAAGCCACAAAGAGAATGAGGCCTAGGTTGGTGGCTTGGAGATATCTGATTCCTAGACCACCCTCAGTCTTAGGAGCACAGATATTTTTCCAGGCAGCGAGACACAAAACTTTAGTCGTCGGCTCAGAAGAGACACCTGTCCACCAAAAAACTCTCATAATAGCTTGTAGCTTTTTCAGCAGCTTCTTGGAAAAGATAATGTGATGGCCCAAATATATCGAGCTCGTTGGGGAACCCCAAGAGGAAGGTATGATGAGCACAACAGCAAGTTTTCCCTCAGTAAGAAACCAAGGTTATCAATCCAGTAGGAGCAAGGAAACACCCCAAAGGTGTAGCTAGCTGAACATTGGCAGGGCGCACTACCGGTGCTAGTAGCAACGTGGAGACCTTCACAACACAACCAGAAAACTTTGCCCCCAACTTGCGATGAGGTTGTCAATCTCACCGGTTTTGCCGAAAACAAAGGATTAAACGTATCAAATGGAAGGAAGTAATAGTTTGCAGAAAGTAAACACAAAGCAGTAAACAGTTTATAGATTGAATGTAAAAGAAAGGACCGGGGTCCATAGTTCACTAGAGGTGGCTCTCCTTAAGATAGACAACATGCTGGGTGAACAAATTACAGCGGGCAATTGACAAACATCGAGAAAGCATACAAGCATATAATAATCATCTTGACTCCTTTGAGACTTGATTGGGCATTACAACATTATACATAGACTGTCATCCAACTGCATCTATGACTAATAATCCACCTTCAGGTTATCATCCGAACCCCCTCCAGTATTAAGTTGCAAGCAACAGATTATCGCTTTACGAAATGCGTGTAAAGTAAACAATATGACTATTCTATGAACAAAGGATTGTTGTTTTCTCCCTAGTAGCAACAGCACATCTAGTACCTTAGAGATTTCTGTCACTTCCCCAGATTACCAGAGGCATGAACCCACTATCGAGCATAAATACTAACTCTTGGAGTTGGTAGCATCAACTTGGCCAAGATAGCTACTAACAATGGAAAGCATGCAAGATCACAAATAACAAAGACATGATAGAATCAATAATCAATCTGAAATAGCATCTCAATATCCATCGGATCCTCGCAAACACAACATGCAGAATTACAAATAGATGATCTTCATCATGAACGGAGCTCACAAGATCTAAACATGAAAGCACAAAGGAGGAGAACCAGCCATCTAGCTACTACATGGATCCGTAGTCCAAGGATGAACTACTCACGCATCACACCAGAGGCTTGCATGGTGATGAAGAAGGCCTCCAGGGTGAATTCCCCTCTCCGGCAGGATGCCGAGAAGAGCTTCAGATCCCTCTCGATCTAGGGATGGAGATGACGGCGGCTACAGACTCTTTCGTGGATTTTTGATCGGGCCCTTTGGGTTTTCGTCCCGAGGGCATCTTATAGGCGGAAGGGGAGGCCGAGGGGGTGCCGGGAGCAGCCACACCACCCCCTAGCGCGGGCCAGGCCTGGCCGCGCGGCCAGGTGGTGTGGTGGCCCCCTGGCCCCTCTCTGTCTCGTATTCTGGTACTTGATGACATCCGGAAAAATAGGCACTTTGGCTTTTGTCCCGTCCAATTCCGAGAATATTCATTTTCTGACTTTCCTGGAACCAAAAACAGCAGAAAACAGGCAGCTGGCACTGTGGCTCTTGTTAATAGGTTAGTACAAGAAATCATATGAAAAGTACTCCAAAGTTGGAACAAAACACAAGAAAGTGAATAAAACCAAGCATGGAACATCAAAAATTATAGATACATTTGCAATATATCAACATCCCCAAGCTTAACTCCTTCTCGTCCTCGAGTAGGTAAGTGATAAAAAGAAAGAATAATTTTTGAGGTGACATGCACCATCAAAGACTTGATCAAAGTATTTCTAAAACATTCAAAGCTGGGATCATAGTACTTCAATCATAACATGAAAGACAAAGTTCTAGCAATAAGCAAAGAAACTATGATACAACATGAAAAAGCACAAACAAAAGATTCATGAATAAAATGATTTGCAAGACGTTTGTTTGTTTCACATAAAGAAAACATGGCATAATAGTATTCAGCTTGTCCCTCAATAGAGTAGAAAATATAAATGCATAGGACACCTTCAAAGTTCATAAGAGTGACTAGATACAAAAGTTTAAAACAAGCAATATCAAGGTATGCATCAATCAACTAGTCTTGGGATAATGCACATAGAACTAAGAATGGCCACTATGCTCTCAAAGTAGGTGCATAAAGATAGAAGGTGGAGACTCAATATAATGGTGGAAGAAAGGCCTTTGTAAAAGGAAGTAGGGATTCAAATCTCATAAAGAGCTTCCAAAAATTATGGTACTTATAGCTTTCAGCTCTCATTGCCCCTATCATAAGCATCTTGAAGTGATTAAGGTTAAAGTGAACAAACTATGGTGTACATGCTTGACGAAGTATAAGTTAGAAATCTGATGTCCCTTGTATATGAGGGTCGCTCCTCATGCTACTCAAGTTTAGTCACCGGTAAGTTTTTGTCATCGTAAGTATATGTGTATCATAGAGAACCGCCAACGGGGTACCCCTTTCCCGATGATACGGAAGAATCCCCATATCAAAATGACAAGGCAAGCAAACAACGAGCATCTCAGGATTCTTCTTATTTACCATGGGAATATGGTGCTTTTTTCTCTCTTTCCTCTTTTCATAGTATCTTTTTTTTTCTCTTTTCTCTTTTTTCTCAATATAGGACTCTTTTTTTTATAAGAAGAATGCTTCATAGACAGCTCATTATGGTTACGCTGCAGGTTTCCACCATGTCAGCATGGATTAGACCATGACGAGCGTTTCTCTAACACATATACATAACTCCATGGACTTACAAGCTCCCCTTTCATTTCACACTGACGACATCCATATACAAAAGAGCATGATATCAACTAGGTACAAGTACCAAGTGCAATGTTGAAAGAGTACCCCATGAAAGCATGGTTCTGCTAATTCCCAACAAATAAGTGCAAGCATATACAACATAGAAGACACAATGGTTCAAGTTTATTAAGGGCAAGTAAAGTAAAGTGTGCCATCAAGTTCGTGAGAGCTTTAATCACTAGTTTTCTCATAACAAGTTTAATTTGGAAGGTAAACAAAAGCATGAATATACTTGGAATAGCATAAGCTAATAGGTAGGTATGGTGGATTCTTTGGAATAACTTGGTTTAGGTAGTTGGATGCATGAGTAGAACTCATACTTTGTTGTGGAGGCTAGCAAAAGACTGGGAGCGACAAACTAAGAGAGCAATAATGGCCATAATCATGCAGAGCGACAAAACATCATTGATCAAAGCATAAAGTGATACTATAAGTTGAAAACTAAAGGATCATAAAGGCTATGGTGACTTGAGATATTCATAACATGGTGTGAGCATGTGCCAAGTCAATCCAAATAAATCATCAAAGGAGAATACCACTATACTATGCTTTAATATGCTAAAACAACGCATGATTCATCCAAGGCATATTAAGCAATCTCAATTGTTTATAACAAGTCATGCTACAGCAAAGAATACTAAGCATAAAGCCAAAACAATATCAAGCATGGCATGACAAAGCATAGGCCACAGTCAAAAACAAGCTCTTTTTACCACATAAGCATGAACTTTCCTACTCTTTTCCAAACCAAACCAAACTATTTGCAAACCAATGTATGAAAGAGGGGGCCCAACCAATTTATTCAGAAAACTAAGCAAACAAAAGAAAACGAAAACCAAAACGAAAACAAAAAAGAAGACGCTCCAAGAAGAACACAATTGTGCATGAAACAATAAAAATGAAGCGTTTGGAAGAAACCTGGGATTTTTATTGATGAAGAAGGGGATGCCTTGGGCATCCCCAAGCTTTGACGCTTGTACTTCTTGGATATTTCTTAGGGTGAAATGCGTGGCATCCCCAAGCTTGAGCTTTAGTCCATCCTTCATCTCATTACTCATTCCTTCCATACACCTGGAAATTTTCCTTCATACAAAACTTCACACAATCTTTATTAGCAATATTAGTGCACTCAAGATAAAAGGTCTTAAGGTTCAGTTATAACACCAAATAAACTTCCATTAGAACACTAGCTACTGAATCACTTCCCTCAAAAATCTCAATTCTCCAAAAGAACTCAAGAAGGAACCAACAAGAAGCAAATGCAGAAAATGGCAGAAATCTGTCAAAACAGACCAGCAGGTAAAGACGATTTTTTTCGAAGACCTTATGTTGCTCAAATCAAAAAGTGTTGAACTAACAAAAGTTATATAACAACCTGGGCAGAAGCACAAAAATGCACGCCTCAAAAAGACGTTCATAGATTTTACAAGAATTTTTACGGTGAAGCATAGAAATCTGTTTCGGGACAGCAACTTTCCCAATCATTACTTCTCTCTCATTAGAGGTTACTCTTGGCACAAAAAGGAAAAAAAAGGATAAGGAGAGGTTATTACAGAGTTAATAACTTCCAAGACTCATCTAAAACTTTTGGGTTACCTCCCAATAAGTACTTTTCTTTAACGCCTTTAAGTTAGGCATGATAGTTTGAGATGATGCTCACATAGGAAATATGAATTGAAGTAAAAGAGAGCATCAAGAGGAAAATTCAAAACACATTTAAGTCTAACCCACTTCCTATGCATAGGAATCTTGTATGCAAATAAATTCACAAAGAACAAAGTGACATGCATAGGAAGATAAAACGAGAATAACTTCAAAACTTTCAGCACATAGAGAGGTGTTTCAATATCATGAAAACTCCTACAACCATATTTTCCTCTCTCATAATAATTTTCAGTAGCCTCATGAATAAACTCAACAACATAACTATCACATAAAGCATGATTTTCATGATCTACAAACACTAGAGCTTTATTATAAACATTTTCAAAAGAATCCTCAGGAACATGACATTCGTCCTCCTTTGGTAAGCATGGGGGATAATCAAATAATGTAAGGGGTAAAGAGTTACTCTCATTAGAAGGTAGGGATGGGTAGATCCATTCTTCCTCCGCTTGAGAATCACTATCCTCCTCTTTTTCATCCAATGAGCTTCCAGTTTCAGCAATTTCTTTTTCCATAGGCTCCTGCAAGGCATTAGTCTCTTCCATTGGTGGAGAGCATCTATTAAGATATTCAAGAATATAGCCATTTTCTTCCGTGTAATTATAAAAGCAAAATTGAATTATATCATAAACCTCATATTTATAAGGTGCATCATCAGTATTTTCAAGCAAATAAGCTAGTTCGAATGCACCCTTCCAAGCAATAAATTCTTAAATTTGTTCCACATCATAAAAGTCATAATTTCCTTTAACATAAGAAGATATGGTAACATTATCATTATACTCACATTGAAAAGGGAGGTGTTTATACCTCCTACAGCAACAAGATTTATCAAAGCAATAAGTAACATTATAAGTAGAGCACACGTTTCTAGCAATGGTATTCAATTTATCAATTTCTTCCCATAAGAGTTTCCCTTTTTGTGACAAGCGGTGTTCCTTCTAATAATATTTTTGTTCTTATGTGAACCCACCTTGCCAATAAGATTCAGTTTCAAAGAAACCAACCATTGATAGAAAGCATGATAAAGCAAGACAATCACAGACCAATGAAAATAACAACTAAAGTAGGAACTAATTTTTTTGTGTTTTTGAAATAAGAAAGCAAACAAGTAAAACTATTTTTTTGCGTTTTTGAATAACAAAACAAGCAAATAAAACAAAAAGAAACTAAGCAAAACAAAAACAACAAAGTAAAGAGATTGGTTATGAGGGACTCCCCTTGTGAAGATGTCCTTGACTCCCCGGCAACGGCGCCAAAAAAATGCTTGATGGCTCAATGCACGGCGCCGAGAAAAATGCTTGATGGCGGTGTTGATGTAGAGCTCATTGGGAACCCCAAGAGGAAGGTATGATGAGCACAACAGCAAGTTTCCCTCAGTTATGAAACCAAGGTTTAATCGAACCAGTAGGAGCAAGGAAACACCCCAAAGGTGTTACTAGCTGAGCTTAAGGTATGCGCACTAGGTGCTAGTAGCAACATGGAGACCTGCACAACACAACCACAGAACTTTGTCCCCAACTTGCGATGAGGTTGTCAATCTCACCGTGTTTGTGGAAAACAAAGGGTTAAATGTATCGAATGGAAAGAAGTAAAAGTTTGAAGAAAGTAAACACAAAGTTTGAGCAGGGCAATTGACAAACATCGAGGAAGCAATACATGCATATACTAATCATCTTGACTCCTTTGAGACTTGATTGGGCATTACAACATTATACATAGACCGCCATCCAACTGCATCTATGACTAATAATCCACCTTCAGGTTATCATCCGAACCCCCTCCAGTATTAAGTTGCAAGCAACAGATTATTGCTTTACGAACTGCGTGTAAAGTAAACAATACGATTGTTATATGAACAAAGGATTGTTGTTTTCTCCCTAGTAGCAACACCACATCTAGTACCTTAGAGATTTCTGTCACTTCCCCAGATTACCAGAGGCATGAACCCACTATCGAGCATAAATACTAACTCTTGGAGTTGCTAGCATCTACTTGACCAAGATAGCTACTAACAACGGAAAGCATGCAAGATCACAAATAACAAAGACATGATAGAATCAACAATCAATCTGAAATAGCATCTCAATATCCATCGGATCCCCGCAAACACAACATGCAGAATTACAAATAGATGATCTTGATCATGAACGGAGCTCACAAGATCTAAACATGAAAGCACAAAGGAGGAGAACCAGCCATCTAGCTACTACATGGATCCGTAGTCCAAGGATGAACTACTCACGCATCACACCGGAGGCTTGCATGGTGATGAAGAAGGCCTCCAGGGTGAATTCCCCTCTCCGGCAGGGTGCCGAGAAGAGCTTCAGATCCCTCCCGATCTAGGGATGGAGATGATGGCGGCTACAGAATCTTTCGTGGATTTTTGATTGGGCCCTTAGGGTTTTCGTCCTGAGGGCATCTTATAGGCGGAAGGGGAGGCCGAGGGGTTGCCGAGAGCGGCCACACCACCCCCGGCGTGGGCCAGGCCTAGCCGCACGGCCAGGTGGTGTGGTGGCCCCCTGGCCCCACTCCGTCTCGTATTCTGGCACTTGATGACATCCAGAAAAATAGGCACTTTGGCTTTTGTCCCATCCAATTCCGAGAATATTCATTTTCTGACTTTCCTGGAACCAAAAACAGTAGAAAATAGGCAGCTAGCACTATGACTCTTGTTAATAGGTTAGTCCAAGAAATCATATGAAAAGTACTCCAAAGTTGGAACAAAACACAAGAAAGTGGATAAAACCAAGCATGGAACATCAAAAATTATAGATACATTTGCAATGTATCAGAGGCTTGCATGATGATGAAGAAGGCCTCTAGGGTGAATTCCCCTCTCTGGTAGGGTGCCGGGAAGAGCTTCAGATCCCTCCCGATCTAGGGATGGAGATGACGGCGGCTACAGACTTTTTCGTGGAATTTTTATTGGGTACTTAGGGTTTTGGTATCGAAGGCAATATATAGGCGGAAGGAGAGGCCGAGGGGGTGCTGGGGTCGGCCAGACCACCCCCTTCCGCGGGCCAGGCCTGGTCGCGTGGCCAGGTGGTGTGGCCGGGCCCCGGCCCTTCTCCGTCTCGTATTCTAGCTCCAGATGTCTCCGGTAAAATAGCAACTTTGGCTTTTGTCCCATCCAATTTCGAGAATATTCATTTTCTGACTTCCTAGAACCAAAAACAGCAGAAAACAGGCAGCTGGCACTATGGCTCTTGTTAATAGGTTAGTCCAATAAATCATAAGAAAAGTACTCCAAAGTGTGGACGAAACACAAGAAAGTAGATAAAACCAAGTATGGAACATCAAAAATTATAGATACATTTGCAATGTATCAACATCCCCAAGCTTAACTCCTGCTCATCCTCGAGTAGGTAAGTGATAAAAAGAAAGAATAATTTTTGAGGTGACATGCACCATCATAAACTTGATCAAAGTATTTGTAAAACATTCAAAGCTGGGATCATGGTACTTCAATCATAACATGAAAGACAAAGTTCTAGCAATAAGACAAAGAAACTATGTTGCAACATGAAAAGGTACAAACAAAAGATTCATGAATAACAATGCTTTGCAAGACGTTTGTTTGTTTCACACAAAGAAAACATAGCATAATAGTATTCAGCTTGTCCCTCATAGAGTAGCAAATATAAATGCATAGGACACCTTCAAAGTTCATAAGAGTGACTAGATACAAATAGTTTAAAACAAGCAATATCAAGGTATGCATCAATCAACTAGTCTTGGGACAATGCACATAGAACTAAGAATGGCCACTATGCTCTCAAAGTAGGTGCATAAAGGTAGAAGGTGGAGACTCAATATATAAGTGGAAGAAAGGCTTTCATAGAAGGAAACAGGGATTCAAGTCTCGTAAAGAGCTTCCAAAAATTATGGTATTTATAGCTTTCAGCTCTCATTGCCCCTAACATAAGCATCTTGAAGTGATTAAGGTTAAAGTGAACAAACTATGGTGTACATGCTTGACGAAGTATAAGTTAGAAATCTCATGTCCCTTGAATACGAGGGCCACTCCTCATGCTACTCAAGTGTAACACCCTCGAATCGGCCCTATGCAAGTTTTAGCGCTTCCCGCCAAACCCGCATAGAAACGATTCAAGGACGCCCACCAGGCACTTTCGTGCGGGTGGAAAACGAAGTAATAACATTACACAACAGTCCTCGATGGGACCCACAAAACATATAGATATACAACACGACTCCATGAGTCAAGAATACAAATATAACATACAAAGATCCAAATCACCTTGAAAATGATAGAGCGTCCGACTACGGACAAGATGCAAATGGGGCTAAGAGCCCTGAAGAGTAACCAATGGCGTCCATAACCCTGCCCAGGCTGCCAAGGAAGGGTAACCCCGCTAACGACGTCAAAACCTGCTAAAACAAAAGGGGTGCCACAAAGGGCAAAGGAAAAGAGGAGCGTCAAGATCGAGGCCAAGACACGAGGCTAGAATTCGTCCTCACCTACATAGGTATGGTGGATGAAGGCGGCGCAAAGCATGCACTAAACAACCTATAGAGACTCGATATAACTGTCGGCTATTAGAGAGGGATAAGAAAGACCTATCCGGAACCAACCTGATACTACCACCAAACATACCCATCCTGGTGTTTCCCCCTTGAGACCAAACGAGGAAGTCAACCGAGGAACTCACACAGTTGGCAGTTTTATTCATTCCGTTATAGTTGCGGCAATTACTAGTCAAATAAAGATAGAATGAGTCATCCTGATATAATAAGCAGTGGGCAATTTTAGTTAACCATTCCATTGTAGTTGCATCTCTTACTAGTCAGATACAATTAGCATGAGATATCCCAAACCCAGCAGTTGTTGGTACTTTTATCTAGCCATTCCGTTGCAGTGAAGCTGATTACTAGTCATATAAAGATACAAGTCAATTTATAACAGTAAACTTTAGTTATAGTTGTCTATGATCGAGAACTGTGCTCCAAGTCGTCCATAACCGTGGACACGGCTTTTCGAAAAGATTTAACCCTGCAGGGGTGCACCAAAGTATCCACACGCACTTCGACCCTTTTGCCGATCGTTAACATACACCCATCAAGATGTCGGCGGGCCTAAGTCATGACGCTTCCCAGACCCAAAGCAAGTACATGGGGCCACCCACTAAGTCTACTCAAGAACGAAGTCGGCCGGTCTCCGAGACGGACTCAGGGTTTGGGTGGACGGCTGTAAACGACTGGGAACCCGAAAAGATGACTGGGCTTGTCGATACAGCGAAAACGTGTCCCGATCCTAAACAGTACATGTGCAGTACATCGCACAATTTAAATAAAGCAGTAAAGCATGGCATAAGTATAGGATAGTAAATAAAACCTCAAACTAGTTGTGGCCCCCAGTACAATACTTGGAATCAGGTACTAAATCGATGGGGTGCCCACACATCCCACATGTGGTTAGCGCGCTCGATCTCGGAACATGTGTCAAGAACTCGGGGTCCTACGGGACACCAGTGAGCGGTTGGAAACCAAATATTGTCTATCACCCACCGGTGCCTCTGCATTTACCTACTTCAATTTTAGTTATTAAACAGTAATTAAAGCCATGATCAACTCCAACATTAAACACACGGCCATACTCCAACAACTGTGGTTCTTGACGACACACAACATCACTTGAGCAAGCGACTACGATGCGCAAGTCCAACTATCTACCAATCAACAGGTAAATAGGATGTGTCCAAGGCAATATGAGGCTGCAAGGGATATCATGGGTACGAAACTAGAGCATCGCAACAGAGATAGCAATAGATCAACAGGAGGGAATAAATACTATAAAAGTAAGATAGGTAGAAAGGGGAAGATGCTCGCCTGAAAGCATTGCCGAAGGTTCAACCGAAGATCGGGTCGATACTCGCATCAACTCATCGGCCTAATCCGTGAAGAAGCAAAGCACTAGAAGAAACACCGGATGCACTATTTAATATTACGGCAAAAGATCGGGCATGATGCATGTATGTGGTATGACATGGCAAGATGCGATGCAATTAGGTCATATTAAGCGGAACCGAGGCCCCGGAAATTAATTAATAGGTTCATGTTGTTTAGAAGCCCCACAATTTAAATGTTATCTTAACACGGCAAAATACATCACCGGTTCGCTACACAATTTTAGATGGGGCCAATATTAGACTAGAAAAGCCCGCATATGGACCCCATATTTAATTATGAGGTGAATCGGCATAAGTCCCCCAACCCGCATGACAATATGTATGCAAGCATGGCAATTTAATATGCAACAATTTGATATTACATTTATAAAATAGGGCTCGAGAAAGGGGTCACACATTAGGGTTCGGCGATCTTGGGCTCCGAGGGGTTCGGGGTCGGGTCTCGGGGTCCGGATCTGGGGTTCGGTCTCGGCGGGAGCGTTCTCGGATAACAGAGTAGATCTTGGCGTTTCGTGAAGAAGGACTTGGTTCGGCGTCGAGGGCACATCGGATCCGCCCTGGTCAGTGCCGATCTTGTCGTCACGAAGGTCTTGTCGGGTCCGTGCCATCGAGTCGGTCTTGGCGTTTTGGGGTGAAGAACTTGGCATCCTCGAGGAAGTACTTGGCGTATCCGTGTCGACGACCTGGGCGTCCGGGTTCTCAGGCATCAGATCTGGGAAGAAGTACTTGTCGCATCTGCGGTCTTCGGGTTCAGGTAAAAGAGCTCGTCGTCCGGGGATTCTCTGGGTCCGTGATCTGCGGGAGCTAGTCTTGGCGTTCCGTGAAGAAGACCCCGTCGCTCCAGGAGAAGATCTTGGGGTTCCGCGTCGAAGGCCCCCGGGTACGGGGTCTCGGCGAACTTGGCGTGTCGAGGTCGGTTTTCGGGCCCGGCGCCGTGGTTTCTCGAACATCGAATCCTCGTACTGGCTATACTGAACATCAGCAACACCCCTTCGCACTTGGTGTTTACAACATCTGAACGCGCCAAGGACACGAGCAGAGGACTCGGCCGCGGTTCCAGAGGCGGTCGAAGGGGATCGAAGGCCTAGCGCTTGCGATGACGGATAGCGCAGCGACCCTCGCGGAGACAGGCGGTTGCGAGAGGTCGACGACGGCGGTGTGGCCTTTTCGGTGCCGCAACACCTGGCGGTGGAATCCAGGGGAGGTGGCCGAGGGCGATGGCGCCAGGAGGAGCTTGGGCGGCCTCACGTGCTGCTCGGGATGGTGAGGGCGGCGGGGTCGCGGGAGGGTTGACGGACGAGGAAGCCAGGAGCTCGCGAGGCCGATGCGCTCAACGGGGGGGGGGGGGGTCGAGGTGGACGGCACGGCGGCCCGACGGAGAGGAGGTCGGCCGGCAGTTGGGGGCGTCCTGCGGGAGGGCGGAGGGCTCGGCTCGACGGTGGGGTGGAAGCTCGCGAGGCGGCCGCCGGAGCAGAGGCGGGCGAGGGAGAGGAAGGAGAGGAGGGCGCCGATCGTGAGGGAGGCGGCCTGGTGGCGGCGGACGGAGGACGGGGTGGAGGCGGCCAGCGAAGGGGCCGATGTGGCTTGGCGACCTCGGCGAGGCCATGGGTCACGCGGCCGGGGCCGGCGCTGGAGGGCGGCGGGCGGTGGCGTCTGTCGGGGTGGAGGCGGAGCGAGAGGAACGCGTGGAGGGGACGTGGGGCGAACAGGGTCGGGGTGGGACGCTGGGCAGGTGGGTGGTGGGCCAGAGGGAGGTGGGGTCGGAGTGGAGGGGAGAGGGGTTGGGGAGATATGAGTGGTTCGTGTGCGTGTTGACAGGGGTGGGTTTGGTGTGGTGTGGGTGGGGTGGAGACAGCCGGTGGTGAGGGAGCGGGGTCGGGGTGGGACCAGGTGGGGTGGGAACGCGCCCAGGTGGCGGCAGGGGATTGGAGGGAGGAAAGGGGGAGGTGAGGTGGCAAGAACTGATTGGAGGGAGTGATGTGGCTGGGGACTGGGTAGGTTAGGTTGGGGTAGGAAAAGGGTTTAGGATTAGGACTAGATATTTTTGGCTAGGGTTTTCTTTTATTTTAAAATAAATTTTGTAAATAGTTTTAGATAAATAAAAGATCTGGCTGGACTGACGGTTTGGTTTGAACAAAGGGGGAGGATATTAATATAGAAAATAAAGTAGGTCTTTTAGCAAAATAGTTTTAATCAAATAGATGCATGCTGATGTCATGATGATGCACAAGTATTTTTAACACGCGATTTTCTAGTAGTGGTTTTAGCGGGATGCCACAATTCGACACCACTAACAATGGATCTCGCCCTCGAGATCCGCCTCATGGTACCGGGAAGAAGGGCGGCGACGTGAATCTTCTTGCATCGTGTAGATCCTCGCGACACCACTAACAAGAGGTCGTTGTCCGCGATCGTCGAGAGAACACTCCGGGAAACGAAGGCGAAGGTAGAGGTATCAACAAATAAAGCCACCTCTAACTTCGATAGAAGGAGAGAGAAGATGCGGCCTATCCCACTTCAATGTACAAGAGCGAATAGAAAGGGTAGTCGGCATGGGGGCCAATCCATCACGCACCCAAACTATTACTCCGCACAATCCGTAGAAAAGCGTGCAACCATTCTCGGAATCAGACTGAAGATCTCGACAATCGAGGTTCAGAAACAAAGGAGTGACGCAGACTCTGCATCGGATCTGGCGTAGATGATGTCGTCGCATCAGAAAACATCGGAAGGCATGAGAAGTAACAAAGAGGAGTCCACTAGACGAAGGATTCCTCGGATAGCATGAAGACCAGATGTAGCAACACCGTTACCAAAGGAGGAAGCGAAACCCTGAAGGTACGATGGAACCCAACCACGAGAAATCCTGGACTCGAAGAGAGAGAAGAGAGCGGATTCAAAACACGCAGAGGTGAGAGGAGAGCAGCAGAGGGGTAAGGAGTAAAAGCAGACCAAATCAGATCTATCCAACCGACTTTGCAAAAATAGTTTTGACACTCTACTTCGGCCGTTAGCTAGGTTATCCTACAGGCTGGACTTGTAGGGTATCGTAACTGCTGAGTTCTGATACCACTCTGTAACACCATCGAATCGGCCCTATGCAAGTTTTAGCGCTTCCCGCCAAACCCGCATAGAAACGATTCAAGGACGCCCACCAGGCACTTTCGTGCGGGTGAAAAACGAAGTAATAACATTACACAACAGTCCTCGATGGGACCCACAAAACATATAGATATACAACACGACTCCATGAGTCAAGAATACAAATATAACATACAAAGATCCAAATCACCTTGAAAATGATAGAGCGTCCGACTACGGACAAGATGCAAATGGGGCTAAGAGCCCTGAAGAGTAACCAATGGCGTCCATAACCCTGCCCAGGCCAAGCCGGAAGGGTAACCCTGCTAACGACGTCGAAACCTGCTAAAACAGAAGGGGTGCCGACAAAGGGCAAAGGAAAAAGAGGAGCGTCAAGATCGAGGCCAAGACACGCGAGGCTAGAATTCGGTCCTCGCCTACATAGGTATGGTGGATCAAGCAGCGCAGCATGCACTAAACAACCTATAGAGACTCGATATAACTGTCGGCTATTAGAGAGGGATAAGAAAGACCTATCCGGAACCAACCTGATACTACCACCAAACATACCCATCCTGGTGTTTCCCCCTCGAGACCAAACGAGGAAGTCAACCGAGGAACTCACACAGTTGGCAGTTTTATTCATTCTGTTATAGTTGCGGCAATTACTAGTCAAATAAAGATAGCATGAGTCATCCTGATATAATAAGCAGTGGGCAATTTTAGTTAACCATTCCGTTGTAGTTGCATCTCTTACTAGTCAGATACAATTAGCATGAGATATCCCAAACCCAGCAGTTGTTGGTACTTTTATCTAGCCATTCCGTTGCAGTGAAGCTGATTACTAGTCATATAAAGATACAAGTCAATTTATAACAGTAAACTTTAGTTATAGTTGTCTATGATCGAGAACTGTGCTCCAAGTCGTCCATAACCATGACACGGCTTTTAAAAGATTTAACCCTGAGGGTGCACCAAAGTATCCACACGCACTTCGACCCTTTTGCGAGATCGTTAACATACACCCATCGGTATGTCGGCGGGGCCTAAGTCATGACGTTTCCCAGACCCAAAGCAAGTACATGGGGGCCACCCCACTAAGTCTACCCGCAACGAAGTCGGCCGGTCTCCGAGACGGACTCAGGGTTTGGGTGGACGGCTGTAAACGACTGGGAACCCGAAAAGATGACTGGGCTTGTCGATACAGCGAAAACGTGTCCCGGTCCTAAACAGTACATGTGCAGTACATCGCACAATTTAAATAAAGTAGTAAAGCATGGCATAAGTACAGGATAGTAAATAAAACCTCAAACTAGTTGTGGCCCCCAGTACAATACTTGGAATCAGGTACTAAATCGATGGGGTGCCCACACATCCCACATGTGGTTAGCGCGCTCGATCTCGGAACATGTGTCAAGAACTCGGGGTCCTACGGGACACCAGTGAGCGGTCGGAAACCAAATATTGTCTATCACCCACCGGTGCCTCTGCATTTACCTACTTCAATTTTAGTTATTAAACAGTAATTAAAGCCATGATCAACTCCAACATTAAACACACGGCCATACTCCAACAACTGTGGTTCTTGACGACACACAACAGCACTTGAGCAAGCGACTACGACGTGCAAGTCCAACTATCTACCAATCAACAGGTAAATAGGATGTGTCCAAGGCAATATGAGGCTGCAAGGGATATCACGGGTACGAAACTAGAGCATCGCAACACAGATAGCAATAGATCAACAGGAGGGAATAAATACTATAAAAGTAAGATAGGTAGAAAGGGGAAGATGCTCGCCTAAAAGCATTGCCGAAGGTTCAACCGAAGATCGGGTCGATACTCGCATCAACTCATCGGCCTAATCCGTGAAGAAGCAAAGCACTAGCAGAAACACCGGATGCACTATTTAATATTACGGCAAAAGATCGGGCATGATGCATGTATGAGGTATGACATGGCAAGATGCGATGCAATTAGGTCATATTAAGCGGAACCGAGGCCCCGACAATTAATTAATAGGTTCATGTTGTTTAGAAGCCCCACAATTTAAATGTTATCTTAACACGGCAAAATACATCACCGGTTCGCTACACAATTTTAGATGGGGCCAATATTAGACTAGAAAAGCCCGCATATGGACCCCATATTTAATTATGAGGTGAATCGGCATAAGGCCCCCAACCCGCATGACAATATGTATGCAAGCATGGCAATTTAATATGCAACAATTTGATATTACATTTATAAAATAGGGCTCGAGAAAGGGGTCACACATTAGGGTTCGGCGATCTTGGGCTCCGAGGGGTTCGGGGTCGGGTCTCGGGGTCCGGATCTGGGGTTCGGTCTCGGCGGGAGCGTTCTCGGATAACAGAGTAGATCTTGGCGTTTCGCGAAGAAGGACTTGGTTCGGCGTCGAGGGCACATCGGATCCGCCCTGGTCGGTGCCGATCTTGTCGTCACGAAGGTCTTGTCGGGTCCGTGCCATCGAGTCGGTCTTGGCGTTTTGGGGTGAAGAACTTGGCATCCTCAAGGAAGTACTTGGCATATCCGTGTCGACGACCTGGGCGTCCGGGTTCTCGGGCATCAGATCTGGGAAGAAGTACTTGTCGCATCTGCGGTCTTCGGGTTCAGGTAGAAGAGCTCGTCGTCCGGGGATTCTCTGGGTCCGTGATCTGCGGGAGCTAGTCTTGGCGTCCCGTGAAGAAGACCCCGTCGCTCCAGGAGAAGATCTTGGGGTTCCGCGTCGAAGGCCCTCGGGTACGGGGTCTCGGCGAACTTGGCGTGTCGAGGTCGGTTTTCGGGACCGGCGCCGTGGTTTCTCGAACATCGAATCCTCGTACTGGCTATACTGAACATCAGCAACACCCCTTCGCACTTGGTGTTTACAACATCTGAACGCGCCAAGGACACAAGCAGAGGACTCGGCCGCGGTTCCAGAGGCGGTCGAAGGGGATCGAAGGCCTAGCGCTTGCGCCGGTACGG
Source organism: Avena insularis (assembly GCA_023614405.1). NCBI lineage: Eukaryota > Viridiplantae > Streptophyta > Magnoliopsida > Poales > Poaceae > Avena > Avena insularis. Next base: position 241,646,618 of record CM042686.1, on the reverse strand, counting down.
ATAGCAGCAGACGACCCTCGCGGAGACAGCGGCCGGTTGCAGAGGTCGATGACGGCGGGCGACGCACTCGGTGCCGCAACACCTGGCGGTGGAATCCAGGGGAGGTGGCCGAGGGCGATGGCGCCAGGAGGAGCTTGGGCGGCCTCACGTGCTGCTCGGGATGGTGAGGGCGGCGGGGTCGCGGGAGGGTCGACGGACGAGGCAGCCAGGAGCTCGCGAGGCCGATGCGCTCAACGGGGGGGGGGGTGGGGACGGTCGAGGTGGACGGCACGGCGGCCCGACGGAGAGGAGGTCGGCCGGCGGTTGGGGGCGTCCTGCGGGAGGGCGGAGGGCTCGGCTCGACGGTGGGGTGGAAGCTCGCGAGGCGGCCGCCGGAGCAGAGGCAGGCGGGGGAGAGGAAGGAGAGGAGGGCGCCGATCGGGAGGGAGGCGGCCTGGTGGCGGCGGACGGAGGACGGGGTGGAGGCGGCCGGTGAAGGGGCCGATGGTGGCGGAGCTTGGCGACCTCAGGAAGCGGGGCCTAGGGTCGGGCCAGGCGACGGGAGGGAAGCTGGCGGGTCACGCCGGGGCCGGCGCTGGAGGGCGGCGGGCGGTGGCGTCTATCGGGGTGGAGGCGGAGCGAGGGAACACGTGGAGGGGACGTGGGGCGAGCAGGGTCGGGGTGGGACGCGGGGCAGGTGGGTGGTGGGCCAGAGGGAGGTGGGGTCGGAGTGGAGGGAAGAGGGGTTGGGGAGAGATGAGTGGGTCATGTGCGTGTTGACAGGGGTGGGTTTGGTGTGGTGTGGGTGGGGTGGAGACAGCCGGTGGTGAGGGAGCGGGGTCGGGGTGGGACCAGGTGGGGTGGGAACGCGCCCAGGTGGCGGCAGGGGATTGGAGGGAGGAAAGGGGGAGGTGAGGTGGCAAGAACTGATTGGAGGGAGTGATGTGGCTGGGGACTGGGTAGGTTAGGTTGGGGTAGGAAAAGGGTTTAGGATTAGGACTAGATATTTTTGGCTAGGGTTTTCTTTTATTTTAAAATAAATTTTGTAAATAGTTTTAGATAAATAAAAGATCCGGCTGGACCGACGGTTTGGTTTGAACAAAGGAGGAGGATATTAATATAGAAAATAAAGTAGGTCTTTTAGCAAAATAGTTTTAATCAAATAGATGCATGCTGATGTCATGATGATGCACAAGTATTTTTAACACGCAATTTTCTAGTAGTGGTTTTAGCGGGATGCCACATCAAGTTTAGTCACCGGTAAGTTCTTGTCATCGTAGGTACATGTGTATCTGATACGTCCATTTTGCATCACTATTCTATGTCTTAATTCACTATTATTCATTGATATATTTCGTATTGAGAGGTGATACTTATGTTATTTCATCTATTTTTGCATGGTTGATGACTTTCGACATCGGATTCTGATGGAAAAGGTCTGTTTGGAGGCAAAATTCACGAAGATCAGAAAATCGGGAAAATATCTGGAAAATCCTATTTTCTAGAAGACTAAGGATGCCGAAGAGAGGTGGAGATGGGCCAGGGGCCCACCACCCCTAGCTGGCAGCCCTAGGCCGCGCCAGGAGGTGGTGTGGCCACCCTGGCCCACTCCAGCCTCTCCCCTCTAGCGTATATCATCCCCATGAAACCCTAAGACTGGGGGAGCAACCACATAAAGATTCCGCCGCCTCTGCGGGGCGGAAAACACCGAGAGAGAAAGATTACTTTATAAGAAGACTGTCAAGTGCTTTCGCATCATATAGTTGATTAATCTTCTCTAGCTTGCTAAGTGTTGTGTGGGTGAACCTGTGCTAATGTACCGTCCCATCCAAGACTAATACATACTTGTGAATATACCCCTTGGAAACATCCGTAAGTACAAGAAAGTAATCTTTCTCTCTCGGTGTTTTCCGCCCCGCAGAGGCGGCGGAATCTTTCTGTGGTCGCTCCCCCAGTCTTAGGGTTTCATGGGGATGATATACGCTAGGAGAGAGAGTTGAGGCTGTGGCCACACCACTCCTAGGTGCGGCCTAGGCCTGCCCGCGCCATGGGGTGGTGTGGGCCCCTTGTGGCCCACCTCCACTCCATCTTCAAGCATCCTGCGTCTTTTGGAAAAATAGGATTTTCCGTATATTTTCCCGGATTTTCTGATCTTCGAGAATTTTGCCTCCAAACAGCACCTTTTCCATCAGAATCCTAATTACAGCGGTCCATGCTCCAAAAGTCATCAACCATGCAAAAATAGATGAAATAACATAAGTATCACCTCTCAATACGAAATATATCAATGAATAATAGTGAATTAAGACATAGAATAGTGATGCAAAATGGACGTATCAACTCCCCCCAAGCTTAGACTTCGCTTGTCCCCAAGCGAAAATGAGCTCAATAAACATGACCTCAGGTTTATGGAGTGAAGAGTCGATAAAAAAAATACGGACAAGAAGCATCACATTCATCAAAAGCATAGATCATAATACAAGATAACTCACTATTATATAACTAAACTTGCAATGAGTAAAGGAAACACAATAAAGATACATAGAGTAAATCATAATTGGTAATGGCAAACTTAGCTCTTGGTCGAAGAATAGTTGATAATTTGCTGGAGTTCACAAATAGTTGGTTTTCAAAGAAAGCTTTCAAAGTAGTAAACATCAAGATAAGAGCAATGTGCAAAACAAGGAACATAAGAAACATGAATGCATAAATCATCATATGAATGAATGAAACACATCAACTCAAAATACTTGCTGAGATAGAAGGGAATAGGTTTACTGACTCAACTACAAAGTAAAAGAAAGGGCCCTTCAAAGAGGGAAGCAGGGATTGCAAGTCTCATAAAGAGCTCCCAAAAATTATGATACTTACTAGCTTTCAGCTCTCATTGCCCCTATCATAGGCATCTTTAGGTGATTAAGGTTAAAGTGAGGTCCAATCTGAGTTATATGCTTGACAAACTATAAACTGAAAATCCCAAGTCCCTTGAGTACGAGGGCCGCTCCTCATGCTACTCAACTTTAGTTACCGGTAAGTTCTTGTCATCGTAAGCATGTGCGTATCATTGAGAACCGCCAACGGGGTACCCCTTGCCCGATGATACGGAAGAATCCCCATATCAAAATGACAAGGCAAGCAGACAATGAGTATCTTAGCAATCTTCTTATTTACCATGGGAAAACGGTACTCTTTTCTCTCTTTCCTCTTTTCATAGTACCTTTTTTTTCTTTTCTTTTTCTCAATAGCCATCTCTCTCTTTTTTTATAAGAAGAATGCTTCATAGATATCATTATGGTTACGCTGCAGGTTTCCACCATGTCAGCATGGATTACACCAGCGGCCCAGGCGTTTCTCTAACACACATACATAACTCCATGGACTTACAAGCTCCCCTTTTATTTCACACCGATGACATCCGCAAACAAAAGAGCAAGGTATCAACTGGGTATATATTTACAAGTGTTGAAAGCGTTCCCGTGATATGCGTTCTACTAATCCCCAGCCTATAATTTGCAAGCATATAACTTTCATGGAGAGTTCACAATGGTTCAGGTTTATTAAGTGCAAGAAAGTAAAGTGTGCCATCAAGTTCGTGAGAGCTTTAATCACTAATTTTCGCATAACAAGTTTAATTTTGGAGGTAGACAAAACAGGAATTTACTTGGAATAGCATTAATGCTACTAGGTAGGTATGGTGGACACAAATGGCAAAGGTTTTGGTTTAAAGGAGGTGGATGCACGAGAAGAATTCCCTCTCAGTACACGTTTTTGGCTAGCAAGGCTGGGTAGCAAGTACAAGAGTTGAAGGAAACAAACAAACATACAAATGATAAAGACAAACATTCAATCTTCCTTGGAAGCACAAAAGATCTTAACTAGAGAATACTAAACTTATGAGAAAATCAAGAAAGAAAGATGATGAAATTATTTTTTCTCTCGAGTACTTCTATCTTTTTCTTTTCAACTCTCAAAAAGGTGTTGCTACTGACCGAGCCAGGTTTTCCAAAACCAACTAACTTAACTCAATGATCCCAAAGTGATATCAATACTAACAACAAGATCAATCATATAACCACGGATTGAAAACTAATATAAGCTATGCAAAAGAGTGAATGATAGAACTTCTCATTAATATTCCATAACGGAGACTCACACCAAGGGATACAAATCTAACGAGAGAGGGGACACTTCCATAATGTAAACCATACTACAAAATAACTCCTCTACTCATGATATGACTCTACTAATAAAGTAAAAAGATAGAAGATAGTGATATGATACCGCGACACTCCCCCAAGCTTGGAACAAACCAAGGGGATGCCAAACCTGATGACGAATTACTCCTTTGGTGGTGGTGGTATCCTATCGATGAGCTCTCTGATTAGTTTCCCCAAGTCCTCAATCTCGAAGGTGAGATTACGAATAAGCTGCGAGTTTTGCTCAATGTGGCTCATGATCATGTCGGGTTGAGAATTCCAGCTCTTGCTATTCTTTCCCCACTCTTCCTCCTTGAAGTCTTCTTTTCCTGCATGGCTAGAACGAGGCAAATCCCAATTGGAGGGTAATTTCTCCTTGGGCATATTCTGGTATTGATGCTCATGGATAAGGGTATGGAAAGGATTCCTGGTGCGTGGAGGAAGTGACCGTGGAGCCAAACTGTGATTTAGGAGCTTTCCCTAGTCCAGATCTGCGATCCTTCTAATCTTGGCAGGTTTCACCACTCCAATGCTTGCAATGGTGGTGCCGGTATGCGGACGTTGGCCTTGCTCCTCTTCACCTTCACTCTTGATCTCCTTCTCCTTCCCGGGGTCTTGGAGGTATTCCTCCATGGGCTCCTTCCCTTTATCCTTGGAGGACACCATTGTGCTTCTAAACTTTCAAAGAGTATGTCCTGACAGAAATAGATCGAAACAAAAACACGACGAAAACACGATATACGGACCTCGGAAGATCCGGGGGGTTATATATTACTAAGTTTCACATCAAAAGGAAGGTATTGGGAGAAAACGAGTCGGAGGCGGAGTCCTAGGTGGCCTCACCACCTGGTGGCGCGGCCAGGGGTGGGCCCGCGCCACAGGGTGGTGTGGGCTACCCCGGCTCCGGTTCCGTCCCTTTTTTGCTTCAAAACTTTCCTTATTGACTGAAAACTTCAAAAATATAGTTGGATTGTATTTTCGCGGAACTTTTCTTACCAGAACTGTTACCTATTTGAACACGGACTCTGCAGGTCTCTGAATTTGGTATCTAGTGGATTCTTCCAGAGTCATCTCTTGAATATCATCGATATCTTCATCTTCATACACTTATTACTTGAGTCATAAAACCCTTCTCTTCCTTATTACACCATTGTCTCCACTTCCTGGAAATTTCTTTCACACAAAACTTCGCACAGTTCTCATTAGCAACATTAGTATAAGTGAAGTGATAAAACCTTTTGAGTCCAACTTCAACTGAAAACCATCAAAACAAAAGCTACTGTAGCAACTCCTTCCAAAAACCCAAAAATAATTCAAAAAGGAAATCGAATAAAGAAGCAGATGCAAGATTGGCTAGATCTGTCAAAACAGACCAGCAGGTAAAGATCAATTTTTTTGAAAATCTTCTGTTGTTCAAATCAAAAACTGCAAAACTAACTAAAGTTAAATAACAACTGTTGGAGATATGCCCAAGAGGCAATAATAAAGTGGTTATTATTATATCTTTATGTTTATGATAAATGTTTACATCCCATGCTATAATTGTATTAACAGGAAACATTAATACTTGTGTGTTTTGTAAACATAAAAGAGTCCCTAGTAAGCCTCTTGTTAAACTAGCTTGTTGATTAATGGATGATCATGGTTTCCTGATCATGGACATTGGATGTCGGTAATAACAAGATCATATCATTATGAGAATGATGTGATGGACACACACCCATAGTAAGCATAGCATAAAGATTAAGTCATTAAGTTCGTTTTGCTACAAGCTTTTCAAATGCATAGTAACCTAATCCTTCGACCATGAGGTTATGTTAATCACCATCACCGGATGGGTACTTTGATGACATCAAACGCTGCTTCGTAACTGGGTGGTTATAAAGGTGACATTGGGTATTCTGAAAGTATGTGTTGAAGCGCATGGACCAAGATTGGGATTTGTCCATCCATATGACGGATAGTTATGCTCTGGGCCCTCTCGGTGGAATGTCATCTAGTTAGCTTGCAAGCATGTTACTAGGTCACAAGGGATGACATATCATGGAACGAGTAAAGAGTACTTATCAGTAACGAGGAAGAAGTAGGTATGGAGATACCGACGATCAAACCTCGGATAAGTAGAATATCGCGTGACAAAGGGAATTGGTTTCGTATGTTAATGGTTCTATCGATCACGAAGTCATCGTTGAGTATGTGGGAGCCATTATGGATCTCCAGATCCCGCTGTTGGTTATTGATCGGAGAGGTGTCTTCATCATGTCTACATATTCACGAACCGTAGGGTGACACACTTAAGGTTCGAAGTTGTTTTAAGTAGATATGGAATATGCGTTGGAGACCGAATGTTGTTCGGAGTCTCGGATTGGATCCGGGACATCACGAGGAGATCCAGAATTGTCCGGAGAATGAGATTCATATATTGGGGATCATTTTCTAAGTTAGGAAATGTTCCGGAGTGTTTGTATGGAGATTCTAGAAGGTTTCGGAATGTTCTGGAAGGTTCTAGAAGATTTCTTGGAGTTTGCTTGAAAACCAAGAAAGGATCAAGGAGTCTTTGTGGGGCAAGACACGGATTCGTGGGGAGGAGGATTCTCCTCCTCCCAATCCGTCGGCAGGAGGAGGGAGTCCTACTAGGACTCCTCCCATGGCGCCTCCCTCCTTTAAATAGAGGGAGGCGCCACCCCAGACCTCCCATAACAAACCCTAGCCGCCACCTCTCCTCCTCCTTCGCTCCGGCTTAGGCGAAGCCTGCAGAATTCTCTACTCCACCACCACCACCACACCGTCAGGTCTTTGGGATTCCGTGGAGAAGATCTACTACCTCACTGCTCATTGGAACAGGGAGAGGAAGGTCTGCTTCGACCAAGACGCAGGACCGATCATGGAAGCGCTTGAACGTGGCGCCGGAAGGATCGTCTACTCGATCTTGAGATCAGCAAGTGATCGACTACATCAACCCCGAGATCTAATCTCGTAACGCTTTCGGTTCTACGAGGGTTAATACAGATCTATCTCATTGCACATGTCTAATAGATTAGATCTTGGCTTTTATCTAGATTAGATTTGGGTTTTGTTTGTTCTTGCGGTAGAATTTTTTTGTTTTCCATGCTATGAACCCATTAGTGGTATCAGAGCCTTGTCTATGCGTAGATCTGTTGCACGAGTAGAACACAATGGTTTTGTGGGCGTTGGTGCTCATGCCGTTTTTTGCTTTGTGTACTTTGCATCTTGCGGTATGGTGGGATGAAGCGGCTTGGGCTAACCTTACATGTCATCGCACATGAGACTTGCTCCACGGTTGACGTGCAACTCGTATTGCACAAGTGGCTTTGCGGGTGTCTGTCTCTCCCATCATAGTATAGATCCAATTTACACTTTGCACTTGATAGCACTTGTATCAACGTTGTGGTTCAGTTTCGTAGGTAAGATCCGTTCTTATTCGAAAGCCCCAAACCACGTAAAACATGCAAAGAAAATTAGAGGCGTCTAACTTGTTTTTTGGTGGGTTTTGTGATGTGATATGGCCATCATGTGATTGTGATTATATTTGATGTATGCAATGATCCTTGTTGTAATATGGCAACCGGCAGGAGCCTAATGGTTGTCTTTAATTCTGTTAAGACCTGCGTGTCTATTCATCTTGTAATAGCTTTATGCCAAGTAGTTGCAAGGTTGCTAGTGATGACGGACAACCATGAAGCGGCGCCACTGACCTTGACGCAATGCTGGTGATGATGGAGATCATGTCCGTGCTTTGGAGATGGAGATCGAAGGCATAAGAAGAAAGGGCCATATCATATCACACTAATTATGAATTTCCTGTGATGTTAATCCTTTATGCATCTTGTATTGCTTAGATCGCGACGGTAGCATTATAAGATGATCCCTCTCACTAAATATCAAGTAATAAAAGTGTTCGTCCTTAGTTGGCACCGTTGCTAAGACTCGTTGTCTCGAAGCATCTCGTGATGATCGGGTGTGATAGATTCTACGTGTGCATACGACGGGTGCAAGCCAGATTTGCACATGCGGATACTAAGGTTAATCTTGACGAGCCTAGCATGTACAGACATGGTATCGGAACACGGAATGCCGAAAGGTAAAACATGAGTCATATGGATGATATGATGAACATGTTGATTGTTCGCCTTTAAAGCTACATCATCTCACGTGATGATCGGACTTGGTGTAGTGGATTTGGTTCGTGTAATCACTAAAACAACTTGAGGGATGTTGTTTTGAGTGGGAGTTCTTTTCTAATTTGGATTAGTCAAACTCAATTTATCATAAACACAATCAAAGTGAATTTGCATAGTTTGTTGTAGTCATTGGCATCCGTTCACCACCTTACGCTTAGTTATAGTTGAGATAGTGGAACTATAGAAATTCTAGATATTTGCTTTACGAACTGGTATCGTATTGTTTTGAGTGTCAATCTAAAGTTTAAAAGTCATATTGCAAACTTTCAACAAACTCCGTTTACTCTGTGAAGTTTAATAAACAGTATTAAATCAAGAGTAACAATTCCAGTGTTAGTATCTAATGTATCATGTTTGCCTCCATGATTCTTGATACTCAAAAGATTGTTTTTAATATCAAGTTTATCTAAGAGCTGAAAGCAATGTTTCAGAAACCATCATATGTGAAAGGTATTGCGATATCTAAAACAATGTGTTGGTTACAACATGATAGAGTATATGTCCTCATATTTGATGAGAATTTGTGAAGGTTGGAGACGCTAGTCGTCCTAATCCTCCAAAAGGTTTTGGAAAAGAAACATTATACTCGCAATTCACCTTTATAAGCTATAGCAGCTTGATCATGAAAATTGTCATGATAAGGATGAATAGAAGATGTAAGTAAAATGTTTACTACACTAAAAGATTACTAAAGAATGGAATTTTGAAAGAATGCCAAACATTTGATGAAGGTGATCCACTTCAAAGTGCAAGTCCAAAGGTATTAGTATTTGACTATACACACTTTGTACTATGTGTCATGTGAATGACACCACTATTGATGTTGATAGATTCTTTTAAAAGAAAAGGAATTGTTGAAAGAGAATCTATAAAATATTTGGCAGAAAAGAAAAGATTGGAGATATCCAACTTAGGTATATAGAAGATACATGTTATGGCTATATTTCTTGGTTGTTAAACAATGTGGTTCTGCGGTATTGGATACCGAATTGGTTGGTATGAAGTGTCATACAGGACAACACAATTCATGAACTACAATGGCCTAAGTAACTAGCAAGAGAATATGTGATGATGTTCATCGAAAACAAACAAAGGGTTGTTGTGTTGCTCGTTAACATCAAAGCTTGCCTTCAAGATTTGTTTCAATAATTGTTATTTTGATCAGGTATTATGAGGACAAAAAGTTGTTCAAATAATTGCCGTATTCCATAATAGATGGATGATATACAAGTCTGGTTGGAGAAATAACGACCATAAAACTAATGCTAAAATGTCGCAAGACAAATGATTGAAAGATCACTTGAGAAGTGACATCACCGTTTAAATTATATTAGGGATACATGAAGAAACTCCATGTTGATGAATTTTTGGAGTCTTTGATTTTGATCAAATGGCGCTTGTGATACTTTCCTGGAGATAATTAAAACTCCGTTTGTAGGCCAAAAGAGGAACGGACGACTAACTGATTGGAATTTGTACATATTGATGTATATAGTCCATTATGTGTAGTAAATGGCGATGGATTTCAACTTCATATGCTTTCTCCGAAGATTTGAGTGAGTATATGTATATACTTACTCAATAAGGAAGAAGTATGAAACATTTGAAAATGTTCAAAGACTTTCAAGATGAAGTGGAAAATTATTGTAACAAGAAAATAAAAAAGTTTATGATTGGATCATAAAGAAAGATGTTTGAGTTACAAGTTTAGCAAAACACCTAAGATGTGAGGAATCGTTCCATGGATTTGCATTTCCCAAAACACCATAGGAGTATGGAGTGTTCAAGATATGTAATGAAACCTTGTTTGACATGGTAAGATCAAAGGTGTCATTTATAAAACTGCCATTATATTTTAAAGATTAAAGCTTTAGTGACTACCGCTTTTACACTGAAAAGAGCTCCATCGTGATCCGTTGAAATGACACCATATAAGTCATGGTTTGGGATAAAACCCAGGTTGTCCTTTCTTAAATTTTTGGTATGCTAGGCATAAGTAAAATATTTACAACCAAAGTCGGATGAGCATGTTTTTGTAGGTTATTTCGAAAAACCATTGGGTATTCCTCCATAACACCGAAGACAAAAGTGTTTGTCACTTAGAATGTCGAGGTTCTTGAGAAGGAATTTTTGGTGAAAAGTTAAGTGGGAGGACAATAGAACTTTGACAAGATTCTTGAACCTTGGCTAATATGTGCTGAGTTGCGTAGCATCGGTAAGTGTCCCGGAGGCAGCAACAATGCTCATGGCTCACGTGCCTCAAAGGTTGTGGTCACGGAGATCTAAGTTCCTATTGAACCAAGTAGGTCGGGTAAGTAATCAAATGCCAAGATTTGAGAGTTAAATCATTGTTGTTTGACAATGATGAACCGACTACATGCAAAGATGCAATGATGGGCCCTGACTTTGTTAAGTGGCTTGAAGCCATAAAATCCGTGATAATTCCATACACGAGAAATCAAGCTTTGAATTTGAAAGACCCTCTGGAAAGGTGCAAGACCTTACAGTCGTATATGGATCTATAAAGAAATAGACATGGATGTTTCACATCTATGAAATAGTCGACATGTCGGAAAGAGTTTACGACAATGTTCAAGGAATTGACTATGATAATATTTGATCTTTCATAGCGATATTTAGTCTGGACGGATTAATGTAGTAACCACTACATATATTTTGGTATATGGTAGTTGAACAAACAAAACAAGTTCTTCTAATAGAATGGTTACCTAGGATGTGTCCATGACACGATCCAAAGGGTTTTGTTAATTCAAAGGATGCTAAAAGAGTATGCAAAACTTCAACGGTTGAAGTGAGCATCGCGGAGTTGGAATCTTCACCGTGATGAAACCATTAAAAGGTTTAATTTCATCAGAGACGATGAAGATGTTTGCATTTTGCAAGAAATTAAGTGGGAGCGCTAAGACATATTTCTAATACGTTATGTGAAAGACATATTGTTGATTAGAAATGATGTATCTTTTATTGACACAGGTTAAGAATTTCATTTCGATGAAAGACTTAGGCATAACCCAAGAATTAGGCATCAATGTCTATATGGATAGATTGAGGCGCTAATATGGTTTTGCCAAATGTACATAGATAAGATGTTGAATGAGTTCAATATGGAAACAACAAGAAAGGTTCTTGATGCACGGAAAGGACTGAATCAAGATTCAAGTGTGTTGACACGAGATTCAAGTGTTTTGACACTTGGTGAAATCACAAGAATATTTTGATCAATCATTCTTTGAGATGTACACATCCAGATATGTCCTATGCTCTAAATGTTATGAGCATATACCAGAATGACTCATAAGATGATCATTGGACAATAGTAGGGATATTCCTATGATCTTTGGAAGAACTAAGAATATATTATTTATATAGTGGTGACAAATAGTTCATTGTAAATTGTTACATTGATACTAGTTTTGTCACAAATTAAGTTTATCTCAATTTAAACTATGGGCGGCACAATGTAATGGAAAGGAAGTTCCATAACGGATTTGGTTGAGTACCAAAGTTAAAACATTGTGACAGATACTACAACAAAAGGCTAAGTATATGACTGCTATTGTAACAACAAATGAGGGCATTTGCGTCAAGTAGTTTGTTATCAAACTAGGTGTGGTTCATAGCGGGATAATACTATGAAGATACATTGTATGACAATTGTATCAACATGATTTAATCCCAAGGAACTAAAGGTCTCACCAAAGGACCAAATTTATACAATGCCATCTCATTGGAGAATGAGTAATGCGTAGAGACGCAAGGACATGCAAATACACGGACACGGAAGTGTCGATTGAAGATTATGTTTACCACTAGCAATAGTGTCTATACAACACCAGAAAGCCATAGGTGTTGAATGCACAAGTTATTAACTAGATTATTGACTCTAGTGCAAGTGGGAGACTGTTGGAGATATGCCCAAGAGGCAATAATAAAGTGGTTATTATTATATCTTTATGTTTATGATAAATGTTTACATCCCATGCTATAATTGTATTAACAGGAAACATTAATACTTGTGTGTTTTGTAAACATAAAAGAGTCCCTAGTAAGCCTCTTGTTAAACTAGCTTGTTGATTAATGGATGATCATGGTTTCCTGATCATGGACATTGGATGTCGTTAAAAACAAGATCATATCATTAGGAGAATGATGTGATGGACACACACCCATAGTAAGCATAGCATAAAGATCAAGTCATTAAGTTCGTTTTGCTACAAGCTTTTCAAATGCATAGTAACCTAATCCTTCGACCATGAGGTTATGTTAATCACCATCACCGGATGGGTACTTTGATGACATCAAACGCTGCTTCATAACTGGGTGGTTATAAAGGTGACATTGGGTATTCTGAAAGTATGTGTTGAAGCGCATGGACCAAGATTGGGATTTGTCCATCCATATGACGGATAAATATGCTCTGGGACCTCTCGGTGGAATGTCATCTAGTTAGCTTGCAAGCATGTGACTAGGTCACAAGGGATGACATATCATGGAATGAGTAAAGAGTACTTATCAGTAACGAGGAAGAACTAGGTATGGAGATACCGATGATCAAACCTCAGATAAGTAGAATATCACGTGACAAAGGGAATTGGTTTCATATGTTAATGGTTCTATCGATCACGAAGTCATCGTTGAGTATGTGGGAGCCATTATGGATCTCTAGATCCTGCTGTTGGTTATTGATCGGAGAGGTGTCTTCATCATGTCTGCATATTCACGAACCGTAGGGTGACACACTTAAGGTTCGAAGTTGTTTTAAGTAGATATGGAATATGCGTTGGAGACCGAATGTTGTTCGGAGTCTCGGATTGGATCCGGGACATCACGAGGAGATCTGGAATTGTCCGAAGAATGAGATTCATATATTGGGGATCATTTTCTAAGTTAGGAAATGTTCCGAAGTGTTTGTATGGAGATTCTAGAAGGTTTCGGAATGTTCTGGAAGGTTCTAGAAGATTTCTTGGAGTTTGCTTGAAAACCAAGAAAGGATCAAGGAGTCTTTGTGGGGCAAGACACGAATTCGTGGGGGAGGATTCTCCCCCTCCCAATCCTTGACCAAGGAGGGAGGGGAGTCCTACTAGGACTCCCCCTCCCATGGCGCCTCCCTCCTTTAAATAAAGGGGAGGGGGCGCCACCCCCTAGACCTCTCCCATAACAAACCCTAGACGCCGCCTCTCTCCTCCTCCTTCGCTCTGCTCCAGCTTAGGCGAAGCCCTGCAGAATTCTCTACTCCACCACCACCACCACACCGTCGTGCTGCTGGGATTCCGAGGAGAAGATCTACTACCTCATTGCTTTCATTTGGGCAGGAGAGGAAGGTCTGCTCGACTCAAGACGTGTGGATCGATCTGGAAGCGCTGCCGGAACATGGCGCCGGAAGGATTGTCTACTCGATCTTGAGATCGGCAAGTGATCGACTACATCAACCCTGAGATCTAATCTCATAACGCTTTCGGTTCTACGAGGGTTAGTACAGATCTATCTCGTTGCACATGTCTAATAGATTAGATCTTGGCTTTTATCTAGATTAGATCTGGGTTTTGTTCGTTCTTGCGGTAGAAATTTTTTGTTTTCCATGATACGAACCCATCAACAACCTGGGGCAGAAGCACAAAAAATTACAGCTCAATCCGACAGACAGAGGGCTCTCACGAATTTTTATGGTGAAGCACAAAAATCTGTTTTGGGACAGCAACTTCCCCAAATCTTACTTCTCTCTCATTAGTGGTTGATCTTGACACAAAAACCAAACAAAATGGATAAGGAGCGGTTATTACTGAAGTAATAACTTCCAAGACTCAAATAAACAAAAAAAACAAACTGAAAGCAAAAACAAATTGGGTTGTCTCCCATAAAGCTCTTTCTTTATAGCCATTAAGATGGACATGATAATTTTGAAGAAGCTCTCATAGGGATATGAATTGAGGTGAAAGAGAGCATTAAGAAGCAAAAACACACACATTTAAGTCTAACCCACTTCCTATGCAATGGGATTTTGTAAACAAACAAGTTGTTGAAACCATAGGAAACTTGCATAAGAAGGCAAAGGAAGTGCAGCATAAAAACTTTCAGCATAAAACGGGGAAACTTGATATTATTGAGATACATAAGAACACTTTTCCCTCTCTCATAGTAGCTTTCAGTATCATGCATAAACTTAACAATATAGCTATCACAAGGACCATCATAGCAATGATCACTTATTCTAACAGAAAACACGGGAATACTAGCTCTCATAACACTATTTTGTGAAACAATATTAGAGGTATCCTTACAAAGGATAGGGTGTCCCTCTTTTTCATATTTAGCAACAAAGTCTTTCACATTTGCTACAATAGGTTCATCAACCATTTGTTTATCAGCTTTAAACTCTAAGACCCTTACGTCCCTTGTGCAATGGTTTCCTAACGGGGGTTCAGGTTTCTGTCACTCCGGCAACCCCTACGATTACTAGCCAAATACAAAATGCATTCCCCTAGGCCCATATAGGTGAAGTGTCATGTAGTCGACGTTCACATGACACCACTAGAAGAAGTACACCACAACTTAAATAACAATCTATTGAATCTTTCTCAACACAACTCCACTACTAACAACAAGACTTCTCCCATGTCCTCAAGAACAAAACGAACTACTCACAAGACATCATATGGATCATGATCAGAGATGGAATAATGATATATAACAATTGAACATAAACAATAATTCAACGGTTCACTCAATAGCATCAACTAGACAGAGTAATCAACACCGGGAAAGTTTCCCCTATGAACTATGCAAGATTCAACCCAATTGTTACAGAAATATGGAGATGGTGATGAGGGTGCTAATGGTGATGGTGATGATGATGATGATCCCGATGAAGTCCAGCTTGATGGTGGTGTTGATGGCGACGATCTCCCCTCTCCAGGAAGGAATTCCCCCGGCAGAAATCTGTCTGCCGGAGAGATCTTTCTCTCTTGGTGTTTTCTGCCCCGCAGAGGCGGCGGAATCTTTCTGTGGTCGCTCCCCCAGTCTTAGGGTTTCGTGGGGATGATATATGCCAGAGGAGAGAGGCTGGAGTGGGCCAAGGCGGCCAAACCACTCCTAGGCGTGGCCTAGGCCTGCCCGCGCCATGGGGTGGTGTGGGACCCCTGTGGCCCACCTCCACTCCATCTTCTGGCATCCTGAGTCTTCTGGAAAAATAGGATTTTCCGTATATTTTCCCGGATTTTCTGATCTTCGCGAATTTTGCCTCCAAACAGCACCTTTTCCATCAGAATCCTGACTACAGCGGTCCATGCTCCAAAAGTCATCAACCATGCAAAAATAGATGAAAGAACATAAGTATCACCTCTCAATACGAAATATATCAATGAATAATAGTGAATTAAGACATAGAATAGTGATGCAAAATGGACGTATCAATCAGCCTAAGATGCTTAAGCATGACTTGCCTGTAGAAGACTTGGTGTAGCATCCCAATTGTCTAACAATTGCAATGCTACTAGCCTAGTCTATATAGATGCTACCTTCAAACATATAATTGTTGCGTCATCATTATATCATGCTCATGTCATCATGCCTCCTTGCATTTGAGCATCATATAAAACCCTTTTTGATTTGGTTCTTCTCTCATATGCATTGTTAATTGTATTTGCCTCTTGATATTGTATTTGGTTCTTGATATATTGTTTAATGCCCAAGTTGAGTTGGGGGCATATCTCTTATTAACTCCACCACCTTTTTCTTTCACCACCTTATAATTCCACCATCCAACTAAACATGAGCTTGGCACTTATTGGTTTTACCTCTAGCTCATGTGGGTTGGAATGGATCCAATTATATTCCACATGCTCTCATCTTAGCATCATGTTGTTTTCACAATATTGAAACATGAGAGCCACATGGCCACCTTTGCATGCCTTGTGAGTGGGACCTTTTCCTAGCTTCCATATGTGTGGTTTTGGGGTTATCATCATGTTGGGATATTTTTGTGGGCTTATTAAATACCTAGTGGCATATACACACTAGCAAGTCCCAAATATAATCCAATGTGATCATCTCCATATACTCCACTTGGAATTCTTTCTAAATTCCTTTGCTTGGGCCTTACTCCAACTTTGGGTTGCATAATAATAATGCCATGAAAGAATATTGTTTTCACAAGAATTATCATGGCATTAAATAATTTGCATGGGCCATGCAAGCACCACCTTTTGCTTGTCATTTGGATTTTATTTGTTCTTGGAGTGGATCATCTCTACCTCTATCTTTTCTTTTGGCTTGATCTTATTTGATCATGCTTAAACCACCTCCCCCTCTTTTCTTGTTTTGTTTTGGTTTGATCTTGGTTGATCTTGGCTTGACCTTGTCCATAGAAAACCCTAATCTACCTTGCCCTCATCTAACTCTAACCCTAAACCCTAACCCTAGTCATCTAACCTACTCCATCATCATCACCATAACCCCCTCTCTCCTAAACCCCACCATGACCTGACCTAGCTGGCCCCACCTGGACCCACCTAGCTACCCCTCCACCACACAAAGAAACCCCAACCCGAGCCTGCCCTCCTACCCATGAGCTCCCCTCCTCCCTTGGTCCCTCTCTGCCCTCCCTAAGCTACAGGAAGGGAAGGAGGCAAGAAGGAAAGATCTAGCCCGAGCCCCCTCTCCTCACCTTTTTCCTAGCTACCACCACCAAACCCATGTGCTCTCCCCTCCTCCCTCATCCACCCTCGCCTCAGAGCATCCGTAAGGCCCCAAGCCCTCACCCTTCTCCTTCTTCCTCCCCAAGCCGCCATGGCCTCTCCAAACCCTAGCTTGGCCTTGTTCTCGTCTGCGACCAGTTGCTCCCCAAGGCCCCCAGGAGCACCGACGAGCTCCCCTGCGTCCCCTTCTTCGTCTCGAACCAGTAGCTGGGCCTGGACCTCGACGGAGCGCCGCCGTCGCCACCATGCCGAGAGGGAGTCGGTGAGGCCGTCCATGAGCCCGACGCCGGATCTCCTCCACCTCCGCACGAACCACCATGCCGACGAGCCCCTGGTGAGCCCTGCTACCTCCCAGACATGGCCCCTGACCTCCTCTCGCCGTAGACCGCCGCCGTGCCCCGACGAGCACCCTCAGGTGCACCGCCCTTGTGCCAGACAAGCAGCATGGCAGCAGCAGACGCCTCCGCTCCCTCTGTTCCTCTCAAGGTCCCGGCCGACCTGGTCCACCTCTGCCGAAAACCCTAATACGAAAGTTGTAGATCCCAGTACCCTCTTTGTTTTTCGTTTTTGGGCCGTCACGTTTCAACCAGCGTGCGCGTCGCCATCATCGCCGGAAGCGCGGTCTCGCCGCCAAGCATCGCGTCCAAGTCGTCGGCAACAGCCGGCGGCATTTCGCGCTTAGCCCCCTGTAGTTTTTCCCGCCTCAACCCGAGCTCCTAGTGCCCCAATTGTCACCATGGAAGCATTTTGCAAGGAAACCCTGGAAGGTCAGGACCATCACGGATCAGTCCCCACGCCTGGATCGCCCACGTGTCCAAGACGCGTTGGCACATGTGGCCCCTGGGACCTCCCTGTCATCCTCTTTGGCTAGTAGACCTCCGGGTGAGAAAAGTCTAGAAAGAAACCCCACCCCTCCAGCGCCAGCTCACTGTGCTGAGTCAGCTCTGGCCCTACCTGTAAGTGGCTGTGGCTAGCTAGGAGCTGGGTAACAAAAGTATTTTCAAATCTGTTTTCAAATCAAATCTTTTCAAATTAATTCAAATTCAAATATAATTCATTTTAATTAACTTTTAAAATATGAATCCAATTAATACAAATAATATATGTTTTGAATTCAGAAAAATATGAGGAATTCAAATATGGCCTTAAAAATATATTTTGAACATTTAAAACTCCAAGTTTATTTAAATTACAATAAATGCCCCTTTTTCTTAAATAATTAATAACTTTTGATTTATAAATCCAAATTTAACAAATGATATGTCTAAAATGATTAGCTCGACGAGACCTTTCTGTTTATGCATTCCATGGTTTGATTTGAAGCATGCATCATATAAATATATTGTATACAGCAACTAAAATGAGAATAAAATGGGACCAAAACTCAATAAAATGATTTAACCTTGTATCTCACACCTCACCCATGCCATGCTACTTCAATGCCATGCAAAATGTGCATCATTCATCATGGCATGATTTTTTGCTTGTCGCATTTTATTCATATGCTTGCGCACTTTATTTATGTTGGCCCTTGTTTGTTTGGTTCTTCTTGAATAGGCGAAGCGGGGATATATCAAGAGAACCAGAGCACTACCGGATCCATACTTTGCTTCAATCGAGCTGTGCAAGCACTACCACATGCTTGCATACATATAGTACCTATTGCCTCTATCTTATTCTTGCATCATGGAGTCGATTGCATTAAATTGAATCCCAAGTATTGCATAGCCTTTATTTTTAAACCCCACAAGCTTGTTCCTCCACCCTATGAGCCATTACTACAGGAGTTGATTGAGCCATGCGAGTCGTAGAGAACGACATGAGTAGGGTATGTGAGTGTCGATGGATAACGAGGTACCTAAACAACTTAACCTTGAGTAGTAATGGTATAACTAATGAAAGCGGCATCGGTGAGCCATATTCGCTATTTGGTTTTCCGGCTCACTTGTGTCCGTAATACCACGAGTACTTGATTCTGTTCCAAGAATATTCGCTATCCACATCCGGAGGCTTATGGACCCCCGAGCGAGCTTGATTCATTCTTATTTCTTGGGTCCACAAACTAGTTTGAGGTTTTATTTACTATCCTGTACTTATGCCATGCTTTACTGCTTTATTTAAGATTGTGCGAGGAGCACACTTTGTCTGTTAGGGCGGGACACGATTTCGCTGTCGACAAGCCCAGTCCACACTTTCGGGTTCCCGATCGTTCTGACGTCCACCCAAACCTTGAGTCCATCTCAGAGCCGGCCGCTTCGTCGGGTAGCTTAATGGGGTGGCCCCTGAAATATTTCTGAATCCTGTGATTGCTTTGTCGTGATCGCCTCGTTGGGTTTGATTTGGTTTTTCGAGGCATATCGAGTGTGTGTTGCTATTTGTGCACCCTGCGGTAAAACTTTCAAAGCCGTGTCCGCGGTTATGGACGACTTGGAGCATTTCTCGATCATAGACAAGCACAACTAAAGTACCGCTTTTAATTTGACTAGACTAGGTACCTGACTAGTAAATAGTGCAATACTCACGGAATGGATAATAAAACTGCCAACTGATGGGGGGTTGTTCGTCCGCTTCCTCGTCGGTAAGCGAGGAGGAGGATGGATCTGTGGATATTACCGTATTAACTGTTATAACTGTTGTTCTTAATTCACGGACATCCGTCTATCTCTGGTTAGGCGGATGGTTAGCGAGTATCTATAGAATTGCTAGGGTTTATCTTTTGCTGCAATTGCGTCACCCAGTTGTGTCCCTTTAGAGGCATAAAGACTTCTGAGTACCCCTAGGGTCTCACGATAAATTATTGGTTCGGATGAACAGGTACCCTCGCCAGATGGATCTGGGTGGAAGAGCAGACGATGTGGGCAACGCGATCATTCGGTGTAGAGATTAGGGAGCGGGATCCGTGAGATCTGTGGGCGGGATGTGCTTATTTATGGGGCATCTTATGCCGATTTGCTTCTTATCCGTACTCGGATTTTGTCTTCCGCTTCCGCTTGATACTCTGTTGATTGATGTATGAGGAGATATCCTACACTATTATATTTATCTAGGATATTTGGAACTTGCCGTATGGCGTTGCTATATTTCCTTTCTTTTAGATGGAATGGCTCTGATGTACTCTTGTATGGTGGCTTGCATACATACTCATTTGTGTATGTAGTTGATCCTTCGCTTCGATTACGCCCGTTCTTGTCCCGATGTTTGGAAATGGTTGGGACGGCGAAAGGTCTACACTGTGAGTGGCATTTGGGCCCCAGTACTATTTCAACCATTTCGATCATCGGGCTTGTACTAGGGCGTAATTCACCGAGGTAGTTACAATTGGTATCGAGCCATCCCGACCTTCAGGGTCTCAGCCAAATGGTCGTTGTCAGTCTAGCAAATATTTTGGTAGTTATGTATACTAGGAAAAAAACAAAAACAAAACAAAACGCGGCAGTAGGACTGCTTCCACTTTTTCTTCTTACCCACCACCCTTTTACGTAAGGGAGTGTAACGTTTTCAATCCTCTTCTTAAAATTCAAACTAGGATTCACGTGTTCTGGGTTTACGTAGTACCATAGGTTATGTATCTCTGTGTGTGTGCGTGTGAATCCTTTGTCTATCTGTTGCACCCAAGTTGTTATCTTATCGGCCTTTTGGTTATCAACTGTTGGTACATTCCATACAAGATGTGCTTTTGAAAACCGATCTATCGACTCCTTGTTGACGGTGCCATCTTCTTAAAGGGTGTTCTTCCTTCTAGCAACTCCTCTTTCTGTGTAACCATCTATTGCTAATCTCTATCTGCTAAGAGATTTTGCGCATCTATTGGTATTTTAATGCCGAAAAATGCGGAAATTTTTTCTTTGATACATCTGTGTTTCCACACTCCTCTCCAGTCGTGTGTGAAACATTATCTATCTCCTTTTATCAGCATGTCCATGCTAACTCGTTCTTTTGTCACCGGCGCTTAATCCTGGAGTTTCGTTTCATCTCCAATCCTCTTGGGCTAATTACATAACATGTGTCGATCCGATGCTGATGATTGTAATTTGGTTCTCGGCATAGCTATATTCCACTCATGATAAGTGTCGATTGGAATATGGAAAATGCTATAAACCGTCACCATCTGGAGGATACGGTCAACTCCTGTGATTTTGGGTACACCGTGATCCTATCTATGCTTATCCAAGCATCCTTGGAAATCCGGAGCTTCTCAAGGCACTACGGCGGTCTATCATCTATTTATCATGCTGCATATCTTTTTCAACTCCATATCTGCAAAACTCGCTTTGAGACGAGGGAATTGCATCTTTTCGCTTCTGGTAGCTTTGCTTAAGGTATGATCTATCATCTTTTCTTTACCCGAGATCTCTTTATCTTTGTAACCGGTGTTCCGATCGACAATGTGAACCAGGTGACATCTCTTTTCTTCGAAGGACCGGATAATCTAATCTTCGGTGCATCTTCTTCAACACGAACCCGTGCTCGTGTTGATCTTTCAAAGCGTTGAGCTCGAAAGTGTTTTGAGCATTTGTTCGTTTCTCCGCCTCTTGAACTTGATATTCAGGGATATCTTGTTAATCCATGGTGGTATATGTTGTTAATATGCTTGCCTATTCGATATCAATGGAAGGACATGGAAGATCAGCTGTGTCTCTTTCTCTCAAGCTTCGGGAGCACTGCCTGTGTGCAAAGTCTCAAAGTGAGAATTCTGGCTTTTTGAAGTCACCTATCTCGGCCACGTCCTTCTGCTAAATAGATCGCTTCAATTCTGGAATTAGCAAGTCCATTGTTAATCCCCTCTTCCAACTTCGATCCAACCCGGAGTTTCCTTGTTGCGAGTTATCATCGTCGTCCCGCTAAAGTTTTCCTCAAGGCTACTAAATCTCTCTCAATCTTTTCAAGAAGAACATGGAGTTCTTATCACCTCTATCTCGTTAAGTAATCTCTTGAAACCCTCCTGTTCTATCGTATATGCTCAATCCACCGGAGGCCATGAAGACTTTTCAGATCTTTCGTAATCCTTAGGTGCAAGTGGTGTTATCTTTTCTTTATCTGTGGAATCTTGCAGTTGTCTCCGTGATCTTCCTTCATATCTTTCCGGTGGCTTGTTACATCAGGTATGACGACAACATCATCACCCTTATCTGTCTTGGATCCGATGAATCGTTTGCATCTATCCTTGTTTTCTCACGGAGTTCCATGAGCTCTTCTTGTCAATACCTTCAGTCTGTTTCGGTAGTTGGGTTGCATGGTTTTTCCTTATTCATGTGCGGAGTAATGCTTTGAGTGCGGGATGGAGTAGCTACCATACCACTACTCTTATCATTCGCTCTTGTACAATGAATTGGGGAATTCATGTGATTTCGCTCATCCCACGGAAGTTAGAAGTGGCCTTTATCCCTCGATACTTTTACTTCCGTCCTTGTTTTTCCGGAGTGCTCTCTCGAAGAAAGTAATCAATAATATCTCGTTGGTGATCTCATCTTTTCCTACACGGAGCAAAATCTTCTGTTATCTGGTGGAAACAAACGCAAACTCCTTTCTATCCTCGTCTTTTTACCGGTGCTCTACATCCCCAAACAAGATGAAAGGAATCTATCTCTCTTCTTGTTTCATCAATTCTTTTTTTCGTGGTAAAGCCAATTATGGTTCATGCCCTCAGCCACAATCTATTGCGTTAGCCTCAAGGCTAAAGAAAGCAATAAGTATCTCTACAATAAACTCCAGATCCTCCATATCCTTGCTTCTCGGGTTTCCACCATGATCTAGCCTCACATCCATCTCTAGAAGTCATATCCGCGCACCTCAATTGCGTGATCCTTTGGGTCTTACCGGCGCAAGAAGAATCTAATCCGACGATGTCTAACTAAATCTTTCTGTCGATATCAAGGGACTCTATTGTTTGAAGGCAATATTGTTTCCGAACTTCATTTCTCTAATCCGAGAGAGGATACGATGCTATTGTCATAGTGGTTCAAAACCTCTCCAATCTAGCTCTTTTCTTCCGGCGACACAAAGATTCATCCTCTCTAGTATCGGTAAATCTTTAATCTTATCGGTGTGCCTTTCTTTATCCATGCTACATCATCCTGTCCTTTCTTTCTCAAGTGGTCCTTTTTCTCTTATCATGTTTCTTGAGAATACCGGAGCTATGTCCATCCTATCCTTCTTGTCTCACGACAATCCTTCAACTCTTCTAACCGTTGTTTCTCTAGCAAAACGCAAGACTCGCAACAAGTCTAGCAAGTTTCGCAAGGTGTAGTGGTCGCACCATTCAGTTCTTCATCACCTTGGGAACGTGAGGGTCACCTTCGTTCGGACACCCGCCTCTCCTTGTGTTGTTTTCTTTTCCTAGGAATCTCGGGGCGAGATTCTTGTTTAGTGGGGGAGAGTTGTAGCATCCCAATTGTCTAACAATTGCAATGCTACTAGCCTAGTCTATATAGATGCTACCTTCAAACATATAATTGTTGCGTCATCATTATATCATGCTCATGTCATCATGCCTCCTTGCATTTGAGCATCATATAAAACCCTTTTTGATTTGGTTCTTCTCTCATATGCATTGTTAATTGTATTTGCCTCTTGATATTGTATTTGGTTCTTGATATATTGTTTAATGCCCAAGTTGAGTTGGGGGCATATCTCTTATTAACTCCACCACCTTTTTCTTTCACCACCTTATAATTCCACCATCCAACTAAACATGAGCTTGGCACTTATTGGTTTTACCTCTAGCTCATGTGGGTTGGAATGGATCCAATTCTATTCCACATGCTCTCATCTTAGCATCATGTTGTTTTCACAATATTGAAACATGAGAGCCACATGGCCACCTTTGCATGCCTTGTGAGTGGGACCTTTTCCTAGCTTCCATATGTGTGGTTTTGGGGTTATCATCATGTTGGGATATTTTTGTGGGCTTATTAAATACCTAGTGGCATATACACACTAGCAAGTCCCAAATATAATCCAATGTGATCATCTCCATATACTCCACTTGGAATTCTTTCTAAATTCCTTTGCTTGGGCCTTACTCCAACTTTGGGTTGCATAATAATAATGCCATGAAAGAATATTGTTTTCACAAGAATTATCATGGCATTAAATAATTTGCATGGGCCATGCAAGCACCACCTTTTGCTTGTCATTTGGATTTTATTTGTTCTTGGAGTGGATCATCTCTACCTCTATCTTTTCTTTTGGCTTGATCTTATTTGATCATGCTTAAACCACCTCCCCCTCTTTTCTTGTTTTGTTTTGGTTTGATCTTGGCTTGACCTTGTCCATAGAAAACCCTAATCTACCTTGCCCTCATCTAACTCTAACCCTAAACCCTAACCCTAGTCATCTAACCTACTCCATCATCATCACCATAACCCCCTCTCTCCTAAACCCCACCATGACCTGACCTAGCTGGCCCCACCTGGACCCACCTAGCTACCCCTCCACCACACAAAGAAACCCCAACCCGAGCCTGCCCTCCTACCCATGAGCTCCCCTCCTCCCTTGGTCCCTCTCTGCCCTCCCTAAGCTACAGGACAAGAAGGAGGCAAGAAGGAAAGATCTAGCCCCCTCTCCTCACCTTTTTCCTAGCTACCACCACCAAACCCATGTGCTCTCCCCTCCTCCCTCATCCACCCTCGCCTTAGAGCATCCAGAAGGCGCCCCAAGCCCTCACCCTTCTCCTTCTTCCTCCCCAAGCCGCCATGGCCTCTCCAAACCCTAGCTTCGGCCTTGTTCTCGATCTGCGCGACCAGTTGCTCTCCAAGGCCCCCAGGAGCACCGATGAGCTCCCCTGCGTCCCCTTCTTCGTCTCGAACCGATGGCTGGGCACGGACCTCGACGGAGCGCCGCGTCGCCACCATGCCGAGAGGGAGTCGGTGAGGCCGCCCATGAGCCCGGCCGGATCTCCTCCACCTCCGCACGAACCACCATGCCGACGAGCCCCTGGTGAGCCCTGCTACCTCCCAGACATGGCCCCTGACCTCCTCTCGCCAGTGAGCCGCCCGTGCCCCAGAGCACCCTCCGTGCACCGCCACATGTGCCTGACAGCGAACGGCAACAGCCAGTGCAGACGCCTCCGCTCCCTCTGTTCCTCTCAAGGTCCCGGCCGACCTGGTCCACCTCTGCCGAAAACCCTAATACGAAAGTTGTAGATCCCAGTACCCTCTTTGTTTTTCGTTTTTGGGCCGTCACGTTTCAACCAGCGTGCGCGTCGCCATCATCGCTGGAACGCGGTCTCGCCGCCAAGAAGATCGCGTCCGACAGCGTCAGACAGCCTACCGCATTTCGCGCTTAGCCCCCTGTAGTTTTTCCCGCCTCAACCCGAGCTCCCTAGTGCCCCTGCCACCAAGGGAAGCATTTTGCAAGGAAACCTGGAAGGTCAGACCATCACGGATCAGTCCCCCACGCTGGGATCGCCACGTGTCCAAAGCGTTGGCCATGTGTGTGGCCAGACCACAGGACCTCCTGTCATCCTCTTTGGCTAGTAGACCTCCGGGTGAGAAAAGTCTAGAAAGAAACCCCACCCCTCGGCCTTGACTCAACATCTTGAGTCATCTCTGGCCCTACCTGTAAGTGGTTGTGGCTAGCTAGGAGCTGGTTAACAAAAGTATTTTCTGAAATATGTTTTCAAATCAAATCTTTTCAAATTAATTCAAATTCAAATATAATTGCTTTAATTAACTTTTAAAATATGAATCCAATTAATACAAATAATATATGTTTTGAATTCAGAAAAATATGAGGAATTCAAATATGGCCTTAAAAATATATTTTGAACATTTAAAACTCCAAGTTTATTTAAATTACAATAAATGCCCCTTTTTCTTAAATAATTAATAACTTTTGATTTATAAATCCAAATTTAACAAATGATATGTCTAAAATGATTAGCTCGACGAGACCTTTCTGTTTATGCATTCCATGGTTTGATTTGAAGCATGCATCATATAAATATATTGTATACAGCAACTAAAATGAGAATAAAATGGGACCAAAACTCAATAAAATGATTTAACCTTGTATCTCACACCTCACCCATGCCATGCTACTTCAATGCCATGCAAAATGTGCATCATTCATCATGGCATGATTTTTTGCTTGTCGCATTTTATTCATATGCTTGCGCACTTTATTTATGTTGGCCCTTGTTTGTTTGGTTCTTCTTCGAATAGATTTGACGAGGGGATATATCAAGAGATGCATGAGCACTACCCAGATCCATACTTTGCTTCAACTGAGCTGCCAGGCAAGCACTACCACATGCTTGCATACATATAGTACCTATTGCCTCTATCTTATTCTTGCATCATGGAGTCGCGATTGCATTAAATTGAATCCCAAGTATTGCATAGCCTTTATTTTTAAACCCCACCGAAGCTTGTTCCTCCACCCTATGAGCCATTACTACAGGAGTTGATTGAGCCATGCGAGTCGTAGAAACAACATGAGTAGGGTATGTGAGTGTCGATGGATAACGAGGTACCTAAACAACTTAACCCGAGTAGTAATGGGATAACTAATGAAAGCGGCATCGGTGAGCCATATTCGCTATTTGGTTTTCGGCTCACTTGTGTCCGTAAGACCCCGAGTACTTGATTCTGTTCCAAGAATATTCGCTATCCACATCCGGGAGGCTTATGGACCCCCGAGCGAGCTTGATTCATTCTTATTTCTTGGGGCCACAAACTAGTTTGAGGTTTTATTTACTATCCTTGTACTTATGCCATGCTTTGCTTTATTTAAGATTGTGCGAGGAGCACCTTTGTCTTGTTAGGGCAGGACACGATTTGTGGTATCGACAAGCCCAGTCACACTTTCGGGTTCCCGATCGTTCTGACCGTCCACCCAAACCTTGAGTCCGTCTCGGCCGGCCTTCGTCGCGGGTAGCTTAATGGGGTGGCCCCTGAAATATTTCTGAATCCTGTGATTGCTTTGTCGTTTGCCTCATTGGGTTTTGATTTGGTTTTTCCGAGGCATATCAGTGTGTGTTGCTATTTGTGCACCCCTAGGTAAAACTTTCAAAGCCGTGTCATGATTTATGGACGACTTGGAGACAGTTTCTCGATCATAGACAAGCATAACTAAAGTACCGCTTTTAATTTGACTAGACTAGGTACTGACTAGTAAATAGTGCAATACTCACGGAATGGATAATAAAACGCCAACGATGGGGGTTGTTCGTCCGCTTCCTCGTCGATGGCGAGGAGGAGGATGGATCTGTGGATATTCTTGTATTAACGTTATAAGCTGTTGTTCTTAATTCACGGACATCCGTCTATCTACGGTTAGGCGGATGGTTAGCGTATCTATAGAATTGCTAGGGTTTATCTTTTGCTGCAATTCGTCACCCAGGTTGTGTCCCTTTAGAGGCATAAAGACTTCTTGAGTACCCTAGGGTCTCACACGATAAATTATTGGTTCGGATGAGCAGGTACCCTCGCCGGATGGATCTTTGGGTGGAAGAGGCAGACGATGTGGGCAACGATCATTGGTGTAGAGATTCCGGGAACGGGATCCGTGAGATCGTGGGCGGGATGTGCTTATTTATGGGGCATCTTATGCCGATTTGCTTCTTATCCGTACTCGGATTTTGTCTTCGCTCGCTTGATACTCTGTTGATTGATGTATGAGGAGATATCCTACACTATTATATTTATCTAGGATATTTGGAACTTGCCGTATGGCGTTGCTATATTTCCTTTCTTTTAGATGGAATGGCTCTGATGTACTCTTGTATGGTGGCTTGCATACATACTCATTTGTGTATGTAGTTGATCCCTTCGCCGATTCGCCGCCGTTCTTGTCCCGATGTTTGGAAATGGTTGGGACGGCCGAAAGGTCTACCTGTGAGTGGCATTTGGGCCCCACCGTACTATTTCAACCATTTCTGATCATCCAGGCTTGTACTAGGAGCGTAATTCACCGAGGTAGTTACACTTGGGTACCATGTTGCCACTTAAAAAGGATCCGGTTTTCGATCTAAAACCTCTCCCTATTGATCTTAAATATGCTTATATTGATGATAAAAAGATATATCATGTTATTATTAGCGCTAAACTTTCAGGAAAGGAAGAAGAAAGGCTATTGGAGGTTTTGAGGAAACACCGAGGAGATATGGGCTATACTCTGGATGATTTAAAAGGGATTTCACCTACTATATGTCAGCATTCTATCAACATCGAACCAGATGCAAAGCTAGTAGTAGAGCACCAACGACGCTTAAACCCCAGGATGAAGGAAGTGGTAAGGAATGAGGTATTGAAACTCCTTGATGCTAGTATTATTTACCCTATTGCTGACAGTGAATGGGTTAGTCCTGTTCATTGTGTTCCTAAAAAAGGAGGTATTATCGTTGTTCCTAATGATAATGATGAGCTTATTCCTCAAAGAATAGTAGTAGGCTATAGGATGTGCATTGATTTTAGAAAAGTCAATAAAGTTACTAAGAAAGATCATTACCCGCTTCCTTTTATTGATCAAATGTTGGAAAGGTTGTCTAAAAAGACCCATTTTTGTTTTCTTGATGGTTATTCTGGTTTCTCTCAAATTCCTGTTAAACAACAAGCTCAAGAAAAAACTACTTTTACTTGCCCTTATGGAACTTATGCTTATAGACGTATGCCTTTTGGTTTATGTAATGCTCCTGCTACTTTTCAAAGGTGCATGTCTGCTATCTTTCATGGTTTTTGTGAGGAAATTGTAGAAGTGTTCATGGATGACTTTTCTGTCTATGGAACTTCTTTTGATAATTTTCTGCACAACCTTGATAAAGTTTTGCAGAGATGTGAAGAAACTAATCTTGTTCTTAATTGGGAGAAATGCCACTTCATGGTTAATGAAGGGATTGTTCTTGGGCATAAAGTTTCTGAAAGAAGAATAGAAGTTGATAGAGCTAAGGTTGAGGCAATTGAGAAGATGCCATGTCCAAGAGACATCAAAGGTATTCGTAGTATCCTTGGTCATGCTGGTTTCTATAGGAGGTTTATTAAAGACTTTTCTAGGATATCAAAACCCCTCACTAATCTTCTTCAAAAAGATGTACCCTTCATTTTTGATGATGATTGTAAGGAAGCTTTTGAAACTCTTAAGAAGGCTTTAACTACAGCCCCTATTGTTCAACCACCTGATTGGAGTTTACCCTTTGAAATAATGTGTGATGCTAGTGATTTTGCTGTAGGGGCTGTCCTTGGGCAACGTATTGCTAAAAAGTTAAACGTTATCCATTATGCTAGTAAGACTCTAGACGCTGCTCAAAAGAATTATGCTACTACTAAAAAGGAATTTCTAGCTGTTGTTTTTGCTTGTGATAAGTTTAGGCCCTATATTGTAGACTCAAAAGTCACCATTCATACTGATCATGCTGCTATTAAATATCTTATGATGAAGAAGGAGCTAAGCCTAGGCTTATTAGATGGGTGCTGCTTTTACAAGAGTTTGATCTACATATAGTAGATAGGAAGGCTGCTGAAAACCCTATAGCTGATAATTTATCTCGTTTGGAAAACATCTCTTTTGACCCTATGCCTGTTAATGATAGTTTCCCAAATGAACAGTTAGCTGCAGTAGGGGTGAGCTCGCGAGGGAGCCCTTGGTACGCTGATTATGCTAACTTTATTGTCTCCAAGTATTTGCCTCCAACTTTTACAGCTCAGCAAAGAAGAAAGTTCTTCTATGATTTGAGGCATTATTTTTGGGATGACCCACACTTATACAAAGAAGGAATGGATGGTATTATGTGAAGATGTGTTCCTGAATATGAACAAAAGGAGATATTGCGTAAATGTCATGGTAGTGCTTATGGAGGACATCATGCAGGAGATAGAACTGCACAAAAGGTGCTACAATCAGGTTTCTACTGGCCTACCCTTTTTAAAGATGCAAGAAAGTTTGTTTTATCTTGTGAGGATTGTTAGCGTGTTGGTAATATTTATAGACGCAATGAAATGCCTATGAACTACTCTCTAGTTATTGAACCTTTTGATTGTTGGGGATTCGACTTTATGGGTCCTTTCCCTCCTTTGAAAGGTTACACTCATATTCTTGTTGCCATTGATTATGTTACTAAGTGGGTAGAAGCCATTCCTACAAAGAGTGCTGACGGGGAGACTTCTCTAAAAATGCTTAAGGATGTTATCTTTCCTAGGTTTGGGGTGCCTAGGTATCTCATGACTGATGGGGGTTCTCATTTCATTCATGGTGGTTTTAGGAAGACCCTTGCTAAATATGATGTTAATTATAGAATTGCTTCAGCTTATCACCCCCAAACTAGCGGGAAAGTAGAGTTATCAAATAGAGAAATTAAATCTATCTTGCAAAAGACTGTTAATAGGTCTAGAAAAAATTGGGCTAAGAAGTTGAATGACGCTTTATGGGCTTATAGAACTGCTTACAAAAATCCTAAGGGGATGTCTCCTTATAAAATGGTTTATGGGAAAGCTTGTCACCTACCCTTAGAATTAGAACACAAAGCTTACTGGGCAGTTAAAGAACTAAATAGAGATTGTAAGCTCGCTGGTGAGAAAAGATTATTTGACTTAAGTTCTTTAGATGAATGGAGGAGTGAAGCCTATGAAAATGCTAGGCTCTTTAAGGAAAAAGTTAAAAGATGGCATGACAAGCGAATACTTAAGAGAGAATTTCATGTTGGTGAGAAAGTTCTATTGTATAGGTCTCGTCTCAGATTTTTTGCAGGAAAGCTACTGTCAAAATGGGAAGGACCTTTCATTATAGAAGAAGTATACCGTTCAGGAGCAATAAAAATTTCTTCTTTAAAAGATAATACTACACAAGTAGTGAATGGACAGCGGCTCAAACACTATATTACTGGAGATTCTTACAATGAAGATGTTGATGCCTTTCAAGTTATAACTCCGGAGAAATTCATCGAGGACCAAATCCAGAGACCTGCAGAGTCTGTTTTCAAATAGGTATGATTACGCTAAGAAAAGTTCAGCGAAAATACAATCCAACTATATTTTTGCAGTTTTATCGATAAGGAAATTCTGAAGCGAAAAGGGCGGAATCGGGCAGGGTGGCCCACACCACCTGTGGCGCGGTCCTCCCAGAGCGCCACTGTGTGGTGAGTCCACCCCGGACTCCGCCTCCGACTCGTTTTCTCCCAGTACCTTCCTCTTGTTATGAAACTTTGTAATATATAACCCCCCAGATCTTCCGAGGTTCGTATATCGTGTTTTCGTCGTGTTTTTGTTCTGATCTGTTTCTGCCAGGTAGAATCCCAGATTTGTAGCCACAATGTCTTCCACTGGATCAGCCGAGGGAGATTCCTTAGAAGATATCATCAACCCATACATGAGAGAATTGAAGATTCATCCCAAGGAGTTGTTGCTCGAAGGTGGGGAGGTCCGGATTAAAGAGGTTCAAGGCCCTAAAGGTGAAGGAAGTCCGGAGGACATGATGGAAGCACTCGAGCAAGAAGTCTTTAGGTACAAGAAGATGGCGGAGCGCGAAGTGGATATCATCCATAAGATTTGTTCTGAACTCATCACCGAGCACCAAAAGGAGACTGCTGAACTCAAAGACGAAGTCCTCTCACTCCGCCAAACAACCAATGAACTGCAAGCACAGTTCTATGACATTCAAAATCAAAACTGTGAGTATGAAGCTAGATTTAAACGCATAAGTGCTGCTGCAAGTTTCAGGATGTTGGAAACCACGATGTCCTTTGTTGATGGGAAGCCTTTACCCTGGAAGACGGACAAAGATGAGAAGAGACCACCACCACCGAAGGAGTAATTCGTCATCAGGTTTGGCATCCCCTTGGTTTGGTCCAAGCTTGGGGGAGTGCCGCGGTTTCACATCACTATCTTCTATCTTTTTACCTTATAGTAGAGTCATATCATGAATAGAGGAGTTATTATGTAGGATGGTTTGCATTATGGAAGTGTCCCCTCTCTCGTTAGATATGTATCCCTTGGTGTGAGTTTCCATTATGGAATATTAATGAGAAGTTCTATCATTTACTCTTTTGCATAGCTTATATTAGTTTTCAATTCGTGGTTATATGATTGATCTTGTTGTTAGTATTGGTATCACTTTGGGATCATTGAGTTAATTTAGTTGGTTTTGGCAAACCTAGCTCGGTTAGTAGCAACACTATTTTTGAGAGTTGAATGAAAAAGATAGAAGTACTCTAGAGAAAAATAATTTCATCATCCTTCTTTCTTGATTTGCTCATAAGTTTAGTATTCTCTAGTTAAGATCTTTTGTGCTTCCAAGGAAGATTGCATGTTTGTCTTTATCATTTGTATGTTTGATTGTTTCCTTCAACTCTTATACTTGCTACCCAGCCTTGCTAGCCAAAAACCTGTACTGAGAGGGTATTCTTCTCGTGCATCCACTCCTTTAAACCAAAACCTTTGCCATTTGTGTCCACCATACCTACCTAGTAGCATTATTGCTATTCCAAGTAAATTCTTGTTTTGTCTACCTCCCAAATTAAACTTGTTATGTGAAAAGTAGTGATTAAAGCTCTCACGAACTTGATGGCACACTTTACTTTCTTGCATTTAATAAACTTAAACCATTGTGCTCACCTATGTTGCATATATGCTTGCGCTTTGTAAGTTGTGAATTAGCAGAACCATGTTGTCATGGGGAACGCTTTCAACATTGCACTGGTACTTAGTACCAAGTTGATATCATGTTCTTTTGTCTATGGATGTCGTCGGTGTGAAATGAAAGGGGAGCTTGTAAGTCCATGGAGTTGTGCATGTGTGTTAGAGAAATGCCTGGGCCGCTGATCTAATCCATGCTAACATGGTGGAAACCTGCAGCGTAACCATAACGAGTATCTATGAAGCATTCTTCTTATAAAAAAAGAGATAGAGATTTAGGAAAAGAGAAAAGAAAAAAAGAGATATTATGAAAAGAAGAAAGAGAGAAAAAAGCACCATATTCCCATGGTAAATAAGAAGATTGCTGAGATGCTTGTTGTCTGCTTGTCTTGTCATTTTGATATGGGGATTCTTCCGTATCATCGGGCAAGGGGTACCCCATTGGCGGTTCTCTATGATACACATATGCTTACGATGACAAGAACTTACCGGTGACTAAACTTGAGTAGCATGAGGAGCGGCCCTCGTATTCAAGGGACATGAGATTCTC
Source organism: Avena insularis (assembly GCA_023614405.1). NCBI lineage: Eukaryota > Viridiplantae > Streptophyta > Magnoliopsida > Poales > Poaceae > Avena > Avena insularis. The sequence continues at coordinate 241,613,411 of CM042686.1, read as the reverse complement.
AACTTACAACTTGTCAATGCATATCCTCATATTTGATCACTTTAACCTTAATCACCTAAAGATGCCTATGATAGGGGCAATGAGAGCTGAAAGCTAGTAAGTATCATAATTTTTGGGAGCTGTTTATGAGACTTGCAATCCCTGCTTCCCTCGTTGAAGGGCCTTTCTTTTACTTTGTAGTTGAGTCAGTAAACCTACTCCCTTCTATCTCAGCAAGTATTTTGAGTTGTTGTGTTTCATTCATTCATATGATGATTTATTCAATCATGTTTCTTATGTTCCTTGCTTTGCACATTGCTCTTATCTTGATGTTTACTACTTTGAAAGCTATCATTGAAAACCAGCTATTTGTGAACTCCAGCAAATTATCAACTATTCTTCGACCAAGAGCTAAGTTTGCCATTACCAATTATGATTCACTTTATGTATCTTTATTGTGTTTCCTTTACTCATTACAAGTTGAGTTATATAATAGTGAGTTGTCTTCTATTATGATCTATGTATTTGATGAATGTGATGCTTCTTGTCCGTATTCTTTTATCGACTCGTCACTCCATAAACCTGAGGCCATGTTTATTGAGCTCAGTTTCTCTTGAGGACAAGCGAAGTCTAAGCTTGGGGGGAGTTGACACGTCCATTTTGCATCACTATTCTATGTCTTAATTCACTCTTATTCATTGATATATTTCGTATTGAGAGGTGATACTTATGTTATTTCATCTGTTTTTGCATGGTTGATGACTTTTGGAGCATGGACCGCTGCAGTCAGGATTCTGATGGAAAAGGTGCTGTTTGGAGGCAAAATTCGTGAAGATCAAAAAATCCGGGAAAATATACGGAAAATCCTATTTTTCCAGAAGACTAAGGATGCCAGAAGACGGAGTGGAGATGGGCCACAGGGGGCCCACACCACCCCCTGGCGCGGTAGCCCTTGGCCGCGCCAGGAGGTGGTGTGGCCACCCTGGCCCACTCCATCCTCTCCCCTCTAGCGTATATCATCCTCCCGAAACCCTAAGACTCGGGGAGCGACCACAGAAAGATTCCGCCGCCTATGCGGGGCCGAAAACACCGAGAGAGAAAGATCTTTCCGGCACACAGATTTCTGCCGGGGGAATTCCTTCCCGGAGAGGGGAGATCATCGCCATCAACACCACCATCAAGCTGGACTTCATCGGGATCATCATCATCATCACCACCATCATCACCATCAGCACCCTCATCACCATCTCCATATTGCTGTAACAATTGCGTTGAATCTTGATATAGTTCATAGGGGAAACTTTCTCGGTGTTGATTACTCTTTGTAGTTGATGCTATTGAGCGAACCATTGAATTATTGTTTATGTTCAGATTGTTATACATCATTATTCCATCTCTGATCATGATCCATATGATGTCTTGTGAGTAGTTCGTTTTGTTCTTGAGGACATGGGAGAAGTCTTGTTGTTAGTAGTGGAGTTGTGTTGAGAGAGATTCAATAGATTGTTATTTAAGTTGTGGTGTAATTCTTCTAGTGGTGTCATGTGAACATCGAATACATGACACTTCACCTATATGGGCCTAGGGGAATGCATTGTGTATTTGGCTACTAATCGTAGGGGTTGCGAGAGTGTAAACCCTGAACCCCGTTAGGAAACCATTGCACAAGGGACGTAAGGATCTTAGAGTTTAAAGCTGTGGTTAGGTCTCTACCTTAATTACTTTCTTGTACTTACGGATGTTTGCAAGGGGTATAATCACAAGTATGTATTAGTCTTGGATGGGGCGGTACATTAGCACAGGTTCACCCACACAACACTTAGCAAGCTAGAGAAGATTAATCAACTATATGAAGCGAAAGCACTTGACAGTCTTCCCATGTGTCCTCGAGAACGTTTGGTCATCTTAAGTAATACAACCGGCTTGTCCTTTGCTGTATAAAGGATTGGGCCACTTTCTGCATTTAGTCCTACTGTCTTTTATTTACTCGTACTTTGTTTGCTTTATCGAAAACCTCTAAAAATCTGTTTGCTAAGTATTTGCAGAGAATTCCTGATCCATACCACTAGCCAGCACCTTCTGCTCCTCGTTGGGTTCGACACTCTTACTTATCGAAAATACTGCGATACACCCCCTATACTTGTGGGTCATCAGTATCATAGAGAACCGCCAACGGGGTACCCCTTGCCCGATGATACGAAAGAATCCCCATATCAAATGACAAGGCAAGCAGACAACGAGCATCTCAGCAATCTTCTTATTTACCATGGGAATATGGTGCTATTTTCACTCTTTCCACTTTTCATAATCTCTTTTTTTCTTTTTCTCTTTTTTCTCAATATAGGACTCTTTTTTTATAAGAAGAATGCTTCATAGACAGCTCATTATGCTTACACTGTAGGTTTCCACCATGTCAGCATGGATTAGACCAGCGGCCCAGGCGTTTCTCTAACACATATACATAACTCCATGGACTTACAAGCTCCCCTTTCATGTCACACCGACGACATCCATAGACAAAAGAGCATGATATCAACTAGGTACAAAGTACTCGTGCAATGTTGAAAGCGTTCCCCATGACAGCATGGTTCTGCTAATCCCCAACAAATAAGTGCAAGAATATACAACATAGACGACACAATGGTTCAAGTTTATTAAGGGCAAGAAAAGTAAAGTGTGCCATCAAGTTCGTGAGAGCTTTAATCACTAGTTTTCTCATAACAAGTTTAATTTGGAAGGTAAACAAAATCATGAATATACTTGGAATAGCATAAGCTAATAGGTAGGTATGGTGGACTCTTTGCGATAACTTGGTTTAGGGAGTTGGATGCATGAGTGGAACTCATACTTGATTACAGAGGCTAGCAAAAGACTGGGAGCGACAAACTAAGAGAGCAATAATGGGCATAATCATGTAGAGCAACAAAACATCATTGATCAAAGCATCAAGTGATACTACAAGTTGAAAACTAAGGGATCATAAAGGCTTATGGTGACTTGAGATAGTCATAACATGGTGTGAGCATGCGCCAAGTCAACCCAAATAAAGCATCAAAGGAGAATACCACTATACTATGCTTTAATATGCTAAAACAACACATGATTCATCCAAGGCACATTAAGAAATCTCAATTGTTTATAACAAGTCATGCTACAGCAAATAATTCTAAGCATAAATCCAAAACAATAACAAGCATGGCATGTCAAAGCATAGGCCACAGTTAAAACAAGCTCTCTTTAACACTTAAGCATGAACTTCCTACTCTTTTCCAAACCAAACCAAACTATTTGAAAACCAATGTATGACAGAGGGGGTCCAACCAATTTATTCAGCAAACTAAGAAAACCAAGCAAACGAAAAACCAAAACAAAAACGAAAAAGAAGACGCTCCAAGAACAACATAACTGTGCATGAAACAATAAAAATGAAGCGTTTGGAAGAAACCTGGGATTTTTATTGATGAAGAAGGGGATGCCTTGGGCATCCCCAATCTTTGACACTTGTACTTCTTGGATATTTCTTGGGGTGACGCGCGTGGCATCCCCAAGATTGAGCTTTAGTCCATCCTTCATCTCATTACTCATTCTTTCCATACACCTGAATTTTTTTTCTCATACAAAACTTCACACAATCTTTATTAGCAACATTAGTGCACTCAAGATAATAAGTCTTTAGGTTCAGTTCTAACACCAATAAACTTCCATTAAAACACTAGCTACTGTAGTACTTCCCTCAAAAAGCTCAATTCTCCAAAATAACTCAAAAAGGAACCAACAAGAAGCGAATGCAGAAAATGACAGAAATCTGTCAAAACGGACCAGCAGGTAAATACGAATTTTTTCAAAGACCTTGTGTTGCTCAAATCAAAAAGTGTTGAACTAACAAAAGTTAGATAACAATCTGGGGCAGAAGCACAAAAATTCACGCCTCAAAAGGACGTTCAGAGATTTTACACGCATTTTTATGGTGAAGCATAGAAATCTGTTTTGGGACAGCAACTTTCCCAATCATTACTTCTCTCTCATTAGAGGTTACTCTTGGCACAAAAAGCAAATAAAAAGGATAAGGAGCGGTTATTACTGAAGTAATAACTTTCAAGACTCATCTAAAACTTTTGGGTTATCTCCCAATAAGTACTTTTCTTTAACGCCTTTAAGTTAGGCATAAGAAGCAAGAAAGAATCAACTGTTCTCAAATGAAGAAGCATTAAGAGAAAATTTTGTTTTCATATGAGAGGCAAAATAAATATTATCTCTCTTCTTAGGGAAGTGTTCTATACCTTTCTTGAGTGGGAGTTGATATTTAATGGTGCCTTCTTTCATATCAATAATGGCACCAATAGTTCTAAGAAAAGGTCTTCCCAAAGTAATAGGACAAGAAGCATTGTATTCAACATCCAAAACATAGAAATCAACGGGGACATAGGCATTGTTAACCATAATAAGAACATCATTAAGACTCCTCATGAGTTTCTTTTTAGCATTATCATCAAGTGGGACATTCAAATAACAATCTTCAAGTGGTGGCAAATCAAGCATATCATAAATCCTTCTAGGCATAATAGAAACACTACTATCAAGATCACATAAAGCTTTAAAATCAAAATCATTCACTTTCATATTAATGATGGGTTCCCACCCATCTTCTTGTTTTATAGGAATAGAAGCTTTATGTTTCATCTTTTCTTCTTTAATCTTTATGAGAGCATCAGTAATGTGTTTTGTAAAGGCCATGTTCATAGCACTAGCATTAGAACTTTTAGCAAGATTTTGTAGGAACTTAATAACTTCAGAGATGTTACAACCATCAAGATCAAAATCAAAATTATCATCTAGAGTAGTAGAACTATTACTAGCCTCAACACTAGTGGTGGTGATAGTATAAACTAATGTTTCTAGCAATTTCATCTTCTCTTTCTCACTTAGCATGTAATTAAGCTAATAGTCTAACATTTTCATCAATTCTTACTTGTATGGCATTAGTAGCTGCAAAGGGATTATCATTAGTTTCAGGTTTAGCAGCCATTTTATTAATCAAAGAGGATTGGGCTTCAGACAAAGATGATATATTTCTTTCAGCATTAGAAAGTTTTATATGTAAACTAGGAATTTTCCTATTTAAACTCTCAAGTTGATGGCTAATGTTCTTCAGAATGATAGATTGTTCCTCCATAGTTTTAGTAAATAGTTGATTTTGCTCATATTGCATTTGCATGAAGTTCTTAGTGGCTCTTTCAACTTCTAAAATTCTTCCTTCACTAGGTAATCCAGATTTACCATTATAACCATAAGTATTATTAGAAGGGTATGGCCTATAGTTGTTATTACCATAAGTATTGTTGCCAAAATTATTATTTCTTATAAATTTCACACCAACTTGCTCTTCTTGAGCAACCAAAGAAGCTAAAGGAACATTATTTGGGTCAATATGGGCTTTCCCATTAACAAGCATAGACATAATAACATCAATCTTATCACTCAAGGAGGAGGTTTCTTCAACAGAATTTACCTTCTTACCTTGTGGAGCTCTCTCAGTATGCCATTCAGAGTAGTTAACCATCATATTATCCAAAAGCTTTGTTGCAGCACCCAAAGTAATGGTCATAAAGGTACCTCCAGCAGCAGAATCCAATAGGTTCCTTAAAGAATAGTTCAATCCTGCATAAAAAGTTTGGATGATCATCCAAGCAGTCAGTCCATGAGTGGGACAATTCTTTACCAAAGATTTCATTCTTTCCCAAGCTTGAGCAACATGTTCATTATCAGATTGTTTAAACTTCATTATTTCACTTCTCATAGATATAATCTTAGCAGGAGGATAGTATGTTCCAATGAAAGCATCTTTGCATTTAGTGCAAGGATCAATACTATTTCTAGTTAAGGAATTCAACCACTCTTTAGCTTTTCCTCTCAAAGAGAAAGGAAACAATTTCAGCTTAATAATATTTCCATCTATATCCCTATGCTTTTGCATCTCACAAAGTTCAACAAAGTTATTTAGATGGGCAGCAACATCTTCATTACCAATACCAGAAATTTGTTCTCTCATAACAAGATTGAGTAAAGTAGGTTTTATCTCAAAGAAAGTAGCTTCAGGAACAGGTGGAGCAATAGGTGTGCTCATAAAATCATTTTTGTTGGTGCTAGTGAAGTTACACAACTTAGTGTTTTTAAGAGTAGTCATTTTTTTGTTTTTGAATAAGAAAGCAAACTCGTAAAACTATTTTTTTTGTGTTTTTGATAAAGAAACAAGCAAACAAAGCAAAACAAAACTAAGCAAAACAAAAATAACAAAGTAAAGAGATTGGTTATGAGGGACTCCCTTGTGAAGATGTCCTTGACTCCCTGGCAACGGTGCCAAAAAAAGTTGTTGATGGCCCAAATATATCGAGCTCGTTGGGGAACCCCAAGAGGAAGGTATGATGATCATAGCAGCAAGTTTTCCCTCAGTAAGAAACCAAGGTTATCAATCCAGTAGGAGCAAGGAAACACCCCAAAGGTGTAGCTAGCTGAACGTTGGCAGGCGACTACCGGTGCCTGACAACGTGGAGACCTGCACAACACAACCACATAACTTTGCCCCCAACTTGCGATGAGGTTGTCAATCTCACCAGTTTTGCTAAAAACAAAGGATTAAATGTATCGAATGGAAGGAAGTAATAGTTTGAAGAAAGTAAACACAAAGTAGTAAACAATTTATAGATTGAATTGAAAAGAAAGGACCGAGGTCCATAGTTCACTAGAGGTGGCTCTCCTTAAGATAGATAACATGCTGGGTGAACAAATTACATTGGGGAAATTGACAAACATCGAGAAAGCATACAAGCATATACTAATCATCTTGACTCCTTTGAGACTTGATTGGGCATTACAACATTATACATAGACCATCATCCAACTACATCTATGACTAATAATCCACCTTTAGGTTATCATCTAAACCCCCTCCAGTATTAAGTTGCAAGCAACAGATTATTGCTTTACGAATTGCGTGTAAAGTAAACAATACGATTGTTCTATGAACAAAGAATTGTTGTTTTCTCCCTAGTAGCAACAACACATATAGTACCTTAGAGATTTCTGTCACTTTCTCAGATTACCAGAGGCATGAACCCACTATCGAGCATAAATACTAACTCTTGGAGTTGCTAGCATCTACTTGGCCAAGATAGATACTAACAACGGAAAGCATGCAAGATCACAAATAAAAAAGACATGATAGAATCAATAATCAATCTGAAATAGCATCTCAATATCCATCGGATCCCCGCAAACACAACATGCAGAATTACAAATAGATGATCTTGATCATGAACGGAGCTCACAAGATCTAAACATGAAAGCACAAAGGAGGAGAACCAGCCATCTAGCTACTATATGGACCCGTAGTCCAGAGATGAGCTACTCACGCATCACACCGGAGGCTTGCATGATGATGAAGAAGGCCTCCAGGGTGAATTCCCCTCTCTAGCAGGGTGCCGGGAAGAGCTTCAAATCCCTCCTGATCTAGGGATGGAGATGACGGCGGCTACAGACTTTTTCGTGGAATTTTGATCGGGTACTTAGGGTTTTCGTATCGAAGGCAATATATAGGCGGAAGGAGAGGCCGAGGGGGTGCTGGGGTCGGCCAGACCACCCCCTAGCACAGGCCAGACCTAGCCCCGCGGCCAGGTGGTGTGGTCGGGCCCCAGCCCTTCTCCGTCTCGTATTCTAGCTCCAGATGTCTTCCGGTAAAATAGCAACTTTGGCTTTTGTCCCGTCCAATTCCGAGAATATTCATTTTCTGACTTCACGAACCAAAATAGCAGCGAAAACTGGCACTACTATGGCTCTTGTTAATAGGTTAGTCCAAGAAATCATAATAAAAGTACTCCAAAGTGTGGACAAAACACAAGAAAGTAGATAAAACCAAGCATGGAACATCAAAATTATAGATACATTTGCAATGTATCATTGGACATGTAGTAAACAGGAATAGAAGAGAGGACAGAATTGATTAGCTCAAGTCTAGCAGCATGAGATAAAGAGTTTGCTTTGTAAGTAGAAAGCTTAGACTTGAATTTCTGAATAATAAAGCTGTAAACCTCACTTCTGTTTCTGGCAGGCAAGATGAGAGGATGTCCCAGGTGAGTAAAATTTTCATCAATGGTTGGAACTGGGAAGATTTGTTTGATGTCCTCAATAGTGCTGGGGTCCACATTTTTACTAAAAAGGATGCTAGACTTGCTCCAGTTAGGTGTCTGCCCTGAGGAAGCACAAAAATTTACAAGAATATTCTTGATGGTTTGGGCCTGCTGGACATCTGCAGCTCCGCAAACCAACAGGTCATCTGCAAAAAGAAGGGAGTGGATAGGAGGGCACATGGGGCCAAGAGAGATTCCTGCAAGATTAGAAGCAGAAAAAGCATCCGATAAAGCAAGGGACAGCTCATTAATGGCAAGAATAAACAAGTAAGGGGATAAAGGACATCCTTGTCTGATACCCCTGGAGCTGCCAAAGTTTGCATAGGTTTACCCATTGATAATGACAGAGAAGGAGGGCCCAGATATGCAAGCATGAACCAACTTAATGAAATGACCATGCAGCCCTTTACGAGCAAGAGCCTTGCAGATGAAAGGCCACTGTGCCGCTGATTCCCGTGAAGAGATTGGACCTTGCTCGATGTAGAGCTCGAAGCGACTCTTGCCCCATGGTGGGCGCCAACTATCGTCGTATTGCCGACGAGTATGCTATGGAGGGGTCCTCACAAAGTTTGTTTAGAGAGGTGGGGGAAGGCGGTGAGTTAGCAGGTACGAGATAACACAACTTAGTCCCACGATGGTGGTGGAACTCTACTCCTACTATAAATCAATATAATGGCAATATACAAGTTACAGAGATCGGTTTGCTGTGCGAGGTGATATGAGTTGTCTATCGGATTGTGTCCTAAAAGCTCCCACAGGTCCGGGTTATAAAGGCACCAGATCCTAGGGTTACACGGAAAGATCCTTGCCGGACAGATTACAAAGTCCTACACTAATACTAACTAGTCTTCGTGTGTTGTACTCCAAGGCTCTGGGTTGGTCTGTGACTGTACCGTAGCCTTCCTTACTCCGGCATGGGGCTTCCTTCTAGATCCGTCTAACTAGGTCGTCCAACAGACCATAAGTATTGCTATCAACTATGAGCTATCTAGATTTGCCAGATCAGAGACTTGCAATAGTGATACCTATTTAGCATATCCCTGACACATGGACATCATGGTTCGCCTCACACGCGTGGAGGAGCTCAAGTGCGAGGCTATCATTGCGGTGATGGCGCGCGAAGCGAAGGTGGAGACGATGATGCGCGCCTTGAAGCAGGAGCTCGTCGCCCTCGACTCTGATTGAGCTGCACGCCGCCACCGCGTCAGAGCCACACAGCTTGGATGAGCCGAATTTTTGCTGTACAGGGTTACGTGTAGTATCTATACTATTAAAAAGATTCGCGTCGTTAGTCTACATAATTTTTTTCCGTAAAATCTCCAAATTACCCACCGATGCCACGTAGAACTGAAAAAACGGTTAGTCCCTTTTTTTTCCAACGCCACCGATGGCCCTGCCCGAGGCTGTCGCGACTCGCGTGGGACAAGGCGAGAAGAGCGGGAGGCGGAGAGGAGCGTGGATGCGTGAGCTAGGCGACGATACTCGTCGGGAGGAAGCTTCGGGAGGAGGTAGAAGTCGCGCCGCGAGCGGAAGGGAGGCGCCTGCACGCGGTTGGAGGCCGGCCGGAAGTGGAGGCGGTAGAGGTCGTCCGCGTCGGGCGGCAGAGAATAGATGGGGACGGTCTGCTTTGGCGCCGGAGAGGCCCTGCTCAGAGGCAGCGGGGCAGCAACGGCGATGGCGAGGCCGTGCGCGGAGGTTGAGGAGACTGAGGGTAAATTTGGGATGGGTACGAATCGAGGCCAGCTATAGATGGCTCTCGTGTGGAATAAAGGGGTGACGGCCAGCGGTTGGCAAGGCCAGCATCCAGCAGTCTGAAGTTCCAATTAACTACGCCCAAGATCTAAAACTGGTCAATGCTAATATTCAGAACGAGAAGTTTAAAGCTCTAGCCTGCCGACGGCAAGCAGGGAGAGGTAGGGTGGCCCGCACGAGAGTCGTCCGACGAGGAGGTGGAGGTAGGGGCGGCGCACGCGGAAGCCTTCCGACATCGAGGAGGGAGAGGTAGGGCGGTGCATGTGGTGAGCCTCGACGGCGTCGTTCAGACCAGAAAGTACCTCCGAGCGGTTTCGCTGCGCTTTTGGATGGAAGCTCAAGCTGGGATCAGTGTGCATCACCGCCAAATTTCACGCTGCTAGCTTGTCAGACATGTACAGGAAGGCCGTGTGGGCATGATGATGTTGCCTACGATGCAGAAATTGAATCTGTACTGCACATGATGGTGTAGTGCAGTACTTCATGTGCTGCCCCTGGCCTTCGTCTTTTCCGATCAGTGATCCATGAAGCCACGATCAACTAAGAAACATACAGGCTAGCACGACTGCGCTGCAGCCGGCAGGACATACAGCTACCCAGCTTAGATAGTAGTACATCTCAGTCGGCAGGACATACGATGCGCATATGAGCTTCCTGACCGGCGTAGCACAGCTCGGGTTTCCGGCCCGCCTATTGTCGTACAGAGCATGGACAATGATGGTGCCTCGGTGGTGCCCATCGGCCATCGCTAGCACCGTCACATTCTCCAGTGAGATGGACCGGCCGAGCGTCATGCACTCCTGGATGAACTGCCGTCCGAGCCACAGGCGCACGCCCACACCATGGTACAGCGAGGGGTGCCTGTGCCAGCATGACGCCACAGACGGGCCTGTACGCAACATGGTGCCCTGATTGATTCACTTGCCTATTACCGATTGCAAAAAAGTCGGTATACCAGGAAACCAAAAAAATTTTGATGCTCCAATGCCCACCAACTCGGAAAAAATCCGCGGTTTTGCGTCTTGTCTGGCGTCTCTTGCAAGGAGATGGCGTTGACCGCCATCCAAGATATCTCGCATCTACCTTTACCATCTACACGGTTGTCCCGCTAGCTTCCTTGCCTAGAATACCCGTGCCATGCTTAGATTTCCTCTCTTGCAAGGATATCGTGAAATATAGCAACACCACCGTGATGACAAAAGCGGATATACTCAAGTTCGCGTGGGGATCAACATCGCATCAAGCTGGACCTCGTCAAGGGCGACGCAATGGTGCTAAAGTTCCTAGAGTCCATAGATCGCCAAGGTGTTGTGGCATGAGGCGCTAGCCATGTTCCTAGCGAAGAGAGCTGCTATCTGATTTCCGTACGATGCATAAATACGGCCGTATTGCACACCAGGAAACATCGACGCGGCCCATGGTCTTGTCGTACCAAAATCATAGATATTTGGTCATACAGGCGGAACTCAAAAGTGAAGATGGAGCCTATGTGGCGTGATGCTGACGCTGTGCGTACAATTTTCACGAACGCCGTAGTAACGCACGGACATTCAACTATGGACGTGGCTAGCCAGCACTCGAGTGCTGGTTAGTCCGTTCTAGCACTTGCCAAATAAGGAAAGTGATCCACCAGACCAAACCATCTTTTTTCCACAAAGTTGCAAGACACCCCGACACGGAAGCATGCCCGTGCTACCCCAGATACCACAACGGCTTTATACCCGACCCTCCATCAAACCATACCATACCTCGGATCTCTTAGATTTTTGTGGATCCAAGTTTTCGAATCAAAATAAGCAACTCTACAAACAGGAAAAATTTGTGCTTCCAAGAGGTAAACTGCATCTACTCCCTCTGGCCAAAATTAGTTGGCTCAAATTTATCAAGATACGGATGTATCTAATACTAAATCATGTCTAGATACAACCAAATCTAGACAAATCTAAGTCAACTAATTTGGGTCGGAGGGAGTACTTCTTTTTGTCCCTCACCCAACCTCTAGCACCTTCTCTCCACTGATTCTCCTCTCTAGTTCTAGATTTTCCGTTGGTCACTTGAAGTGGAATCATCCTAAAAAATCAACCAAAATAAAGATCCCACAAGCAACTTAGCTTAGTTAATTTTGCAGGAACCAATGAAAACCTAAAACTGGGACCCTAGCAAGTATAATTCTGCCACATCTTAGAAACATCTAGGGTTCAGAGACAATATAGTACAATCTTAGAAACATCTAGGGTTCAGAGACAATATAGTACAACAAAACCCTGAAATAAGTTTGGTCATGTTGCATTGTACATACAAGTTGAGCAAAACCCTGGGTGCAAAATAAAACCATCGAAAGTTGCATATCCAGGGACATGCCACAACAATAACCCATTTCTACCACATGCATACATGTATTTGTATGATTCAGTTACAGTATGATATGAAACAAACCTCTGTGAATTGTTGTGCATCTACTTAGATGTATCCTATGCACAACAATAGCTATATAACTTGGGCAACATAGGATGACAAATTGCATATATGAAAGGATTGTAGAGGTTCCTAGCATGTAAATAACAACCAACGGGAACTTATTTGATTCAATCATCTCAAATTTATGCAAAACAAGAATTTCCTAGGACAACTTGTTATGTAGACAACATCAATATTGTGCTTAGTTGTATTCAAAAAGGATTGTAGTAATGAGAGATATATGATGCAAAAAAATAACTGAGTGACTCCAATGTTCCCAACATATTATATATGTGCAGATGATATATATTAGCAAGAACATGGTACTCCCAAAAGAGAGGAACACCAGAAATATGTTCGAAAGGTTAGTAGCTGTAGCATCCCAATTGTCTAACAATTGCAATGCTACTAGCCTAGTCTATATAAATGTTACTTCCTATATATAATTATTGCATCATAATTATATCATGCTCATGTCATCATGCCACCTTACATTTGAGCATCATATAAAACCCTCTTTCTTTGGTTCTTCTCTCATATGCATTATTAATTGTATTTGCCTCTTGATATTGTATTTGGTTATTGATATATTGTTTAATGCCCAAGTTGAGTTGGGGGCATATCTTTTATTCCACTTCACCACCTATCTTTGTCACCACCTTATAATTCCACCACCCTAATTACCCATGAGCTTGTATTTTCTTTTTCTTTCATGTTATGCTAGCTCATGTGGGTGGGATGGATCTAATTCTGTAATTTCTTTTGCTTGGTCTTTATTCCACCTTTTGGGAATGCATGGGAATCATGCCATGTTACATTATTATTGTTTTCACATAATAACACATGGCATTTAAAGCCCATGCATGGGCCATGCAAAGCTCCACCATCTCTTCTCCTTTGAGTTTTGCCTTTGTTTTAAGTGGGTCTTGTCTTGTGTTATCATCCTATGTGTTCTTGATCTCTTGTTGATCACCCCTTTTTCTTTCATCGCCTCTCCATCTCCATCCCTCACCACCATCTCTCTCTCTACCCCTCGTCATGCTTGATATTGTTTGGTTCATGTTAAACACCCTACACCCATCCCCATCCATGCAAGCCATGTGTGGGCATATTCAACCATTATCCCTAAAAACCCTAAACCATCTCCCTACCCTCTCTCCTCACACTTGACACCTCATGCTTTGGTCCTGATTCAAACCCTAGCTACCATCCCACCCCCTCTCTCTAATCCCTCCTCTCTAAACCACACCCCACCCTAACCACTCCATGCCGAGGTGTCCCTCTCCCCTACCATGATGGCCCCACTGGCCACCCTCTCCTCGGCCCCACACCTCCTACCCCTACCCCATCCCTAGCAAACCCTAACCAAGCCCTCCACCTAGCTAATCCGAGCCTCCCATCTCCTCTCTCTTTCTCTTCTCTCTGCCATGCTTGTCCCACCCGGACCTGACCTACCTCCTCCTCTTCCTGGTCCCTCTCTTTCCATCTCTCTAGCTAAAGCACAAGAAAGGAGAGAGAAGGAAGCCCCACCCGAGCCCTCTTTTGCACCTCATCAAAACCATGTGATCCTTCCCCTCTCTTCTTATCTGTAGCACCAGCGCCCCCACATGCCTACTCCACAACCAGATCGAGATCTAGGAAAAACCAGACCCCTCTCCTTCCTCCCCACACCATCCTTGCCATGGCCATGGTTCCTCTAAACCCTAGCTCCGGCCTGCCTTGCTAGCCGACGATCCCGAGCATGAGGAGCTTTGTCTACTTCATCTACCTCTACCAGTACCCGCAGGTGCCGCTGGAACCCGCTGGAGAAAGCTCTGCAGTGCCATGAACTCCAGGAGCCGAAGCTTCCCGACCGCGAGATCCACCGCGGATTGTCTCCTCCCCAGCAAGTTCTTCTCGCCCAATAGCTCTCTGGTGAGCCCCCTTGATCTCCCAGACATGTCCCCCTACCCTATCTTGTACCGTAGCACCGCCAAGGCCGAGCACCCAGTGCTGCGCCTTGCATCACCGTCGCCACTGCAGCGCCAAGGCGCGTCACTGCTCCCTAACGCCTCGGTTCCCCTAGGTTTTCCGAGCGCTGAAGACCTCCGTTGATGAACCTCCAAAAATGAAAGTTGTAGCCCGATGTCCCCTCTTTGTTTTTCGTTTTTGGGGCGACGCGATTTGTCCAGCGTATGCGTCGCCACCGTCGTCGGAAGACGGCCAGTTTTCCGCAAAGCAAGACCGTGTCCACGAGCGCGCAGCCGATGTCGTTTTGCACATGACCCCCTTCCCTTTTTCCCGCCTAAACCCGCGGTCTGGGAGCCTACCCGACCTCGGTGCTTTTTGCAAGAAAACCCCCGCGCTCTGGAGATTCTCCGCCCGCGCTGCCCTGGATCGCCCACGTGTCGCTTCCTGGCCACACACGAGTGGCCACTGGCCGGGCCGTCTGCTTGGCCGCAGGTCAACTCCCCGTGAGTGAGAAAAACCGGGCGGACCCTCTGCGCCCCACCTGCTGCTGAGTCCGCGCAAGGCCCACCCGTCAGCGTCAGTGGCGGGTTCTGCCTGAGTACAAAATGTTTTCTGCTTGGCTGTTTAATTTAAATCTTTTTCAAATTGATTTAAATTCGAACTCAAATCAGATTTAAATACTTTTTAAAATATAAATCCAAATAATACAAATAATATATGTTTTAGAATCAGAAAAATGTGAGGAATTCAAATATGCCCTTCAAAATATATTTTGAACACTTTAAATTTCGAGTTGATTAAAATTACAATAAAATGCCCTTTTTCTTAATTAAGTAATAACTTTGGTTTTATAACTCCAAATTTGACAAATAATATGTCTAAATCGATCAGCGCGACGAGCCCGTTCTATCTATGCATTCCATGTTCTGAATTGCAGCATGCATCATATAAATATAAAGTATACAGCAACTTATTTGAGGATAAAAGGTGACTAAAACTCCATAAAATGCTTTATTCTTGTATTCCTCACCTCACCCATGCCATGCTACTTTATTGCCATGCAAATTGTGCACCATTCATCATGGCATGATTGTTTGCTTGTCGCATTTTAATTCATATGCTTGTGCACTCTATTTATGTTGGCCTTGTTTGTTTGGTTCTTCTTCGAATAGACGCTGAGCAGGGGATATATCAAGAAACCCATGAGCACTACCCAGATCCGTCCCTCGCTTCAACTGAGCTGCCAGGCAAGCACTACCACATGCTTGCATACATATAGTACCGATTGCCTCTATCTTATTCTTGCATCATTGAGTCGCGATTGCATTAAACTGAATCCCAAGTACTGTATAGCCTTTACATTTAAACCCCACCGAAGCTTGTTCCTCCATCCCATGAGCCATTACTACAGGAGTTGTTTGAGCCATGCGGGTCGTAGAACAGCATGTGTAGGGTATGTGATTGTCTGATGGATAACGAGTTACCTAAACAACTTAACCTGAGTAGTAATGGGATAACTAATGAAAGTGGCACCGGTGAGTAATATCTGCTATTTGGTTCTTCATGCTCACTTGTGTCCGTGGGACCCAGTACTTGATTCCTGTTCCTTGACTATTCGCACTATCCACATCCGGAGGCTTATGAACCCCCGAGCAGAGCTTGATTCATTCTTATTTCTTGGGGCCACAAAGTAGTTTGGGGCTTTATTACTATCTGTACTTATGCCATGCTTCTTGCTTTATTTAAGATTGTGCGAGGAGCACTGTCTTTATTTTGGATGCGAGTGTTTTTGGTATCGACAAGCCAGTCACACTTCGGGTTCCCGTCGTTTCTGACCATTGACGCAAACCTTGAGTCCGTCTCGGTGGCCAACTTCATGGGTAGCTTAATGGGGTGGCCCCCTAAAACATTTCTGAATCCTGTGATCGCTTTGTCGTGAATGCCTCGTTGGGTTTTGATTTGGTTTTTCCGAGGTTGATCGAGTGTGTGTTGCTATTTGTGCACCCTCATAGGTAAATCTTCTGAAAGCCGTGTCGCGTTTATGGACGACTTGGAGCACAGTTTCTCGATCATAGACAAGTATAACTAAAGTACCGCTTTTAATTTGACTAAGTACGACTAGTAAATAGTGCAACACTCATGGAATGGATAATAAAACGCCAGCGGATGGGGGTTGTTCGTCCGCTTCCTCGTTGGTAGCGAGGAGGAGGATGGATCATTAATATTCTGTTATAACTATTGTTATTAATTCACGGACATCCGTCTATCTTTGGTTAGGCGGATGGTTAGCAATATCCCTAGAATTGTTAGGTATTATCTTTTGCTGCAACTGCGTCACCCCAGGTTGTGTCCCCTTTAGAGGCATAAAGACTTGCTGAGTACCCCTAGGGTCTCACATGATAAATTGTTTGATTCAGATGGACAGGTAAACTCGCAAGATGGATACTGGGTGGAGGAGACGAACGATGTGGGCAACGATCACTCGGTGTAGAGATTCCGGGAACGGGGATCCGTGAGATCTGTGGGCGGGATGAGTTTATTTATGGGGCATCTTATGCCGATTTGCTTCTTATCCGTACTCGGATCTTGTTTCCGCTTCCGCCTGATACTCTGATGTTTGATGTATGACGAGATATCCTAAACTATTATATCTATCTAGGATATTTGGATCTTGCCGTATGGTGTTGCAATATTTCTATTTCTTTTAGATGGAATGGCTCTGAGGACTGTTGTATGGTGGCTTGCATACATACTCATTTGTGTATGTAGTTGATCCCTTCGCCTGCCGATTACGCCGCTCGTTCTTGTCCCGATGTTTTGGAAATGGTTAGGACGGTCGAAAGGTCTACTTGTGAGTGGCATTTGGCCCCACCGTATTATTTTAACCATTTCCGCTCATCCAGGCTTGTAACTAAGAGCGTAATTCACCGAGGTAGTTACAATTGGTATCAGAGCCATCCCGCCCTTCAGGGTCTCAGCCAAATGGTCGTTGTCAGTCTAGCAAATATTTTTGGTAGCTATGTATACTAGGGAAAAACAAAACAAAACGCGAGAGTAGGACTGCTTCCACTTTTCTTCTTACCCACCCACCCACCCTTTTCTGGTAAGGAAGTGTAACGTTTTCAATCCTCTTCTTGAAATTCAAACTAGGATTCACGTGTTCTGGGTTTCCGTAGTACCATAGAAAGTGTGTGTGTGTGTGTAATTCCTTGTCTATCTGTTGCATCCAATTTGTTATCACAATCTGCCTTTGGTTATCAACTGTTGGTACATTCCATCTTGTGCTTTTGAAAACGGTAGCGATCTATCGACTCCTTGTTAACGGTGCCATCTTCTTAAGGGTGTTCTTCCTTCCAGCATGCTTTCACGAATGTGGAGTTGCTAATCTCTACACGATAAGTGATTTTGCATCTATTGGTATTTTAATGCCGAAAATGCGGAAAAAAAATTCTTTGATACATCTATGTTTCCACACTCCTTTTCAGTCGTGTGTGAAACATTATCTATCTCCCTTTTATCAGCATGTCCATGCTAACTCATTCTTTTGTCACCGGCGCTTAATCCTGGAGTTTTATTTCATCTCCAATTCTCTGGGGCTAATTACATAACATGTGTCGATCCGATGTTGGTGATTGTAATTTGGTTCTCAGCATAGCTATAGGACACTTATCATGAGTGGAATATGGAAAATGCTATCAACACTATCCTCCAAATGGTGACGGTTATCTCCTGTGATTTTGAGTACACCGTGATCATATCTATGCATATTCAAGCATCTTTGGCAATCCGGAGTTTCTCAAGGCACTACGGTGATCATCATCATCCATCATGCTGCACATCTTTTTGAACTCCATATCTGCAAAATTCTCTTTGAGACGAGGGAATTGCATCTTTTCGTCTCCGGTAGCTTTGCTTGAGGTATGAGCTATCATCGTTTCTTTATCCAAGATCTCTTTATCTTTGTAACCGGTGATCCAATCGACAATGTGAACCAGGTGACATCTCTTTTTCTTCCGAAGGACCAGATAACCTATTCTGCCAGCGCATCTTCTTCAACAGGAATCCTTACTCGTAACGTTGATCTTTCAAAGAGCGTTGAGCTCAGAAAGCGTTTCGAGCATTTGTCCGTTTCTCCCGCCTCTTGAACTTGATATTCTGGGAATATCCTGTTAATCCATGGTGGTATATGTTGATAATATGCTTGCCTATTCGATATCAATGGAAGGACATGGAAGATCATCTGTGACTTTTTCTCTCAAGCTTGAAGCCTTTTGTGTGCAAAGTCTCAAAGTGAGAATTCTGACTTTTTGAAGTCACCTATCTCGGCCACGTCCTTCTGCTAAATAGATCGCTTCAATTCTGGAATCCGCAAGTTCATTGTTAATTCCATCTTCCATCATCAATCAAACCCGAAGTTTTCCTTGTTGGCGAGTTATCATCGTCGTTCCGCCGTAGATTTCCTCAAAACTGCTAAATCTCTCTCTATCATTTCAAGAAGAACATGGAGTTCTTTCACCTCAGTCTCGTCAAGTGATCTTTTGAAAACCCTCTCGTTCTATCATCTATGCTCAATCCACCGGAGGCCATAAAGATTTTTCAGATCTTTTGTAATCCTTATGTTCAAGTGGTGCGGTCTTTTTCTTTGTCTGTGGAATCTTGCAGTTGTCTCCGTAATCTTCCTTCATATCTTTCCGGGGGCTCGGTATTTCCGACATGACGACAACATCATCATCATTATCTATCTGTGAACCCGGCAAATCGTTTGCATCTATCCTTGTTTTCTAGCGTAGTCCCATGAGTT
Organism: Avena insularis; assembly: GCA_023614405.1. Lineage (NCBI taxonomy): Eukaryota > Viridiplantae > Streptophyta > Magnoliopsida > Poales > Poaceae > Avena > Avena insularis. The sequence continues at coordinate 241,594,289 of CM042686.1, read as the reverse complement.
TTTGTCTATACCTTCAGTCTGTTCGGTAGTTGGGTTGCATGGTTTTCTTATTCATGTGTGGAGTAATGCTTTGAGTGAGGGATGGAGTAGCTACCATACCACTACTCTTATCATTCGCTCTTGTACATTGAATTGGGGAATTAATGTAAATTAACTAATTCTACGGAAGTTAGAAGTGGCCTTTACTCCTTGATACTTTTACTTCCGTCCTTGTTTTTCCGGAGTGCTCTCTCGAAGAAAGTAATCAATAATCTCTTGTTGGTGGTCTGTCTATTCTAGAGGGAGCAAATCATCAATTATCCGGTGGGAACAAACGCAAACTCTTTTCTGTCCTTGTCGTTCTACCGATGCTCGGCATCCCCAAACAAGATGAAAGGAAACTATCTCTCTTTGTTTCATCAATTCTTTTTCTGTGGTAAAGCCAATTATGGTTGATGCCATCAGCCGCAAATCTATTGCGTTAGCCTCAAGGCTAAAGAAAGCAATAAGTATATCTACAATAAACTCCAGATCCTCCATATTCTTTGCTTCTCGGGATTCCACCATGATCTGGCTTCACATCCGTCTCTAGAAGTTATATCCGCGCACCTCAATTGTGTGATCCGTTGGGTCTTATCAGCGCAAGAAGAATCTAATCCGACGATGTCTAACTAAATCTTTCTGTTGATATCAAGGGACTCTATTGTTTGAAGGCAATATTGTTTCCGAACTTCATTTCTCAAATCCGAGAGAAGATACGATGCTATTGTCATAGTGGTTCAAAACCTCTCCAATCTAGCTCTTTTTCTTCCGGCGAGATAAAGATTCATCCTCTCTCGTATCAGTAAATCTTTAATCTTATCGGTGTGTCTTTCTTTATCCATGATACATCATCTTTTCCTTTTCTTTCACAAGTGGTTCTATTCTCTTATCATGTTTCTTGAGAAAACCAGAGCTATGTTCATCCTATCCTTCTTGTCTCACGACAATCCTTCAACTCTTCTAACCGTTGTTTCTCAAGCAAAACGCAAGACTCGCAACAAGTCTAGCAAGTTTTGCAAGGTGTAGTGGTCGCACCATTCCGTTGTTCATCAACTTGGGAACATGAGGGTCACCTTCATTCGAACACCGCCTCTCCTTGTGTTGTTTTCTTTTTCCTAGGAATCTCGGGGCGAGATTCTTGTTTAGTGGGGGAGAGTTATAGCATCCCAATTGTCTAACAATTGCAATGCTACTAGCCTAGTCTATATAAATGCTACTTCCTATATATAATTGTTGCATCATAATTATATCATGCTCATGTCATCATGCCACCTTGCATTTGAGCATCATATAAAACCCTCTTTCTTTGGTTCTTCTCTCATATGCATTATTAATTGTATTTGCCTCTTGATATTGTATTTGGTTATTGATATATTGTTTAATGCCCAAGTTGAGTTGGGGGCATATCTTTTATTCCACTTCACCACCTATCTTTGTCACCACCTTATAATTCCACCACCCTAATTACCCATGAGCTTGTATTTTCTTTTTCTTTCATGTTATGCTAGCTCATGTGGGTGGGATGGATCTAATTCTGTAATTTCTTTTGCTTGGTCTTTATTCCACCTTTTGGGAATGCATGGGAATCATGCCATGTTACATTATTATTGTTTTCACATAATAACACATGGCATTTAAAGCCCATGCATGGGCCATGCAAAGCTCCACCATCTCTTCTCCTTTGAGTTTTGCCTTGTTTTAAGTGGGTCTTGTCTTGTGTTATCATCCTATGTGTTCTTGATCTCTTGTTGATCACCCCTTTTTCTTTCATCGCCTCTCCATCTCCATCCCTCACCACCATCTCTCTCTCTACCCCTCGTCATGCTTGATATTGTTTGGTTCATGTTAAACACCCTACACCCATCCCCATCCATGCAAGCCATGTGTGGGCATATTCAACCATTATCCCTAAAAACCCTAAACCATCTCCCTACCCTCTCTCCTCACACTTGACACCTCATGCTTTGGTCATGATTCAAACCCTAGCTACCATACCACACCCTCTCTCTAATCCCTCCTCTCTAAACCACACCCCCACCCTAACCACTCCATGCCGAGGTGTCCCCTCTCCCTACCATGATGGCCCCACCTGGCCACCCTCTCTCCTCGGCCCCACACCTCAGCTACCCCTACCCCATCCCTAGCAAACCCTAACCAAGCCCTCCACCTAGCTAATCCGAGCCTCCCATCTCCTCTCTCTTTCTCTTCTCTCTGCCATGCTTGTCCCACCCGGACCTGACCTACCTCCCCCTCTTCCTGGTCCCTCTCTTTCCATCTCTCTAGCTAAAGCACAAGAAAGGAGAGAGAAGGAAGCCCCACCCGAGCCCTCTTTTGCACCTCATCAAAACCATGTGATCCTTCCCCTCTCTTCTTATCTGTAGCACCAGCTCCCCCACATGCCTACTCCACAACCAGATCGAGATCTAGGGAAAACCCAGACCCCTCTCCTTCGTCCCCACACCATCCTTGCCATGGCCATGGTTCCTCTAAACCCTAGCTCCGGCCTGCCTTGCTAGCCGACGATCCCGAGCGCGCCAAGCTGTACAAGGAGCATGAGGAGCTTTGTCTACTTCATCTACCTCTACCAGTACCCGCAGGTGCCGCTGGAACCCGCTGGAGAAAGCTCTGCAGTGCCATGAACTCCAGGAGCCGAAGCTTCCCGACCGCGAGATCCACCGCGGATTGTCTCCTCCCCAGCAAGTTCTTCTCGCCCAATAGCTCTCTGGTGAGCCCCCTTGATCTCCCAGACATGTCCCCCTACCCTATCTTGTACCGTAGCACCGCCGCCCTGCGTCAAGCACCCCGCGATACAGCACGTCGCCCGATCACCGTCGTAGCAGCGCGGTCGCGTCTGCAGCCCCACCTGCTGCCCTCGGTTCCCCTAGGTTTTCCGAGCGCTGAAGACCTCCGTTGATGAACCTCCAAAAATGAAAGTTGTAGCCCGATGTCCCCTCTTTGTTTTTCGTTTTTGGGGCGACGTGATTTGTCCAGCGTATGCGTCGCCACCGTCGTCGGAAGACGGCCAGTTTTCCGCCGCCTGCAGCACCGTGTCCGTCAGAGCGCAGCAGCAGCCGATGTCGTTTTACACATGACCCCCTTCCCTTTTTCCCGCCTAAACCCGCAGTCCCAGGAGCCCACCTGTCAGCCTCGGTGCTTTTTGCAAGAAAACCCCCGCGCTCTGGAGATTCTCCGCCCGCGCTGCCCTGGATCGCCCACGTGTCGCTTCCTGGCGGCCTTGAAAGTGGCCGCCTTTGGCAGACCCGTCCGTCGATTGATGGGGTCAACTCCCCGTGAGTGAGAAAAACCGGGCGGACCCTCTGCGCCCCACCTGCTGCTGAGTCCACGCAAGGCCCACCCGTCAGCGTCAGTGGCTGGTTCTGCCTGAGTACAAAATGTTTTCTGCTTGGCTGTTTAATTTAAATCTTTTTCAAATTGATTTAAATTCAAACTCAAATCAGATTTAAATACTTTTTAAAATATAAATCCAAATAATACAAATAATATATGTTTTAGAATCAGAAAAATGTGAGGAATTCAAATATGCCCTTCAAAATATATTTTGAACACTTTAAATTTCGAGTTGATTAAAATTACAATAAAATGCCCTTTTTCTTAATTAAGTAATAACTTTGGTTTTATAACTCCAAATTTGACAAATAATATGTCTAAATCGATCAGCGCGACGAGCCCGTTCTATCTATGCGTTCCATGTTCTGAATTGCAGCATGCATCATATAAATATAAAGTATACAGCAACTTATTTGAGGATAAAAGGTGACTAAAACTCCATAAAATGCTTTATTCTTGTATTCCTCACCTCACCCATGCCATGCTACTTTATTGCCATGCAAATTGTGCATCATTCATCATAGCATGATTGTTTGCTTGTCGCATTTTAATTCATATGCTTGTGCACTCTATTTATGTTGGCCTTGTTTGTTTGGTTCTTCTTCGAATAGACGCTGAGCAGGGGATATATCAAGAAACCCAGGAGCACTACCCAGATCCGTCCCTCGCTTCAACTGAGCTGCCAGGCAAGCAGTACCACATGCTTGCATACATATAGTACCGATTGCCTCTATCTTATTCTTGCATCATTGAGTCGCGATTGCATTAAACTGAATCCCAAGTACTGTATAGCCTTTACATTTAAACCCCACCGAAGCTTGTTCCTCCATCCCATGAGCCATTACTACAGGAGTTGTTTGAGCCATGCGGGTCGTAGAACAGCATGTGTAGGGTATGTGATTGTCTGATGGATAACGAGTTACCTAAACAACTTAACCTGAGTAGTAATGGGATAACTAATGAAAGTGGCACCGGTGAGCAATATCTGCTATTTGGTTCTTCATGCTCACTTGTGTCCCGTAGGACCCCGAGTACTTGATTCCTGTTCCTTGACTATTCGCACTATCCACATCCGGGAGGCTTATGAACCCCCCTGAGCCAGAGCTTGATTCATTCTTATTTCTTGGGGCCACAAAGTAGTTTGGGGCTTTATTACTATCCTGTACTTATGCCATGCTTTACTGCTTTATTTAAGATTGTGCGAGGAGCACCTGTACTGTTTTGGATGCGGAGTGTTTTCGCGGTATCGACAAGCCCAGTCACACTTTCGGGTTCCCATTCGTTTACAGCCATTGACGCAAACCTTGAGTCCGTCTCGGAGCCGGCTGTGGCATCCCGCAAAAACCACTGCTAGAAAATCGCGCTGTTTTGTGCATTACATCGTCATCATCATGCATTGTTTGTCTGAAACTATTTTCGAAACACCTAGTTTTGTTTTCTAAAATAGCCCCGTCTTTTTTCAAATTAAAACATCGGTCTGTTCAGATCTTTTATTTTTCTAAAAACTATTTACAAAATTTATTTTTTTAAAGAAAACCCTAGTCTAAAATTTCTAGTCCTAAATTTACCCAATCCTAGTCTACCCACCAACCCCAGCCACCTCACCGTCCCTCCACCTCACCCTCCAGCCACCTCACAAATCCACACCCACCTACACCCCTCGTCCTCTCTCACCTAGTCCCCACCTACCCCTCTCTCTCTCTCCCCGACAGCCTGGCCCCATCCCTTTCCAGCCCCACTCTTCACCCCACCTCTCACCCACACAAGCCACCAACCCACCCTGTCACCTCGGCCCCACCGGCCCACCAGCTGCCTCTCTCTCCTCCCCATCCTCTCTCTCTCTCTCCCTCTCCGCCTCCTCCTCCTCTCCCTCTCCTCCTCCTCTCTGAGCCTCTCCGCCTCCGCGAGGCCTCCTCAGCCCGCCTCTCCTTCCTGCCTCGCCGCCTCCTCCGAACTGGACCGCTTTCCGCTGAAGGCCCGTCGGCCGCCTCGCCCTCTCTTGGCCGCTCCATCTCTCGGCCGTCTCCGCCGCCTCTCCGAGCCTCCTCTTCCCTTGAGCCGTCTCGCCGCCCTGCGTCAGCGACCTCGCTCTCCCAGCTGCCTGCCGCCCCTGCCGCTTGCCCGTCCTCAAGGCCCTTCGCCGCCGACCAGCACCGTCGCCGAGCAGCGGCACCTCCGCCGAAGTCACCGTCGCTGCGCCGTCTTTCCTCGCGTGAGAGCGCCGCTCGGGCGAGCATCTTGCCCGTGCAGCCCATCGGCGGTTGCCTCGCCGCTTTTGTTTCGCAGTGTAGGCCTAGTAGAAGGTGCCAGCGAGGTCGCTCAAGTGTCCCTCCACGTAATCCCAGAATAGTGTTCGGCGAGCCCTCCGTTGACAAGATCTTCGACCTGTTTTCGGTACCCACGAGTAGCCGAGAGAACCACGCCGAGAACTCACGATAACGCCAAGACCGATCCCGGCGTCCGAAGACCGAACCCCGTCGAACCCGAAGGTCTTCTACGTGGAACATCAAGTGCTCCACCGACACCCGACCCGCATCCGAGTTCTTCGACGTGTACGGCAAGATCTTTCAAAGACCACGGTACCGGCCCAAGAACGACCACCGTGACGCCAAGGTCGTCTACACGGAGCGACAAGACCGCCCAAGTGGAGCCGAAGAACCCCGGACCCGAGGACGCCTTCATGGACCCGATGACCGATCCATGGGATGCGACGAGACCTCCTTCTCGGTACCACCAAGTTCTTCACCCCAGACGCCGAGCCCTGAACGATCAGTTCTCCTTCCCGGAAGCATTGACGCCCGTGTGACAAGATCTTCTCCCCGGATCCGAAGACCCGGTACCCGATCCACTCAAGTTTGCCATCGACGACAAGATCGCCATCGACGACAAGATCGCCATCGACCAGGACGAATCCGATGCGCCCCGACGCCGAACCAAGTCCTTCTTCGCGGAACGCCAAGATCTACTCTGTTACCCGAGAACGATCCCGCCGAGACCGAACCCCAGATCCGGACCCTGAGACCCGACCCGAACCCCTCGGAGCCAAGTTCGCCGAACCCTAATGTGTGACCCCCTTTCTCGAGCCCTATTTTATAAATGATATTACTTGTTGCATATAAAATTGTTCATGCATGCATACTTTTTTGTGGTTTGGGGGCATTATGCCGATTCACCTCATAATTAAATATGGAGTCTATATGCGGGACATCTTTGTCTTATTCCGGACTCCATTTAAATTTGTGTAGCAAACCGGTGATATAATTTTGCCTTGTTAAGACAACATTTAAATTGCAGGGTATCTAAATAACATGAACCTATTAATTAGTTGTCGGGACCCCGGTTCCGCTTAATATTGCCTAATTGCACCGCATCTGCATCATAGCATAATCATGCCGGATCTTTTGCTGTAGTATTAAATAGTGCATCCGGTGTTTGTGCTAGTGTTTTGCTTCTTCACGGACTAGGCCGATGAGTTGATGCGAGTGTCGATCCGATCTTCGGATGAACCTTCGGCAATGTTTTCAGGCGAGCATATCCCCCTTTCTACCTATCTTACTTTTATAGTATTTATTCCCTCCTATTGATCTATTGCTATCTGTGTTGCGATGCTCTAGTTTTCGTAACCGTGATACCCCTTGCAGCCTTATATTGCCTTGGACACATCCTATTACCTGTTGTTTGGTAGATAGTTGGACTTGCGCGTCGTAGTCGCTTGGCTCAAGTGCTGTTGTGTGTCGTCAAGTACCACAGTTGTTAGAGTATGGCCGTGTGTTTAATGTTGGAGATGGTTATTACTTTAAATACTGTTTAATAACTAAAAATGGAAGTAGGTAAATGCAGAGGCACCGGTGGGTGATAGATAATATTTGGTTTCCGACCGCCCACTGGTGTCCCAGGGACCCGAGTTCTTGACACTGTTAGAGATCGAGCGCTTAACCATGTGGGGAGATATGGGCCCCATCGATTAGTACCTGATTTCAAAGTATTGTACTAGGGGCCACAAACTAGTTTGAGGTTTTATTTACTATCCTGTACTTATGCCATGCTTTACTGCTTTATTTAAATTGTGCGATGGATAGCACCTGTACTGTTTAGGATCGGGACACGTTTTTGCGGTGTCGACAAGCCCAGTTTTGGGTTCCCCGTTTCACAGCCGTCACCCAAACCCTAAGTCCGTCTCGAGGCCGACTTCGTTGCGGGTAGACTTAGTGGGGTGGCCCCGTGCTTGCTTTGGGTGCGAAGCGTCATGACTTAGGCCCGCCGACATACCGATGGGTGTATGTTAACCGATCCGCAAAAGGGTCAAGTGCTTGTGGATACTTTGGTGCACCCTGCAGGTTAAATCTTTTCGAGAAGCCGTGTCCGGTTATGGACGACTTGGAGCACAGTGCTTGATCATAGACAACTATAACTAAAGTTTACTGTTATAAATTGACTTGTATCCGTTATGACTAGTAATCAGCTTCACTACAACGAATGGCTAAATAAAAGTACCAACAACCGCTGGGTTTTTGGGATATCTCATGCTAATTGTATCTGACTAGTAAGTGTTGCAACTACAACGGAATGGTTAACTAAAACTGCCCACTGCTTATTATATCAGGGCGACTATCTATACATGCCTAGTAATTGCTGCAACAATAACTAAATAACTAAAACTGCCAACTGTGTGAGTTCCTCGGTTGACTTCCTCGTTTGGTCTCGAAGGGGAAATACCAGGATGGGTATGTTTGGTGGTAGTATCAGGTTGGTTCCGAATAGGTCTTTCTCACCCCTCTCTGATAGCCGACAGTTATATCGAGTCTCTATAGGTTGTTTAGTGCATGCTGCCGCTCATCCACCATACCTATGTGGCGAGGCGCAATTCTAGCCTCGCTGCAATCGGCCTCGATCGACCGCTCCTCTTTTCCTTTGCCCTTTGTCGGCACCCCTTTTGTTTAGCAGGTTTGAGATCGCCGTTAGGTGGATACCCTTCGGCTTGGCACGGCAGGGTTATGGACGCTGTTGGTTATTCTTCAGGGCTCTTAGCCCCATTTGCATCTTGTCCGTAGTCGGGCGCTATACCGTTTTCAAGGTGATTTGGATCTTGTATATTATATTTGTATTCTTGACTCTTTGAGTCGTTGTTGTATATATCTGTTCTGTGGGTCCCATCGAGGACTGTTGTGTAATGTTATTACTTCGTTTTCCACCCGCACGAAAGTGCCTGGTGGGCACCTTTGAATCGTTTCTATCTTGGGTTTGGCGGGAATCGCTAAAACTTGCATAGGGCCGATTCTGAGGGTGTTACAGAGTGGTATGAGTGGTATCAGAGCTCAGCAGTTGCGATACCCCACAAGTCCAGCCTGTAGGATAACCTAGCTAACGGCCGAAGTAGAGTGTCAAAACTATTTTTGCAAAATCGGTTGGATAGTTCTAATTAGGTCTGATTTTACTCCTTACCCCTCTGTTGCTCTCCTCTCACCTCTGCGTGTTTTGAATCCGCTCTCTTCTCTCTCTTCGAGTCCAGGATTTCTCGTGGTTGGGTTCCGTCGTACCTTTAGGGTTTCGTTTCCTCCTTTGGTAACGGTGTTGCTACATCTGGTCTTCATGCTGTCCGAGGAATCCTTCGTCTGGTGGACTTCTCTTTGTTCCTTCTCGTGCCTTCCGGTGTTTTCCGACGCGACGACATCATCTACACCAGATCTGATGTAGAGTCTGCATCACTCCTTTGTTTCCGGACCTCGATTGATGAGATCTTCAGTCTGATTCCAAGAATGGTTGCACGCTTTTCTACTGATTGTGCAGAGTAATAGATTGGGTGCGTGATGGATTGGCCCCCATGCCGACTACCCTTTCTATTCGCTCTTGTACATTGAAGTGGGATAGGCCGCATCTTTTCTCTCCTTCTATCGAAGTTAGAGGTGACTTTATTTGTTGATACCTCTGCCTTCGACCTTCTGTTCCCGGAGTGTTCTCTCAACGATCGCGGACAACGACCTCTTGTTAGTGGTGTCGCGAGGATCTACACGAAGCGAGAAGACGCAGATCGCTGACCTTCCTTCTGGTACCATGAGGCGGATCTCGAGGGCGAGATCCATTGTTAGTGGTGTCGAATTGTGGCATCCCGCAAAAACCACTGCTAGAAAATCGCGCTGTTTTGTGCATTACATCGTCATCATCATGCATTGTTTGTCTGAAACTATTTTCGAAACACCTAGTTTTGTTTTCTAAAATAGCCCCGTCTTTTTTCAAATTAAAACATCGGTCTGTTCAGATCTTTTATTTGTCTAAAACTATTTACAAAATTTATTTTTTAAAGAAAACCCTAGTCTAAAATTTCTAGTCCTAAATTTACCCAATCCTAGTCTACCCACCAACCCCAGCTCCACCTCACCGTCCCTCCCCCTCACCCTCGGCCCATCCACCTCACCAATCCACAGCCCACCTACACCCCTCGTCCTCTCTCACCTAGTCCCCACCAACCCCTCTCTCTCTCTCCCCGACAGCCTGGCCCCACCCCTTTCCAGCCCCACTCTTCACCCCACCTCTCACCCACACAAGCCACCAACCCACCCTGTCACCCCGGCCCTACCGGCCCACCACCTGCCTCTCTCCCCTCCCCATACGCTCTCTCCCCGACGCGCCGCCCTTCTTCTTCCTCCCCTCGTGGAGCTCCTCTCCTCTCCGCCGCCTCCTTCTCCTCTTCTCCTCTCCGGCCTCCGGCCAACCGAACCCTCCTCCGCGCCGCCCTCCACCGCGCGTCTGCCGCCTCGCCGGCCTCCTCCCCGAGCACCGCCGCTCCCGAGAAGGACCCCGAACCGTCGACCGCCTCTCCGGCTGCTTGGCGCGCCAGCAGCTCCATCTCCTCGGCCGTCTCCGCCCCGTCCCTCTCCTCGCCTCCTCTCCCCGCCGAGCCCGGCTCGCCGCGCTGCGTCCGAGGCCGTCGCTCTAGCCGCCATATCCTCTCGCCGCTCCGCCTGCGGCCCCCGCTCTCCCGCGCCCGTCCCGTCGCCCGTCCTCCCGCGTCTGTCGCCGACCAGCACCGTCCGCCGAGCCGCGGCACCTCCGCTCGAGTCACCGTCCGGCTGCGCCGTCTCTCCTCGCGTGAGAGCGCCGCCCTGGCGAGCATCTTGCCCGTGCAGGCCCATCGGCGGTTGCCTCTACCTGTTTTGTTTCTGCAGGTGTAGGCCTAGTAGAAGGTGCCAGCGAGGTCGCTCAAGTGTCCTCCACGTAAGCCCGAATAGTGTTGGCGAGCCCTCCGTTGACAAGATCTTCGACCTGTTTCGGTACCCATGGTAGCCGAGAGAACCACGCCGAGAACACACGATACCGCCAACACCGATCCCGCCCGCCCACGACCGAACCCCGACGAACCCGAACGACTTCTACGTGGCACATCAACTGCTCCACCGACACCCGACCCGATCCGAGTTCTTCGACGGTACGGCAAGATCTTTCAAAGACCACGGTACCGCCCAAGAACGACCACATGACGCCAAGGTCGTCTACACGGAGCGACAAGACCGCCCAAGTGGAGCCGAAGAACCCCGGACCCGAGGATGCCTTCATGGACCCGAGGACCGATCCATCGGATGCGACGAGACCTCCTTCTCGGTACCACCAAGTTCTTCACCCCAGACGCCAAGCCCTGAACGATCAGTTCTCCTTCCCGGAAGCATTGACGCCCGTGCGACAAGATCTTCTCCCCGGATCCGAAGACCCGGTACCCGATCCACTCAAGTTTGCCATCGACGACAAGATCGCCATCGACCAGGACGAATCCGATGCGCCCCGACGCCAAACCAAGTCCTTCTTCACGGAACGCCAAGATCTACTCTGTTACCCGAGAACGATCCCGCCGAGACCGAACCCCAGATCCGGACCCTGAGACCCGACCCGAACCCCTCGGAGCCAAGTTCGCCGAACCCTAATGTGTGACCCCCTTTCTCGAGCCCTATTTTATAAATGATATTACTTGTTGCATATAAAATTGTTCATGCATGCATACTTGTTTGTGGTTTGGGGGCATTATGCCGATTCACCTCATAATTAAATATGGAGTCTATATGCGGGACATCTTTGTCTTATTCCGGACTCCATTTAAATTTGTGTAGCAAACCGGTGATATAATTTTGCCTTGTTAAGACAACATTTAAATTGCAGGGTATCTAAATAACATGAACCTATTAATTAGTTGTCGGGACCCCGGTTCTGCTTAATATTGCCTAATTGCACCGCATCTGCATCATAGCATAATCATGCCGGATCTTTTGCTGTAGTATTAAGTAGTGCATCCGGTGTTTGTGCTAGTGTTTTGCTTCTTCACGGACTAGGCCGATGAGTTGATGCGAGTGTCGATCCGATCTTCGGATGAACCTTCGGCAATGTTTTCAAAGCAGCATCTCCCCTTTCTACCTATCTTACTTTTATAGTATTTATTCCTCCTGTTGATCTATTGCTATCTCGTGTTGCGATGCTCTAGTTTTCAGAACTGATACCTTGCAGCCTTATATTGCCTTGGACACATCCTATTACACGTTGTTTGGTAGATAGTTGGACTTGCGCGTCGTAGTCGCTTGGCTCAAGTGCTGTTGTGTGTCGTCAAGTACCACAGTTGTTAGAGTATGGCCGTGTGTTTAATGTTGGAGATGGTTATAACTTTAAATACTGTTTAATAACTAAAATGGAAGTAGGTAAATGCAGAGGCACCGTGGGTAATAGATAATATTTGGTTTCCGATCGCCACGGTGTCCCGTGAGGACCTCGAGTTCTTGACACTGTTCCGAGATCGGCGCGCTAACCACAGTGTGGGAGATATGGGCCCCCATCGATTAGTACCTGATTTCAAAGTATTGTACTAGGGGCCACAAACTAGTTTGAGGTTTTATTTACTATCCTGTATTATGCCATGCTTTTATCGCTTTATTTAAATTGTGCGATGGATAGCACCTGCTTTGTTTAGGATCGGGACACGTTTTCGGTGTCGATAAGCCCAGCTTTTGGTTCCCGATCGTTCACGCCGTCTACCCAAACCCTAAGTCCGTCTCGTATCTCGGCCGACTTGTTGCGGGTAGACTTAGTGGGTGGCCCCGTGCTTGCTTTGGGTGCGAAACGCGTCATGACTTAGGCCCCGCCGACATACCGATGGGTGTATGTTAACCGATCCGCAAAAAGGGTCAAGTGCTTGTGGATACTTTGGTGCACCTGCAGGTTAAATCTTTCGAGAAGCCGTGTCATGTTATGGACGACTTGGAGCACCGTGCTTGATCATAGACAACTATAACTAAAGTTTATGTTATAAATTGACTTGTATCCGTTATGACTAGTAATCAGCTTCACTACAACGAATGGCTAAATAAAAGTACCAACAACTGGGGTTTTTGGGATATCTCATGCTAATTGTATCGACTAGTAAGTGTTGCAACTTCTAGCGGAATGGTTAACTAAAACTGCCCACTGCTTATTATATCAGGACGACTATCTATACCTGCCTAGTAATTGCTGCAACGATAACTAAATAACTAAAACTGCCAACTGTGTGAGTTCCTCGGTTGACTTCCTCCTTTGGTCTCGAGGGGGAAATACCAGGATGGGTATGTTTGGTAGTATCGAGTTGGTTCGAATAGGTCTTTCTCACCCTCTCGATAGCCGGCGGTTATATCGAGTCTCTATAGGTTGTTTAGTGCATGCTACGCCGCTGATCCACCATACCTATGTGGCGAGGACCGCCAATTCTAGCCTCGCCGTGTCTTGGCCTCGATCGACCGCTCCTCTTTTCCTTTGCCCTTTGTCGGCACCCTTTTGTTTAGCAGGTTTGAGATCGCCGTTAGAAGGTGGATACCCTTCCGCTTGGCCAGGCAGGGTTATGGACGCCGTTGGTTATTCTTCAGGGCTCTTAGCCCCATTTGCATCTTGTCCGTAGTCGGGCGCTATATCGTTTTCAAGGTGATTTGGATCTTGTATATTATATCTGTATTCTTGACTCTTTGAGTCGTTGTTGTATATATCTGTTCTGTGGGTCCCATCGAGGACTGTTGTGTAATGTTATTACTTCGTTTTCCACCCGCACAAAAGTGCCTGGTGGGCACCTTTGAATCGTTTCTATGCGGGTTTGGCGGGATTCGCTAAAACTTGCATAGGGCCGATTCTGAGGGTGTTACACCGGCCAACTTCGCTGCGGGTAGCTTAATGGGGTGGCCCCCTGAAACATTTCTGAATCCTGTGATCGCTTTGTCGTGAATGCCTCGTTGGGTTTTGATTTGGTTTTTCCGAGGTTGATCGAGTGTGTGTTGCTATTTGTGCACCGCAGGTAAATCTTTCAAAGCCGTGTCCGCGGTTATGGACGACTTGGAGCACAGTTTCTCGATCATAGACAAGTATAACTAAAGTACCGCTTTTAATTTGACTAAGTACGACTAGTAAATAGTGCAACACTCATGGAATGGATAATAAACTGCCAACGGATGGGGGCTGTTTCGTCCGCTTCTCGTTGGTAAGCGAGGAGGAGGATGGATCTGTTAATATTACTGTTATAACTGTTGTTAATTCACGGACATCCGTCTATCTTTGGTTAGGCGGATGGTTAGCGAGTATCCCTAGAATTGTTAGGTATTATCTTTTGCTGCAACTGCGTCACCCCAGGTTGTGTCCCCTTTAGAGGCATAAAGACTTGCTGAGTACCCCTAGGGTCTCACACGATAAATTGTTTGATTCAGATGGACAGGTAAACTTGCAAGATGGATACTGGGTGGAGGAGACGAACAATGTGGGCAACGATCACTCGGTGTAGAGATTCCGGGAACGGGGATCCGTGAGATCTGTGGGCGGGATGAGTTTATTTATGGGACATCTTATGCCGATTTGCTTCTTATCCGTACTCGGATCTTGTTTCCGCTTCCGCCTGATACTCTGATGTTTGATGTATGAGGAGATATCCTAAACTATTATATCTATCTAGGATATTTGGATCTTGCCGTATGGCGTTGCAATATTTCTATTTCTTTTAGATGGAATGGCTCTGAGGACTGTTGTATGGTGGCTTGCATACATACTCATTTGTGTATGTAGTTGATCCCTTCGCCTGCTGATTACGCCGCTCGTTCTTGTCCCGATGTTTTGGAAATGGTTAGGACAACCGAAAGGTCTACCTGTGAGTGGCATTTGGCCCCACCGTACTATTTTAACCATTTCCGCTCATCCAGGCTTGTAACTAAGAGCGTAATTCACCGAGGTAGTTACAGTAGCAAAAGATAAGCACTATTAATTTGCCTTGGATTCAAATTAGAGTAGTAGAAATATCATAGAGCACTATACAGAACATCATATTTTCGATGAGACTCAAACATCTTCCTTTGGCTAATCATGCTGGCGCCATGCTCACTTGTTCTTGTCGCATAAACTGGAAAAATTGCAACCATATAAGCATGTTAGTTATTTTTTCGGGTTGTGCATGTAAAATGCGTAAGTTAATTTTTCCCCTTTTGAAGTTGGCTACTAAATAAATTAAGTTATGTTAGTCAACATGCCTATGTTGGCTTCTGAAATTAACTAAGTTGGCTCTGCCACCATGGTCAAATTGCTTTTTATGAGGTTTCTTTATAATTATGTTTTTTCTTTTGAAGTTGGCTCTTGAATAAATTAAGTTGTTTAAGTTGCCTTGGTCAACATGTCTAAGTTGGCTTATGAAATTAACTAAGTTTTTCCTGCCACCATGATCAAGTTGATTTTTTTTATCATGTTTGCTTTTTAATTATGTATTTTTCCCTTTCAAAGTTGTCTACTAAATAAATTAAGTTGCCTTGGTCAGCATGCTGGCGCCACACTCACTTGTTATTGTCGCATAAACTAGAAAATTTGAAACCATATAAGCATGTTAGTTAATTTTTTCTGGTTGTGTATGTAAACTGCATAAGTCATAACAAATATTATCTTTGTGAAATTTGGCTATTGTGTTGTTTTGTAGCAATATTCTTAGAGTACAAGAAGAAACCTAAGCCTGTTGACTAAGGAAACTTAATTACTTATTTACTTTTAGAAACCAACTTAGTAGGCTGAACAAGGCAACTTATTCAAGCAACTTCAAAAGGGAAAATGCATGATTAAAAACCAACATGATAAAAGATCAACTTGATCATGGTGGAAGAACCAACTTAGTTACTTTCAGAAGCCAACTTAGGCATGCTGACCAAGGCAACTTAATTTATTAAGTAGACAACTTTGAAAGGGAAAAAATGCATGATTAAAAAGCAAACATGATAAAAAATCAACTTGACCATGGTGGCAGAACAAACTTAGTTAATTTCATAAGCCAACTTAGGCATGTTGACCAAGGCAAATTAAACAACTTAATTTATTCAAGAGCCAACTTATAAAAAAGCATAAAAACAATTTTACCATGGTGGCAGAGCCAACTTAGTTAATTTTAGAAGCCAACATAGGCATGTTGACAAACACAACTTAATTTATTTAGTAGCCAACTTCAAAAGGGGAAAAACATAATTAAAAGGCAGCATGATAATAAAAAGCAATTTGACCATGGTGGCAGAACCAACTTAGCTAATTTTAGAAGCCAACTTGGGCATGTTGACCAAGACAACTTAATTTATTTAATAGACAACTTAAAAAGGGGGAAATCATAATTAAAAGGAAGCATGATAAAAAACAATATGACCATAGCGGCAGAGCTAACTTAGTTAATTTCAGAAAGCCTACTTAGGCATGTTAACCATGTCAACTTAATTTGGTTAGTAACCATCTTCAAAAGGAAAAAAAGCGTAATTAAAAAGCAACACGATAAAAAAGCAATTTGATCATGGTGGCAGAACCAACTTAGTTAATTTTAGAAGTTAAATTAGACATGTTAACCAAGCCAACTTAATTATTCATGGGCCAACTTTAAAAGGAGAAAAACATAATTAAAAAGCAAGACGATGAAAAAACAATTTGAACATGGTGGTAGAACCAACTTAGTTACTTTCAGAACCCAACTTAAGAGAGTTAAGAAACAACTTAATTCCATGGTGTACTGTCAGTAGTTTTGTTTAGGTTATGTTTAAGCAAGGTAGAAAAAAGTACATACAAAACACATCACTGAACGTTCCGTCATGTACAGACTTTGGTGCTAAATGTGCATTTTGGCACAACCATTGTATCCTCTAGTGCAGTACTCTCAGAGGATGTCCTCTTGTGCAGAGGTTTCTAAGATCGTCGTGTTTCTTGGCAAGTGATATGAAGGTGCCTCTAGTACATACATTGGTTTGTTTAGCAGTTCAAGGCACGTGCGCACAAATCTTAAGTTGTTAAGCTTATCTGCAGCCAAACAAACAAGCTCCTTACCGACTTACCAAGCGTCAAAAGGCATGATGTAGAGAAGAGTTGGTTGCCCATGGCCACCCACGGTATTCAACCCGACATAAGTGATGGGAAGACCTAAAGGGAAATAATGCATGAAGTCAAAACTTCAGATGAAAAAACACCAATGTATTGACTGCACAGGATTTACAGAGTTGTTCATATCAAGATATAGAAAACCAAAAACAATCCCTCCTTTCTGAAGCACCTCAGTAAGGGAGTATCACATCTATTGATTGAAAACAAGGACAAAAAACAGTCACAAGTATCCACGTCTTGTCAAACTTTTGCTTTCGGATAGTAGTTTGAGTGAGATTATTCCATATCAAGTTCGAATCAGTCACAAGTATCCACGCCTTGTAAAACTTTTGCTTCACGATAGTAGTTTGAGTGAGATTATTCCATATCAAATCCGAATCAATCCCATTAGGCATGTTATTTTTCTACATGGATCCTAATTTAACAACTGTCTCGTCACACAAGTTGGCCAGAACATAACAGCAACAAACCTATGAAGTATCAACGAATCATACAAACCAAGTATGTAGCTTTCATAGATAAAAAGGAAGCTAGCGCAACAACTAGACAAGGTGCAAATGGTATGCATCTAAACTATCAGGTCCTTGAAGGAAATTCAGCGAACACCTAGTACACCCCAGGATAAATTGCAAGACACATCCAACTTACTCTCTAAAGACATGGCACAATGTCTTCTGAAAGGTGCAAACGCGGTTGACGTGCCAGCCCAGATGGAGGTTGTTGATAAGGAAGGTGTCGTTGCGGCAGCCCACAAGCTTGTCTCACCCTCCCGTCCCCGCCGCGAATGGTGTCCGGTGCTTTGACGATGGCTGAACCAAGCAGCGTGGTGGACCTCTCGTGGCACTTTATCAGCCCATAGTACTGGTACCGACCCGTGGATCACAAATGAGCCTCCATGAGCAGCCACAAAAACCATCGAGTACACCTCTGATGAAAAATCAGTTTGGCACCTGCAGTTTGCTAGTAGTAGTAGCATAACTATTCTATAAGCGGGTCGTGCACATCGTAGTTCAGCTACGCATTTGATGTTGTTTGCAGCTGCAGTGGCTGTAGCTACTCCTCGCTGCACACAAGAAAGATGGGGTGCAGCAGCAGCAGTAGCACGTCCCCAGGACGGATACAGCCATACAGGACGACCTCACCATAGCTGGTGATGTAGGACAAGCGGGAGGTCGAGGTTGCCGGCCGGAGATGCTTGAGGAGGAGGTCGAGGCACTGGCGCCCGGAGACGGTTGGGCACGTCGACGGACACCTGCTGGAGGAGGCGAGCGCGGGGAGGGCCGGTGGCTAGGGTAGCTTCTAGAATTACGGCGGCGAGGAGTCGACGCAACAACCGCCGACGTAGAGAAATGGTGGCGGCGTAGGGTAGCGGCAGGGATGGCCGGCGACTAGAGTTACTTGGGGTTGCTGGCGGTCGGATTGGATCAAGGAGAGCTGTCATGGGAGTGGAGATGGGAAACCACGAAGATGCGGGACCGTTGACCAGTTTCTATATGAGGGGAATATGTCGGAAACCAGGTGTGTCACGCTTGATCACCTACATCGAACGGCCGCAAAACGAGTGCCCAAACGTGACATATAGCATCCGAGTGCTTTTTAGCAATTGGGTTCAACTATATAGTTTATATAGATGAGTTGGATGGGTTCTGTAATCGAACCGTGGAAGTTTGCAATGGAATCGATGATGATCAAAGCCGTCCGTTCCCTGAATTTTGCGCAAATCGTGATTTTGACGGCACTTATCCGCGATATAAAGGCATGTATCCGCGATATAAAGGCGGGGGGATACGGTACTGTTTTTACGGAATTATCGACAGACGTTAGCTTGGTTTTGTTACCCATCCAGCGGTGTTCCGTGTTCCGTGTTGCATCCGCCGCATCAAACCACCGTCATCCCACCTTGCAACGGTCAGGTCGCCGGAGTCCAAATCGAGAAGCAATAAGTAGCTAGCACCCCCATCTCCTCCCCACAAACGGCTACTTCCACCCCCCTTCCGCCACCTTCCAGAACCTTGTTCCGGCACCTCACGATGCCGCCAGCGCCGCGCAAGCGCCTGTGCCGCGCGGTCCTCGTCCTCGCCGGAGCGGGTTACCTCGCTTTCCTCCTCCTCTTCGAGCTCCCTTCCCTGCCCTTCTCGTCCCCCTCCTCGTCGTCGTCGCTGCCCACCCACCGCTCGCGCCGCCGCGAGCTCGAGGCCTCAGCGTCCACCTCCCTCTTCTCACCTGCCCGTCCCTCCAACCCCGCCTTCCCCTCTACCGCGTCTCCCGCGCCGTCGCCTCCGCCGCTCCCGATCTTCTCGTCCCTCCTCGTTCTCCCCAGGTCCAACGCCACCGCGACCCCCTTCGATGGCACCGCCGCCCATGCCTTCTCCGCGGCTAAGCCCCATCTTGCTCACCTACGAACGGTCGCCGCCTCAGCATCCGCCGCGTCCCCGCCCCCGTCCTCCCCGACCTGCCCCGCCTCCATCTCGCTGGACGCCGACAAGCTCCCCTCGGACGGGGTCCGGACGGTGGAGCTGCCGTGTGGGCTCGCGGTGGGGTCGCACGTGACGGTGGTGGCGCGCCCGAGGGCCGCGCGGCCAGAGTACGACCCCAAGATCGCCGAGCGCAAGGACGGGAAGACGCCCCTCATGGTGTCGCAGTTCATGGTCGAGCTAGTGGGCACCAAGGTGGTAGATGGCGAGGCACCGCCCAGAATACTGCACTTCAACCCCAGGATCCGCGGGGATTACAGCGGCAAGCCGGTGATTGAGATGAACAGCTGCTACAGGATGCAGTGGGGCCGGTCGCAGAGGTGCGAGGGCTACGCGTCCCGTCCGGCCGAAGAAACTGGTGAGTTGCGGAGCTCATGTTTCAGATTTGCTTGGTTAATTTGTGTTGGTTGATCTAATGCTGAACTGATTCGATTTCATCATGCCATCGCGTGTTCTTCAGTTATTTTTAGAATCTGGCTTTAAAAAGATTGGACTAGAGTTGGTAGGAACTAGGAATTGATGGTTTGTTAGTTAGGAAAATGGAAGCCATCGACTTCAGTGGTCTAATTGCGTGGAATAGCGTGGATGGTTGGAATCTAGTAATAACCATGTGCAAACTTTTGGCAAGAAATTTCCGCAGAGGGTTTGATTTAATTTTACTTTTGCTTGGTGGAGAATGATTTGATAGTGATTGCGCAGCTTGATTTGTCAAATTAGTGGCCTGCAACCGTGTTTGAAGCATGGCCTGCAACCGTGTTTGAAGGATACATGTCGCGTTTGACTTCAACATGGCGGTGGTTACTTAACTTCCTGTAATCCTGTTCCCATTTTCGTCTTCCCAATTAGTGCGGGAAAACGGCAAATAGTTGATTACTTAGTAGTTATGCTTATGCATCTATAGTCTAATTGTCCCATTTGTTGCAACCAAACTAGTTTTGCAATTATTCAGTTATTTCGATTGCATCACTAATTGATTGCTTAGTTACGCGCCATTGTTATAAAATGATTTGAAATCAGATTGTACTTCAAGCACATAAACCAGTATCTCTTTGAAAAGTAGCATGTTATCGTAATACCGTGTGATCTTTCAGTTGATGCTCAACTGAAGTGTGAAAAATGGATTCGGGATGATGACAACAAGTCGGAGGAGTCAAAGATGAAATGGTGGGTGAAACGTTTAATTGGTAGATCAAAGGATGTGCACATCAGTTGGCCATACCCATTCGGAGAAGGCAAGCTGTTTGTTTTGACTCTGACAGCTGGTTTGGAGGGTTACCATGTCAATGTTGACGGGAGGCATGTCACTTCATTTCCTTACCGCACTGTAAGTTCGTCCTAAACCCTCACGAATCTGGTTCGAGTGCGTGAGTAGCCTCCTGAGATCTGCATATCTGATTCTGGTCAACTGATGTTCTGTACAGGGTTACACTCTCGAGGATGCAACAGGCTTGTCTCTGAATGGAGATATTGATGTTGAGTCAGTTTTTGCTAGTACTTTGCCCAGTTCACATCCTAGTTTCTCCCCAGAGAGATACCTGGAAATGTCTGAGCAGTGGAGGGCCCCACCGCTACCAACTGAACCGGTCGAGCTTTTTATTGGCATTCTGTCAGCAGCTAACCATTTTGCCGAGCGTATGGCTGTGCGGAAGTCATGGATGATGTATACAAGAAAATCATCAAATATTGTAGCTCGGTTCTTTGTGGCTCTGGTAATTACTTCGTTTTATCTTGTTTTTACTTGTTTTCATATTCCGTACCCTGACAAATCAAACAATTTCACAGAACGGAAAAAAAGAGATCAATGCAGAACTCAAAAAGGAGTCAGAGTTCTTCCGTGATATCGTTATTGTGCCTTTCATGGATAGTTATGACCTTGTTGTTCTAAAAACCATTGCCATTGCCGAGTATGGGGTAAGTGAGCTGACATCTGTCAGATGATTGCGTATGTTCTGCCAGGTTCCGTCACCAGTTATGTTGACATTCACTTATGAATTGTTGTTGTTCATCCAGGTTCGTGTCATCCCGGCAAAATATGTAATGAAATGTGATGATGATACATTTGTTAGAATAGATTCCGTACTGGAACAAGTGAAGAAAGTTCGAAGTGATATGAGTGTGTATGTGGGAAGCATGAACTACTACCATAGGCCACTGAGATCTGGCAAATGGGCTGTAACCTATGAGGTAAATTCCTGTCCTTTTGTTGCAGTACCGGCATTCATCTTATTGCTTAAGAAATGTGGAACAATGAAGACACAATGGCACAATGCATAATGGGTAAAAAAAAAATGCATAATGTGTTTCCGTTAACTTCATATACTTGAATAAATTCTTGTGTACATGTAAATTTGTACCAAATGGACTTCACATTTCTCCTATATGTCAAAGGTCTTGCATTTATATGTTACCCCTGGCAAACGTGGGCACCTAGTGATAATGAAAGCTGGTGTTGTTCTATGTGCTGTCCTTGTTGGTATCAGAAGGAATCTTACGTTTTTCTTGTTTCTTCCCAGGAATGGCCAGAGGCGGTTTACCCAAATTATGCTAATGGGCCTGGCTATGTGATCTCATCAGATATTGCGCGCTACATTGTATCCGAATTTGACAATCAGACACTTCGGGTAAGCATCCCTTGGACGTTATCTACTCCCACCCACTGAATTTACTCGTATCGTGTAAAAATGGTGATAGCTAAGTTTTTTTATTCTATTGTGCAGCTATTTAAGATGGAAGATGTCAGCATGGGCATGTGGGTCGAGAAATTCAATATCACTCGTCGGCCAGTGGAGTATCGGCACGATGTCAGGTTCTACCAGGCTGGTTGCTTCGACGGTTACTTCACCGCACACTATCAGTCCCCCCAGCACATGATCTGTCTGTGGAGGAAACTGCACTCTGGGAGCACGCGTTGCTGCAACGTGAGATGACGATGGGGAAAAATACGGGTCATCAATTGTTGGTCGCAAGCACAGCTCGTGTACGGGACGCTTGAAAATCATCATCAGCGGCGCCGACGAGGACCGTTTGGAGGAGAGCTCTCTACTTGGTTTGTGATAACGATTCTTTCATTCTTTTGGTCGGTGGCCTGTTTCGGTGCTGCTGATTCTGACACCTGATGGATGGATACCCTTGGGATTCTTTTGACACTTGGAATTTTCATCTACTCCCTCCGTCTAGAAATATAAGACGTTTTAGCTTTGTGAACCAAATGTCTCTAGACTACTTTTCTGTATAGATTCGGAGTGAACCACGAGAAGACATCGAGATACATTTATTTCACAAAGCTAAAATGTCTTATATTCCCTCTGTTTTAAAATATAAAATATAAGATGTTTTAGCTTTTCTGAGCGAATGTATCTAGACATATTTTAGTGTGTTAGGTTCACGGCTAATCTATATATTAAAAGATGTCTAGATACATACCATTTCACAAAAGCTAAAACATCTGGCTCACTTTCCAGACTTGAGCTTATGGGGTAAGAACCGAGTCAACTCACTATATAGTCTGTGGTACGAGCTTAGTAGTGGCCGTAGTTCGCAGCAGAGTATTCTGGTCAGCTGGTGAGTTGATCTGGACCTTTGCTCGTCCTCGAGCAAATAAGCGAATAGATCATGATCATTCATCAATGAGCTTATGGTTGACAAGAAAATATGAGCATGCATCATAAAATTATGCATATTCACTTATCCAAAAGAAATATGAACTAACAACCATGCAAATGTGGGCTACATAGATATACATTATCACATACCCCTTACTTTTGAAAAAAAACTAGCCATTACATATTGGACAATTGAACAAGTCTCAGATTTATCATACACTTCGCTATTTATAATATCTTTGCATGGATTTTTACCAGCTTTTAATTTACACTTTGGATATGCCTTTGCAAATAAAGATAAGTTTTTCATAAAACAAACAGTGGAAAAGAGAATTGTTTAAACAACTAGATATACATGACTATTTTGACTTCTGCCAAGAACTTTCACCACTTTTTCATGGCATTAGTTAACGGTCTTGCTCTCTTAGTAACCAGTATAAACCTTATTCATGGGTCTTTCAATCATGTCATATGCTCTAAACAACCTTTGCCTTTCACTTTCCATGGCTAGCCAAATCCTCGGGTGCCTACCATTCAAACACTTTTTCATAGAGCATATGTATTGAAGTACCCATGACAACCATTCAGTTTACTCGTTGATTACTAAGTAGAATAAGAGTATCTCATGTCCCCTTATCATCCTCCTCTTTCCAACTATTTATTTTATGAGACTTTCTATCTCACCACAAATTCGCAATGTTCCTATTTTTTAATAAGTGTTGCTTACCTTGCATGGATCTTTCCTTATTTGCAAGTTCAGCTTATTGAGTAATTCTATGCTTGTCCAAAATGTTCAAGTTAATTTAGTTCAAGGCAAGATGTAGGTGAAACTTCTACCTATGGTGCGCACATCTGCATGAGTGTTACCCATAAGTTCCAAACAAGAGAATCATGGATGACACCATACTTTATATTTCATTCAAAACCACTCAACCAAGGATACATGATAATTCTCTAAGAGCTCTTCAAACTCTAGGAAAATCGATACCTAACGGATGCAAGAAAAAACCTCCTAATGATTATGAACTAGATGAAAATATGATAACTAAAAAAACATAAAGTATGGTGGAACTCCCCCAAGCTTGAGTTGTTGCGGTATGTCTTTACTTCTTCTCCTTATCTTGCTCCTTACGGTTGTGGTGGAGCGGAAGGTCCCTGAGCACGTTCATCATGAGATCACAAGCTTGTTGAAATTATTCGGAAGATTTTGTAAAATCCCCTCAAAGCCTTTCTCCAAGTTTCTTCTTGCTGGGCTTCCACTCGTGGCTCGATCCATCGCCTCTCTTCTTCGGGAGATATTGATCCCATTCTCCGGGAAGATCTTTTGTTGGAGCATGCATGCATTCCTTGTGATTAAGATTAGTAACGTTTTTTTTGAAGCGAGGCAATGCCTTGGAGTTTTTCCACCAGTGTTCATGTGAGCAGTTTGCCTAGTCTTCTCTAGAGGTGGCACTGGCCTCACCACAACAATGGGTATGGGAGCCGGGTAAGTCCTCCCTTTATACTCGGTGCTGGTGATGAGCTCGTGGTCATCCTCCTCCTTATCCTCATCATCTCCATCATCCTCGTGCACATACTCTTCATCATCATAGTATTACTTCCTCTTCCGGTTCCTCTTCTATATCGACTTGGGGCTAAGGCCCTCAAGTTCACCATCATCATCATCCATGGAGGAACCTGGAAGGAGTCTCCGGAAGACATGGCGGAGGCATTGGTGTAGAGAGAGATCTGAAAACAGGGGCAAAAACAAGGTTCACTCGAAAAGACTCGATGCGATATTAGATCGATAGAGAGGAGTATATATTGACCGTTTTTAGAGTAAGACAAAGCGTTGAGGAAGAAACAGAGGAAAAACGGACTTGGGAAGAGGGAAAGACCTCGGGTGGCGTGCCCAGCCAAGGGGGCATGTCACCTAGTCTCTCTCCCACCTCGGGACTCTGTTTCGTCCAATTCTTTTGCGACACACATTTATTTTCCAAAATAATGACTTTACTAAAAATATGAAGATATTCTGAGATTGTTACGCACCTTTTCTTGACTTTTGGTGATTTTTGGTATCTGGTGGGGGATTTTCGATTATGGTATCGTGTTGGTGTCACGGCAGATGCCATGGGTAGGCTAAAGATGGGGCCAGTGTGCACTAGTGGTATTCTGGGAGGGATAGTGTAGTGAATCTACACACGAAGAACAAAGAACTCAACACACGATATACCCAGGTTCGAGGCTCTCCTATGGAGATAAAACCTCTACTCCTGCACTAGATCTTATATTACGATATCTCTGGATAGTACAAATGCTCCTTGAGCTGTATCGAGGAGAGGAAGGAGATGAAGTGCTCCTGCTCTCTACTCTCACTAGGGTTTTTTCCCTTAGCTAAATGAACTGACCCTCTCCTTGGAGGCCCTTGCTCACATTATAAAGGGGTGGCTAGGTTATAGCTAGGGCTTACGAGGCCCGGATATCCTACGAATATGCTTGTCCCAATATAGTAACTCGGCGCCCTCCTTTCCTCTGTCGCCAGCCTCTGCATGGAAATGGAGTAGAGGACACGTTGTCTGACCGTTGGGGTCAGACGCTGTCACGTCGGTGATGATCTGCTCTGTCCGTGCCATTCTTTTCCTTGTCGCTAGAATTGTCTCTCCCTAGATTCCCTTAGGAGAGAGAAAAGCGCTAACCTTGGGCTGACTCTCTCCTTCTTGAGCAAGTCAACTCCTGACTCGGCCAAGATGGTACCTTCAAAGGGAGAACATTGGATTTTTAAACACAGTATGGTATGCCTTACCATATACCATCTTACCGTATACCATCTTATAAGGTGTCATACCCATTGGATTTTTAAACACAGTACGGTATGCCCATAGAGCGTCATTTAACTTGTATGACTAAGCTTTTCTTGATTTTTCCACCGTCTTCTCGAGTATGGTCTTTAATTCTCTATTGGAGAGTTCCACTTGACCACTCGTTTGAGGATGATATGGTGAAGCAGCGCGGTGAGTTACTCCATATTTGCTGAGGATTTTCTTGAAAGTTCCTTTCATGAAATGATAACCACCGCAGTGATTAAAAATCTTGGAACTCCAAACCTAGGGAATATAATATCCTTGATCA
The DNA here is from genome assembly GCA_023614405.1 of Avena insularis. Taxonomy (NCBI): domain Eukaryota; kingdom Viridiplantae; phylum Streptophyta; class Magnoliopsida; order Poales; family Poaceae; genus Avena; species Avena insularis. The sequence continues at coordinate 241,568,365 of CM042686.1, read as the reverse complement.
TGTTCACTAAGGCAGCTGCATCTACATGACTTGTTGGAATAGCTTCAACCCATTTAGTAACATAATCGACAACAACAAGAATATGAGTGTAACCATTTGATTCTATAAAAGGTCACATGTAATCCATTCCCCATACATCAAAGGGTTCGATTATAAGACTATAATTCATTATCATCTCTTGTCTCCTACCTATATTACCCCTTCTTTGGCAATCATCACAGTGTTCTACATACCTATGTGCGTCCTTGAGCAAGGTGGGCCAATAGAATCCGGATTGAAGTACCTTTGCTGTAGTTTGTTTGCCTGCATGATGTCCTCCATACGGGCTGTCATGACAAGCTTGCAAAATTGCATTCATTTCATGGTTAGGAACACACTTCCGAATCATTCCGTCAGGTCCATGATGATATAGATACGGATCATCCCAAAAGTAATATTTAAGATCATTAAATAATTTCATCCTTTGATTTCTTGTCATACCAGGAGGTATAAATTTTATTATGAGATAGTTAGCATAATCTGCATACCAAGGATCAACAATTTCAACATTTGCTAAATATTCTCCTGGAAATTACTCATTTATAGGTACGAGGTTAATAATTATTCCCTCCATCCTAGAGAGATGATCTCCTATCGGATTATCTTTACCCCTCCTATCTACTATTTGCAAATTATATTCTTGTAGTAATAAAACCCACCTAATTAACCTGGGCTTCACATCCTTTTTCACAAGGAGGTGACACAAAGCTTGGTGATCCGTATGAACTATTACCTTAGAATTAATGATGTAAGATCTAAATTTGTCGCAATCAAAAATTATAGCTAGGAACTCTTTTTCTGTAGTAGCATAATTTTTCTGAATCTTATTAAGAGGTCTAATAGCATAATAAATAACATTTAAATTCTTTCCATCTCGCTGTCCTAACATAGCCCCTAAAGCACAGTCACTAGCATCACGCATGATTTCGAAAGGTTCATCCCATTTTGGAGATTGCATGATGGGTGCTGAAACTAATTTGTTTTTAAGGTTCTCAAAAGCTACAAGGCAGTTATGATCTAAGTAGAATGGAGTTTCTTTCTCAAGAAGGTTGGTGAGAGGCATAACTATTTTAGCAAAATCTTTTATAAAACGCTTATAAAAACCTGCATGTCCCAGAAACATTTTTAAGTTTTTTATGTCCTGAGATATTGGAAGATTATCTATAGCATTTATATTAGTTTTATCTATTTCTATACCCTTCTCTGAAACCTTATGCCCCAAAACTTTACCTTTTCCATGAAACGGCATTGTTTCCAATTCAAAACAAAATTTGATTGCCTGCATCTTTGCAAAACTTCGGTTAGATTGTAGAGGCAATTATCAAAGGTTGTTCCACAAACAACAAAATCATCAAAGAGTTTTAAAACACATTCTTGAAAAGTCGCAGCTGCGTTACATAAGCCAAACGTAATTAATCTATAAGCATATTTTCCATAAGGGCAAGTGAAAGTTATTTTCTCTTGATCTTACGGTTGTATAGCAATTTGAGAATATCCAGAATAACCATCAAGAAAATAGAAATAAGAATTATTACTAAGTCTTTTTTAAAATTTATCCATAAATGGTATATGTTTATGATTTTTCTGTGTCTCATGGTTTAGTTTTCTAAAATCAATGCACATGCGATATCCAACAATAGGTTTTACAGGAACTAGCTCACCATCCTCATTCATAGCAACATCAAGACCCCCTTGTCTTTGTATGCAATGAGCCGTGCTAACCCACTTACTGTCAGAAATAGGATATATTATGCTAGCATCTAATAAGCGTATAACCTCTTTTCTTACCATTTCCTTCATTTTCGGATTAAGCCTTCTTTGTGTATCAACTACAGGCTCAACATCATCAAGCAAGGTAATCTTATGTGTTGCAATACATCGATCTATTCCTTTAATATCACTTAGAGTATATCCAAAGGCTTAACGATGCTTAACTAAGACCGAAATGAGTTTATTTGTTTCATTTTCTGATAATTTTTTCCTAATAATAACATGACATTTATTTTATCTAAAAACTCATACATCATATCATTTGGAAGTTGTTTCAATTCAATTGGTGGAGGTTCTTCATCTCCTTTTCTTACCAGTTCTTCATAGTCATGTGGATTTTGTGCTTCCGGAACTGAATCAAGGTAACATCCATGTCTTTTCTCTCATCATCATCTGGTGCTTCTTCCCAATTAATTAGGATCTTCTCTAATTCATCTTGTGGAGTACTAAAATGAATTGCGGCCAGCTCGGCAATTGTTTTCTCCTACTTGATATCTTCCACCTCATATGTCTCTTCTTTAGTTTGGCAAAGTGGAATGTCATTTCCTCTTCTCCAAACATCAGTGAAATAGTCTCCTTCTTATTATCAACTCGAGATTTGGTTATGGAAACAAAAGGCCTACCTAAAATAATAGGTCAAAAAGAATCTCGAGTCATGTCAATAATATGAAAATCAAGGGGGTACATGAGCGATCCAATAAAGACATAGATATTTTTGATAACACCTTACGGTTTTATATTAGTTCTATTAGACAATTTAATAGTAGTGTCTACCAGTTCCACATATGGATTATTTAAATTGTAGAGAAGTTCCTCATAAAGTGATAAAGGCATAATGTTCATAGTGGAAATCGGCTCACAAATTCTGTATATATGAAAGTTTGTCCACAATATATCAGAGTCATATGTTTAGAAGTTTCGTTACCTCGTACCTTACCTTCGATGAATTCCATGGTTTCAAAGTCTAGCATAACCACCTCATTATCCACTGTTCGTGCTTCCATAAGATCCTTCAATATAACATTGTTTATATTGGTAGCTTTGGGGTCCTTTTCTGGTATCTTTAATCTTCTCTTTATTTGTTCTTCCTCTTTTTGCTTTTTCTTGATATTCTCTTGACTAGGTGAAGAGGAGAACTCTTCCATTAGCGCTCTTGCACGCTTCTTTCCTTAGAGGGGTTTATGGGGTTCCCATTCTGTAGGTACTTGTAAATGCCCTGCATAATTCTCAATAATTTTCTTTACCGAGTAAGAATCAATACCAAGGGTTTTAATCATTGCACAAGTCCTTTAATCTGCTAGGAAATCGTTAACACAAGCATATTCAGAAAAACTATTTGTAATGTTCTCCTCATTTTTGAGATTTTCCGTTTCCTCCCTCATTTTCAATATTAATTTCTAGGCTTCATCATAGGTATAAGATAGAAAACTATCATTAGAAGCGGTGTCTAAATTCATTCTATTTTCATTATTAAGCCCTCCATAAAAAGTGTGAGTGATTAACCAATCAGGCAAATGATGATGGGGGCAATTATCTAGATAGCTCTTGTACCTTAGATACCCTTCATACAAACCCTCATCAGGATTATTTTCGAAACTGATAATAATACCTCTCATCCTGTGAGCTTTGCTTTCTGAGTAATATTTTGATAGGAAATTGGTTGTCAATTCCGTCAAAATCCTCGGTGCTTCTGCACAAAAAGATCTATACCAGTTGCAAACATTATTAGAGAGTTTGTCTAAACAACTGGGTTTTAACCATATCAAGATTACAGTCGTCAAATATAAAGGAACTGAGAATATCTTCAAAGAATTGTAAGTGTCCATATGGACTCTCTTCATTGGTTCCTTCAAATTTCTTAGAGTGTAGTAGTTCAAATAATAAAGGGTGGATCTCAATTCCATCCGAATTTATGCTTTTATTGAAAATTATAAAAACATCCATGGATGAACCCATTTTCCTTACTGCCTCAAGCTGGATTAAATGCTAAGTGTTGTCCATTGTTGCGGTCCTGCAACTTAAATTAAAAATTGGTACAACGAAAGGAAATAACTAAAAGTAAAGTGAATTATAACACTAAGCTCCTCAGCAATGGCGCCAGAAAATAGCTTGATGACTGAAAGTGCATAGATCGTTTGTAGGTAGTTTTGAAATAAAGATATCGATCCCACAGGGAGCAGTAGGCGAAAGACTAAAATGATTTTAACTAAAACTAAACATAGTACTTAAGGAATAACTTTGAGATGCAAGAAAATTAGAATTGTTTTTGGGTTTTTCATTGAACGAAGCAATTAAAGTAAAGTAAAACTTAATGCAGAAAGTAAGAATTGTGTATGTAAAAGAACTTGAAACTGCAATAGGGAAAAAGGCGTTCTCAGGGAGTGGTGGATACACCACTAGCAATTTAGACTAAGCAATCAAGATTATTATAACAAATATTCTCATGATATGTATGTATGTGGGAGGAGCTCCATATATGGACAAATAGGCAGCAACCACTACACATATCATCCTTCATAACCATAGCTGACAGATAAACGACATCAATCGTATTATCCCGCTATCAAGGGATTTCTCCCGTGGCATGGACATGGCATTATGAGTTCTCCTTGCTTCCCCAATTTAGTATGTAACGAATAACAACAGCTTTATAGTCACAGTAAGTGTTATCATCCCTCCGTCTACCAACAAGTAATCCTCTTCATTGTGTCCCCATAAGAGGCAAATATTAAGGAGGTGCACCACTCCCAACATCAGGATGAAGACAATTAACATATACACATAATGATGTATAACGTAATAATCTCTATCTCATCTCAATCATATGCTAGGGTTTCTCCATCCCCCCAAGAACTAATGATCTACTCAGACATGGAGGCAATCAACATCATGGCAATGGTAATGGAATCAATTGTAAATGAATAATTCTTGTATAATCCACAACAAGTATGAAAATTACAACAAGATCTACATGGGGTGAAGATGGGATGGATGGAGATGATGGTGGTGCAGTGGTTGATGAAGATGAAGATCGATGCCTTGGCCTCTCAGATCTACGTAGGGCGAAGATGGATCCCTTGGGCAAATTCCCCCTCCAGATTCCTTCTCGAGGTGAGGTTTCGGCAATTTCTGGGTGTTCTGTATGTCGTCTCTCCGATCCAGTTGCACGGGGTGAAACTATTTGAGGAGGCGGTGGCGGTGCCAACTATACGGCTAGAAAAGTATTCCAGTCATATAGTTGGTCGTTAAACCCTATGGATTCCTTGGTCGCTTGGGGTTTTCTTCTGGTGTTATTGATATTTCCTAAATAAGAGTTTTGTGTTGTTTTTGACTCCTTTCCCCCCAATACAACTGCTCCAAGAATTTTGTCCATTGTATCCATCATCTGTCCCGATCCTGGTGAAAATAGACATAAAATGTGCGCGTGAACGCCATAAAATACCAAGATCCTACAACTACAATGCAAAATAATAATCTAAAACATGATGCAAATATGCACTCATCATACCGTTAAAGGTCATCTTGTTCTGATCATTGGCCAGCTCATGTGGTGCCGACACGAGACAATGTGAGTACCCCCAGAGTGCATACAAACCTTTAAATATAGCAGAAAAATACTATAATAGACTATAAATTAGCATAAAAGTGGATATACTTAAATTACAAGCACATAATCATAGTATAGTTGACGCATATATATATATCGATAGATAGATAGATATGATGATGAGTCAAATATAGAAAATAATAGATCATCACGATGATTGTGTGAGAAAAATGAATTATAAATCGAGAGATTTACAATTGGTCTTTGTTACATAGCAGAAAAATATAGCATAAAAGTTGATATACTTAAATAACCACCACCTAATAATGGTCTAGTTAACATATAGATAGATAGATAGATAGATGAACACAAGTCAAATATAGAAAGAATAGATCATCACCAAAATCAAGTGAGCATATTGAATTATAAATCGAGGGATTTACGTTTGATTTTTGTCCATTCTTGTTTCAGGTCAACCTTGTTTTAATCATTAGCCGAATCATATGTCATCTCATACAAACAAGCATCTGGCACTAAGCACATCTCAGTAAAAACAAGAGACTTACTATTTCTCTTTGTGCAGTCTCGTTGGAGGACATCCTGTTGTCAGTTCGTTCTTTGAAGACATCCGATGCATCCAGTACTTGGATAGACGATCCATCTACTTGACTGTTGCTGCTCTGCATATAGGTTCAGGCAACTCATTCACATAAAATAGGTTTGCATTTAGGAATAGAAAGCAACCGGTACTTATAAGATTTTAGGGGCAATTCACTCTATGATTCTCCATGTTCCCTGTGAAAGAAAATAATATCAGATAGTGGTTGTTGGCATTTACAAAGAACTAGATAGACATTATAGTATAATCACTTGTGAACATGTAAAGCAGGGAATGGCAGAATATAAACAAACATTTAAATGACATAAATATTGCCATGGAGACAAAATAGAATGTAGTTACAGTCACTCCTTAGCACGAACAAGAGAAAAGTTACAATGATTTAACTTGTAAAATAGGATTGCAAATAAATATGAAAATTACCATAAAATTTGACACCATCTAGAGAGCAAGCAGTTACTGTACTAACATTTGGACGAACAAGATAGACATTACAATGGTATATATCGTGAACTTATAGAGCAGGGAATGGTAACCCATCTGTGAAGTGACTTAAAATGCCATGAACTACATAATAGAAGGTAGATACTGCTGCTATAGAAATTATAATTGAGAAACTTGAATTTATAGAGCAGGGCATGCAGATAACCATGTTAAGTTCCTTAAAACATGCCATGTAATACTACATCCAATCCAAAGTAAATAAGGTGTATAAAATTTTCACAAGTCAATCGACGCAAAATTGGACCAAGTTTGTAGAACATACCAGGAACATCTACCATGCCAAACAAACGCCATTGATACATCGGGGCATATATTTTCATAGACGCAAATGCCACAAATTAACCCTTAATATATTTTTTCTATGAGCTTGGTAAAATTCATCATTGTTTGACTTTAAAAAATTATAGGCCTTCTTTTACAGAATGGATGTACTCCCTCCGTTTTAAAATGTAAGATGTTTTAGCTTGTGAAAGAAGTGTATCTAGACCACTTTTACTGTGTAGGTTCATGTAGGTTTGGAGTAAACCTACACACTAAATGGTGTCTAGATACATTCCTTTCACAAAGCTAAAACATCTTATATTTTGAAACAGAGGGAGTAGTACACAATAGGCGGTAGCTACTGTAGAGCTTAATTGAAACAAATAATAATGGCATAACTTGCAGGGGGAATGCAAAACCAACAAGTTCAATGAAATAAAATTTGCGATGAATTACATAACAGAAGGCAGTTACTGTGGTTGCTTAGAACAACCAGATTGAAATTAAAATAGCATAAATTGTGAACTTGTAGAGCAGGGAATGTTTACCTACATGTTCAGTGGCTTAAAATTACCAATGAACTCCAAAATTACATGCAGTCAGTATTGTAGTAACAGACAAAGCAAATGCACATTATGATGACATAACTTGCGAACTTGTAGAATAGGTAGGCAGCTTCAGATGTTCAGTGAATTAACATTTGCCATGAATTGCATAATACCAATAAACTCTAATGATGTTAGTTTTGTACTACCAAAATTATTTATATATATTAAGAGTAATTGTTGGTCAAAGAAAAACACGCATAACAAGGACGCCTTATACCTCGAAACAGAAGGAGTAGTTTAACGTCTAGATTTAACATAGACTACACCAAATTTATCAAGAGAGAGTGGGATATCAATTAAGCCAGTATTGAGGTAGGAATTTACCACCAATATAGAAATGCAGTTCACTGTCACAGGCTTATACCTGCTATACTGAAATGAGCGAACAAGCATATCTGGTTTACATAGATCACGGCTTCGTTTACACATACACGACATCTTTGTGGGTCACGTCAAGGACACCGAGGGTGCCCAGTAGTGGTGAGTCGGGCTGAAGCAGATAGATCTCGGCGACGTCTATTGAGCAGATCTGTGGAGGTTGTTGATGGGTCTGGCTTGCTTGACAAGATGGCCGGTGAAGTAGATCCAGTGTAGTGCACGATGTTGTCGGTGAAGCAGATATGTTACAACCAATTATGGATTAGAGGCGCTGCACAAGAGCATCGGTGAAGCAGATCTAGTGTAGTGGACTGTTGAATCTGTGAAGTAGATCTAATGCAGCACACACCGGCGTAGGTGAAGCAAGTCAGGTGTTGTGGACAAGGGAGTCGGCAAAACTAACATGGTTGTATGGAAGAGGGTGTCAGGGAACTAGGTTTGGTAAGGTGGACGTCGGTTGATCCCGTAGATTGGTCAGGAGTATATGGTATCGAGGTATGGCGTGTAGGCCAGCGAAGTGCGATGGTGCAGGAGCTGGAGGTGGGATAGGGGATTTGGGGTGGCGTGTGGGCGGGCGAAGTGCGGCGGTGATGTTCCAGTGCGGTGGTGCAGGAGATGGAGGTGAGATAGGGGGTTGGGTGGCGTGTAGGCGGGCGAAGTGTGACGGAGATGATTACGGTCCGGTGGTGCATGTGCTGGAGGTGAGAGGGGGTTGGGTGGCATGTAGGCCGGCGAAGCGCTGCGGGGATGCTCCGATGCGGTGGTGCAGGAGCCAGAGGTGAGAAAGGGGTTAGGGTTTTTTAGAGTGCTATGGGGGAAATGGCATTGGTGGAAGGTGGACTACCCAGCTTCAGAGCTGTGGGGACCCCCCGGGGGGAGGGGGATTACGACCATACCCACGCCCCGACATTAGTAGATAGTCCATTGTTAGGGGTAGAAAAGGAATTTCGTATGGCTACAACTTGGGGCATGTGACCACTTGAAATATTTTGGTGGAGGTGAGGCGGGAGAATTTGCCGCTCTGAGATTTTGAATTTGAGTACAGTTCAAAAGATATAGAATAATAATATCCTATCCTATCCTAGGAGTAGCTATAGTCCAATGAATAGAAAAAATAGTTTACTGTAATGTCCTAGCCTTTCCAATGAATAATATCCTATCCTATCCTAGGAGTATTTCTGGAGCCATTTCTGCAAAAATATGGTCTCTACCTTTGGCTCAATTACGTACACACATGAAGGTAGTAACATGAACTAGTATGTTTCCCACTATGACCAGCCTAAGAGAATCACTAGTGGCTAGTGTATCCAGTAGTCTAAGCCAAATATAGACCACCGTGGACCAAAAAATGCCTCCGATGGCTTGTGTATCTGGTGGCCTAAAATTTAGACATCCTCCAAACTAGCTACTCGTTGTCCATATTTGGACAACTGAGACACCATGTCTAAAGCAAAGTTGGTCGCTCGCGAGCTTGCTCTCGCGCCAATAAGAGCATTTGTTGTACTGATTTTCTATGTATATTGACCATTTTTTGTACAGATGGACATATAGACTATCAAATTTAGACTATCCACTAGAAAACTAAAGTCGTGTAAAAAGGAATCTTTTTACACCATTATCTATGTGAAGATGTAGACTACCAAATTTAGACAAGCCACTAGAGATGCTCTAAGAGACTACCAAATTTAGACAAGCCACTAGAGATCAAGGCAAAAAATACTAGCGTGTTATTTAATTTAGTGTGGATTTTCTCCAGACGATATGAATTTATAGCGGGCTAATAACGCGCTATTTTACAAAACATATTTTTGTAATTTGTTTAAAATATAACAGGTATATCATGAATATATAGGATTTCAGCATCTAATGAATTGCCTAGAGTAATACTTGTACATGCATAATCGATTCTGGCGTTATCCAAGTTGGAGGAGAACCAGCAGGGCTGAATCTAGGTACAGCGCCGGGTGCTGCAGGAGGAGGCGGTGGCTTGACGCGATCACTTAAGTTTAACAATCAAATTTTCATCGTATGTTTGCTTACTCGACAAATTCTATCTTAATCCACACCCGCCAACAAAAAATAACGTCCTATACTTGAAATAGCGCTAATGCTACGATTTTTAGCACGATATAGCAAGCTACTTAAAAATAGCACCACAACGAGAAAAATCTTTAAAAAATATCATGGACTCTCGAAATACGCTATATCACGCTAAATAGTGTGCTATTTTTTCCATGCTAGAGATACTCTAAGGCTGGTCTGAGTGGTAAGTAACTTGGAGTAGTACTATGCATACATTATGCTAAAGACTATCAAAAGTACTCCCTTCGTCCAGAAATAACTGAGTTGGTTTTGTTTAGATTCGAATGTATTTAGACGCATTTTAGTGTATAGATACATTCGAATCTAGACAAACCCAAGTTAGTTATTGATGGATAGAGAGAGTAGTATTTTTAGATGCTAAAATGGAAAAGAAGGAACCAACTGCTGACAATGTTGGGATTCGAGTCTTGATCCAACGGTCAATATTCGAAGTTATTTGTACACTGTATATAACTACTAAATTGCACGTATCCTGCATGTGAGATTCAGATAATAGACGTCTAATATATCATCAGTATATAAAATTATAATAGGTAAAGCAGAAAAAATATAAATTTGATCAACATCTATAAAGTATGGGTGTATATTTGGTTCTTGTTCTTTGTATATCATGTAGAAGCAACGATTATTAGCTATCTAAAACTTGAAAATTTTGGTAACATGGTCTAGATAAACGAGGGAGAAGATTTTAGAAGGATGGAGAAGTGTGTTTTGAGTTTTATGCATAGCATTCACTGTGATGAATACTATCAATAGAATCTTCTAGATTCTAGAATGGAAAAGAAGATCCAACGGCTGGAAATGTTGGGATTCGCGAGTCTTGATCGAACGGTCAATATTCAAAGTTATTCGTACACTATATAGTGGTTAGGTAAGATAAGATAAGAAATAACGAGTGAGTTACAAGTGCCTTGCACGTGAGAATCAGATAATAGAAGTACGACATATCATTTTTATATAAAATTATAGTACTCTCTCTGGTCCAAATTAGTTGACTTAGATTTGTCTAGATTTGAATGTATCTAGACATGATTTAGTATTAGATACATCCATATCTTGACAAATTTGAGTCAACTAATTTGGGTCGGAGGGAGTAGGTAAAACTCAAAAAATATTTATAATTTTGAGCCACGTTCATAAAGTATCGCGTGTGTTTGGTTCTTGTACTTTTTGTATAATATATAAATCAACCTATAGCTATCTAAATAATCCGCGTCCATAAAAATGATCCGTAAATTAATTCTATTCTATAGGAGTACGTGGGAGGGGCCGGGGGGAAACTGCATGCCCCTTCGTCTCCAGAACTGCTCATGCATGGATCTCCCGATCTTCCTAGCGGTTGCTTTCTTCTCGATCCCATTCCTTTTCTGTCACCCGACCGGACCTCTGCAAAACAAAAGAAGGCACCAATCACCGTCCATGGCGGCACCGTTGGACAAGATGTACTACTTCCTGGACACTGGCAACACCACACTACAGGTGGCGTATACCAAAAGAGCGTCGGTGGTGAACGATTACATCAAGAAAATCTAAAAGCTCCTAGAGGAAACAGACGACAAGATTGTTGGCCTCGATGTCGAGTACACCAACGAGCAATCATCGACACAGAAGGCTGCTGTTGACCAGCTATGTGTGGGCACAGATTGCCTAGTCTACCAGATCTGCCAGGCCGACCAACCATGCTCCAAGCTAGCAGAGTTCCTCGCCAAACCTAACATTTCCTTTGCAGGCGTTGACATTGGCAACAATGGGTATCAGGCTTAGGCGTTCTCTAGTGCCAGTGACGAACTTCGTGGACATCCAAAAGAGGTGGAAGCCTTCCGGCTCCACGAATGAGAATAATTCTTTGGCTGACTATGCGGTGGCCCTCATAGACATCCGTTACAAAGTCATGAAGAAGAAGAAGGATGTGGACCACAAGTAGTGGGGGAACATGCCCCTGGCCGAAGAGTAGATCAAGTATGCAAGCCTCGATGCCTACACAACCTACGAGGTATACATGCGGATAGTGAACTTCGAGAGGGGTTAACAAACTCTCGAAATGGTCAACAAAAAAAGAACTAAGAAAGAAGGGCAAGGGCAAGCGCAAGCAGACCAAAGAAGAAGAAGAAGACGAAGACTCAGAATGGTACACCATGTGACCTACGAGTATATCTTTGTGTTTCGATATATCCTTGCTTGATACTACTCCTACTTGTACTACTACTAGCAGAAGTTAATGCATGTTTATAATGTAGGCATGCAAGGGGCGGAGGCAAGAATTAATGCAAGGAATCACATCTGTTTCTTTTATTTTCACTGCAGAGTGATAGTAGGAGTAGGCATCATAGCACGCCAACATCCCACCCCACCCCCACCCCACCTCAATGAATTGTCTTGTCAATCAACAACCATGTCAGATTATAATTTTATAGTGGTAGAGACTTTCTTTGAGTAATTCCATTTATACTTCTTAAAGGCGGAGTACTACTGAAAGACAGAGGGTGAATGCGCACCTAAAAAATTGCCAGTAGCACTGTAGCAGTAGAACCACAAGATGAACTTTTTTTGATTGCTCGAATGTATGTTGAGTTAGTACAGTATAAACACATATATTACTACTATCTTCTATGTTCTAGTACTACTACTATCAAAAAACCACCGCCCTACTACGAAAAGAATATGATTTCTTCCAACCAAACTAGTACTACTCCAAAAATGGCTATATTTACTTGTCGCGAAAATGGATGTATCTAGACATGTTTTAGTGCTAGATATGAGTACTCTAATCTAGTGACAATTAATATGAATCGGAGGGGAGTACTACTACTACCGTACTCCATTATTATACTACTACTACATACTAGTACTCCCTAATGTATGTTGAGCAATACTCCTACCTTTGTTTGGGATTATTAGGCTAGAGAGCTTTTTAAAATTGTTAGAAATTATAAGACCTATCTTATTCATTGTCTTAATTCCCGTGACTCATTAATTTAGATATCTCTCTTTTCTCTCAATCTCCCAATGCATGTTGTTTCATCTCTCATCATGTCCCCTTTTTTATCTAGCATCTCATGCATGTAAAACTAGTGGTGCATGCATAAATTAATTAGAGTAAATAATTCATCTACTTGGTAGTATTGCGAATTGGCCCTCTGGCCTTCCTAATTAGAGAGCCTTATAATCCTATTCATGTTACTATTCAGCAGAGTACATCCACCCAACCCATCAGAAGTTAAAAATTCATGAAAAATACTCAGGAGAGTACATCCACCGAACTCATCTACCTCCATTTCAAGGAATAAGACGCACGCGCACTCCAAAGTAAAGTTTGACTGAATAAATGGAGCAACTAAAATTTACTTATATTGTGTAAAATTTGTTTCGTTGAATTCGTATTGAAACACACTTTCCAATGATGCAAAATTTGTATAGTACCAACATTCTTTATATATATTAGAGTAAATCTTGGTCAAACAAAAAACAAGAAAAATAAGGGAGCCTTATTTCTTGGGACGGAGATAGAGTACTACTACTACAAAATCTACCATTCCCGGTATGCAAACAATCTTTCAGCAATTAAACCAATTAACAACATCTTACATCACCACTAAGACTCGACGCAAAAGAAGAAACACAACTCCTTCGATGTAGCAGGACCGACCAGGTAATGCGTCAGCACTGCTAGGTAAGACATAAGGTCCTCAAACGTGACGTCGCCTGGCTTAGGGGAGCTCGACGCGTCGAGATCCACCATCACGGTGCCGGTCCTCCTCCTACCGTCTATCCAGGAGAGCAGCAACGGACATTCCGCCCATATCCTCACCCTATACACCGGCAAGTCGCACATCACAGCCCTGACACAGACCGCAGACACGAGGGGGACCGTGCTTACCATGCCAATAGTCAGGACGAACACGGCGTCGTCCTGCTCTCCGACGAGGATGAGCCGGCGGGACACCTCGCCCGGCAGCAGCACCAGCTCCTGGAAAGCTTTGTGGTGGCATACTGGATCTTGTGCACTTGGATCGAGTGGACCACTTTGAGGTCGGCGACGAGCGCTGGCGGCGGGGCGGCAAAGTCACGGCCGGTCTCCGTGCAAGTGCAAGGAGCGTAGCAACACGTGATTTCGTGCTCGTTGAGTTCGTAGTAGGGTAGCAAACTACTTCAGCCTTTGTGGGCGCACTCGACCCTAGCCGCTGATAGGATGGCATCGATGGCAGGCTCGTGGGTGAATCCACTATTAGGGTGCTCGCACTTCTGATAGGAGGTGATCTTGCGGACGCAGCGGTGGCATACTAGATGAATATCCACACACTATAGAAATGGAAGTTCGAAAAATAAAATAGTTGCACGGACGAATCGACAAAACAAAAATCAATGGATTGTGAGGGAGAAATGGATAGACCTTCTAGACCCACCAGGGCTTGAGGGGCTGGGAGCAGGAGGAACAGTTGAGAATGGTGGCTTCCATTTTCAGAGAGACCGTCGCAAGCATTGCTATTTGGATTGGGGAAATGAGGACTCTCTGATTCGGCCTCGAGCCGTGCCCTTCTTTTATATACCACCACTGCTAATCAATGAAGCTCTACCTGATTGCGCCTTTCCTTTCTTTACTAGGGTCCTTTTTGTATATTTTGTGGCCTTATTATCTACAAATTCCTGGTTTAGTTGGACAAGATTAGCGGCCTCTTTGTATTTGTGCACCATCCTTTTATTAGTAAGTTGCACGTGCCTTGCATGTGAGACTCACATAATAATAAAGTATGACATATCATCACTATATAAAATTATGCTCTGTAATAGGTAAAGCTCAAAAAAATATGAAAGAGCCACATCTATAAAAAGTAATGGTGTATATTTGGTTCTTGTACTTGATATCATGTATAGATAAACGTTTATTGGCTACCTAATACTTGAAAAATTTGGGACCATTGTCTAGAGAAATGCAGAGGTGATTCTAGAATAATCGAGAAGTGTGTTTTCAGGTTTGCGCATAGTCATTTACTAAACACTATCAATAGAATCTTCTAGATCCTAGACTAGAAAAGAATATCCAACGGTTAACAATGTTGGGATTTGCGAGTCTTATGCCAACGTTGAACATTCAATGTTATGCGTACATTTTATTACGGTAAGATTTGATGCAGCTCCACAGCTAAAAACTAAATGTTCGTGTGATGTTCTATGCGATCTTATTCGAGAATAAAAATCAAATATGAGGATTGGGAGATAAATTTTCGGATCATGCTAGATTTTATCGCGTAGAAAAACATGGCTCACACGATGGGGGTCTGCTTTCTCTCTACCGCTAGGATTCATATGTAGTAGAACCACCAGACTTGTAGTCTTTGAACTATAATCATGCGCAAAAGCACTACGCGTACCTGATGGGTGTTGCGAAGCTTTCTAAGAGGGGGAACAAGTACAAAAGAGAGGGAAGAGCAGGGATCTATGATGATTTTCCTTCAAGTTCAGTAGCGAGGACATATTATAGTGATTATAAGGACGAATAGTGATGAATTTTGTGTGCATAGACATTGTAAGAAGTTGAATTTTTCAAACCTGATGGTGGTTTTTAGATATTCAAATCTTGGGTACCTTAAACGATTTTGGAACCTATAACGCACTCGTCGTGCAAATTTGATATAAATAATTTTGGTAGATCGACATGAAGTAGTTCCAATCGGAGAAAATAGCTACTAGACAGATTGAAAATTTTCGTTATTACTTGAAAATAGCCCATAAACATGGTCTGCTATGTGCAAATAATGGGGTATTACCATTCTATGCCTTATTCTTCGTGTACTAACTTAACAAATAAACACTGTCTATCACTTACAAAATGGAAAACTATTTTTTGTTCGTGAAAGTTGGAAAGTACGATTGTAAACACATATTCCCGTACCAATATGCGCTCATATACTAAATATGGGCACACTATTTGTCTACTACAATGTAGATATAGCCATGACCCTAGTCATTTGATTTGGAAGCTAAGTGATACATTGCAAATGTATCTATAATTTTTGATGTTCCATGCTTGGTTTTATCCACTTTCTTGTGTTTTGTCCATACTTTGGAGTACTTTTCATATGATTTCTTGGACTAATCTATTAACAAGAGCCACAATGCCAGTTGACTGTTTTCTGCTGTTTTTGGTTCCAGGAAAGTCAGAAAATCAATATTCTCGGAATTGGACGGGACAAAAGCCAAAGTTCCTATTTTACCGGAAGACTCACGGAGCCAGAAGCAGAGAGGAGGAAGGCCAGGGCCTGGCCACACCATATGGTGGCGCGGGCTAGCCCTGGCCGCGCCACCAGGTGGCGTGGGCCCCCTGGCCCTCCACCGACCTTGCCTCTTCGCCTATAAGAAGCCTCTCGATGCATAAACCCTAGATAGTCAATCAGAAATCCACAAAAAGTTCCGCAGCGCTGCCGCCACTGAGGGGAGATTCGGGGGACAGAAAGTCTCTATTCCGGCACCCTGCCGGGACGGGGAAGTGCTCCCGGAGCCATCTCCATCGATCTCCACCGCCATCTCCATCACCATTGCTGATTCCCATGATGAGGAGGGAGTAGTTCTCTCTCGAGGCTAAGGGTTCTACCGGTAGCTATGTGTCCATCACCATATACTTGTTATGAGTTATATTTGGAGTTGGATGTCTTTATGAAATTGTTGTGTTTGTTGGACCTATCTAGTACTCAAGGTGACAGTGTTGGGTTTTCTAGATGGGAAATGCTTACTTTGAGGTATGCTGTTATAGCCCTACCATGGATTAGAGTGTCCAACCAGAGAGTAGTTCAAAGTAGTATCATGAAGAGAAGATATTTACATGAGAGTGTTCACTAGTGAAAGTATGATCCCTAGGCCTTGTTTCTAAGCACTGCAACACCGTTTGCTATTAGATCTGTTACATGTTTGCTTGCTTCCATCTTTATTTCAGTTTGCTTTTAGTCTTTTCCACGCCATCAAGTTATTTTCTATCACCATTACCACTTATAATTATCTATACCACTTGCATTTCACTATCTCTTCGCCGAACTAGTGCACCTATACACCTGACAAGTGTATTGGGTGTGTTGGGGACACAAGAGACTTCTTGTATCTTGATTGCAGGATTGCTTGAGAGGGGATACCTTTGACCACTTCCTTCCTGAGTTCGATAAACCTTGGGCGATCCATTTAAGGGAAAACTTGCTGCTATTCTACAAACCTCTGCACTTGGAGGCCCAACAACTGTCTAGAAGAATAGAAGTGCGTAGACATCAAGCTATTTTCTGGCGCCGTTGCCGGGGAGGTAAGGTAAAAGGTACTCACATCCTCCGGTGTGAGTGCTCGAAGTTATTTCCTTTAGATTCTGCAATTTTGTCTTTTTGTTTCTTGTTTTCACTAATTAGGCTTAATGGAAAACAACAAAAAAATTAGAGAGATTTATAGTATTTATCTTGAGTTAGGACATGAAGTGTTTGAAGAGAAAATTAAAAAACCTACGGAACTTTATTTGCATGCTAATAACAATGTTGTTAGTATGAATTATTTGGACACTATTATTGCTAATGCTATGGAAAAGTCTAAGCTTGGGGAAGCTAGTTTTTGTGAAAATTATCTTTTTAGTTCCCCAGCTTTGGAAGATAGCTATTCTATTGCTTATGATGATACAAAACCTCCAATATATGATGATTACAATGATGAATATGATATTTTCAGTCCACCTACTATCGAGGAGAAAATTAATTATGATTACAACATGCCTCCTATATTTGATGATTATGGTGATGAAAATAATAATGATAGCTATTTTGTTGAATTTGCTCCCACTACAATTAATAAGAATGACTATGTTTATATGGAGAGTATTCATTCTTTTATGCATGTGACTCATGATAAGAATGTTTTATGTGATAGTTATATTGTTAATTTTATTCATGATGCTACTGAAAGTTATTATGAGAGAGGGAAACATGGTTTTATGTATCTCAATAATATTAAGTTTCCCCTCTTTATGTTGAAATTTTTGAAGTTGCACTTGTTTTGCTTTCCTATGCTTGTTGCTTTGTGCTTTCATGATTTGTTTCTTTACAAGATTCCTAAGCATAGAAAGTGGGTTAGACTTAAATGTGTTTTGAATTTGCTTCTTGATGCTCTCTTTTACTTCAATTCATATTTCCTATGTGAGCATCTTCTCAAACTATCATGCCTAACTTAAAGGCGTTAATGAAAAGTACTTATTGGGAGATAACCCAAAAGTTTTAGATGAGTCTTGGAAGTTATTACTTCAGTAATAACCACTCCTTATCCTTTTTATTTGCTTTTTGTGCCAAGAGTAACCTCTAATGAGAGAGGGGTAATGGTTGGGAAAGTTGCTGTCCCGAAATAGATTTCTGTGCTTCACCATAAAAATTCGTGTACAATCTCTGAACGTCTTTTTCAGGCTTTAATTTTTTTGCTTCTGCCCCAGGTTGTTATCTAACTTTAGTTAGTTCAACACTTTTTGATTTGAGCAACAGAAGGTCTTCGAAAAAATTCTTCTTTACTTGCTGGTCTGTTTTGACAGATTTCTGCCATTTTCTGCCTTTGCTTCTTGTTGGTTCCTTTTTAAGTTCTTTTGGGGATTTGAGATTTTTGAGGGAAGTGCTACAGTAGCTAGTGTTCTAATGGAAGTTTATTTGGTGTTAGAACTGAACCTTAAGACTTATTTATCTTGAGTGCACTAATGTTGCTAATAAAGATGTGTGAAGTTTTGTATGAAGGAAAAATTTCAGGTGTATGGAAGGAATGAGTAATGAGATGAAGAATGGACTAAAGCTCAAGCTTGGGGATGCCACGCGTGTCACTCCAAGAAATATCCAAGAAGTACAAGCGTCAAAGCTTGGGGATGCCCAAGGCATCCCCTTCTTCATCAATAAAAATCCCAGGTTTTTTCCAAACGCTTCATTTTTATTGTTTCATGCACAGTTGTGTTGTTCTTGGAGCGTCTTCTTTTTCGTTTTTGTTTTGATTTTTCGTTTGCTTGGTTTGCTTAGTTTGCTGAATAAATTGGTTGGACCCCCTCTTTCATACATTGGTTTTCAAATAGTTTGGTTTGGATTGGAAAAGAGTAGGAAAGTTCATGCTTAAGTGGTAAAGAGAGCTTGTTTTTGACTGTGGCCTATGCTTTGTCATGCCATGCTTGATATTGTTTTGGCTCTATGCTTAGTATTCTTTGCTGTAGCATGACTTGTTATAAACAATTGAGATTTCTTAATGTGCCTTGGATGAATCATGCGTTGTTTGAGCATATTAAAGCATAGTATAGTGGTATTCTCCTTTGATGCTTTATTTGGGTTAACTTGGCGCATGCTCACACCATGTTATGACTATACCAAGTCACCATAGCCTTTATGATCCTTTAGTTTTCAACTTGTAGTATCACTTTATGCTTTGATCAATGATGTTTTGTCGCTCTATATGATTATGGCCATTATTGCTCTCTTAGTTGGTCGCTCCCAGTCTTTTGCTAGCCTCCGTAACCAAGTATGAGTTCCACTCATGCATCCAACTCCCTAAACTAAGTTATTCCAAAGAGTCCACCACACGTACCTATTAGCATATGCTATTCCAAGTATATTCATGTTTTTGTTTACCTTCCAAATTAAACTTGTTATGAGAAAACTAGTGATTAAAGCTCTCGCGAACTTGATGGCACACTTTACTTTTCTTGCCCTTAATAAACTTGAACCATTGTGTCGTCTATGTTGTATATGCTTGCACTTATTTGTTGGGAATTAGCAGAACCATGCTTTCATGGGGAACGCTTTCAACATTGCACTTGGTATTTGTACCTAGTTGATATCATGCTCTTTTGTATATGGATGTCGTCGATGTGAAATGAAAGGGGAGCTTGTAAGTCCATGGAGTTATGTATGTGTGTTAGAGAAACGCCTGGGCCGTTGGTCTAATCCATGCTGACATGGTGGAAACCTGCAACGTAACCATAATGAGCTGTCTATGAAGCATTCTTCTTATAAAAAAGAGAGTCCTATATTGAGAAAAAAAGAGAAAAGAGAAGAAAAAAAGAGATTATGAAAATAGGAAAGAGAGAAAAAAACACCATATTCCCATGGTAAATAAGAAGATTGCTGAGATGCTCGTTGTCTTCTTGCCTTGTCATTTTGATATGGGGATTCTTCCGTATCATCGGGCAAGGGGTACCCCGTTGGCGGTTCTCTATGATACACATGTACTTACGATGACAAGAACTTACCGGTGACTAAATTTGAGTAGCATGAGGAGCGGCCCTCGTATACAAGGGACATGAGATTTCTAACTTATACTTCATCAAGCATGTACACCATAGTTTGTTCACTTTAACCTTAATCACTTCAAGATGCTTAGGATAGGGGCAATGAGAGCTGAAAGCTATAAGTACCATAATTTTTGGAAGCTCTTTATGAGACTTGAATCCCTACGTCCTTCTATGAAGGCTTTTCTTTCACCATTACATTGAGTCTCCACCTTCTACCTTTATGCATCTACTTTGAGAGCATAGTGGACATTCTTAGTTCTATGTGCATTGTCCCAAGACTAGTTGATTGATGCATAACTTGATATTGCTTGTTTTAAACTATTTGTATCTAGTCACTCTTATGAACTTTGAAGGTGTCCTATGCATTTATATTTGCTACTCTATTGAGGGACAAGCTGAATACTATTATGCAATGTTTTCTTTATGTGAAACAAACAAACGTCTTGCAAAGCATTGTTATTCATGAATCTTTTGTTTGTGCCTTTTCATGTTGCAACATAGTTTCTTTGCCTTGTTGTTAGAACTTTATCTTTCATGCTATGTTGAAGTACTATGATTCCAGCTTTCAATGTTTTACAAATACTTAGATCAAGTCTTTGATGGTTCATGTCACCTCAAAAATTATTCTTTCTTTTTATCACTTACCTACTCGAGGACGAGCAGGAGTTAAGCTTGGGGATGTTGATACATTGCAAATGTATCTATAATTTTTGATGTTCCATGCTTGGTTTTATCCACTTTCTTGTGTTTTGTCCATACTTTGGAGTACTTTTCATATGATTTCTTGGACTAACCTATTAACAAGAGCCACAGTGCCAGTTGCCTGTTTTCTCCTGTTTTTGGTTCTAGGAAAGTCAGAAAATCAATATTCTCGGAATTGGACGGGACAAAAGCCAAAGTTCCTATTTTACCGGAAGACTCACGGAGCGAGAAGCAGAGACGGAGGAAGGCCAGGGCCTGGCCACACCATATGGTGGCGTGGGCTAGCCCTGGCCGCGCCACCAGGTGGTGTGGGCCCCTGGCACTCCACTAACCTTGCCTCTTCGCCTATAAGAAGCCTCTCGATGCATAAACCCTAGATAGTGAATCAGAAATCCACGAAAAGTTCCGCAGCGCCGCCGCCACCGAAGGGGAGATTCGGGGGACAGAAAGTCTGTTCCGGCACCCTGCCGGGACGGGGAAGTACCCCCAGAGCCATCTCCATCGATCTCCACCGCCATTTCCATCACCATTGCTGATTCCCATGATGAGGAGGGAGTAGTTCTCTCTCGAGGCTAGGGGTTCTACCGGTAGCTATGTGTTCATCTCTCTCTATGCATGATCATATTGTGATCATGAGCTTTGTAATCAAGTAGATCTACCTTGCTACTCAAGTGCATTAATAGATCTCTGCTCTCCCCATGTGTGTGAAAGTGACAGCGTGCATACCATGGTGGAACTTAGGATAGAGTTCTCAAATACTTGTTATGAGTTATATTTGGAGTTGGATGTCTTTATGAAATTGTTGTGTTTGTTGGACCTATCTAGTACTCAAGGTGACAGTGTTGGGTTTTCTAGATGGGAAAGGCTTACTTTGAGGTATGCTGTTATAGCCCTACCATGGATTAGAGTGTCCAACCAGAGAGTAGTTCAAAGTAGTATCATGAAGAGAAGATATTTACATGAGAGTGTTCACTAGTGAAAGTATGATCCCTAGGCCTTGTTTCTAAGCACTGAAACACCGTTTGCTATTAGATCTGTTACATGTTTGCTTGCTTCCATCTTTATTTCAGTTTGCCTTTAGTCTTTTCCACGCCATCAAGTTATTTTCTATCACCATTACCACTTATAATTATCTATACCACTTGTATTTCACTATCTCTTCACCGAACTAGTGCACCTATGCACCTGACAAGTGTATTGGGTGTGTTGGGGACACAAGAGACTTCTTGTATCTTGATTGCAGGATTGCTTGAGAGGGGATACCTTCGACCACTTCCTTCCTGAGTTCGATAAACCTTGGGTGATCCACTTAAGGGAAAAATTGCTGCTGTTCTACAAACCTCTGCACTTGGAGGCCCAACAACTGTCTACAAGAATAGAAGTGCGTAGACATCACTAAGCATCTTCACAACATGGTAGACCATATTGCGAAGCAAGATTTTCGAAAGTAATCAAAACTCATACTTATCACAACTAGTACACTCAAGAGAACGTGATGCACAAGTTATACATTATTTTGATTTTTCTTGAAAAAATCATAACTAATTCAATCTTGCCAACTGTTGTATAATTCTTCGAAAGACCCTTGATGGTTTCAAACCTCTAGTTGTTTTTTATAGGTTGACTACTATAGTACCTTAAAGCAATTTTACGTGAAATTAGAGAGCTCGCAACCTATCATGCAGTCATAGTTAAAATTTGATCTTATTTTGATAAATCAACAACAAGTACTTTAAGTGGTTGAAATTAGCTAGAAAGGTCAAAAGTTCAGGTAATTGGAGAATTTTCCATAAAACATGGTCCGCTTTTGTGTAGAAATGGAAGGCTAGTTGCTAGCTTTATGAAATTCATCATGTACTTTGTTAAATAACCTAAAAATGTAAACATTGTTTACCATATCATGCCCAGATGCGCATTTACTGAATACAGGCATTATTCCCACAATGTTGTCATTGCCAAATCAGACGTAAAGGTAAACTTGGCTTTGGTATAAAATATAGCAGGATCTCCACAATGTAGTGGTTACAAATATTTATAACGTGGGTCTCATCATCTAGCTAAAACAACACATGAAGCAAATATGGAACTACCCTCACAGTGTTGGGAACTAGTTCCAAAAGCCAAAAAGCAAATTTGGCATCGGAGCAACTACTTGCTCCGGTTCTCAGTTTTCTCTCATTTGGAGCCACCTCCACAGTGTAGGGAACTAGTTCCAAAAGACAAAAAGAAAATATGGAACTACTTTTGGCTACACATTGTGGGTGCCCACATAAGAATGGCCATTTGTATTGAAACCTAGGCATGTCCGTACATGGTATGCCATATTGCGAATAAATACTCTCAAGAGTTATCCAAACTAAAGCTTGCTATTATTTTGCATGGCAGGTGGGGATTCGTGCAAGAGGATATCGTGTGCAAGTACTATAGTTTTTTTTGTTTTTTCTTATTTTTTTAAAACTCACCTGAATTTGTCGGCCAACATATAAATTCTTTGCAAGTCAAATCTTTCAAACCTCATAGTGTTTGTCGATATTGTATTGACTAACTTGGGTCCGTTAAAACAATTTCACGGATCCAGCTCAACATGTGAGGGCAGTCCAACAGGGTAATTTTTCATTTAATTATGTTTTTATTTTTCTTTATAATATATAGGCTATTTAGAAATCTTAAGGTGGTCCATTCACATCCCTAGCCACCATTTGGATCCTCCACTTTGTAGGCGAAGCTTAGGAGCGAGCATCCTATCATTCGATCACAGTGCAAGTTTGACATAATTTTGGTAAATTGATAGAGGGAGTTAAGTGGCAAAATTTGCTAGCTTGTAAATTCATGTAACTTCAGAATTGCCCATAAAATTGTGTGCGCTATGTTTGAAAAAATGGGTTTGTCAAATGGGCCTTATTCCACGTGTGCTTTCTTACAAAAACAGTTACTTGGAAAATTGTAACTGATTTTTCTAGTCATAAAAATTGGAAAATTACAATTGTAATAAACATTGTTTACCATGCCAAGATGCGCTAATATATTGAATAAGGGGACCTTATCATAAATTATGATGTAAATATGGTCATACCTTCGTTGTTTGGGTTCAAACCAAGGTATGTTGATGGTATGCCACTATGCCATATTGCGAATGATTTTTTTACGGAAGTTACCAAAACTCGTGTTTATCATTCCTCCTGGCAACCAAGGTAGTATGTTCCTATTACATGGTTGGTCATATTTCTCCTAAGAACTTTCTGAGTATGTGAGGTGGGCCATTTACACATAAAGTAGTCATGTGTAAGTACAGTAAACCTTTAGAGGTAACTAGTGTATTGTACAAGCAAGTTGTTGGCTATACTATTGTAATTGCTCTAAGGACTAGTCAGCATGCTATAAGTAAAATAGTAGGACATGTACATCATGTATTTATGTTTTGTTTGATTCAAAGGATTTATAAAACATACGAATAGGAGAAGTGCATGAATAGAATGACATGACACATATAAAAAAGATGAAAAAGTGCTAGGAGGAACTAGACACTTTTTTATATATAGTAGAAGCAGATCAGCGTGAGAATTCTGGAAATTCGTCCCTGACAGGATTCGAACTCTAGTCATTGGGATGCGCCAACTGTGACCCAACCACTAGGCTATTGCCTTGTTCTCACTTATAATCCTATAGAAATGAAAAATGCAGGAATCAGTAAGATAAGGTGTTTGATTGCACATCAGGAAAAACACAGGAAATTTTATACGGTTGAGGTACATGTTATAGACACATAGGTATTTTTCCAATAGTCTCACCTCTTGTTATAAATCCTAAAGGATTGTAGTGTAGGGAAGAAATGGATAGGAGTTTTTAGGATTTGTTCCTTTGAAACAAACACATTCTATTGAAAAAATTCCTATGGATGGAATTCTATAGAATTCCTTTGGAAATCCTTTGAATCCAATAGATTGTGGTGGAGTCGAGTCAATGAAACCAAGTTCCATATGAGCCACTCCTACAACCTAATTAATTAGGCCTTGCATGACACTAGATACATGTTATTACCCAATACTATGAAGGTAGTAACATGTGAAAGTTTTACTAGTCTAAGTTATTTAGGACTTGAGCAACCTAAAATATGGGTGGAAGCACGAGGCAAATAGAAGGAAAGTCGGGCTGGACCACCAAGGGCCATAGCTTCAGACCATCACCGCTGCAGTTGTACTCATACTCCATGGGAAGGAAGAGGTGACTGTGATTCACCAAAAAAGAGAGGAAGAGGTGACTATTGTGATGCTACCCACCTGAACAAGTCCCATTAAAGTCATAGATTCACCGATGCATGAGCAGAGCAGCCAATTCCACATTGAAGTGGAGAGAGGGAGGATGATTCTGCTTCATCTAGGAGATATGAGCTACTCCTACAAGTAGGCCTAAGTAACATGACACTAGACACATGTTATTACCTAATACACTTTGAAGGTACTGTAGTAACATGTGAAAGTTTTTCTAGCCTAAGTTATTTAGCACTATGAGCAGCCTAATATGGAAGAGAAAGAAAACATCCAGCGAGAGCTCATTTTTGGGTGGAAGCTTACAAGGGAAGGAAGAGGTGACTGTAGTGATGCTTCCCACCTGAACAAGTGCCAGGCATAGATGCATGAGTTGAGCATAGCAGCCAATGCCGCATTGAGGAGGAGAGAGGGAGGATGATTCTCCTTCATCCAGGAGCCTTTTCTCTCACGAAAGGTAGCGATAAGACAGAATTTTAGGTGGAGGAGTCTTTTTTTTAAACAAGGCAAAAGATTTGTGATGGAAGGAGCCCTTGCTCACCTTGCTAGTAGTACGAGATCGAGTAGGCACAAAAAATTGAGTACTAATAATACAAACAGGATTAATACTTGAGTACTACTAGTACTAGTTGCTATAAGTTCCATAGTTCCATCCAGGAGCAATAGTGGCTAGTAGTATAAGTACAGTAGCTTGTTAAGATCCTTCTTGCTTCCTCGAATGCCTCCTTAAGGCTTGAATATAAGTTCGATGGTATTCATATCAACCTCCAATGAAGTGGTATATATTGAGTAATAAAGTAAAATATAGGACCAGAGGGAGTAGGAAAGAACTCACTTTATCAATTTGTTTCACCCATCAACTCATTCATGCATGTAGGGCCCATAGATTGGGGAGGTCGCGGTCACCTTGGACGGACCACAAAATGATGACTGGGCCATCGAGTGCAGGAAACAGAGTCAGTGTTCCGTCGAATCTCTTACCCTAGTCATTGTCATCGATATTTTCCACACGCATCGGCTTCATCAACAACATTGATTGTCCCCTCTCTTCGGTAATCTGGCAAATTAATCTCAGATCATCTCCTTCCTATTTATCCTCTCCCCTTCCCCGCACCAATCCATCTTCGTCCTCGTCTGTCATCCATGGCCACCTTCCGGCTGCCGCCCACTGTACCAGAGCGCAAAGACTCCGACATCGCTGCACAAGACAATGCCCTGCACATTTGGGCCTTCTCCCCATGGGGAACACCATGGCAACTGACGTGCGCCTTCCTCGACGCTGGGTACGGTCGCTGCAAGTACCGTATGTACCGCCTCCACGACAATCTGGATGGGACGTTGAAGGTCAAGTAGTTGAACTTCAGGGACGCCCGTCTCCTCTACGGCCAGGCCTTCCACTGTGGCTGTGAGATGGTGGTGTTCAACGGCACCAACATGTGCACCAACTACTAGGACCGGTGCCCTAACAACGGCAACTTCATCCATAGTGTCCTCCTAGAGCTGCCGATAGCTCCGGAGGTGCCGCCGATGCCTCAGGAGGTACCGCCGCCTTATCTGGAGGTGCCACCATGTTATCTGGAGGTGCCAATGAGTCAGGAGCCGGCTGTGTCGCTGGAGCTGGCATTGGTGCCGATGTCATGAGCTGCTGCTGGCGGCACGGACTAGGTGCTAGGATGCGCCGGACCTGCACTAGTTTAGCAGCGAGTCCTATATATGTAAACTTGTGCTGTTATGTGAATGGTTGAATGAAGTTTCTTTTGGTACTACCATCAAAAAAAGTTTCTTTTGGTTCTACTCACTATACCCTGTAGTACCAGTAGTATTGCGAATGGTGATCTATTGAATGTCCTTCCCCCCGGATGTTTGTGAAGGAAGTGAAAATTTTGAAACAAGCAAAGTTTGAATTGCTACTCTATTGTACTCCCTCAAATTACTTGACTCGAATTTGTCTAGATTCGGATGTATCTAAACATGTTCTAGTGCTAGATGCATTCGAATCTGATAAATACAAGTCAGTTAATTTGGGTCGGAGGGACTAGTAGTAATACTTATTGCCATCAAGGACCAAAATGGAAATAAATTCTTCTTACTTGCTTTTCAAAAAATAAATTCTTATCACTTAAAAAATAAAATTGATTATTTTTTGTTTTTAATATCTTCGATTGTTTTCAAAAGATGTCCAAATTTGCCGGCATGCAAATTCTTGGATATAGGATCAAAATCATAAAGTATGATGTAGATATGGCCTTGACATTAGTCATTCGTCTTGAAATCCAAGAATTTTTCGCACTCGTCGATAACTATGCTTAAATTCGTTTCAATTTCACCACCTACTTTTAGGTTAGAATTTTACACGGGAGGTGGGAGTACATTTTACATCAAGGACCTAAAAAAGGGAAAATTACATTGAGGACCATACATTTAGCACAAAGGACCCTAAAATTGAGTAAAGAAAATAGTCGGGTTCAGCTGCTTCTCGAAAGATCAGCTGATCGAGCCACACGTTTCATACTACTTCCTCTTTGATCGTTTTACAAATATGGCCGAATCTATCGTCATGCAAATTCTTGGATATGGGATCATCAACATAAAGTATGATGTAGAGATATAGCCTTGACCTTGTGGTTGTTCGGCTTGAAATCTAAGATTTTTTCATACTCATTGAAAACTATGCTTAAATGCATTTAAATTTCACCACTTACTTTTAGGTTAGCATTTCACACGGTCGGTGGGAGTACATTCTACATCAAGGACCTAAGAAAAGGGAAAATTACATCGAGGTCCATACATTTAGCATAAAGGACCCTAAAATTGAGCAAAGAAAACAGACGGGTTCGGCTCCATCTCGAGAGAGCAACTGATCGAGCCATACTCTTCATACTACTTCCTCTTTGATTGTTTTCAAAATATGGCCAAATCTATCGCCATGCAAATTCTTGGATACTCGATCATCAGAATAAAGTATGATGTAGAGATATGGCCTTGACCTTGTGGTCATTCGACTTGAAATCCAAGAATGTTCATACTCGTTTACAACTATAAGCTAAATTTTTTTTAAATTTCACCACTTATTTTTCGGTTAGAATTTTACACAGTCGGTGGGAGTACATTTTACAACAAGGACCTAAAAAGTGGGAAATTACATCAAGGTCAATACATTTAGCACAAAGGACCCTAAAATTAAGCAAGGAAAACAGTCGGGCTCGGATCCTTCTTGAGAGAGTAGCTGATCGAGCCATACTGTTCATACTACTTCATCTTTGATTGTTTTCAAAATATGGCCAAATTTGTTGGCATGCAAATTTTTGGATATGGGATCATCAACATAAAGTATGATGTAGATATGGCCCTGACATTGGTCGTTTGTTTTGAAATACAAGAATGGTTCATACTCGTTGACAACTAAGCTTAAATTCATTTAAATTTCACCACTTACTTTTAGGTTAGAATTTTACATGGTCGATCAGAGTACATTTTCATCAGGGACCTCAAAAGGGGGAAAATACATCGAGGTCCATATATTTAGCACAAACGACCCTAAACGGAAAATTTTCTGGTTCGACTCCTTCTCGTGATATCAGCTGATCTGAGCCAAACTCTTCATACTACTTCCTCTTTGATTGTTTTCAAAATATGGCCAAATTTGTCGCCATGCAAATTCTCTCATATGGGATCATCGGAATAAAGTATGATGTTGATATGGCCTTCACCTTGGTCGTTTGTCTTGAAATCCAAGAATGTTCATACTCGTTGACAAATAAGCTTAAAATCGTTTAAATTTCACCACTTACACTTTTAGGTTAGAATTTTACACGGGCGGTGGAAGTACATTTTACACCAAGGGCCTAAAAAATGGGAAAATTACATCGAGGCCATACATTTAGCACAAACCCCCCTAAAATTAAGCAAGGGAACATTCAGGTTCGGCTCCTTCTCGAGAGAGCAACTGACCGAGTGATACATTTTATACTACTTCCTCTTTGATTGTTTTCAACATATGGCCAAATCTGTCGCCATGCAAATTCATGGATATGGGATCATCAGCATAAAGTATGATGTCGAGATATGGCCTTGACCTTCTGGTCATTCAGCTTGAAATCCAAGAATATCCATACTCGTTGACAACTAACATTAAATTCATTTAAATTTCATCACTTACTTTTAGGTTAGCATTTTAAACGGTTAGTGGGAGTACATTTTACATCAAGAACCTAAAAAAAGGAAAATTATATCGAGGTCCATACATTTAGCACAAAGGATCCTAAAAGGAAAAATTTCTGGTTCGTCTCCTTCTTGAGAGATCAGCTAATCTGAGCCAAACTCTTCATACTACTTCCTATTTGATTGTTTTCTAAATATGGCCAAACCTATCGCCATGCAAATTATCTGATATGTGTTCATCAGCATAAAGTATGATTTAGAGATATGGCCTTGACCTTATGGTCGTTCAGCTTGAAATCCAAGAATGTTCATACTCGTTGATAAGTAAGCTTAAATTCGTTTAAATTTCACCATTTACACTTTTTGGTTAGAATTTTACACGGATGTTGCGAGTACATTTTACATCAATGACCTAAAAATGGGAAAATTACATTGCGGTCCATACATTTAGTATAAAGGACACTAAAATTGCGCAAAGAAAATAGTCGGGTTTGGCTCCTTCTCGAGAGTGCAGCTGATCGAGCTATACATTTCATACTACTTCCTCTTCAATTGTTTTCAAAATATGGCCAAATCTGCCGCCATGCAAATTCTTGGATATGGGATTTATCATCAGCATAAAGTACTCCCTTCGTCCAGAAATAACTGACTTAGGTTTGTCTAAATTTGAATTGATCTAGACACTTTTAGTGTATAGATACATCCATATCTAGACAACCTCAAATCAGTTATTTTTGTACGGAGGGAGTATGATGTAGAGATATGGACTTGACCTTCTGGTTGTTTGGCTTGAAATCCAAGAATGTCCATACTCGTTGACAACTAACACTACTAGAGAAAAGCCTATATGAGACATGCACATTAGAGGTGCATTTATACTATATGCACCTCTGATAAGATAGGCGAGGCGCACCAGCCAGTCATGCGCCTCTAGTAATTAAATAGGCGAGGCGCATATCTACAGGATGCGCCTCCTCTAGCATATGTACGGACGAAATCTGGCACTCCCATCTTATGTGAGGCGCACCAGCCAGACATGCGCCTCTAGTACTTAAACAGGTGAGGCGCATATGTGATAAATGCGCCTCGCATATCTTGGATGGGCCCGAGTGGAGATTGGTGGTCCAATATGCGAGGCGCATATAGTAACATGCGCCTCCGATACTTACAATAGGCGAGGCGCATTAGGAAACGTGCGCCTCAAATAACCCCTGCGGGCCCGGGTGGCTGCATAGGCGAGGCGCATGTTGGCATGTGCGCCTCAGATAGTTCAGACTATAGGAGGCGCATTTACTGCAATATGCGCCTCACATAACCTGGCTCACTTTTTTTGCACCTTTTTGGCACATGCACCCCACTCACTTGCCCCACTTCTTCCTCTCCACCAAAAGACAGATTTGGTCGCCCCCTCCTTCTCTCCACCTCATTTCCCACATTGATTCACCATAGAAGCTTGCTCAATCTCCATTGGTTGATACTCATATGTAAGTGAAGTCTCTTGCTCCTCTAGATCTACAACATGTCCCTTTACTTCTCCTCCATCTCTCTTGCACAAGTTGTCGTTGGAGGAAGCGTGAAGGCGTTGCTTGTATGCTCATGCGCGTTGTCGGCGACATCGCGACTATATGATTGTGTTTGTGGTGCATGCTTATTTTTGTGCAGGGATTTCATTTGAGATGCTAATGTTTCACTGGAATGTCGATTAATTTCTTTTTCGGCAAATTTCTGGCACTCGCGGATGTCCTCTTTTTAGGGGACCTCATGCCGAATTTTTCGGGCGATCCAGATGTCCATATATGCTCTAATTATTCTCTTGCTCTTTGTACCACACGTAGGCGACCATGGTCTGACCACTAATTCACAAAGCCCTCGTGGATAGGTGGATGAGATGCGCGAGGACGGATATGGCACACGCAAACAAGATAGAGATAAGATGTCTGTGTCGCGACTGCAAGCTGATGTATCTGATAAGGCACAATTCCGGAATGCTGGAGTCGCACCTGCTCCGACGTAGTTTCATGGATGGATACACTCGGTGGATACATGATGACAAAGATGATGATGAGGATGTCAATAATGGTGAAGATCAAGATGCCGGTCATGATCACAAAGATCAAGGCGCCGATGGCGGGGCAGGTAATGATCATGAAGATCAGGGTGGCGCCGCGCATGAACACGAAGATGATCAAGGTGGCGCCGGGCATGAACACGAAGATCAAGGTGTTGACCATGATTCGAGCTGGCTGCAAGACCCTCATGTCCAAGATTTGCTTCTGAAGGAGACGAGTAACACAGAGCTGCCGCTAGAGAGAAATCTAAGCTGGAGCAAATGAAGAAAGACGCAGTCACTCCATTCTTTGATGGATGCAACGATGGGGATACCCGTCTGAATGTAACGCTCAAGGCTCTGGAGATGAAGGCGAAACACAAAATGACCGACGAATGCTTCGACGACAACATTGCATTCTGGCATGATATTGTTCCCAAGAAGGGGAACACATGTTCGACTAGTATCGCTGAGGCCAAGAAAGTCGCGTGCCCTCTCAATCTACCGCACGTGAAATACCATGTTTGCATAAATGATTGCATCATCTACCAGGGCGAGGACGCGGAGAAGACCACGTGTCTGGTGTGCAAGACCTCTCGATACAAGAGAGGAACCAAGAAAGCTCCTAGAAAGGTGGTGTGGTACTTTCCTCTAACTCCTCATCTGCGGGGGTATTTCACGAACCCTAAGGAAGCAGAGCTCATGGGCTGGCACACGGAAAGAAAGAGGCCAGAAGACGATGATCCGGAGAAGGAGGAAATGCTGAGGCACCCTTCGGATGCTTGGTAGTGGAAGGTGTTAGACCTCCAATATTACCAACATTTCGGGAAGGAGTCAAGGAACCTCAGGCTGGGCGTGAGCACCGACGGACTCAATCCATCGGAAGCCAGAGCAGCACACACAACACCTAGCCCGTGTTTGTATGGATCTACAACCTCCCCCTGGTTGTGCATGAAGAAGAAGTACGTAACCATGAGTATGCTGGTTCAAGGGCCAAAACAACCCGGTACAGGCATCCATCTGTATCTCATGTTGTTGAAAGAGGAGCTAGCCACATTATGGGAAAAAGGAGCCCGTACGTGGGACACCTCGAGACAAGAATACTTCGATATGAGAGCGGCGGTGATCACGACGGTGCAAGACTATCCCGGTTATGGATACTTCTTAGGGCAGGTGGTCTGTAACACCCTCGAATCGGCCCTATGCAAGTTAGCGATTCCCGACAAACCCGCATAAAAACGATTCAAAGATGCCCACCAGGCACTTGCGTGCGGGTGGAAAACAAAGTAATAACATTACACAATAGTCCATGATGGAACCCACAGAAACATATATATATACAACAACGACTCCATGAGTCAATAATACAGATATACAATACAAAGATCCAAATCACCTTGAAAACGATACAACATCCGAGTATGGATAAGATGCAAATAGGGCTAAGAGCCCTGAAGAATAACCAATGGTGTCCATAACCCTGCCCAGGCCAAGCCAGAAGGGTAACCCTGCTAATGATGTCGATCTCATACCTGCTAAAACAAAAGGGGTGCCGACAAAGGGCAAAGGAAAAAGGGAGCGGTCAGTACTGAGGCCAGTACATGGCGAGTCTAGAATTTGGCGGCTCTCGCATACATAGGTATGGTGGACTGAAGCGGCAACACAACATGCACTAAAGAATCTATAGAGACTCGATTCAACTGTCGGCTATTAGAGAGGGATAATAAAGACCTATTCGGATCCAACCTGATAGTAACACCAAAACATACCCATCCTGGTATTTCCCCCTCGAGACCACACGAGGAAGTCAAACCGAGAAACTCACACAGTTGGCAGTTTTATTCATTCCATTATAGTTGCAGCACTTACTAGTCAGATATAGATAGCACGAGTCATCCTGATATCATAAGCAGTGGGGAGTTTTAGTTAACCATTCAGTTGTAGTTGTAGTACTTACTAGTCAGATACAATTAGCATGTGACATCCCAAACCCAGTAGTTGTTGGCACTTTTATTATCCATTCCATTGTAGTGAAGCTGATTACTAGTCACATATTAAGTCAAATTTATAGCACTACTTTAGTTATGCTTGTCTATGATCGAGATACTGTGCTCCAATCTTCCATAACCGCAGACACGACTTTTAAAAAGATTTACCCTGTAGGGGTGCACAAATAGCAACACAGACACGATCAACCTTGGGAAGAACCAAATAAAATGCAACGAGGCCTCACGACAAAGCATTCATAGGATTCATAAATCATTTCAGGGGGCCACCCCACTAAGCTACCCGCAACAAAGTTGACCGGCTCTGAGACAGACGCAAGGTTTGTGTCAATGGATGTAAACGACTGGGAAACCGAAAGTGTGACTGGGCTTGTCGATACCGCGAAAACATTCCACGTTCCAAAACAGTACAGGTGCTCCATGCATAATCGTAAATAAAGCAGTAAAGCATGGCATAAGTACAAGATAGTCATAAAGACCCAAACTACTTGTGGCCCCAAGAAATAAAGTGTGAATCAAGCTCAGGCAAAGGGGGATTCATAGAGTCTCCCGTATGTGGATAGTGCGAATAGTCAAGGAATAGGTATCAAGTACTCAGGGCCTATGGGACACAAGTGGGCATGAAAGAACCAAATATTTTAATTATCAGTTGAAATTAAAGTCATGATCATATCCACCATTAAGCATGTGCCAACCTTCAAACAATGGTGGAACAACAACAACGCGAAGCAGCACCTGAGCAAGCAACTACGACTCGCAAGGCCAACTATCTATCAAACAACAGGCAATAGGATGTGTCCAAGGCAATATAGAGGCTGTAAGGAATATAAATGGTGCACGGAAACTAAAGCATCGCAATACAGATAGCAATAGATCAACAGGAGGAAGTAAAGACTATATGCAAAATAGGTAGAAAGGGGGAGATTGCTCGCCTAGGAAACACTGTCGAAGATACATTATCCGAAGAACTTGTCGATACTCGCATCCACTCAACGGCCTAATCCGCAAAGAAGCAAACACTAAAAGAAACACCAGATGCACTATTTAATACTACGGTAGAAGATCGGGCATGATGCATGTATGATGCACGACATGGCAAAGATGCGGTGCAACTAGACAATTTAATATGAAACATTGGATAATGTCATATTATAAAAATAGGGGTCTCGGATAAAGGGGTCACACATTGGTGTCGAAGGTCTTGGGGTCCGAGGGTTCGACGGGGGTCCGGGCTCGACGGGATCGGTCTTCGGATGCCGGAATTAGCTTCAGACCCGGGGAACGACCTTGGTATCCATGTGGGCAAACTTGGCATCCGGGATCGGTCTTCAGGTTCCGTGGAAAAGTCCTTGGTGCTCTGTGATGGAGTTCTCGGAATTCGGCACCGATGGTCTTGATCTTGGCGTCGAGCGAAAGTCAGAAACGGGGCTCTTCTTTTGGATCCTTGGCAATACCACCAAGGTCTCACCATGACAATACTTGATGAAAGGGAGCAACGTGCTAGTCACAAAATTCCTGGAGGCAGTAGAATGATGTCACATGCGCCCTGCAAGAAGAATGTCTCGCTCAGGCATATGATCGAGCATCTTGTTAGCATGCCACAATGGAACGAACGGATTGGCAGGGACGACCTGTGACCAGGGGACGTCGAGGTACAATGACGCGGTGTTAGACGAGATCGAGGTTCATTGCCTTGGTACACACATCAGGAGGACGCGGGCTGGCGAGCGTCGCCTTCCAGGCCGAGGTCGTTAGACTTGGTGGCGTGCTAGTCGGAGTAGAGGCAGCTTGCGCGCGAGGCGACGAGGTGCTGGGCGACGGATACCACGGCGGTAGCGCCATGCGGTTCAGTGAAGGGGAGGGACAAGGTCACCGGCCAGAGCGGAGGTGGTCGCGGTTTGCGGTGGCGGACGCGGATCGAGGGCTGGCACGAACGACGGACGGAGCGAGCGGCAGGGAAGAGAGGAGGCACGGGGTCGGGGGTTGGGGACGAGTTGACTGGGTCGGTCGCGATAAGGGAGAGGTGGGATGGTGGCGACCGCGGGGCAGGCGGCTGTGGAGGCCGAAGGCAGGCGCCATGTGAAGGAGCTTGGGAGAGGACGGCGGATGCGCTAGCGGCGACGTGCTCGCGAGGAGAAGGCCACCGTAGGCGGCAGGGTCGGGCTCGCTGCAGAGGAAGACGAGGAAGGGACGGCCGAGGCGAGCTCCTGCGGGATAAGAGCGGGGGGAGGGGCACTCGGTCTTGGGGAGGAAGGGGATGGCCGGGCGCTGGCGGCGCGTCTCGGTTCCGGTTGACAGGGCAGCGGTGGTAGGTGGGAGAACGCGAGGAAGGAGGCGAGATCGGGGCGCATTGATGCGAGAGGCCAAGCGCGTCGTGACGCTAGGGTGGGGCTGGGCTCGCGTGGAAGGGACGTGATCGAGCGAGCGACGGGTACGGGAGCAGGGTGGGTCGACCTCTGTGGCTTGCGGGACGGGCGCGTCACGCGCATGAGCGTGTACCTTAACGGGGTGGGTCCGCGCGTGAGTGAGGCGCTGCTGCTAGGGTGTGGCTCTGCAAGGTGTGGGTCCGGTTGGGTTTGGGGTTAGTTTAGAACTAGGGTTTGGTTTAGATCTAGTCGGTCCGGGTAGTAGGTGGTTCGGCCGGTTGGGCCTCTGGCCTGACCGGCTGGACTGCCTCCCCGGGCAAAAGATTTATTTATTTTAGTTTTAGACAAACAAAATATCTGGGAAGACCGGGGTTTTGTTTTGGAATTGAACAAGAGGATATTTAGAAAACAAAGATAGGCTTTGGAAAATAGTTTTAGGCAAATAGATGCATGATGATGACGATGCTCAAATGCAATGTGGCATGATGACATGAGCATGCGGTCATGATGATGCACAAAACAGAAATAGCAAACGATTTTCTAGTAGTGGTTTTATCGGGGTGCTACATGGTCCAAGGATTCTATGGGTGTGTTAGGTGCAAAGATAATACAACGTACTGCCAGCTACAGAAATATCCCGGGTCCGAGAAAACCGTGTTCCTTGGGGCTCGGAGGTGGCTTCCCAAGAATCACGCCTGGAGAAAGCTAGGAGATCTGTTCGATGGGGCGGTCGAGCTCCGAGGAATCCCGAACCAGAGGAGCGGCGCACAACAGGGAGATAGCCGAACGGTTAGCGTAGCAGGGTGACCGCAGGACATTCATGCAGATGGCGAAAATCGATCGGGCTTCATTAATGCCCCCCTAAAGCCGACTCAACAGCCGAAGAAGTCTTGATGATTGCATTGCCTGGGTAGCTAGCTATTAGTTCCGAACTCCTGTTGTAACCTCTTATCACTATGTTAAACTTGCCTAGCAAAACCTCTAGAGTATGTTTTGTCAAACATTGAACTTGATTGTGAGCGACACTAGCTAGTTATTTGTGTTATGAACTATTTGAAGTTCTTGTTGCTTTTCATTCGTTATTGCCGCCCTACTTCTTGTGGTTTGCTTTGTTTGTCTTTCTTCGAAATGTTGATGATTAAAACGTGTTGTGGCGTCATGTGTGTGACCATGCTGTTGCTGGATCTGGTGTGCCAAGTAGACTAGAGGTTTGTGCATATACTCTACTTGCCGCATCAGATCCATCAGCGGCATTGTCATTTTCCGTGCCCAACCTAAGTATGAGGCAACTATTTCATCTCGTAGCCCCAAAGTCGAAAGAGGACAGATATTTTCGAGATTCATATACATAAGACATAATATGTCGAGTGGCAAGCCAAGGAAAGGGTTCTGGGTCCACGACAATGACTCCTTTAGACACACCAAACTCAAAATGAGTCGTTGCCATGGAGAACGAATCCTTTCCTTGCTTTGCCACTCGACATAACATGCCCATGCTATATGAATCGTGGAAGTATTTCTCTTCTTTTGTCTTTGGCAATATGAATAGATTAGATAGCGTGAATTAAATGAAATGGTGAAGTATTTAGTTTCAAATATCTCATTGTAGCCCCAAAGTCGAAAGGAAAGACATTGCTTCACTATTCGTATAGCATTGGTGACATTGTTATAGGAATCGTGGAATGATTTCTTTCCTTTCGTCTTTGGCGATATAATGAAATGATAAACTATTTCATCTTGTAGCCCCAAAGTTGAAAGAGGACAAATATTTTCGAGATTCATATACATAAGACACAATATGTTTAGCGGCAAGCCAAGGAAAGGATTCTGGGTCCACGACAATGACTCCTTTAGACACACCAAACTCGAAATGAGTCGTTGCCGTGGAGACCGAATGCTTTCCTTAGTTTGCCGCTAGACATATCATGCCCATGCTATATGAATCGTGGAAGTATTTCTCTTATTTTGTCTGTGGCGATACGAATAGATTAGATAGCGTGAATTAAATGAAATGGTGAATTATGTAGTTTCAAATATCTCATTGTAGCCCCAAAGTCGAAAGGAAAGACATTATTTCACTATTCTATAGCATTGGAGACATTGTTATATGAATAGTGGAATGATTTATTTCCTTTTGGTGATACAGTGAAATGATAAACTATTTCATCTCGTAGCCCCAAAGTCGAAAGAGGACAAATATTTTCGAGATTCATATATATATATAAGACATAACATGTTAAGTGGCAAGCCAAGGAAAGGGTTCTATGTCCATGGCAACGACTCCTTTAGACACACCAAACTCGAAATGAGTCATTGCCATGGAGACCGAATCCTTTCCTTGCTTTGCCACTTGACATATCATGTCCATGCTATATGAATCGTGGAAGTATTTCTCTTCTTTTGTCTTTGGCGATACGAATAGTATGAGGCACGAATCCAAGTCATTCTTGGTTTGCTTTTTTTGGTCTTTCTTTGAAATGCCGATGATTAGAACGTGTTGTGGCATCATGTGTATGACTATGCCGCTGTTTGATCTCGTGTGCCAAGTAGACTAGTAATTTGGGCATATACTCTACTTGCCGCACAAGATCAAACAACGAGCATTGTTATTTCCATACCCAACCTAAGTATGAGGCACTAATGCAAGTCATTCTTGGTTTGCTTTTTTTTGGTCTTTCTTTGAAATGCCGATGATTAGAACGTGTTGTGGCATCATGTGTATGACTATGCCACTATTTGATCTCGTGTGCCAAGTAGACTTGTAATTTGGGCATATAATCTACTTGCCGCACGAGATCAAACATCGAGCATTGTTATTTCCATGCCCAACCTAAGTATGAGGCACTAATGCAAGTCATTCTTGTTTGCTTTTTTTGTCTTTCTTCAAAATGTCGATGATTAGAACGTGATTTCTTACATCTTGTTGCACCCATATATATATGCATGATCTTATCATGTGAACTGCTATTCCTTTGCACTGACATAGATAATATCATCTATCTTGTGTATAGGCGATGGCGAAGAAGTGCTATGTCGTGTACGCCGGCAAGGTTCCAGGTGTGTACGAGGAGTGGGAAGACTGCCAGAAGCAAGTGGACGAATTCTCGAGCAACAACTACAAAGGCTGCAAGACTAGAGAGGTGGCGGAAGAGAAGTGGAGGAGGCATGTGAGGAAGAAGT
This sequence comes from Avena insularis, assembly GCA_023614405.1. Lineage (NCBI taxonomy): Eukaryota > Viridiplantae > Streptophyta > Magnoliopsida > Poales > Poaceae > Avena > Avena insularis. The sequence continues at coordinate 241,529,539 of CM042686.1, read as the reverse complement.
GGAGGAACTTCCTCGTGATCACAACCTTGTTGCTCTTCATGGTAGGTTATGTGCTCTACTTGATCTAGATAGAGCTCCGTTGTCGGAGTTGTAATGTGATTGTGAACTTGTACTCGGAGTGTGAACTTGTGGCATAAACACTTGGTGTTGTGTGAAAACTTGACACTTGTTGATGTATGAACGCGCATGTCGCGATTGATGCGTAATGTACTTGTATTCATGCTGGTTCTATTATGCTTTTGCCAATTGCAAGTTTCTAGAAAATTCTATGTTGTTTATACTGTATTCTGGACTGTATTTTATATTTTAATACCTGTAAACTATAATTTGAAAATTGCTGTAAAACTTGAATTTTGAAAATATACCTGAGGCGCATATGGGAAGTATAGGAGGCGCATATTGAGTACTACCCGAGGCGCATACCACCACATATGTGAGGCGGATATCACATGCGCTTCCTATACTTCATATACGCGAGGCGCATATACTGATATGCGCCTCGCGTATATGAAGTATAGGAGGCGCATGTGATATGCGCCTTGCATAATAGATACTAGAGGTGCATATGATATGCGCCTCGCGTAGCAAATACTAGAGGCGCGGCGCTTGAGGCGCATACCATATGGGCCTCGGATGGGGTTCCAGGTGCGCCTCGTGTAGGCTTTTCACTAGTAGTGGAAGCTTGAATTGTTTTAAATTTCACCACTTATAGTTTTTGGTTAGCATTTTACATAGTCGGTGGGAGTACATTTTACATCAAGGACCTGAAAAAGGGGAAATTACATCGAGGTCCATACATTTAGCATAGAGGACCCTAAAATTGAGCAAAGAAAATAGTTTGGTTCAACTCCTTCTTGAGAAAGCAGCTGATCGAGCCATACATTTCATACTACTTCCTCTTCGATTGTTTTCAAAATATGGACACATCTATCACCATGCAAATGCTTGGATATGGGATCATCAACATAAAGTATGATATAGAGATATGGCCTTGACGTTATGGTCGTTCGGCTTGAAATCCAAGAAAGTTCATACTCGTTGATAGCTAAGCTTAATTTCATTTAAATTTCACTAGTTACTTTTAGGTTTGCATTTTACACTATCTGTGGGAGCATATTTTACATCAAAGACCTAAAAAGAGAAATTTACATGGAGGTCCATACATTTAGCCCAAAGGACCATAAAAGGAAAACTTTCTGGTTCGACTCCTTCTCGAGATATCAGCTGATTTGAGCCAAAATCTTCATACTACTTCCTCTTTGATTGTTTTAAAAATACGGCCAAATCTGTTGCCATGCAAATTCTCTCATATGGGGCCATCAGAATAAAGTATGATGTTGATACGGCCTTGACCTTGGTCATTCGGCTTGAAATCCAAGAATGTTCATACTCGTTGACAAGTAAGCTCAAATTCGTTTAGATTTCACCACTTACACTTTTTGTTTAGAATTTTAAACGGATGGTGGGACTACATTTTACACCAAGGACCTAAAAAAGGGAAAATTACATAGAGGTCCATACATTTAGCACAAAGGACCCTAAAATTAAGCAAGGAAAACAATCGGGTACGGCTCCTCAAGAGAGAGCAGCTGATCGAGCCATACTCTTCATACTACTTCCTCTTTCTAAAATTAGGACGCATATTAGGTTTGGTCAAAGTCAATCTTTATAATGTTCGACCAACTATATGTAAAAACATACTAACTTTTCTAATGACAAATGCATATAATATGAAAATATAGTTCATGATGATTCTAATAACATTGAGTTGATGTCGTACACTTAGTCAAAGTTTATTAAATTTGACTCTGACCAGAAGTAATACGCGTCCTAATTTGGGAAGGAGGGAGTACCACTTGCTTCATGGGAAAAAAGGATCTCTCCTCACTTTCGAACCAGCTTGTTGTGGGTGTTCTTGGTGTTTCCTCTTCCTAGGGTATGGAGGTGGAGTAGTGCGAAGTAGGAAGGATGGCCATGCCATAATGGTGAGCATCCAATGCGATGGGATGTTTTTGTTTTTTTGGCTGGCCAGATCAACCAATCCCTTTTCCAGCACTTAAGTAGTACTCGTACTTGTACTAGTAGTACTGCGAGCGATCTTTTGAATATCCTTCCCCCAGGATGTTTGTGAAGGAAGTGAAAATTTCGAAATCGGAAAAGTTTGAATTGCTACTCTATTGTACTAGTAGTAATACGTTTTGCCGCCAAGGGCCAAAATGGTTCCCACCAACGCAGCCGACGAACACGTCAGACACAGACATGGAGCTGTCGAGACAAGGCATGCTATCGGTGGACGCGCGTGCGCAATGCCAGATTGTGTACGAGGGAGAGATCAGCAGGCCGAGGTGTGGGGTGGTGATGAGGGAGTGAAGGAGAGAGTAAACACAATTTGTTTTGCATGCATATATATTATGGTCCTGAAATTTACTCTACTCACTTTACCCTATACCTCGTGTCAGGAACCCATCCGAGCTTTGCTCTGACATCGCACCGCCTTTAAATCCTCCTCTGTGCGGCTCTCTCGCTGCCTCCTCTGTGCTCATATAGTCTCTTCTCGCTCTTTATTTTTTAATAGAAAAAAGGAAATAAATTCTTCTTACTTGCTTTTCGGAAAATAAATTCCTATCACTTGGAATATTGAAATTGATTATTATTTTTTAAATATCTTTGATTGTTTTCAAAAGATGGTCAAATTTGTCCGCACGCAAGTTCTTGGATAGGGGATCAGAAGCATAAAATACATTCTACATAAAGGACCTAAAAAATGGAAAATTACATCAAGGTCCATACATTTAGTACAAAGGACCCTAAAATAGAGTGAAGAAAACAGTCGGGTTCGGCTCCTACTCGAGAGAGCAGCTGATTGAGCCATACTCTTCATACTACTTCCTCTTCAATTGTTTTCAAAATATGGCCAAATCTGCCTCCATGCAAATTCTTGAATATGGGATCATCAACATAAAGTATGATGTAGAGATATGACCTTGACCTTGTGGTCGTTCGGCTTGAAATCCAAGATTTTTTCATACTCGTTGACAACTATGCTTAAATTCGTTGAAATTTCACCACTTACTTTTAGGTTAGCATTTTACACGGTCGATGGGAGTACATTCTACATCAAGGACGTAAAAAAGGGAATATTACATGGAGGTTCATACATTTATCACAAAGGACCCTAAATTGAGCAAAGAAAAGAGTCGGATTCGGCTCATTCTTGAGACAGCAGCTAATCGAGCCATACTCTTCATACTACTTCCTCTTTGATTGTTTTCAATATGGCCGAATCTGTCGCCATGCAAATTCTTGGATATGGGATCATGAGCATAAAGTAGGATGTATAGATATGGCCTTGACCTTGTGGTCATTTGCCTTGAAATCCAAGAAATTTTCATACTCGTTGACAACTATACTTAAATTCGTTGAAATTTCACCACTTACGTTTAGGCTAGAATTTTACATGGTCGGTGGGAGTACATTGTACATCAAGGACCTAAAAAGGGAAAATTACATCGAGATCCATACATTTAGCACAAAGGACCCTAAAATTGAGAAAAGAAAATAGTCGGGTTTGGCTCCTTCTCGAGAGAGCAGGTGATCATGACATACTCTTCATACTACTTTCTCTTTGATTGGTTTCACAATATGGCGAAATATGTTGCCATGCAAATTCTTGGATACTCGATCATCAGAATAAAGTATGATGTAGAGATATGGCCATGACCTTGTGGTCGTTCGACTTAAAATCAAAGAATGTTCATACTCGTTGACAACTATAAGCTAAAATCCGTTTAAATTTCACCACTTACTTTTAGGTTAGAATTTTACACAGTCGGTGGGAGTACATTTTACAACAAGGACCTAAAAATGGGGAAATTTATAGCAAGGTCCATACATTTAGCACAAAGGACCCTAAAATTAAGCAAGCAAAATAGTCGGGTTCTGCTCCTTCTCGAGAGAGTAGTTGATCGAGCCACACTGTTCATACTACCTCATCTTTGATTGTTTTAAAAATATGGACAAATTTGTTGTTATGCAAATTTTTGAATATAGATCATCAGCAGAAAGTATGATGTTGATATGGACTTGACCTTGGTCGTTCATCTTGAAATATAAGATTGGTTCATACTCGTTGACAACTAATCTTAAATTTGTTTAAATTTCACCACTTACTTTTAGGTTAGAACTTTACACGGTCGATCGGAGTAAATTTTACATTAGGGACGTAAAAAAAGAAAAAATTACATCGAGGTCCATACATTTAGAATAAAGGACCCTAAAAGGAAAAAATTCTGGTACGGCTCCTTCTCGAGAGATCAGCTGATCTGAGCCAAACTCTTGATACTACTTCCTCTTTGATTGTTTTCAAAACATGGCCAAATTTGTTGCCATGCACATTCTCTAACATGGGATCATCAACATAAAGTATGATGTTGATATGGCCTTGACGACCTTCGTCGTTTAGCTTGAAATCCAAGAATGTTCATACTCATTGACAAGTAAGCTTAAAATATTTGTCTAAATTTCAGCACATACACTTTCAGACCTAAAAAGGGGAAAAATTACATCGAGGTCCATACATTTAGCACAAAGGACCCTAAAATTAAGCAAGGAAAATAGTCGGGTTCTGCTCCTTCTCGAGAGAGTAGTTGATCGAGCCACACTGTTCATACTACCTCATCTTCGATTGTTTTCAAAATATGGACAAATTTGATGTTATGCAAATTCTTGAATATGGATCATTAGCAGAAAGTATGATGTTGATATGGCCTTGACCTTGGTCGATCATCTTGAAATATAAGATTGGTTCATACTCGTTGACAACTAATCTTAAATTTGTTTAAATTTCACCACTTACTTTTAGGTTAGAACTTTACACGGTCGACCGGAGTAAATTTTACATTAGGGACGTAAAAAAAGAAAAAATTACATCGAGGTCCATACATTTAGAATAAAGGACCCTAAAAGGAAAAAATTCTGGTACGGCTCCTTCTCGAGAGATCAGCTGATCTGAGCCAAACTCTTGATACTACTTCCTCTTTGATTGTTTTGAAAACATGGCCAAATTTGTTGCCATGCACATTCTCTAACAATGGGATCATCAACATAAAATATGATGTTGATATGGCCTTGACGACCTTCGTCGTTTAGCTTGAAATCCAAGAATGTTCATACTCATTCACAAGTAAGCTTAAAATAATTGTCTAAATTTCAGCACATACACTTTCAGACCTAAAAAGGGGAAAATTACATCGAGGTCCATACATTTAGCACAAAGGACCCTAAAATTAAGCAAGGAAAATAGTCGGGTTCGGCTCCTTCTCACGAGAGTAGCTGATCGAGCCATACTCTTCATACTACTTCATCTTCGATTGTTTTCAAAATATGGCCAAATTTGTCGGCATGCAAATTCTTGGATATGGGATCATCAACATAAAGTATGATGTAGATATGGCCTTAACCTTGGTCGTTCGTCTTGAAATACAAGAATGGTTCATACTCATTGACAACTAAGCTTAAATTCGTTTAAATTTCACCACTTACTTTTAGATTAGAACTTTACACGGTCGATTAGAGTACATTTTTCATCAGGGACCTCAAAAAAGCAAAAATTACATTGAGGTCCATACATTTTGCATGAAGGACCCTAAAAGGAAAATTTCTGGTTTGGCTCCTTGTCGAGAGATCAGCTGATCTAAACCAAACTCTTAATACTACTTCCTCTTCGATTGTTTTCAAAACATGGCCAAATATGTTGCCATGCACATTCTCTGACATGTGATCATCAACATAAAGTATGATGTTGATATGGCCTTGACCTTGGTCATTCGACTTGAAATCCAAGAATGTTCAAACTCTTTGACAAGTAAGCTTAAAATCGTCTAAATTTCACCACTTACACTATTAGACCTAAAAGGGGGGAAAATTACATCCAGGTCCATACATTCAGCAGAAAGAACCCTAAAATTAAGCAAGAAAAATAGTCGGATTCGGCTCCTTCTCTAGAGAGTAGCTGATTGAGACATACTCTTAATACTACATCATCTTTGATTGTTTTCAAACTATGGCCAAAACATACTGACTTTTCTAATGACACATGTCTATAATATGAAAATATAGTTCATGATGATTCTAATAGCATCGAGTTGATGTTGTATACTTAGTAAAATTGAGCAAAGAAAATAGTCGGGTTCGACTTCTTCTCGAGAGAGCAGTTGATCGAGCCATACGTTTCATACTACTTCCTCTTCGATTGTTTTGAAAATATGGCCAAATCTATCGCCATGCAAATTCTTGGATATGGGATCATCAGCATAAAGTATGATGTAGATATATGGCCTTGACCTTGTGGTTGTTCGCCTTGAAATCCAAGAATTTTTCATACACGTTGACAACTATACTTAAATTTGTTGAAATTTCACCACTTACTTTTAGGTTAGCATTTTACACGGTCGATGGGAGTACATTCTACATCAAGAACCTAAAAAAGGGAAATTACATCAAGGTCCATACATATAGAACAAAGGACCCTAAAATAGAGCAAAGAAAATAGTCGCGTTCGGCTCCTTCTCGAGAGAGCAGCTGATCGATCCATATTCTTCATACTACTTTCTCTTTGAAAGTTTTCACAATATGGCCAAATCTGTCGCCATCTAAATTCTAGGATACTCGATCATCAGAATAAAGTATGATGTAGAGATATGGCCTTGACCTTGTGGTTGTTCGGCTTGAAATCAAAGAATGTTCATACTCATTGACAACTATAAGCTGAAATTTGTTTAAATTTCACCACTTACTTTTAGGTTAGAATTTTACACGGTCGGTGGGGGTACATTTTACAACAAGGATCTAAAAAGGGGGAAATTACATCGAGGCCCATACATTTAGCAGAAAGGACTCTAAAATTAAGCAAGCAAAACAGTCGGGTTTAGCTCATTCTCGAGAGAGTAGCTGATCGAGCCACACTCTTCATACTACTTCATCTCTGATTGTTTTCAAAATATGGCCAAATTTATAGGTATGCAAATTCTTGAATATGAGATCATCAGCATAAAGTATGATGTAGATATGGCCTTGACCTTGGTCATTCGCCTTGAAATACAAGAATGGTTCATACTCGTTGATAACTAAGCTTAAATTCGTTTAAATTTCACTACTTACTTTTAGGTTAGAACTTTACACGGTCGATCGGAGTACATTTTACATTAGGGATGTCAAAAAAGAAAAAATTACATCGAGGTCCATATATTTAGAATAAAGGACCCTAAAAGGAAAAATTCTGGTTCGGCTCGTTCTCGAGAGATCAACTGATCTGAGCCAAACTCTTGATACTACTTCCTCTTCGATTGTTTTCAAAACATGGCCAAATCTGTTGCCATGCACATTCTCTAACATGGGATCATCAACATAAAGTATGATGTTGATATGGCCTTGACGAACTTCGTCGTTCGGCTTGAAATCCAAGAATGTTCATACTCGTTGACAAGTAAGCTTAAAATAATCGCCTAAATTTCACGACATACACTTTTAGACCTAAAAAGGGGGAAAATTACATCGAGGTCCATACATTTAGCACAAAGGACCCTAAACTTAAGCAAGGAAAATAGTCGGATTCAGCTCCTTCTCACGAGAGTAGCTGATCGAGCCATACTCTTCATACTACTTCCTCAACGATTGTTTTAAAAATATGGCCAAATCTGTCGCCATGCAAATTCTTTGATATATGGATCATCAGCATAAAGTATGATGTAGATATCTGGCCTTGACCTTGTGTTTGTGTGGATTGAAATCCAAGAATTTTTCATACTCGTTGGCAAGTAAGCTTAAATTCGTTTAAATTTCACCACTTACTTTTAGGTTAGATTTTTACACGGCCGGCCAGAGTACATTTTACATGAAGGACCTCAAAAGGGGGAAAATTACATCGAGGTCCATACATTTAGCACAAAGGACCCTAAAATTAAGCAAGGAAAACATTCTGGTTCGGCCTCTTTTGGAGAGATTAGCTGATCGAGCCATACTCTTCATACTACTTCACCTTCGATAGTTTTCGAAATATGGCCAAATTTATCGGCATGCAAATTCTTGGATATGTGATCATGACCTTGGTCGTTCATCTTGAAATCCCAGAATGGTTCATACTCATTGACAACTAAGCTTAAATTCATTTAAATTTCACCACTTATGTTTAGGTTAGATTTTTACACGGTTGGTCGGAGTACATTTTACATCAGGGACCTGAAAAAAGCAAAAATTACATGGAGGTCCATACATTTATCATAAATCTCCCTAAAACGAAAATTTCCTGGTTCGGCTCCTTCTCAAGAGATCAGCTGATCTAAGGCAAACTCTACATACTACTTCCTCTTCAATTGTTTTTAAAATATGGCCAAATTTATCACCATGCAAATTCTCTCATATGGGATCATCAACATAAAGTATGATGGTTGATATGGACTTGACCTTGGTCGTTCAGCTTGAAATCCAATAATGGTCATACTCGTTGACAAGTAAGCTAAAAAATCGTCGAAATTTCACCACTTACACTTTTAGGTTAGAATTTTACACGGGCATGGAAGTACAATTTACATCGAGGACCTCAAAAGGGTACAAAATACATCGAGGTACATACATTTAGCACAAAGGACCCTAAAATTAAGAAAGGAAAATAGTCGGGTTCGGCTCCTTCTTGAGATAGTAGCTGATCAAGCCATAGTCTTCATACTACTTCATCTTCAATAGTTTTCAAAATATGGCCAAATTTGTCGGCATGCAAATTCTTGGATATGGGATCATGACCTTGGTCGTTCATCTTGAAATCCCAGAATGGTTCATACTCGTTGACAACTAAGCTTAAATTCGTTTAAATTTCACCACTTATGTTTAGGTTAGATTTTTACACGGTTGGTCGTAGTACATTTCACATCAGGGACCTGAAAAAGCAAAAATTAGATCGAGGTCCATACATTTATCATAAAGCTCCCTAAAAGGAAAATTTCCTGGTTCGTCTCATTCTCGAGAGATCAGCTGATCTGAGCCAAAATCTACATACTACTTCCTCTTCGATTGTTTCAAAATATGGCCAAATTTGTCGCCATGCAAATTATCTCATATGGGATCATCAACATAAAGTATGATGGTTGATATGGCCTTGACCTTGGTCGTTCGACTTGAAATCCAATATTAGTAATGGTCATACTCGTTGACAAGTAAGCTAAAATATCATCAAAATTTCACCACTTACACTTTTAGGTTAGAATTTTACACATGCATGGAAGTACAATTTACATCAAGGACCTCAAAAGGGGGAAAATTACATCGAGGTCCATACATTTAGCACAAATGACCCTACAATTAAGAAAGGAAAACTGTCGGGTTCGACTCCTTCTCGAGAGAGTAGCTGATCGAGCCATAGTCTTCATACTACTTCATCTTCAATAGTTTTGAAAATATGGCCAAATTTGTCGGCATGAAAATTCTTGGATATGGGATTATAACCTTGGTCATTCATCTTGAAATCCTAGAATGGTTCGTACTCATTTACAACTAAGCTTAAATTCGTTTAAATTTCACCACTTATGTTTAGGTTCGATTTTTACAGGGTTGGTCGGAGTACATTTTACATCAGGGACCAGAAAAAATCAACAATTACATCGAGGTCCTTATATTTATCATAAAGCTCCCTAAAGGGAAAATTTCCTGGTTTGGCTCCTTCTCGATAGATCAGCTGATATGAGCCAAACTCTACATACTACTTCCTCTTCGATTGTTTTCAAAATATGGCCAAATTTGTCGCCATGCAAATTCTCTCATATGGGATCATCAACATAAAGTATGATGGTTGATATGGCCTTGACCTTGGTCGTTCGGCTTGAAATCCAATAATGGTCATACTCATTGACAAGTAAGATAAAAAATTGTCGAAATTTCACCGGCTTAAAAAATTGGCGATGAGTATGCATGGACAGTTCTTGAGAATCAGTTCTAGTGCTATTTCAGATACATCGATTCACTTATACACAAGGGTCTAGTGTTTGCAACCACTAAGAGTGGCAGTGTTTATGTCTAGAATCATCTGTATTTTGGTAAGTTTGATCCATTCCTATTCTAAACACTAGCTTTAGTTTTAATGGAGGTAAACTAGTGTTGGATGATTTGGCCGTCATTTTTTTTTCAAGGTCCTATTTTGCTCCCGTCAGCACTTGGCGCGCATATCTAGGAGGACAACTTTGATGCCATAGATGATGATGAGCAAGGACCTGGTTTATGGTTCTTAGCAATATCTATAGATGAATCTCTCCTTCTTCTTATCCATATTGTGGGCATTACTGATAAGGAGTTTTATGGCGATACTTATTATGGTCATGGCAATCCTGTTGTTGATCATAGTGTTGATCGCTACGGTCGCACTTGTGGCACCTGTGCTACTGGGTTTGGCTGCAAGGTGTACTCAAAGGGCACTACTTACTTGTATCCACCTAAGCCATGGATAGCGATTGCTGACCTGGGAGCATATTCCCTTTTCCTTGGATTGAACTATCCGATTAACATTGCGGTAGACGGTGCAGATGTTTCCCTAGGATATCTGACAAGAAGCAACTGTGTCTACACCTCCCACCATGCAATAGGACTTGGATATACGCTATTTCTTGAAATATACTGCTTCAGTCTAAATACCAAAGAAGTAGCTATTGGTTTGTCAACCAATGTTGCATGGAAATCTCCGGAGACTCCATTATGGTTCATCCCAAGCTTCGCCAATGCCCGCGATTGGAACCTAACTACCGTAAGTAATCGTAATACTATGTAATAGGATGGCTCAGTTTAGATCAAGTGTAGTAGATGGTCTTGCTTCTCTTTTGTAACTTGGCCTTGTCATAAACTCATAATCTAGACAAGGCTTTGGGAATTTTGAGTTGCCTATGGAGGTCACACACAGGCATTCATGTGAGAAGGAGGCATGCACACAAAAGAAGACTTGATCGTCAGTTTTGTTTCTTCCAGTGAAGAGTGTTCGGAGAAAAGGGCAAACTGAATCTATCACTTTGAAATGCTGTTGAATATGTCCAAGTGCTGCTGAATGTGAATTGGGAATCTGTGGATATATTTTCTTTCTTATTATGTACTGCTGAATCTTTCAAATGCTACTGAACCTGTCAGAAGTTTTGTTCGGTACTTGTTCAGATCGACCGACTGAGTGTAGAATATGGTCTCGCTTTCCTTTTGAATCAGGCCTTGCTAGATCTATTGAATTTCAATGTCCGCATTGCTGAATCTGTCAATTCTTTTGGTCACTATCTGTGTACTACCAACCGGTCACTTTGAATGCTATGTTGACTCTGTCAAGTGCTACTAAATATTAACCGGGAATCTATCTGATATTTTCATGGTCTTATTCTGTACTGCTGGATCTTTCAAATGCTACTGAATCTGTCAAATGCTCTATCGTTACTATTAGTACAATATTTTGTAGAACAAACTGTGATGTACTGGTACTTGTTTATATGAAGTGCATCAGATTGTCTTGCTTTTCTTTTGAAACTTAGCATTGTCACAATTATCTACACGAGTCTTGGGAAGTTTGGGTTGCATATGGGCGGTCACACATGAATTGATGTAAGGAGGCGATATTCACACAGAAGCAGACTTGATCGTCAGTTTTCCTTGCTCCGATGATCAAGTCTCTTCGAAGAACATGCCAAAATGATCGTGCGCCAACTTTTTTTTGTTGGAAGAAGAACTGATTCTCTCTGTACTGCTATAGAATTTCAAGCAGGAAAGCTACTGAATCTCTCAAATGTTCTGTCGTTGCTATTACTAAAGCATTTTGTGGAACTAATACTGATGTACTGGTACTTGTTTAAATCAAGGGCAGTAGATAGTCTTGCCTTTCTTTTTAAACATGGTCGTGTCACAATCTAGATGAGGCTTGGGCATTTTGGGTTGCATACGGGTGTCACATAGGCATTGATGTGAGAAGAAGGTACTCAAAGTAGACTTGATCGTCAGTTTTGCTTGCTCCAATGGTCGGGTGTGTTTGGTGAAAAGGACAAACTGATTGCACGACAAGGTTTTTAGAGATAAAACAAGAACTAGTTCTCTCTATACTGCTATTGTGTTTCATTGTCTGTATTGCTGAATTGGTCACTTTTGAAATGCTGCTCAATTGGTCAAGTGCTCCTGAATGTGAACTTCGAATCTTTTGATAATTTTTCTACCTTATTATGTACTGCTGAATTTGGACATGAATTTTTGCCAAAAAGAATTATCGCTTTCCCCCTCCCTCTCTAAGGTTTATGTTTCGAATCCGGCCGAGCACATCACAATGCAATTTTTATTAACCAGGAGAATAAATCTAGTAGCTCATTCGGCGCCTTTTTAGCCTAGAACATTTTTATTCGGTCTTTTCGGGGCCAAGGGACTGCTGACCATAACCTAGTAAAATTTGAGATAGGAGCCCCTGGAGCATAGCCGAGAACATTTTAATTCAACCTTTTAGGGGTCAGGGGAGTGCTGAGCACAACCCAGTAAAATTTGAGAATGAAGCCCATGGAGCATAGCCTACGGAGTATAACCCACATAGAGCATCCTATATAGAATAGCCAACTCTTTTTAATTCGGCCTTTTGGGCATTTCCCCCACCTCTCAAAATAAAAAAACTCTACCTACCCATGTTTTTAAGAAAATACTCCATTATGTGGCAGTTTATCAATTGAGATGCCAAGAGCACTGCCCTTTTATATTTTAAAAGAGATAAACATAGACACACAAAATATTTTTAAGAAGACTAATAGATAAGTTGTAGTACTAATAAAAGTTTAATGATATTTATTCTATAAATATCTTTGTTGCAGCGGCAACACACTCAGTTTACATTTATTTGATTTGAAGGTCTTTTGTTCAAATCGCCTGTGTGTATCTTGGGTTTACATTTTTTCTTCTAGCAATATCGCATTACGGAGAGGCTGACATCATGAACCCTCCAGCATGCAGCATCCCTTGAGTTTGTTTTGAGGGTGTGATTGAAAAATAGTTTAAATACTTTTAGAGAGAGGCTCGCATCGGGGACCCACCAGACAGAACATACAAGGGTGCATCAGGAACCTACAAGCCAGAACATGCCAGGGAGGCTGACATAAGGGCCCCAGCAGTAAGACCATACACGACTGCCACGGTGAAAACATCAGACGCAGTCGAAAATAAGTCCATCATACACACATTGCACTTATAGAGAAGCTGACATGTTGGACCCAGCAGGCCCAAACATAGCCCATGAAATTAGCCTATCAGCCCCAAGCATAGCCCAATACCTTTGAATTCGTCCTTTTCATGTTCTTGTGGACACCAAACCATAGCCCATTCAATTTAGGAGTAAGCCCATGGAATATAAGCCATGGTGAATAGGGCATCCACCCTGAGTTAGCCCAAAATGCTTTTAATTCGTCCTTTATGAGCATTTTTGTACTCTGAGGCTGACATCTGGGACCCGAAAAAACAGTCCAACATACACATGTTTCTTTCAAATAGAGGTTGTCAGCTGGGACCCAACATAGACATGTTTCCTGCATAGAGGTAGTTGACATCTGGGACCCAACAAGTTGCCAAGGACAAAACAGCGGACGTGGACAAAAAAAGTCCATCATACGCACATTTCATTTACAGAGAGGCTGATCTGTGGAACCCAGTAGTGTGACCTTATACATATGCTGCATCGAGCAACGTTGCCAGTTCGAAACAGGGAGGCGCGCGAGAGAAAAAAGTTTAGCATGCACACATTTCTTGTAATGAGAGGCTGAAATGGGGGACCCAGCAGCGTCAACAAATGGCAGATTCATCGAGCAACGCTATCTAGTTCGGAACATGGTAGCACTAGAGAATACAAAAATTCCATCATACCCATGATTCTTCTAATGTGAGGCTGTCATAAGAGACCCACCATCCTGAATAAACGGCTGATGCAGGGAGCAATGCTATCAAGTTCGGAACATGACGGCGCGACAATGGGTAAAAAATCCATCATACACATATTTCTTCTAATGAGAGGATGATATGTGGGGCCTAGCAGCGTGATAAAACGGTAGATGCATCGAACAACGCTATAAAGTTCAGAACAGGGTACGTAGCGCGAGCGAAGGAAAAAATTCCATCATACACATGTTTCTTCTAATGAGAGGATGACATGTGGGTCCTAGCATCCTGATTAAACAGTAGATGCATCGAGTAACGCTACCAACTCCGGAAAAGGGTAGAGCGAGTGAAGGAAAAACATTCCATCATACACATGATTCTTCTAATGACAGGTTGACATGTGGGACCCAGCAGCCTGACTAAACGGCATGAGCCTCGATCAACGTTATCGAGTTCAAATCAGGGAGGCGCGACCAAAAAGTATGGTCCGCTAGAGACACTGACGTCTGGGACCCACACGCCTCAAAAGACTTTGGCGAGTCAATATCGCACGAGGAAATGAAAATCTTGCTTCTGCCATGCGCCACCCGAGATTCCTCCATGTTTTTAGTGGTTCCGTCGTAGTAGAGGGCCGCGGAACCAGATTTTTTTCCCACCGACCACGGCCGAGCCATGTAATTTGTCGCAGCAGACGCGCCTTTTAAGACGACCATCGGGCCAAGTCGTTGTGAAAGGAAACTTTTCTTGTACTAATATATCTCGTTGGACAAGTTATAGTGTTGCATCTGGGTTATCCCTCTTAGATGCCTATCTTCTCGTGTACTCCTCCTTGTATCCTATGTGGAAAGTAACCATTGCTGTTGCCTTATTTTAAGGGCCGTGGTAGCAGTTATTGCCACGAGCTGTCAGGGGTAACTGCACCCTATCACGTTGATGTGTGTCTCCTCGATAACTCTAGAGCCACAATGTGCCTTTTGCTCTCCCGCGCCGTGTAACCGTGCGTGTGGCATGATCCTCATGCGCCAGTTAAGGGAATACACACCCGCATCATGTGATTAGTGGGGGTATCCAATCCCACTACCCATGATTCTGCGCGGTTAAATAGGGGAGCGGGGGCCTTAGTCACTTTCCCCTGCTCTCGCCTATTCTTCTTCTTCTTCTTCCTCCTCGCACCACCGCCGCTTCTCTCTGCTCTAGTGACTATGCCACCCCTTTTCTCTCTCTTCCTCCTCGCTTAACCGTAGTGCCGCTCGTCACCGCCACCACGAGGCCTTGCCAATCTGTGCCTCTCTCCCCCGCATCGAGCTCCGCCTCAGAGGAGTGGGATCTAGAGATGCCGCGGGACATAGTTGTTGTGGAAGAACAGGAGGAGGGCAGCGTTGTCCATGAGCGTGGCACCCTGGTCGGCTCCAACATTATGCAGAAGGAAATTGACTGGCTCGTGTGTACGCACCGGATTCTGCTGGAGGTCAGCTGCCGCCTCCCCGGTGACGAACAAGCTTCCATCCTTGAGGATGGTGAGTTCGTCGTTTTTGTTGCCCACTTCCTCGTGGCTTCGGCCTTCCGATTAGTGAGTTCTTCAAGGACTTTCTCGATACTTTTGGTCTGCAACCTCATCATCTTCCCGTAAACGCCCTTTCCTCTCTCTCCTCCTTTGCCTCTGGTACCGAAAGATATCTCGGCCTTTGGCCCAATGTCCAAATCTGGGCTAAATTCTTCCAAATCTGGGCCAATGTCATTCCCAACAAGGATCTTCGCCTCATTGTTAAAGCGCTAACCCAATGCGGGGCCACTAGTATTACACCCTGGAAATCCTCTATCTTTCCCCGGATCACGGGTCTTCAATCTTGCAAGGGTTGGGCGAAGACGTTCTTCTACGTGAAGAACAATACCCCAAACGACTTGATTCAGCTTCCTACCTTTTCAGTCGGCGTCCCCGCTAGGAAAATTTGGGACCTTGACCCCAAGAAGAGAAATAACTTCACCAATCTCGTGGTGAAGCGCATCCTCGATTCAATGGATGCTAGGTTAACTAGCGAGGACCTGATGGTCACCTTCATCTGTAGCCGAGTTTGCCCACTGCAACAATGTAGCCACAAGATCTGCTACATGAGCGGTCCCCTTGATCCCAACCGAGTTTCCTCGGTCGAGCTATCCATTGCTTAGATCCACCACCGAGTCAAGTCCATCTTCAAGATGGGGTTGACTGAGGAATGGGAATGGGGGATGGAGCTCTTCAGCTAGGATAGGCCTATTACCAAGGTATGTCCCTCGAGTGTCCATTACCGAGTTATACTTTATGTCAGCCTATACTAGTTATTCGACCTTCCTATGCTCCTTTGTACAGAAATTTCTTCAGCAAACGATTGAGGACACCCAGACCCCTTTCCTTACTTGGGGCAAGGATCAGGAGACCTCAAATCTAGAGGAGCCGGACTCCGAGGAGTTCATGCCTGTCCCAGACTCCAGGTCTGGCTGATCCTCCAGTAAGACTTCTGTCTTGATGGATTGGACGGATAATGATGACGATGATGATGATTGTGAGATTATCGAGGTATTTAACCCAGTGCCCATCTCATATGCCTATCCAATTGGTCCCGTTCTAGCTAACCCAGCTGGTTAGGTGCATAACACACCTCCTATTGCTACAGGAGGTCAAGGTGCGGTAAAGAAGCGTGCCGCAACATCGGCCCCACCAGCCGAGTCACCCCGGGCGGGGAAAAGGTTCAAGATACCTAGCAATAAGCCCACGGGGCGGAAGGATCCAACGCCCAAACCACCTCCAGCTGTGTTCGGGTAAACACCTTTCTCCCGGTTATTCTTGTGTTTCATATCTCTTCTTTCCTGTATTTCTCGTTTCTCTCTTTCTTACTTTATTCGATCTTTTTCTCTTTCTGACTTGACAGGGCCACCGTGGATATCCCCCAGAGTAGCTCCAACATCACCTCTCCCATTCGTGAGGCACCACATTCTCCTCATGATGATACTCCTGTTCTTAGCCCTATTCGGGAGAACTCTCCCTCCACGCTGAATAATATCCCATCTCGGCGGGAGGAGGATAACGTCGGCATAGGTGGAGGGGGCGCCACAGTGGATGTGGTTATGTTGGCTCAGCGGGGTGTCCTCTCTGCTCCCCAACAAGAAGAAGATCGTGGCACCGAAACTGTTTCTACCAAGGTGTCGAAAACTCCGGCACCAGTATAACCTCATCCTCAGTCTCAACCATCTTCCTCATCAGCTTCAAGTCAGCAACAGCAAGCGCCACCAGCATCGTCCGAGTCTCCCAAGACTCGGCGAGATGATCAGCCTCGGCATAGCCCATAGGCCAAATCTCCGTTGACTTCTCAATTTCAGCCTACGCTAGCCTCGACAGCCAATTCTCAGTCAACAGCCTCCCAGCAGCGGGCCAAACCGGCCGCTAAGGTGAAGAAGACTGCTGAGGTGACCAAAGAAGCACCAAGCAGCTGGATCTGGGCAATGCACCATCCATCTTATGGTTCTACTCTGAAAGAGCAGATCACGTTGCACACTATCCCGGCCGCTGCAAAGGCCGCCTAGCAAGCAACTTTCGAGAAAGACTTAGTCCTGACTCGGCTCACTTGCTGAGTATGCCGAAAATTGGAATAATGCTAAGTATGTCAAGGTCAGCTCTAGGAATCCCCAGAAGTTTGGCCCTATAGAAATTGGCACACAAATGTATACTGCCAACAAAGCTATTGCTGATGCTGGCTGAATGATGGAGGTAAACCTCTTGACTATCCCTTTTATACTTGTATAAGTACATGTGTACATATCCTCTAGTCCCCGAGCCTCCAAGGGAGTGAGATATTACTTGATCGGATGCTCTTATCATTAAACTTGCGCAGTTTTCCTTTAGATTTTCTTCAATTCCAAGGTATTTCAACCTAACTATTAAGACTTAGGTAAAAGATCCTGTTAGCTTCGATTATCTAGCCACCTAGATCCAGAACGAATTTATGATGATTGCAAGTGCACAAATAGTTTGTAGCTAGTTTCGAAATAAAGATATCGATCCCAAAGGGAGCAGTAGGTGAAAGACTAAAATGCTTTTAACTAAAACTAAATGAACTACTTAAGGAATAACTTTAAGATGTAAGAAAAGTAGAGTTGTTTTTGAGTTTTTGATTGAACAAAGAAATTTAAAGTAAAGTAAAACTTAATAAAGAAAGTAAGAATCTTGTATGTAAAATAACTTGAAACTGCAATAGGGAAAAAGGCGTTCTCAAGGAGTGGTGGATACACCACTAGCAATTTAGACTAAGAAATCAAGATTATTATAACAAATATTCTCATGATATGTATGTATGTGGGAGGAGCTCCAAATATGGACAAATAGGCAGCAACCACTGCTCACATCATCCTTCATAACCATAGCTGATGGATAAACAACATCAATTGTATTATCCCGCTATTAAGGGATTTCTCCCGTGGAATGGACATGGCATTATGAGTTCTCCTTGTTTCCCAAGTTAGTACGTAAAGAATGACAATAACTTTATAGTCACAGTAAGTGCTATCATCCCTCCATCTACCAACAAGTAATCCCATTCATCGAGTCCCCATAAGAGGCAAATATTAAGGAGGTGGAAAAATCCCAACATCAAGATGAAGACGATTAACTCATACACATAATGATGTATAACATAATAATCTCTATCTTATCTCAGTCATATTCTAGGGTTTCTCCATCTCCCCAAGAACTAAAGATCTACTCAGACATGGAGGAATTCAACATCATGACAATGGTAATGGAAGCAATTGTAAATGAATAGTTCTTGTATAGATACACAACAAGTACGGAAATTACAACAAGATATTGATGGGGGAAGATGGGATGGATGGAGATGATGGTGGTGCAGCGGTTGATGAAGATGAAGATCGATGCCTTTGCCTCCCAGATCTGCGTAGGGAGAAGATGGATCCCTTGGGATAGTTCCCCCTCCAGATGCCTTCTGGAGGTGAGGTTTCAGCGATTTCTGGGTGTTCTATATGTCATCTCTCTGATCCAGTTGCACGGGGTGAAACTATTAGAGGATCGGTGGCGGCGCCAACTATACGACCGGAACTGTACGGACGGAATTTTTATTCCCACCGTATAGTTGGTCGTTGAACCGTTTGTATGCCTTGATTGCTTTGGGTTTTCTTCTGGTGTTATTGATATTTCCCAAACAAGCGTTTTACATTGTTTTTGGACTCCTTTTCTCCCCAATACAATTGCTTCCAAGAATTGTGTCCATTGTATCCATCATCTGTCCTGATCCTGGTGAAAATTGACATAAAATGTGCGCGCGAGCATCGTAAAATACCAAGATCCTACATATACAATGCAAAATAATAATATAAACAAGATGCAAATATGCACTCTTCAACTTCCCCAATCTTAGACTCTTGCTTGTCCCGAGCAAGTTTAACTTAATGGATGTGATCCTCATATTCATGAAGCCGAATCGATAAAATAAATGAGGCAGTTGCAACATGTGTTTATCATATATGATACATAGAATAAGTTCATGAATAATACCTTACTCAAACCACCCAAATAATATTAGAAGGCTTCCAGACCTTAGTGATCAATAGTTCACAAAAGATGAATCTCGACATGATGTAAAAGTATTCAGTTCGACCGAATGAGTTAGCGAGGTAGTCCCAAGTGTTTTAGGATTAACATATTCACTTGGGATTCAAAATCTCAAAATTCTTCTTTGTCATACCACAATATAGTGGTGTATTCCTATTTTCTCTTTGCACATTTGCTCTTTTCTTCTTCCTCTCTCCCTTTTTTATATATGCTCCCACTTTTGTTTAAGTGCTATGCAAAGAAGCTAGCCATACATTCCACTTCATGTAGGAATCAAAAAATTAACGATCTCAATTACCAAATTCCAATTGTATATGAAGCTTCTTCATGAATTGAAGATTCTACCGTGACTTGTTCTCATTCTATTTTGATAGCACTTTTAATTTTCCTTTGTTCAAGGTTTCTTTTTCAACTTGGCTAATGAGATTATTTTTACTTCTGTAAATCAAACCATGAACTTACAACATATCAATTAAATTATCTTTATATGTTCCATTAATACCAATGGTGCGGAAGACTCCTATTGTTATCATCAAGTGCAAGTAAAACTATACTCAAGCCATTCATATATCCAATAAGACAAGCACAAACTCAATAATGCTCCATATATGATAATAAACTTGGAATTTCACAAATGGGATCGACTATTCCTTAAGGGAATTCAAATGATGCAAACTTTATTACTAAGATCGAACTAATGCAAAACTAAAATAGTAATATAAAACTTATAAGATAGATTACCATGTCTTAAACATCTCCCCAAGCTTGGAATCAAGCCAGGCGGGATCAAATAACTCCTTGTTGGTACATATTCCTCCTCCTGGGTAGGAAGAGTATTGCCTTCTTCCTTTGTGTTGCAAACCTTAGCCATGGTTGCGAGGCGAATGCTGAGCTCGACCATGTCATATTGAAGCTTCAAAATTTTATTTTGGAGGAATTTCTTCTCATCTATCAACTCAAAATTTTAATCAAGAAACCAACTCTACCATCGATGTCATTGACCTTTTTCTCAAGGTCCTTTATCATCATCCAGTAGGAATCAATCCCTTCTCCAATTTTTTCAACACATGCTTTCGAAGCTTTTTCCATCTCATAGATCTTATCATGAATCTCATCTTGCTACACCTTCTTAGGCTTAAGAGGCGACAGACCCAGAGGACGTTTATAATAGGATCCTATGTTGTGACGATAGGGATTAGGGAGATACTCATCCTTGCTCTTTCCTCGCTCCGCTTGCCTCATCATCTCCATCCTTTGCGGGAACATGTCCTACCAATTTGGGAGAGACTTGATCTCTAGGATGGATGATGATGATGATCCTTTAGGTTCTACTTCTTCGATCCTCTTCACGAGCTTCTCTTCTTTCTTCCTCTTGATCTTGTTGACATGGAAGGTGTCGGGGGATGACCTCCGGATACCCCAACCGGACAAGAACTACGGCAGTCAGTTTGCGTCCGGCTGGCTGAGCGCAGCCAGACACGAGTGAGTCATACCGGCTACTTTACGGTAGCCGGAACCAACAGGAGTAGCAAGACACAGGGCCGCCTACATCAGCGTAGCCGGACGCAATCAGGAGGATAGGGCGACGTGCTGCACAGTGCACGATACTCCCTGGTACAACGACAAGACCCGCAACTACACGGCCATACCAAAGACTTTGCTGGGTGACGCGGGCACAATGGCTAGATGCCAACGACAAGCTCGCACGGCGTTCACTGTGCCCATGACGACCCTACTGCATGTACCTTGATGGGATGTAAGCGTACCAGATACTGTAGATGACCAGCCGGCTGGGACCCGCCTGTGGGGCCCACTAGCCGGACTAGCCAGTGAGACCGTTGCCCCTCTACCTATATAAGGAGGGGCAAGGCTCTCGTAGCAAGGGTTGGTCTCAGTGCATTTAAGGAGGTAGATAGAAGATACAGCTCAAGGAGCGATTGTAGCCCGTGTACCACTCATAGTCAGATCGGCAGGAGTAGGAGCTTTACCTCACCACGAGGGCTCCGAACTTGGGTACTTCTTGTGTTTCGCTACACTTGCTCGTATCCAATCCCTCCTGCGGACACCGTCGAGAGATTCCCTGCTAGTCCCCACACCTCTATCTAACCTGTTTAGGTACTTCCGTTCCCAATACAACGATAGTTGGCGCCCACCATGGGGCAAGATGGCTTTGACCGGAGTCACGTTCCGCACGGGACCCCACACTTCAGCCGGTGAGCGCATGGCCTCCGGCCTAGTGCTTATGCTCGGCAATTTCGACTGTGTCATCGACAATGCTTCGTGTTTCGCCGGATCCAGTTTCCGGAAAACGGCTCTATTCTGCTCTTCGGCGACCTCCCCGTCTATGTCACCACCATGCCAAAACATTTCCCTAGGGAGATCATATCCATCACGGAGCTGCTGTACCTCGGCAGTGGCGCCTCCGTCGCTCCCCATGGCGTCGAGGTCATGATGGCCGGCTCCAACTCTCAGCCCCGCCAACCTCTGGAGTGGGGTGTAGACGAAGTCAGAACTTCCGCTCCGCCATGGCCTAGGAACCCGGTCGAAGAGGCCATTGACCGGCTCCTCACGCTGGTTAACCTCGGGGATAACCCGGAGGAGGCGGAAGCCAACTTCGCAATGGAGAGGCAACTTCTCCATGCAGGAGGCCATGAAGCTGGCTGCGACCAGGAATCAAATCGAGATCACCCGGCGTGAGTACGCCCGCGTGCACGGCCACACTCTAGCTACCGCGGAGCCGAGCTAGCATAGACAAGTACGACGCTGGGGCAACGAGCTAGGCGGAAGGATAGAAAGGGATGGCGAGCCAGATCTGCCACCTGCTCTCATCCGGCCCACCTACAGCACAACCATCAAGAACCTACGCGTGGTGGGATCCGCGGGAGATGAGCTTCCCAACTTGGAGGGCGAGGAGCGAGACCGGCAGCACGCCCAGGTGCAGGAGATCCTCCGGATCGCGGATGAGCAGGCTGATGCCATCCGGCAGATGCACGAAGACCCTAGCTGCTCCAGGGGAAGCAAGCCGCTCGGCAACAGCAAGGGCGCACCCTGCGAGACCCAGCAGGCGTCCTCTCCTCTAGCTAAGGCCTGCAGCAAGCGCCGTAGATCTGGCAACAAGGGTCAGCCGCGTCAGAAGCAAACAGTGAACAACAACCCACCGCCTCTCGCCCACCAATCGGAGCGCCACGACCTGTCGGTTCCCGTCTCTCGGGCCGGGTAGGAGCGCCTAACCCAGACCATCCGGATGCCTGTGACTGTATCGAGCTCCTCGCTCAAGCGTGCATCACGGAAGAGGAAGATTCCACTGGACCGGTTTGTTTTGGACCCTGCATCCGGGACGAGCCGTTTCCGGATAAGTTCACCCTACCCAGGGATACCACCAAGTACGACAGCAGCATGAAGCCAGAAGATTGGCCGACCGACTACGCAACGGCAGTCGGCATCTCCCATGGGAACAAGCGCACAACTATGCGCTACGTCCCCCTCATGCTAACCGGGTCAGCGAGGACATGGCTCAACAGCCTCGCGCCCAACAGCATCAACGCATGGCCAGATTTTGAGAAGGTGTTCGTCCGCAACTTCAATAGCACGTACAAGAGTTCGGGCCGCCCGCGCGACCTGACCTTATGCGTCCAGGGCGACCGTGAATCAGACCGTGAGTACCTCGCCAGGTGGACGGAGCTGCGCAACACCTGCGAGGGCATCCCGGAGAGCCAGGCGATTGGGTTCTTCATCGAGGGGTGCCGAGAAGGCACCATGCTTCGCCACCGAATACTATGTGACGAGCCGAAAACCATGGTGGAGCTCATGACGGTTGCAGACCAGTACGCCACGACGGATGCCGCAATGAAGAAACCTCTCCGGGTGAGTGCTGACGGGCGTCCGACTCCTTCGGAGCCGGCTCGCGACCGGCCAAGCAATCCGGCTAGAGAAGCCGGATCCTCTAGGTGCCACGGCAATGACAATCGGTTCCACGGGGACCGTCAAGCCGGACAGCAGAAGCCTCTCTACCATGCGCGGTAGATCAAGACCGTGGAGGGCGTGCCCGATGCACCGGCTAATGACGCAAGAAGGCAGAAGCCACGACTCACCTTCTACCAAATGTTTGACGGCCCATGCAAGTGGCATAGCAGTCCCTTCAAGCCGGCTACGCACACCACCCGGAACTACAGCTGGACCCGCCAGCTAAAGGACCAAGGCAACCAGCAACGGCTACCCCCACCCCCTCCCGGTGGACCCCCACCACTGGCTAGGGGAGTCGGCAATGATGGTAACGGTGGCAATGACGGCAACAACAACAACGGCTACCCCCAGCCGCACGCCGCCTACCACATCTTCGAGACCGAGCTGGATGACAAGCACAGCCGCAGGCGGTGCTCTAAGGAAGTCAACGCCATCGTCTCCCCAGTCCCCCAGTACCTGAACTGGTCGGAGACCCCCATCACCTGGAGCCGGGAGGATTAGCCGGATCAGCTTCCAAATCCCGGGGGCTACGCCATGGTGATTGACCCCCTCATCGTCTTCAACGAGCGCACCTGCCGTTTCTCGCATGTCCTCATCATCGGGGGAGTAGCCTCAACTTGCTTTACTGGTCATCGCTACAGAAGCTTGGCATCCGCGAGTGCGACCTACGCCCGACTACCACAACATTCCATGGCGTATTCCCAGGGCCGTCTTGCGCTCCGCTGGGTAAAATTCAGCTGGACGTCATCTTCGGGACCGAGGAGAACTTCCGGCTCGAGCCGGTATGGTTCGAGGTGGTGAACTTGTCGAGCTCCTACCGTGCTCTCCTCGGGCGCCCCGCCCTCGCCAAGTTCATGGCCGTCCCCCACTACGCGTATCTCAGGACGAAGATGCCGGGGCCAAACAGCATGATCACCGTTGCCGGCTGCTTTAGGCGATCGATGGAGTGCGCCTTAGCCGGCTCCAAGCTGGCCGATGCCCTCATCATAGCCGAAGAGAAGCGCGAGATCATGCGCAATGTGGCCATGGCCCAGCAAGAAATGCCGGCTAGCAGGAAGCCGGCTGGGGATGCAGCTTTCCAGCGGGCCAGGGAGACAAAGAAGATTCTTCTTGACCCCTCCGACCCGACCAAGAGCGTAGCTTAAGAGATCGTCCTATGGAGAAGAAAAATGGTCTTGAGCAGTCTCATGGTTTATCTACCTCCTTTATTCTTAAAGAATGTGGTCATGATCTTGCTCATGCCAAAATGCTTAAATATTATAACCATGAACTTCAAAAGCAAGTGACTAAATAAAAATCTAGACATATTGAGCAACCAAAGGGATAATGTTACCAAGGAAGGACTTGGCTTTGCTATCAAGTCCAAGAACAAGAAGAACAATAAGAAGAAGAACATTGCTCCTACTCCCCCTTCAAGTGTAATTACTTTTATGAAGGATGGGGAGGAGGTCGTTGAAAAGAATGGGAAGTCCTTTGAGGCTAGAGTCTCCGGAGGCTCCAATACCAGAGTCTCTACCTCTACACACAACAATTTCAATGATAGATATAATCCTCTATATGTGCTATGTAGAGATTACTATGGGCATGTTTATGCCAAAATATGTTGGTCCTCTTGATGGCTATGTTGAATGGGCCATTTGGGTTCCTAAGATTCTTGTGACTAACATTCAAGGACCCACTAAAAAATGGGTACCTAAATCCAAGAAGTGGTCTCTTCTAGGAATATGCTTCCATAGGAGGAAAATGGGTGGT
Source organism: Avena insularis (assembly GCA_023614405.1). Taxonomy (NCBI): domain Eukaryota; kingdom Viridiplantae; phylum Streptophyta; class Magnoliopsida; order Poales; family Poaceae; genus Avena; species Avena insularis. The sequence goes on along the minus strand of CM042686.1, from coordinate 241,504,320 downwards.
CAATAGTGGTGCCTCACATCATATGACTGAAAGCAAGGAGTTTCTCTCAGATATCCGTAATTATCCACAAGATATGTACATTAGCTATGGAAATGGATAAACATCTAAGGTGTTGGGTTTGGGCAAGGTGGTGGTCACACATGATGTGTCCATTCTGGACATCATGCTTGTCAAAACCCTTTCATATAATTTACTTTCCATTTCTCAACTTGCCTCCATGGGCTTTGGCACATATTTTGATGTTGGAATTATGGTCATAATGTGGAGAAAGACTCTATCTGTTTCCTTCATTGGGTATGTTGAGAATGGGTTGTATGTAGTGGACATTTCTAAGAAACCCACTCCATATGGAACATGCTTAATGGCTAAGGCCGGTGTGGGATGGCTTTGGCATCATTGTTTAGCCCACGTCAATATGAGATCTTTCCAAAGTCTTCACAAAGTGGAACACATTCTAGGACTAAAAGATAAAGATGTTTCTTTTGTCAAAGATACTGTTTGTATGGATTGTATCGAAGGAATGCTCCATGAGTCTCCACACAAATCTACCAAAACTCTCTACTCTTCAAGGATTTTGGAACTACTTACTATGTACCTCTTTGGGCCCCCATCTCATGAAAGCCTTGGACGAAAGAAGTATTGTTTGGTCATTGTTGATGATTACTCAAGATATGCATGGGTATATTTCTTCAAGAAGAAGATTGAAAGTCAAGATACATTCATCAAATTTGCTAATGAAGTTCAACGCCAACATGACAAGAAGATCTTGCACTAGAAGAAAAGTGTCCATCTGCAACGACTTGGCCCGTCGGTCATCGTAGAAGGCGCGTCTTCCACGACAAATTTCTCAGCTCGACCGTGGCTGATGGAAAACTTTTTATTCCGGTTTCGCTGCCCTCTACTACGACGAAACCACTAAAAATATGGATGAAGCTAGGCCGGCGTGTGGCAGAAGCAATATTTTTGGTTCCTCCCGCGATGTTGACACGTCAAAGTATTTTGAGGAGTGTGGGTCCTAGACGTCAGTGTCTCTAGCAGACCATACTTTTCGGTCGCGCCTCCCTAATTTGAACTCGATAACATTGCCCGATTTTTCCGCCGTTTAGTCAGGATGTTGGGTCCCATATGTCAGCCTCTTATTATAAGAATCGTGTGTATGATAGAATTTTTTCCTTCGGTTGCGCTACCATGTTCCGAACTTAATAGCGTTGCTCGATGCATATACCATTTAATCACACTGCTGGGCCCCACATGTTATCCTCTCATTAGAAGAAACGTGTGTATGATGGAATTTTTTCCCTCGATCGCGCCTCCGTGTTTTGAACTTGATAGCGTTGCTCGGTGCATCAATGTTTATTCAGGATAATGGGTCCAATATGTCAGCCTCTCAGTAGAAGAATCATGTGTATGATGGAATTTATTTTCTTCTCTAGCACTACCCTGTTCTGAACTAGATAGCATTGCTCGACGAATCTGTCATTTGGTCATGTAGCTGGGTCCCACATGTCAGCCTCTCGTAAGAAGGATCGATTGTATGATTCACGCCTCTGTATTTCGAACTTGATAACATTCCTCACCATGTCAGCCATTTTTTCAGGCTATTGGGTCCCACATGCTAGCCTCTCGTTAGAAGAAACATGTGCATGTTGGACTATTTTCTCGCTTGTGCCTTCCTGTTTCGATCTTGGCAACATTGCTTGATGCAACAACTATATAAGGTTGCTGTAAACTCCCAATTTTAGCAACCCTGATTAGTTGTCTAGAATGCAAAAATCAGGGGGAACAAAAACCTTTTCTTGTTTAGTAATGCAGTGTTTGCTTGTTGTTTGCTTGTGCTTGTTCATCTATATGTATACCATATGATATACCACTTACCTCACCCTCAGTTGACAAAATCTATTTAGCAAAACTATCTTCGCACTTTTTACATTTTCTCAAATGTTCTGGCATTTCAAAACCTGAGCCAAGATGCTGCTGTAACCCAAACTATTTTAGTAGATTCTATTGACAGAACTATAGAGAGCTACAATCTCCTTATGTTTTCAAGATAGAACCTTCAACTACTCTTACCTCTAGGTTTTCCAAAACATTTTTATAAAGCTTTTGGATTCTACTCTTGGAAAGGATACCAAGGGATCTAATCTACTTCAAAATACAACCTTCTCAAAATACCCATCCTTACCTCAAGCTAGGTTTGGAGGTATCCCGGGTAGTAGTTTTGTGTTGCTTGTAAGATGAGTTTCCTTGATCTGCTAAGAGGAATTGCCTTGATCTACTAAGATGTTTTGCCTTGATCTGATGTCTAATGATTTGCCTTGATCTGATATCTGACTTGTTTGCTTAGAAAGTAGTATGAGATACCTTAGGAGCTCATCCTTTAGGATCAAACTAAATTAATATTACAAAACCCTAATCAAGATTCCTAGGATGGATCTAATCTATAGCCACTAAGATATCATCTAAAACCCTTAACCAGATCCCATTAAGGCTAATCCTTTCTTGAAGTTTTCAAGTCTATGAAGACCAATATCAAGCATGGATCCTTTCCTACTCCATTTACACTTCAACATAATCCATTTGATGATGATTTGGAACCTTGCATCCTCTCAAAATCATCCCCTTTTATATTCTAGGCAAAATCCCCCACTCTGCCAAAAAATGACTAAGTCTAGAAATCTGATATCAATATCACATCCTTGAGTCTCCCTCATTTCCACTCCTTCTGCATTTTTGGTAATGCACTTGAACCATCTTGTAGACCATCTTAAGTACTACCAAGGCCCACTCTTGCCCTTGGCTAGACCATCCTCTAACCCACTTGTTCTTGATGGTTTTGCAGGCAACAAAATAACCTTTTCTGCAAATCTTATCAACTAGCCTACTTGGTCAGAAGCTCACACCTTCATCCTACCTTCGTTGGACCAACTCTTTGAGTGATTGTGTTCTACTCCTAAAGGTCTTGCAATACCTACTTCACTTGTTCCAAATGGATCATTGGGCCTAAAAAACCCACAAGGTTTTGAAGGTTATTTGATAATCTGCTTTGATACCCTTATTTTATTCAAAGTTTGGAATCAATATTTGGAGAGCTAAACCATGATCAACCTAAAACCTCTGTACCATGGTGATCTACATCACTTGGTCTACCTATCCGTATAGCCCAATATCTAAGGGGAACTCTGAGCCCTAAGATCCAACAAGGTCTTGAAGGGATAAAATTAACAATGCCTAAGATCCTCTTTTCCCTTGATTTTACCCAAAATCAAGTTGAATTTCCAAAACACAAGGTTTAAAATGGTAGATAAAACATGTGGACATCATCTAACTTGGATATAAAAGTTTATCGAATATTATCCATAATTCTTTTGGCCTAGAAAAAATTAAATCCCTTTAATTAACAAAAACCTCAAAACTCCTACAAAGGCAAGTTTGTTTTTCTCCAAACTACTTTGCCAACTCAACGCACATTTGATGCTTTCTTATCCTATTATATCTTCCCACATCAAAAATAAATATTTTTGAGATGCTTTATTAATTCTTTTTGCCCTTTTTCTTAAATGTCAGAAACAAGAAAATAAATATATTAAATACTTTTATCCTTCAATAAATTCAGGAAAAAATGTCCAAAGTGTGGCATGTTAATTGGGACCATCCCACATCAAAAACCAACCTTGACCAATGTGAAAATATTAGAGGAGATTCTATAAACCATTTCTACACTATTTGATTAAATGAGATTAAGAGGACATTAAATCTGTGGAAAAATCTCAAATAATTCCTAGAGAGATATCCTGATCATACTTAGCTACCAGCAACATTGAATCATATAGACAAGATCCAAATCTAAGAAGTTATTCATGATCCACCATATGACAAAAAATTTAAAATAAATTATGATCATGACCCAAAACACACCCAAACTCCATCAAAGCTGGTATAGCAATTCTACACAGCACCCACACTCCCTCTAGTCGACATCTACTATAGCAAGTCCATCCTTTTGTATTTAGCTCTTGGAGCAAGCAAGTGAGAGAAAAACCATATCTTTGTATATCTTGTGGAGTAATCACCACAGCAGCTGCAGCCCTTCCCCTGTCTCCCTCTACTTGAACCCAGGACCCTGCAACACTCACTTACCCCACCTATCAGCCTCCCTGGCTAGCGCTAGCCCTCATCCTCTCCATTTATTTTTTTGGCCAAATGAGAGAGAGAGGTCCCATCCTCTCAGTACAAGGCCCTATAGCCACCTCTGTCCCTCCCTTGACCTCTCAATCGACCACCACCTCCCCCAGCGGACAATCCCTGGTGCTCCCCCCTCTCTGTGGCTCTCCTAGGCATAGTCCACCATGAAGCCGAGCATCTCTGTTAAAAAGGCCAGAGGCCACCCCGCGCCTCCCCTGCCCCTCGTTTGCTCCCTCCCACTCCACCTCACCAACCCCGAGCTCCACTTCCCCTCCATCGCTATGCACTAGCCGAGAGAAGAGAAGGAAGTCCCTTTGGCCCTTCTTCATATCTGCTCATGGTGCTCCCTACTCTACTCTTCCCCTCCTTCATGTCACCTTCCTGGACTCGCCTAAGCATGGGCTACCTAACCATGGTCTTATCTTGCCCAGGACGGCCCCTTCCATCGTTGCTCCTGAGCTCTGCCGCACCCCTATCGGGCGTACTCGCGCAAGCAAGAACCGATCGCGGAAACCAGCCATGCCGCCCATCGTCGAGGTCACCGCCGTGCACCGCATCCTCTCCGCCGCTCCCCGTCGCCTCCCCGTGACCGCATGTGAGCCCCCGAACCGCCCAGCTGCTGCCTAGGGTTTCTTTGCCCTACCCCTGTCGCGAGCTGGACGACGGTCTAGCACCGTTGATCTTGTTCTAATCGGGCAGCCTAGGCTGCCCCATACCGCTTCGCCGCTCCTCCGCCTTGTGGCCGGGCCCTTGATCGAGTTGAACCCCGCCATGGACTTCGCTGGTGGGCAGCTACTCCCTGCGTGGCCCATCTGGAGGAGATTTGGCATGCGTTGCTTTTATTTCTTTTATTCTTTTCTCTAGAACAGATAATATAGCAGTTGGTTTAAATCCAAATAAAAATGAAAAAACTGCTGGTTTGGTCTAAATCTAAATTTATACATGTTCCCGCATGTCTTGTGCAACATGTAGAGAAAACCCTCGGCAAAAAGTAATTTTTATTATTTACTAGAAATAAATCTACTAAAATGTGTCCCTTGCCCTAAATAACTTCCACTGTGAGCTATGCATGTTCAAATAGGATGAAGCAAACTTCCCCTGAAAGGTTATCCCTGTACCTATCAGTTTGCCTTTATTTCATGTCTAGGTGAACCCTAGTTTTACCTCAGTAAAAATATCAAAAACAAATATTAATTGACTTTACAAAATTCCCTAAGCCAAACTATATCAGATTCCAACTCTCTGTGATGTGGTACAGTAAAGTCTATAAAAATCCAGGAGATCCAATTTTATTGAGGCTCTGTTTAATTTTGGTGAATTAAACATCTGTTTCTAGGGTAGTTTCAGTAGAAAAATCACTACAGCAGTTTTACAACTCCATTGGGTGATTCCAATTTCTACATAATCACAATTCAAACACCCATCATGTGTCCCTGGAAGCATATCAAAACCATCTATAGATTTAATCTGGTGAAAAAGACAAATTAACCACATAACTGACTTTGGGAATTTCCCAAGTGCATTCTAGTAAATATTTTGAGATGAACCCAACTCTCAAAAATGTTAAACTCCAAATTATAACAAAACATCTAAGCACAAATTTATTTGGCTTACAGATCTTATATGGTGAATTTTTCACCTAAACTAGAGGTTATTTCACTAGAAAAATCATAACTAAATATAGAAAATTGATAAAATCATGAAACCACTTTTGTTGGCCTTGTTATTCCAATACCTATCTATAGATATCATTTTTGTACAATGATATCATACAGGACCAAGTCCTAATTCCAAACCCCTCCATTAAGTGGTTTTGGCAAATAAATCCTAAAGGAAATTCAACAAAGGCAATTTAAGTTAGTCCAGTTGCTGCTATCTCAATATATCCAAACCTACTGACGTAAATAGGGCGTTGAATGTTTGTTTGCTGTATTGAAAATGATGCTTGTATGCCTTCTGTTCATTGTGGCTTTGTTTGCTTGCATGTCCTCTCCTTGATGACCATAATTGCGATTATACCGGAGACCAGAAGAAGTGGTTATTAATGATTATTATGGTATTCTAAGAAGAAGTACAAGGGCATATATTGCCAGTTTGCTGATCTCAGACAAGCCACCTTCTTGCTCATAACCCCTTGTCCTATTGTTTTACTTATGCATGTTTTACCTATTGTTTATAAAACCGCATTGTTTTATGACAATCTATATCTAGTAGCGGCTTGGCTCCTCCAAACCATTACCCATCTGTACTAATAAGTACAACCCCCTTGATGACACCTACTTGACCCTAGTATGGTAGATGGTGTATAACACCATACCCCTTTGGAAATCCCGTTTTAGCTGAAGCAAAACTAGAGGATGGGAAGACCCCTGAAATTTTTTTACAAAATGTTTATGGAAAAACATTGGTGAGGTTTGAACTACGAAGAGAAGTTTGAGAAAAGAAAAAGGTTTTTTTAAAAAATGATGAAAGAGGAAAAAAACAGGTTTATGAAAATGCACCCGGTTCTTTGCAGTTTTGCTAGAACAATTAACCACTGCAACCACATTACTCTGGAATGGGACATGGATGGACTTGAAGTTTGCTACTGTCATGTGGGAATTATCACAACTGTCTACAAGGGATCATCTCCCCCGAATTCCGGGCTTCCTTTACAAAAAGGGTCTATTGTTAGATAATCACCTGGAGGAATGCAGGATCACCCATGTGAGTGACCGGGTGATACTATGAGCCTCTCATTGAAAGTGCCCACTCTGGAGGAGTCGGAATGCGCTCCGGTTGGTCTATGGCCCTGACGTCCTGGTGTTGAGAGGAACAAATCATAGGGTAGGGCCTATACTAGAGTGGCATCTGGAGAGTCTTGATCAGTTACTAGACCCACGATCAGTAAGGATCATGGCAGGGTACCCAGATGGTGTGGGTAAAGTGTACAACCTCTGCAGAGTGTAAATCTATTCGAATAGCCGTGTCCGCGGTCATGGACGGTTGGGAAGGTTGCTGTAGAGAAGTGCTGGTTTTGATTTCAAAAAGGATTTCGGAAAAGCAATGGCTTTGGAAATGTTTTGACCATGGGATGGTCGAAAAGGATACATGTTTTGACCATGGGATGGTCAGAAAGGAAGGAAAGGAGTTTGGTCATGGGATGACCGGAAGGACAAAACAAATGGGTGGCCCGGTCCTAGTGTTTTCCAAAACTCTTAAAAATGTTTTCAAATAGTTTTACAAAAATTTTCAACAAAGATATGTAGATGCTATATCTACAAGAGAATCTATGTGAGAAAAGAACCTCTCTTGGAGCCCTCCTACCACTACAGCCATATTGCATATCCTCTTGTTATTATTCTCTTAAGGTGGTTTGCTAGTACATTCAAAGTACTCACTGGAATTGCCCCTGGCTATTAACTTGGTCAGATATCGAGAAGAAGGTATAGTTGACGACTATGCGAGCTAGGACGTTCTCCTAGTCAGTTTCTTGTAGGTTAAGGCATGGCTCGGGCTCTACGCTTGATGATGTTCCGTTGATGTTGATTGATCTAGCCCTAATGGAAAATAAGGTATGACATGCATTCTCTTAAGTATGGATGTTTACTTTGATACTTGTTGGTTATGTGCCACGATGAACTGATCATGGGATCGTGGTGTATGTATAACATGGATTCTCGGAGGATTAAGCCGGGGGCCCCACAGACTTGGTATCAGAGCCATCGTGACTGTAGGAGAATCTTACTTAGCATGGTCATTAGTCAGGAAAAACTAGTTTTGGAAACACCTGCTTGTGAAAACTATTTTCTCAAAGCATTTCAAAGGATTCTACTTCTTATCTTATTCTAATTTAAATGATTTCGGAAATGACTTCTTCTATCCCTCGTTCCAATTTCAAACCTAAGGATTTCAAATAACTAGGACCTAGAACCCGGTGAAGATAATGAGGATTAGAAGAAGAGAAGCAACTACCAGCAAACACAAGGAGACTACAAGATCGCCCTACAAGCGGAATCCCCATCACCTGAAGAAATCATGTACTACACCATCTAGAAGCGTCTGATGACATGGCGAAGGCCTTATTCACAAGATAGTGACCCAGACCTCAATAACATGATCTCTAGGATCAATAGTCGTAAGACTAGGATTCCCCTATATCGCGAGTAGTTAACTCCTTGGTCCCTATAGTAGATCGTGTTTGATTGCCTAAGTGCATAATGTGTTGCTTGATGTGTGTCGTCTGCGAAGGACGCTACGATCCCATCGCTCTATTTACCTCGCATGAATGTTTTGGCCTGTCTGGCCTTAGTCGAATGTGTTGCAAGGATCGATAACCCATCTAGTAACTCAAGAAACCTCCCCATGTTAGTTGTCGCTAACGAGAACCAAGACTAACCTTGGGAGATAGGAGAGGAAAAGCATTGCCAGAACCCCGAGTTCGAATTCGTCAAGTTAGAAAACCCATGAAGACTTTTCTGTAGCAGGATGGCACACTTCGTCAAACTCACTTCTCGAGGCTCGTCATCGACACTATGTGTCATCATTCATCGACCAACGATAACCAGAGTCTCGTTGAAGCTGGAATTCTACCACCAAAAGATCTTCACTATCCACAAGAAACCCCCAAGACTTACTAACCAAGACAAGAAGTGAAGACTTGACTCCCCTAACCTTCAGTATATTAGAACTTCCTACAACCCCAAGAGACTAACTAATAATCGATCACTCTGCCTAACCAATGGGAAGTTCCTCACCAGAAGCCCAGAATACTTCAAATCCCTGAAGACAAGAATGCATGAAGACACCAAGTTTACTCTGGCATCGAGAAAAAGCAACGCAAAGAGTTCAAGTGAAGATGTTTTCTACGAAGTTAGCTACCCGATGGCTCCGAAATATAGCCATCTACGTCCACATTTAAACTGGATATTATTCATACTTATGATGAAATATCTCTCTAAACCCTGCCATAAATGCCTAATATTCAAGGGCTATGCAATCCTTTCTTTTATATTTTTCCTGCGCAGATAATGTCATTTGAACATGGAAATCACTACATTAAAGTCAAAGATACGAGATTTCCAACAACCAGAAGAAACCAGGAGTTGTAAAGTGGAGGCAGACGCTTTAACGACCAACTATACGACCGGAGCAAAATTCTGGCCGCATAGCCATGTAGCGATTGTGAATGTTATTTATCATAGATGGGATCATGTATTAGTTTGTATGACATGATGATTATTGTATCCTCTCTTGCCTCAATCCAAGGACTTGTCAGGTACCCAACACCCCGAGGGTTGAGCTAGGTATAGGGAGTATGAGTAATGACTTATCTGCAGGTTGGGAACCCCTGTGACAGAAGAGGTAGTACGGCTATATGTGAGGGATTTGCTTGGGATTAATGGTGACATCACTATGCATATCATTAGTTCTCTTTCTTCTATGGATGAGACTAGTAGGTCATTGCTATAAGCGGTTGCGGAGGCAATATCAATTATGGATGCATTGCCCACATATAATTTATCTTGCTCTAACAACTACATGCATATTTTATTTCTATCTTTTATTCCCATCAGATGTTTTGCACTGCTACAGGTGAAACCGAACACCCTAGGCCCTCTCTCTCCATCATCGACAACAACAAAAAGACGCAAGCTATTGGTCCGGTAAAAACACAAAAGGAATTCTAAAACTCCCGAAGGTCTGTTAAAGTAACTTCACTATGCATTCGCTTCCCGAGGATTCGATAACCAAGGTCTACTAGGTAAAAAGAAGCTATACTACATCCGTAATCCGAATCGAAGGTATCACTACCCTACCTTGACCAAAGACTAGCAAGAAGAGTCGTTAACCACTAACTTGCCCTAAGCTAACCCCTTCAAACTTGATTAGGAAACCACCACGACAAGGTTCACGCAATAGAGCGACACTCGAGGACCTCAACTCAAGACCCAAGGCGATGCAACTTTCTTCAGCATCTTGTCAACACTTCAAGATAGAAGATCGGCACCACCCTTGAATGGACCTTAGTGAACCTCTAAGGTGGAAGGACTGCGTCCTTCCCACTCAAATCTCGAAGACTATCTACCTGAAGATGTTTCACAAAGATTTCCAGATTTGACGTCTTTTCGCCAAGCAACAACTGCAAGTCATCGAGTGAGACAATAACTAAAGATGTATGAAGCCTTCTACTACTTTAGCAAAAGATCCACCCAGAAGAATGCCAAAATTTGCTCACTCCATCAGTTCTAACATGTTTGGATGATCTGCTAATTCAACTATCTCGATCGGCTAAGTATACAGAATAGTAGTATATAAGTCCTTTAGGACCTAGTTGCGGACATCATATGAAGATTTGAACTCTAGGAGGAAGATTGGCGATAGCATTCAAACCTCATCTGACGACTCCAAGAAGGAAGGATTGTTGCTACTACCGAGCTACCCTAGTTTAACCCTAAGGGGGAAAGACTGTGTCTTTCCCATAAAAGTGGAATATGATAAGCCTCTACGGAAAACACCGAAGACCCTTGTAGAAAACACGTCAATGCTATAGACTCCACCCTCAGAAGAGTACATCGCGAAGTTCCAATTAGAGGTATTTTTCTAAGCCTCGAGATATCGAGTCCAAAAAGGAAAAGAAGATCATCCATTGCAACCAGGACTGAAGCCTACTCCACTCTCCATGCATCCAAGAGGACTAAAGCTCACCTTAACTAACACAGTAACCACGTTCAAAGACAAAGATCGTAAGTTAGTACGCTTAGGACACATAGTACTAACCCCGACTCAAAATCCCCTAACCCTACTCTCCCGAATCTCGGGATGATATTCTTTTAAGGCGGAAATGTCTGTAACATCCCAATTTCAGCAATCCTGATTAGTTGTCCAGAATGCAAAAATCAGGGGGAACAAAAACTTTTTCTTGTTTAGTAATGCAGTGTTTTCTTTTTGTTTGCTTTGATTGTTCATTTGTATGTATACCATATGATATACCCCTTGCCTGACCCGTAGTTGACAAAAGCTATTTAACAAAACTATCTTGGCACTTTTTACATATTCTCAAATGTTCTGGCATTTCAAAACCTGAGCCAAGATGCTTATGTAACCCAAACTATTTTAGTATCTTCTATTGACAAAACTATGGAGAGATACAATCTCCTTATGTTTTCAAGACAGAACCTTCAACTACTCTTACCTCTAGTTTTCCAAAACCTTTTTATAAAGCTTTTGGATTCTATGCTTGGAAAGGATACCAAGGGATCTAATCTACTTCAAAATACAACCTTCTCAAAATACCCATCCTTACCTCAAGCTAGGCTTGGAGGTATCCCTGGTAGTATTTTTGTTGCTTGTAAGGTGGGTTGCCTTGATCTTCTAAGATGAATTGCCTTGATCTGCTAAGATGTTTTGCCTTGATCTGTTTTCTAATGATTTGCCTTGATCTCCCGTCTGACTTGTTTACTTAGGAAGTAGTATGAGCTACCCTAGGAGCTCATCCTTTAGGCTCAAGCTAAATTAAGATTACAAACCCCTAAGCAAGATTCCTAGGATGTATCTGATCTATTGACACTAAGAGATCATCCTTAACCAGATCCCTTTAAGGCTAATCCTTTCTTGAAGTTTCCATGTATTTGAAGACCAATATCAAGCATGGATACTTTCCTACTCCATCTACACTTCAACATAATCCATTTGATGATGATTTGTAATCTTGCATCCTCTAAAAATTACCCCCTCTTATATTCTTCGCAAAATCTCCCACTCTACCAAAAAATGACAGCCTAGAAATCTTTGAGTCTCCCCCATTTCCACTCTTTCTGAATTTTTGGTAATGCACTTGAACCATCTTGTAGGCCATATTAAGGAATACCAAGGCCCACGCTTGCCCTTGGCTAGACCATCCTCTAACCTACTTTTTCTTGATGGTTTAGTAGGCAAGAAAATAACCTTTTCTACAAATCTTATCAACTAGCCTACTTGGTCAGAAGCTCACACCTTCATCCTACCTTCGTTGGACCAACTCTTAGCGTGATTGTGTTCTACTCCTAAATGTCTTGCAATACCTACTTCCCTTGTTCCAAATGGATCCTTGGGATGCAAAAATCCACAAAGTTTTGAAGGCTATTTGATAATTTGCTTTGGCACCCTTATTTTATTCAAAGTTTGGATTCGATCTTTGGAGAGCTGATCCATGATCAACCTCAAACCTCTGTACCATGGTGCTCTACATAGCATGGTCTACCTATCTGTATAGCCCATGACCCAAGGGGAACTCTGAGCCCCAATAGCCAACAAGGTTTTGAAGGGATAAAATTAACAATGCCTAAGATCCTCTTTTCCATCGATTTTACCCAAAATCAAGTAAAATTTCCAAAACACAAGGTTGCAAATGGTAGATACAACATGTGGACATGATCTAACTCAGATAGAAAAGTTTATTAAATGTTATCCATAATTCTTTTGGTCGAGAAACAATTAAATCCCTTTAATTAACAAAAACCTCAAAACTCCTTCTACAAAGGCAAGTTTGTTTTTCTCCAAACTACGTTGCCAACTCAAGGAACATTTGATGCCTATCCTATTCTATATTCCACCTCAAAAATAAATATTTTTGAGATGCTTTATTAATTCTTTTTTCCCTTTTTCTTAAATGGAATAAACAAGAAAATAAATATATTAAATACATTTATCCTTCAATAAATTCAGGGAAAAATCTCCAATGTGTGGCATGGTAATTGGGACCATCCTATATCAAATACCCACCTGGACCAATGTGAAAATATTAGAGGAGCTTCTATAAACCATTTCTGCACTATTTGATTAAACAAGATTAAGAGGACATTAAATCCATTGAAAAATCTCAAATAATTCCTAGAGAGACATATTGACCATACTTAGCTACCAGTAGAATTGAATCATCTAGACAAGACCCAAATTTAAGAAGTTCTTCATGATCCACCATATGACCAAAAATTTAAAATAAATCATGATCATGACCCAAACCCCACCCAAACTCCATCAAAGCTGGTATAGCAATTCTACACAGCACCCACACTCCGCTTGGTCAACATCTACTATAGAAAGGCCATACTTTTGTCTTTAGATCTTGGAGCAAGCAAGTGAGAGAAAAACCATATCTTTGCATATCTTGTGGAGTAATCACCACAGCAGCTGCAGCCCTTCCCTTGTCTCCCTATGCTCGAACCCAGGACCCTTGAGCACTCCCTTACCCCACCTATGAGCCTCCCTAGCTAGCCCTAGCCCTCCTCCTCTCCATTTCTTTTTGTGAAGAATGAGAGAGGGAGGTCCCATCCTCTCAGTACAAGGCCCTATAGCCACCTCTGTCCCTCCCTGACGTCTCAACCGACAACCATCGCCCCCAGCGGCCAATCCTTGGTGCTCCCCCTCTCTGTGGCTCTCCTAGGAATAGTCCACCATGAACCCGAGCATCTCTGTTAAAAAGGCCACAGGCCACCCCGCGCCTCCCCTTCCCCTCATTTGCTCCCTCCCACTCAACCTTACCAACCCCGAGCCACACCTCCCCACCCTCTCTCTACACTGGCCTATAGACGAGAAGGAAGTTCCTTCATCCCTTCTCCATATCTGCTCGTAGTGCTCCCTCCTCTACTCTTCCCCTCCTGAATGTCACCTTCTTGGACTCGCCTAAGCATGGTCTTATTCTTGCCTAGGACGGTCCCTTCCGCTGTCGCCACTGAGCTCCACTGCACCCTTCTCGGGTGTACTCGCGCAAGCAAGAACCAGTCCCAGAAACCGGCCATGCTGTCCATCGTCGAGGTCTCCGCCATGCACCTTGTCCTCTCCACCGCTCCCCGTCGCCTCCCCTTGACCGCAGGTGAGCCCCTGAAGCGCCCAACCACCGCCTAGGTATTCTTCGCCCCTGCCCCTGTCACGAGCTGGACGATGGTCTAGCACCGTCGATCTTGTTCTAATCGGGTGGCCTGGGGTGCCCCGTACTGCTTCAGCACTCCTCCACCGCTGGCTGGCAGTTCGCCTTGATCGAGTTCAAATCCCGCCCTCCAAGACGCAGACTACTTTGGTGGTGGATTCTCCTCACGTAGCCCATCTGGAGGAGATTTGGCCTGTGTTGCTTTTATTTCTTTTAATCTTTTCTCTAGAACATATAATATAGTTGTTGGTTTAAATCCAAATAAAAATGAAAAACTGCCGGTTTGGTCTAAATCTAAATTTACCTGCATGTCTTGCGCAACATGCAGAGAAAACCGTCGGCCAAAAGTAATTTTATTATTTACTGGAAATAAATCTACTAAAATGTGTCCCTTTACCTAAATAACTTCCAAAGTGAGCTATACATGTTAAAATAGGATGAAACAAACTTCCCAAGAAAGGTTTTCTTGTACCTATCATTTAGCCTTTATTTCATGTCTAGGTGAACCCTAGTTTTACCTCAGTAGAAATAACAAAAACAATTATTAATTGACTTTAGAAAATTCTCTATGCCAAAATATATCATTTTTTGAGTTGATTCCAACTCTCTGTGATGTGGTACACTAAAGTCTATAAAAATCCAGGAGATCAAATTTTATTGAGGCTCTGTTTAATTTTGGTGAATTAAACATCTCTATCTAGGGTAGTTACAGTAGAAAAATCACTATAGCAGTTTTACAACACCAAATTGTGTGATTCCAATTTCTACATAAAGATACTCAAATACCCATCATGTGTCGTTGGAAGAATATCAAAATCATAGATTTAATCTGGTGAAAAAGACAATCTAGAGGTTATTTTACTAGAAAAATCATAACTAAATATAGAAAATTGATAAAATCATGAAACCACTTTTGTTGGACTTTTTATTCCAATACCTATCTATATATATAATTTTTGTACATTGATATCATACATGACCAAGCCCTAGTTCCAAACCCCTCCATTAAGTGGTTTTGGCAAATAAATCCTAAAGGAAATTCATTAAAGGCAATTTAAGTAATTCTAATTGCTACTATCTCAATATATCCAAACCTACTGAAGTAATTAGGGTGTTGAATGTTTGTTTTTTGTATTGAAAATGATGCTTGTATGCCTTGTGTTGGTTGTGGATTTATTTGCTTGCATGTCCTCTCCTTGATGACCATAGTTGCGATTATACCGGAGACCGGAAGAAGTGGTTATTAATGATTATTACGGTATTCTAAGAAGAAGTACAGGGGCATATATTGCCAGTTTGTTGATCTCAGGCAAGCCACCTTATTTCTCATAACCCCTTGTCCTACAGTTTTGCTTATGCATGTTATATCTATTATTTATAAAATTGCATTGTTTTATGATAATCTATAGATGGTAGTGTCTTGGCTCCTCCAAACCATCACACATCTATACTAATAAGTACAACCCCCTTGATGACATCTACTTGACCCTAGTATGGTAGATGGTCTATAACACCATACCCCTTTGGAAATCTCGTTTTAGCCGAAGCAAAACTAGAGGATGGGAAGACCCCTGAAAAAGTTTTACAAAATGTTTATGGCAAAACCTTGGTGAGGTTTGACCTACCAAGAGAAGTTTGAGAAAAGAAAAAGGGTTTTGTTCTACAAAATGCTGAAAGACGAAAAAAGGGTTTACAAAAATGCACCCGGTTCTTTGCAGGTTTGCTAGAACAATTAACCAGTGCAACCACATTACTCTAGAATGGGACATGGCTAGACTTGAGGTGTGGGAATTCTCACAACTGTCTATAGGGATCATCTCCCTCGAATTCCGGGCTTCCTTTACAAAAAGGGTCTAATGTTAGACAGACACCTGGAGGAATGTAGGATCACCCATGTGGGTGACTGAGCGATACTATGAGCCTCTCGTTGAAAGTACCCACTCTAGAGGAGTCGAAATGCGCTCCGGTTGGTCTGTGGCCCCGGCGTCCCGGTGTTGAGAGGAACAACTCATAGGGTAGGGCCTATACTAGAGTGGCATCTATAGAGTCTTGATCGGTTACTCGACCCACGATAAGTAAGGATCAGGGCAGGGTACCCGGATGGTGTAGGTAAAGTGTACAACCTCTACAGAGTGTAAATCTATTCGAATAGCCGTGTCCGCGGTCATGGACGGTTGGGAAGGTTGTTGTAGAGCGGTGCTGGTTTTGATTTCAAAAAGGATTTCGGAAAAGCAATGGATTTGGAAATGTTTCGACCATGGGATGGTCGGAAAGGAAGGAAAGGAGTTTGGCCATCGGATGACCGGAAGGACGAAACAAATGGGTGGCCTAGTCCTAGTGTTTTCCAAAACACTTAAAAATGTTTTCAAATGGTTTTACAAAAGTTTTCAACAAAGATATGTAGATGCTATATCTACAAGAGAAACTATGTGAGAAAAGAACCTCTCTTGGAGCCCTCCTACCACTACAACCATATTGCATATCCTCTTGTTATTATTATTCTCTTAAGGTGGTTTGTGAGTACATTAAAAGTACTCACTGGCATTTTCCCTGGCTATTAACTTGGTCAGATATCGAGAAGAAGGTGAAGTGGACGACTATGTGAGCTAGGATGTTCTCCCAGTCAGTTGCATGTAGGTTAAGGCATGTCTCGGGCTCTATGCTTGATGATGTTCTGCTGATGTTGACTGATGTAGCCCTAATGGCAAATAAGGTATGGCATGCATTCGCTTAAGTATGGATGTTTACTTTGATACTTGTTGGTTATGTGCCACGATGAAATGATCATGTGATCGTGGTGTATGCATAACAGGGATTCTCGGAGGATTAATCCCGGGGCCCCATAGTCGCGCTATTGGATCCCACATGTCGGTCTCTCTGTAATTGAAACGTGTGTATGATGGACTTTTTTTGGACATGTCTGCTGTTTTGACCTTGGCAACGTTGCTCGATGCGGTAGCCGTGTATGCTCTTGCTGCTGGGGCCCCCATGTCAGCCTCTCTGCTTTGTTCTGGCTTGTGGGTCCCTGATGTAGCCTTGTATGTTCTGGTGGGTAGGTCCACGATGCCAGCCTCTCTGTACAAGTATTTAACTTTTTTCAAACCCGACCATTAAATTTGAGGGATGCTGCAAGCTAGTGGGTCCATGATGTCAGCCTCTCCATAATGTGATATTTCTAAAAGAAAAAAATATAAACCTAAGATATATGTATATATATGTACCCACAGGTGATTTGAACTCAATACCGTCTAATCAAATAGACGTAAATGGAGTGCTTTGCCATTACACTGAAGACGTTTATAGAATATATATCATTAAACCTATATTAGTACTACAACTTATGTATCGGTCTTCTTAAAAATATTGTGTGTGTCTATGTTTATCTCTTTTAAAATATAAAATGGTAGCGCTCAGGCATCTCAATTTATAAAATGCCACATAATGGAGCAGTTTGTTTAAAACATGGGTATGCAGAGATTTTTTATTTTGAGAGGTGGGGCCAATGCCCAAAAGGCCGAATTAAAAATTATTTGGCTATCTACATGGGCTATAATCCATAGGCTATGCTCCATGGGATCCTTTCTCAAATTTCACTGGGTTATGCTCAGCAGTCCCCTGACTCCTAAAAGGCTAAACTAAAATGTTCAGGGATATGCTCCATGGGCTGCTTTCTCAAATTTCTCTTGGCTATGGTTAGAAGTCCCCTATTTCAACCTCTCGTTAGAAGAAACGTGTGCATGCTGGACTTTTTTCTCACTCGTGCCTCCCTGTTTCAAACTTGGCAACGTTGCTCGATGCAGTACCTATATAAGGTTTCAGGACAGGGTCCCACATGTTAGTCTCTCTGTAAATGAAACGTGTGTATAATGGACTTTTTCGGTTTGGAGCTTGGCAAAGTTGCTCGATGCGGCAGCCGCGTATGGTCTTGCTGCTGGGGCCCCCATGTTAGCCTCCCTGGTATGTTTTGGCTTGTGCATGTCAGCCTCCTTGGTATGTTTTGGCTTATGGGTCCCTGGTGCTAGACTCTTTGTACCAGTACTTAACTTTTTTCCAAACCCGCCCATCAAATTCGATGGATGCTACATGCTGGTTTGTCCGTGATGTTTGCCTCTCCATAGAGCACTATTGCTAGAATAAAAAATATAAACCCAAGATAATTCTATGTCAAGCATATAGATTTGGACTCAAGACTTCAAAACAAATATAAACCGTGTGTGTTGCCACTATGAC
This sequence comes from Avena insularis, assembly GCA_023614405.1. NCBI lineage: Eukaryota > Viridiplantae > Streptophyta > Magnoliopsida > Poales > Poaceae > Avena > Avena insularis. The sequence continues at coordinate 241,486,022 of CM042686.1, read as the reverse complement.
AAACAAATAAGATGAAGATTATCATTAAAAGCTTTATAGTACCAATAACTTATGTAATAGTCTTTTTAAGAACATTTTGTGTCTCCATGTTTATCTCTCTTAAAATTAAAGGGAAGCGATCCTGGCATCTCAATTTATTAAATGCCACATAATGGAGTAGTTTCTTAAAAAACATGGGTAGGCGGAAATAAAATTTAGAAGGCAATTCCAAAAACACCAAATTAAAAATATTTTGGGATATTCTACCTGTGCTATATTCAATGGGCTAAACTCCATGCGCTATTCTCCATGGGGTCCTTTCTAAAATTTTATTGGATTGGTCAGTAGTCCCTCTATCCCTAAAAGGCCGAAATAAATTGTTCTAGACTAAAGAAGGATGGAGTTGGCTAGATTTTATCTCCTCATTAGTAAAATTTGCATTGTGTTGTGGCTCGGCTAGATTCGGAACATAGGCCTTACTGACGGAGGAAAAAAGGGATAATTCTTTTGATAGATATTCATGTAAAAATATGTAAAGAACGAGGGACATATACTGCGTGCACCAAAACTGGACTAGTATCCAATGACTTCACTTAGTGATTCCCGATGTATCTTTACCCACTAATATCGGTCCAAAACACATCCAACGGTTCCGATGACACAATCCAAAAGCTCTCGTGCAAGCAGCCCAGTAGTAGCGATAGAACTTTTCACAAATTCAGTAGCATTTGAAAGATTTAGCAGTATAAGGAAAAAATATCTATACATTCCTTGTCGTTGTATTGGGAACGATAGTACCTAAGCAGGTTAGATAGAGGTGTGGGAACTAGCAGGGAAGCTATCGATGACGTCCACATGCGGGGTTGGATACAAGCAAGTGTAGCTGGACACAGGAAGTACCCAGGTTCGGAGCCCTCGTGATGAGGTAAAGCTCCTACTCCTGCCGATCTGACTATGAGTGGTATACGAGCTATAATCGCTCCTTAAACTATATTCTCTAGCTACTGCCTTAAATGCACTGAGACAAACCCTTTCTACTGGAGCCTTGCCTCTCCTTATATAGGCAGAGAGGCAGCAGTCTCACTGGCTAGTCCGGCTGGAGGGCCCCACAGGCGGGTCCTAGCCGGCTGGTCATCTACAGTACTCGGTACACTTACGTCTCATCAGAGTACGAGCGGTATGGTCGTTCTAGGTATAGTGAACACCGTGTGAGCCCGTCGTCAGCATCTGGCCACTATTCCCGCGTCACCCCGCAAAGTCTTCGGTATGGCCGAGTAGTTGCGAGTCTTGTCATCGTACCAGGGCGTACCGTGCATTGTGTTGCACGTCGCTCCATCCTCTTGATTGGTTTTGGCTACAATAATGTAGCCGGTCTTGTGCCTTGCTGTTCCTCGCTGCTCCGGTTACCGTGAGGTAGCTGGCTTGACTTGCTCCTATCCGGCTGTGCCCAGCCAGCTGGACGCGATCCGACTGCCGTGATTCTTGTCTGGTTGGGGTATCTTGTCTAGTGCCCCCCTACACTAGCCCCCGAGCGCGTGAAGATTTCGCCCTTAGGTAAAATGTGCACGCGCTCCTTCTTCATTTTGAATGTTCTGGTAGGCTACGCTTGGCGGTTGCGCTACCCGTGACGTCAGTGCTGATGCCAGCCACGCGCGCACGCGCCATTATTACTATGCGGCGAGTAGCGTAACGTCCGTCGCACGTCGCCTCGGGAACTGCCATCTGCCTCTTCGGTTTCTGCGCTGGGATCGTCTCCGCGTCTTGTGCCTGCGCAAAGGATCCTGCACAGTGCAGGGAGCAGGGAGCGTCTAGGTGGGTGCCACGTGGCATCGCGGACGATTCCGCTTCCGGGTCTTTAAAGGGGCTCCCGGGGGGAGCAGTTTGTCCCTCCATTCTCTGCCTCCCCAGTCTTCTCTGCGCCCTTGCCTTCCTTGCGATGGCAGCCGAACATGGAGCCTGGTGTGGCTCCTCCGTGATGGAGGAGCACATCGAGAAGTACCGTGCGACCCGCGTGCTGCCACCAGAGACGGAGGTAGAGGTGCGGCTCGCACCGGTGGGAGAGGAGTTGCCGCAGCCGGCGGAGGGGGAGCGGGTGATCTTCTTGTCACATCTTGCCTGCGGCTTTGTGCTGCCGGTGCATCCTTTCTTCCTTAATTTTCTTGCTTTCTTCGATCTCCGCCTCCACCACCTAGGCGCCAACACCATCGGGACGCTGGCGCACTTGGTGGCTTTCTGCGAGAGCTACCTCGGGATCCAGCCGGATCTCGGGCTCTTCCACTAGCTCTTCTGAGTCCAGCCGCATGATCAGTTCACCAATGGGCCGATGGTGACGTGCGGTGGCGCCTCCATCTACTCCCGCACGCAGACCGGCTACCCCAAATTCCGGCTGCAGGACACGGTACGACTGTGGCAACAGTCGTACTTCTATGTCCGCAACCTCACCGCCGAGGACCGGATCAACCTGCCGGCTTTCCAGGACATGGAATCTAGATAGCAGCAGTGGGACCTGAAGATCTACGGTGAGAAGACGGAGTCGGACGCGATGCTGCAGTGGACATCACCCTTAGCTGGATGTCTAGGCTGATGATGCCGCAGCAGCAGCGGGCACACAAGATGTGCTTCTACTCCGGCCGGCTGGACCCGACCCGGCTGTCCCGTAGTGATCCCCGTTACCACAACCTGAAGGAGTGGGTGTGGCCCATAACGAAGGAGCGGCTGCCGGAAGGCTGGAAGTTCGGGCTGGTCCCTTACAGCCGCGACAACTGCGCGCCCCGGGTAAGTCTTGCTAACCGGATTTTCTCTTGCGTTTCTTGCCATTTTTGCCGTCCGACTAATCTCTTCGCTTCTTTTTTCCTTAGCAGATCTTCCCTTGCATCCTCCGGGAGAAGGGCGAGACCCCCTCCAGAACTTCACGCCCGACTTGCCCGAGCCACGCGCTCGTAGGTCCGGCGAGGAGTCTGATGGGGACGATGACGTCTTCCCCAGCCGGAATGATGAGCCGGCCGCCGACCCCCACGCGGAGGTCGACGAAGAGTAGGAGGCCGCACCGGCTCCCGAGCCGACTCGGCGCCACATGACGGATGGCGATTCCAGCCGGTCCGGCACCGGCGGGAGCGGCTCCAGTCGGTCTAGCGCCAGCGGGGGTGACTCCAGCCAGTCCAGCGGAGGAGGGGGCAGGGCCAGCCGGCCCGCCATGGAGGAGCCGGCCCCGAAGAGGAGCCGGACCAGCACTCTTCCGCCGAGCCGCCTCGGTCGCAAGAAGGGGCCGCCCCCGATGGTGCAGGGGTAAGCTTTATTCGCTGAATGTTTTTGCTTTCTTTTGCTTTTTGTGCTCTCCTTGGCTCCAAATATCCGGCTAACTCCTTTAGCCGGTCGGGCACTACAAGATTCCATTAGGGGCGTGCGAGTACACCCAGTGGGTGTAGCCCCCGAGATTCGGAGTAGCTGGCATAGCCAGGTGCTTCGAATCTTCTTCTTTTCATTTTGCCCTTGCCCTCACCTAGGCTCCAAATATTTGGCTAACTCCTTTAGCCAGCCGGGTACTACAAGGTTCCACTGGGGCCATGTGAGCGCACCTAGTGGGTGTATCCCCCGAGGTTCGGAGCACTTGATGAAGGCAAGGACTTCGAATCTTCTTTCTTCCTGAATTCAGACTTGATGTAGTCGTACAAGAAACAAACATACATACATACATTCTCATCTGTCAATAGGTTAGTTGGTTAAACTTTAGCCGCAAGGCGGATTTGTTTTTTTGATAACCAGCTTGTGCTTCTCTGGACACTTAGTCATTTTCCCGTGTGCTCTGCTGTTTCCGCTGCGTCCTTGCCAGGCAGTCGGGTTGTGGTCTGCAACCGGAAACGAAGGAAGCTGACAGTACATTGCGTACGGTACTGACGGCTTAGTAGCTGGATTGTCTCAAACTAGTTGCGAGGCCGGGACGCCCGACCAGTCGCATCTCCTCTCCGTTTTTCATGTGGGATGCCTCGGGCTTTTGCTCTTGCTAGCCAGACAGCCGGGTTGTGGTCTGTAGCTGAGACGAAGAGTGGGCCTCTGACATCATCGCACACTACTCAGCCGGTTTGTTGATTTAGTAGGCCGGGCCAGCCGGCGAGCCCCCGGGTAGGGGTTGCCGGAGCCGAAAAACTGAACCGAAAACAAATACACACGAATTTCTAGCAAGGATCCCCCGAGTATCTTGTAGGGGTCCGCATTTTCATTCATAAGGTTTGCAGGATACACTGTCTGGTGACTAGGTGTAAAACGGGCGGAGCAGGGACGCGTTCCACGGGCGCTCTGTCTCCTCATCCGACTTGTCCATCTTGTTCTTGCACGGCTGCTGCGCCTCGATGAGGTAGTAGGAGTCGTTGGGAAGCACCCGATTGATGATGAAGGGACCCTCCCAGGGTGGCGATAGCTTGTGCATGCCCTTCGTGTCTTGCACCAGCCGGAGAACTAGGTCGCCCTCGCGGAATGAGACAGGAATAATCTGGCTTGAATGGTAGTGGCGTAGTCGTTACTGGTACAAGGCCGATCTGGACAATGCCAGCTCGTGGGCCTCCTCGAGGAGGTCCACGCCATCCTCCCACGCCTCCTGGTTGGCCTTTTCATCATAAAGGAGCTTGCACGGAGAGTCGAACTCGATGTCCGCGGAGAGGACGGCTTCTGAGCCGTAGATGAGGAAGGACAGGGTGAAGCCGGTTGACCTATTCGGCATGGTGCGGAGGCTCCACAACACAGCCGGAAGTTCTTCGATCCAGCATCCGGGCGATCACTCCAAGGGCTCGATGAGGCATGGCTTGATGCCGGCTAGCACTAGGCCGTTTGCCCTTTCGACTTTCCCGTTGGATTGCGAGTGTGCGACAGAAGCAAGATCCAGCCAGATGCCCTTGTTGCTGCAGAACCGGGCGAAGGCCCCCTTGGTGAAGTTTGTACCGTTGACGGTGATGATGCTGTTGGGGAAGCCGAACCGGTTGATGATGTCAGTGAAGAAGGTGACGACTGTCGCCCCGTCCAACTTCGGGATAGGTTTGGCCTCTATCCATTTTGTAAACTTGTCCACCGCCACCAGCAGATGGGTCATGCCCAGACGCCACCGCTTGAAGGGACCGACCATGTCGAGGCCCCAAACAGCGAAGGGCCAGGTGATCGGTATGGTCTTGAGCACCGAAGCCGGCATGTGCCTGAGCTGCCCGAAGCGTTAGCACCCGTTGCACGCGCGGACTAGCTGTTCGACATCCTCGAGGGCGGTGGGTCAATAGAAGCCGTGGCGGAACGCCTTGGCGACTATTGCCCAAGATGAGACGTGATGCCCGCACTCGCCCTGGTGGATGTCCTTGAGCAGCCGGTAGCCTGTGTCCACATCGACACACCTTTGGAAGATGCCGTATACGCTGTGCTTGTACAGTTCTTTGTTGATGATGGTGTACTTGTGCGTGCAGCGTCGGATTTGCCTGGCCTCCACCTCATCATCCAAAAGCTCTCCATTGGGGATGTAGTCCATGAAGGGATGCACCCAGGATGGTATCTCCTGGATGGTGAGGATGCTTCCGCTCTTCGGTTGATGGTCGTCGGGGGGTCGTCCAGATAAGGTACCCGGGACGGCAGCCCTCGAGACACTTGACGAGTCGGCAGCCCCCGGGTCTTGCGAGCCGGAGGGTACGGACTTGCCAGAGTTGGTGCGGGCCTTCTTCTTTGCCGGTTCCGCCGGCTCTGCGTCCGCCATGCCATCAACCGGAGCACTTCCTGCCAGATGATGGAATCCGACTCGGGGGACGGGTTGATGGAGGGCTTGCGCAGGTGTTCCAAGGAGACCCCTGGTGGGATCGACTGCCTAATGGATCCGATTCATGCGAGCGAATCGGCTGCCTCGTTGTTGACACGGGGGACATGATGGAACTCACATCTGTTGAAGCGGGCTCTGAGCTTCTGTATGTGGAACCGGTAGAGAGCCATGTTTGCATCGCGGTCATCCCATTCTCTAGATACCTGCTACACCACCAGATCCGAATCACTGAAGCAAAGGATCCGGTTGACACCAATCTCTCTGGCTAGCCGGAGGCCGTGCGCCAGCGCCTCGTATTCGGCCATGTGGTTGGAGGCCTTGAAGTGGATTTGGAGGACGTACTCCAACCGGTCTCCTTTGGGCAAGGTGAGCACGATGCCGGCTCCCAAGCCCCCGAGCATCTTCGACTCGTCGAAGTGCATCCTCCAATGGTTCAAATCCGGAACCGGTGGGAGGTACTGGGTCTTGGCCCAGTCGACGAGGAAGTCCGCTAGATCTTGCGACTTGATCGTGAACCGATGCTCATACTAGATGGAGTAGGCGGCGAGCTCGATGGCCCATTTGGCGACTCGGCCAGTGGCGTCCTTATTGCCGATGATTTTTGAAAGGGGTGCGGTGCACACGACCTTAATCGGATGCTCCTGGAAGTAGTGCTTGAGCTTCTTGCATGCTAGGTACACGCCATAACACATCTTCTGGTAGTGGGGGTAGTTCTGCTTGGAGAGGTAGAGAACCTCGCTGAGGTAGTAGACTGGTCGATGAACCGGCTGAGCCTTGCCTTCCTCGGGGCGCTCCACCACCAGGACGACGCTGATGACCTGGCTGATGGCTACTGTCTAGAGCAACATCAGCTCCTTGCTAGCCGGCGTGGCTAGGACCGGCACTATGGATAGCATGCGCTTGAGGTCGTGAAAAGCTGCGTCAGCAAGGTCCAGGAGAATTTGTCCGTCTTCTTCATTAGCTGATACAACAGAAGTGCCTTCTCCCCCAACCGGCTGACAAAGCGGCTGAGGGAGGCTAGGGATCCGGTGAACTTCTGGACTCCAAGCAGGATCCTGGGCGGCTGCATCCTCTCGATGGACGGAATCTTTTTTGGTTTCGCCTCGATCCCTCGTTGTGAAACAAGGAAACCAAGTAGCTGGCCGGATGGGACTCCGAAGACGCATTTCTCTAGGTTCAGCTTCATCTGGTACTGCCGGAGGTTGCCGAATGTCTCCCCCAGGTCCTCGAGGAGGGTGCGCTTCTCCTTGGTATTGATGACCACATCGTCTACATAGGCATGCATGTTTCAGCCGATCTGCGAGTGCAAACACTTCTGCAGGCAGCGTTGATAGGTAGCGCCTGCATTCTTCAGACCGAAAGCCATGGTTACATAGCAGAAAGCCCCGTATGGGGTGATAAACGATGTTTTTATCTGGTCAGCCGGATTTAGCCGGATCTGATTGTAACCGGAATAACAATCCAAGAAAGACAACAAATCACATACGGCTGTGGAATCGATGACTTGATCGATACGGGGCAAGGCGAAGGGGTCCTTCAGTCACGCCTTGTTCAGGCTGGTGTAGTCGATACACATGCGCCAGGTCTTCTTCTTCTTCAACACCAGGACTAGGTTGGCCAGCCAGTCCGGGTGGTACACCTCCATGATGAACCCGGCTGCAAGGAGCCGAGTGATCTCGTCACCAATAATCTTCCTCTTCTCCTCTATGAACTGGCGCATAGGCTGCTTGACCGGCTTGGCATCTGGCCGCACATGAAGTGAGTGCTCGGCGAACTCCCTCGGCACACCTGGCATGTCCTTGGGCGACCATGCGAAGATGTCCCGATTCTCACGGAGGAAGTCGACGAGCGCGCCTTCCTATTTGCTGTCCAAGTTGGCACCAATGGTGACGAACTTGGTCAGGTCAGAGGGGTCAAGCAGGATCCTCTTCGTCTCCTTTGCCGGCTGGAAAGCTCCTTCCCGACCGGCTTGCTGCTAGCCGGCATTTCTTTCTGGGCCATGGCCACATTGCACATGATCACGCGCTTTTCTTCGGCTATGATGAGGGCCTCTGCCAGCTTGGAGCCGGCTGAGGCGCACTCCATCGACCACCTGAAGCAGCCGGCGATGGTGATCACGCTGTTTGGTCCCGACATCTTCGTCTTGAGATATGCACAGTGGGGGACGGCCATGAATTTGGTGAGGGCGGGGCACCCGACGAGAGCATGATATGAGCTCGTCAGGTTTACCACTTCGAACCAAATCGGCTCGCGGCGGAAGTTCTCCTCGGTCCCGAAGATGACGTCCAGCTGGATTTTACCCAGCGGAGCGCAAGCCGGTCCTGGCAGTACGCCGTTGAACGTTGTGGTAGTCGGGCGCAGGTCACACTCGCGGATTCCCAGCTTCTCCAACGAAGACCGGTAGAGGTGGTTGAGGCCGCGGCCTCCGTCGATGAGGACGCGCGAGAAGCAGTAGGTGCGCTCGTTGGAGATGATGAGGGGGTCAAGCACCATAGCATAGCCCCCGGGAGTCGGAAGCTGCTCAGGCTGATCTTCTTGGCTCCAGGTGATGGGGGTTTCCAACCAGTTTAGGTACTGGGGGACTGGGGAGACGATGGTGTTGACCTCCTTGGAACGTTGCCTGTGGCTGTGCTTGTCGTCCATCTCCGTCTCGAAGATGTGGTAGGCGGCGTGCAGATGGGGGTAGCCGTTGTTGTTGTTGCCGCTGTTGCCGCCGTTACCATCATTACTGGATCCCCTAGCCGGTGGTGGTGGTCCACCAAGAGGGGGCAGGGGAAGACGTTGCTGGTTGCCCTGGCCCTTTAGCTGGCGGGTCCAGCTGCAGTTTCGGGTGGTGTGCATAGCCGGTTTGAAGGGACCGCTATGCCACTTGTACGGGCCGTCAAACATCTGGTTGAAGGTGAGCCGCGGCTTTTGCCTTCTTGCATCATTAGCCGGCGCGTCAGGTGTGCCCTCCACCGCATTGACCTGCCGCGCGTGGTAGCGGGGCTTTTGCTGTCCGGCATGGTGGTCCTCGTGGAACCGATTGTCGTTGTCGTGGCGCCTAGAGGATCCGACTTCTCCAGCCGGATTGCTCGGACGGTCGCCAGCCGGCTCCATTAGAGTTGGACACCCGTCAGCACTTCCTCGGAGGGGCTTCTTCATGGCGGCATCCGCCATAGCGTACTGGTCCGCAACCGTCATGAGCTCTGCCATGGTTTTCGGCTCGTCACACAATAGACGGTGGCGGAGCATGGTGCCTTCTCGGTATCCCTCGATGAAGAAATCAATGGCCTAGCTCTCCACTATGCCCTCGCAAGTGTTGCGCAACTCTGTCCACTTGGCGAGGTACTACCGGTCCGTCTCGCGGTCACCCTGGACGCATAGGTCCAGGTCGTGCGGGCGGCCCGGACGCTTCTACGTGCCGTTGAAGTTGCAGACGAACACCTTTTCAAAGTCTGGCCAGACATTGATGCTGTTGGGTGCGAGACTATTGAGCCATGTCCTCGCTGACCCGATTAGCTTAAGGGGGACGTAGCACACAACTGTGCGCTTGTTCCCATGGGCCACTGCCGTGGCATAGTCAGTCAGCCAAGCTTCCGGCTTCATGCTGCTATCATATTTGGCGGTGTCCCTGGGCAGGGTGAACTTATCCAGAAACGGCTCGTTCCTAATGTGGCGTCCGAAACAAACCGGTCTGGTGGAGTCTTCCTCTTCCGTGACGCGCGCTTGAGCGAGGAGCTCGATGCGGTCACGGGCATCCGGATGATCCAGGTAGGGCGCTCCTACCCGTCCCGAGAGACAGGAACCGACAGGTCTTGGCGCTCCGGTTGGTGGAGGGGGAGGCGGTGGGTTGCTGTTCATCGTTTCATCCTCGCGCGGCTGGCCCTTGCTGCCAGAACCGTGATGCTTGATGCGGGCCTTAGCTGGAGGAGAGGATGCCTGCTAGGTGTCCTAGGGCGCACCCTTGCTGTTGGCGGGCGGCTTGCTACCCTTAGAGAAGCTGGGGTCCTCCTGCATCTATCGGTTGGCATCAGCCTGCTCGTCCGCGATCAAGAGGAGCTCCTGCACCCGAGCGTGCTGGCGGGCTCGCTCCTCGCCCTCTAGGTTGGGCAGCTCGTCTGCTACGGCTCATGCCGGGTGCAGGATCTTGATGGGCGCGCTGTAGGTGGGCCGGATGAGAGCGAGTGCGGGATCTAGCTCGCCATCCTTCTCCAACCTACCGCCTAGCTCGCCGCCCCGGCGTCGCACTTTCCCGTGCCGGCTCGGCTCCGCGGTAGCCGGAGTGAAGCCGTGTGCACGGTCGTACTCGCACCGGGTGATCTTGATCTGTTTGCGGGTCGCGGCTAGCTCCATGGCCTCCTGGAGGAGAAGCTGTCTCTCCATGGCGAAGTTGGCCTCCGCCTCCTCTGGGTTATCCCTGAGGTTAACCGGCGTGAGGTCGATGGCCTACTCCACCGGGTTCTGGAGCGGCACAGAAGTTCCACCCTCGTCGGCGCCCCACTCCCGCGGCTGGCAGGGGTGAGAGCTGGAGCCGGCGATCATTACCTCGACGCCACGGGAGGCGCCGGAGGTGCTGCTGTCCAATTGTGGCAGCTCCGCGACGGGAACGATCTCCCTGGGGAAACGCTCCGGCACGGTGGCGACGTAGATGGGAAGGTCACCGAAAAGTAGGATGGAGCCATTTGCTAGAAACGAGGTTCCGGCGGAGCAGGAAGCGTTGTCGATGACACAGTCGAATTTGCCAAGCGTGAGCACCAGGCTGACGCGCTCACCGGCTGAAGTGCGGGGTCCCGTGCGGAACATGACTCCGGTCGAAGCCATGTAGCCCCATGGTGGGCGCCAACTGTCGTTCTATTGGGAACAGTAGTACCTAAGCAGGTTAGATAGAGGTGTGGGGACTAGCAGGGAAGCTATCAACGACATCCATAGGCAGGATTGGATACAAGCAAGTGTAGCTGGACACAGGAAGTACCCAGGTTCAGAGCCCTCGTGATGAGGTTAAGCTCCTACTCTTGCCGATATGACTATGAGTGGTATACGAGCTACAATCGCTCCTTGAGCTGTATTCTCTAGCTACAATCGCTCCTTGAGCTACTCTTCCCGTGTCACCCCGCAAAGTCTTTGGTATGGCTGAGTAGTTTCGAGTCTTGTCATCGTACTAGGGCGTACCATGCACTGTGCTGCACGTCGCTCTATCCTCTTGATTGGTTCCGGCTACGCTGATGTAGCCGGTCCCATGCCTTGTTGTTCCTCGCCGCTCCGATTATCGTGAGGTAGCCGGCTTGACTTGCTCCTGTCCGGCTGCGCCCAACAAGCCGGACGCGATCCGACTGCCGTGATTCTTGTCTGGTTGGGGTATCCGGAGGTCATCCCCCTTACATTCCTAGTTCATTTGCAGCAACACTTGACCTATTCTACAGCATTCCAATGTCACTGATTTAACAATATAGACACCGAAATTCAATAGCAGTACAGAGGGAACCAGTTCATGTTTCAGCTCTAAAAACCTTGTCGCACGATCAGTTTTCCCTTTTCTCCAAACACACCTGATCATTGGAGCAAGCAAAGCTGACGATCAAGTATGCTTTTGTGTGCATACGTCCTCCTCACATCAATACCGGTGTGACCCCCATATATGCATGCCAAAATGCCCAAGCCTCATCTAAATTGTGACAAGGACAAGTTAAAAAAAAGCAAGACCATCTACTGCACTTGATATAAACAAGTACTAGTACATTAGTATTAGTTCTAGAAAAGACTTTAGTAATAGTAACGACATAACACTTGATAGATTCAGTAGCATTTGAAAGATTCAGTAGTACAGAATATGACCGAAAAAATATCGACAGATTCCTAGTTCATATTCAGCAGCACTTGACAAAATCAGCAACATTTCGAAGTGACTGATTCAGCAGTATAGACAATGGCCAAAAGATATGACAGATTCAGCAATGTAGACATTGAAATTTAATAGTTGTAGCAAGTCCATGACTCAAAAGGAAAGAGAGTCCATATTCATCACTCAATCGATCGATTAGAACTACTATCAGTACATATGTATTACTACAAAATAAATTACCAGTAGCAGACCTTCATACAAAATAGTCAGCATAACACATTAGCGTGTCCAAGTGTTAGTCGTGTAGCGCTTTCTTTCCTGCCTGTTATGCTTTCATTGTCACACCGTCGCCTCTAGGCCCACTATGTCAGCAGCGTACATTAGAAAATAGGTATACATTACCATAATATTGTTCCACCTCTCCCCATAAAAATTGAATATGTCACCAATATAAAGTAATTAATTAGTATGATGTTACATATCGTAACATTGGGATAATCATAAGTAGATTTAGATGTGTTATCTCACTCTTGAAATTTGTTGATGCAATATTCCTAATCCATAAGGAATCCTGACGAACGGTTTAGAAGCTTCCAGGTAGCACCGCGGCTAAGACAGGTATGACATGAGCCCTTCTGGGGTGACTTTGGCTAACGATGGCCTACTCGTCAGCTCAGATGTCGCCACCATTTTAACCACATGGAGATCATGGCATACAGACAGCCACCAAAGCTTCACCATGTACCGCGGCTATTCGCATGCCCCTGAACTGACAAACCTGGGGGATATGATGTTGTAGATGGTCTGGCCATAAATTTGGGCGGTGAACACGCTGCCCTCTTTCCCAATGCCAATGATATCTGCTCTCCGCGAGCCTCTTGTGGGAATCGTCTTAGACGACTCCTAGTGTTTGTGGCTGTAGGGCATAATGGCCATAGTCCTTGAGGGGGCAACTCTGAGGTGGCGGATGAGCTCTACCATAGGTGTTAGTTCTACCGACGAGGTGATGAACTCGCATCTAGGCTCCATGCAGACTTGCTGGATGTGAAAGCACCAGATTATGTGGTCGTAGACGTTGTTGTAGGGGCAAATATCCTGTAGTGGTCGTTTGGGCGTCTGCTACCTTTTCCACCCATGACTTGGCGGTACAGCTCCTTGGAGCATGCGGCCAGCCGAGCAGCTCTGGTAGTGTCCATATGCATAGTGATTTTGCTGAAAAGGTCATCATCGAACTTGCTCTAGACATCGTGTAGTTGGTTTTGTATCGATTGAGACATCAGGATGGATTGGGGGAAGAGGTCAGACCAGAGTATGACTATCCGGGGCTTTTGGAGAGGGGTGGCATGGCCTGCAAGATCCGATGTAGTGGGCGAGATGGCAAGTAAAATGTGTGAAGCGCGAACTAGAGATGATCCCAAATGCGGCTAGGCGGAATTGGCGAGTGGAGATAAACAACCGAGATGGGGAAGATGGGGTGGCTCTTTGAACGAGATTTTTTTTGCAAGGGCTCTGGAGCTGCATCCAAGACAATGATTGTAGCTTGGTTGGCATGCTGCAGTGCACTAAATTAACCATCTCACATCCTGACGCATTTTATAGCTAGGCTGACACGCTGTCATGCACTAAATTAACCATGTCACATCCTGGGGTATTATAGCTAGGCCTACACACTACCGTGGATGCCAACTAGAGTTACTACTACTGTCTTGTTTGACCAGATGATGTTTATTTACAACTTCTATTTTCCTGAAAAATAGTACCTAGTAGTAGTACACTTGTACTAGTACAATACTACTACTAGCAGTAGAGTACAACAAACAATCATCTCATTAGTTCCTCTGCATACAGGAGTTGTAGTACACCTACCCACTTGATTGTTAGGTACTGCAACTCTTGTATGTGGTGAAACTAACAAGATGATTGTTTATAGTTTGCTAAAAAAAGATTATACTATGGAATAGAGGTAGTACAATACTTGCAGTAGTACACTAGATGTTTGTTTTGCTGCAAACATAGTACAGTAAATACTTCCACATTGGATCCTAGCGCGATCAAGTACCACAGTGTTCCAACACAATGCATGACTAGAGGGGTATAGTTATAGACCACCTCTTTACAGAATAGTTATAATTACAAGCAAACAGTCACCGCCTTAATACACATACGATATAGTAAATTGTTCCTTAGATGATGGGTGATAACCTGCACATCTGATCACCTTCTCGAGAGAGCAGCTCATCAAACCATACTCTTCATACTACTTCCTCTTTGATCATTTTCAAAATATGGCCAAGTTTTGCGACATGCAAATTCATGGATATGGTATCATCATCAGCATAAAGTATGTGGTATATATGGCCATGACCTTGGTCGTTTGGCTTGAAATCCAAGAATGTTCATAATCATTGACAAGTAAGCTTAAATCCGTTTAAATTTTACCACTTACTTTTAGGTTCAAATTTTACAAAGACGGTAGGAGTACATTTTACATGAAGGACCTAAAAAAGGTAAAATTACATTGAGGTCCATACATTTAGCATGAAGCAACCTATAACTAAGCAAGAAGAACAGTTGGGTCTGCTCCTTCACGAGAGAGCAACTGATCGAACCATACTCTTCATACTACTTCCTCTTCGATCGTTTTCAAAATATAGCCAAATTTCATGGCATGAAATTCATGGATATGGGATCATCATCAGCATAAAGTATGATGTAGATATGGCCATGACCTTGGACGTTCAGCTTGAAATCGAAGAATGTTCATACTTATTAACAACTAAGCTTAAATTCATTTAAATTTTACCACTTACTTTTAGGTTCGAATTTGACATGGATGGTGGGAGTACATTTTACATCAAGGTCTTAAAAAGGGTAAAAAATACATCGAGGTTCGTACATTTAGCACGAAGCACCCTAAAATTAAGCAAGAAAAACATACGGGTTAGCTCCTTCTCGAGAGAGCAGCTGATCGAACCATACTCTTCATACTACTTCCTCTTTGATTATTTTCAAAATATGGCCAAATTTGGTGACATGCAAATTCATGGATATGGTATCATCATCAGCATAACATATGTGGTAGATATGGCCATGACCTTGGTCGTTTGGTTTGAAATCCAAGAATGTTCATACTCATTGACAAGTAAGCTTAAATCTATTTAAATTTTACCACTTACTTTTAGGTTCAAATTTTACACGGATGGTAGGAGTACATTTTACATCAAGGACCTAAAAAAGGTAAAATTACATCGAAGTCCATACATTTAGCATGAAGCAACCTATAATTAAGCAAGAAGAATAGTTGGGTCTGCTCCTTCTCGAGAGAGCAACTGATCGAACCGTACTCTTCATACTACTTCCTCTTCGATCATTTTCAAAATATGGCCAAATTTTGCGGCATGCAAATTCATGGATATGTGATCATCATCAGCATAAAGTATGATGTAGATATGGCCATGACCTTGGTCGTTCGGCTTGAAATCCAAGAATGTTCATACTCATTAACAACTAAGCTTAAATTCGTTTAAATTTTACCACTTACTTTTAGGTTCGAATTTGACATGGACGGTGGGAGTACATTTTACATCAAGGTCCTAAAAAAGGTAAAAATTACACCGAGGTCCATACATTTAGCATGAAGCACCCTCAAATTAAGCAAGAAAAATAGTCGAGTCAGCTCCTTCTCAAGAGAGCAGCTGATCAAACCATACTCTTCATACTACTTCCTCTTTGATCGTTTTCCAAATGTGGCAAAATTTGGCGGCATGCAAATTCATGGGTATGAGATCATCATCAACATAAAGTATGATGTGATATGGCCATGACCTTGGTCGTTCATCTTGAAATCCAAGAATTTTCATACTCATTGACAACTAAGCTTAAATTCATTTAAATTTTACCACTTACTTTTGGGTTCAAATTTTAGAAGAATGGTGGGAGTACATTTTACATCAAGGACCTAAAAAAGGTAAAATTACATCGAGGTCCATACATTTAGCACGCAGCATCCTAAAATTAAGAAAGGAACATAGTCGGGTCGGCTCCTTCTCAAGATAATAGCTGATCGAACCATACTCTTCATACTACTTCCTCTTCGATTGTTGCAAAATATGGCCAAATTTGGCAGGATGCGAATTCTTGGATATGGGAAGATCATCATCATAAAATATGATGTAGATATGGCCAAACAAGGCGGGCCCAACTATTTTTTATGTTTCTAGTATAGCTAAATAGGTTAGATGACCAAGTGGTGGAAATTGCAACAGATCAGACCAACAGCTATTGAAAACTGCAATAAACTATCCCAGTGGTGGTTTTTGCAACACATGGAGCAGAACATGGTGAAATCTGCAATATCCTCTTTCTATAGATGCACACCAAGGCAGCTGACCAACACGCTAGAGACTCTTCTAAAAAACACACCAAAGACAAACACACAGCACGACCACACCAAGGCACACGTGTGCGGTGCCACACTATGGGACAAGGGAGAGATCAGCCGCCCGGTGCGCGCGGGGCTCTGCACAGGAGGGAGAGGGAGGATAGATGGTGAGAGACAACAAAGGAGAGATAAAAACATATAGTACTTTAGTACTACTAGTAGTTGATACATGTACTTCATGTCAGGAACCCGTCAAACTAGCTTTACTCTAACATCATATTGTCTTCAACTCCTTCATTGCTACTCTCTCACTACCTCCCATTTAGTATATTCTCATATAATCTTTTCTTGCTCTTCATTTTTCCTCCTTTTTTCTCTTTAGCAGCTTTGGGGTTAATTTTCTGGTGCCGCTGGTTCAGTAGAAGTACGGACTACTCAAGTTTTTCATAATAGTCCTCTTTGTCTGAAAATTGGGCATGTGGCAGTCAGATACAAAACATTCGTGCTTTCTTTACAACAAAAGAATTCCGGTCAGTGGGAACTTTTTCTTTTTCTTTCTAACGAGGAATCTACCCCAAAGTACCAAGAAGGTGCGTGTTAAAATCTAAAGGTGGGCATAAAAATTACATATTAGTCCAGAAGGAAAACCAAAATACATCCAGGACCTACACTTTTACAACACGGACCCTATATATACACTCGGAAATTTGAACATGTTTATCCTAATACTAGTTTGAAACTCCCACCCCCAGCATTATTGTTTACCATGCCAAGACACACCCATCTTCCAAATATGTGAACATTATCATGAATTATGATGTAGATATGGCCATGACCTAATCATTCGTCGGCTAAAAATCCAAGAATATTCATATTTATTGACAACTAAGCTTATCAAAACCAAAGAATAATTAATAATGTTAGTATTATACTTTTTATAACGCGTGTTTGTGGATACACATAACATTATGCCACACAACAAATATTATACTTTTATTATTTATTTGAATGTTATGAAAACCGTGTCAACTTTGTCAAGATGTGGATGCATAGAAAGAACATGACTTTTTCAGAACTTTTGGTGGTTTTCGATGTACTCAATTCCTAGTTAACTTCAAAAGATTTTTGGAAAATTTTAAGAGCAATCTATTGCACTTACCTTTAGGTTCGAATTTTACACAGATGGCGGTGCGAGTACATTTTACATATATTACATCGATCTCCATACATTTAAGCATGAAGCACCCTAAAATTAACAAAGGAAAACAGCCGGGTTTGGCTCCTTCTCGAGAGCGCAGTTGATTGAGCCATCCTCTTCATACTACTTCCTCTTCGTTTGCTTTCAAAATATGGCCAAATTTGGTAGCATGCAAATTCTTGGATATGGGATCATCATCAACATAAAGTATGATGTAGACATGGCCATGACCTTGGTCGTTCAGCTTGAAATCAAACAATGTTCATACCATTGACAACTAAGCTTAAATACATTTAAATTTTACCAATTACTTTTAGGTTCGAATTTTACACGCACTATGGGAGTAAATTTTACATATAGAACCTATAAAGGGGGAAATTACATTGAGGTCCATACATTTCGCACAAAGCACCCTCAAATTAAGCAAGGAAAATAGTCGGGTTCGGCTCCTTCTCGAGGGATTAACTGATCGAGCCATACTGTTCATACTACTTCCTCTTTGTTTGTTTTCAAAATATGGCCAAATTTGGTGGCATGCAAATTCTTGGATATGGGATCATGAATCATCAGCATAATGTATGATGTAGATATGGCCATGACCTTGGTCGTTCGGCTTTAAATCTAAGAATGTTCATACTCATTGACAACTAAGATTAAATATGTTTAAATTTTACCACTTACTTTTAGGTTTGAATTTTACACGGATGATGGGAGTATAGTTTACATCAAGGACCTAAAAAGGGGAAATTACGTCGAGGTTCATACATTTAACATGAAGCACCCTAAAATTAAGCAAGGAAAATAGTCGGGTTCTTATGCTTCTCGAGAGAGCAGCTGATCAATCCATACTCTTCATACTATTTTCTCTTCATTTGTTTTCAAAATATGGCCAAATTTGGTGGCATGCAAATTCTTGGATATGGGATCATCATCAGCATAAAGTATGATATATACATGGCCCTGACCTTGGTCATTCGGCTTGAAATCCAAGAATGTTCATACTCGTTGTCAACTAATAAGCTTAAATACATTTAAATTTTACCACTTACTTTTAGGTTTGAATTTTACATGGATGATGGGAGTACATTTTACATCAAAACCTAAAAATCGGGAAATTACACCAAGGTCGATACATTTAGCATGAAACACCCTAAAATTAAGCAAGGAAAATAGTCGGGTTCGACTCCTTCCCTCGAGAGAAGCTGATCGTGCCATAATCTTCATACTACTTCCTTTTTGTTTGTTTTCAAAATATGGCCAAACTTGGTGGCATGCAAATTCTTGGATATGGGATCATCAACATAAAGTACGATGTAGATATGGCCATCACGTTGGTCTTTCGGCTTGAAATCCAAGAATGTTCATACTCATTGACAACTAACCTTAAATTTGTTTAAATTTTACCACTTACTTTTGGGTCCGAATTTTACACGGACGGTGGGAGTACATTTTACATCAAGGAACTAAAAAAGGTAAAATTACATCGAGTTCTATATAGTTAGCACGAAGCATCCTAAAATTAAGCAAGAAACATAGTCAGGTCGGCTCCTTCTAAAGAGAGAAGCTGACCGAGCCATACTCTTCATACTACTTCCTCTTTGTTTGTTTTCAAAATATGGCTAAATTTGGTGGCATGCAAATTCTTGGATATAGGATCATGAATACTCAACATAATGTATGATGTACATATGCCATGACCTTGGTTGTTTGGCTTGAAATCCAAGAATGTTAATACTCATTGACAACTAAGCTTAAATACGTTTAAATTTTACCACTTACTTTTAGGTTCGAATTTTACACAAGCGGTAGGAGTACAGTTTACATCAAGGACCTAAAAAGGGGGAAATTATATCGAGGTCCATACATTTAGCTTGAAGCACCCTAAAATTAAGCAAGGAAAATTGTTGGGTTCGGCTCCTTCTCGAGAGAGAAGATGATCGAGCCATACTCTTCCTACTACTTTCTCTTTTTTTGTTTTTGAAATATGGCCACATTTGGCGGCATGAAAATTCTTGGATATGGGATCATCATCAACATAAAGTATGATGTAGATATGGCCATGAACTTGGTCATTCGGTTTGAAATCCAAGAATGTTCATACTCAATGACAACTAAGCTTCAATACATTTAAATTTTACCACTTACTTTTAGGTTAGAATTTTACACGGACGGTGGGGGTACATTTTACATCAAGGACCTAAATAGGTAAAATTACATCGAGGTCCATACATTTAGCACAAAGCACCTAAAAATTAAGAAAGGAAAATAGCCAGATCGCCTCCTTCTCGAGAGAGCAGCTGATCGAGCCATACTCTTCATAGTACTTCCTGTTCGTTTGTTTTCAAAATATGGCCAAATCTAGTGGCCTGCAAATTCTTGGATACGGGATCATCAACATAAAGTATTATCAAAACCAAATAATAATTAATAATGTTTGTATTATACTTTTTATAACACGTGTTTCTGGATACACGTAACATGATGCCACACAAAAAATATTATACTTTTTATTCTTTATTTGAAATGTTATAAAAAATGTGTCAACTATGTCGGGATGCGGATGCATAGGAAGAATATTTTCTCAAAACATTTGGTGGTTTTCGATGTACCGAATTCCTTCTTAGCTTCAAAAGATTTTTGGAAAATTTTGAGAGCAATCTATCGCTCTTACTTTTACTTAAAATTTGACACGGTCGGTGGGAGTACAGTTTACATCCAAGACCTCAAAAAATAGAAATTTACATAGGGGTCCATACATTTAGCACAAAGGTCCGTAAAATGAAGTAATGAAAGATGCCGGGTCGGGATCCTTCTCAAGCGAGCGGCTGAGCCATACCCTTCGTACTGCTCTTACTGTACTTTCGAACCAACGTGTTGCGGCTGTGCTTGGTGGCTTCCTCTTTGCAGGGTGTCAAATGGAACAAGAATGGAGTACTACGGAGTAGTAGGAAAGCTGTCCAGATCATAATGAAGTGCATCAATGCGATGGGATGTGCTGCATATAGTATAAACAATCCCTTCTATACGACTATATTTTTAATAAACTTCAATCTGGATGTTTGGGAAGGAAGTAAAAATTTTGAAACTAGGAAACTTTGAACTTCGACTCTAATACTATATTTGCTGCCAAGCCACAAAATGGTGATAAATATAGAGTAGAGACTATTACATTCAACAAATCATTTAAAAAATATAAATATTGTATGAATTATTAATCTTTTGTGAATAGGTAAGTTTTTACAAATTTGTTATTTAATGGGGGTATTGACAAGGTGGGCCCAACTGTCTGTTATGTTGTTAGTAGATCTAAATAGGATAGATGACCAAGTGGTAGAAATTGCAACGGATCAGACGAACAGCTGGTGAAAACTCTAAAAAAATAATAGTCCAAGTGGTGGTTTGTCCAACACATGGAGCAGGACATGGTGAAATCTGCGATGTCCTCTTCCTATATATGCACAGCAAGGCAGCTGACCAACATGCTAGAGAATCTTCTCAAAAAATATGCTAGAGACACACACACATAGCATGGCCGTACCAAGGCAGTTGTGTGCAGCACCATGCTATGGGACGAGGGAGAAATCAGCCGGCCGGTGCGCGTGGGGCTCTACACATGAGGGGAGAGGGAGGATGGATGGTGAGAGACAGCAAAGGAGAGAGAAAACTTATAGTAATTTAGTACTACTAGTAGTAGGTACCCGTACCTCGTGTCAGAAACCCGTCAAACTAGCTTTACTCTAACATCATATTGTCTTCAACTCCTTCATTGCTACTCTCTCACTACCTCCCATTTAGTATATTCTCATATAATCTCTTCTTGCTCTTCGTTTTTTCCTCCATTTTTTCTATGGTAGCTTTGGGGTTAATTTGCTGGTGCTCCTGGTTCAGTAGAAGTACAAACTACTCAAGTTTTGCACAATAGTCCTCTTTGTCTGAAAATTGGGTTTGTGGCATTTAGATCCAAAATATTCTTGCTTGCTTCACAGCAAAATAACTCCGGTCACTAGGAACTTTTTCTTTTTCATTCTATGAGGAATCTGCCCTGAAGTACCAAGAAGGTGCGTGTTAAAATCAAAGGGTGGGCAAAAAATTACATGGCGATCCAAAAAGAAAACCAAAATACATCCCGGACCTACACTTTTACAACACGGACCCTAAATATACACTCGGAAATTTGAACATGTTTTTCATAATAGTAGTTCGAAACTCCCATCCCCAGCATTATTGTTTACCGTGGCAAGACACACCCATCTACCAAATATGGGAATATTATCATAAATTATGATGTAGATATGGCCATGACCTAATCATTCGTTCAGCTCAAAATCCAGGAATATTCATACTCATTCACAAATAATCTTATCAAAACCAAAGAATAATTAATAACTTTATAACGCATGTTTCTGGATACATGTAACATGATGCCACACAAAAAATATTGTACTTTTATTATTTATTTGAATATTATCAAAACCGTGTCAACTTTGTCGGAATGCGGATGCATAGCAAGAACATGATTTTTTTCAGAACTTTCAGCGGTTTTCGATGTAGTGAATTCCTGGTTAGCTTCAAAAGATTTTTGCAAAATTTTAAGCGCAATCTATTTCGCTTAATTTTAGGTTCAAATTTTACACGGAAGTTGGTGGGAGTACATTTTATATCAAGGATCTAAAAAGGTACAATTACATCAAGGTCCATACATTTAGCATGAAGCACCCTAAAATTAATCAAGGAAAATAGCCGGGTTCGGCTCCTTCTCGAGAGAGCAGCTAATTGATCCATACTCTTCATACTACTTGCTCTTTGTTTGTTTTCAAAATATGGCCAAATTTGGCAGCATGCAAATTCTTGGATATGGGATCATCATCAACATAAAGTATGATGTAGATATGGCCATGACCTTGGTTGTTCGGCTTGAAATCGAAGAATGTTCATAAATATTGACAACTAAGCTTAAGTACGTTTAAATTTTACCACTTACTTTTATGTTCGAATTTTACACGCGAGGTGGGAGTATATTTTTCATCAAGAACCTAAAAAGGGGAAAATTACATCAAGGTCCATACATTTAGGACAAAGCACCCTAAAATTAAGGAAGGAAAACAGTCGGGTTCGGCTCCTTCCCGAGAGAGAAATTAATCGAGCCATACTCTTCATACCACTTCCTCTTCATTTGTTTTCAAAATATGGCTAAATTTAGTGGCATGCAAATTCATGGATATGGGGTCATGAATCATCAGGATAAAGTATGATGTAGATATGGCCTTGACCTTGGTCGTTCGGCTTTAAATCCATGAATGTTCATACTTATTCACAACTAAGCTTAAATACATTTAAATTTTACCACTTACTTTTAGGTTTGAATTTTGCAGATGGTGGGAGTACAGTTTACATCAAGGACCTAAAAAGGGTGAAATTACATCGAGGTCCATACATTTAGCACGAACCACCCTAAAATTAAGCAAGGAAAATAGTCAGGATGTTCTCCTTCTTTCGAGAGCAGCTGATCGAGCCATACTCTTCATACTACTTTCTCTTTGTTTGTATTTCAAATATGGCCAAATTTGGCAACATGCAAATTCTTTGATATGGGATCATCATTAGCATAAAGTATGATGTAGACATGACCATGACCTTGGTCGTTCGGCTTGAAATCCAAGAATGTTCATACTCATTGACAACTAAGATTAAATACATTTAAATTTTACCACTTACTTTTAGGTTCGAATTTTACATGGATAGTGGGAGTATATTTTACATCAAGGACGTAAAAAGGTATAATTATATCGAGGTCCATACATTTAGCACTAAGCACCCTAAAACTAAGCAAGGAAAATAGTCGGGTCAGCTCCTTCTCGAGAGAGCAGCTGATCGAGTCATACTCTTTATACTACTTCCACTTTGATGTAACACCCCAAAACTTATAATCAAGATTATCAAGTTCTAATCACCCAATTTAGTGTTAACAAAAACTTTTATTAAGAAAATGAATATGAATGCATGTGTGTTTGCATTAGTGTATAATTGAGTATATATGACATGCTTGATTGTTCCAAAGGATGTGAAATGGTTGTAAGACGAATACTACATCATCTAGACCAATTACAAACAAAATCAAAAGAAGAAGAAACCAAATATGAATAAATAAACCAAATGGTCATTTTGACCAAAGTAAACCACTAGGCCACTTTGTGTGTTCCTAGAAGAAGAATTCTAATAGAAACATTTCTACTTATTTACACCTCTTGCTAGACCAAGTAAAAGTGTATCAAGGCCCACTTTACAAACTTACAAAAACATCTTGCAAATAAATTTAATGGACAATTGAAAATGGAATCTAGTTCATATGTTAAGGTCACACTTTTTCAAAAACCATCAAATCAATTCCCCTTGACCTCTCCAAGCAAACATAGACTCTCAAGCTTAATTTAAGATCACTCCAAAATTTTGAATCAAAAATTCCGCACTTTATTTCATGCGGCCATTTCCACAAACACCTTAACTACACATATTAACCCTCTGCCTCCGCGCGGAGCACCGCATGCTCCCGACCGAACCACGCTGCCCCACGCCTCACCATTATGCCCGTAAGAACCGCCAGGGAACACCGCATCGTCCACCTACCTCCGGCACAACAATAGCCGCCTGTAGCGACGCCACCGTCGAGCTCACGCCACACCACTCGGTCCCCTCGCCGCGTTATAAAAGGAGGCCACCCCCGCCTCCATTCTCCCCACCACTCCACTCCCTACTCCTCACATACACTCCCATACTTCTCCCTGGAGCAAGGAGAGCACCACCACGCCGGAATTTCACTGAAGCCCGCCGCTGCTGGAGGAGAAGGGCACCGTTGATTTCGACCACCCCAATCCCTGCCGTGATCGCGCCTCGCCTCGCCATTGTTTACCATGTCGATTGCCCCTGTCGCCGACCCTAGATGGAGCCCAGGGATCCCCACGAGACCCCCACGGCCGCTTTAGGGTTGATTCCTCGCTCAAGCTGTTCGTCGTCGATGATGAACCATAGCCGTTGGATTAGAATTAGATCGTAGGGCTCTGGTTGAAAGATACCGTTTTGCGTTAGAACAATCACTGACTGGTGGACCCCATCTGTCTGCAGCCTGCTGCGCTGTGCAGTGCAGCTGGGCTGGCCTGTTTGACTTTCCTGCTCAGGCCTGGAAATTCAAATATTGTGTTTTTATTTAGATTTAAACTAGATTATGTCCACATATTTAAAAATCAATTCAGAGAGTTTCACTAAACCAAATTGCAACATTCAAATTTTGTTAGAAAGGTAATTAAATTATCTATCCAAGACCGTTGGATTAGAATCATTTGGAGTTAGAGATAATGTTTAGTAAAAATAATAAGACCGAGACTTTTGCAACTTCAAACATTTTTCAAAAATCAACCATAATAGCTTTTGAGTTGATTCCAACTCTCAAAAATCACATTTTATAATATCTATCTGAATATGTAAAAATATCTAGGTTTGCATGTAGTGACATTGGACTAGTGCCAAAATAATGCTATTAGGGCATTTCTAGTCACTTTAAATCTATTAAATAATAATCTTAAACTTAATAAAATATGATCAACCATTTAAATCACATTCCCATGTATTAGAATATGTGGTGATGACATGCATCCACATGATCCCATATTTTAATTGGAGAATATTAAATCTTATTTAATTTTAATGAGTAGAAATTACTTTTCTCAAATAAACTAAATAAAACTAGTTCTTTATTTCATGTGATGATTGTGATGATGCTAGATCATCAAGTGTGAGCCTTAGTGTGCTAAATAGCATTATTTAAGTATTGTTTGGTGATTGTGTACCCCGTATTTATTTATAGACAATAGTACAAAGCAAAGCTACGAGGAGGAGGAGTTCTACCCCGAAGAAGAGGAGGAAAACTTCAATCACTGCACCAATCAAGGCAAGCTAACACTTGCAAGTTTCTTAACTATGCAAGATAGATCTATGCAAGCTACAATTATACCAGTTAACCTAAGCAAGATGCATTAGGCATGCTTGGTTACATGTTTTGATTGTACCCATCCCAAGTTTTACTTGCAAGCTTTACTCTTTTACTTTACAAAGTTCTTTACTTTTAGTTAATGCTTTGTGCGGATTTGGAAAGTAGTATAGATGGCATAAAGAGTATAAAACTAGCCCTATATTAGAAGTCATTCTATGGCATCAGATTGAGATTAGCATCCCTCATTAGTGAACACTCTTAACTTAGTGGCTAGTGCTAAGCATAAAACTTAATCACTTTAGATGGGGCTACTTGGTGAAAATGATTATGAAAACCTTGGAATGATGAGTCATTCTATTGAAATGTTTTTACATGTGTTGAGAAACACAAATGGATTTGATGATGAAAATGTTGAGGCATGAGCCTTAGCCCTTTATAAAAAATGATGGTTGGGTTCAGATGCGATACAATTCCAATTTTACCGTACAACCACAATACCTGAATTGGGTAAGGCTTAGTCGGAAGTTTATATGCATTATTATGGGTTCCCTCGTGGAAGAGGTTTGAGCTGAGGCTACCTCTTGATGATGTCCACCTATGCAGTGCCCAGGATGGCAGATGGCCATGGCTAGGAGGCCAAGCTCATAGGGGAGGTGCCTATACTAGAGTGTGTAATTGAAAGGTTATGATTGATTATCCACATACTAAGTATGATGATTCAAGGTTATCCCTGGCGAATGTATCGAATTTTGTGGTGAAAGTGTACCACCTCTACAGAGTGTCAAAATATTTGAATAGCCGCGTCCACGGTCATGGACAGTTGGAGTGGCCATACTGTTCCGTCGTTAGATGTTTTCAAAATGACTTGTGAAGTGATCTATGATTTTGACTTGGCCACAACAGGGTTGCGAATATGAAAACTAGGTTCCCAACTTAAAGTGATTTAGAACATTTACTTAGTTTTCTTTAATTCTTAACTCAGTTTAGATAAATCTGGCTTTTTGCAAATAAAATTTGAGCTTAGGATTCCTACTAGAACTACCTTACTTGTTAGTGATAGTTTGTGAGTACTTAAAGAGTACTCATGGCTTTGTCCCTGGCTATTCCCGTGGCCAGACTATGAGGAGGACTACCAGGATGATGGATAGCAGGACGGCTACGACAACTAGGATCATCTCCCATCACCAACATTGCCTGTGACACTGAACATGGAGCCCACTGCTACACTTATTATTCCGCTGCTTGTTTGTATTAAGACTAGATCATGAGATCCTTTATTTGTGTAAGACCCTTTTATGGTTTGTAATGGATGATGTATTGTGATATCCAATCTATTTATATCTCGCAAAAATGGTAATACTGGGATTGCGATGTATGGCATAACAGGCATCTAGGATTAAAAATCCGAGTGTTGACAAGTTGGTATTAGAGCCATCCAGACCATAGGAGACCCTAGTTAGAAAGTGCGTCCGAACAGAACCTTAGTTTCGAAACAAAAGAAGTGAGTATTTCTGATAACCTATTCCCGCTCTTATCCTTGATTCTTTCAAAAAATACATGTTCCTAAAAAATTCTTACACTACTACATAAAAATTTGACACATTTGATCACCTCACTAACTTACTCATCCTAAATTCTTATAGATGGAAGTTCAGTATTGCAAGTTCTACCAATTGGGCAACGGAGGCCAGCTGATATTTGAGAGGGATCTTGATGCACTGTCAGAGTACCTTGAGCGCCCGCATCCGGAATTCTTTGGAGCAGAACTCAAGGATCACCCAGGAGGAGATCTACAATGGCTGATAGTTGCACACCTCAGAGGCAAAATGGAGGCACCCCTTTCGGAGAACAAGGCTAGATGGATTAGCCAGGGCTATGCATGAAGCTCTTGCCTGTCTGTGTGGGCAAAACATCAAGTTGATCCAGGGAACTCGCTTTCCTCACTTCACAAGGCGTGATTCTATGGGAATGCCATTAGAGATGCCAAGTCACCCGGAGTTGAAGCTCCAAGTGGAGAATCTGGAATTCCTACTATACGATAGGTAGAAAGAATTGGACAATGCTAGAGCCTACGCCAACCACAACCTTGCCATTGCCATCAACAAGGAATAGACTATCTCCATGCTCGTCAAGGATCTCCAATCACTTCGTCATCAACGTGAGAAAAAGGATCGCACCATCACTCGTCTTCGCAAGAAGGTGGCCGCTCTCGAGAAGACCATCCATGAGCAAGAAGTCCATCTTGAAACAAAGGAAGAGGAAGAAGGTGAAGACATTCAGGGAGATCTTCACTCGTACCTCAGTGATGACAACGACTACCTGGAGGATGATGCCATGGATTTCTACACCGGTGATGATGATTCCGACTTCATTGATGATGAGTAGATACACTTGATCACTACCATAGGAATGAGTTGTATCGGTCCCACTGTATTTTAATTCACAAAATGGTTCTTAAAACTATCTGTTTTCCATTTGTGTTGTGGTATGTGTTTGTATTATGTGCTTGAATGAATGAATGAGAAGGAGTTAGTTAGCAAAACCTGAGTCAAACTCAAAGTTTAAAGATTTTGAAACAAAACCATGAACCTTAGAACTTTCCCTCTTACCTCATTATCTATCTCAAACTTCAGATGACTCGTGGAAACCCAGGAGGAAGCAGCTCATTGCAGGACCCAATTTGCAGATTCTGCAGATGCTAGTTTCTGATCGTGAAGCTAGTAGAGCCGAACGCCAAGCCAACCTAGCCACCCTTCAACAAATAGCTCAGATGGCCCACAATAATCAAGGCCATGGAAATCAGGATCATCATGGATCCAAGCTTAAGAACTTTCAGAATACCAATCCCCCTATCTTTAACAAATCTGAGGACCCCTTAGATGGTGATGGCTGGCTGCAAACCATGGAGAACAATCTGGAAGTCGCAGGAGTTGACACCAACGAGAAGGTACTGTTTGCCACCCACTATCTGGCAGTAGATGCAAGAGCCTGGTGGAATAGCACCCGTACTATGAACCACGGTCAGATAATTAATTGGGAAGCTTTCAAGATCAAGTTCAGCCGCACCCATGTGCCACAAGATTTGGTCACTAGAATGAGAGATGACTTCAGGGAACTGAAGCAAGAAAGGATGACGGTAGTTGAATACCGTGACAAATTTCTGTCCCTAGCTAGATATGCCCCTGATGAGATCAACACTGAAGGCAAGAAGAAGGAAAGATTACTGAACAGATTGCATGATGAGATGCAGACTATGTTAGTCAACATCTGTTTTGCAGATCTAGAAGAGCTAGTAGACTCTGCCATCCAGATGGAAGGGAAGATCAACCAAGCCAATGACAACCGCAAGCGCAGGATGATGCACCAGACTGGGTCCCACAATACCTAGAAGTATCGGCCCAACCCATCTGCAGGATATGCCCCAAGAAACAATAGACCCCCAATGGATCATCCAAGCTACCCCAATCGTAGCGGAAGAAACTTGAAGTCTCAAGGAAACCATAACAACAACCACAATAACTCCAACAACTTCAACCGTGCACCGCCCAAGTCGAACAACAACAACAACAACAACAGCAATAGTGCCCCAAGGACTGGAAGCAATGTTGTGCCTGTTGCAGCCAAAGACAAGTCCCAGATTACTTGCTTTGAATGTGGAGTCAAGGGTCACTACTCCAATGAGTGTCCCAAGAAGCTTGCAGCCACCACCAATGTGAATGCCCCAGCTCAGCAGCAGCGCCGTGTTTAGCCTGGAAGAAGATTTCCCTAGGGAATTTGCTCAACTGCAACGGTCGTCTGTTCCACATGAATGCTGAAGAAGCTCAGGAAGCGCCCGATGTCGTGCTGGGTATGTTTTTTGTTAACTCAGTACTTGCAAGAGTGTTGTTTAATTCTGGAGCATCGCACTCCTTTGTTATAGAAGATTTTGCATGCACTAGTAAGATTCAACCAACAAAATTGAAGCATGTTATGATAGTTCAAATACCTGGTTCAACGACCAGAGCTAGAAAAAATTGCAAGGCTGTACCTATCAGAATCCATGGAATAGATTTTTTTGCCAATCTAATAGCACTTGGAACTAAAGATTTGACAGTAGTACTAGGAATGGATTGGATGTCTAAACATAAAGGATTGATCGACTGTGCCAAGAAAGCCATAACCATGACCCGTAGCTCTGGAGTATTAGTAGAGCATGAATCTGAGACCTTGCCCCGTTAGTTCAAATGCAACAAGAGTCTAGCCCAACCAACCATAGACCAAGTCAGAGTAGTCTATGAATACCCTGACATATTCCCAGATGAATTGCCCGCTATGCCTCTAGATCGGGATATCGAGTTCATTATTGAACTAATTCCTGGAACTGGACCCATAGATCAGAGATCTTATAGTATGAACCCATCTGAATTAGTGGAACTGAAGAAGCAACTTGATTCTATGCTGGAGAAAGGTTTGATTCAACCAAGCGCATCGCCATGGAGATCGCCTGTTCTATTTATGGATAAGAAAGATGGAGGTAACTATTTGTGCACGGATTACCAGAAGCTGAATGATGTCACCATCAAGAACAAGTACCCACTGCCCAAGATTGAGGATCTGTTTGATCAGTTGACTGGTACCAGAGTGTTTTCTAAGATTGATCTTAGGACTGGTTATCACCAACTCAAGATTCATGCAACGGATATTCGAAAGACCACCTTTACCACCATATATGGATCGTATGAGTATACGGTCATGTCTTTTGGATTAACCAATTCCCCCGCTTATTTCATGAATCTCATGAATAAGATTTTTATGAACTTTCTAGATAAGTTTGTCGTTGTTTTTATCGACGATATTCTAATCTATTCCAAGTCAGAAGAAGACCATGAGAAATACCTGAGAACTATCATTAAAACCCTTAGAGAACATCAATTGTATGCCAAGTTTAGCAAATGTGAGTTTTGGCTGAAAGAGGTAGGATTCCTCGGACATATTGTGTCTGCAGGAAGAGTCGCTGTTGATCTCGCCAAGATCAAAGATGTTGAAGAATGGAAAGCCCCGACCACTCAAACCCTAGTCCGTGCATTTCTCGGATTAGCGGGATATTATCGCAAGTTTGTTGAAGGATTTTCGAGCATCGCAAGACCGATGACCCAATTGTTGAAGAAATATAAGAAGTTTGAATGGACCGACAAATGTGAAGCAAGTTTTCAAGAGCTCAATATTGATTATGCCAGATATCAAGAAGCCTTTTGATGTGTATTGTGATGCATCCAAGATTGGTCTCAGATGTGTGTTGATGCAAGAAGGCAAAGTTATAGCATATCTGTCTCGACAACTGAAGCAGCATGAGCAAAATTACCCTACCCATGACCTTGAACTAGCATGCATAGTGTTAGCATTAAAGACATTGCGTCATTACCTTATGGGTAACCGCTGTGAGATTTATTCAGATCACAAGAGCTTGAAGTATATTTTCACTCAGAAGGAGCTGAATATGAGGCAAAGGAGATGGATAGAGTTAATCAAGGATTATGACCTTGACATTCACTATCACCCCGGCAAAGCCAATGTGGTAGCGGATGCTCTTAGCAGATTACGTATAGATTAAACACCATGATCAAAGAAACTCAGCCAAGTTTGCATGAGGAGTTGGAGCAGTTTAGAACGGAGCTAGTTAGCAAAGGATTTTTAGCTAGCATTGAACTTCAACCCATGTTGATCAGTCAGATCAAGGAAGCCCAGAAAGGAAATGTGAGTATCGGTGGAATCAAACGTCGTATCGCTACAGGGAAGGTACCTGGATTCACCGAAGATGAAGAAGGAGTTTTGTGGTAGAAAGGACGTATCTGTGTGCTAGCAGATTGGGAGCTGAAGCAAGCTATCATGCAAGAAGCTCATGATACTCTTTATTCTATCCACCCTGGAGGAACAAAGATGTATCAGGATTTGAAGGAGCAATTTTGGTGGCACAAGATGAAGAGATAAATTGGAAGCTACATAGCCAAGTGTGATATCTATCAGAGAGTCAAAGCGAAACATCAGAGACCCGCAGGACTGTTGCAACCATTGCAGATTCCAGAATGGAAATGGGATTCTGTCAGAATGGACTTTATCACCGGTTTGCCTATTTCTAGTAGGGGAAATGACTCTGTTTGGGTCATAGTTGATAGACTGTCTATGTTTGCATGGAACCCCCAAGACCATAGTGTCGGATCGAGGAACCCAATTTACCTCAAGATTTTGGCAGAAATTCCAAGAAAGATTAGGAACCAAGTTGAATTTCAGCACAACTTATCACCCGCAAACCGATGGACAAACTGAAAGAGTCAACCAAATCTTAGAATATATGTTGAGAGCTTGTGTGCTAGAATATGGATCAAAATGGGAATATTGCCTACCTTTCACAGAATTCTCATACAACAACAATTATCAAGCCCGTTTGCAAATGGCCCCATTTGAATTTCTGTATGGAAGGAAGTGCCGTACCCCTTTGAATTGGTCGCAAGTAGGAGAGAGTCAGATTTTCGGACCCGACATCCTACGAGAAGCCAAAGAGAAGGTTCACAAAGTCCGTGAGCACCTCAAGACCGCCCAATCCAGACAGAAGAGTTATGCTGATAAGAGACGTAGAGACCTGGACTTCAATGTCGGAGATTTTGTTTATCTCAAAGTATCACCTTTGAAGGGAATGCAACATTTTCAGTTGAAAGGAAAGTTAGCCCCCAGATATATTGGACCCTCCAAGATTTTGAATCACCGAGGAGAAGTATCTTATCAACTGGAACTGCCAGAGGAGATGTCATCCATCCATAATGTGTTCCATATCTCATTACTTCGCAAATGCCTAGAAGTTCCGGAGAAGACCGAAGCTTTCAAAAACATCGATCACCAAGCCAGAGATATCAACAAGGATTTGATGTATCGTGAAGTGCCCATTCATATTTTGGAAGAAGCCTTTAGAACCACCAGGACCCGGAGTATCAAGTTTCTCAAGATCCAATGGAGCAACCATACCGAAGAAGAAGCTACTTGGGAGCGAGAAGATTATATTAGGACTGAGTTCCCAGATCTCTTTAGTTCCTAGTTTTTCTTAAATCTTGGGACAAGATTTTGTTTAAGGAGGGAAGGTTGGTAACACCCCAAAACTTATAATCAAGATTATCAAGTTCTAATCACCCAATTTAGAGTTAAGAAAAACTTTTATTAAGAAAATGAATATGAATGCATGTGTGTTTGCATTAGTGTAGAATTGAATGTATATGCCATGCTTGATTGTTCCAAATGATGTGAAATGGTTGTAAGATGAATACTACATCATCTAGACTAATTACAAACAAAATCAAAAGAAGAAGAAATCAAATATGAATAAATAAACCAAATGGTCATTTTGACCAAAGTAAACCACTAGGACACTTTGTGTGTTCCTAGAAGAAGAATTCTAACAGAAAAATTTCTACTTCTTTTAACCCCTTGCTATACCAAGTAAAAGTTTATCAAGACCCACTTTACAAACTTACAAAAACATCTTGCAAATAAATTTAATGAACAGTTGAAAATGGAATCTAGTTCATATGTTAAGATCACACTTTTTCAAAAACCATCAAATCAATTCCCCTTGACCTCTCGAAGCAAACATAGACTCTCAAGCTTAATTTAAGATCACTCCAAAATTTTGAATCAAAAATTCCACACTTTATTTCATGCGGCCATTTCCACAAACACCTTAACTACACAGATTAACCCTCTGCCTCCGTGTGGAGCACCGCACGCTCCCGACCGAACCACGCCGCCCCATGTCGCCCCACGCCTCGCCATTATGTCCGTAAGAACCGCCAGGGAACACCACACCGTGCACCTACCTCCGCCAAGACAATAGCCGCCTATAGCAACGCCACCATCGAGCTCACGCCGCACTGCTCGGTCCCCTCGTCGGGCTATAAAAGGAGGCCACCCCCGCCTCCATTCTCCTCACCACTCCACTCCCCACTCCTCACAGACACTCCCACACTTCTCCCCGGAGCAAGGCGAGAACCAACATGCCGGAATTTCACCAGAGCCCGCCGCTGATGGAGGAGAAGGGCGCCGTTGATTTTGACCACCCCAAGGCTTGTCGTGACCGCGCCTCGCCTCTCCGTCGTCTAACACGTCGATTGCCCCCGTCGCCGACCCTAGGTGGAGCCCATGTGAGCCCCGCGAGACCCCCACCGTTGCATTAGGGTTGATTCCTCGCTAGAGTTGTTCGTCGTCGATGATGAACCACGACCGTTGGATTAGAATTAGATCGTAGGAATCTGGTTGAAAGATACCGTTTCACGTTAGAACAGTCGCTGACTAGTAGACCCCATCGGTCAGTAGCTCGATGTGCTGTGTAGTGCAGCTGGGTCGGCCCGTTTAGCTTTCCCGCTCAGGCCTGGAAATTCAAATATTGTTTTTCCATTTAGGTTTAAACTAGATTCTGTCCACATATTCAAAAATCAATTCAGAGAGTTTCACTGAACCAAATTCCATGATTCCAATTTTGTTAGAAAGGTAAATAATTATCTATCCATGCCCGTTGGATTTAAATCATTTGGAGTTAGAGATAATCTTTAGTCAAAATAATAAGACAGAGACTTTTGCAACTTCAAACATTTTTAAAAAATCAACCATAATAGCTTTTGAGTTGATTCCAACTCTCAAAAATTACATTTGATAATATCTATCTGAATATGTAAAAATATCTAGGTTTTCATGCAGTGACATTGGACTAGTACCAAAAGAATGCTATTAGGGCATTTCTAGTCACTTTAAATCTATTAATAAAATATGATCAACCCTTTAAATCACATTCCCATGTATTAGAATATGTGGTGATGACATGTGTCCACATGGTCCCATATTTTAATTGGAGAATAATAAATCTTAATTAATTTCAATGAGTAGAAATTACTTTTCTCAAATAAACTAAATAAAACTAGTTATTTATTTCATGTGATGATTGTGATAATGCTAGATCATCAAGTGTGAGCCTTAGTGTGCTAAATAGCATTAGTTAAGTATTGTTTGGTGATTGTGTACCCCGTATTTATTTATAGACGATAGTACGGACCCAAGCTATGAGGAGGAGGAGTTCTACCCCGAAGAAGAGGAGGAAAACTTCAATCACTGCACCAATCAAGGCAAGTTAACACTTGCAAGTTTCTAAACTATGCAAGCTAGACCTATGCAAGCTATTATTGGCAAGCTAGAATTATACCATTTAACCTAAGCAAGATGCATTAGGCATGCTTGGTTACACATTTTGATTTGTACCCATCCCAAGGTTTACTTGCAAGCTTTACTCTTTTACTTTACCAAAGTTCTTTACTTTTAGTTAATGGTTTGTGAGGATTTGGAAAGTAGTATAGATAGCATAAAGAGTATAAAACTAGGCCTATATTAGATGTAATTCTATGGCATGAGATTGAGATTAGCATCCCTCATTAGTGAACACTCTTAACTTAGTTGCTAGTGCTAAGCATAAAACTTGATCACTTTAGATGGGACTACTTGGTGAAAATGATTATGAAAACCTTGGAATGATGAGTCATTCTATTGAAATGTTTTGACATGTGTTGAGAAACACAAATGGATTTGATGATGAAATTGTTGAGGCATGAGCCTTAGCTCTTTATAAAAACTAATGGTTGGGTTCGGATGCGATACCATTCCAATTTTACCGTACAACCACAATACCTGAATTGGGTAAGGCTTAGGCGGAAGTTTATATGCATTAGTATGGGTTCCCTCGCAGAAGACGTTTGAGCTGAGGCTACCTCTTGATGATGTCCACCTATGCAGTGCCCAGGATGGCAGATGGCCATGGCTAGGAGGCCAAGCTCATAGGGGAGGTGCCTATACTAGAGTGTGTAATTGAAAGGTTATGATTGATTATCCGCATACTATGTATGATGATTCAGGGTTTCCCTGACGGATGTATCGAATTTTGTGGTGAAAGTGTACCACCTTTGTAGAGTGTCAAACTATCCGAATAGCCGCGTCTGTGGTCATGGACAGTTGGAGTGTCCATACTGTTCCATCGTTAGATGTTTTCAAGATGACTTGTGAAGTGATCTATGATTTTGACTTGACCACAACAGGGTTGTGAATATGAAAACTAGGTTCCCAACTTAAAGTGATTTAGAACATTTACTTAGTTTTATTTACTTCTTAACTCAGTTTAGATAAATCTGGCTTTTTGCAAATAAACTTAGAGCTTAGGATTCCTACTAGAACTACCTTACTTGTTAGCGAGTACTTAAAGAGTACTCATGGCTTTGTCCCTGGCTATTCCCGTGGCTAGACTATGAGGAGGACTCCCAGGATGATGGACAGCAGGACAGCTACGACAACTAGGATCATCTCCCATCGTCAACATTGCCTGTGACACTGAAGATGGAGCCCACTTCTACACTTAGTATTGCGCTGCTTGTTTGTATTAAGACTGGATCATGAGATCCTTTATTTGTGTAAGACCTTATTATGTTTGTAATGGATGATGTACTATGATATCCAATCTGTTATGTCTCGCAAAAATGGTAATCCTGGGATTGCGATGTATGGCATAACATGCATCTGGGATTAAAAATCCGGGTGTTGACATTCGACCATTTTCAAAATATGGCCAAATTTGGCGGCATGCAAATTCTTGGATATGGAATCATCATCAACATAAAGTACGATGTAGATATGGCCATGACCTTGGTCATTCGGGTTGAAATCCAAGAATGCTCATACTCATTGACAACTAACCTTAAATTCGCTTAAATTTTACCACTTACTTTTAGGTTTTAATTTTACACGGATGGTGGGAGTACATTTGACATCAAGGACCTAAAAGGGAAAATTACATCAAGGTTCATAAATTTAGCACAAAGCAGCCTAAAATTAAGCAAGGAAAACAGTCGGGTTCAGCTCCTTCTCGAGAGAGCAGCTGATCAAGCCATACTCTTCATACTACTTCCTCTTTGTTTGTTCTCAAAATATGGCAAAATTTGGCGGCATTCAAATTCCAAGATATGGGATCATCAACATAAAGAATGATGTAGATATGGCCATGACCTTGGTTGTTTGGCTTGAAATCCAAAAATGTTCATACTCATTGACAAGTAAGCTTAAATTTGTTTAAATTTACAACTTACTTTTAGGTTTGTATTTTACACGGACGGTGGGAGCACATTTTACATCAAGGACCTAAAAAAGGGGAAATTACATCAAGGTCCATACATTTAGCAAAAATCACCCTTAAATTAAGCAAGGAAAACATTCGTGATGGCTCCTTCTCGAGATAGCAGCTGATCGAGCCATACACTTCATACTACTTCCTCTTTGTTTGTTTTCAAAATATGGCCAAATTTTGCAGCATGCAAATTCTTGGATATGGGATCATCATCAACATAAAGTATGATGTAGATATGGCCATGACCTTGGTCGTTCGGCTTGAAATCCAAGAATGTTCATAAATATTGACAACTAATCTTAAGTACATTTAAATTTTACCACTTACTTTTATGTTTGAATTTTACACGCACGGTGATAGTACATTTTACATCAAGAACCTAAAAAGGGGGAAACTACATCGAGGTCCATGCACCCTAAAATTAAGGAAGGAAAACAGTCGGGTTCAACTCCTTCTTGAGAGAGAAATTGATCGAGCCATACTCTTCATACCACTTCCTCTTAATTTGTTTTCAGAATATGGCTAAATTTAGTGGCATGCAAATTCTTGGATATGGGATCATGAATCATCAGCATAAAGTGATGTAGATATGGCCATGACCTTGGTCGTTTGGCTTGAAATCGAAGAATGTTCATACTCATTGAAAACTAAGATTAAATACATTTAAATTTTACCAGTTACTTTTAGTTTCGAATTTTACGTGGATGGTGGGAGTACATTTTACCTAAAGGACGTAAAAAGGTATAATTATATCGAGGTCCATACATTTAGTACTAAGCACCCTAAAATTAAGCAAGGAAAATAGTCGAGTCAGCTCCTTCTCGAGAGAGCAGCTGATCGAGCCATACTCTTCATACTACATCCACTTCGATCATTTTCAAAATATGGCCAAATTTGGTGGCATGCAAATTCTGGGATATGGGATCATCATCTGCATAAAGTATGATGTAGATATGGCCATGACCTTGGTCGTCGGGCTTGAAATCCAAGAATGCTCATACTCATTGACAACTAACCTTAAATTTGCTTAAATTTTACCACTTACTTTTAGGTTTGAATTTTACATGGATGGTGGGAGTACATTTGAAATCAAGCACCTAAAAGGGGAAAATTACATCGAGGTTCAATAATTTAGCACGAAGCACCCTAAAATTGGTCGCCATTGTTCAAACTTTTCTTTTATCTCTCATATTGAAACCATCAAGGTATATGAAGCCCTTGAGGATCAAGATTGTCTTGATGCCATGAACAAAGAGCTTCATAAATTCGAGCACAACAAGGTGTGTACCTTAGTTGAAAATCCAAAAGAATGTCAAAATATCATCGGAACCAATTGGATCTTCAAGAACAAGAAAGATGCTAGTTGTGTGATGATTCACAACAAGGCAATATTGGTGGCTCAAGGTTACTCTCAAGTTGAAGGAATTGACTATGATGAAACTTTCACTCTCGTTGCTCGTACTGAATCTATTCACATCTTGATTTCCTATGCTACTCATCATAATTTCAAATTGCAACAAATGGATGTTAAAAGTTCTTTTCTTAATGGTCCTCTAAATAAGTTGGTTTTTGTCAAGCAACCTGTGGGGTTTGAGGATCCCAACTTCCTGAACATGTCCACAAACTCGATAAGGCACTCTATGGGCTTAAGAAAGCACCTCATGCATGGTATGATCAAATTAAAGAGTTGTTGGTAGACTGTGGCTTCGAAGTTGGGCTAATTGAACTCACTCTTTTTACTAAGAAAGTTGGAGGGGACTTGTTTGTCTGCCAACACTATGTTGATGACATCATATTTGGATCTATTAACACTTCTTTCAATGAAGAAATTTAGAAGCTAATGACATATGAGTTTGAGATGTCTATGATGGGGGAGTTGGAATTCTTCCTCGGTTTTGAAGTCAAGCAATTGAGAGAAGGAACTTTCGTCAATCAAGCAAAATATAACCAACACAAGCTCAAGAGATTCAAGTTGGAAAATATGATTGGAGTCTCTACTCCCATATCTACAAAGGTAGATCCTAAACTCGATCCCAATGGTAATGTGGATCAAAAGCTTTATCGATCTATGATTGGTTATTTGCTTTACCTTTGTGCATCTAGTCCCGATATCATGATGAGTGTGGGTTTGTGTGCAAGATTTCAATCCGCTCCAAAGGAAAGCCACTTGGTAGCATTCAAGATAATCTTTCAATATTTGATTCATACCGCAAAGTTTGGCTTATGGTACCCCAAGGGAGGAAGCTTCACCCTCATTGGTTATTTAGACATAGACTATGTGGGAGACAAGGTAGGAAGGAAGTCCACTACCGGGACTTTCCACTTTCTTGGTAGGTCTTTGGTTTATTGAGCTTCGAAGAAATAAAATTGTGTGTTATGTCTACCGCCAAAGCCAAGTATATTGACACCGCTAGCTGTTGTTCTCAATTGCTATGGGTTAGACAAACCTTAAAAGGATTATGGTGTCATGTTTTAAAAAGTGCCTCTTCAATGTGACAATGAGTGTGTTATCAAGATCACCCACAACTCAGTGCAACACAACAAGACAAAGCATATTGATATTCGCCATCACTTCATCTGTGATCATGTGGCCAAAAGAGATATTTATATATCCTATGTATGCATGAAGGATCAACTAGCGGATATCTTCACAAAGCCCCTTGATGAAGAAAGATTTCGTGAATTGAGGAATGAGTTAAATATCATAGATTCGAGAAGTGTGGAATGAGATCCTTGCACACCGACTCCCGTATAAAAGTAGTTTTGCTTTAGATGCAAGCACATAAATAGTGGAGGGTGGTCATAATTGGTTGGGCTAACTCTCCCCCCATAATTCTAGAAGTGTGAAGATCATCCCTCTTAATATAATTTTGTGATATGTGAACCTAAATGACAAGTATTGGCTATGAACCCAATATACATCTTCCTGGTGTCATGCCAAACACTCATACATGGTGGCCTCGGCCACCACCCTCTTATTTATGAAGAGTTGATTCTTTTGTGGGTTTATTTGGATGCTATTACTTTGGATTTGAATCATGTTTTATCTTGACCCGTTATACTCCATCTTGGCTCTTATGGAATTATACTCATCTTCTTGCTTTGGTGTGAGTGTATAGTACTTTCTCTCATTGCTCTTGATCTAATCCCAAGCCTAGATCTCTACACCCCAAGACCCTTTTGTCTAATACATGTCCACAAAATTGAACCTGGCTTTCCTGGTTGAGGAGGGATGGAGATTCCGGTGTTTTCACACCAGATACTCCAGTTAGTCTGGAGACTCTAGTTTATTTAGATCAGAGACTACGGTTTGTGGCAGTGTCGTGTCCTGAGTTAAGAGGGCCGGGTTGAGGGAATCGACTAGTTTCTCCTCTTCCACCCCGACCCTCACCTCTCACTTGCTACCTTCCCTGTCCCGTTTCGCCGCCCAGGGGATTTTCTGCTGCCCGTATCCGCCATTGTCACTGCCCCTCTCTACTTCTCTGCCTCTAAGAACCCTTCCCAGGAGGGTATCTAGTACTATCTTCTCTTTTGTTGACCTAGGGTTAAACCTAAGTTGTTCTCGAGGAAAGTGCTAGTCCTTCTTCTTGGGCAATCATACTACATGCAATCCTTCACTCCTTGAGCATATATAGCAACTAGGATCAATTGATTTGATATTCCTCAAGGTCCATAGGTACAACAAAATCTCCAGATCGGAGATTCCGGTCCTCCGAACTAGAGACTCTGGTGTGCATGTTCACATAGGCCGGAGATTCTGGTGTTGCACATCAGAGATTCCGGTGTTGATCAAACCACTCCATCCTAGTTTTCTCTAGATGATTATTTTTGATCTCGTAGACATGTATTCTGACCTCTGTGCTATCCTCCTTCTGCTACTTTCATAGGTGGTTCGAGTTCTCGTCGTCTAGTTCGGAATAAGGGCACTGCCAAGGTAGGGAGGCGCTTGACCCACTATGATGAGACCACTAGCAGATATGTTGATGTGTCAGTCAAGAAGCATAATGAGAGGGACATGGAGATCATGATGAGGTAGAATGAAAGAATCCAAAATGAAGCTCAATCCAAGAAGGCCATGTATGATAATTTGCAATCCTTGGACAAGATGTCCAAGCAAGAGTACAGAGATCTGCAAGTGATGAGGTTCTATAACATGGAACAGACCATCACTAACCCATGCTATTGGAGGAAGGAACAAAATATGTTCACAAAGGATACTTGCCGCAAACTTACCAACTTTTCTATTTGCCCTCAGAAGTACATGGATTTTGATTACATGCGAGGTAATGACTACTTTGATGAAGCTCTTATGATCACGGACAAGCTTGGTCTTTATGACCTCATAGAACTCAAGGATAACTACATCATTACTCTTATCAAACAATTCTATTCAACTGTGGTGTTTGACCATTATGAGGCCAGGACTATGACATGGAAGTTTGGGAACTTCCGTTGCACGGCCAACTTCTATCAGTTTGCCAATGCCATTAATCATCCTTTTCGTGGGGTGTCCATTTCCATTGGTCACCATATGCATGATGTTGCTCTTGGTAAGGATAAAGGAAAGCTTGCACATCTCTATGGGAGAATGGAGTTGTTGGGGAAAATAAGGGACTCAAGACACTCTACAATATCTTATTGAGGATTTTTCGCCACACCATTGCTCCAAGTGCTAGAAATGAGGATGCTATCTGGTGTGGCCTTATCAACATCCTCCATCATGCTCACAAGGTAGCTTATGCAAGCCCTATTGCTAAAGGGTACAAGATTAATGTTATGGACTTCATTTTTAGGAGATGTACCATGGTATACTATACAGGAAGTCCCCGCATGGGCTTCTTGTGTGATGAGGCTAATCAACACCCAGCCTCATGGTTCACCTCTTATCTTGCCTCCAAATCTTGAAGTGCACATGTCTATCGCCCTCCAAAAGGAAAGGGAGGATGGGTCCTTCTCCTCATCCCGTGTTTGCGAGTGATGATGATGAGGTTTCTGAGGTGGAAGGAGCTCACACTCCTAGCGGCTGAAGGAAGAACGCCTCCAATGTTCCCATCTCCCCAAGATTGTCAAAAAGGATCTCAAGAAAGCATCTTTTTGTGAGAAAAGCCTGTGTTGCATAAATGTGTAAATTATCCATGGGCAACGTGAGTCCTACAAAAGAGACTGTAGGATGGAAAACCTCCTTAAAGAGATCAGCCTCAAAGTGAAGGGGAAGAAAGCCAAGAATATAATGATGAGCATGGGGTTGAATCTTCTAAGAAATCTGATGGGACTCTCTCCTTTGGTGCATGGAACACAATGAACAATAGCCTGGTGGATTAGACCTTCTCTGATGTCACCTTACAGGTCACTTCCTAATCTCATCCTCATGGCAAAGGAAACCAAGATCTTGGTTGTGATGATGACTAGCAAGTGGATAATTCCTCTGACGACAATGACGATGAGTCATCTTATTGGGATGTTAGCTTGGTATTTTCCCCTTTTGGGTGTCTTCATGCCAACGGGGGAGAAGATGACTATTAGGATGTGTCAGGATTTGCATGGGAAGTCACAAGATCGTTTTTCATTTGATATTTCTTGCTTGTGACCTTTATTTTCTTCTTATTATGTGTGTGAACCTTTTGTGCTATCATTTCTTAGACTATGTTGCTACCTATGGGTGTTTATTGAAGACTATATGATTATGGTGGTTATGGTGCATATGGATTTATCTTGTGTGGTGAAGACTTTAAATCTTTCAATCATTGGCCTTCCTTCTATTGCTTCACCTCACTTCTTGTTGCAAAGGTAATATCTATTTACCCTTACAAATGATGCTTGTTTTGTAAAATTTAGGGGGAGCGTTGATCCTAGTGTGTTCCTTTTGCATTTTGAAAGCAAGTTTATTTATGCACACTTCTAGGGGGGGGGCGTCATCTCTATTCTTTACAAACTTTGCTATTTTTATGTGCACATCCTTATGTTGTCATCAAACACCAAAAAGTGGAAGACTGAAATGGCATTCCATCTCCGGCATTATTTTGGTGCTTGATAACAACACTAGGATGGATTTTACCATGTGCCAATGGTTTCAGGCTTTCAGCAAGTTGCTACAAGAATGTACCTGATAAGGTATCCCCTAGATAAAAAGGAAAATACCTTTGCTAGAGTTTGGAAGAAAATGGAAGAAGCCTACAGATCTGGGGTTTTTTGGACCAGAATCTTCGGTCGTCTTCAGAACAGAGTTTCCGGTGTGGAATTTGTCAAGTTTGTATTGCTCTATGTTTAGGGTCCAGAGTCAAGTCGGGGACTAACCAGAGTCTCCGGTGTAGTTTTTCCACATGCCGGAGTCTCTGGTGTTTCAGTCTGGAGTCTCCGGTTTGAAAACTTCCAACAGGCAGAAAGCGGTCAGACCACCGTGGCCCCTATATAAAGACCCTTCTCCTTCATGTTGAAGCTGCAACTTCCACTCTATCTCCACCATTGCTGCTGAGCTCCAAATCACCTAGATCTCCCTCCCTAGCCAATAGAACTTGATGCCCCTTTGGTAATCAAGGGAGAAGACCTAGATTTGCACTTCCACCAAAGGGATTTGAAATTCCCCCGCTGTCCATTGAATTACTTGTTCTCTTGGGTTAAAGAACCCTAGATGTAAGAAGAAGTCGCCCCAAGCTCATCTCTGTGTGTAAGATCTTGTGGTAGAGTTGCCAGCCTCCAATTCAGTTGTGGAGAAGTGGCCCCAAGTTTTATGAGAGGTTTCATGTGACACCAACTGTCGGAGACTTGCATCTCGTGAAGGAACAAGGGTTCCAACAAGCCCTGAGTTTGTTAGGAGGCTGAACACACGTTCTGGTCTTATTAGAGACGACGATGACGGCAGATCTCGCACACGACAGAGAGTGACACAAGGTTTTTACCCAGTTTCGGGACCCTCATGAGGAGGTAAAGCCCCTACTCCTGGTTTGTTATTTCTCACGGTGTCTCGCGAGGGTACAATGGGGTATGAGTGTCTATGGTTTTAGATCTCAAGGATCGGGCCCCTACTAAGGTTAGGGTGTGTCTCCTTTTATAGGGGCGCTGGGCCTCTTCCCCCAATCTATGGGTGGGAAGGGCTTCCACACTGCCGCCCAAAGGTTATTCGGTCTACTAGTCCACTTTGTGTGGACTAAGTCTAGGACTACTTGCAACATGCCGGTTCTTCGTAAAGATGGTGCTCCTAGCGTCGCATGCCGCTACACGATGCCCCCCGTGCCCTTCCTTGCACCAAAGTGGCAAAGAGTGGCTCTTTCTGTGCCGAAGTCATCCATGCCGCTGTACACCAAAGAGGCCGGACCGGCTCCTCTTTACCGAGGCGATCCACATGGTCCTGGAATTGCCTGCCATGTTTTGTCATCTCTACACCTTTTGATACAAAGTTACGGGCATGCCCTTGGGGCTCGGTCCAAGGGATCCGAGGCTTCCGAGGATCCCGGAAGGGGTGCAGTCGTGCCTCTCGCGAGGCTGCCTCTCAAAGGTGTCCCCGGCGAGACCAGCGTCA
The DNA here is from genome assembly GCA_023614405.1 of Avena insularis. Lineage (NCBI taxonomy): Eukaryota > Viridiplantae > Streptophyta > Magnoliopsida > Poales > Poaceae > Avena > Avena insularis. The sequence goes on along the minus strand of CM042686.1, from coordinate 241,442,182 downwards.
TACCGACCGACGGTCTTGAGGGGCCAAAGGCCCTAGCACGTGGCTCATTAGGCCACGTGTTGAGGAGTCGCAACCTAGTGAGGTTGTAGCTCTCCAAGAGGTGGGCCCAGCGGCTGTCGGGTCGTGGTACCCTAGTTACCAGGACCCCGACAGTATCCCCCGAGTGTTTGCCGTGCATGTGTTCATTGGTAGACATGAAGGGCAAGGGCCCAAACGGTCGGTGGATCCTGCCGCCTCCCGATTCAACACTGAGTTGCACTCGTTCCTATCCGACCATGCACATGGAACAGTTGTGCACTTCCAACCGTAGGATCCGAAGGTCATTGCATGACCCATGATGTCTTGGGAGTTGCTCCCCCATTACTTGACGGTGCATGCGGCGAACTAGTGGTTAATGCACACGACTACGACGGTGATGTGAAGTCTCACCATGATAAATAGGGGCACCGGTGCGGTGTCGTCCTTCTGACGCAATTTCCACCGCTCCTTTCCCCTTCTCCCCCATCTCCTGAGTTAGGTCCTCGACCATCCCATCATGCCATTGCATCCCTCTGCCTTCAAGAAGGGCAAGTCTGTGATAGCGAAAGGAGTAGTGGCTCCACCGATGAAGCGCGGCTGGGGGAGGCCACATGGGAGCGGCTGAGGAGGGCGCAGCGGATGCGGTGCTGGCATGGTCGGTGCCTCGACTTTTGAAGTTATAGTCACTACCAAGGGAGGAGCGCTAATTAAATGCGGCCGTGGTCTCCCTCGTGGCAACGGCCGAGGGTGCCGCAGTGTGTCGCGGCGACGGCCGTAGTGGCGACGTGTAGCCTGCATTACTCCCCCCTCCGCCTTCTTTGGAATTGGTGATCAAGGTTGAGGACATGCCCGAGAGGGTTATCGACTTCATGCTAATCCTCTAGGATGAGGACTGGGCCATGAGGGTGAGGCTGCTTGAGTGCTTTGCCCTCAGAATTGCAAGCGACATGCCTGGAGGCATGCGACTAAAGCATTCAGGCGGCAGCGATTCCTAGAGCATGAATGTCGACGCCCCGTGCCTAGGGAAATGTACCTCACCATCGGCTGGGAGCACTTTGTCGGTGACAATCGCATCGCACGTGGCTCCATGTTGCGATTTCGCTACCATAATGGGGAGGGCTTCTTGGTGTCGGTGTTCGACCCGCCGATGTGTCGTGACGACTACCCCCATCACCTCTAGAGGGTGTAGGCGGTCCTCCTGACACGAATGTGATTGCACCATTGGAGGCGCCATGAATATTTTGTGGGTGTTGACATACTATTATGTCCTTATCCTTTTGTTGTGTAGGCGTGCCCATATTTAACATCCTTTAGTGACCTTATTCATTGTTTTTACTTCCTTTTGAGTGTCTTGTCAAGACATACTATGTGGGGCGTTGAACACCAACATATACTTGGGGAGGCTGATGCATCTTACGACGCTAACACTCGATCTCTCCACGCACTGTGTCGTCGAGGGCGTTCCCACGAGGGGCAAAGCTAGTGACTCTAAGGCTTTCCCCTAAAGTGTATCCCTGAAGGGGCCGCACGTCTATGGTCAAGCATGAAGAGGGTTCCTCTACATGGTGCAGCGTCATTCCTCCAACATGCATACGCGATTCACTCGAAGGGACCCCGCACTGGGAGTTTCCTCGCGCTTGGGGAAGGTATTCCCTCGTGGATGTTTCCGTCACGAGGGCCTTTTGTGAGCATGTGTATTTTCTGTTGTCCCTTCAAGGAAGGCTAGCATATGTGATTAGCTTCTTTTGGGTGAGACCATAGGCTTCATGTGAACCTTGGTCGTTTAGAGGGGGAGTAGCTTCGTGATCCATCCCGCATGTATCCTCGAAGAGAACGCCGTAGGGAAAATGTTGATCATGTTGGCTCCTCGAGGAGGTAACCATAGGTCTAGCTTGAATTTTGGCCGCTAGAGGGGAGTACCCTCGTGAGCCGATCCGTAGGTCTCTCGAGGAGAAGACCATAGGGAAATGCATATCCTATAGGACCCTCGAGGAGGGACCGTAGGTCATGCATGATTTTGGCTGCTAGAGGGGAGTACCCTCATGAGACGCCCTGTAAGCCTCTCGAGGAGAAGACAGTAGGGAAAATGATCATCATGGTGGTCCCTCAAGGAGGAGACCGTTGGTCTAGCATGAAATGGTGGACGCTGGAGGGTGGTACCCTCATGAGCCACGCCGTAAGCCTCTCGAGGAGAAGACCGTAGGGAAAATGCCTATCATGTTGGTCCCTCGAGCAAAAAACTGTAGGTCTAGCATGAAATAGTGGCCGCTGGAGGGGTACCCTCATGAGCCGCCACGTAAGCCTCTCAAAGAGAAGACTGTAGGAAAAATGCTTATCATGTTCATCCCTCGAGGAGGAGACCGTAGGTATAGCATGAAATGGTGGCTGCTGGAGGGGTACCCTCACGACCGCCCCATAATCCTCTCGAGGAGAAGACTGTAGGGAAAATGCTTATCCTAATGGTTCCTCAAGGAGGAGACCGTAGGTATAGCATGAAATGGTGGTCGCTGGAGGGGGTACCGTCATGAGCGAACCATAGGGCAAATGTTTATCATGTTGGTCCCTCGAGGAAGAGATTGTAGGTCTAGCATGAAATGGTTTGCACCACTTAGTTTTCGTGTATATGTTGTGCAAGGGTTTCAAGCACCAAGGACCATGGGTGAGGTGACTTATTGCAGGAGCTAGTCCGCAAGTTCACAGCTCGACACGTTAGGCCTTGGCGTTGATAGGGAGTGCCCTAGTGGTGGCACCATGCCTAGGCCCCACTCGCGTGACATATGCAGGAGAACTTTTGCAATGTATGGTTAAAACATGTTCTAGACCAATAAAGAGGTGAATATCAGGGTGGGTGTAGGGCGCAAGATCCAAAAACAACCAGGCTGGTACAAGCTTATTACAATGCTGTCGTGACCGGTACATGGTCTTATAGGAGATAAGGTTGTAAAATATGAGAGTTGGGTTTCACCTTCAAAAAAGAAGGGAGGTCAGCCGTGCCACTTGGAGAGGTTTGTCCATCCTCCTAGTGCCTAGTGCCATTCCTAGGCCCATAGTCATTAGGCGTTGTCGGGGAGGTGGTTGATATTGCTTGCATGTTGGGTGCAATCCACGGGGAAGTCAGGAGCCTCCGAGCCCCTGTCACCCTCGTGGGTCTCTCCGATACTGGTGAGGGTGAGCTGGGGCGGTCCCGGAATCCTTCCGTGGTTACGGATTCTAGGGGTGACCTGATCCTTGTTGATGGGGTACAAGGCATCTTATGCCCTCTACTCCTTGGCCTTGTTTTGAGCCATCATTTGCTTCGTCCCTGTGGTACCCCCGATATAGTCAAGGGCGTCCACATACTCCGAAGAAGGAGTGGTTGTAGTCTTGTAGGCGTGCTCGAGGGATCACAGAGCCTCCTTCTCGTCGCAGCGAATGGTGATGACCTCTTCATTACCTCCTGGCATGACAATGTTGTAGGCATGATGGGTGGCCGCCATGACCTTAGCCAGCGTGTTGTAGAAAAAGAAGAAATTGTAGGAGAGGCCAATTTGCGCCATGTCGAAGTCGATGAGCTCGGTCCTATAATCATTGAGGGATCCGAACGTGGCGATGAGGCTTACCTTCCGGATGGGAATGGTTGTTTCATTGGTCACCCCGGAGCATGGCATGGCAACATCAATTGGTTGTATGGCACCTGTAGCTTGGCGAATGTTTCAGTGGAGATGAAGTTCAAGCCGGCACCACCGTCAATGAGCATCTTGGCAACAACAATTTTTTTGATGGTGGGGGTGCAGATAATGGGTAGGGTTCCCATAGCCCTGGTGGAGGCGGGGTGGTTGTTGGTGGCGTCAGAAGTGATGGCTTACTGTGACCATTTGAGCTTCGAAGATGGAGTACCGGGGGCATGCAGCGGCGACCTCACAAGTGAGCTACTTGAAATTCCCATTGGATGCACGGGCTTGGGAGCCACTGAGGATGGCGATGGCGCCCCTCGGCTCCTAGAAGCCCCCCGTGTTCTCCTCAGCCTGTCCCTTCTTTGCGGTGCGCTAATGCTGCTATGACGCGTTGGCCTGGTGACCCTGCTGGTGTGTGCTGCTGCCCCCGTGGTTGTTTTTCCACCACCTGTACCTTTGTGCCTGCCTTGTTTGTTGCTCCTTTCTCCGCCTTGCCTGCCCTTTCTCTAGCTGCTATGTTGGTCGCCTAGCCCCTTGAGCTTATAGCAGTCATATGTGGGATGCTCGTGGTTTTTATGGAAGACATAGTACAAGCGGTCCTAATGCTCCCCCTTCCTGTTGCCCTCGTGAGGGCTCTTCCACTCAGGTTCTGCGATGAGGACGCCCACAAGCTTCCGCTTGGGATCCGTGCTCTTGCTCTTGGAAGAAGTTGCGGACTTGGGGGCAGGCTCCTCTTCGGCGAGGCTGAACATGCGGCCAGCCTCAGCTTTGGTGCACTTCTATGCCATGATGAAGAGCTCCACCACCATGGTGAGGTTCTCCCCCTGATTCCGATCTTCTCCCTCATCCGGATGTCCTTAACACCCTTGGAGAAGGCGGTGATGACGTTGGTGTCAGAAATTTTAGGAATCTTATTACGGACCTGGTTGAGCCGCTGTAGAAACTTGAAGAGAGGCTCATCGGGCTGCTGCCATACTTGACGGAGGTTGTAGTAGGAGAGGAGGTGCTCGTAAGTTCCCTTGAAGTTGGCAATGAACGGTGCGCAGAGAGTAGGCCACGGGCCGATGGATTCCTCTAGGATGTTCATCATCCATGAGAGAGATGTGTCCTTCAAACCCATGGGGAACCAATTGGCCATGATGCGGTCATCACCCCCCCGCAGCCTCGATGCCAGTAGTGTAGAGTTATAGGAACTCGTGGGGGTTGGCGGTCCCGTTGTAGCATGGCAGAATCTCCAGCTGGAACACCATGCAGCGAAGATCCTTGGTGAACGCAAGGCATCCATTTCTCGCCACCTCCTTGCCATTGGCGAGGGCGGCACAGTTTTGCTAGCCCGCCGTGGTGATTTCTTTGATGAAACGGTCCTCCCATCCTTGACGGGGTATGGCGACTACGCGAGTGTCCTCTGGAGTTGGGATGATCTGGCAGCTATTGCAGGGTGGCGGTGTAGGATCGCCATGCTTGGGGGCATCATCGGAGCCAGAGTTCTTCCCCGGAGGCGGGCATGAACCCGCAACCCCCTACGTATCCTCCTCGGTGTGAGCCCCCTGTGCTGCCCGGCTTGGCACGGCGATATCGAGAAGCTCGGCCATGCGCTCACATCATTTCTCCTGCTTAGATTCGGCCAGTGGGTGCTGTAGTAGCTCCTGCACCATGCACTTTGCGGCTTCAGAAGTAGGCGGGTTAGTCTTATCATGGGAAGCCGCGGTACGTGTCGAGGGGATGACCCCCGGATAGGCCAAGACGGGACCAACTAGCCGGCTCCAAAGAGCTCTGGCCGTCTGGACCCAAGACAAGGAACCACACCCGAGTGGAACCCTCCACCCAGTCCGTGTCCAAGTTTCCCTGGCTGGCCCGTCTAGCCAGGTAGCCATAAGAACCGGCTGGGATGCCGCTCCTAGCCGGCCGCCTCAGATCCGCTGGCGGCGATACGGTGGGAGTGACGTTCCTTGCTGAGCGCACCTCTGACCGGACAGGCTGGCTAGCCTAGTCGGGCTACCAGACAACTGCACCAAAGGTGGAGGCTGACGAGCAAAGCAAGGGATGACGAGTAAAGATCCGGCTTACTGATAAAGAGCCGACTGACGGATAAAGAACCGACTGACGTACAAAGCAAGGGCGCTGGACACTGTAGCACTGTCCTCCCCTATACTGGAGGCTTGAATGGACCTGGGCCTACCGTTCGGGCCCGTCCAGCCGGCCCACTTTGTAAAGGCCAAACCAAACAGTAAACCCTAGAACCCATCTTGTAAACTACGTCCTCAACCAGTATATAAGGGGAGGTAGTGCTAGGGTTCTAGGTAGACAATGACAAGTTAGAAGTTCTCTAGATTGGACAAGTTGAGTAGTTCCTCCTCTTCTCCTAGCAGGGAATAGCCAGGAAAACAGCTCAAGGAGCATCTGTATTGGGCGTTCGCTCCTTGATAGTAGATCCTTGCAGGAGTAGGAGTTTTACCTCACCAAGAAGGCTCCGAACCTGGATACATCACTGTGTTACCAGTATCTGTGCCCAACCCATTGCGAGTAGCCACCGATAGCATCCTGATTGTCCCCTCGCATGCCATCCCCGATGGTACTGTCGTGTTCCACACCATGACAGTTGGCGCCCACGGTGAGGCACAACGCTTCGGCTGGGACCATCTTTCGCACGGGACTTCTGCTCATCGCCAGTGAGCGAGTTGCCTCCGGCCTCCTCCTCACCTTCGGCTCCTTCGACTGCGTCCTCGACAACGCATCATGCTTCACCGGGGGAACCTTCCCAAGCGGTGGCTCTGTCATGCACTTCGGCGAGCATCGCGTCTACATCACCACCGTCACCGAGCCCTTTCCTCGCGATGTCGTCACCGTGTCCGGTGCACCTCCTGGTTTCACCGCTTCACGCGTCGCCAGTGGCAGCGTTGAGGTCATGATGGCGGGCTCGGGCGAGAACCGCCGCCCGCCTCTAGAGCGCAACAAGGATGGTCGTGCAGCTAACTCGCGCCTCCCGAACCAGGACCTGCTCACCGCATCCATCGAGCACCTCTACAACCCCATCACCCGCATCGAGGCAGATCCAGTAGCAGCTGCGGCAACGATGGAGGCTACTCACTAGAGCCTCCTGGAAGAAGCTGGCAAGGTGGTAGCCGCCCAACGGTGGATGAACACGACCATGCGCGAGTACAACATCGTGCACGGCTTTGCCCGCCTGCCCGGCGCCAGCCGCCTGGCCCAGCCCCAAGGCTGAAACCTCTGTTCGAAGATGGACCATGTTGTTGATCCGCGTACACCCGCGGTGCAGCCGGTCTACAGCACTCCCTCCAAAAACATGAGGGCCGCGTAGGCGGCAGTTACCGAACTAAGCCACCTGGAGGGCGAGGAGCTGCTCCGTCAGCAAGAACGTGTCTAGCTCCTCGTGGTCACGGGAAACAAACAACAGGCTAAGGCAGAGCTTGGCATGGGCGGCAATAGCAAGACCCTACTGGCTCGCCGGATGGTGGATCCGGTCGCAGGTGCCAGCAAAGCCTCTTCGCCAAACGGTTTGAGGCCAAGCAACCGTCCACGTGGCGGATCGGCAGGCCATGGGCACAACGCCCGCGACGCCGTGGCTGTCACCAGCAGGAACCGCGAGCCGATCGGCGAAGCCAAAAAAGTCCAAGTGCTGCCCAAGTCCTGCCTATCTAGCTGGCTAGGACCGCTCGAGCCGGAAGAACCGCATGATGTGGGTGCACGCATCGACCTACTGGTCCAGTTGTGCTCGCTGGAAGAAGAACGCCCAGCCGGTCCAAGGTGCTTTGGACCGCAAATCCGGAATGAACCGTTTCCAAAGGGATTTTTGCTCCCAAGGGATACGCAAAGGTACAACGGCTCGGTCAAGCTGGAGGACTGGCTGGTGGACTACACCACCGCGGTAGGCATCGCGAATGGGAACCGCCAAGTGGCTGTGCGTTATTCCCCCTCATGCTCCTCGACTCGGCCAGGACATGGCTCAACAGCCTCCCAGACAACAACATCAACGCTTGGATTGATTTCAAGCAGGCATTCGTCCTCAACTTCACCGGCACCTACAAGTGCCCGGGTCGACCCAGTGAGCTCGCCTTTTGCATGCAGGGTCCGGACGAATCCGATCGCTCCTACATCACCCGGTGGACAAGCATGCACAACTCCTGTGAGGGGGTGCGCGAGAACCAGGCGGTCGACTTCTTCGTCAACGGCTGCAGAGGTGGCACTATGCTCAAGCACAAGCTTCGCCGGGTGGAGCCCACCACCATGGCGTAGACCATGGACATCGTGGACAAGTATGCCACTGCCGACGCGGCAATGAAAAGATCCATCCGGGTGGACGACCAGGGGTAAATCATCATCGACGTCATTGTGGATCGGCACCAGCCGGAGGGTAATTCCACAGCTCCAAGCGGCATGACAACCGCCATGGCAAGAGAAAGGACGACCAAGCGGATAACCAATATGGTTCTAGGCAGGTGGTGGCAGTGTAGGAGGATCCAGCTGTAGGCGGAAGCCGGAGACAGAAGCCTGATGACCGGCCCCCAAGGCCCAAGTACACCATCGATTCAATGCTTAATGGGCCGTGCAAGTTCCACATCGGAGGCAACAAACCGGCTACACATACCACATGCCAGTGCACCTGGATGAAGAAGATGGCGGAGGTTGCTGGCGTGCCGGCTGCGCAGGCACCACCACCCCCAACCAGTGGACCGCCAGGTGACCGCAATAACCAGCGCTGGAGGGAGAATGATGATGAAAACTATCCCTGCCAGGTGGGAAACTACCACATCTTCACAATGGAGCCAGAGACCAAGCATGACAAGAGACGCCGCGAGGCGGAGGTTAACGCGATCGTTCCCCCCGTCCCCCAGCACCCAACTAGTCGGAGAAAGAAATTGCATGGAGCCGGAAGGACCAGCCAGCTGTGCTGCCTCACCCAGGCACTTACGCGTTGGTCTTGGATCCCATCATCGTCTCCAATAAGCATTCCTGCAGATTCTGCCTCGTCCTCGTAGACGGCGGGAGCATCATCAACCTCCTATACCGCAGTTCACTGGACCGGCTTGGCATCAGCGAGTCGCAGCTGGAGCCATCAAGCACCTCCTTCCACAGGGCCGTTTCAGGCCCGTCGCATTCACCCATCAGAAAGATCTGGCTAGACGTCATCTTCGGCACAGAGGATAACTTCCACTACGAGTCCATCTGGTTTGAGGTGGTCACCCTCTCCAGTGCATATCACGGAATCCTAGGGTGCCCGGTGCTCACCAAGTTCATGGCGGTACCTCATTATGCATATCTCAAGATGAAGCTACCAGCGCCAAAGGGTGTCATCACCGTGGCCGGCCGCTATAGGCGGTCTGTGTAATGCACCACAGACAGGTCCAAGATAGAGGAGGCCATGATCATAGCGGAAGAGAAGCGCATTATCATGCAAAATGTGGCAGCCCTGCAGAAGGACATGCCGGCTGGCGAGCCCAAGGCAGCCAGGGAAGCGCAATTAAAGCCATCCAAGGGCACCAAAAAGATCCTACTGGACGAGGCCGAGCCGGACAAGTTCGTCCTGGTCAAAGATGGCCTTGACAGCAAATAGGAAAGCGCGCTTGTCGACTTCATCTGTGAGAATCGGGATATCTTCGCATGGTCCCCCAAGGACATGCCAGGTGTTCCGAGGGAGCTCGCCGAGCACTCTTTACATGTCAGGCCAGATGCAAAGCCGATCAAACAGTTACTGCACCGCTTCACGGAAGAGAAAAGAAGAACCATAGGGGAAGAGATCACCCGGCTCCTCACAGCCGGATTCATCATGGAGGTTTTCCACCCAAAATGGCTGGCAAACCCCATGCTGGTACTGAAGAAGAACAAAACTTGGCGCATGTGTGTTGCCTACACCGCCCTCAACAAAGCATGTCCCAAAGATCCATTTGCCCTGCTAAGGATAGACCAAGTGATCGATTCCACGGCCGGCTACGAGCTGTTGTCGTTTTTGGATGCGTATTCCGGCTACCACCAGATCCGGCTGAACCCCGCTGATCAAATAAAGACAACATTCATTACTACTTATGGGGCCTACTGCTACAGCACCATGCCGTTTGGACTGAAGAACGCTGGGGCAACATACCAGCGCTGCATCCAGAAGTGCCCGCAGACTCAGAATGATAGAAACGTACACGCCTACATCGATGATGTGGTGGTCAAGACCAAGGAGTTCTAGACACTCCTTGAAGATCTGAAGGAAACATTAACCAACCTCCGCCGGTTCCAGATGAAGCTGAACCCAGAGAAGTGCGTGTTTGGCGTCCCAGCCGGCCAGCTCCTCGGTTTTCTCGTATCAGAGCGAGGAGTCAAGGCAAATCCGGAGAAGATAGGCGCAACCAAGCGCATGCAGCCACCTAAGAATTTGCGAGACGTCCAGAAATTCACCAGATGCCTAGCTTCCCTCAGCCAGTTCATCAGCCGGTTGGGCGAGAAAGCGCTCCCGCTATACCAGCTCATGAAGAAGACATACAAATTCATCTCGACATTGTAGGCGGACGAAGCTTTCCGTGACCTCAAGCGCATGCTCACCTCACCGCCCATACTGGCAGCACTAGTGGCAAAGGAGCCCATGCTGATGTACATCGCAGCCACCAACCGGGTCGTCAGTGTGGTGCTAGTGGTGGAGAGGCCGGAAGAAGGAAAGGCGCAGCCGATGCAGCGACCGATGTACTACTTGAGTGAGGTGCCCTCGCTCTCGAAGCAGAACTATCTCCATTACTAGAAGCTGGTGTATGGCGTGTACATGGCCTCCAAGAAATTGAAGCACTACTTCCAGGTGGTGGTGCTAGCACCACTTTCAGAGATCATTCGCAACAGGGATGCAACCGGCCGGGTGGCGAAATGGGCCATAGAGCTCGCCGCCCACAACATACAATACGAGCCAAGAACGGCGATCAAGTCTCAGGCCTTGGCATATTTCCTTGTTGAAAGGGCAGAGACGCAATACCGGCCGCCTTGCCCTGACTCCACGCATTGGAAGCTGCATTTTGATTGTCCAAGATGTATGGAGGGCTCGGAGCCGGAGTTGTCATCACCTCCCCCAAAGGGGACCGACTAGAGTACGTCCTGCAGATCCACTTCCACGCGTCCAATAACGTCGCTGAATACGAGGCGCTCGTCCATGGCCTCAAGATGGCAAAAGAGATTGGTGTCCGGCGCATCCTATGCTTTGGCGACTCAGATTTGGTGGTGCAGCAAGTGTAAGGAGACTGGGACGCGAGGGACGCAAACATGGCCCTATATCGCTTCTCGTACAATAGCTGTGTGCCTGTTTTGAAGACTGTGAGTTTCACCATGTCCCTAGAACAAACAATGAGGCCGCGGACACGCTCGCCCGCATCGGGTCAACAAGACAGGCAATTCTGCCTGGAGTCTCCCTCGAGCACCTGCGCAAGCCATCAATCACGCCGTCTCCAGAATCCGACTACATCATATTGGACGTGGACCCGAGGACTGCCGGCTCCAAGACCTCCGCAACTGCTTCACCACACCTAGGGCCTGCTTCACCGCACCCGGGGAATGCTTCACCGCCCCCGGGAATTGCTTCACCACGCCCGGGGACTGCCGCGTCTAGCCTGGAGGCTGCCGGCTCCACTACTCCACCGGGTCAGCCACGAGACGAGCCCAACCCGGCCATCCGCGCAGAGGTAAACCTGATCATGCAGGCGGTATGTGCCATCCGGGAAACTCCAACATGGGCCAAGGCGTTCATGGATTTCCTGGCTAGAGGAGAGCTTCCCGAAGAGGAGGTAGAGCCAAGGCAGGTGAAGCACAGGGCCAGCGCGTACACTATCATCAACAACGAGCTCTACAAGCGCAGTGTTGGGGCCATTTATCAGCGGTGCATGAGCAAGGAAGAATGAATCCGGCTGTTGATCGACATTCACCAGGGCGAGTGCGGCTACCACGCGTTGTCATGGGCCATAGTGGCAAAAGCATTTCTCCATGGGTTCTACTAGCCCACGATGCTGGAAGATGCCAAAAAAATAGTCAAGGCATGCAACGGTTGTCAGCGGTTCAGCCATCAGAAGCACACTCCATCTGTAGCACTCAAGACAATCCCCATCACTTGGCCCTTCGACGTCTGGGGGCTAGATATGGTCGGCCCTTTCAAAACAGCCAGATCCGGCATGACGCACTTGCTGGTGGCGGTGGACAAATTCACCAAGTGGATTGAGGAAAAACCAATAAAGAAGCTGGATGGGCCAACAGTGGTCAAAATCTTCACGGACATAATCACGAGCTTTGACTACCCCAACAACGTCATAACGGACAACGACACGAATTTCGCCAAGGGAGCTTTTAGACGCTTTTGCGGAGACAAGGGCATCCACCTGGACCTTGCATTTGTGGCACACCGCAGTCCAACAGGCAATGCGAGCGAGCAAATGGTCTAGTCCTAGCCGGAATCAAGCCCCGACTGATCGAACCACTAATGCGATCCCCCGGCTGCTGGATAGAGGAGCTACCGGCTGCACTTTGGAGCCTCCGCACCATACCAAACTGGTCCACTGGCTATACCCTGTTCTTCCACGTCTACAGGGCGGAGGCGGTCTTTCCCACAGACATCGAGTTCAACGCACCCCGCAAGCTCCTTTACACAGAGGAGCAAGCCAAGGAAGCACATGAGGATAGCGTTGACCTCCTCGAAGAAGCACGTGAGTTGGCCTTATCTAGATCCACCATCTACCAGCAAAACTTGCGCCATTACCACGCCAGCCGGATCCGCAGCGTCTCGTTCCACGAAGGTGACCTAGCACTAAGGCTGGTACAGGACACCAAGAGGATGCACGAGTTATCTCCACCTTGGGAGGGCCCATTCATCATCAGCCGGGCACTGCAGAACAACTCATACTACCTCATCGACACCCGCCAGCCGGAAAAGAACAGGATGGACCGTTCAGCCGTAGAAACCAAGCGCCCATGGAACGTGAACCTGCTTCGCCCCTTTTACACTTGAACAAGAAGTGTATGTATCTTACCTTTATGTAATGAACAAGCATGGGAGCCTCGACACAGTCTCGGGGACTCTACAATAAATTAGCAAGTCATGCTGCACAATTTGGCTTTTCCGGGTGCATTATTCTAACCCCGGAACCCGCAACCTCCACTGGGGACTTGCCGGTTGGCTCAGACGGCCATGCAATCCACGGGGCAAAGTACTGTACGCGGCTCCTAGAGATTCTTCTTCGGTTCCGGCTGCAGACCACAAGCCAGCTGGTAGATCCAGCAAGATCAGAACGCTCGATGACCCTTACACGAAAAAGCCACGAGGAAAACAAAGACGTCTGGACGTTCCGGTTGCACTCACTTGCCCAAGGGCAATGACCCAAACCCGAAGTATCGTGCAGTACACCTACTAAGCTACCCCTTCGACTCTGGCTCACAGCCGGCAAGGGAACAACATCAAATTGGCCAATTCTCATGGAGAAAAGGGCAAAGTCATTGGCTTCACGTGAAACAGCAAAATTTCAAGACTAGTGAACCTCAGATTACAATTCCATTTGCATCTGTTTAACCAGGCAAACAACTTGTTTGTTTTTTCATCTTTGCATGAGTCAAAGTTCCATGACAAACGCCGGAGCCAGAGCTAGTCGCTTCCCAGGCGGAAGAAGAGCAGGTAAAGGAGCTTCGACCTGGCTGTATTCTCCAGCTGGCCTGAACCTCGGGGACTACACCCTGTGGGTGCGCTCGCGTGCCCCCACGCAGAAACAAGCATGCAAAAAATGCAAAACAGAAAGTGCAGATAAAAAGCACGAGCAAATATCCAAAGGGAGGCGATGCTCCCACCAGAGTTCAGTACAGAACAAAAACAGTTGTTCACCAACACAAAATAACAAGTTTTTCACCTACAAATACTCTCGGCATACAGGGGATCAAGCTTCCTGACTAGCATAAGGGCCAGAGGCATCGGCAGGGGCTAGGTTGATGGAGGCGAAGTCGGCCGAGGCGGTCTCTGGCGCAGCCGGGGCTTCAGTGCGTGCCGCATCCGGACTAAAGTGGTACGGCTCCGTGCCATCCGGGTAACTGAAATCCCGGTCGAGCTGGACGATGCTCCCAATCTTCATGCCACAAGAGCGGATATCAGGAACCTCGGCGCGAAGCTGCTCATAGCTGGTCCATTGGTGAAATCTACGAGAGAGACTCTGCAGATCCATGTCCGGGTACCAGGACTTCAGCAGGGCCAACACCATCTCCGTGCCGCCGCGTGCCGCCCATTGCCGAGCCATGTCCATGATGTCCGGAGTGCTTGAAAGCCTCTCGGCCAGAGTGTCCATGGTGGCCGGCTGGATGGTGTTAGGCCAGACATAGTCATGGACCTCGAGAGCAGCGATGCGTAGCCGCTTCACCTCCTCGCGGACAACCGCCACCAACTCCCCTGGGTTTATATCCTACTCCGGATCCGTCTCGGGTATGCGCGCCAGCGCCTGGTCAGTCGCCTCAGGATACTGAGATGCACCCGGGAAAAGGGACAGCGATCAATATCGGTCGCGGAAGACAAATGGGAATGTTGGTCTAGTTTGAGAACACTTATTGATGACCATCTTAGCGATCTGGCAAAGCTCCCCAGTGCCGCCATCTCCTTGGCCCGGGAAGCCTTGAGAGCATCCTCCTAAGTGGCATAGAGCATCTCCAGGTTCTTTAGCACCTCGATCCGGGTGTCTGCCACCTTCTTGTCTTGGCCAGCCTTGACCTCCATCTTCTGCTGATGCGCAGCCAGCTAGGCGATCTGGTCCTGACGAGCTTTGCTGGACTCCTCCAGCCGGGCTACCTCCCCCTTCAGCCTGGCCACCTCGTGGTCCCGGACCGCCAACAGAGCTGTAGGAGGGTACCCAATGGTCAACAAGAAGCGCGAGAAGTCGCGCAATCAGGAGGACAGGACAAAGCAAGCAATCTTACAACCCAGGTCCTGTGAAGCCTTGGCACCATCGGCAAGAGCCCTCTGTGTAAGAGAGAGAAGTAAGAACCAAAGGAACCGGTTGCGGTGCAAGGCAGCGAAAGACAGCGAAATTGGCAAAGGGACACATACCTCGAACAAGGCCCCCAATGCCTTGGCCTAGCCTAGGCCCTGCTCCAGCACCTCAACCAGCTGGTGGGCCTGGTCGATAGCCAGGGGCACCGCCTCTGACAGCTGTGCCAAGGAGGGGTCTAGTGGCGGCGCAGCCCGAGCCGGTGTGCAGCCAGTGACCTGGAGGTCATCATAGCTCCTCGCACCCGCGGAGGGCCAACCTGCCGGCTAGGCAGGGACCTCTGGCGGTGGAACTTCCACCGGCTCCTCCACCCGGTATGCGCTGAACCTAGCCCCTGCCGTCAGGCTAAGGGGTGGCACGACCGCACCACTGTGCCCAGGCAGGAGAGCCTCGGCGAGCCAGGAGACAGCACCGGCCCGATGTAGTGTCACAGGTGCAGCCGGCGGCACCACCTCCGCCACGTCCGCAGCAGCCCCAGCAGGCTCAGCCTCAGGGGTCACAGCCAACATGCCGGAGTCCCTAGCCCCGGCAGGCGAAGGGGCAGACGTGGTGGCAATGGTCGCAGAGCCGGGCAAGGCCATCGCCTCCCTGCAGGAAGGACAAAGGCGAAATAAGCAAGTGCAAGCCCACCAATGCAAGCAAGGGGTACAGGTGCATGTACCCGGCAATGCTCGGCATGACGGCCGCGACTCTGGGACGGCGGATTTTCTTGGCGGCACCTCCAACCGGTGTGGTGCTGGTCGAGGCGGCTCGTTTCCCCCTAGCCCTGGGTGCGGCGGCTTCAGCTAGATCCACATACTCGCCATGCGCGGCTGCTCCAACACACAAGCAGAATATCAAGTTTACGTCTAAAACGCAGTGGAAGCGAGGTAGGCAGGGACAAGGAAAAACTTCTCACCGGGTGGGAACTCGCAGCCCTCGTCATCCTGGATGGGGAACCGCTCCGGTTTGTTATGCGGGTACTTTGCGGGCTTGTAGTCCGCAGAGAAGTTGGGGAGCTCACCGTCCCCCATGCCGTCCTCCGCTAGCTGCGCCGTAAAAAGCTACTCAACAGTGATAAGAAGCACGAAGCAAGAATCCCTCGGGATAAATCCAACCGAAAAAGGGGAAGAAAGGCCTACCTTCGGCGGAAGCTGGCCGTGGTGGCATGGCCAGCAGGAGAACTCCCAGTCCTCCGCCAGCGCCTCCTTCGAGATGGTGGTGAGCCACTCGCGGAGGGCCGCATACGGCACATCCAGCCGGGAGACCCGGGTGGGATCCATATGGCCGGAGAGGTGGCACATCTTGTGCGACCGCTGTTACAGCGGAAGCACACGACTCGCCATC
Source organism: Avena insularis (assembly GCA_023614405.1). Classification (NCBI taxonomy): domain Eukaryota; kingdom Viridiplantae; phylum Streptophyta; class Magnoliopsida; order Poales; family Poaceae; genus Avena; species Avena insularis. Next base: position 241,426,197 of record CM042686.1, on the reverse strand, counting down.
CAATACAGTAGAATGTCCCGGGCGGTGAGCCGCTCCTTCTCCACCAGCACTGCCAGCCGGGCGGCCATTCGGTCGATGTCCCCCTGGGCGCCCAAGTGCTGGAAGCTCCAGGCCTTCCGGGTGGAGGGGATGTTCGAGAAGATTGAAATTTGATCCAATCTACCTCGGTGGCGTTGCGCACGTAGAAATACGAGAGCTGCCACAACTTGACGGTTTCCGAGAGCTCCAGGCGCAGCATCACCGCCGACAGCCGCGGGTAGATGGCACAGTGGCCAGTCTTCGTCAGTGGACCGCCCTTCCCCACCACTTGAACCTTGAAGTAGAAAAACTTCAAGAAATTCGCTGCGTCGGGGCGGACACCGAGGTAAGCCTCGCAGCAGGCCACGTGATGCGCCAGCATCGCCACGGTGTTGGCTCCAAGGTGGTGGAGCTGGAGGTTGAAGGAGAAGAGCTGCTCCAGGACGAATCTGCTCAACGGGAGCCCAAGGCCACAGGCAAAGTCGGCTAGGAAGATGACGACCTCCCCGGGCTGAGGGTTGGGCACCCGCTCGTCCTCTGGCGTGAGCCGGTGCTTCACCAAGCGTTCCGGCGGCAGGAACTTCCCCCGCCGGTACTTCCGCACCACCTCCTCGGCAACATAGGAGCCGCACCACCCGCCGGTGCTCTCCAGCAACATCTTGTCAGGGAAGATGGCCATGTTGGAAGCGCGCAGGCCGTTGTCGCGGAAGAAGAAGAACAGCGTCGGCGACAAGAGGCAGTGGCGCAGGAAAGCAAAAGAAGGCTAGGGCACAAAGGAGAGCGGAGGCAGCGGGCGTAGGAAGATGAAGTGAGGAAGCCCGCTCCCTTGCATCCCTATTTATCTAGGCGGAAGAACTGCGCCACTTGTCCTCCCTCCCCGCCACGTGGCAGGCAACTGCCCCACCTCCACACGACAGTTTAGGGCGGATCGCGTGCGCCCACGCAACATACGCAGAAGATCCCGCGGGAGTTACTGCGGAAGAAAAACACGCCCACGATCCCCGAGAAACTGCAATGATCAAGACATGCGCGCGGATACCAAAAACTGCCGCGGCAGACCAAGAGGTCAAACTGATGCGACGCGCACCAGAAGTGGAAGGCATGGCTGACGCGAGAAACGATGACAGCAAACTAGCGATCTCTCTCCCGGCCGGGTGCGGCAGCCGGTCCATGAGATCACCGCTCACACCCTATGGGTGGGGCCATCGGCTCTGTAGCCGGTAAACCCTAGCCAGGAAACAACAAAGAATCTCAAGATGGTAGAAGACAAGAACTATAAAACAAAAGAAAACGACAAAGTCTCTACATCACCAATCATTTCAAACTCGACCAATCAGCACACAAGAACTTCTCCGCGGGGCGAAGTCCTAACATGCTCGAGGACTAGTGTTGGGGGGCTGACCCCCGGATAGGCCAAGATGGGACCAACCGGCGGGCTCCAAACAGCTCTGGCCGTCTGGACCCAAGACAACGAACCACAGCCGGGTGGAACCCTCCACCTGGTCTGTGTCCAAGATTCCCCGGTTGGCCCGACTAGCCGGGTAGCCAAAAGAACCGGCTGGGATGCCGCTCCTAGCCGTTCGCCTCAGATCCGCTGGCAGCGGTACGGTGGGAGTGACGCTCCTTGCTGAGCGCACCTCTGACCGGACAGGCTGGCTAGCCTAGTCGGTGCTACTAGACAACTGCGCCAAAGCTGGAGGCTGACGAGCAAAGCAAGGGCTTACGAGTAAAGTCTGCCTTACTTAATAAAGAGCCACCGACGATAAAGCAACGGTCTGGACATCAGCGCTTATCCTCCTCAGATCGAGGCTTGACTGGACCAGGGCCTACCGTTCGGGCCCGTCTAGCCGGCCCACTTTGTAAATCCCAAATTCAAACAGTAAACCCTAGGACCCATCTTGTAAACTACCTCCTCAACTAGTATATAAGAGGAGGTAGTGCTAGGGTTCTAGGTTGACAATGACAAGTTAGAAGTTCTCTAGATTGGACAAGTTGAGTAGTTCCACCTCTTCTCCTATAAGGGAGTAGCAAGGAAAACAACTCAAGGAGCATCTGTACTGGGCGTTCGCCCCTTGATAGTAGATCCTTGCAGGAGTAGGAGTTTTACCTCGCCAAGAGGGCTCTGAACCTAGGTACATCTCTATGTTAGCAGTATCTGTGCCCAACCCATTGCGAGTAGACACCGACAGCATCCTCGTTGTCCCCTCTCATGCCATCCCCGATGGTATTGCCGTGTTGCACACCGCGACAGTACGGGAGAGCGACGTGTTGCCCGTGTATAGAGTTGCCTCTCCCACGATGGGCAGAAGGAGGATCCTCGTCTATTCTTCCGTAGCAGAAAACAAAAATTTCCAAACTACGCGAACACTAATACCAGGATCTATACTATGTAGACATAAGTAACAGAAAAGGAAGAAGATATTCATACCTTTGAAGACCAAAGAACGCATCATGCAGGAAAGCATATGTTGATGAAGATGAGCATCTCCATGCACCCCAACTGTGGTTCCTCCAAATTACTACACATGTTCGGTGTAGGCGACATCTCCCGGGCTCCGATCCAGCCGAGCAGTGGAAGAAGAACGATGGCGGACCGCAGATCACACGACGGTAGTGTGAAGGTGGAGAACTCAAAACCCTAGAGATTCTCTCCAATATTATGGAGAAATACTCAAAGGAAATGAGAGAGAGAATGAGAGAACGGGACGATTTCCAAGGGGGGTGACCTCTATAGTTAGTAGCAGGGAGGGCTCACCACCCAAGGGGCAAGTGGTGTGGCACTAATCCCACAACCTCCGGCCACCAAGGGGGTGCCGCAGGCCTAGTTGGGCCCCACGTGGGTAGCCTACTAGGACCTGGCCAGCTGGCCCTCCTCCCTAGGTGCCTTGCCCACTTAGGCCTCCACTCTGGGTGAGGCCCATTAGCAAAGGGTTGCCTATAAATTAAAAAGAAAAAATATATATTAATATTAATTCACTAAGTAACTTAAAATACATATATTATCATATTCCTCACTTTGGAACTCCATCTGAACCCCTTTCCAATCATCATCGGATGTTATCCAGAAGTATTCAGGTTCCCTCTCTATGTTCTCCTATGGTGCGCTATCGATCCCTATGCACCCCCACCCTTAAGCGTAACACCCTTCGGTTCGGAAACACTTCAGACATGATAGAGACCTAGTTCACCCTCTCACATCAATGATCAGCAGCGGGACCTGGATGCCCATGATGACCCCCGTGTGTTTCATGAATCTTTATCGTTTGAACCTTTAACGTCGTTTCCCTTTCCCTTTGCCTCATGATACCTAGTTCACCCGAGACTCGATCTTCGATATCTCCCTACCTTCGTTCGATCTCATTATCGATGACCTTGTTTACTCGTTCCCATGTCGTTGCATTCATGACCTTTGCACACGCTTGCAAGATTCATTAATGCCACATCACCGAGATGGCCACATGTATCTATCTGTTACATGGATTTGCAAATCCTGGTCTTGATATGTACTCCTCTACACGTTACTTTGGGAAACCTGAGTGGAACTTTTATGATCACCGATTTATGGTGTGATGCTTGATACCATATAATCTTCCCTCCAGGATGGTGATTTGCATTATCTCAGAGTCTAAGGATTAGGTTGCGAGGTTTCCTTTGTTTATCATCAATGGTGAACTTTGTAACTAGATCTCATTATGATATACTATTTGGTGTATGTCTATCACATCATTCAACCAATGGTGTGACCTCATTGTCAATTGGAATAAATGCCCATGATCTCGAAACCCTAGATCATCCACATGACCAATAAGCTAGTTCACTAGAGGTAACTAGAGACATGGTTTGTTTGCATACCACATGTGTATCAATGTTTGTATGAACACAGTTACAGCACATTTGTAACGTATTATGAACATACAAGAGATATATCAAATAAAACACTTATTTGCCTCTAGGGCATATCTCCTTCAGTCTCCCACTTGCACTAGAGTACAAATTAATCTAGTTTACATATGGCAAAAACCTAACACCGATGGCATCCCGATGTTGCTCTTATTTGCATTGTAGAAGACCTTTAGTCAACGGATCCGCAACATTCAGATCCGTGTGCACTTTGCATATATTGATTTCGCCTTCATCAATGTTTTATCGAATGACGTGAAAACATAGCTTGATGTGCTTGGCCGTGGAATGAGTCCTTGGTTCCTTTTCATTAGCAATGGCTCCCGTGTTGTCATAGTAGATGATCACAGGGTCTTGCACGCTTGGAACAACTCCTAGTTCAATGAAGAAATTCCTTAGCCAAATAGCGTCATTCGCCGCTTTAGCCGCAACGATGTATTCTGACTCTATTGTAGATTGTGCTAGTACTGGTTGCTTCCTGCTCTGCCAGCTTACCGCCCCCCCATTTACTAGAAAGACATATCCTGTCTGAGACTTTGAGTTTTCAGGATCCGTGTGTCAGCTTGCATCCACATAACTAGTTATGTTTAGAGCTTCCTCACGTCCTCCATAGACTAGGAACATATCCTTTGTTCTTTTAAGATACCTTAGGATATTTTTCATAGCTGTCCAGTGATCCACTCCTGGATTACTTTGGTACCAGCTTGTCAAACTAAGAGCAATGCCACATCAAGTTGAGTACTCAGCATTTCATACATGATATATCCTATGGCTAAAGCATAGGGGATGTAATACATCCTTTCTCTATCAGCATCAGTTGCCGGACATTGAGTCAAACTCAGTGTGCTACATTTTGTCATGTGGACAAAACCCTTTTTGGCATCGTCCATTTTGAACCTCCTCAAAATATTCTCAAGGTAAGTAATTTGACTTAATGGAATCAGACATCTCGATTTATCTCTATAGATTTTGATGCCTAATGTGTATGCAGCTTCACCTAAATCTTTCATGGAAAACTGACTACTCAAATATGCTTTTACGCTTTCCATATGTTCCACATTATTTCCCATTAGTAATATGTAGTCCACATATACTACTAGAAAAACCACTGAGCTCTCACTCGCTTTCTTGTAAACACAAAACTCTTGTTGATTTTGGAAAAATCCAAAACTCTTGATCACTTGATCAAAATATTGGTTCCAACTCCGAGATGCTTGCTTCAGTCCATAAATGGATCGCTGAAGTTTGTATATCTTCGCAGCATCCTTAGGATCAACAAAACCTTCTGGTTGCATCATATACAATTCTTCATCAATATGTCCATTTAGAAATGCGGTTTTGCCATCCACCTGCCATATCTAATAATCGTAATGGGCAACAATTGCTTGCAAGATCCGGACAGATTTCAACATCTCTACGGGAGAGAAGGTCTCGTCATAGTCAACTCCTTGAATTTGTTGAAACCCCTTTGTGACAAGTCGAGCTTTATGGATGGTTACATTACCATCCGCATCCGTATTTCTCTTAAAGATCCATTTATTTTCCACATTCTTCTGGCCCTCAGGAAGATCCACCAAGGTCCAAACTTGGTTTTCGTACATGGATCCTATTTCAGATTTGATGGCTTCTAGCCATTTCTCGGAATCAGCACTTTAGATGGCTTCTTTGTAGTTTGCAGGTTCCTCTAGTTCATTCAAAATGACAGTCATCATAAGATTACCATACCAATTAGGAGTGGTATGTATTCTTGTAGACTTGCAAGCTGCAGAAGTTTCGATGTGGTTGCTTTGATCATTATCATTTGATTCATCTTCCACATTGGAGGGTGGTTCCGGAACGACTTCCGTTGCACTACTCGGTATTTGGAGAGAAGGATCAACAACCTCATCCAACTCAATTTTCCTTCCACTCACTCCTTTAGCGATAACTCTTTCTCGAGAAAGGTGTCGTTCTTCGCGACAAATGTTTTGCCTTCGGCCTGGTTCTATAAGCTATACCTAGTGGTTTCCCTTGGCCTGGGTATCCTAGAAAGTTACATTGTTCCACCTTGGGTTCAAGTTTGTTAGGCTGCAGTTTCTTGACATAAGCCACACATCGCCAAACTTTCAAGAATGACAACTTTGGCTTCTTGCCATTCCATATCTCATATGGGGTTGTCTCCACGGACTTGGACGGTGCTCGGTTTAAAATAAAAGCGACAGTTTGTAAAGCATATCCCCAAAACAACACAGACAAATCGGTCAAAGACATCATGGATCATACACTATCTAATAAAGTATGGTTATGTCGTTCCGGCACACCGTTACGCTGAGGTGTCCCAGCTGGCGTAAGCTGTGGTATGATAGCATAGTCCTTCAAGTGCATGCCAAACTCATAACTCAAATACGCGCCTCCCTGATCTGATTGAAGATGCTTGATTTTCTTGTTAAGTTGATTCTCTACTTCCTTGTAAAATTCCTTGAACTTTTCAAAGGATTCAGATTTGTGCTTCATCAAGTAGATATATCCATATCTACTCAAATCGTCAATAAAGGTAAAAAAAATAATAATAACCATTGTGCGTTGAGACGCTCATTGGTCTACACACATCTGGACATATGATTCCCAGTTGGTATGCATCCCTCTCCATTGTGTCAGAGAAAGGTGTCCTAGTCATCTTGCCCATGAGGAAAAGCTCGCATGTATCAAGGGATTCAAAATCCAATGATCACAGGAGTCCATCAAAATGGAGCTTCTTCATGCACTTTATGCCTATATGACCAAGACAGCAATGCCATAGATACATGGTATTATCATCATTATGCTTACAACGTTTAGCATCAATGCTATAGATGTGAGTATTGTAATCAAGATCTAGTAAGAATAAACCATTACACATAGGCGCATGAATGTAGAAAACATCATTCATATAAATAGAACAACTCCGGATTTAAACAAATAATGATCTTGCAACAAGGAAGATCCACTCATAATATTCATACTTAATGCGGGTACATAGTAGCGTTTATTCAAAACCAAAATCAATCCTGACGGTAGACGTAGAGGTAAAGTGCCAATGTCCACCACGTCGACCTTTGATTCATTGCCGACGTGCATCATCACCTCGTCCTTCCTTAGGCGCCTCCAACTCCGTAGCTCCTGCTGAGAGTTACAAATTTGAGCAACAGAACTGTATCAAATACCCAAGTGTCACTCCTGGTACTAGTAAGAAACACATTTATTACATACCGACTTTCTTTTCTTCCAGGTACTTGGGGCAGCTGCATTTCGAGTGCCCATCCCCATTGCAATAGTAGCACGTGACGTCAGGCTTAGGGTCGGGTTTGGCAGCCTTAGAGGTGTTGGCAACAAACTTGACATCCCTTTTAGGCTTCTTGCCCATGCCCTTTTGCCCCGGCTTCTTAAAGTTGGTGGTCTTATTGACCATCAACACCGCGTGCTCCTTCTTGATTTTTACCTCAACAGTTTTAAGCATGGCAAACACTTCAACAAGGGTCTTAGTCATCCCTTGCATGTTGTAGTTCATTACAAAGATCTTATAGCTAGGGGGCAATGAGTGCAGCACCCTATCTATCACGAGCTCCTCCAGGATCTTGCAATGTAGGGCATTCAAGTGCTTAACGTAGCCAGAAATTTTGACTACATGCTCACTAATACTGCTATGCTCTTCCATCTTAGCGGAGAAGAATAACTCAGAAGCATCGTACCTCTATGCACGATCCTGGGGAGCAAAGACGGCCTTGAGATCTCAACAATCTCAAAGACATTCATCTTCTAAAAATGCTTTTGAAGCTCCGGCTCCATGGAATAGATCATTCCACTCTAGATCTAGGAGGAATCATCCTCCTTGGACTGCCAGACGTTCTTTTCATCCCGGGAGGTGCAATCTGCATGCTTTGCAGGAAGCTTAGCCTCGATGACATATGTCAACTTATAGGGGACTAGGAGGATCCTCAGATTGCGGAACCATGCGGTGAAGTTGGTTCCATCAGTTTTCAGCTTGTCCTTCTTTAGGAACGTGCTAAGGTTTACGGTGGGTAGGCGAGACATCTACAATGGATTTTCAAAGTGTTTAGACCATGTTCATAATAATGAGTTCAAGTTTTAATTTATGCTGCTAAACTAAAACAAACGGAACTCCCACTCAAATGAATATCCCTCAATCCATTTGGTGATCACATGACCCCAATCTGTTACACCACCCCTGATCTTCATGGTCGGCAGTGCAGTTTCAAAGGTAGACATTCGAAATGTCAATCACATCTCCTGTGATTCATGCTCAACCTTTCAATCTTTTATATTCCAAGGCCATGTCTATACATGCTAGGCTCGCGAATTATAACTTATATGTACTTGTAGTGCAACATGGCTTACACCCACCGTATGTGAACGCATATATGTATGACACTTGATCATCACGGCCTGCCTTGTAATGGAGAACTTTATTGGTGGTGCACACACAAGGGGAATACTATAACTAGAATTATGTGAGGGATTATGCTATCATGCTACCGTCGGATATATATACTAGCATAATAAGATGCAAAGGAAATAGTTCAAAACGTATGGTGTCATGACATGGTTGCAACTTCTTGATCGCCAACGAAAACCTCTAATGAGAATGTTTCACAAACTTACCATTACCATGTCACGACACACACTCCTGTAAAATAAAGTTAGACGTTTCTACTTTATCTTGCATGTTTTACACGCCTTTAGGGATTTCACAGTAGAACCCCTTCCCATCTACGAACGTAGAGCCACAACATGGATTCAATGATTTCCATGTCTCTTCCCTTTTTAGGGCCCACGGTAGTGAACATCATATCAACTACCATTGAGAAACAGACACCCCCCAAAGCCACTTACACTTGTGGACCAGTCTCTTGAATCACCACACAATGTCGGTTGGGGGCACTTCATCTACAGTACCGCGATATAACAAAGGGATTTCTATTTTCATACCCTCGGTTTGTTAGTTGTACTCAGTTTTCCCTAGCCGCTTAGTTTTTCCTTACTTCTTCCCATCTCCTTGTACGAAACTCTCACATGGTCTGAAACTCGCCGTACATCAGCCTTGCCGTTACGTGCTGACAAATGGGGCTGTGTTCAGTCGGGTCCCGTAGTGGACCCTCGCTGTTACATGCTGACGAGTAGGGCCGCATTCTATCGGGTCCTGTAGTGTACCCTTGCCGTTATATGCTAACAAGTGGGGCCACGTTCAGTCGATTTCCGTAGTCGACACCTATCTCAACTTATCCATATTAGCATCGGACCCACAGCTTATCCACGTGAGCGCCGGACCCATAGCTTATCCAGGTCACGCGCCCGCGCCCTTTGTCTAGCTTCATTTTCATATAGTGAAATGTAATGTGTATACGAAAACTATATGAAAATTATACACCTTTGAACTCTTTTAAATCGCACTTAATACATGATAATGTTGTGCTAAGAAAATATTGAGAGGTTATTATTTTCATAGAGTGGAGTGTAATGCCTAAATTTGCATATATGAAAATTATACACCTTTGAACTCTTTGAAATTGCACTTAATACATGATAATGTTGTGATAAGAAAATCTTGAGAGATTAGCGTTTTCATATAGTAGAATGTAGTACATAAACTGGCATATACGAAAATTATACACTTTTGGACTCTTTGAAATTGCACTTAGGTCATGATAATGTTGTGCTAATAAAATCATGACCATTTATCATTTCCATGGAGTGAAATATAATGCGTAAACTTGCATATACGAAAATTTTAAACCTTTGAACACTGTGAAATCGCACTTAATAACGAGATAATGATGTGCTAGCAAAATTTTGAGAGATTATCATTTTCTCCACCCATTTTCACAGAGCGGAATGTAGTGCACAAATTTGTATATACGAAAATTATACACATTTGAACTCTTTGAAATCGCACTTAATACGTGATAATATTGTGCTAAGAAAATCTTGAGAGATTATCATTTTCATAGAGTGGAATGTAATACACAAATTATACACCTTTGGACATGTTCCCTTCAAATTATATTCAAGTTCATTTGTTTATGGAGTTAAAGTACCGGTGGCAAACTCGTTATTTTGCATGGATAGAGGGATGCCCCCGACAGATATAGGGGTTATCCTGTTCGCTAGATCACAGAGGATCAACGGTTGGTTGGCACAATTCGAGTGAAAACTGTGTCAACCAATCACCGCGTAGCAATGAAGATGAGCACAGGTGCGAGAGATTGATACTAATAGAGGGGAAAACTAAGTAGCACTTAAGAACCAAGGACAAAACTTAGTAGACCTTAAAATCCAAGGGCAAGACTAACAAAGGGATTCAAATCAAAAATAGAAAAATATTTTTAAAAATGGAAATGCATCTTTTATACAATCAAATACATCTTGGCATGCATCAAACTATTTGCAATTCAAATATACACTAGTTTGACAATTATTGCCTCATTCAGACAAACAATGTTTTGGGGAGAGATGTTTTGGGAAGAGGCTTTAGTAGAAAGCCATGAACCTTCATAGATAGTAGATGATTTGAGAAGTGGTGTTTTGGGTTAAAACTTGGTTTATATACATTTCTTATGGTGGCAGGTCAGATAATAAGACTCCATGGGTAGATGCCACTATGTTTTGCTCTTTTTGAATTTGTTGTGCATAAAATGACTCAATTAGCTAGTTCAAACCTATTCATGGAATGTCTAATGACCAACCACCGGAGGGTAAAACTGATTATATTGCACACGGCAGTTTTAGTACTGGAGGGAAAAACTGAGTACAACCAAACTGCCAGTGTTACACTCGAGGGCAAAACTTAGCACAACTAAGTCACCAGGGTTAGAAATGAGGAAAAAACGTGACTCATGGTACGCGTGTGCAGTGCACGGGGCGGTAGCAGACACGTGTGGCCGTGCACGGTGCAGTAGTACGCGGTTACGCGGTGCACGGTGGTGCAACGAAACGTTGCTTTCCTTCTCCTTTAATAGAGGCCTCGTCACTCTCACTCATCACTCACTCACTCACTCAACCGTCTCCACTGTCCCATCACCTTCTGCAATCCCCCAAGAAAACCCCAACCGCACTGAAAATGGAGAAGAACGGCGCGGTGGCCATCAGCGCCTCTAAGGCCGCCGACGAGGAGGCCCTCGTCCCCGTACAGGCCCTCGTCTAGGCATTGAAGGCAGCCACCATCCCCGCATCCGCTATAGCCACCGGCAAGGAGGCCCACGCCGGTCTCAAGCAGATCCAGCTCGATTGGGACCCCTACGAGGAGGTTGATTACATAAGGCTAGAGAACCCCTATGACACCAGCATCGCCGACCCATGGTCGGAGGTAACCAGGGTTTTGTCCCCTTCCCTTGTTCTCCCCCTGTTCCCATCATTGGATGCTAGCTCGTATGCTATTAGGGCTCGGTTGTTCTTATTTTTACAGTAGCTAATTCTCTTGTGTTAGATCTCGTATTTCGATGAATCCCCATGTTTGTATTTGAACCCCTTGTTCATAGTTGGGATCATTATACGATTTGGTTGGAGATTTGGGGAATAATCAGGAGATCTCAATCGGTTAAATTATGCAAATAATCAATCACGATAATCAAATATCTCAATCATGTCCTTATTGCACTCTACTGTTTTTCCAATAGGAGGATAGCAGCAATGTCTGCAGCAACGACGAGTCCAAGGACACCAAGACTCGTCATGTGCTGAGGAGGCTGAAGTCCGGCCAGTACAACAACTTCTTCGTCGGCGACGTGTACAGGTGCCCCTTCTGCCCCACCAGGAGGCTCCGCTCCATAGACTTCAACTCCCTCGTGAAGCATGCCAAGGACGTGAGGACCTGCGGCGAGTCTGTGAACGTCCATGACTTCATATCCATGCACCAGACGCTCGGTCTTCACCTACGCAACCTCCAAAAGGAGGCTATTGAGGAGGGTCTCATGGCCCCGATCAAGCCCAAGGCGCCCAAGGTCAAGGGACTAGGCAACAACAAGTGGAGGAGATGGCAGATGGAGGAGGCGGAGTCCCTCCTAGTAGAGGCCATGAGGGGCTACTGATCTTGTGTTGCTGCTGCTGTAAAGCAACTTCTTTTGTCTTGTATGTGTTGAACTTGTCCGCTGCTGCTTAGCAGCCTAATTGTTGAACCTCGTTAAGTACCATACTATATAACCTATTTTAGCTACTTTACCTACGTCTGCTCTATTTACTGAATTTATTTATGGTGCTGGTTACATTTGTTGCTCTAGATTTGCTACCAGATTGGGGAAAAAAGAGGGCCAAAAGGAACAATGAATGAAGAGAGAAGCTGCTCTAGATTTGCTACCTTTTTGGGAAAAAAACTCAAATGTTAGCGAGAGAGAGGGGAAAAGGCGCTCTTAAAAAGGCCAATCATAAAAATAACAAAAAATAAAACTTCCAATTTTGGCGATAGGGCACACGTAACCATCAAACGCGCCCCACATGGTCCCACACCATGTCCCCCATAATCAGCGAGAGATGGATGGCTGGTCTGTTGTGTATCCTGGCCCACCTGTCAGCATGTAACGGTCGTGGCGACGTAACGTAATGCTCAACACACGACCCGCCCCAACACGGTCCCACGGGTCAGCATGTAACGGGCAAGCCCTTGACCTGACGGCATCCCCCGTCCGAGCGCATGTGAGGGTTTCAGAATGGAGGGAGGGCAAAGTGAGGAAAAACTAAGTGACTAGGGAAAAATGAGTACAACTAACGAACCGAGGGCACGAAAATAGAAAACCCTATAACAAATACACGCAAGAGGGTAGCAACTAGAAAATTAATGCCCACATATTGCTATGTGTTCTATCCGTATGTCATGCCTACCCATATACCCACTCTGATACCCATGTAGGGTTCTGTAGCAGAATAGGAAGACAGTATTCATATGAGTAACTCCAAACACTAATACCAGGATCTATACTATGTAGACATAAGTAACGGAATAGGAAGATGGTATTCATACGAGTAATTCCAAGCACCCCAACTATGGTGCCTCCGAAGTACTACACATGTTCGGTATAGGTGATGTCTCCCGGGCTCCGATCCTGCCGAGCAGCGGAAAAGAATGATGGCGGACCAAAGATCATAGGATGGTAGTGTGAAGGTGGAGAAATCAAAACCCTAGAGATTTTCTCCAATATTATGGAGAAATCCTGGAAGGAAATGAGAGAGAGAATGAGAGAAAGGGATGATTTCCAAGGGGGGAATTGTGGCGCCCCGCAAAAACCACTACTAGAAAATCGCGTTGTTTTTGTGCATTGCATCATCATGACCGCATGCTCATGTCATCATGCCACCTTGCATTTGAGCATCGTCATCATCTTGCATGGTTTGTTTAAAAACTATTTTCGAAAAAAATCTGTTTTTGTTTTCTAAACGCCCCGTCTTTATTCAAACACAAAACCTGGGTCTCCGGAATATTTTGTTTTGTCTACCCACGGTTTGCAAAAGCCCCATTTTAAATAAATAAAAATGTTAAATTGTTTTTAGGAGGCAGCCCGCCAGGCCCGAAAGCCCATCTGGCCACCTCCAGATAAAATCCTAGCTACCCCAAATCTTTTCCTACCTAATCCTGATCTACCCATCCCCAGCCACATCACCCCGGCCAATCACCACCCGCCACCTCACCACTTCCTCCACCCCATCCACTCCTAACCTGCCACCTCACCCCAACCCCCTCCACCTTCACAGAGCCCCCCACCTTCCCAGGCATACCCTGCCACCTGAGACCCACACCACACAGCGTCGCACCTGGCCCCACTCCCCCGGCCCCGCTCCTGGCCCACCTCGACGCGCCCCCGTCGCTCGCATCCTCCCTCATCTCGAATCCCCGCCGCCACCAACCCCGGGCAGCGCCTCCCCAACGCCCGAACTCCACCCCGCCGTCAGGCTCCCTCACCTCCCCGGCCGCGTCCTCCGCCGCCATGGCGCTGCCATGCGGGCCGTCTCCCCGTCCTCTGCGCCTCCCCACACCTCCCTCTCCGGCCGTTCTCCCCGCGAGCTTCTCGCCTCGTAAACCTGTCCTCCGCGGCCGGCCCGCCCTGCCTACACCCGACAGAGCGCCTCCGCCATCTCCCTCCCGCGGCCTCCTCCGCCTTCTGTCGGCCACCGCTGGCCTCGCTCGTCCTCGCCGACACCTCCTCTCACTGAGCCTCCTCATACCCTACCGCCCGACCGCGCCCTCTGCCTCGCCCGGTCCTGCGCCGACCCCGCCTCTGGCCGGCCCCGCCTGCAACCCCCCTCCGCCGTTCAAGCTAGCCGCCGCGCCTCCCTCTCCGCCGCCGCTTGGCACGCCTTCGTCCTCCCGGTCACCCTCCTCTCTGGCCTCGCCTCGCTCGTCGCCTGCCCTGAGGCCGCGCCCCTCCTCTCTGGCCACTCCTGCCTCCTCCTCTGCATCGAGCCCGTGATGCCCCTGCGCGTGGCGCTCTCGCCCTGGCCGTCGTCGACCCTCGCCTCCTCCCCGTGCAGTTGTGTCTCCGGCCGCGTGCGGGCCTGCCGGAGCTCCTCTCCCTGTCGATGCGGCCACCGTCTCTGTCAGCCTCCACAACTTCCGCCTCAAGCTCCTCGTCCTGGCCGTCCTCCTCCCCGGCCAGTAGCAACCGCCTGCGTGGCCGCCATCGCCTCTGCTGAACCGCTGCCGCTGCCACCGGCGCATCCGATCCGCCAGTCCGCCCGCCGCATGCGCGTTAACTCGCCCGGTGTCCCTGCCACCGCCACTTGCCTGGCCGCCATGGCCAAAGGTCATCTCGCCGTAACCATCCTCGGCCGCACCATCCCCGACCTGGACGTCTACGTCGAGCATAGGGCCATGCGTCCAGGAAGGCTTCAATAGTCGTATCCTCTTTTGGCTAGCTCTTTTCTGTGATACAGTTTTGTTGTGATGTGATGCTGACGTGATACCGCGACCGTGAGGATCTTCCTAAAAACAAGAGCATCAACTGTGTAGATACATGAAGACAGTGCTTTGAGTTATCTGTGGTGTGAGTGGGCTCTGCAAGTTCTGCCCGATGGATACTGCTTTGGTTGATCGAGGCCTTCCAAGGGACAATTACTACCAGTTGTACAACGACCTCCGCCAAGCTCTTCGGGCAAGACCCATCTACAAGGCCTCCCTCACGAAACCCCGAAGACAGACACCACCGAGACGGAACCCGAACCCTCGGAGCACCAAGTTCTTCCTGATCCTGTATCCGAAGACCGTTCCGGCCGAAGACCCGGACCCCCTCCTCCGAACCTCGTCGAACCCCTCCAAAACCCAAGATCTTCGACCGCCATGTGTGACCCTTTTCTCGAGATCCCTATTTATAAATGATATATATACTTGTTGCATATAAAATTGACATGCTTGCATACATATCATATGGTTTAGGGGCTTTAGCCGATTCACCTAAATTAAATATGGAGGCCATATGTGGGCGAATCTAGTCTTATATTGGTCCCATTTAAATTTGTGTAGCGAACCGATACCATGTTTTGCCATGTTAAGACAACATTTAAATTGCGGGGTATCTAAACAACATGAACCATCTATTTAATTGTCGGGACCCCGGTTCCGCTTAATATTGCCTAATTGCATCGCATCCTTGCCATGCCACACATCATACATGCATCATGCCCGTTCTTATGTCATAGAATTAAATAGTGCATCCAGTGTTTCTTCTAGTGTTTTGCTTCTTCGCGGATTAGGCCGATGAGTTGATGCGAGTGTCGACCCGATCTTCGGATGAACCTTCGGCAATGTTTTCAGGCGAGCATCTCCCCCTTTCAACCTATCTTACTTTAATAGTATTTATTCCGTCCTGTTGATCTATTGCTATCTGTGCTGCGATGCTCTAGTTTTCGTGCCCGTGAGATCCCTTGCAGCCTTATATTGCCTTGGACACATCCTATTACCTGTTGTTTGGTAGATAGTTGGACTTGCGCGTCGTAGTCGCTTGCTCAAGTGTTGTTGCATGTCGTCCAGTACCACAGCTGTTGGAAGGTTGCCATATGCTTTATGTTGGAGATGATCATGGCTTTAATTATTGTTTAATAACTAAAATTGAAAGTAGGTAAATGCAGAGGCACCGGTGGGTAATAGACAATATTTGGTTTTTAACCGCTCACTGGTGTCCCGTAGGACCCCGAGTTCTTGACACCTGTTCCGAGATCGAGCGCGCTAACCACAGGTGGGGTGTGTGGGCACCCCCATCGATTTAGTACCTGATTCCAAGTACTGTACTGGGGGCCACAAAGTAGGTTGGGGCTTTATTACTATCCTGTACTTATGCCATGCTTTACTGCTTTATTTAAGATTGTGCGTGGAGCACCTGTACTGTTTAGGACCATGACACGTTTTCGCTATATCGACAAGCCCAGTCACACTTTCGGGTTCCCAGTCGTTTACAGCCGTCGACACAAACCCTGGGTCCATCTCGGAGACCGGCCGACTTCGTTACGGGTAGCTTAGTGGGGTGGCCCCCCGTGCTTGCTTTGGGTCTGGGAAACGTCGTGTCCGAAACCCCGTCGACATACCGTTGGGTGTATGTTTTGTGATCTTGTACCTACCTGATCTGACAACAAGGGTGTAGGTGCGTGTGGAAACTTTGGTGCACCCCTGCAGGGTTAAATATTTTCGAGAAGCCGTGTCCGTGGTTATGGACGACTTGGAGAACAGTTCTCGATCATAAACAACTATAACTAAAGTTTACTGTTATAATTTGACTTGTCTCCGATATGGCTAGTAATCAGCTTCACTGCAACGGAATGGCTAAATAAAAGTACCAACAACTGCTGGGTTTGGGATATCTCATGCTAATCATATCTGACTAGTAAGTGTCGCAACTACAACGGAATGGTTAACTAAAAGTGCCAACTACTTATTATATTAGGATGACTATCTATACCTGACTAGTAATTGCTGCAACGATAACTGAATAAATAAAACTGCCAACTATGTGAGTTCCTCTGTTGACTTCCTCGATTGGTCTCGAGGGGGGAAGTACCAGGATGGGTATGTTTGGTGGTAATATCAGGTTGGTTCCGAATAGGTCTTTCTTATCCCTCTCTGATAGCCGACAGTTATCTCGAGTCTCTATAGGTTGTTTAGTGCCTGCTGTGCTGCCGCTTCAGTCCACCATACCTATGTAGGCGAGGACCGCCGAATTCTAGTCTCGCCGTGTACTGGCCTCAGTACTGACCGCTCTCTTTTTCCTTTGCCCTTTGTCGGCACCCCTTTTGTTTTTAGCAGGTTTTGAGATCGACGTCGTTAGCAGGGTTACCCTTCCGGCTTGGCCTGGGCAGGGTTATGGACGCCATTGGTTATTCTTCAGGGCTCTTAGCTCAATTTGCATCTTGTCCATACTCGGACGCTATATCGTTTTCCAGGTGATTTGGATCTTTGTATTGTATATCTGTATTCGTGACTCTTTGAGTCGCTGTTGTATATATATGTTTTGTGGGTTCCATCGAGGACTATTGTGTAATGATATTACTTCGTTTTCCACCCGCACGCAAGTGCCTGGTGGGCACCTTTGAATCGTTTCTATGCGGGTTTGGCGGGAAGCGCTGAAACTTGCATAGGGCCGATTCTGAGGGTGTTACAGAGTGGTATCAGAGCTCAGCAGTTGCGATACCCCACAAGTCCAGCCTGTAGGATAACCTAGCTAACGGCCGAAGTAGAGTGTCTAAACTATTTTTGCAAAATCAGTTGGATAGTTCTGGTTAGGTCTGATTTTACTCCTTACCCCTCTGCTGCTCTCCTCTCACCTCTGCGTGTTTTGAATCCGCTCTCTTCTCTCTCTTCGAGTCCAGGATTTCTCATGGTTGGGTTCCATCGTACCTTCAGGGTTTCGCTTCCTCTTTTGGTAACGATGTTTCTACATCCGGTCTTCATGCAATCCGAGGAATCCTTCATCTGTTTGACTTCTCTCTGTTCCTTCTTGTGCCTTCCGGTGTTTCCGACGCGATGACATCGTCTACGCCAGATCCGATGCAGAGCCTGCATCACTCCTTTGTTTTCTGACCCTTGATTGTTGAGATCTTCAGTCTGATTCCAAGAATGGTTGCACACTTTTCTACTGATTGTGCGGAGTAATAGTTTGGGTGCGTGATGGATTGGCCCCCATGTCGACTACGCTTTCTATTCGCTCTTGTACATTGAAGTGGGATAGGACGCATCTTTTCTCTCCTTCTATCGAAGTTAGAGGTGGCTTTATTTGTGGATACCTCTACCTTCGCCCTTTATTCGGTGTTCTCTTGGCGATCATCACGAAAAACGACCTCTTGTTAGTGGTGTCGCGAGGATCTACGATGCTAGAAGATTCAGATCGCCCTTCTTCCCGATACCATGAGGCGGATCTCGAGGGCGAGATCCATTGTTAGTGGTGTCGAATTGTGGCGCCCCGCAAAAACCACTACTAGAAAATCGCGTTGTTTTTGTGCATTGCATCATCATGACCGCATGCTCATGTCATCATGCCAACTTGCATTTGAGCATCGTCATCATTTTGCATGGTGTGTTTAAAAACTATTTTCGAAAAAAATCTGTTTTTGTTTTCTAAACGCCCCGTCTTTATTCAAACACAAAACCTGGGTCTCCAGAATATTTTGTTTTGTCTACCCACGGTTTGCAAAAGCCCCATTTTAAATAAATAAAATTTTAAATTGTTTTAGGAGGCAGCCACAGCCAAAGCCCATGGCCACCTCCAGATAAAATCCTAGCTACCCCAAATCTTTTCCTACCTAATCCTGATCTACCCATCCCCAGCCACATCACCCCGGCCAATCACCACCCGCCACCTCACCACTTCCTCCACCCCATCCACTCCTAACCTGCCACCTCACCCCAACCCCCTCCACCATCACACAGCCCCCCGCCTTCCCAGGCATACCACCACTGAGACCCACACCACACGCTGTCACTTTGGCCCCCACTCCCTCGGCCCCGCTCCTGGCCCACCTCGACGCGCCCCCCCTCGCTCGCATCCTCCCTCATCTCGAATCCCCGCCGCCACCAACCCCGGTCACGCGCCTCCCCAACGCCCGAACTCACCCACCCGTCATCCCTCCTCCCGGCCGCGTCCTCGCCGCCATGGCGCTGCCATGCAGGCTGCCCCGTCCTCTCGCCTCCCACCTCTCCTCTCCGGCCCGTTCTCCCTTGGAAGAGCTCCAGCCTCGCCGCCCAGACCTGTCCTCCAGGGCCCGCCCGCCTACTGCACCCGGCAGGCGCCTCCGCCATCTCCCTCCCACGGCCTCCTCCGCCTTCTGTCGGCCACCGCTGGCCTCGCTCGTCCTCGCCGACACCTCCTCTCCCCGGGCCTCCTCATACCCTACCGCCCGACCGCGCCCTCTGCCTCGCCCGGTCCCGCGCCGACCCCGCCTCTGGCCGGCCCCGCCTGCAACCCCCCTCCGCCGTTCAAGCTGCCCGCCTTCCCTCTCTTCCGCCGCTTGGCGCCTCCTCGGTCACCCTCCTCGGCCTCGCCTCGCTCGCTTGCCGCCGAGGCCGCGCCTCGCCGCCAACCACTCCTGCCTCCTCCTGCATCGAGCCCGTGATGCCCCTGCGTGGCGCTCTGCTTCGCCTGCCGACCTCGCCTCCTCCCTGCGGTTGTGTCTCCGGCGCGTGCGGGCCCGGACTCCTCTCCTGCCGATGCGCCACCGCTCTCGGCCTGCACAACTTCCGCCTCAAGCTCTTCGTCGCCGCCCTCCTCCCGGCCAGCAGAATCGCTGCGTGGCGCCCGCTGCCTCTGCTGCGTCGGAACCGCCGGCTGCGCCGCTTCGGCGCCAGATCTCGGCGTCACGGCCGCCGCCGCATGCCCTGCTCGTTAACCTCGCCAGTGTCCCTGCCCACCGCCACTTGCCTCAGTCATGGCCGCCAAGGTCATCCTCGGCCGCAACCATCGTCGGCCGCACCATCCCCGACAGGGCCATGCGTCTGCGTCGGGGAAGGCTTCAATAGTCGTATCCTCTTTTGGCTAGCTCTTTTCTGTGATACAGTTTTGTTGTGATGTGATGCTGACGTGATACCACGACCGTGAGGATCTTCCTAAAAACAAGAGCATCAACTGTGTAGATACATGAAGACGGTGCTTTGAGTTATCTGTGGTGTGAGTGGGCTCTGCAAGTTCTGCCCGATGGATACTGCTTTGGTTGATCGAGGCCTTCCAAGGGACAATTACTACCAGTTGTACAACGACCTCCACCAAGCTCTTCGGGCAAGACCCATCTACAAGGCCTCCCTCACGAAACCTCAAAGAGACACCATCGAGACGGACGAACCTCGAGCACCAAGTTCTTCCCGATCCTCAGATCTCCCCTAAAACCTAACCTCCTCCGACCATGTGTGACGCTTTTCTCGAGATCCCTATTTATAAATGATATATATACTTGTTGCATATAAAATTGACATGCTTGCATACATATCATATGGTTTAGGGGCTTTAGCCGATTCACCTAAATTAAATATGGAGGCCATATGCGGGCGAATCTAGTCTTATATTGGTCCCATTTAAATTTGTGTAGCGAACCGATACCATGTTTTGCCATGTTAAGACAACATTTAAATTGCGGGGTATCTAAACAACATGAACCATCTATTTAATTGTCGGGACCCCGGTTCCGCTTAATATTGCCTAATTGCATCGCATCCTTGCCATGCCACACATCATACATGCATCATGCCCGTTCTTATGTCATAGAATTAAATAGTGCATCCAGTGTTTCTTCTAGTGTTTTGCTTCTTCGCGGATTAGGCCGATGAGTTGATGCGAGTGTCGACCCGATCTTCGGATGAACCTTCGGCAATGTTTTCAGGCGAGGATCTCCCCCTCTCTACCTATCTTACTTTTATAGTATTTATTCCTCTGTTGATCTATTGCTATCTCTTTGCGATGCTCTAGTTTTCGTGCCCGTGAGATCCCTTGCAGCCTTATATTGCCTTGGACACATCCTATTACCTGTTGTTTGGTAGATAGTTGGACTTGCGCGTCGTAGTCGCTTGCTCAAGTGCTGTTGCATGTCCGCCAGTACCACAACTGTTGGAAGGCTGCCATATGCTTTATGTTGGAGATGATCATGGCTTTAATTATTGTTTAATAACTAAAATTGAAAGTAGGTAAATGCAGAGGCACCGGTGGGTAATAGACAATATTTGGTTTTTAACTGCTCACTGGTGTCCCGTAGGACCCCGAGTTCTTCAGGGCTCTTAGCTCAATTTGCATCTTGCATCTTGTCCGCACTTTATCATATCATTTTTGTGATTTGGATCTTTGTATTGTATATCTGTATTCGTGACTCTTTGAGTCGCTGTTGTATATATATGTTTTGTGGGTTCCATCGAGGACTATTGTGTAATGATATTACTTCGTTTTCCACCCGCACGCAAGTGCCTGGTGGGCACCTTTGAATCGTTTCTATGCGGGTTTGGAGGGAAGCGCTGAAACTTGCATAGGGCCGATTCTGAGGGTGTTACAGGAATGACCCCTATATATAGTAGGAGGGGAGGGCTCACCACCCAATGGGTAGGCAGTGTGGGACTAATCCCACAGTCTCCTGCCACCAAGGGGGTGCCACCGGCATAGGTGGGCCCCACGTGGGGAGCCACTAGGACCTAGACGGCTGTCCCTCCTCCCTAGTCACCTTTCCTACTTGGGTCTCCCCTCGGGTGAGGCTGATTAGCAATGGGCTTCCTATAAAATAAAAATAAAATATATATTTTAATATTAATTCATCTAATTTATATAAAATACATATATTATCATATTCCTTACTTTGGAACTCCTTCTGGACCCCTTTCAGATCATCATTGTATATTATCCAAAACTATTATGTTCTATCTCTCTCTATTCTCCTATGGTGCCCTATCGATCCCTATGTGGCCCCACCCTTAAGCATGACACCCTTCTGTTTGGAGACACTCAGGAAATGATAGAGACCCCCTCACATCAATGATCAACAGCAGGACCTGGATGCCCATTATGACCCCCATGCGTTTCACGAATCTTTATCGTTTGAACCCTTAACATTGTTTCCCATTCCCTTTGCCTCTCGATACCTAGTTCACCCGAGACTTGATCTTCGGTATCTCCATACCTCTGTTCGATCTCATTACCGTTGAACTTGTTTACTTGTTCCGATGACGTTGCATTTCATGACCTTGTCACACGCTTGCAAGCATCGTTAATGCAACGTCACCGAGATGTCCACACGTATCTATCTATTACATGGATTGGCAAATCCTGGTCTTGATATGTACTCCTCTAAACGTTCCTTTGTGAAACCTTATTGGTGCCTTTATGATCACCCATTTACGGTTTGATGATTGATACCATCTAAGCTCCCCTCCAAGATGGTGATTTGCATATCTCATAGTCTAAGGATTAGGTTGCGAGGTTTCCTTTGTTGATCATCAATTGTGAACTTTGTAACTAGATCTCATTATGATATACTATCTTGTGTATGTCTATCACATCATTCAACCAATGGTGTGACCTCATTGTCAATTGGCATAAATGCCCATGATCTCGAAACCCTAGATCATCGTCATGACCAATGAGCTAGTTCACTAGAGGTAACTTGAGACATGGTTTGTTTGCATACCACACGTGTATCAACGTTTCGTATTAACATAGTTATAGCACGTCATAAACGTATTATGAACAAACAAGAGATATATCAAATAAAAACTTTAATATTTGCCTCCAGGGCATATCTCCTTTGCCCTGCTCATCCTCCGTCCATGGGGTTTGCTCAGTGGATTTGCGTCGATGAGTAGGATCTGTGTGAGCCTTGCTCACTGCACGGCAGAGGGCATGCTCATATCGAGTCTCATTGCAAGCCGACATGTCGACGAGGTTGAAGAAGACCTTGCAAGCACACCTCATCCCCTACCTGGCGTGCCAAATGTCGGAGACTTGCATCCTGTGAAGGAACAAGGGGTCCAACGAGACCTAAGTTTGTTAGGGGGCTAAACACACATTCCGGTCTTACCGGCGATGATGACAACGACGGAGCTCGCACATGACAGAGAGTGACATAAGGGTTGTTTACTCAGGTTTGGGACCCTCATGAGGAGGTAAAGCTCCGACTCCTGCTTTCTTTTATTGCTCATGGTGTCTCGCAAGGGTACAATGGGGTATGGGTGTCTAGGGTTTTAGATCTCAACGATCGATCCCCTTCTAAGTTCTGGGTGCCTCTCCTTTTATAGGTGCGTCGAGCCTCTTCCCCCAATCTTTGGGTGGGAAGGGCTTCCAAACTGCCGCTCGAAGGATGTTCGGTCTACAAGTCCACTTTGTGTGGACTAAGTCTAGGAATATTTGCAGCCTGCCAGTCCTTCATAAAGATGGAGCTCCTGGCATTGCCTACTGCTACACGACGCCCCCCCGCACCGTTCCTTGCACCAAAGTGGCAAAGAGAAGCTTTTCCGGTGCTGAAGTCATCCATGCCGCTTTTACGCCAAAGAGGCTAGACTGGCTCCTCTTACCGAGGCGGTCTGCATGGTCCTGGCGCTGCCCGCCAGGTTTTGTCGTGTCTGCCCCTTTTGATACTAAGGTAGGGTCATGCCCTTGGGGCTTAATCCAAGGGATCTGAGGCTTCCAAGGATCCCAGATGGGGTGTGGTCGTGCCCCTTGTGAGGCTACCTCTCAAAGGCGTCCCTAGCAAGACCGGCGTCATACCGAGTGGGGGTCTTGAGAGGCCAAAGTCCCCAGCACATGGCTCATGAGGCCACA
Organism: Avena insularis; assembly: GCA_023614405.1. NCBI lineage: Eukaryota > Viridiplantae > Streptophyta > Magnoliopsida > Poales > Poaceae > Avena > Avena insularis. The sequence goes on along the minus strand of CM042686.1, from coordinate 241,402,552 downwards.
TGCCAAGGTGTCGCGACCTAGTGAGGTTGTATCTCTCCAAGTGGTGGGTACAGTGGCCGTCGGGTCGTGGTACCCTAGTTACCAAGACCCCGACACCGACAAGCGCACCGTATAGTGGAACAGGCACCTACCACTCAGGCTCATGCTTGGGAGAATAGGTGAGGCCTTAGTGGCGTTGGTGGTTTTAATACCGCCTACCTCTCTAATGAAGACATACTTCCCTTTACAAGGAAGGAACTTCAGGAATCACATCATCATGTCCACCATTGCGGTTATCTCTTTCCATTACATGTATTGTTGTTTATCTTGTTTGTATGCTTGCCTGTCATCTAGGTAAATTAACTTAGTTGCATATCTATAGAATTTACTTGGTGTCAAGCCTCAAATTGAAAAAGAACTTAAAAAGTGGTAGCTCCTATTCACCCCCTCTTGTCGCTCATATTGGTCCTTTTCAATAGTGTTCCGGTGGCGTAGGAGGCGTCCCCGTGCACCGATCTCCTAGTGATGACGGGTATTGTCCTTTTTCTCTGAATTTCTTCCAATATTTCAAGTACCCCCAAGGGTTTCCTTTTCTTCTAACACTGCCACTAAATACCCCAACCTTTAGTTTCTTGGTTCGAGGACCTCTAGGACCGGTCTTCCCTCGCATGTCTTCCCGGATGGCAAAGGGTTTATCATTAGAGATTTCCTCCTTTCAGCTACGAGACTGGGAGAAATAGAGTAAGGACACCGTTCCCCCATAACTCCAGCCTTGGATATGGTTCCTTCACTTTTGTACTATGTGTGTGTCATTCTCCTATTGAATCCTTCCTCTTATGTCCATAAGCAGAGTCACTGGATCTCAGTGATTATCGAGAGCATGCTGAAGGGCCTCAATCTTGAGTCGGCAGACCGCAGGTCCCGAGAGAGGGAGATACTCAAAATTGGCATTTCCTTGGTCACCAAGAATAAGGTCTTGGCCATAATACAAGAGGCCATGTCCCGGCTAATTGGGGAGAATGTCAACCTCCATCAATAGTCAAAGATTTGGGAGGAGATCCATCGAAAATACTAGGAGGCAATGGACATTGTCAGAGACCAGCGGGATAAATCCCATGCCGAACTCATTGAGAAGGATCTCTTGGTGGCCATGCTGAAGGAGGAGAAGGACCGTCTGGAGGAGGACCTCCTCCAAGTGTGACTCCAGCTTGACGAGGTCCTTGCATCCTACTCCATGGATGACGAGGCCCTTTTGAGTCCAAGCTGATGTTGCAGGCAACCATCCACCGTGTCAATGAGCCAGGCCTGATTCCTTAAGTAAAAAAGAGATTTAGCCATGTAGGAGTGTCTTGTTCCATGTTTTCTGGGCCTCCCTCGACAGAGCCATTAAACCTTTCAATAAGGACCCCTTTAGTTCATTGTATAAACTTTTATCATCCTCTTCTTCCAGGATTCCTACTGTGTACATATTATTCCTGCCTTGTATTCTTCTCCCTCGTGGCCTCAGTACATTAGGCGAAGGGTGCTAAGAGCTAACCGCGTAGTGGGTTCGAGAGGTCATGTCTTTGTAGAGGTAATGTGCCCAATTGCTAGTCCCCAAATCATGGTCCTGAGACCGGTGCCCTGGTATTGAGATCAGAGCATAGGTCATGGTACTTAGACTGGAGAAGTATCTTTATGAGGCTATATTAACGCATTCCCAAGTGGGAACCTCTGCCTTGTGCAATCATGACTCTCTCACTCTCCAGACGTGTTATATGGGGTTTCAAGCAGAAGTCTATGTTAGGTAGTAACATGGACATACCCTACAGGTACTCGAGTTTGGTATATACGGCCCAGATATGACAGGAGCCCACGGCGTTACCAGGGCCCAATACAGGATTCGGGTGACTCACGGAGACTCTGATGGCTTGCAGCACAAGACAAAGCTTAAGATAGAAATTTTAATGGGACAAATCCTAATCTGTAACCGACCCGACCTGCTACCAGAGACCTAGCCTATCTATATAAAGGATAGGAGGGGGAGGTGAGGAAGACAATCACAAACCTAGTTTCCACAAACTCGCCAGATTGCATCTGCGTGCCCTAGTAACTTTTGACTCCCTCGTTAATTCCAAGAGCAGACAAGCAGGAGTAGGGACCTCTACGAGGCATGAACCTGGGTAAACCTTGCATCCCTGTGTGCTTGTTTGCTAGCCGATTGATGCCTCTAGCACTCCCTCCTTCTCCAAAACCCAAGTCCCTAACAATGGGCATTGATGAGTTAAACCCTCGTCAATTGGCGCCGTCTGTGGGAACTGGGAGTGCTAATGTCGCGGATACTTCGGCCCCGTCAACCGCAATCTACAACTCTGCAACAACGGAGATTCACCAGCTCTTCGGTGCTTTCAACTTCACCGTCCACACGCCGGCCACTCGCCCGGCCTTCGAGTCCGTGGGCGATGGGATCGGTCTTGAGATCGGGAGCTTACGCTTCCAGGTTGGTTAGCTGGGCACACTTCTTCTCCCTGACCAACCGATAACTCCCGTGATTTCTCCAGCATCGTGGTTTCCACCACCAATTGGAACCCTCAACAAGCTCAGCGCCTCGACAAAAGTTGGGAGAACGGATAGCGACAACAGTCGTGGACCCGATTTGGGTGACCTGGTCATAGAGGATGGGGCCTACGGCTCCAGATCTGAAAGTTGTGGGAGCAACAGCTTCCCCAATCACGTCATGTGCGCCATCATCAATGCAGACGACACCGGTGTCAACCGCGACAACACAGGTACCGGGCCAACCAATAGCAAAAACGGCGGCCCCGCCAACAACACGCCCACCAACAATGGGACAGAAGGGAAGCCGAACCTCACGACAATTGAGCGCACCGAAGAGCGCGTGCTAATCAAGCTCAATGACAACGAGTGGGATCGCTGTCGAGAGGCTATATGGGGTAATCCTCTACCCCCAAACTCATCACAAGACATGCTGATGGGTTACCATTGGCTGCTCAAATAGGAGTAGAAGCACCAGCAACAAGTGATCGTGCAACTCGACGCGCGAAGAAAGGCGACAGACGAGTCAAGCCTTCAACTGGCTCAACTCTCCATGGGAGGATCCTTCTCCAAGGGCAACGACTACATGGCCGCCAAACGACGATCTCGACTGGCCCACCTCATCAACAAGGAGCGCGAAGAAGCTGCAAAAGTACTCGACTTCGGCTCTATGATGGTAGATACGCGGGGAAATGTGCTCCCGAAGACACTGCAAGCAGCGGTGGCAGCAACCACTATGTACCTCCTTAAGAACCAGTCACCGGCTGGAGATCCACGAGCTACCATGCACCGATCCATGATCACGGGCTTGGGGCTAGTCAAAGCCACCCTCGTCAAGGAGCTAGCACCGCAGCCGAAGAAAACTAAGGCTCTAGACAAGTACTACTATTCATACTCCTCCAGTGATAACAACCACGATCTGTCATGACGACGTCGCTCACGGCGACATGACCGCGACTATGACGTGCATGAAGACATCATGCAGCACAAGATCGACAAGATGCGCGCTAGACGTACTTGTTCGATTGACTCGGAAGATCATGAGGTAGAGCTCTATGGCACTAGATGCTTCAACAGAGCCATCAGTTAGAAGCGAATGCCTAAAGGGTTCAAGCTCCCATCCGAGAATCCCAAATTTGACGGCCTGCAGGACCAGAAGATTTGGCTAGAAGATCACATCTCCTCCATTAGGCTGTGATGGGGATATGCCGAGTGGGGTATGCCCAGCAGAACGTTCCGGGTGGGATGAAGGCCTTGCGAGTGGTCCTGCAAGACAGCGACTGGAACGCGCCTAAGAAGATGGCCTGGTGACTGGAGACTAAAGGGCCAGGAGCATAACTGAAGCCCTATCAGATTAGGTCAAAAGCCTCTGAATCCATAACTGGTTCGGTTGTATACTGTAAACCCTAGCAAGGTACCCCCTATATAAGCCTCCCTAGGGTAGCTTGAGCTCTTATGTTACATCATACACCCGTTCGAGCGACTCGCTGCTTAGACGCTGAGCTCGTCACCCCTGTAACTCGCTCTCCATCAATCTAATCTAATAAGAGTAAGTCTTTACCCTCTAGGGGGCGAACCTGGGTAAACCTATGTGCATCCGCCCCCATCTTGCACCGCAGATGGCCACCAGCTCTCGCCCCCGATTCTATCAATCGCTGCCCATGGCAGCGACTGCCGTGGCCAGTCCCATGATAGTGGTGCCCATCGTGGGACCTGGCCGGTCTGGCCTGAGTTCTGCAGCGAGACCCTACACACCAATCGATCGGCCGAGCAGCTACATCCCGGTGTCGCGCCCAATCACGCATGGCACAATGATGCCGATCGACACCATCAGCCTATTTGTCGGCTTCACCGATGCGGTCGACCAAGCGGGAGCAACGATCATCGGCGAATCACCGCCACACCGTGATCTGCTCTTGGAGGAGCATGTCCGCTCCATCAGCCTCCTCGCCACCGAGTACGACTCGGACACTAGCAACATGGTCGGGGCTAACGCCGCCACGGACGACGCGACTCTCCACGATGACGCCGACTTCACGACCCCTCCCTCGGTCGATGGATCCATCACCACAGCATCACGAGAGGACTCCATCGCACGGGTCTCCAACCATGAGGACTTCAAGGATCCTTCCATCCTCGGGATCTTCGATTCCGACTTTGTCTCGGAGTCCCCTAAGGACTTCTGTGCTAGATCCAATCGCTTCAACACGATCTACATGGTGGGCAGCACGACAGCCCCGCTAGATCCATTCTCCATGCCAATCCTAGCAACTGCCACAGCCACAGAGGTGGAGGAAGCCCGCCTACGACTGGAGGAGTCGTAGCGTAGGGAGCTAGCCGAGCGCGAAAACTTCTGCCTCGAGCGGGCAACGGCGCTGGAGCTGTCACACTACCACCAATGCCACATCAGGTCCCGCCTGAACTCCAACATACAGGGCCATGTCCTGAACTTCAACGACGAAAGTGACCCTGCATGCGCAACCGAGTGCAAATACTACGAGAACGCGCCACCAGGTGGCTGCAACCGACCACCACCCGGTGCACCGGTGACTGGGGCCACACCGCCACCCATTGGTCGCGCGTCCCCACCGCACCAGCCGCTGATCATAATCTCGCCACAAGCTCGTGACGCCAACGGGCTCCCACTGTACTCCACTCCAATGGACAATGTCATCGCGGCCAACACCTCAGTTGCCCACCTCGACATCCAAGGAGAAGGCACGCTATAGATCCAGTACGCTAAGTCCCTACTCGCCATGGCCGTCGAGCAGTAAGCCACGAGAGTCGACCCGCGGGGACGGATGTATTCCTGCTCATCGGCAAGCAAAGCAGCATCAAGCAGCCCTCCAACCATCACCAACACCGTCACGTGCCCACCACCCTAGCCCCTCGCGCATCAGCCATGGGCCGCCAACCCTGCGCTCTCCACCAATGAGCCGCAGCCGGTGAACAACACGGTCGCCGCCAACGGGTAACCCATCGACGCCCGAACGCACATCGTCAAGAACCAGGCTTGGCGGGCGTGCTAGCCCAATGGCTTGAGGAACACCCTCACCATCCGCGGCGACTCCGAACCTAGTGGCTCGCTCAACCGAGTTGGCCCCTAGTGCTTCGGGCCTATGATCCGAGGCGAGAAGTATCCCGCCAACTTCAAGGCGCCCAAGGAGATCGAAAAGTATGGCCCCACATATGACCCAGTGGGGTGGCTGGACATGTACCTCATGGCAATGGGAATAGCCAGCCACACCGACCTGCTGGCCGCTCGCTACCCCCTGATGATGGAGGGTGCGACCCGGCAATGGATCAACACCCTCCCCGCCGACAACATCGACTCGTGGGAGGAGATGTGGGATGCCTTCGTCAGGCACTTCGAGGGATCCTACACCTGCGCCACCACCATTGAGGACCTGGAGTGATGCATCCAGGGCAGCGCGAATCGACCCCCCACTGGATCTAGAGGTGGCAGGAACTATGGATCAATGCCTCCAGCATTCTCCCGGACATGGCGATTCACTGCTTCAAGAACGTGTGCCGGTACGAACCCCTGGTCGCTAAGATCAAAAGGGTCTACAGGATGCTCGACAACATCCCCGACCTCCTCGAGATTGCCAAATGGTACGCGGAGGAGGACCCCAACCAGGACTCTGACAACGAGTCAGGAGGAAGACTCCACACTAGTGGCCATGACAACCGGCGAAAACGCGACATGGGCTACAGGAACACCTGCCTCATCGGCAAGCGCCACAGTGACAGGCGAGTAGACTTCATCCCTAACGCTAGTTACGGCCAACACGACCTGAAGAACTTCCGCCGCGACGGAGGAAACTACCGCGCTAACAATGCGATGAGGCCGAAATTCTACTCCGCCAGCCCTGCTCAACTAGCCCTGCGTCTACCATAGCAGGGAGGGGGAACCTGCCACCCACACCACCGCGGACTGCCATTCTCTAAAGGAGATCGAAAAGGCAAGGTGATCAAGGGAGGACCCCAACAACAACCCACCAAGGGACAACGGCAATGCCGGCGGATTCGGCAATGCCGTCGGCTCGCTACACAGCTTCACCAGGCTTGGCACCAAATGCAAGAAGAAGGTGCTCGCCCGCGCAGTCGCCGTCAATGCGGTGACCCAAGTTGACATCCCCCGCTTCCTCAACTGGTCCGAGCAAAGCATCACCTGGAGTCGCCAGGATCATGCGCCCAGGATCGAGTACCCAGGGAGAGTCACCTTGGTGGTCAGGCCCAAAGTGGCCGATTACTGGCTCCCCAAGACATTGATGGACGGCGGAAGCTCCATCAACATCATGTACTTTTACACATTCAAGAGGCTGCACCTCCCGGAGTCAGCGATCGACTTGACATTCACCACTTTCCACGGCATCGTCCCCGATCGGAAGGCGTATCCGATCGGCAAGGTGACGCTGCCAATCACCTTTGGCACACCAGCGAACTTCCGCACCGAGCGGATCGTCTTCGAGCCGGTGAACTTCAACAGCCCTTACCACTACGTCCTAGGGCGCCAGGCGTTCACCAAGTTCATGGAGACCCCGCATTACGCCTATAAAATGATGAAGCTCCCAGGGCCAAGCAGCATCATCAACATCCACGACGACCCCGACATGGCCGTGGAGTGCGAAGACAAAGGCACCAAGCTCGCCGACACCGTCATCTCCGCGGAAACAAACCACATGGACGAGCTCGTGAAATACGTGCGAAACATCGACAAGGACGACCCCACCATCCTGAAGAAGCCAAGCGCCATGAGTTCCACCTTTGAGGCGACCACACACACCCGCACTGTCGAGCTCGTCCCAGGTGACTCTAGCCAGACGGTCACCATCAGGGCACACATGAGCCTCGCATAGGAAAGCGCGCTCATCAGGTTCCTATGTGAGAATCGAGACATCTTTGCATGGAAACCATCCGACATGCCTGGTGTCACGAGGGAACTCGCTGAGCACAAACTCAACGCCATCCCCAAAGTGCGACCAGTAAAGCAGTCGCTGCGGCCCTTCAATGAAGAGTGTCGCCAAGCAATCGCCGAAGAAGTATAGTGCCTGCTAGCTGCAGGCTTCATTCAACCCATCAAGTACTCCAAGTGGGTAGCAAACCCAGTCCTGGTCCTGAAAAAGAACAACACCTGGAGAATGTGTATTGACTACACCAACCTCAATAGAACCTGCCCAAAGGAGAAGTTTGTCTTACTACGCATCAACCAGATCATCGACTTGATCGCGGGATCGGAGTCGCTGTGTTTCCTCGACGCGTATTCTGGCTACAACTAGATCAAAATGGCGGTTCAGGATGAGGAGGACGACGTTCATCATGCCATTCGGCGCCTTTTGCTACATGGCCATGACGTTCGGCCTCAAGAACACCGGCGCCACCTACCAAAGGTGCATGCAGGAATGCCTCACGGACCAAATTGGTCGCAACATCCACGTCTACATCGATGACGTGGTGGTTAAGTCCACCCGCCAGGACGACCTACTCGCTGACCTGGCCGAGACCTTTGCAAATCTGCAGAGGTACAACATCAAGCTCAACCCAAGAAAGTGCACCTTCGGCGTCCCCACCGGACAACTCCTGGTATAAGTGGTATCCAAGCGGGGCATTGAGGCAAACCCCACCAAGATCTACACGGTCACGTGGCTCGGGAAACCCGAGTGCCTGCGCGACGTCCAGAAGTTGGCCGGGCGAGTTGCGGCTCTTAGCCGCTTCATCCCCCAACTCGGCGAGAAGGCAATGCCTGGCTACCGCCTGATGCGCAAGAATCCCACATTCCAATGGGATGCAGAGGCGGACCACACGCTCAAGGCACTCAAAGAAGTGCTACTCGCGGCTCCACTACTTTCCACCCCAATCGACAAAGATCCAATGCTCATCTACGTGGCGGCCTCCACTGGAGTCGTCAGCACCGTGATGGTCATCGAACGACCAGAAGAGGGCAAGGAGCACCCTATATAGCACCCTGTCTACTACATCAGCGAGGTCCTGACGAACACAAAGCAGCGCTACCCGTAGTACCAAAAATTGGTATACGCAGTATTCCGAGCCCAAAGGCGACTCCCCCACTACTTCCAGGATCACCCAATCACGGTCGTCTCCTCCATGCAGTTGTAGGACATCATCCGCAACCGCGAGGAGACTGGGTGAGTCGCTAAGTGGGCCGTCGAGATCGGCGTCCAGAACATCATGTACGAGCCACGCAGAGCGATTAAATCGCAGGCCCTGGCCGATTTCCTCGCCAACTGGGAAGAGGCATAGCAGCCGGAGAAACTCCCCTACCTCCATTACTGGTTGCTCCACTTCGATGGCTCCAAGAACACTGATGGCATCGGGGCCGGGGTCATATTGACCTCCCCCAAGGGAGACAAGCTCCGCTACGTGCTCCACCTCGACTTCAAGCCCTACACCAACAACATGGCCGAATATGAGGCCCTCCTTCACGGCATGCGGGCCGCCAAGGAAATGAACGTCTATTGGCCACGATGCTACAACGACTCCGACCTAGTTGCCAGCCAACTCACGGGGACCTGCGACGCTGTCTCCCCAACAATGATAGCATACCGCCAAGCGGTAGACCAGCTGGGAGGGCACTTCAAGAGCTATTTCGTGGAGTGGATTGACATGCGCAAAAACAAGGAGGAAGATGCCCTCTACCGCACCTGGTTGGCTCGACAGACACCACCTGCAGGAGTCTTCCTCTACATCATTCACAAGCCTTCGGTGTCCCCGCCAAAGGAGATCGACATCGGAATACCACTACAGCCCGAGCCCGCCCTAGTGGCCATGGTCATGGAGCCAAGCGATTGGAGTGCACCATACGTCATCTTCCTCGAGCAGAAGGTCCTTCCAAGTAACGAGACCGAAGCGCGAATGATAGTGGACCATTGCAAATCCTTCGTCATCATCAAGGGCGAGGTCCACAAATGAAGTGTGACCGGCATGTTCCAGCACTACGTACAACTAGAAGAAGGATGCAAGATCCTCCAAGACATCCACGCCGGCGACTGTGGCCATCACGCCGGTGCCAGATCGCTGATTGCCAAAGCCATGTGACACGGCTTCTACTGGCTCAACATGCACGCCGACACAACCGACATCGTCCAACAGTGTGTCGGGTGCTAGAAGTATGCCAACCAGATGCATCTCCCTGGTTCAGCACTCAAGACCATCCCCATCACCTGGCTATTCGCTGTATGGGTCATGGACATGGTCTACCCATTCAAGAAGGCCCCGTCCGGCTTCACCCACCTCCTGGTCACGATCGACAAGTTCACCAAGTGGGTCAAAGCCAAAAGGATCAAGAAGTGCGATGGCAAGAATGCCACCAAGTTCCTCCGCGAGCTCATCTACCGGTATGGCTACCTACACAGCATAATAATGGACAACGGCACCAACTTTGCCAAAGGGGCCATGGCAGAATTCTGCGAGGAGCACAACATATGGCTCGACCTTGCCTCAGTCGCGCACCCGGAGTCGAATGGCCAAGCAGAACGCGCTAATCAAAGTGTCCTCCGTGGGCTCAAACCGCGACTTTAGGTGCCCCTCGAGCGAACTCTAGGATGCTTGGTCGAAGAGCTCCCCTCTGTAATATGGGGCATTCGCACCTCCATCAACTGCTCCACAGGGTTTACACCCTTTTTCATGGTATACGGTGCTGAGACTGTAATGCCAACCGACGTGGAGCATGATTCACCTCGAGTCACCAACTACGTCGAGGCGGTAAACGAGATTGCCTGTTAAGACAAAATCGACCAGCTCGACGAGGCACGTGACCTAGCTCGCTCCCGCACCGCCATCTACTAGCAGGGACTCCGCCGCTACCACAGCCGCCGAGTCCGGACCTGTACCTTCCAGGAAGGCGACCTGGTCCTACGACTGGTCCAGGACAATAAGGGCATGCACAATCTCTCCCCCCATGGGAGGGGACATTCTCCATAGGGAGAGTCCTCGGCAACGATGCCTACTACCTCATCGACATACGACGCAATGGCCAACTCGAGGTCGGGAGGCCGTGGAATGTAAACCTCTTCCGAAAGTTCTACACATAGAACTCAAACTTGTACTCAGGTTCTATATAATGAAATACATTGAGATCGCACAAATTGTGTTCACTCGCCATCTTCTTGTGCCACTCGCACTCGTACATTCAGCAATATGCTTCCTACGGAAGTTAACCCTTGGTCGAGCGACCGGCACGGGTAAGTAGTGCGACCCAAGGGCAGCGGAGATATTCGGGCCTTGTGTCATCCACGAACACGCCACCCTGGAGCCACCATCAGAGTCGCCTCGCTCGAATGGCCTACCGGGCCAAGATGACCGATTAACACTTCTCACAGCGACCTGTCCTCCCCATCCTCGCGCAAAGCGACTCGAATGGTTAAGTACCACGCACGGGGACTTCGCAACACGAAAACCTCACGTGGCTCGGGAACACACCAAGTAAGAGATCTGCCTTAGACTCTCCACGCGACTGGCTCTCCAAGCCAGGGGAAGAGACGCGTTACAAACAATGCATCAGATCCTATGATGGGCACGCGCCTAGAACGGCTAAGTACCACGCTCGGGGACTCGCCTAAACCCACCCTGCTTGCGCCTGGGAAAACAGCTAAGTAGAACCCCCTCAAAGTCACAAGGCGACAAGCCCTACGCATCACGACAAATCAGCCCTAGCCAAAACAAAAATCAAAGCAAACACACATGCACACAAACGAGTTATACCCCATTAAAGGGCAGACGCACTCAGGGACTCGGTCAAATAAAAATCAACATATAACATACTTTACCATGCATTGAGAGTCGGTTGACTCCTCTTACTTCCATACATATGTATTGTTTAAATTACAAAAGTGGCCACTCGGCATAATTTAAAAAGCCCCTTAGGGCAGCGATCTATTTTGCAGGCTCTGATGAAGAAGCGCCAGCACCGCCCCTGACCCGAACGAATGACACCCATGGATTCGTCGGATACGTCGTCAGCCACTTTGACAACACCGACCAGAAGGGCTGCTCCGACTTCAGGTCGCGATGCTCCGGCTCGGGGTCGCCCAATGCCACCACAGTCTCCTGGTACGGCAACAAATCCCCCATCGCCAGCACCCGATCCGTGAATGGAGTAGCCTTGGCAGTCAGCCTCAACATCTCTGACATCTCCACCGAGCCAGTCACCGAAGGGTAGCCACTAGCAACATCGTCAAGGTCGAAGTCGTCAGGGAAATGCACGAGTCCCAGGCTCAACACTGTGGTGGCCCCGTGCCTGAAAGCCGAACATGCCATCCACTCCACAACGGCGGGCGCCTCCTCCAGATAGCGCCATACTTCAGTCAGACCCCCAGGTTTAACCTCGGTAGGGGACATCCCTTGAAGAACGGCCTGGACACACAGCGTCGAGGCGGTGGCCGCGTTCACCACCGTGGTCACGCATTGTGAGGCGTCGAAGGTCTGCACCACCGGATCGCCTTGTCCTGTCAAAGCTGCAATGTCAGACGCCCAACGTCAGTAAGGACTCACCCACTCGGGGACTCACCGCATATCAAAGGTAGGAGCAATTACTCACCAAGACGTTTCTGGCATTTCTCCGTCACATGTTTCTCAACGGCAGCAAGGTCGCCCTGCAGCCCAAGGATGATCGAATCAGCAGCCTTCCTCTCCTTCTCCGCCATGGCGACTGCGGCCTTGGCCCTCTCTTCATAAGAGATCATCGACGCCTCCACCTCCTCCAACTCCTTCACGAATGAGTCGATCCGCCCCTTCGCCACATCCAGTTCCGCAGCCGGGACGTACCCTTCACGGGCCTTGGCAATAGCACCTGGAAGACCATCTACAAAGTAGGAGAAACACAAGTCAGTCTCTTGCACGCAACAACATCTCAAGCTCGCCAAGCAGAACAACAACCTTCCAGCAGTTTCCTGGAGTCGTCGGTTGGCCTCCTGCGCCACGCGCAGGTCACGCTCCAGGCGTTCCTTCACGGCTTAGCGATCTAACGACTCCCTCTATAGGCCCTATGGACAGAACAAACAGTCAACAATTGGGAAATTTTAAAGTGCCTAGCCGCTGAAATTCAGCGACTAGACACTCGAGGACTGGACGACTACAATTTTAAGTGCCTAGCAGCTGAAATTCAGCGACTAGACACTTGGGGACTAGCGACTAGTAGAAATTCAGTGCCCGGCCGCTGATATTCAGCGATTAGGCACTCGGGGACCAAGCATGCCATGAAGCTCGCTGGCGTCCATTGAAGGAACTACAAAGGAGGTGCGCCTGCGACGAGGCCCAACATCCTCATCAACGATCTCTGGCATCTACGGAGATTGGTTTTCCGCCACGAACGGGAACCCCTTCGCCATGAAGCGCGGAAATGACGCAGCCGCCCTCGTCGGAGCACTAGTCATTGGGGCCAATGTTTCTGTTGATGGAGCCCCCTTAGCTGGCTCCGATTGGGCGACCGCCACCTCCTCGGCACCAGCAGCAGGGTCATTCCCCCTGGTGTTGTCCTCTGTCGCAGCATCAACGACGTCTCCTTTCTCCTTCTTCGCACCCTCAGCAGGTGCGACCTCCATAACGGGCTTCCTCTTCCTAGGGCGATCAGCCTCCTCCGCGGCGATGATTGGTGGAATTTTAGCCACCAAAGGGCGACCTATCTTCTATCCGCTGGACCTGCGAAATCACCAAGGTCAGCAAAGAAATCATGCAAGAAAACACCCAAGAATAGAAAGGAAAATTATAGACTCACTTGGCAACCGGCAGAACATGTAGCCCCATGCTGATGTCGGCAGGTTATTCAGCTCCGGGCCTAGCTTGCGCGAGAGACCCTTCTCCAAAACATTTGCGGCCCATGACACCGTGGGCTTATTCGATGATGAAGTCAGCAGGTCACGACAGGTGCCGGTTCGCTGGCCGGACGGCAGTCGTTGTGGTGACCTTGACGCTGCAACTTCAGCAGCTCCTGGCTTCAACGTAGCTGAAGCTGTTGAAGTGATCGCCGCGAGCGGAACTTCCACCCCCCACCGCCACGTTCGTAACTTCCGGTCCCATCATCAGAGTCGTATCCTCCAGGATCTCGGGCGAGGTCTTGGTCACATCATCATCGGACTCATCGTCCGACCCAAACGCCACCACCAACCTAGGTGGCGACGCCAGCATCGGAGTTGGCTTCTTCGCGGGCGACTTCGGTTTGCGCACAGGCTTCACCGGCGTGGCTATCCGCCGTGAACTGTGCTGTTGCAAAATTTCATCGTCTTCATCACGCTCTTCAAGACTGCGGATCGCTTCGATTTCGTGCTGCTTCTGCATGCGAGTCTTGCGGGCCATGGGTGCTGGGGGAGGAACCTCCCTCTGTTCTTCTTCGCTCTCGGAGGATTCTCCTTCAGTCCCCTCCTCGAGATCTTTGGGAACCTCCTCGTCTAGTGGGGTAAGCGAACCCTCAGGACCTAAAACAACTATGAATGGCCACGAATGAGCATCATAATCAAGAGAATGGCCACGAGTAAATCTAACCAGAGTGGCTTACCGTGCGAGCCTCATTCTTCTCGGGCACATACGGGGCAAGCTCGGCCGACGTGGTGGTAAATTCCGCATCGGTGATCTTCTTCAGAGCGGCCTTGTTGTTCGTAGCGTCCAATGGCTCCTTGCTGGTCCGGGAATGATCATTCTTCCTGGTGTATTCATACATCCAATGGGGTCGGTTCGCCAATGGGACCAAGCGCCGCCCAAGCCAGCAATTGTATAGATTGATTGTGGCCAATCCCTTGTCCTTCAGCTCCTGGATCTGGTCCATCATCTCCATGATGACCATCCTTTGATTATCGGGGAGTTTGTCCGCTATCAGCCAGCAGGGTTCGCTTCTTTCCGCGACGTACTCGGGGAGCGCCACTTCGCCGGAGGGGGTGGTTTCCTTCACATAGAACCAACTTTTCTTCCATTCGCTCGCAGCCTTCTTCGGCAACAGGAGCTTGAAGAAGTTTGCCTTCGGCTTCAACTGGAATGTAACGCCACCTGCCACCAAGACGGGACCGCCAGACCCGTCGTGCCTGATACGGCCATGGAACAGCTCCAGCCATAGCGGGAAGTATGACCTACATCCGAGGTAGCATTCGTAGAAGGCGACAAAGATCGCCAGCTGCTCGATGCTATGCAGGCCAAGGTCCGACGGCTTGATCATGTAGTACGCGCAGAACAGCCAGAAGAAGACTGAGGTGGGGAATCCCAAGCCCCTCTCCAAGTGGCTTGGGAAGCGGATGAATTTGCCGGTGCGTGACTTCGGCTCGGTCTCGAAGTGCGCGGGAATTCACCAATTCCCCTTGCAGAGGATCCCCATGTCCTTGAACTATCTGAGCTGCGCTGTGGTGCACTTAGACTTGTCCCAAAGATCCTTCGGAGGTGCCATAAAGGAAGAAATGAAGCCGCTCGGTTCGGGGAATCTGGATCAAAGAGAGACAGGGAGAATGGGATGCGCGAGGATGAGGAATGCAGCAGAGGTTCTACAGGGCTTTTCAGTCGTTCTCTTATAAAGAAGCGCTACACGCCAATCACGGGATAGTCGTTACCCGCGGTAATTATGCCGAAGTTACCATTGGGTTACCCAACGGCTAGATTGACCAAGCTAATGGTCCAGCTTCTTCCACTCGATTCGCCAGCAGGTACGCTCTATCCAATCGACAGGAGCAGCGATTCGAGCAAGAATACGGTCGCCAGAGCCAGGACTGGTAGTTGGGTGGAAAATTTCCTCCATTCTCAATAGAGTCCATCACCGATTCAACTGGACGTCCAAATTGGACTCGCCTACTCTGACTGTGTCAGGGGGGATGACCTCCGGATACCCCAACCAGACAAGAATCATGACAGTCGGATCGTGTCCGGCTGGCTAAGCGTAGCCGGACAGGAGAAAGTCAAGTCGGCTAACTTACAGTGACCGGATCGGCGAGGAGCTGGAAGGCATGGGACCGGCTACATCATCATAGATGGAACCAATCAAGAGGACAGAGCAACATGTGGCACAGTGCATGGTACGCCCTGGTACGATGACAAGACTCGCAACTACCTGACCATACCGAATACGTTGCGGGGTCACGCGGGAACAGTGGCCAGATGCTGACGTTGGGCTCGCACGGCGTTCACTGTACCCACGACGACCATACCGCTCATACTCTGATGAGACGTAAGTGTACCGAGTACTGTAGATGACCAGCCGGCTGGGACCCACCTGTGGGGCCCGCCAGCCGGACTGGCCAGTGAGACCGTTGCCCCTCTGCCTATGTAAGGAGAGGCAAGGCTTCAGTAGAGAGGGTTGGTCTTAGTGTATTTAAGGCAGTAGCTAGAGAATACAGCTCAAGGAGAGATTGTAGCCCGTATACCACTCATAGTCAGATCGGCAGGAGTAGGAGCTTTACCTCATTACGAGGGCTCCAAACCTGGGTACTTCCTGTGTCCAGCTACACTTGCTTATATCCAATCACGCCTGCGAACGCCGTCGAGAGCTTCCCTACTAGTCCCCGCACCTCTATCTAACCTATTTAGGTACCGACGTTCCCAATACAACGATAGTTGGAGCCCACCGTGGGGTTGATGGCTTCGATCCAAGTCATGTTCCGCACGGGACCCCGCACTTTAGCCGGTGAGCGCGTGGCCTCCAGCCTGGTGCTCACACTCGGCAAATTCGATTGCTTCATCGACAATGCTTCCTGCTTCGCTGGAACCTCGTTTCCGGCAAACGGCTCCATCCCGCTTTTCGGCGACCTCCCCGTCTACGTCGCCACCGTGCCGGAGCGTATCCCTAGGGAGATCGTTTCCGTCGTGGAGCTTCCGCACCTGGGCAGCAGCGCCTCCGTCGCCCCTCGAGGCGTCAAGGTAATGATGCCTAGCTCCAGCTCTCACCACCGCCAGTCAGGGGAGCGGGGTGCGGACGAGGGCGGAACTTCGGCGCCGCCGCAACCCCGAAACCCGGTGGAGGAGGCCATCGACCGGCTCCTCATGCTGGTAAACCTCGGGGATAACCAGGAGGAGGCGGAGGCCAACTTTGCCATGGAGAGACAGCTTCTCCTCCAAGAGGCCATGGAGCCGGCACGGGCAAGTGCGACCCACAAGCAGATCTAGGCGGTAGGATGGAGAAGGATGGCGAGCCAGATCCCGCACCCGCTCTCATCCGTCCCACCTACAGCACGCCCATCAAGAACCTACGCACGGTGCAAGCCGCAGCAAACGAACTACCCAACTTGGAGGGCGAGGAGCGAGCCCGCCAGCATGCCCGGGTGCAGGAGCTCCTCCGGATCATTGACGAGCAGGCTGATGCCAACCGGCAGATGCAGGAAGACCCTAGCTTCTCCAAGGGGAGCAAGCCGCCCGCCAACAGCAAGGGTGCGCCCCGTGACACCCAGCAGGCGTCCTCTCCTCCGGCTAAGGCCCGCAGCAAGCATCGCGGTTCTGGCAGCAAGGGCCAGTTGCGCCAGGAGTAAATGATGAACAACAACCCACTGCCTCCCCCTCCACCAACCGGAGCGCCAAGACCTGCCGGCTCCCGTCTCAGGCCGGGAAGGAGGGACCAACCCGGATCGTCTGGATGCCCATGACCGCATCGAGCTCCTCGCTCAAGCGCGCGTCATGGAAGAGGAAGACTCCACCGGACCGGTTTGTTTTGGACCCCACATCCGGAACGAGCCGTTTCCGGATAAGTTCACCCTGCCCAGGGACACCCACAAGTACGATAGCAGCATGAAGCTGAAGGATTGGTTGACCGACTACGCCACGGCAGTCAGCATCGCCCATGGGAACAAGCGCATGGCTGTGCGCTACGTTCCCCTTATGCTAACCGGGTCAGCGAGGACATGGCTCAACAGCCTCGCGCCCAACAGCATCAATGCTTGGCCAGAATTTGAAAAGGTGTTCGTCCGCAACTTCAACGACACGTACAAGCGTCCGGGCCGCCTGCGTGACCTGGCCCTATGCGTCTAGGGCGACCGCGAGACGGACATCGAGTACCTTGCCAAGTGGACGGAGTTGCGCAGCACTTGCGAGGGCATCCTGGAGAGCCAGGCCATTGGCTTCTTCATCGAGGGATGCCGAGAAGGCAACATGCTTCGCCACCGGCTACTGTGTGATAAGCCGAAAACCATGGCAGAGCTCATGACGGTTGCGGACCAGTACACCATGGTGGACGCCGCCATGAAGAAACCCCTCCGAGTAAGTGCTGACGGGCGTCCGACTCCGACAGAGCTGGATCGCGACCGTCCAAGCAATCCGGCTAGAGAAGCCGGATCCTCCAGGCGCCACGGCAACGAAAACCGGTTCCATGGGGACCACCAAGCCGGAGAGCAGAAGCCCCGCTACCACGCGCGACAGGTCAATGTTGTGGAGGGCGCGCCCGACGCGCCGGCTAACGATGCAAGAAGGCAGAAGCCGTGGCTCACCTTCGACCAGATGTTTGATGGCCCGTGCAAGTGGCATAGCGGTCCCTTCAAGCCGGCTGCGCACACCACCTTGAACTGCAGCTGGACCCGCCAGCTAAAGGACCAGGGCAACAAGCAACGTCTTCCGCCGCCCCTCCTGGTGGACCACCACCACTGGCTAGGGGAGCCGGTAATGATGGTAACGGTGGAAATGGCGGCAACAACAACAATGGCTACACCCGCCGCACGCCGCCTACCACATCTTCGAGAAATCATGCACAGCCACAGGCGACGCTCCAAGGAGGTCAACACCATCGTCTCTCCAGTCCCCTAGTACCTAAACTGGTCGGAAACCCCCATCACCTAGAGCCGAGAAGATCAGCCTGAGCAGCTTTCGACTCCTGGGGGATACGCTATGGTGCTTGACCCCCTCATCGTCTCCAACAAGCGCACATGCCGCTTCTCGCGCGTCCTCATCAATGGAGGCAGAAGCCTCAACCTCCTCTACCGGTCTTCCCCGGAGAAGCTGGGCATCCGCGAGTGCGACCTACGCCCGACTACCACGACATTCCACGACATACTCCCAGGACCGGCTTGCGCTTCACTGGGTAAAATCCAGCTGGACGTCATCTTCAGGACCGAGGAGAACTTCCGCCGCGAGCCGATTTGGTTCGAGGTGGTAAACCTAATGAGCTCTTACCATGCTCTCCTCGGGTGCCCTGGCCTCGCCAAATTCATGGCCATCCCCCACTACGCGTATCTCAAGATGAAGATGCCGGGACCAAATGGCGTGATCACCATCGCCGACTGCTTCAGACGGTCAATGGAGTGCGCCTCAGCCGGCTCCAAGATGGCAGAGGCCCTCATCATAGCCAAAGAAAAGCGCGTGATCATGCGCAATGTGGCCATGGCCCAGCAAGAAATGCCGGCTAGCAGCAAGCCGGCCGGGGAAGGAGCTTTCCAGCCGGCAAAGGAGACAAAGAGGATCCTTCTCGACCCCTCCGACCCGACCAAGTTCGTCACCATTGGTGCCAACTTGGACAACAAATAGGAAGGCACGCTCATCGACTTCCTCCGTGAGAATCGGGACATCTTCGCATGGTCACCCAAGGACATGCCAGGTGTGCGGAGGGTGTTCGCCGAGCACTCACTTCATGTGCGGCCGGATGCCAAGCCGGTCAAGCAGCCTCTGTGCTGGTTCGTAGAGGAGAAAAGGAAGATTATTGGTGACGAGATCACCCGGCTCCTTGTAGTCGGCATCATCATGGAGGTGTACCACCAGGACTGGCTCGCCAACCTAGTCCTAGTGTTGAAAAATAACAAGACCTGGCGCATGTCTATCGACTACATCAGCCTGAGCAAGGCATGCCCGAAGGACCCCTTCGCCTTGCCCCGTATCGATCAAGTCATCGATTCCACGGCCAGCTACGATTTGTTATCCTTCTTGGATTGTTATTCCGGTTACAATCAGATCCGGCTAAACCCGGCTGACCAGATAAAAACATCATTTATCACCCCGTACGGGGCTTTCTATTATGTAACCATGCCTTTCGGTCTGAACAATGCAGACGCTACCTACCAATGTTGCATGCAGAAGTGCTTGCACTCGCAGATCAGCCGAAACATGCATGCCTATGTAGGCGATGTGGTCATCAAGACCAAGGAGAAGCACACCCTCCTCGAGGACCTGGGGGAGACATTCGGCAACCTCCGGTAGTACCAGATGAAGCTGAATCCGGAGAAATGCGTCTTTGGAGTCCCATCCGGCCAGCTACTCGGTTTCATCGTTTCACAATGAGGGATCGAGGCGAATCCAGAAAACATTGCGGCCATCGAGAGGATGCAGCTGCCCAGGAGCCTGCTTGGAGTCCAGAAGTTCACCGGATGCCTAGCCTCCCTCGGCTTTAAATTCGGGTTGGGGAGAAGGCACTTCCGTTGTATCAGCTGATGAAGAAGACGGACAAGTTCTCTTGGACCTCGCAGGCCGACGCTGCTTTTCATGACCTCAAGCGCATGCTATCCATAGTGTCGGTTCTAGCCACGCCGGCTAGCAAGGAGCCTATGTTGCTCTACATAGCAGCCATCAGCCGGGTCATCAGCATCGTCCTGGTGGTGGAGCGCCCCGAGGAAGGCAAGGCTCAGCCGGTTCAGCGACACGTCTACTACCTCAGCGAGGTTCTCTCCCTCTCTAAGCAGAACTACCCCCACTACCAGAAAATGTGTTCTGATGTGTAACTAGCGTGCAAGAAGCTCAAGCACTACATCCAGGAGCATCTTATTAAGGTCGTGTGCACCGCCTACTCCATCCAGTACGAGCCCCGACTCACGATCAAGTCGCAAGCTTTGGCGGACTTCCACGTCGACTGGGCCGAGACCCAGTACCTCCCACCGGTTCCGGATTCGGACCATTGGGGGATGCACTT
This sequence comes from Avena insularis, assembly GCA_023614405.1. Taxonomy (NCBI): domain Eukaryota; kingdom Viridiplantae; phylum Streptophyta; class Magnoliopsida; order Poales; family Poaceae; genus Avena; species Avena insularis. The sequence continues at coordinate 241,382,232 of CM042686.1, read as the reverse complement.
TGACGGGTCGAAGATGCTCGGGGGCTTGGGAGTCGGCATCGTGCTCACGTCGCCCAAAGGAGACTAGTTGGAGTATGTCCTCCAGATCCACTTCAACGCCTGCAACAACGTTGCCCAATACGAGCCGTTGGTGCACGGCCTCCGGCTAGCCAGAGAGATCGGTGTCAGCCGGATCCTTTGCTTCGGTGATTCGGATCTGGTGCTACAGCAGGTATCCGAAGAATGTGACGTCGTGATGCAAACATGTCTCTCTACCGGTTCCACATACAGAAGCTCAACGCCTGCTTCTACAGATGTGAGTTACATCATGTCCCTCGCGTCAACAACGAGGCAGCCGATTCGCTCGCGTGAATCGGATCCACCAGGCAGGCGATCCCACCAGGGGTCTCCTTGGAGCACCTGTGCAAGCCCTCCATCAACCCATCCCCCTAATCAGATTCCATCATCTGGGAAGGGAGTGCTCCGGTTGATGGCACGATGGACGCGGAGCCGGTGGAACTGGCAAAGAAGAAGGTCCGCAGCAACTCTGGAAAGTCCGTACCCTCCGGCTCACAAGACCCGGGGGCTGCCGATTCGTCAAGCGGCTAGTGGGCTGCCGTTCCGGGTACCTCATCTGGACGGCCCCCCGATGACCATCAACTGGAGAGCGGAAGCATCCTCAGCATCCGGGAGACACCATCCTGGGCACAACCCTTCATGGACTACATCGCCAATGGAGAGCTTCCGGATGATGAGGTGGAAGCCAGGCAAATCCGGCGCTGTGCGCACACGTACACCATCATCAACAAAGAACTGTACAAGCACAGCGTATCTGGCATCTTCCAAAGGTGTTTCGATGTGGACACAGGCTACCAGCTGCTCAAGGACATCCACTAGGGTGTGTGCGGGCATCACGCTTCATCCAGGGCAATAGTCACCAAGGCATTCCACCACGGCTTCTATTGGCCCACCGCCCTCGATGATGCCGAACAGCTAGTCTGCACGTGCAACGGGTGCCCTCGCTTCATGCAGATCAGGCACATGCCGACTTTGGTGCTCAAGACTATACCGATCACCTGGCCCTTCGCTGTCTGGGGCCTCGACATGGTCGGTCCCTTCAAGTGGGTGCGGGTGGGCATGACCCATGTGCTGGTGGCGGTGGACAAGTTTACAAAGTGGATAGAGGCCAAGCCTATCCAGAAGCTAGACGGGGCGACAGTCGTCACCTTCTTCACCGACATCATCAACCGGTTGGCTACCCCAACGGCACGAACTTCGCCAAGGGGGCCTTCGCCGGGTTCTGCAGCAACAAGGGCATCCGGCTGGACCTCGCTTCGGTTGCACACCCGCAATCCAACGGCCAAGTCAAAAGGGCAAACGACCTAGTGCTAGCCGGCATCAAGCCACGCCTCATCGAGCCCTTAGAGTGGTCGCCTGGATGCTAGATCGAAGAACTTCCGGCTGTCCTATGGAGCCTCCGCACCATGCCGAATAGGTCAACCGGCTTCACCCCGTTCTTCCTCGTCTATGGCTCGGAAGCCGTCCTCTCCATGGACATCGAGTTCGACTCTCCACGCAAGCTCCTCTATGATGAAAAGGCCAACCAGGAGGCACGGGAGGATGGCGTGGACCTCCTCGAGGAGGCCCGCGAGCTGGCATTGTCCAGATCGGCCCTGTACCAGCAATGCTTATGCCACTACCATTCGAGCCAGATCCGTCCTGTCGCATTCCGCGAGGGCGACCTGGTTCTCCGGCTGGTGCAAGACATGAAGGGCATGCACAAGCTATCACCACCCTAGGAGGGTCCCTTCATCATCAGCCGGACGCTGCCCAACGAGTCCTACCTCATCGGCGCGCAACAGCCGTGCAAGAACAAGATGGACAAGTCTGATGAGGAGACAGAGCGCCCCTGGAACGCGGCCCTGCTCCGCCCGTTTTACACTTAGTCACCAGACAGTGTTTGTATCCCGCAAACGCTATGAATGAAAATGCGGACCCCTACGAGATTCTCGGTGGCTCGTTGCTAGAAATTCGTGTGTATTTGTTTCTGGTTCAGTTTTTCCGGGTCCGGCAACCCCTACCCGGGGGCTCGCTGGCTGGCCCGGCCTGCTAAATCAACAAACCGGCTGAGTAGTGTGTGATGATGTTAGAGGCCCACTCTTCGTCTCAGCTACAGACCGCAACCCGGCTGTCCGGCTAGCAAGAGCAAAAGCCCGATGCATCCCACATGAAAAACTGGGAGGAGATGCAACAGATCGGGCATCCCGGCTTCGCAACTAGTTTGAGACGATCTGGCTACTAAGCCATCAGTACCGTGCGCAATGTACTGTCAGCTCCCTTCTATTCCGGCTGCAGACCGCAACCCGGCTGCCCGGCAAGGACGCAGCGGAAACAGCAGAGCACACGGGAAAATGACTAAGTGTCCACAGAAGCACAAGCTGGTTTTCAAAAAACAAATCCGCCTTCCGGCTAAAATTTAACCGACTAACCTATTAACGGGTGAGAATGTATGTATGTACGTTTGTTTCTTGTACGACTACATCAAGTCAGAATTCAGGAAGAAAGAAGATCTGAAGTATTTGCCTTCATCAAGCGCTCCGAATCTCGGGGGCTACACCCACTGGGTGCGCTCGCGCGCCCCAGTGGAATCTTGTAGTACCCGACCAGCTAAAGGAGTTAGCTGGATATTTGGAGCCTAGGTGAGGGCAAGGGCAAAATGAAAAGAAGAAGATTCGAAGCACCTGGCTATGCCAGCTACTCCGAATCTCAGGGGCTACACCTAGTAGGTGCACTGGTGCGCCCCACTGGAATGAAAGTTCCCCAGGCTATAGGTGTCCAACCAGCGAAAATAACCAGCTAGAGGTGCCTAGTTGGATGAGACTAAAGACTTGAGGAAAGAAAGAAGATTCGAAGCACCTGGCTAAGCCAGCCACTCCGAATATTGGGGGCTACACCCAGTGGGTGCGCTGGCGCACCCCCACTAGAGTTGAAGTTCCCCCGGCTAAAGGCGTTCAGCCGAGTGAAGTTAGCCGGATAAATTCAATCAACGAAATATCAAAGCTTTGAAGCACACAAAAACCACAAGTTGGAAACAACGGGCACAAGAGAGGGACACGAAGCTCCCATGAGTTCACCCGGCGTCAGAAACAACCGGCACAAGATAGTAAGGTTCGAACAAAACAAAGTGACAAATACACCCCGCATCTCGGGGATCATAACTAGGCAGCAGTCCCAGTAGGAGGAGGCGCGTTGGCTGATCCGGCTCCAGTGTCCCCACTGGTCGGCAGCGACGAGGCTTTCGCATCCGGAGTGCCGGCGGACTCCGAGTCGGTGAGGACCTCGTCGACATCCGCGTAGTCGGCAATCTTGATGGTGGAGGCCCGGAGCTCCGGATGGGCCTGGCGGATGGCGGCAAGGTCGGCACCAGCACGGAAACCCCAGTCGATCTTCTCGACGCGGGCATCCTTGTACCAGGGACATCTCCGCCCCGGCTCGTGCAGCTAGATCCCTCAGGCGGTCGATGGTAGCCGGCACCTGCGCCACCTTGGCCGCCAGCTGCGCCATCGTCTCTGGAACCGGAGCATCCGGCCACATGAACGTGGAGATGGCCTGCGCCGCCTGGCAAAGTTTGGCAACCTCCTCACCAAGGAGGATGACTAGCTCTTGGGCTATTGGCTGCTCCCCCGGCCAGTTCTCCTGCAGCCGGGTGTAGGTCAGCAGGTCTATGCCGGGATAAAAAGCTATCACAAAAAAGAACGTCAGATCCGGCTACCGGATCCGGAAAGATGAGGGGAGTCAGAGAGGAAACTTACCCTTGGCCGTGTGCCCGACCCGCATCAGCTCCTTGACCAGGGCCTTCTCCCGGACCGTCAGCCGTTTGACTTCCTTCTCTTGATCCTTGTTCTGGGCCTCGAGAAGGTCAAAGGCTTGGGCCCGGCTAGCGAGAGTGGCATTGCGCTCCTTGACGGTGGCCACCAGAACGTCCACCTTGGCATGCCAGTCCTTATTCTGCAGCCGAAGCGTAGGATTGGACTTGCTCAGCCGATTGTTCGCCTTCTTCAGGCGATCGATTTCCCGCTGAGCACACACCATGATGGCTGCAAAAAGCCGACTATCAGCAAAAAAACAAATTATCTGGCTGAGGGAACTTACTCCACGAGGTCCCATTAGTAGCCGCAAGCTTCTGCTCTAGGGTCCGGTTCCCGCCAGCTGCAGCCTCGAGAAGCTGGATCTCCTTCACCGCCAGCTCGAGGGTGGCGGCAAGGTCTATCAGCAAAGCAGCGGAGGAGGCGTCGTCGTCAACAGTGTTGGCAACCAGCGATTCCTTCGCCGCGGCCTCCGCCATCCACCGCTCCTCCCCCGGCTCGTCGTCGGAGCTGTCATTGCCGACGACCACGAGCTCCTTGCTGGTGGCGGCCCTCCGCGCCGCTGTAGGGGAACTATCTCCACTTTGTGAGGTAGTCACAACCATTTCCAGCGACACCACCGTGGTCGGCGGAGCGTCCCCTGCTCTGACTGGGGTAGCCGGATCAGCTTGAGGCGGTGGCAGAGGCGGTGCCCTAGAAGAAGGAGGAGGTGCGGAGACAGATGCGGGCGGTGTGGTGTCTGGCGCGCGGTGCGGCGAGCCAGTCGGCGACCACGCCGGGCTTGCAGAGCCGAAGGAAACCAGTGTGCTGAGCAACAGAAGGCAAAAAAGAAGCAAAAAGCAAGTAAGCCAAAGACAGAAAAAGAGAGCACAAAGAGCAGAAGAAAAGTAAAAACATTCAGCGAATGAGCTTACATTTGCACCACCGGGGACGGCCCCTTCTTGCGACTGAGGCCGCTCGGCGGAAGAGTGCTGGTCTGGCTACTCCACGGAGGGCCGGCTAGCCCTGCCCCCTCCTCCGTTGGACTGGCTGGAGCCACCCCCACCGGCGCCAGACGAGCTAGAGCCACTCCCGCTGGCGCCGGACCGGCTGGAATCGCCATTCGTCGTGCGGCGCCGAGTCGGCTCGGGAGCCGGTGCGGCCTCCTCCTCTTCGTCGACCTCCGTGTGGGGGTCGGCGGCCGGCTCGTCATTCCGGCTGGGGAAGACGTCGCCGTCCTCATCAGACTCCTCGCCGGACCAACGAGAGCGTGGCTCGGGCAAGTAAGGCGTGAAGTTTTAGAGGAGGGTATCGCCCTCTTCCCGGAGGATGCAAGGGAAGATCTGTCAGAAAAAAGAAGCAAGGAAATTAGCCAGATCGACAAAAACCGCAAGAAACGCAAGAGACTATCCGGTTGGCGAGGCTTACCCGGGGCGCACGGTTGTCGCGGCTGTAAGGGACTAGCCTGAACTTCCAGCCTTCCGGCAGCCGCTCCTTCGTGATTGTCCACACCCACTCCTTCAGGTTGTGGTAGCGGGGATCACGGCGAGACAGCCGGGTCGGGTCTAGCTGGCTGGAGCAGAAGCACATCCTGTGCGCCCACTGCTGCAGCGGCATCATTAGCCTGGACATCTAGCTGAGGGTGATGTCCAGGCCGGTCAGACCGACAGTGACGAGGGCGTTCATGCACTGCAGCATCGCGTCCGACTCCGTCTTCTCGCCGTAGATCTTCAGATCCCATTGCTGTCGGCCAGTTTCCATGTCCTGGAAAGCCGACATGTTGATCCGGTCCTCGGCGGTGAGGTTGCGTACGTAGAAGTACGACTATTGCCATAGTCGTACTGTGTCCTGCAGCCGGAATTTGGGGTAGCCGGTCTATGTGCGGGAGAAGATGGAGGCGCCATCGCATGTCACCAGCGGCCCCTTGGTGAACTGAACCTGCGGCCGGACTCAGAAGAGCCGACAAAAGAGCCCAAGATTCGTCTGGATCCCGAGATAACTCTCGCAGAAAGCCACGAAGTGTGCCAGCGTCCCGATGGCGTTGGCGCCTAGGTGGTGGAGGTGGAGATCGAAGAAAGCAAGAAAAGTGAGGAAGAAAGGATGCACCGGCAGCGCGAAGCCGCGACAAAGATTGGACAGGAAGATCACCCGCTCCCCCTCCGTCGGGTGCGGCGACTCCTCCCCCGCTGGTCCGAGCCGTACCTCCACCTCCGTCTCTAGCGGCAGCACACGGGTCGCATGGTACTTCTTGATGTGCTCCTCCGTCATGGAGGAGCCACACCAGGCTCCACGTTCTGCTGCCATCGTCGGTTCGCTGGGAGGCGTTCTGGTGGAGGAGTGGCGGTGGCCCATACCGCCGACGAAGCTAAACGAGCGGCATGACGGACTACAATAGTAGCGCCGAGCAAGGCAACACGAGGAAGGCAAGGGCGCATAGAAGAATGGAGAAGCAGCGAACGGAGGGACGAACCGCTCGCCCTGGGCGTCCCTTTAAAGACCCGGAAGCGGAACCATCCGTGGTGCCACGTGGCGCCCGCCCAGACGCTCCCCGCTCCCCCCACTGTGCAGGATCCTTTGCGCAGGCACAAGACAGCCAAACGATCCTGGAGCAGAAACCGAAGAGGCAGATGGCAGTTCCCAAGGCGACGTGCGACGGGACGTTATGCTGCCCGCCGCAGAGTAATGATGGCGCGTGCGAGCGTGGCCGTCGTCAGCACTGACATCACGGGTAGTGCAACCACCAAGCGTAGCCGGCCAGAAAATTCAAAATGAAGAAGGAGCGCGTGCACATTTCACCTAAGCGCGAAATATACACGCGCTCAAGGGCTAGTGTCGGGGGGATGACCTCCGGATATCCCAACCAGACAAGAATCATGGCAGTCGGATCATGTTCGGCTCGCTGAGCGCAGCCGGAGAAGAGCAAGTCAAGCCGGCTACCTCACGGTAACCGGATCGGCTAGGAGCAGCAAGGCACGGGACCGGATACATCAGCGTAGACGGAACCAATCAATAGGACAGAGAGACGTGCGACACAGTGCACGGTACACCCTAGTACGATGACAAGACTCGCAACTACCCAGCCATACCACAGACTTTGCGGGGTGACGCAGGAATAGTGGCCAGATGCTGACGACGGGCTCGCACGGCGTTCACTGTACCCACAACAACCATACCGCTCGTACTCTGATGAGACTTAAGTGTACCGAGTACTGTAGATGACCAGCAGGTTGGGACCCGCCTGTGGGGCCTGCCAGCTGGACTGGATAGTGAGATCGTTGCCCCTCTACATATATAAGGAGAGGCAAGTCTTCAGTAGAGAGGGTTGGTCTCAGTGCATTTAAGGCAGTAGGTAGAGAATACAGCTCAAGGAGCGATTGTAGCCTGTATACCACTCATAGTCAGATCGGCAGGAGTAGGAGCTTTACCTCATCACGAGGGCTACGAACCTAGGTACTTCCTATGTCCAGCTACACTTGCTTGTATCCAATCCCTCCTGCGGACGCCGTCGAGAGCTTCCCTTCTAGTCCCCAAACCTCTATCTAACCTGTTTAGGTACTGACATTCCCAATACAACGATAGACTGCCAAATGAACGCCGGCACTGAATTAGTGTTTGCCTCGGGGACTACTGATGGGGATATGCCGAGTGGGGTATGACCAGCAGAACGTTCCGGGTGGGACGAAGGCCTTGCGAGTGGGCCTGCAAGACAGCGACTGGAACGTGACTAATAAGAAGGCCTGGCGACTGGAGACTGAAGGCCCAGGAGCATAACTGAATCCTAGTTGGATTAGGTGAAAAGCCTATGAATCGATAACTGGTTCGGTTGTATACTGTAAACCCTAGGGATAGTCGTTACCCCCGGTAATTATGTCGAAGTTACCATTGGGTTACCCAACGGCTAGTTTGACCAAGCTGACGGTCTAGATTCTTCCACTCGATTCGCCTGTAGGTACGCTCTATCCAATTGATAGGAGCAGTGATTCGAGTAAGAATACATTCGCCAAAGCCACGACTGGTAGTTGGGTGGAAAATTTCCTCCATTCTCAATAGAGTCCATCACCGATTCGACTGGACGTCCAAATTGGACTCGCCTACTCTGACTGCCAAATGAACGCATGCACTGAATCAGTGTTGGCCTCAGGAACTACTGATGGGGATATGTCGAGTGGGGTATGCCCAGCAAAACGTTCCGGGTGGGACGAAGGCCTTGCGAGTGGGCCTGCAAGATGGCGACTGGAACACGACTGAGAAGAAGGCATGGCGACTGGAGACTGAAGGCCCAGGATCATAACTAAAGCCCAGTTGGATTAGGTGAAAAGACTCCGAATCCATAACTGGTTCGGTTGTATACTGTAAACCCCCTATATAAGCCTCCCTAAGGTAGCTTGAGCACTTACGTTCCATCATACACCCCTTCGAGCGACTCGCTGCTTAGACGCCGAGCTCGTCACCCCTGTAACTGCTCTCCATCAATCTAATCTAGAAGGAGTAGGTATTTACCCTCTAGGGGCCGAACCTAGGTAAACCACGGTGCATCCGCCCCCATCTCGCACCGCAGATGGCCGCCAGCTCTCGCCCCCGATTCTATCAATCACTGCTCATGGCAGCGACTGTTGTGGCCATTCCCACGACAGGCTGCATGGCGAAACCCAAAGCACGACTATGCAATGCTTGCAGCTACAGCTACAAGGCGCCGCCCGCGCATGGCTCAACAATCTCCCGCGCGGATCAATTCACAACTGGGAAGAGCTGGTCTATAGCTACGTGCGCACCTTCAAGGGCACTTACAAAAAGCCCGCATCAATCGAAGAGCTAAGAGGCTGCCATCAGAGATCTAGCGAGTCACTACGCTCGTACATCTAGAGATGGTCCATCATTAAGAACTCTGCAGAAGATATCTCTAAGGATCACGCAGTCGACATGTTCAAGGGCGGCGTTCATCGCAGAGAGCTCAGGGAGGAGCTGGGCCGCTCGAATCGCAAAACAATCGACCACTTGATGGAGATCGCGAATCGGTGGGCTGACGGAGAGGACTATGTGAAAAATCATGTCTACTCCGATGATGACGATGACCTCGGGCATAAACGTGATCACCGAGGGAAACATCGGATGCGCGTCCACGAGGACCACGAATAGGTCGACATGGGTGCAGCCGGCTACGCCGACAAACGTGATGATAACCGCAACATCAAATACCGCAGCAGTGGATACCGCGACAGCGGGAAAACTACGGAAGTGTGGCAGCACCGCACTCACAACGAAGCACCTGGACTATCCATCCAGGACAAATTGTCCGAACCGTGCAACATACATTTTCACATCGACAAGAACAACGGCAAGAAAAAGTCCAGCCACCTTCTCAAGGACTATCACGAGTTCCTCAAGCTCCACGAAGTCCTGGCCCAAATGACTCGCGACGCGGTCAACCAGGGATACAGAGTTGGCTTGGGCGCAGTGGCTCACAGAGCACCACCACCACCTAGGCCACCACCACCTGCGGCTGCGCCAGTCCAACATCATGGAGGTGAGCCATACCTGCGAGCCGTGGGCAACATGGGGATGATCCAAAAAGGGCGCCCCTCCAATCGAATGCAGAATTTGGCAATAAACTCTTCGCCCTCCACCACTTAGTACCTCAGTGGAAGCATGTCCTGCATCACCTTTGACAAGCGCGACCATCCACGCCAAGTACCTCGCCCAGGCCACTGCCCCCTCGTACTCGAGGCACAGATTGGAGGCTTCGACATGAGTCGTGTCTTCATGGACGGCGGAAGCGGCATCAATCTCATGTTCGCAAGTACCTTGCACGCAATGAGGATCCCTCTGACATGTCTGGAAGTTTCAGACACGACGTTCCATGGCATCGTCCCAGGGAAGGGCGTATACCCCTTGGGCAAGATCAGCCTCGACGTCATCTTCGGCACGCCGCGAAACTTTTGGCGAGAGTGCATCGACTTTGAAGTTGTCGACTGGCCCTCACAATACCAATGCATCCACGGCAGTGTCGCGTTCGCAAGGTTCATAGCGGTACCACACTATGCCTACCTGCAGATGAAAATGCCAGGCCCAAACAGCGTCATCATAGTCAACGGAAGCTTCGAGAGGTCCGATAGCTGTGACAGGGAATTCAACAGAATCTCCCTGTTCTTCGGCATGCAAGAGGAGCTAGAAAGGTTGAAGGAATTGACAGACAACAGTCTGCCTCCCTTGAGCAAGCCAAGTTCACCCGACCTATCCTTTGACTCGTCGGTACACACCAAGAAAGTCTAGGTCCACCCAATGAACCCGACCAAGACAGCCCTCATCACCAACAACTTGAGTCCGCATAGGAACTCGCGCTCATCGAATTCCTCTGTGAGCACTGGGAAATCTTCGCCTGGTGTCCAGTGGACATGCCTGGAGTTCCCAGGGAATTCGCCGAGCACTCACTCAACGTGAATGCAGACACAAGGCCAGTCAAACAAACAATACAACGACTATCTGAGCCAAGAGCAGAAGATGTCAGTATGGAGATCAACAGACTCCTCGACGCAAACTTCATACGTGAGATCAAGGAAAGCACCTGGCTCGCAAAACCGGTGCTTGTGCATAAAAAGGAGATGGACATCCTGCGGATGTGTGTGGACTTCACCTCCATGAACAAGCACTGCCCGAAGGACCACTTCCTATTTCCACGGATCGATCAAATCATCGACTCCACTGCGGGATGCGAGCGCCTCTGCTTCCTCGGCGCCTAATCAGGCTACAATCAGATTCAAATGAAATAGGAGGACCAGGAGAAAACGGCGTTCACGACAGCCTTTGGTGTGTTCTGCTAGAACACGATGCCCTTCGGGCTAAAAAACACAGGAGCCACCTATCAGCGGTGTATGCAAGCCTGCCTCAATAGCCAACTTGGTCGCAATATCCAAGTTTACATCGATGACATCATCGTCAAAACCAAAGAGGAATCCGTGTTACTTAATGATCTCCGCGAGACCTTCGATAACCTCGATCGCTACCGGATAAAGCTCAATCCAGAAAAATGTGCCTTCGGTGTAGCATCTGGGCAACTACTTGGGTACCTCATCTCCGTGAGAGGGATCAAGGCAAACCTGAAGAAGATAAAGGCCATACTGGCCATGGAGAAGCCGAAGAACGTAAAGGACGTCCAGCAACTGGCTGGGCAAATCACGGCGCTCAGTCGATTCATCAGTCAAATGGGCAAAAAGGCACTGCCCTTCTACCAACTTCTCTGTAAAGCTAACAAGTTTGAGTGGAAGGACGAAGCACAAGAAGCATTTGAGTACCTCAAGCATCTACTATCTACCTCGCCAGTATTGGTCAAGCCTCGCGAAAAGGAACCGCTGTTGCTATATATCTCTGCCACCAACCAGGTGGTCAGAACTATGCTCGTGGTGGAGCGAGCCTAAGAAAATAAGGTCCACGGGGTTTAGCGCCCAGTATACTACCTCAGCGAGGTGCTCACACCAACAAAGCAGCGGTACCCACACTACCAGAAGCTAGCATATGGCGTCTTCATGACAGTCAGGCGACTGCGCCACTACTTCCAGGAGCACCCAATCGTGGTGGTAAATGATGCCCTGCTCGGGCACATGCTCAATAACCCAGATGCCATTGGACGAGGCGCGCTCTGGGGGATCGAACTGTCTCCACGAGACATCACATATGAGAAGCACGATGCGATCAAATCACAAGTTCTCCCGGACTTCCTCGTACACTGGATGGAGAACCAACTCCCCGACAAGCCAGATATGCCCTATCTTTGGACAATGCACTTCGACCGGTCCAAGCGAAAGGACGGAGCTACGTAGGTGTCATACTGTCATCACCCCAAGGAGACAAGATGAAGTATATTCTGTGAATGCAGTTCACAGCCTCCAACAAAAAAGCTGAATACGAAGCCTTGATCCATGGAATGCGGATGGAAAAAGCTTACAGCGCTGGGAGACTTGTCATCTACAGCGACTCCAAACTGGTGGTCAACCAAACAATGCACGAGTGTGACGCCCTGAGCGACAACATGATCGCTTACCGTGACCTCTACGACACACTCAAGGGAGACTTTGATGGTTGCGAGCTCCGACACGTTGGCCGCGAAAGCAATGAAGAGGTGGATATACTCGCCAACATCGGCTCCACCCGTGCCCCAATACCACCTTGAGTATTTCTAGAGCACATTTGTGAACGCTCCATCAAGCCCAAGGCTCCAGAAAAGAAGGCAAGCATGTCAACGGGCTCGGGGGCTACACCACCCAATGAGCCAATGGCACTCGATGACATGGAGCCTGATACAGGACTAGAAGGCACAATGGAGGTCATGATGATCGAGCCATCTTGGACATATCCATATATCACATACCTGCTCAGCAAAAGGCTGCCAGATGACCCAACTAATGCACGACACATAGCGCGACGATCCAAGGCATTCAGCCTCATCAACGACGAACTGTACAAGCGCATCATCATAGGAGTTCTTCAGAGGTGCATCTCCAACGGGGACAGAAGAGCCATCCTACTCGACATACACGAAGGCACTTGCGGACACCATGCTGGTAGTGGCGCTCTTGTTGCCAAAGCTCTATGAGCTGGATTCTACTGGCCAACAGCCATGCGTGATGCCAAGGACATCGTCCAGCGCTGCAACTCTTTCTAGCGATTCGTGGACAAACCGCACGCACCCAGCACGGAGCTTAGGACAATACGAGTGTCTTGGCCCTTTGCACAATGGGGACTCGACATGGTTGGCAAGCTCCCGAGATCCTCGCGGGGAGGCTATGTCTACCTCCTAGTCGCGGTCAACAAATTCACCAAGTGGATCGAGGCCATGCCGGTGACGAATCAATCAGGAGCCAGCGCTGTCAAGTTCTTCGAGTCCATCGTTTACCATTTTGGTGTGCCACATAGCATCATCATGGACAACAGGACAAACTTCACCTCCAAGGAGTTCCAGGAATTCTGTGAAAACCTGGGAATAAAGATTAGCTATGCCACGGTGGCTCACCCTCAGACCAACGGTCAAGTCGAAAAGGCCAACGGCCTCGTCTATGGTGGAATCAAGAGAAGACTCCTTCGGATACCACCAAAAGCCCATTGGTGGCGGCCAGAGACGAGCTGCATCGTTACTTTGGAGCTTACGACAACTCCAAATAGCGCCCACGGGCTACACTCCGTTCTTCATGGTGCAAGCCAGTGTCAAGCGACATATACCTAAGTGTGCCATAAGCCCGTGGGGTGGCTGCATATAAGAAAGAGGAATCAACCCCCGCACTCGAAGACTCCGTCGACCTCCTCGATGAGGCACGCGAGATTGAGCGGAGAGATCCACGATCTACCAGCAGAGCCTCCGCAACTACCATAGCAGAAGGCTACGCCCCATATCCTTCGTTGAAGGAGACCTGGTCCTGCGACTAAAGCAACAAGGGCACCTCAAGTTCGAGTCCCCTTGGGAAGGACCTTACACGATTACCGAAGTAAACCCAGGTGGAGGCTATTGCCTTCAAGATTTAAAGAGCGGAGTCGCATACTCCAACCCTTGGAACGTCGCGCAGCTACACCGTTTTTACCCTTATGTTTTTTACTTTACAAATAAGGCTATTCAGCCAGGCTACTTAGCCACACATTGTACCTCGAGATATTCTAGGAATAAATAAAGGTAAGTGCCCCAAACCCTGTGTTTTATGCTTTTCTCGCAATTATTTTACTCGGGGGCTACGCCACCCTTTGCACCCTCTTCCACGAACAATACAATATCCCGAGTAGCTGACGCACTACCAATCGAACCCTTGATAACACCAACCCAGCTGCAATGCACCTGACAGGTTGGCAAGGTGCTGAGATGAATAACACATCAGGCTAACAAAAAGGACCTGTACCTTATAATACACTCGAAAAATATACAAGCTAGCAAGCTCTTTACATATCAATGGGTATCAAATACACCCACCATAATCACATGAATTTTACAACACTTCTACATTCATGTGCAGGAAACACTACTACTGCAAAAGGAGAACATTTGTTTGCTCCTCAAAGAAATCTACAATATCCTCAGTTGCGCTGTCAACCGCCTGATAGTACGGTACCATATTCCAAGTCATCCCTTCAGGCAGCAGCTGTAGTACAGTGGCAATAGACGCAATGTCCACATCTGGCCGATGCAGTCGTACTAGCGACAATGCAGCCTTGGCACCTGCGACCAGTTGCTATCGCACGAACTTGCGGACCATGTTGATATCTTGAAACTTTGCCAGGAGATCCAACAGTCTTGAGGGCACCATGTCAAGAGGAAACATCTCTTGGAAGATATGCCTAAGGCACGACTGCGCCTTCTTCAAACATTGAAGCACTCGCGAAGAATGATCCTGCGCCGCTAACTTACATTTGCCAGTGGTAGTCACCAAAAGTACCCTAGTACTGCAGCTGCTCCTAGGTTAAGTCATTCATTCGAATGGCTACCCGGTCCTTCTCATCCTGCGGATGACGAGCCCTAACAACTACAAAAGCAAGAGCAAAGTATAAGGGAAAGGCATCACCGTGATTGGGTAAAATAAAAGATGAGAAGACAGAGCGCGAACATTTAAATTGCTCGTTCAATTGTGCAACTTCATCCAAGAGATACTTCTCGCGGGTGGTGGACTTCTCATCTTTTGACTTCCATACATCCGTGTTACCGCGGATAATGGGCAACTCACGCTTCAGCTGCTTTATACGGTCGCATAGTCGTGAGAGCAATGACATCTCCTCCACCTTTGAACGTGGTTGCACCACAGTTTCGTTGGTGGGAGGAGAGACATAAGGATCACTCGAAGGCCCACTCAAAGGACCCTATTTACAACCAAGAAAAAGGCAAATGAGACCAACCATACATTCATAAAAAGGAGGACTGCATTCAAATTCGATAAAAGTATCAAGGGGGCACCCCCCACAAAAAATGCGGACCAGCAAAAGGAAGCTACAACTATTACAAAGGGAAGCTATGGAGAAATCTGCTTCTTCAACATGGACTTTGACTTTGGGGGCTTCCGCGAATCCGTGGCAGTCTCCGATGCCACAGACTTTCCGGTGGTAGCCCCAGATGTCGCAGCCTTCACCGCCTTCACTCGCCGCAACTCTTCAGAATACTTGGCGACTGTCTCGATAAGACGAGGCCCGTATTTACTGTATTTAGTGGCGAAGGGAGCAAACACTACCTGCTGGCCTCCCGTATCGACAAGCATCATCCCGGAGATCGCACTCGGGTCTAGCTCTGCGCCATCTGCTTGCGCCATCACGAGAGCCATGGTGGCACCGAGAGACCGCTGAGCATTCTTGAATTCCGTCGGGATGCCTTGTGCGAAGGATTCCACCAAGCCGTCAAGAGTCTCGATTAAGTTGGCCTTAGGAAACACATCCCCACGGAGGCGGCTTAGCACGTTTTTAGCCTTCCCGAGTGTACCCTAGAGGGAGACACTGCGGTCCTCGAATGCGGCCATGGCGCTAGCCAAGGCATCCGCACGGCACAAGGCCTAGGCATTGAGCTTACGCCAGCGGCATCTGCATACACAAAATATTAGCACAGTGACATGAAATCAAACAGGAAAAAATACAAGAGAAGTTGAGCAATACCTGATAGAGCTTTCGCAATTGAGAAAAGTTGTTCTTCGAACAACTTCTCCCTTTCGACAGTGGAAGAACACAAGTCTTCCTCACGCTTCTGCGACTCTTCCAGGGCCACGACTGCCTGATGACGTTTTTTCTCTGCTGCAGCAAGTCCCTTCTCGAGGGAAGTGACACGACGGAGAAGCTCATTATGCTCACCTACAAAGGATAGAGCACGACAACAACTAACTCTACAAATTTCTACATAAGCAAGCGAAGAAAGAAAATTAGTACAAACCTTCGACTGCACGGTGGTGATTGTCCAGCAGGGCATGCTGTCGACCCAAAGCAAGGATTTGCTCTGCAAGGCGAGTGGAATCCTTCATGATAGCCTACACCAAGAGAAACGATGATTCAGCATTGACTAAAGGAACAAATTCACAATTCGACTGCCAGCGGCAAAAAGATACTTACGTGTTCCTCCAGGGACTCCGAAGATTCCTGTCGAGTGGGCGTCCGTGCAACCATCTGGCGCCCCCTGTTATGAGGGGAACTCGAAGAGTTGGCGCCGGAGTGGGATGACACCGGAGGAGAAGGCGATTGCACAGCAACTTCCTTGTTTTTGGAGTCCACGACTCCGGACTCCTTCACAAATTGGCAGTCGTCGGAAGACGACGATGCCGTTTGACTACAAACATGACCAATACCACTTCAGAAGAGAAACTTCAAGGAAAAATAAGACGAACTCGCAAATATTTAAAGCTTACCCGTCAAAGTTCTCGAGATTAAAGGAGTCCCCCGACGACTCCTTTGGCAACCTCAGCTTCTTTCGAACGGGAGGAGCCATGGCGCGTATAGGCACGACGGGGATTGGCTCCTCCGCAGCAGAAGAAGGACCCTTTGGCATCACTGGCATGGAGGCATCCAAATTCTCGCTACGGGAGTGCTTGTGACTCCCACGATCGTCGGAGTCGGGGGCTTCCTGATCTTCCTCAATCGGAACCATGGAGCCCGACTCGTCCTCTTCCTCTGCTTCACATGGGATAATTCCTTCAGGCTGAGGAGGCAAGCTGGTAGCCACTTTCCAGTCCTACAAGCAAAGGAAGCATCGGTATATATCTAGCACCAGACAAGCAATCAAAAGTCTAGAACACTTCATAAGGAAATTCTACCTCGGGTGGAGGATTGTTGGCGTCGAAAGGAGGCACGACTAACTAGCCTGGGGGATCCTCCTTGGCGGTATACTTGGTCACCAGCCGCAACCTCCTATCTACCTCACCCGAAGAAATGCCCTCTACAGATATCCTAGTGACATCACCAGCACCAATCCAGCGGTAGATCGGATGGGCTCTAGCCTGCAGAGGCTGAACACGGCGGCGCAACCATGTGCGAATAAGTTCAGCGCCACCTTCCTCTTTTCCTATGCTGCTTTCGAGGCCATGGACACGCTGATACAGCATCTCCGTCTCCTCAGACTCGTTAGGCATCATGACGTTCTTCCAGGAGCGCCTCCTCTTGCAGGCAGCCACAAGATCGAAGGGCGCGAGTCTGTAGTGCTCTCCGTCAGCCTTCTGGTCGCGGATGTAGAACCACTTATCTCTCCAACCTTGGACAGACGAGATGACTTTGATGTCGAAATAAGTGGCATAGGAGTCGACGTGGATTCCGCAGCCTCCTACATCATAGACTACCGAACCAGACCCCGACTAACGCTTGATCTTAAAAAGCTTATTGAAGAGACCGAAGTGTGGCTCGATTCCAAGCCAGCACTCGCAAAGAGTGAATGAACAAGTGATGTGGAGAATCGAATTTGGGGACAGCTGGTGTAGTTAGAGACCATAGAAGAAAAGGAGACCCCTAAAAATAAGGATGCAGGGGGAGAGATAGACCGCAAATGATGAACGCAAGGAACATCACCCGGAAACCCACAAGAGGACTGGGGATTACCTCTTTGCCAGGCCCGCGATACTCGTCTTCCGCGGGAGGAAGCGCTCCAACTTGGCATAGCATATACATCTCCAAGGATTTGATGATGGATGGGCGCCATGACCCATTGGTGACGCGGGTGCCCACGCCTTTCTTCTTCCCTTGGCGATGCAGCCTAATGCGCAGATCTAGCGGTGGCACCTCCTTTCTTCTTGCCCATCTTGCGATGGCGATGTGAGCACAGGAAGTAACTCGAGAAGACGCGGAGTTGGTCCAGTGCCACGGAGAAGATGTGTGCAAAGGAGCAGCAGGAGCAACAATGGCGGAGGAAGCGCAAGCAGGAAGAGAGATGAGGGCAAAATTACCACACATGTGCCTCTACTTAACCTCCTAGCGGATGTCACCCGACGGCTAGAAGAAAACCTACCAGATGCGTGGCATACATCAGCACTGACGCGTGGCAAGGGTAAAATATGAACCGTCCCCCATTACTCCCATTATGCACAGAAATCGAGGAGACATAGTTAAAATAGAAGATTACGCATGCCTAGTCAAATCAAGGTCAGAAAGTGGGAACCACTACTCGTCACGTCCCATCAAAGCCGCTCACGTGGGTAACTGAGGTCATCTCGTTGTCAGCACTAACATCATCAATTCCAGCAGAAGAACATTTTGACTACTTTAGTCCTTATTCGAGTCTTCGACTCAACCAAGCACTCGGGGGCTACTTCCCCAAAAGAATTTTATGCAGATATCCAAGCATCATGAAAACCCTTCACTCGAATCAACGATTCGATTGTAGACTCCGGGTTACTCCCATAGGGAGCGTTGGAAGAACATTCGACTGAAACAAGCAAATAAGGACAACAACAGTCACAAAATACTTATAGTCCCCACTCGAGTCTACGACTCGAATAGGCACTCGAGGGATACTCCCATAGGGAGCGCTGGCCGTGCACCCTATGATTATTATTTTTATATGTTACACCGTGTGTTGATAACATCCACACTCGAATTCTATGGCGACTTCATCTCATATTTTCCCTGCAAAGAGACTGTGTCTCCTAGGTCACCCGAATCATCTCCGTGATGACAGAAACTCGGATGTCGCACTTATAGCGTGAAGATAAGACCTGAATAAGGCCTGGCAACGCCATCTACTACGCACTACCAGAAATATATCCGTGCCTACAGGTACGATGAATACGCCTTGACGGACGCGTCGAGTTCTCACACATACACACTAGGATTCGACTCCTATAAGACCTGCGTGGCCTGAGTCAAATTACGCCAGCACTTTTTTGAATTCGAGTCCAGGGACTCGAGTTTGAGTAGATTGCGTTCTTTTTCCCTAAGGCAGTTAACTGGTCCCGATACATCGGATAAATCAGGCACGTATATCAACAATCCCTATCACATAAAACAAAGCACTCGAAAATATGCTCAGCTGTGCACTCGAAAGACTTCATGAAGTCTCCACTCGAATCTGCGATTCCACTAGACACTCGGGGGCTACTAGCATGGACATACCCTATAGGTACTCCAGTTTGGTATATATGGCCTAGATATGTCAGGAGCCCACGGCGTTACCAGGGCCCAATACAGGATTCAGCTGACTCACGGAGACTCCGACGGCTTGAAGCACAAGATGAAGCTTAAGATAGAAGTTTAAAGGGACAAACCCTAATCTAACCAACTTGACCTGCTACCCGAGACTTAGCCTATCTATATAAGTCTAGGAGGGGGCTGCGAGGAAGACAATCACAACCCTAGTTTCCACAAACTCGCCAGATTGCATCTGCGTGCCCCTATAACTTTTGACTCCCTCGTTAATTCCAAGAGCAGACAAGCAGGAGTAGGGACCTCTACGAGGCCAGAACCTGGGTAAACCTTGCATCCCTGTGTGCTTGTTTGCTAGCCGATTGATGCCTACAGCGCTCCCTCCTTCTCCAAAACCCAAGTCCATAATGAGTTATACCCTCGTCAGGTAGTGTACCTCCTGAGTAGTGCCTATCTCCGCCTCATACCAACTATGTCAGGGGTAACTTAGGACCTTTGAGAGTGTCCTGTTCGTCACCCAGTGTGCTCTCCCTAGAGTTTTGCAACACGCTCCCTATACATGTACCCTGGTAATTCATAACCGGTTAGGTTGCTTGGTGTTTGAGCGAGGCGAACTATGGAGGTTAGGATACATAAACGTTTAGGGTTTTGGGCTCTCAGGCCATGGTCCTAAGAACATGAGGTATGTCGAATACGCGTTCTAGAAGTATAGAGGTTTTTCCTACCACTCTAGAGCAGTGATGACTACAACCTAGATGGATAAAGAGAGGGAGTGTTGGACAAGAAACATCCCAGTACTCATGTTCCATAAAATTCTGAAGTCATAAATGAAAAACTTTGTGTGTTTGAAGAGTAGAAGGCCCCAGGTGTGTGAGGGAGTGAGATGAGACTTCAATCCTTTACACACCAAAGTTTCCAATAGTAGCAGTTTTCCAACAGGTCTTGCCCGTCTGAGCTTCTTGAATTTCCATATTTTCATACATACAGGTTGTTGTTGTCCCTAGGAAAGGAAACGAACCCTTTTTCCATGGTTAGATTCCTTCTTAAGGAGGTGGAGTGCTTCCCTCCACACGTTGATGTTGCCAATGGGGTGCCCTTCACTGCCACATAGGGGATATCCTCCCCTATGAGAGCTCGGGTTGTTGCACCTTCTGTTCTGCATGAGAGACCGAGGGATCTTAACATAGACCACCCTGGTCCTTGTGTACGTGTCTCGTGTCCGGGTCGTGCACCGACCGTGGGTCCGTCTGTAACACCCTGTCCACCAGGCCTCGGGGGTGTCACTCCTAGAAGCTCAATAGGGTCTCTGACTGGCCCCACAAACCAACACTTGTCTTTTCTACGCACTTTGTCCTCACTCATGCACACCCGGGAAGAACTTCCTGGTCGGCACCCATCTTCAAATCACTCCAGGCCAAGCATGCTTAACCTAGAGTTTCTTTGGAGTTGAGCTTCCGTAAAAGAAGTTGCAACTTATTGGTATGAGTATCCTTCAATACTATTAAGCCATGTGCCAGGATCTCACATACACCCACCCTTAGCAAATCGATGTCCTCATCAATCAACCACAAGCCATAAACGTCCCCTCTTGGCACACATATGTGCGTCCAATGCTCCACATGTCCGCACCACTGACCCGCACACGTCCGTGTAACCACGAGGATTGGCTCTAATACCACTTGCAACACCCCATCCACCAGGACCTGAGGGTGTCACTCCTAGCAGCTTACTAGCATCTCTAGACTGGCCCCGTAGACCAACACTTGTTTTTTCTACGCACTTTTTCCTTACTCATGCACACCGGAGAAGAACTTCCCGGTCGGTCACCCATCCTCAGATTGCTCCAGGCCAAGTACACTTAACCTGGAGGTTCTTTGGAGATGAGCTTCCATAAAAGAAGTTGCAACTTGTTGGTACGAGTATCCTATCAATTATATTAAGCCATGCACTAGAATCTCATATACACCCACCTTAGAAGATCGATGTCCTCATCTATCAATCACAAGATAGGAACATCCCCTCTTGGCACACGTCTATGCGTCTAGTGCCGGCACATGTGCCATGTCGTGTCCACTCTATGTCACGCATGCCATGCTCCACATGTCCATGCCACTAACCCACACACGCCCGTGTAACCACGAGGATCATCTCTAATACCACTTGTAACACCCCGTACACCAGGCCCAAAGGATGTCACTCCTGGCAGCTTACTAGGATCTCTAGACTAGCCCCACACACCAACACTTGTCTTTTCTGCACTTTGTCCTCACTCATGCGTACCCTGGATGAACTTCGCGGTCAGTCACCCATCCTCAAATCGCTCCTGGCCAAGCATGCTTAACCTGGAGGTTCTCTGGAGATGAGCTTCCGGAAAAGAAGTTGCAACTTGTTGGTATGAGTAACCTATCATTCCTATTAACCCATGCGATAGGATCTCACATGGTCTTCTAAGCAAACCTTCTTCTTTGGTTGTCGGACGCTATATTGGTGTTGTGCAGTCCATGCACTGACCTGCTTCTCTTCCAATGAGGTTGGTCTTAGACCCTACCGGCGCGTCATGCTCCCTGAGGAGGACTTTGATGGAGTACATGAGCCACCTTACCATCTTGATCCTGATGTGTTGAATCGTCCTGACCGCGACCTTCTTAATGCCAAAGCTGGCCATCCTGAGGACACCGGATGTTCTACTGATGTAGCTAGTTGATAACCGAGTCCTCTCATCCTCCCCTGCCAGGGGTTCGGCTGATGGGGAGGTGAGCGCGCACCCCTATTTTTCCTTTTCATTTAGTAGGGTCGACTCCTCAATATAAGCATCCTTGATACTACTCTTTGTCTGGCGGGCGGCTACTTCCTGAGGAAGACACCACATAGCCTATCTCATTTTGTAGATGAGCCAGTCGCACTCTGATGCATGCTTCAGGGATGCCTTGACTATTACTACCCCCTAGGACTTGGGAGCTTAAACATCATGTAGGTGTAGTTGGGTTTATTGCAGGTGAGTTCACGGGCACCAGTATGTGTGTTATAGACCATGATTCCATGATGAACTGAGAGATTTGGCACTGAGAGTGTGTGTTATAGACCATGGGAAAGTCCATAACCTCCAAGATGTACTTTTCTGTGTGAAAGTTTTCCCCACTACTGAACGTGATTGGTAGAGTAATATGTCTGGTCGAATCGTGAGCTACCCTAGGGATTATCTCGAAGAATTGGTTTGAGACCGATTTGACATAGGAGCTAGGAACCTGCATTTTTCCCAGGGTGTCTATAGAGATGATTCTGAACGAGCTTCCTCCATCAATAAGGATGTTGTGTCCGGTGGTGTTGGAAATAATTGGAGAGACAACCAAAGGTAACCTTCCCTGGTAGGCGAGGTTATCTAGGTAGTCACTGAATCCAAATGTGATGGGCACGCTTGCCCGTGTCGGCTTCGAGGCGCTTCCGTGCTCTGGTGTAAGGACTGTGTTGTGGACCTCCTTGACTTGTTGGTGTGAGGAATAACTGTATGACCCTCCCCACAAGCCGTTTACTTTGGGATTGGTTTTGTTATTGTCAATGTCATAAAGTAATCCCATGCTACCCCTGGTGGTGCACTGTCACATCCCGGTAACGCCTGGGTCCTATTCCCAAGGTCCTGCGGGTGGTCACGGAGCCTCGTCGGGTGGTGACCTTCATACTACTGCTGGTTCGGGGTGGAGCGCTGAAAGCTGCATTTTGCATCATCATTTTAAGGACTTATATGTTCTCTTTAGAATCGTATTTATCATGATCTATCATTATGTAAGCATATTTAGTTGATTTTATGCGACTTTCCTACAAAGTCCCTTTCGTTGATATTTAATTCTGGGAGGTAGAAAACCTCCTTTTTCATGTTTTTTTTGTTTTAGGACCTTCTGGATGTTAATAAATCGAAGGCAAAATACCTGATGAGTTTTTCACCTAGAGAAAGACTGTGGGCCAAAGAATGAAGCGAGGAGAGCCACGAGGCCCAAAAGATGGCAGGTGGCGCCCCCTGCTGGGCGCGCCACCCATGCTCTTTTGGCCCACGAGCATCACATTGGCTCCTCCTTTTTACAGATGCCTCCGTATCGCCAGAAAACGTACGCCATATTTTTCCCACGATTTACATAGGCGGCAGCGGAGGCGAAAGTCCTCTCCTACTCCGGGAGAGGGTAGATCCTGTTACACCGGAGCCTCTAGTGAGGGGGAAATCGAGCCATCATCATCACCACTTCTCCTAGGCTTAGGGGGAGTCCTATCCATCAACATCTCCACCATCATCATCACCATCACCATCTCCAAGATCCATCTCATTCCCCTCATAGTTTGTGATTGATTGAACCCCGGATATTATTTTAAGGGCTATTTACATGTTTGTGATTAGCATCTTGTCTTTATTTGGTGGAGAGATTATATTTTCAGATTTTGTTGTATTCCATATGCTACTGATCCATATCATGTTTGTTATTTGTGAGTAGATCCCCATGTTCATGATGGCATAGGATGAATTGGCTATGATTTTCATATAATATGCAATGAGCATGCGGTCAAGTTTTTATCGTTTATACTGTTCTATGGTGGTTTTATGTGAACGTCAATTGCATATTACTTCACCTATATAGGGGTCATAGGAGAATACTTTGATGCAATGATAGGGGTTGGAAGGGACAAAATTGAAAGAAACCGTTTTCCAATACTTTGAGTTGCATTGGAGGGATTATATATCGGGGACAAATGAACTTATTTCTATGGTGGGACATTTATGTCTTAATGATTCTTAGATGTTCATGTGAATGGCTCTAGGACCCATCATAAGTGGTGTATTTTTCTCATATTTATGGATGCACCTAATTTAGGCTCTGCCCTAAGGGAATGAAACTTGACAACATATTCACCATATTGTGTAGAAATATTTATGCTAAGTTAATCGATGACGCCTTCAGGAATGCTATTCACATATAAGTACACACACACTTGAGCTTGTCCTCTTGCTGCATAGAGGATTGGGCTTTCTCTCATTCAGAGCATTTACTTATTGCTATTTACTTTCAGCACTTTATATTCTTGCAAACTACAAACCAAAAAACACCAAATCTACTGCATTTTACTATTATTTTCTTTGTCAAATCTGCTAACCAATACCCTCAGCTCCTCGTGGGTTCGACAAACTTTCTTTATTGAAAAGTACTTCAATTGATATCATGCACTTGGGAGCCATCAAGACACTTTTCTAGCGCCGTTGTCGGGGAGCGTTGTGCTATTGGTAAGCTGTTTGGTAAGGAAACTTGAAATTTGTTTCTATTTTTTTACTGATGTTTTATCATGGCTTTCTCAAACCATAAAGGATTGGAACTCATCTTATTTGAGTACCTTCATGATACAGATAAAAAGAAGGTTGAGAAGCCTACTGAACCAAAAACTGAATATCAAATTCCTGTAGGTATTGTCCAGAGAGCTAGGGAGATAACTTTTGCAGGTGATGGAAGCCAAACTACTATGGGGCATTTATATGAAATTGAAGAATTATGTTCCCTATTTAGACTTGCAGGTATTCAGGAGAATGAAGTGCGAAGGAAGCTATTATATTTTTCTTTATCTAGTAAAGCTCGCGAATGGTATAAATCTCTAGATGATATATACCGTCTTGATTTTGACAATTTGAGGAAGGCTTTCTATCTTAAATATTATACTCCTAAATAAGCTTATGATGATCGCTTCCATATTTATAACTTTTTGCCACATAATGGAGAAAGTATTACTCAAGATTGGGGAATATTAAAGGGTCTTCTTCGTAAAAATCCTTATCATGGTATTCCTGAAAGCATCATCTTAATAAAGATTTATGTGACATTGCCTCAGCATCATAGGGACTTCATGGATAATTCTTCTGGAGAAAGTTTCACTAATAAAACTCAAGAGGAGGCAGCGGACCTATTGGAAATTATTTCTCAAAGTACTGATGCTTAGGATCTCGACAAAGATAATAAACCAGGTTTGGAATATGAATATTCATGTGTAGAGAATTTCTCTACTTCCATATTATTTGAGGAACTTAAGATCAGGTTTGGCGTTGACCCTCACGTTTTAGTAGAAATTGCTAAATCTTTTGCTAACCATCTTAATATCCCAAATAAAGGATTTAATGTATTTGTTGAACCTCTTAAATTTTTTGCATATGTTTCTAAAGTTGTGAAATAGGTTCATCAAGTCTCATCTCCTAAGATAGAAGAAATATTTAAAGCTCCTCCTTATCCATGCAAAGTGAAGGAAAATTTACTCACTACTATCACTAACTAGTTGATTCTCCACGCGTTGCTCCGGAAATTACATGCACATGATTTAGAATATTTTGCAAAAAATATCTGTTTGCACATCAGATAGACAATGTGGAATGGTAGTGGACATTGTATCGAGTGCAACTGTATCTGATAAAAAACAGCATGGTCAAAAAAATTGTCTATACAGGAATACCACGAATTATCTTGTGAGATTATTGAATAATATTCGGAAGTTAGAACACATGCATTATAACTATAGTGAAGTGATACATAGAAACCACAACAATGATTCATTTCCAATAGCCATGTATATGTGGTTTCATTAATCTCTTTAATAATGGCAAACAATAATATTTGAATGCTATTAGCTACAAACAAAAGTAGACAAATCGACTATTACCTTCATGCTTATAACGAAATTGTTGTTCTTGGAAGCAAGCAGAAGCACACTGATTCAATATTGAACAGCGGATTGTATTCATTTCAATAAATAGAGAAAAGGGGATCTAGCTGACTCAAAGGACATTAGGAAATATTCGTTTACCAACATTGACATTGTTTGATATGAACTGTATCACTCCCATGGTTTCTGGGCGAGGTGCTTGGTGTAGAATCATATAGTGACATTTCGCCAAATACCTGCAGGGCAAAAGGAGCGTTACTAATTAACAGATTTCTAATCATCGAATTGAGTAAATACGTAATGGGCATGGATTAGTTTAGAAATAAAAAACTAAATACTTGATTGGCCGAGTGCACACACATAGAAGAAAGAGAGATCCATGAAGCTGCTACTTAACCTTGGGCATGGAGCTGCGGCATAGAAAGGTAGGGAAGCGATTATGAATCTTCCAAGCCGCTACCACTTATGATGGTTGGTACACCGTACACGACAGAGCCAACGGCAACGTTGTTGATCACCATAGTTACGAAGCAAACATTACCCGTCTAAAGTCGTCCTCAAGGTGAATCGGACAAGAACGGGCAACCTAAAATATCGACCAGTTGTATGGAGCAGGGGTGTGGACACAAGGCTGTGGTGGAGAGACCGTAAAAATGAGGAAATAGATTGGAGCAGCTTCACTAATTGAAGGCAAGGGCTGCTGTTACAATGGACGCCTCCGCTGGTTACCGTTTGCTTGAAAGGATGAGCAGACACATAAAAATCCATCAATCTGCATGAGTGGAAACAAAGGAGATGAAGCCAAATCAAGTAATGCTTACAGATGTGCTGCATGAATCCAAGTTCTTGTCCATCGACTTGGAATTGACAATTCTGACCCAGGACGCTTCCATGACTACTGACTACACATAAGAAAAAGTAGATGAGCCGCACAAATCAACTGCTCTATAAACGATTACCTTGCAAAATTGCTTGTCGCTACCGAACTGGATCTTCAAATACGCCATGACGCCAATCGGCGAGGTGGAGCAGACAAATTTCCGCTGCAGTACGGATGGATGAGAGATGCTGCGTAGAAGACGGAGCGAGCTAATCAGCCAGATAACTTATAGGATGGTGCCGTGATGGGCAGCAGTGCATAGAAAAATAGCAAGAGGCAACGACCGCTCACCTGCCTAGCATGGTCGTTTCGTTTCCACACAAAAAAGCAGACGCATGCCTAAGAGTAGAAATAAATGGTGGGAGCAAGAATAGAAGCGACAGGTGAACATCAAAAAAATAAAGTGACATGGTAAGACGGAGCAGTGGGCTGCATGTGAACTAACGACCATAGATTTCAAATCAGACGGACACAAACAATTGGGGTGATGTGGCTTCACTATGTTCAAGCTTACAAACATTAAATGCATCTTAGTGGGGATGAACTTTATAGATATTATAGATAAGAGTGCTAGAAGACGTCATGGAACATATGAACAAATTAAAGTCCAACTTCAAATTTTGGCCATTAAAGAATTGAATGAAGAAATACCTTATGATGTTTATTTATGTGAAAATTCTACCAAGATAACACCACCAGAGTTGGGAAACCTATAATATCATGCACTATTGGGACTTCATGTTATCATGGACTTTGTGATAGTGGAGCAAGTATAAGTGTGATTCCATATTGCTTATATCTTGAAATTAAAAGGAATATACCCGAGAGGCAATAATAAATTGGTTATTATCTTATTCTATGTTTATGATAAATGTTGATTTCTCATGCTATAATTGTGTTAACCGGAAAGGTTGATACATGTGTGATTTATAAAAAAAATAAAATGTTCCTGGTAATGCCTCTGTTAATACTAGCTTGTTGATTAACTGATGATCACAGGTTTCCTGATCATGAACATTGGCTGTTCTTAATAACAGGGTCATATCATTGGAGAACGATATGACGAATAGTCACTCGAAGTAGATGTAGCAATACGATCATGTCCTCAAGTTTATATTGTTATCACAGTCGTAGTAACTCAATGTCCTTAGACCATGAGATCACGCCAATCACTTTCACTGGAAAGGTACTTTGATCGCATCAAACATCACTTCATAACTGGGTAATTATAAAGGTGTCGTCGGGTATTTGGAAAGTGTTAGTCAAGGATCGTGGATCAAGAGTGGGATTTGTGCATCAAGATGACGGAGAGATATACTCATTTCCCTCTTGGTGATATCACATTGACATAGCTTGCAAGCAAGTGATTTGATCACTAGAATGTTATGTCACGGGAACAAGAAAAGGAGTACTTGTCAGGAACGATATTAAACAAGGTATGGATGACACAGAGTGATCGAATCTCGGACAAGTAAAGTATCGTGAGACCAAAGGAATTTGATTACTGGGAAAAAGGTTCAGACGATCATTGGATTTTCGTGGAGCTAGTGGGAGTCATTATGGATCTCGAGGTCCCGCTAATGATTATTGATTGGAGAAAGTCTCGATCATGTCTACATAGTTCTCGAACCCGTATGAAGATACACTTAAGGTTAGTCGATGCAATTAAGTGGATAGGGAACGCAGGAGAAGATAATGGACATCGCAGGAATTTGTTCTGTCCGATCTGCCGAAATAGTTTCGGGGTATCGAAACAAAGCAAGGGAATAAATTTTTAATGTGTTCATTAAATGAAGTACTCATTAAATGAATTGTTCATTAAACTGAGATGCATTAAACCAAGAGAATTAAAGTGCTTTAATTGAAAGACCTTTGATTTTTGAGTGGAAATTAAATAGAAGATGAGTGAAGCTATATTAATGTGAGTGGAGTGTCCACCAACATAATTGGGGGAGAGGTGGGGCCAGCACCATGGCTATGCGCCATGCCCTCTTGGTTTGCCTCCCTCACCTATAAAAGTCCCCCTCCTCCCCTCTCATCTCACACCATTCACCCTTGCTCACATATGCACTTTGGTTGGCATCTTCCTCCCCTGCTAGCCTTGTCCATTGCCACGAGCGAAGTGCTTAGGCGAAACCCTGCTCAAGATCTTCTCCACCACCATCACCACCATGTCATAGTGTTGGAGGAGTTCCCAGGGATCCGCTACTTCCACTGCCCAGTTGGAGCGTGGGTTCGGAAGTCGTCGGCACACCGTACGTGTGACTGATTACAGAGGCGATGCCCTCTTGTGGCGCTGATCATCTGCACGTCCATGAGGACGGTCGTGTACACTCTACAACAACCACATTTTTATAGGACTATTATCCTGCTTTACTGTCTTTGATGGTGAGTCCATTTGAAACCATTATAAGTATCACCTAGATTCGCTCTTGTCAGTTGCAAACTGTAGGATTTTTTTGTTTTCTATGCAACAAACCCCATAAGTGGTACCAGAGCCATGTCTATGCATAGATACTTTGTATGGTTAGACCACATATGAATATGTGGGCGATGATGGTCATGTTATTACATCCTTCATGTATTTTGGATAATGGAGGCATAGTGGGATGAAGCGGCCCAGACAAACTTTACATGTCCTCGCACATGAGACATGTTCCACCCTTGACATGCAACTAGTTTTGCATAAGCTGCTAGCAGGTGTTTGTCTCTCCCACTATAGTAGATATATGATTTATAATGGGTTGCTAATAATTTGATGATCATCGTTGTGGTTCCTTGTTCGTAGGTAAGATCGAATCTATCTTCAAAAGTCCAAAGACACGTAAAATATGCAAAAGATAAATTATAAGTGTCTAGTTTTATTTTTGCTAGGCACGTGTCATGATATGGTAAATGTTATAATTTTAGTATGGTGAGATACTCTCGGGAATTATAACAAAGTGGGAGCGCCATAGACCTTGGCGCTACACAGATGGAATGACAGATATCATACCATGATGCACAAGATAGTGATCAAGTGCAAGAACCATATCATATCACTTTATGCATATGATGTTTGTTTGCATATTATGTATGCTTATGTCTAACTTAGAACATGGAGGTAGCATTATAAGATGATCTCTCCCACTATATATCAAGATAATAATATGTTCTTCCTTAGTATGCATCGTTAAGAAAGTTTGTGATTTCGAAGCTCCACATGATGATCGGCTGTGATAGACTCTATGTTCACATACAACGGGTGTAAGGCAGTTTTACACACACAAGTACTAAGCTTCTTACTTGACGATCCTAGCATGTACATACATGGCCTCGGAACATGAACCAAAAGGTAAAGAACGAGTCATATGGATGATATGATGCCCATACGATGCTCGCCATTGGAGCTACGCCACCACTCGTGACGATCGGCTGTGGCATAGTGAATTTGGTTCGTGTAATCACTAAAAATGACTAGAGGGATGTCATTTTTTAGTGAGAGTTCTTGTAGTAATATGATTAAAGAGGAACTCAATTTATCATAAACTAAATCAAAGTGAATTTTCATAGTTCATTGTAGTTACTGGTATCCGTTTACTACCTTGTGTTTAGCTATGATTGAGATAATATAACTATAGGGTTCTGGAATTTTTAGTTTACAAACTGGTATCATATTGTTTTATGAGTGTCAAATCTAAAGTTTAAAGTACTATTGAAAACTTTCAGCAAAAACCTCACTTACTCTGTGAAATTCAGTAAGTAGTAATGAATCAAGAGTAATAGTTCCAACGTTAGTATCCGAGTATCATGCTTGCCTCCATGATCTTTGATATTCAAAAGTTATTTTAGTATCAAGATTATCTAGGAGCTGAAAGAATTGTTTTAGACATCATGCATGAAAGATATTATGATATCTAAAACAATGTTTAGTTTTAATATGATAGAATATAATTTGAGTAAGATACATGTTCTCATATAGTATGAGAATTTGTGAAGTTTGGAGACGCTAGGCATCCTAATATCCCAAAAAGGTTTTGGGAACTAACATTATATTCGTGATTCACCTTTATAAGCTATAGTAGCTTTATCATGAAAATTGTCATGATAAGGATGGATAAAAGATATAGGTAAAATGTTTCCTACATTAAAAGGATTACTAAAAGGAATGAAAGTTTGAAAGACCGTCAATCATTTGATGATGGTGATCTACTTCAAAAGTGCAAGTATAATGGTATTAGTATTGGACTACACACGCTTTGAACTATGTGTCATATGTATGGAACCACTATTGATGTTCATAGTTTATTTTAAAAGAGAAAAGGAAATGTTGAATGAGAATATGGTAAATATTTGGCAGAAAGGAAAAAGACTAGAAAAGTCTAGCTTAGGCATATAGATGATATACACGTTATGGGTGTATTATTTGCTTGTTAAACAATGTTGTTCTTGGGTATTGGATACCAGTATTGGATACCGAATTTGTTGGTATGAAGTGTCATACAGAACAACACAATTCATAAACTGCAATGGCCTAAGTAACTAGCAAAAGAATATGTGATGATGTTCATCAAAAGCAAATAAAGTGTTATTGTGTTTCTCGTTGATAT
Source organism: Avena insularis (assembly GCA_023614405.1). NCBI lineage: Eukaryota > Viridiplantae > Streptophyta > Magnoliopsida > Poales > Poaceae > Avena > Avena insularis. Next base: position 241,351,192 of record CM042686.1, on the reverse strand, counting down.
CAAAACTTTCCATCAAGATTTGTACTAATAATTATTATTTTGCTCCGGAATTATGAGAATAATGGTTATTCAAATAATTACAGTATTCTAAAGAAGATGGATGAACTTTTACAAATCTAGTTGGATAAATCACATCCATAAACACTGATGCTAAAAAGTCACAAGACGAATGATTGGAATATCATTTTTGAGTGACATCGCCGTTTAATTTATATTGGAAAGAAAACAAGAAGAAAACTCCATGTTAATGGATTTTTGGAGTCTTTTGATTTTTATCAATTGACACTTGTGAAACTTTCCTAAAGATAATTAAAACCTCGTTCATGGGCCAAACAAGAATGAACGACTAGCCTATTGGACCTAGTGCATGTTGATGTATATTGTCCATTATGTGTAGTCGTGAGCGATGGATTTAAACTTCATATTCTTTCTCCAAAATTTGAGTAAATACATGTGTATATTTACTTAATAAGGGAGAAGTATGAAACATTTGAAAATGTTCAAATGATTTCAGGATGAAGTGGAAAATCATTGTAACAAGAAAATAAATAATTTTTGATGGGATCATAAAGGAAGATGTTTGAGTTAAACAAGTTTAGCAAAACACCTCAGATTTGTGGAATCGTTCCATTGATTTATGTTTTCCCGACAAACCATAGGAGTATGAAGTGTTCGTGAAATGTTATCAAACCTTGTTAGACATGGTAGGATCAATGGTGTTATTTATAAAATTGCCATTATATTTTAAAGATTAATCTTTAGTGACTACCTCTTTTACACCGAAAAGAGCTCCATCATGATCCGTTGAAATGACACCATATGAGTTATAGTTTCGGATAAAACCCAAGTTGTCCTAGGCATAAGTAAAATGTTTACAAACCAAAGTCGGATGAGCATGTCTTTGTAGGTTATTCCAGATAACCGTTGGGTATTCCTCCATAGCACCGAAGACAAAACTTTTTGTCGCTTAGAATGTCAAGTTTCTTAAGAAGGATTTTTTTGTGATAAGTTAAGTGGGAGGACAATAGAACTTTGATAAGGTTATTGAACCTAAGCTTTGTGTGCTGATTTGCGCAGCGCCGGAAAGCGTCTGGAGGCAAAAAATAATGCTCATGGCTCCTGTGCCTAAAAGGATGTGGTCATGGAGATCTAAGGTCCTATTGAACCGCTTAGGTCGGGTAAACAATCAAATAGTAAGATTTGCGATTTAATCATTATTGTTTCACAATGATGAACCGACTACATGCAAAGAAGCGATGATGGGTCCTGACTCCATCAAATGGCTTGAAGACATAAAATCCGTGATATTTCCATACACGAGAAACCAAGTTACTAAACTTGGAAGACCCTCCAGAAAGGCGTGAATCCTATCGGTTGTATTTTGATCTATAAATAAACAAACATGGATGTTTCACATCTATGAAATAGTTGACATGTCGGTAAATAGTTTACAACAACGTTCAAGAGTTGACATGTTGGTAAAGAGTTTACAACAATGTTCAAAGAGTTGAATACGACAATATTTATTCTGGACGGATTAGAGTAGCAACCACTACATATGTCAATTGTTGTATATGATAGTTGAACAAACAAAACAATGTTCTTCTAATAGAATGGTTACCTAGGACATGTACATGACACGGTCCAAGGGGTTTTGTTAAATCAAAGGATGCTAAAAAATCATGCAAACTTCAATGGTTGAAGTAAGCGTCACGAAGTTGGAATCTTCACCATGATGAAATTGTTAAACAATTTAATTTCATAGGAGATGATGAAGATGCTTGCATTTGCAAGAAATTAAGTGGGAGCACTGAGACATATATACATTCTGTGTAAGACATATTGTTGATTGGAAATGATGTATCTTTCATTTGACACAAGTTAAGAATTTCATTGAAATTAGATTTGGATGAAAGACTTAGCAAAACTCGAATATTAGGCATCAATGTATATATGGATAGATTGAGACGCTAATATGGTTATGCCAAATGTACACAGATGAAATATTGAATGTGTTCAATATGGAAACAACGAGAAAGGTTCTTGCCTCATGGATAAGATTGAATCAAGATTCAAGTGTTTTTACACTTGGTGAGTAAAATCACGTGGATATCTTGATAAACGAGATTTAACTGTTTTGACACTTGGTGAGTAAAATCACATGAACATCTTAATCAATCAAACCGTGATGTGTACATATCCAGATATGTCATATGATCTAAATGTTATGATCATATACCAGGGTGACTCATAAGATGATCATTGGACGATAGTAAGGATATTCTTATGATCTTTGGAAGAACTAAGAATATATTCGATATGTAGAAGTGATTGATAGTTCATTGTAAGGTGTTACATTGACACTATATAGATAGTTCATTGTAAGGTGTTGACATGGTTATACCCTACGGGTACATGACTTCAGCATACCTAGTCCAGCCCAAGGATGGCCCACGGCAGACATACGCTGGCCCATGAAGATTTTCGGGTGGCCAAGGCCCATGACGCCTTCGGATCCTTGGAGAGCAAGACTAGAGTTTGAATACAACTTGTAACCTACTCATATCGGTACCTGAGACCTAGCCTCCCCATATATAAAGGCTAGGAGGGTCCAACGAGGAGGATAACCTACAGACAGATCCATACTTTTCATACACGCCTCCACGCCAGATCGAATCTGCGCACCCTGTAACTTTCGGTTCCGCCGTAATCAAAGAGCAGACAAGCAGGAGTAGGGTTTTCCCTCCGGGGGCCTGAACCTGGGTAAATCTCGTGTCCCCTGGTTGCTTGTCTGTTAACCGTGCCACGATCTCCAGCATCCCCATCTTCTCCAAAACCCAAGTCCATAACAATGGGCATTGACGAGATTAAACCTCGTCAGGTGTTACATTGTCACTATATAGATAGTTCATCGTAAGGTGTTACACTAGAACTAAACAAATAATTCATTGTAAGTATTACATTGATACTAGTTTTGTCATCAGATACAAACTAAGTTTATCTCAATTTAGGCTATAGGTTAAGCTGGCACAATGTAATGGAAGGAAGTTACATGATGGATTTGGATAAGTTCCAAAGTTATGGACATTGTGACACATACTACAACGAAAGGCTAAGTATAAGACTGCTATGGTAGTAGCAAAGGAACTCGGTGTGGTTCCATGGGCTAGTACTATCAAGATATATTGTATGACAATTATATCAACATGTTTTAAACCCCAAGAAACAAAGGTCTCATCAAATTTATACAAAGCCATCTCATTAGAGAATGAGTGATGTGTAGAGATGCAAAGACATAAAAAACACACAGACCTAAAAGTGTCAGATCTGGGGATTACGCTTACCACTAGTAAACGCGTATATACAACACCAAAGTGCCATAGGTGTTGAACGCGTAAAGTTTTTCAAACTATATTACTGACTCTAGTGCAAGTGGGAGACTAAAAGGAATATGCTCGAGAGGCAATAGTAAACTGGTTATTATCTTATTCCATGTTTATGATAAATGTTTATTTCTCGTGCTATAATTGTGTTAACTGGAAATGTTGATACATGTGTGATTTATAAACAAAAGAAAAGGTTCCTAGTAATGCCTCTCTTAATACTAGTTTGTTGATTAACCGATGATCACAGGTTTCTTGATCATGAACATTGGATGTTGTTAATAACGGGGTCATATCATTGGATAATGATATGATGAACAATCACCCGAAGTAGATGTAGCAATACGATCATGTCCTCAAGTTTATATTGCTATCACAGTCGTAGTAACTCAATGTCCTTAGACCATGAGATTACACCAATTACTTTCACTGGAAAGGTACTTTGATCGCATCAAACATCACTTCATAACTGGGTGATTATAAAGGTACTTGGAAAGTGTTAGTTGAGGCTCGTGGATCAAGAGTGGGATTTATCCATCCAGATGATGGAGAGATATACTCATGGCCCTCACGATGATATCACATTCACATAGCTTGCAAGCAAGTGATTTGCTAACTAGAATGTTATATCACAGGAACAAGAAAACGAGTACTTGTCGAGAACGAGATTAATCAAGGTATGGATGATACCAAGTGATCGAATCTCGTGAGACAAAAGGAATTTGATTACAGCGAAAAAGGTTCAGATGATCATTGGATCTTCGTGGAGCTAGTGGGAGTCATTATGGATCTCCTGGCCCCGCTAATGATTATTGATCAGAGAAAGTCTCAATCATGTCTACATAGTTCTTAAACCCGTCGGGAGACACACTTAAGGTTAGTCGACACAATTGAGTGGATAGGGAATGCATGAGAAGATAATGTACATCACAGGAATTTATTTAGTCGAATATGCCGAAATAGTTTTGGGGTATCGAAATAAAGCAAGGGAATAAAATGTTAAGGTTTTCATTAAATGAATTACTCATTAAATGAAGTGTTCATTAAATTGAGTTGCATTAAACCAAGATAATTAAAGTGCTTTAATTGAAAGACCTTTGATTTTTGAGTGGAAATTTAATGGAATATTACTGGAGCTATATTGATATGAGTGGAGTGTCCACCTACGTAATTGGGGGAGAGGTGGGGGCAGCACCATGGCTGTGCGCCATGCCCTCTTAGGAAGCCCCCCTCACCTATAAAAGTCCCCCCTCCTCCCCTCTCATCTCACACCATTCACCCTTCCTCTCATATGCCCTTTGGTTGGCATCTTCCTCCCCTTCTAGCCTTGTCCATTGCCACGAGCGAGGTGCTTAGGAAAAGCCCTACTCAGGATCTTCTCCACCACCATCACCACCATGTAGTAGTGTTGGTAGAGTTCCCGGGGATCCGCTACTTCCGCTGCCCGGCTGGAGCAAGAGTTTGGAAGTCATCGACACACCGTATGTGTGACCAATTACGGAGGCCATGGCCTCTTGTGGTGCTGATCGTTTGCATATCCTTGAGGACGGCCGTGTACACTCTACAACAGCCATGTTTTTTTGCAGGAATGATATCCTGCTTTACGGTCTTTGAGGGTGAGTCCATATGAAACTGTTACAAGTGTCGCCTAGATCCGATCTTGGCAGTTGCGCACCATAGGATTTTTTCTATGCAATGAACCCTATCAGAAATCAAGCCAGATCTTGATCCCCTCAAGATGTAAGAGATAGGTATAACTATCCAACTTGCTAATAAATAGTATTTGTCCTCTTGGTACTGTTAGATATGTTGAAGTGCTAGTTGGAAAGATTAAATATCGTGTTGATTTCGTTGTGCTTGCTTGCTCCCAAGATGCATTTTGTCCTATTATATTTGGTAGACCTTTCCTACATACTGTTAGTGCTGAAATTAATTTTGCTAAAAGAGAAAGTATTCATTAAATTTGTTGGTGAAAGACTTGAGTTTAACCTTTCAAAGTTTACTGATAAACATTTATAAAAGTAAAAATTCTCTAAAGATATAGTGGAGACTCTTGCTTCAGTGGCAGTCGCTTCAATAGATGCGATGGAATGATATGTGATGAATCAACAAGAGCCATTTGATGACGAAGAGAAAGAAACTTTAGAACAAATACTATCTCAAAAACCACCACAACTACAATTACATATTCCACCTGATAATATAGGAGAACTAGCACCACCTAAAGATGATCCTAGTTTTGAACTTAAATCATTGCCTGAAGATATGAAATATGCATTGGTGATGATAAAAAAATATATCCTATTATTATTAGTGCTAACCTTTTAGATGAAGAAGAATCACAATTACTTGAAGTATTGAGAGCTCATAGGCTAGCCATTGACTATTCACTTTATGATTTGAAAGGTATATGCCCTGCTTTATGCATGCATAAGATTAACTTGGAAGAAGATGCAAAGCCTGTTATTGACTATCAACGCTGTCTTCATCCAAGAATGAAATAAGTGGTAAGGAAAGAGGTAACCAAACTCATTGAGGCAGGTATTATCTATCCCATAGCTGATAGTAAATGGGTAAGTCATGTTCATTGTGTGCCTAAAAAGGGTGGAATCACTATGGTTCCAAATGATGAAAATGAACTTGATGCTCAACTTACCGTTACTGGTTATAGAATGTGCATTGATTATAGGAAACTTAATAAAGCAACTCATAAGGATCATTATCCTTTACCATTCATTGATGAAATGATTGCAAGATTACCCAAACACTCTCAGTTTTGTTATTTAGATGGTTATTCAGGTTTCTCACAGATTCCAGTGCACAAGGATGATCAAGAGACAACTATTTTTACATGTCCCTTTGGTACTTATGCTTATAGAAGAGGAATTCAGTTTGTGCAATGCTCCCGCTACTTTTAAAAGATGCATGAATGCTATATTTGTTGATTATATTGAGAAAATTATGGAAGTATTCATGGATGACTTTTCTGTGTATGGTACCTCTTTTGTAAACTGCTTGTTCAATCTTAACAAAGTTTTGCAGCATTCTAAGGACCAACACTTTGTCCTAAATTGGGAGAAGTGCCATTTCCTGGTGACGGAAGGTGTTGTTCTTGGACACCGAGTTTTAGGTAGAGGCATTGAAGTGGACAGCGCCAAGATAGAAGTTATAGAGAAGCTACCATATCCTAGGGATATAAGAGGTATAAAAGATTTCTTGGTCATGTTGGTTTCTGTAGAAGGTTTATGAAAGACTTTTCAAAATTATCCAAGCCTCTAACAAATCTTTTGCAAATAGATGTTACATTCTCTTTTAATGATGATTGTGTGGAGTCTTTTGATGTTTTAAAGAATGCTTTGATAAGTGCTCCTATAATTCAACCTCCTAATTGGAATTTGCCACTTGAAATCATGTGTGATGCTAGTGATTATGCTGTAGGTGTTGTTTTAGGACAAAGAGTTGATAAGAAACTTAATGTGATATATTATGGTAGTAAAACTCTAGATAGCGCCCAAAGAAATTATGCTACAACTGAAAAAGAATTCTTGGCTGTAATTTTTGCATGTGATAAGTTTATACCTTATATTGTAGACTCTAAAGTAATAGTACACACCATCATTCTGCTATTAAATACCTTATGAACAAGAAAGATGCTAAGCCTAGACTTATAAGATGGGTTCTTTTACTACAAGAATTTGACATACATATTGTTGATAGGAAAGGTGAGGACAACCTGGTAGCTAATCATTTATCTAGAATGGAAAACATTCTGGTAGATCTTATTCCTATACATGATAGCTTTGCAAATGAACAACTAGCAAAAATTAATGTATATGTTGTTAGAGTATCCTTACCATGGTTTGTTGATTATGCTAATTTCATTGTTGGAAAAGTTATGCCACCATACTTCACCTACCAACAAAGAAAGAAATTCTTTTATGATCTTAGACATTATTCTTGGGATGATCCATTTCTTTATAATAAAAGTGTAGACGATATTATTAGATGTTGTGTGCCTGTGTTTGAGCAGCAGGCTATCATAAATGATTGTCATGACAGCCCTTATTGAGGACATCATGCAGGAGACCACACTGCTGCAAAGGTATTACAGTCCGGTTTTTACTGGCCTACTTTATTTAAGGATTGTGCTAATTATGTTAAACTTGTGACAAATGCCAACATGTTGGAAATATCGGTAAGAGAAATGAAATGCCTATGAAGTATTCACTGCCCCTTAAACCATTTGATGTATGGGAATTTGACTTTATGGGACCATTCCCCCCATCGAAAACAAAACATACTCATATTTTGGTTGAAGTGGATTATGTCACTAAATGGGTTGAAGAAATTCCAAGAAAAGTGCATACCATGCCACAGCAATGAAGATTCCTAAGGACATCATCTTTCCCAGGTTTGGAGTACCTTGATTTTATTCATGGTGGTTCTCATTTTATTCATGGAGTCTTTAGAAAAACTCTAGCCAAATATGGTGTTAATCATAGAATTTCATCTCTATATCATCCTCAAACTAGTGGTCATGTTGAACTAAGCAATAGGGAAATTAAACTCATATTGGAGAAAACAATTAATAAAGCTAGCTCTTATTGACGAACTAAAATTAATGATGCTTTATGGGCCTATAGAACTACTTTTAAAAATTCTATGGGAATGTCCCCTTATAAAATGGTTTACGGAAAAGCATGTCATCTTCCAGTAGAATTAGAACATAAAGATAGATGGGTTGTTAAACAACTCAACTTTGATTTTAAAACTGCTGGAGAGAAAATAATTCTTGACTTAAGCTTGTTAGATGAATGGACGAATGAAGCATATGAAAGTGCTAGACTATTTATAGCGAAAGTAAAAATGTGGCATGATAAGAAAATAAAAAGAAAGGAATTCAAAGTAGGAGATCAAGTATTATTGTTCAACTCTCATTACAAGTTTTCTGCAGGAAAGTTAGCTTCAAAGTAGCAGGATCCATTAGTTTTGCAGGAGGTGTATCGCTCTAGAGCAATTCTTCTTCATGGAGACTTTAATGGTAAACCTCATGTTATTATTGTACAATGTATTAAACATTATACTATAGGCCAAACGTTTGTCGGAAGGGTTGAAGTAATGAATCTCCAAATCCGGAGGCCATATGTTGGGGGTATGACCCCATGTAGGGTCAAGCCGAGGTATAAGGACAAGGTCCACTGAGGCATAAAATAGGTCAAAGCATGAGCTGGCTGAATCATAGAAGGGTCGACCAGATTACCCTAAGCCAGACAACACTGACAAGACTCCACCGACATCTTGGCATGAGGAGTGAGTTGTTCTCTCTTTGCAGGTACCATCTTGGCCAGGTTATCCTTACCAAGGCCGAGTCAGGAGTTGGCTTGCTCAAGAAGGAGAGAGCCAGCCCAAGGTTAGCGCTTTTCTCTCTCCTAAGGGAATATAGGGAGAGACAAGTGCTAGCGACAAGGAAAAGAATGGCAGGGATAGAGAAGATCGCCGTGGACATGATAGTGTCTGACCCCAACGATCAGACAACATGTCCTCTACGACATTGCCATGCAAAGGCTGCCAACAAAGGAAAGGAGGGCGTCGTGTTACTATATTGGTACAAGCATATTCGTAGGATATCCGGGCCACGTAAGCCCAAGCTGTAACCTGGAGACCCCTTTATAAGGTGAGACAGGGCCTCCAAGGAGAGGTTCGGTTCATTTGGCTAAGGGAAAAACCCTAGTGAGAGTAGAGAGTAGGAGCACTTCATCTCCTTCCTCTCCTCGATACAACTCAAGGAGCATTTGTACTAGCTAGAGAGATCGTAATATCAGATCTAGTGCAGGAGTAGAGGTTTTATCTCCATAGGAGAGCCTCGAACCTGGGTATATCGTGTGTTCAGTTCTTTGTTCTCCATGTGTAGATTCACTACACTATCCCTCCCAAGATACCACTAGTGCATATTGGCCCCATCTTTAGCCTACCCAAGGCATCTGCCGTGAAACCACCACGACTGTTGGCGCCTACCTTGGGGTCAGCAGCGGCGCTAGCTGGTGTCAAGATCCGGACGCGAAACTTCATCGCCACTAGAGAGCGCATTGTCTCTGGGCTGGTCCAGTGATTCGGCGCATTGGACTTCTTCGGCAACAACACGTGCAGCATTGGCCACTGCCCTCCTCTGTGCAATGGGCTATTCGTCAACTTCGACACGCACAAGATCTACATCAGCATTGACAACTCATGTGTGCAACCGTAGCGAGTAATTGTGGTAGGAGAACCTCCTCTCAGTGTGGCTCGCAGTCCTCGTATCGCTTGCCTCGCCAGCTGCACCGAGGTGATGATGACTATGCCAGACGTTGGCAAGAGCAAAGATCCAGCCGGAGATGGGGAAACTACCCCCAAGGTAACTCGATCTAGAGGTCCTCCACTAGAAAGACCGCAAAACATACTACATCAAGCAATAGAGATCCTCACTACACTTGTAGCTCCCATATTAGATCTGGCTCAGGCACAGGCCGAGTTTGAGGAGACCCGACAGAAAGTGCTTGAGGGAGCCAAAAAGATAGTAGATTCTCAGCAGGCGTTGAACATCATGCTGTGTGAGTATGCAAGGAAAAATAAGATTAGCACTAGTCCTACTCACATGGATGGTGTGAAGATTAGAGGTAAAAACCACATCAGTGAGATAGATAAGGAATATGTGCCTATACTAGGTGATTCGGGTAACCCCATGTCATCAGGTCTTCCGAGGTATAGCACCCCAACAAAGAACCTTAGGGCTGCAGATGCAGCAGCGGCCGAGTTAGATAGTTTGACTGGCGAGATCCGGGAGAGGCAACAAGCAAGAGTCATAGAGCTGGTGTGCATCACAAACCAGCAAAATGAAGAGATTCATAGGACTAACCCGGCAAGGGCAGGGGCTCCCGCATCATTCATTCGGCTGGAGGTGCTCCTGTAAAATCAGCTGGGGAAGCATCTTCACTTGGAGCAGATCCAAGGAGAGAAGAGGTGGTAACCTCTAGGAGAAGGAACAAGCAGATGGTGTCATATGACCCAGCAGTGGCTGGGAAAGGCAAAGCATCACAGGGGAATGCTGACAGAGGAAGTGTTTGTCGGGGTAACAGTGGTCACAAAAACCCTGCCAAGGCAATGGGAATCAAGGAAACATTAGGCACGACAATGCCGGACAGCATAACCCTGTAGGAGAAGGATAGTATCCCCCACAACAGCAACCACGGCAAGAGAAAGTGCAGGGCCGGCTATGCAGCAGCAATACACTCATCTGGGGCAAAACATGTACAATGATGGTTACTTGGCTATGGACAATGCTAGGTTCCCCAGGCCGGATCATCATGCGATGGGAAGTGCAATGGGATCAAGGCTAGGAAATAGGAATTTGCAGCCGGTTGATGCAAGATTGAAGCTAGACAAAATATATAGGTCAGAGATGTTGGACCTCGAATCATGAGAGAGCCACTTGTGCCGAACTTTTAGTTAGCCAGGGGGACAAAGACATATGATGGTAGCACCAAACCATGAGAGAGCCACTTGTGCCGAACTTTTAGTTAGCCAGGGGGACAAAGACATATGATGGTAGCACCAAACCACTAGACGTGTTGATTGACTACTCCACAACTGTGAGAATCACATAGGGGAATCTCAGATGGATGGTAAGATATGTTCCTCAGATGCTAGAGGAACCAGCAAGAGCCTGGCTGAATAATCTGCCACCAGGAAGTATCAACTGTTGGTTGGATTTTGAGGAAATGTTTATCAATAAGTTCACTAGCACGTATAAGAGGATGAATAGTCCATAGCACTTGGCAATGTGCAAGAAGAGGCTGAATGAGACAGACCGAGAATTTTTGACTGGGTGGTGTACAATGCACAACTCATGTGAATGTGTGATCGAGTCACAGGTAATTGCTTTGTTTACACAAGGATACCGACATGGAAGTGTATTGTGGTAGAGGCTACAAAGAGATATGCCTAAAACATTGGCCGAGACAATCAAGATTGTAGATTCATATGCATTGGGAGATCCGACCTAACCCCTACTTATGTTGGCTGAGCCAAATAAGGAATACTACAATAGGGATGGGGTCGGGTCATCTCGGCGGAATGATTTCAAGGGCATGAGAAGAGATGAAAGTCCATATTATCGGTACAACTTGAACCATGTTGTTGCAATGACTCAAGACCAGCAGGATGCTGGGAGTAACCAACGACAGAATAATAGTAGCCAGCAGTGGACACAAAAGAATGATGGCAAGAAAACTTTGACCAATGAGTAGAAAAAGAAATGGCAAGAAAGAAGAGATAGGCCAAAGTATACGTATGAGTCCATGTTGGATCAGCCATGCAAGTTCCACACGCCCAATCCGATTAAACCGGTGAATCATATAACCCGGCAATGTGAATGGATGCAACATGCAGGACAAGGTAACATGGGACCTCCTCAGACACCTCGGCAGCCACAACTCATAGGATCAAATGCTCAACAAGTAATGTTGCCGCCACCCCTGCCGAGGTATGAGAACCAGGAGTGAAGGGAAGTGCATAGAGTGGAGGAACAGAATCAGGCAAACTTTGAATATGCCGGCCGAGGAGACCGAAATAAGTACATGGAGCATCATTAGAGCTATTGTGTGTTCACCACAGAGCAAAATGATAGGCAAAGTGTGCAAAAGCGACATATGGAGGTCAATGAAGTTATGCTGGCAGTGCATAAGTATATGTACTAGTCAGATCAGGAAATCACGTGGAGCATAAAGGATCACCCAAGATCATGAGGAATCCTTGAGCGTACGCTCTAGTACTCGATCTGACATTCATTGGGCCGAGTTTGAATGTCATGTTCTCCAAGGTGTTAGTTCATAATGGAAACAATATCAATATACTGTATAAGGACACAATGCATAAGTTGGGAATCTCGGAGTAGATGCTCCAAGCGACTAAGACCACATTCCATGGCATTGTGCCGGGTTTGTCATGTGAGCCAATCGGAAAGGTCCGAATAGATGTTTTATTTGGCACTAGAGAGAACTGTTAGATAGAAAACCTGGAGTTTGAGGTTGTGGATCTAGAAAGTTGTTACCATGCACTATTGGGCAGACCAGCTATATCGAAGTTCATGGCAAGTTATCACATAAGCTATTTGAAGATTAAACTACCAGGGCCGAATGGAATCATCACAGTTGCAGGAGATTATATGTGTTCAATGCAGTGCGCCTCAGCCGGATCAAACCTGGCCGAGTCATTGGTGATAGCATAGGAAAAGAAGAGAATCCATGATGTAGTGGCCTTGTCTCAGTCGGCTCAGCTAAGTAAGCCGGCACTGAGTAACGCACATGGGAGTGTATCGTTTCAGCCAACTAAGGACACCAAGAAAGTTCCAATTGACGACCAGTTCCCAGAGCACACCATCACTATTGGTGCAGGCCTAAACGACAAATAGGAAAGCGAGCTCATCAGCTTCCTCCCTGACAATCGGGATATCTTTTCTTGGTCCACACAGAACCTACAAGGTGTGTCGAGGGAGCTGGCTGAGCACTCTTTGCATGTCAGGACTAATGCAAGGCTGGTGAAGCAACCTCTCCTCCGCTTCGCCGAGGATAGGAGAAACATCATAGGGGATGAGATAGCTCGGCTCCTTGCAACCGGTTTATCATGGAAGTGCTTCATCCGGATTGGCTGTCTAATCCGGTGTTGGTGGAAAATAAGAAAGATGACCCGAACGTGGCAGTAGTATGGCGGATGTGTATTGACTACACGAACCTGATCAAGGCATGTCCAAAGGATCCATTTCCTTTGCCAAGGATAGATGAAGTCATTGACTCAAGAGTTGGTTGTGAGCTGCTATCATTTGTAAATGCGTATTTTGGTTTCCACGAGATACCATTAAACCCGGTGGATCAAATAAAGACTGCATTTATTACCCCGTATGGGGCTTATTGCTATCGCACTATGCCATTTGGCTTATGTAATGCTGGGCAACATATCAAATATGCATGCAAAAATGTATCCAAGCTATTGAGTGCATGGAACTGCCAAAGTGTCTCAATGATGTCCAGAAGTTCACTAGTTGCCTGGCATCATTAAGTCGCTTTGTATGTCAGCTAGGAGAAAAGGCTTTGACTCTCTACCAACTAATGAAAAAGTCGGACAAGTTCATATGGACACTGCAAGCGAATGACGCATTTCATTAATTGAAAAAGATGCTAGCCTGTGCACCTGTCTTAGCATCACCACTCTCCAAAGAGCCTATGTTGCTCTACATAGCAGCGACCAACCGAGTCATAAATGTCGTGGTAGTGGTAGAGCGTGAGGAGGAAGGTAAGTCGGTGCAGAGGCCAGTCTATTACCTAAGGGAGGTACTTTCTGCTTCAAAGCAAAACTATCCCCATTATCAGAAAATGGCATATGACATCTATATGGCGGCTAAAAAGCTTAAACACTATTTTGAAGAACACCCCATAAAGGTGATATGTGAAGCACCCATATCCGAGATAATGGGAAACAGAGATGCTAGTGGCAAAATCGCCAAGTGGGCAATTGAGTTAGACCATATGCTCCACAATATGATAGGAGAGATGCAATAAAGTGCCATGCAGTGGCCAGCATTTTTGTGGATTAGGCCGAGATGCAGTATGAGACACCCTTGCCTGACTCTTATTACTAGAGAATGCACTTTGACGGGTCAAAATTGAAGGATGGTTTAGGTGTCGGGGTAGTGCTTACCTCGCATAAGAAGTACTAGCTGAGATATCTGCTGCAGATTCACTTCAGAGCATCAAACAATGTGGCCGAATATGAGGCACTTGTGCATGACTTAAAAGTAGCAGAAGAGATTGGAATATGTCGGATCTAGTGTTTTGGTGATTCGGATTTGGTGGTACATCAAGTTTCGGGTCATTGGGATGCTTTTGATGCAAATATGGCTTTATATAGATTTCACGTGCAAAAAATTTGTGGGTACTTTGAAGGATGTGAGTTCCACCATGTACCCCAAGCTGAAAATGATGCAGCTGATGTTTTATCAAAACTTGGTTCATCTCGGCAAGCAATTCCTCCAGGCATAGCTCTAGAGCATCTTAGAAATAAATTTATCAAACCATCGCTAGAATCCGAGTAAGTCTATATCCTGGCCAATCTAGGATCCGAGGTTGTCCCAATGGACATTGATTGGGGCAACAGTTCGAGTAACCCGGGGACTGCCTCGGAACATCCAGGGACTACCTCGGCAAACCCAAGAACTGTCTCACAAAACTCGGGGACTGTTCATCTTAACCCGGTAGAAGTTACATCGGCATACCCAATGGAAGTGGATGAAGTGATTTTCCCGGCACATGTTGTACCAACATGGATGCAGCCAATTTTTTGCTCCTTGAAAGATGGGAGTTTGCCAAGTGATGATGTACTCTCTAGGAAGGTTCAGAGGAGAGAAAAGGCATATACCATAATAAATGCCGAGTTATATAAGAGAAGTGTCACAAGCATCCTTCGGCAATGTGTTGACCCGGCAGAAGGACAGGAAATCCTCAAAGATATACATCAGGGAAAATGTGGGCATCATGCCTCGTCCATAGCGTTAGTCGCCAAGGAATTTCGGCATGGATTTTATTGCCCCAGTGCTTTACAAGATGCAGAGGAACTTGTGAGGAAATGCAATGGGTGTCAGAGGTATTCGAGCAAGATACATATGTCATCCTCTGAACTCAAAACCATACCTATCACTTGGTCATTTGTTGTATGGTTCTTATATATGGTTGGACAGTTTAGGCTGGCATGAGGCAACATGACTCATATACTAGTCATGGTGGACAAGTTTACAAAGTGGATTGAGGTCAAGCCAATCAGAAAGTGTAATGGACCCATAGCCGTATCATTCCTCAAGGACATCATCTTGAGATATGGTTACCACCACAATATCATAATACATAATGGCACAAATTTTGCCGAGGGAGCATTTTCTCAGTTCTGCCAAGATAAAAGAATAAGATTGTATGTTGCGTCAGTCACACATCCCGCATCAAACGGGCAAGTGGAGAGATCCAATGGGCTAGTACTATCTGGGATAAAACCCAGGCTCATTGAGCCGCTTCAAAGATCAGCGGGGTGTTGGATTGACGAACTCCCGACAGTACTATGGAGTCTCAGGACAACTCCGAATCGATCAACTAGCTATACGCCATTTTTCCTGGTATATGGGGCAGAAGCTGTATTACCAGCTGAGATAGAGCATGATTAGCCTAGGGTCACTCAATACACAGAGGCCGAAGTGCAAGAAGCCAGGAAAATGATGTTGATCTGCTAGAAGAGGCAAGAGAGCTGTCATTGTCCAAGTCTGCCATATATTAGCAGAATCTCCGACGTTATCATAGCGGAAAGTGAACCCCTGAGTTTTCCAGGAAGGGGATGTAGTGCTTCAGCTAGTGCAACACACTGCCGGCATGCAGAAGATATCACCTCCATGGGAAGGACCATTTATTGTGAGCAAGGCACTACACAATGATGCATATTATCTTATAGATGCTCAACCACGGGAGAAGAATAAGGAAAACAGGTCAGGAGAAGAGTCGAAAAGGCCATGGAATGTAGCACTTCTTCGTCCATTTTACACTCAGCTGAAGTGTATGTATCTCAAACTCTCATATGTCGGACGGTATGTCGGCAATTAGCTAATTAATGAAACCTCGGCACCTCGAGCAGAAACTCAGGGACTGCCTTAGTAGTAATTGTCTTTATTCTGTATTGACATTTTATATGTCAGCTGTCTTAAAGTTCCTACCACTTATCCCGAGTTACTAATGTGTCAGCACCAAGACCAATCTATGCAACTTGCTGTTGTCCAAAAGATTGGCTTCATGGAAAGCAAGCGAAACAACTCGCAAATGCTAGACACATGAAAAATGATTAAGGAAGGGGAAACTAATCGAGCCGACATTTGTTTTTTGGACTAACCCTGTATTTACTCTCTTTAATATTATGCCGAATAATTTTGAGATAATCCTCATAATTTCAAGTATTTTTAATTTGATTTTTTGATCTTGAACTCGTAAGTCGAACGTCGAAAAAAGGTAGACACGGGCCGAATAATAAGATTGAGAGAACAAGAAAATGAAACTCGGGGACCTCGCCCAAATAAATTTGACACAAAAGCATAATGGTAGCAAAAGAACTTAAAATTGTATCATACATGTTGCACCCGGCATACCGGGGATTTGACAAAGTTTAAAGTTTATGTGCTCAAGGAGCGGTAGTAGCCGGGTCATCGGCAGGAGGAGGAACAGCAGCTTCAGGATCAGCAGCCTCGACTTCTTCTTCCTCATCCGGGTTAACTTCGGGGTCCTCAGGGTCCTCCAAATATTTGCCTGCACCCTCTTTGGCGTATGTGTCATCCACCTCGTCGACGAAGCTCTTCCCTTCATTACATTGGTGGATGTTGGCATACTGAATCAACTGATAGGCCCGATCTTGGCGGCGCTGGATATAGTTCGGGTCAGTTGTCCACCGCGACCTAGTGCGCATGTTCCAAAGAGCATCTAAATTGAAACCTTCATACCACGATAGCACAAGGATAAGGCCATGTCGTCACCAGCACGGGCAGCTGATTCCCTACACAAGTTGAGCTGAGTTTCGCAATCCATTAGTTTCTCGGACAGCTGAGCGACCTTCTTGGGGGCGGTCTCCTCTGGCCAGAGAACGTGGAAGACTCGGATAGCAGCATCCAAGAGCTCAACCCAGAAAACCCTCATGGGTCAGAAGCTGGCCTTGAGGCCAAACAAGAGATCATAAATGTCGTATGCTTTGGGGTGGGGGTCAATCTCTCCTTTCTTCTCCCGGTATTTTCCAATGGCAGTGGCAGCATGAGCTTTTGATTGTGGGAAATCACGTAAGATAACAAGCAAAGAGAGCAAATCAGAGGAAACAAATCAAGAAAAAGGGGAGACTTCGACAATAAAGGAAAAATTGACAAAATTAAGCTTATGAGCTATGATGCCATTGATCCGAGTCAGCTCAGCCAGCCAAGCACCCTGCTTCGTCTGGAGATCCTTAAGCGTGGTGTTCATGACTCAAATTTTACCTCGGCCTCTTGGAGAAGCTTTTTGTCTTTGTCGAGTTGGCTGATGAGTGAGAATTTCTCCTCAGAGAACTCCCGATCTAGCCTATCCAGCTCAGTCTTCTAGAGTCATTTGAGGTTCTCGTTCTCGACACGTAGCCGAGATATCTCCTCATTTTCTTCCTTCAGCTAGGCCTGATGTTACCCTACTTGTTCGAGAAAGTGAAGCGTTAATTCAGGCATGGATATGCTATCGTTAAGATACACTACAATGACTTTTGACTTGGCTGAGCCGAGGAATAATTACCCACTGAGCCAGAAGGGGAAGGTGCCAAGGACAAGGGGCAAGAGGAAAAATAACTTCTAGATCAGCCACGCGCTTCTGCAGCTCCTTATTTTGGGCCTCCACCTCGGCTGGAGAAATCCGAGTTATAATTTAGCTCGGCGAGTCAAGAACAAAAGGAACCAAACTGAAGGCAACATGGAAAAAACTTACTTTTCTTCTTCAGCTCCGGCAGCAATGCCTTATGCGTATCAAGGAGCTGCTAGAACTCGACAGTATGCCGGTTGGTGGTGATCTGGAAAGAAAAACTGTTTGTCACTGAGTAATAAGGATATTAGAAGCTACTAAAGATCCGAGTCAAGTAAAACCTAATCCGGCTCTAGGTGGCTGGATATTCGAAACTACTAAAGATCCGAGTCAAGTAAAACTTAACCCGACTCTAGGTGGCAGGATATTCGAAGCTACTAAAGATCCGAGTAAAGTAAAACTTAACCCGGCTCTAGGTGGCTGGATATTCGAAGCTACTAAAGATTCAAGTCAAGTAAAACTTAACCCGGCTCTAGGTGGCTGTATATTAAAGCTCTACTGAAGATTCGAACCAAGTAAACTGATGAGTGCATATTTTCATCATGTTTTATATTATTATTTTGCATTGTAGATGTAGGATCTTGGTATTTTACGGCGCTCGCGCGCACATTTTATGTCTATTTTCACCAGGATCAGGACAGATGATGGATACAATGGACACAATTCTTGGAAGCTATTGTATTGGGGAGAAAAGGAGTCAAAAACAACATAAATCACTTATTTGGGAAATATCAATAACACCAGAAGAAAACCAGAAGCAATCAAGACATATAGACGGTTCAACGACCAACTATACGGCGGGAATAAAAATTCCGGCCGCATAGTTCCGGTCATATAGTTGGCGCCACCATCGCCTCCTCAAATAGTTTCACCCCGTGCAACTGGATTGGAGATACGACATATAGAACACCCATAAATCGACGAAACCTCACCTCCAGAAGGCATCTGGAGGGGGAACTTGCCCAAGGGATCCATCTTCGACCTACGCAGATCTGGAAGGCCAAGGCATTGATCTTCATCTTCATCAACCGCTGCACTACCATCATCTCCATCCATCCCATCTTCACCCATCTAGATCTTGTTGTAATTTCCATACTCGTTGTGGATCTATACAAGAACTATTCATTTACAATTGCTTCCATTACCATTGTCATGATGTTGATTGCCTCCATGTCTGTGTAGATCTTTAGTTCTTGGGGAGATGGACAAACCCTAGCATATGATTAAGATAAGATAGATATTATTATGTTATACATCATTATGTGTATGAGTCAATTGTCTTCATCTTGATGTTGGGAGTTGTGCACCTCCTTAATATTTGCATCTTATGGGGACTCGATGAAGAGGATTACTTGTTGGTAGACGGAGGGATGATATTACTTACTATGACTATAAATCTGTTATCATTCTATACGTACTAACTTGGGGAAATAAGGAGAACTCACAAAGCCATGTCCATGCCACGGGAGAAATCCCTTAATAGCGGGATAATACGATTGATGTCGTTTTTCCGTCAGCTGTGGTTATGAAGGATGATGTGAGCAGTGGTTGCTGCCTATTTGTCCATATATGGAGCTCCTCCCACATACATACATATCATGCCAATATTTGTTATAATAAGCTTGATTGCTTAGTCTAAATTGCTAGTGGTGTATCCACCACTCCCTAAGAATGCTTTTTTCCCTATTGCAGTTTCAAGTTCTTTTACATACATGATTCTTAGTTTCTGCATTAAGTTTTATTTTACTTTAAATTGCCTCGTTCAATCAAAAACCCAAAAACAACTTTACTTTTCTTGGATATTAAAGTTATTCCCTAAGTACTTCGTTTATTTTTAGTTAAAAGCATTTTAGTCTTTCACCTACTGCTCCCTGTGGGATCGATATCTTTCTTTCAAAACTAGCTACAAACGATCTATGCACTTGTAGTCATCAATCTATTTTCTGGCGCCGTTGTCGGGGAGCTTAGTGCTATAAGTCACTTTACTTTTAGTTAGTTACATTTGTTGTAGTAATTTTTAATTTAAGTTGCAGGACCACAACAATGGACAACACTCAACATTTAATCCAGCTTGAGGCGGTAAGGAAAATGGGTTCGCCCATGGACGCTTTTATAACTATCAATAAAAGCATAAATCCGGATGGAATTGAGATCCACCCTTTATTATTTGAACTACTTCACTCTAAGAAATTTACAGGAACTAATGAAGAGACTCCATATGTACACTTACAATTCTTTGAAGACGTTCTCAGTTCCTTTATATTCGACGACTATAATTTTGATATGGTTAAAACCTAGTTGTTTAGACAAACTCTCTCTCTAATAATGTTTGCGACTGGTATAGAACCTTTTGTGCAGAAGCGACGGAATTGATGACCAATTTCCTATCAAAATATTACTCAGAAAGCAAAGCTCAGAAGATGAGAGGTATTATTATTATTTTCAAAAATAATCCTGATGAGGGTTTGTATGAGGGGTATCTAAGGTACAAGAGCTATCTAGATAATTGCCCCCATCATTATTTGCCTTATTGGTTAATCACTCACACTTTTATGGAGGGATTGATAATGAAAATAGAATGAATTTAGACACCGGTTCTAATGGTGGTTTTCTATCTTATACCTATGATGAAGCTTGGAAATTAATAATGAAAATAAGGGAGGCAACGGAAAATCTTAAAAAGGAGGAGAACATTACAAATAGTTTTTCTGAATATGCTTGTGTTAATGATTTCCTTGCATATGAAAGGACTTGTGTAGTGATTAAAACCCTTGGTATTGATTCTTACTGAGTAAAGAAAATTATTGAGAATTATGCAGGGCATTTATAGATACCTACAGAATGGGAACCCCATAAACCCCTCGAAGAAAAGAAGTGTGCAAGAGTGCTAATGGAAGAGTTCTCCTCTGCACCTATTCAAGAGAATATCAATAAAAACAAAAAAGAGGAAGAACAAATAAAAAGAATATTAAAGAAACCAAAAAAGAACCCCGAAGCTACCAAGATAAATAATGTTATATTGAAGGATCTTATGGAAGCACAATTAGTGGATAATGAAGTGGTTATTCTAGACTTTGAAACCTCAGAATTCATCGAAGGTAAGGTACGAGGTAACGAAACTTCTAAACCTATGACTCCTATATATTGTGGAGAAACTTTCTTATATGGAATTTGTGAGCCAATTTCCATTATAAATATTATGCCTTCATCATTTTATGAAGAGCTTCGCTATAATTTAAATAATCCAGATGTGCAACCAGTAGATGCTACTATTAAATTGTCTAATAGAACTAATATAAAACCGGAAGGGGTTATCAGAAACATATATGTATTTATTGGATCACTCATGTACCCCCTTGTAACTACCTCGGAGAATTACGCTCTAAGTTGCATGCCTGGATGAGCGAAAGTGGTTAAAATAGTACGGTGGGGCCAGGGCCACTCACAGGTCGACCTTTCGGCCGTCCTAACCACTTCCAAAACATCAGGACAAGGACGAGAGGCGTAATCGGCAGGCGAAGGGATCAACTACATACACAAGTGAGTATGTATGCAAGCCACCATACAACAGTTTTCAGAGCCATTCCATCTAAAAGAAATAGAAATATTGCAACGCCATACGGCAAGATCCAAATATCCTAGATAGAGATAATAATTTAGGATAGCTCCTCATACATCAAACATCAGAGTATCAGGCGGAAGCGGAAAACAAGATCCGAGTACGGATAAGTAGCAAATCGGCATAAGATGCCACATAAATAAACACATCCCGCCCACAGATCTCGCGGATCCCCATCCCCGGAATCTCTACACCGAGTGATTGTTGCCAACATCATCTGTCTCCTCCACCCAGTATCCATCTTGCGAGTACACCTGTTCATCTGAATAAAACAATTTATCGTGTGAGACCCTAGGGGTACTCAGCAAGTCTTTATGCCTCTAAAGGGGACATAAACCTAGGGTGACGCAATTGCAGCAAAAGATAAAAAACTAACAAGTCTATAGATACTCGCTAACCATCTGCCTAACCAAAGATAGACGGATGTCCGTTAATTAGTAACAACAGTTATAACGGTATAATTAACAGATCCATCCTCCTTCTCGCTTACCAACGAGAAAGTGGATGAACAACCCATCCGTTGGAGTTTTATTAACCATTCCATGAGCATTGCACTATTTACTAGTCAAATACTTAGTCAAATTAAAAGCGGTACTTTAGTTATACTTGTCTATGATCGAGAAACTGTGCTCCAAGTCGTCCATAACCGCGGACACGGCTTTGAAGATTTACCACCAGGGGTGCACAAATAGCAACACACACTCGATCAACCTCGGAAAAACCAAATCAAAACCCAACAAGGCATTCACGACAAAGCGATCACTTGATTCAGAAATATTTCAGGGGGCCACCCTAATAAGCTACCCACAACGAAGTTGGCCGGCTCCGAGACGGACCCAGGGTTTGCGACAATGGCTGTAAACGACTGGGAACCCGAAAATGTGACTGGGCTTGTCGATACTGCGAAAACATTCCGCATTCTTAAACAGTACAGGTGCTCCTCGTACAATCTTAAATAAAGCAGTAAAGCATGGCATAAGTACAAGATAGTAATAAAACCCCAAGTTAATTGTGGCCCCAAGAAATAGAAATGAATCAAGCTCTGGCTCAGGGGGGATCCATAAGGCCTCCCGGATGTGGATAGTGCGAATAGTCAAGGAACAGGAATCAAGTACTCGGGGTCCTACGAGACACAAGTGAGCATGAAAAAACCAAATAGCAGATATTGCTCACCGATGCCTCTTTCATTAGTTATCCCATTACTACTCAAGTTATGTTGTTTAGGTACCTCGTTATCCATCAGACACTCACATACCCTACACATGCTTTGCTACGACTCGTATGGCTGAAACAACTCCTGTAGTAATGGCTCATGGGATGGAAGAACAAGCTTCGGTGGGGTTTAAAAGTAAAGGCTATGCAGTACTTGGGATTCAATTTAATGCAATCGCGACTCAATGATTCCAGAATAAGATAGAGGCAATAGGTACTATATGTATGCAAGCATGTGGTAGTGCTTGCCTGGCAGCTCAGTTGAAGCGTGATAAGGATCTGGGTGGTACTCCTGGGATTCCTGATAACTCTCCTGCTCGGCGTCTATTCGACGAAGAACCAAACACACAAGGGCAAACATAAATAAAGTGCACAAGCATATGAATTAAAATGCGACAAGCAAACAAGCATGCCATGATGAATGATGCACAATTTACATGGCAATAATGTGGCATGGCATGGGTGAGGTGTGGGGTGCAAGAATAAAGCATTTTATTAAGTTTTAGTCATGTTTTGCTCCCATAACACTTGCTGTCCACTTAATATTTATATGATGCATGCTGCAATTCATAACTTGGTATGCATGGTTAGAACGGGCTCGTCGTGCTGATCGATTTAGACATATTATTTGTCAGATTTGGAGTTATAGAATTAAAGTTATTAATTATTTAATAAAAGGCATTTTTATTGCATTTAAACAATTTCGAAAATTTAAAGTGGCCAAAAAATATTTTGAAAGGCATATTTGAAATCCTCACATTTTTCTGATTCAGAAACATAGATTATTTATGTGATTTGGAATTATAATTCAAAAGTTATTAAAACATATTTGAATTAAAACATTCTATAAATTCATTTTATAAAAGAGAAATACACCCAGACTTTTCATACCCAGAGAAACCTAGCCCAAGTCACTTACGGTGGGACTGTCTTGTTGGCGAAATGGTGTGCACACCCTTTTCTATCATGAGCACACCAATACAGAGACAGACCAGTGGGTCCGGCAAAGAAAAAGGCCCACGCGACAGCGGGCGAACAGGGGGTGCCACGCGGCACAGCGGGGACTGCGGGTTGAGATTTTGGAACCTCTGGTCCCTTTCTGTAAAACGACGAAGGAGACCGACAAGTGGGCCTAGAGGGAGCGCGGGTTGATGAAACAAAAGGTTGGGGGGGATATGCAAAGTGTTTAGCTGCTACTGTTTTTCTTCCCTTGCGTTTAAATGGCCCGGACGGACGCGCCTTGGGATCGAACTTCGCGACCTCTCGCAAGGCAGCGGCGGTGACAAAAGCGGCTATGTGGGATTGATGCTGGGTTGCTGCTGCGCGGCTAGGTAAGGTGTATCCGGCGAGAGGACGGTCCTCGACGAAGGCGAGCGCGATGCACCGAAGGCGCTCGTCCGACAGCGTGGCGCGTACAGGAAGCAAAACTCCAGGGGGGATGTCAGGGAGGTACGGTGTCTCACAGCGGTGGCGCCGGTGGTGGTGGCTCGGCCGGAGAAGCAGCGGATCGGCGGCGAAGCAGACGGCCGGCGAGCTAGGGTTTCTTCGGCACGCAGCGGCGATCGGCGACTGCAGGGGCGTCTCCTCCTTGCTACGTGTATCGGATCGATGCCGTGTTCCTTGCGGTCCTCCTCGACACCTCAACGACCGCGCTCGCCGCCTGTAGGTTGGTGGATGGGAGATGCCGACGGTGGTGTTGACGATCGGCGACGGAGGGAAGGGCAGCAGGGTGGAAGGGAGGAAGGGGAGGCGCAGGGGCCTGGGGAGATGGGGAACGACACGGCAGGGAGACGGGGGGGAGTAGATAAGAAGAGGGAAGGAGGAGCTGCACATGGGGGCTTGGTGGAGGGGAAAAAGTGGTCGGGTGGTCACCTTTCCCTCCTCTCCCTCACGTGTTGGGGCATGGCTCGGTGGGCCAGGGAGGGGAGGTGAGGCAGGAGGCTCGGATGGGACAGGCCTGGCAGCGAGAGAGAAAGAGATAGGGGGAGGGTTTAGCCAGGTTGGTGGCTCGGCATGGGGTGGTTGAGCATGGGAGGCTCGGGTTAGCTTAGGGGAAGGAGGGGGTAGCTCGGTAGGTTAGGGTAGGGGGTGATGGCTCGGCAAGGTGAGGGTGAGGTGGTAGGGTTGGGGTTAGGGTTTAGCTTTTTCTCATGAACAAAAGCATGAGGGTGACATGGGGTGGCATGGGTGTGTGGAGAAGGTTAAGGAGACATAGGGTAGGGCTAGGGTTTGTTTCCCTTGATCAAGGCAATATCAAGCAAAGGTGAAAAGGAGAAGGGTGAGGTGAGTGGATTTAGTTGAACACATGGTGATGGTGGAGAGAGAGAGATAAAGGTGGAGCTCAACAAAAGAAAAAGATTCACTTGGGTTGATTCCAAAAGACAAGATGCACTTCAAAAACAAAGAAAAACCCAAGGAGAAGAGATGGTAGAGATTTGCATGGCCCATACATGAATAGTAGATGCCAAGTTTAATTTTGTGAAAACAAAAATAAACCCCATGGCATTTAGTCCCATGCATTCCCAAAAATATGGATCTAAGGCCAAGCTAAAGAATAAGGTGGAGGTTCCATGTGGACTAGATGGATGATGATCATATTTGAATATAATTTTGGATTTGCTAGTGTGTATGTTCCACTAGATGTTTAATGATCCCAAAAATATCCCAACATGAGCAAACATTCAAAATAATCCATATGGAAGTCAGAAAAAGGGCTTCCACTTACAAAGCATGCAAAGGTGGCTATGTGGCTCCTCATATATCAATAATGTGAAAACAATATGGTGCATATATGGAGGCATGTGGAATTAGAAGTGGATCCATCCCAATCCATATGAGCTAGAGGTAAAACCAATTAACATGCAAAGCTCACATGTAGTAGGGTGGTGACAAGAAAGGTGGTGGAGTTAATAAAAGATATGCCCCCAACTCAACTTGGGCATCACGCATTTATCAAGATCCAAATACAACATATCAAGAGGCAAATACAATTAATAATGCATATGTGATAAGAACCAAATGAAGAGGGTTTTATATGATGCTCAAATGCAAGGTGGCATGATGACATGAGCATGATATAATTATGATGCAACCATTATATGTAGGAAGTAGCATATATATAGACTAGGCTAGTAGCATTGCAATTGTTAGACAATTGGGATGCTACAACTCTCCCCCACTAAACAAGAATCTCGCCCCGAGATTCCTAGGAAAAAGAAAAGACATAAGGAGAGTCGGGTGTTCAGAACAAAGGTGACCCTCACGTTCCCATGGTGATTAACAACAGAGTGGTGCAACCATTACACCTTGCAAAACTTGCTAGACTTGTTGCGAGTCTTGCGTTTTGCTTGAGAAACAACGGGTTAGAAGAGTTGAAGGGTTGTCGTGAGACACGAAGGATAGGATAAACATAGCTACGATTTTCTCAAGAAACATGATAAAAGAATAGAACCACTTGTGAAAGAAATAGAAAGGATGACGTATCATGGATAAAGAAAAGACTCACCGTTAGGATTAAAGATCGGAAGCTGCAAGTGATGATGATTCTTCCCCTTGCCGGATGAAAAGAGCGACTTTGGAGAAGTTATCAACTACTATGAAAATATCACTATACCTTCCCTCAGATTTGAGAAGGGAAGTTCAGAAACAATATCGCCTTCAAACAATAGAGTTCCTTGATATCAATGGAAAGATTTAGTTAGACATTGTCAGATTAGATTCTTGTTGCGCCGGTAAGAACCAACGGATCACGCAATTAAGGTGCGCGGATATATCTTCCCGAGACGGAGGTGATGCTAGATTATGGTGGAATCCCGAGAAGAAAAAGAGTATAGAGGATCTGGAGTTTATTGTATAGATACTTATTGCTTTCTTTAACCTTGAGGCTAACGCAATAGATTTGCGGCTGATGGCCTCAACCATATTTGGCTTTACCACAGAAAAAGAATTGCTGAAACAAAGAGATAGATATTTTCCTCCATCTTGTTTGGGAATGTCGAGCACCGGTATAAAGAAGAAGAAAGAGAAGATTTTGCATTGGTTTCCACCAGCTAATTAAAGATTTTGCTCCGTGTAGAAAGGGCGAGATTACCAATAATAGATTATTGATTACTTTCTTCGAGAGAGCACTCCAGAAAACAAGGACGGAAGTAAAAGTATCGAGGGATAAAGGCCACTTCTAACTTCCGTCGAATGAGTGAAATTGCAATAATCCGCCCATCTAATGTACAAGAGCGAATGATAAGAGTAGTGGTATGGTAGCTACTCCATCCCGCACTCGAAGCATTACTCCATACATGAATAATAAAATCATGTAACCCAACTCCCAAAGACAGACTGAAGATCAATAATTGTTAATTAAGCCAATCACCCCTCTAAGCAATTCCTTTTCCATCAATTCTTGATCAGTGCTTATCCTCAGCACTAGGACACATCCTTGGTCGACCATCATTGCAAGCTCCACCCCAACAACTCCCCAATTGCCCTTAACATAATAAGAAGAAGGAGAAATAAACCTCATTCTTACAAGATTGTCCCCCACTTAGTTACCACTGAAGCTACCCCCTCTCCCCCTGGTCAGCATGACCCAAATACCAATACTACCCCTCTCCACCTCCCCCTGGACCAACCCCTGGCCAGCATTGCTCTCCCCCATGCCCACATTGGTAATTTTACCCCACCACCTCCTCCCTCTTGGTATAAAGCCAGCATGCCTCCCCCAGCTAGACCCCTTGCCCTCATTTGCCCCCTCTCACTCCCACTTGCCTCCTAGAGCACCCCTACCCTCTCCCCTACTCTATGCTGTCCGAAGGAAGAAGGAGAGGAGCTCTCGGCCTCCTCTCAAAAATCGAGCAAGGCAGCTCCCCCTCTACTCTATTCCTTCTGCATGTCAGCCCCTGAGCTCCCCTTGCTCTCCTTTTTCTAATGGTGCTCTCCTTTTTGTCCAGGAACCTCTCCTCCCTCGTCGGCGTTGGGATCCGACGAGGTCGCCCTCGGCCTTCGACGCGCCAGCTACCTCCAGGCGTCAACCTCGTGCCGCCCACCGATCTGCTTGCCGTTGTCGACCACGTCGCACTGCACCATCCCCGACCTTCCCTGAGCCCTCTGGTGAGCTCCCGCCTCCTCCCTCCGCTGTTGCTTAGGGTGCAGCGCCGGCGCCCTGTTTCGTGTAGACGACGACCCTAGGTCGTCCATCGCGACTTGATCCGACGGTCGCCCTCGCTCGGTACCGCTTTGGCGTGTTCCCCCGCTGACTGTCGGGCCCCGCCTGACAGGTTTGAGCGCCAGCTCCCGCGTGTCGCGCTGCCCCTCCATGGGCCGAATCTTCCCCTGCGGCCCATCTCCCCGCCAGATCTAGCCCAGCCCCCGCTGCACCCCTTTTTCTTTTTCTTTTAACAGATCCATTTATTCCAAAAATGTATCTGCTAGGATTAAATGTAAATAAAATGTCAAACCTAATCCAAATGCCTAGATCTAATTTTCTGATTGTTCTCTGATGTTTTCTCAAACATGCAGAGGCAACCCCATGTCCAAAATAATTTCCTTTAATTCCTGGTATTTAATTTGCTGCAGAGTATACATTGTACTAATTAAATTCCTCTGTGAGCTAGCCATTTCCAATTGAGTTGAACTAAAGACCTACTAGAAGGTATTGGGAATACCTATCATCCAGCACAGGTCTCAGCCCAAGGTGAACTGTATTTTGCCTTTAACAAAAATAACCAAACCAGCCCCTGTCTGCCTTAGATAAATTCCCTAGGTCTAACCAAATGTGGTATTGACCTGATTCCACTTCCCAGTACACACCAGAACCCGTACCTACCAAACCCCAGCAGCTCATAATTTATGGAGCTCTGGATGAATTTTATTGATTTAAATGCTTCTGTAAGGGGTATTTTCACTAAATAAATCACTCCAGGAGTTTGGCAACTCCAAAATGAGTGAATCCAGTTCCTACAGAAAGGTATTGGACATACCTATCACATGCCCTTGGAACCAACTCCTTAGCTTCTGTAGAACTAATCTGGTAAATAGAAGAAAAATCATACAGAACTGTCTTTAGGAATTTCCCGAGGGCATTCTGGTAATTGTCCTGACTTGATTAAAACTCTAGGTGGTTCAGTACATCAAGTACTACGAGACTATCCAAGGAAATAATTTTTGGAGCTCCAAAAATTTTCTGGTGAATTATTTCCTCAAACTAGAGTTTATTCCACTTTAAAAAGCATAACGAATTCTGGAAAATTGATAGTCAAGTGAAACCACTTGTGTTGGTTTTGTTTTGACAAGACCTATCTGAGGATATCACTTTTGCACATGGACCTCCTACTGACCACAGAACCCTAACCCAAGTCCCTTGTATCTATCCTATACAACTATCTTCCATATGGAAACCACTACAGTGGCAATCGTGTAAATTCCACCAATTGAATCCCACTTCTCCAAAACCTCCCAAGTCCAGTAGTATTTCTCATGCTTGTTTGCTGTATGGTTTGATGTTGTATGCCTTATATTGAGTGTGGTATTGTCTGCTTGCATGTGTACCCGATGACGACGATAGTGTGAGTGACTGACGACAAGAAGGACGGGATTTATTATTATTATTGTTTTGGGTATTCTTGGTCATCTGAAGAAGTCCAGGGACTTATTGCTGATCACAGGCAAGCCACCATTCCTGAACTCTGTTATATGTCCTAATCTCTTTTACCTGCTTTTGTATCCCTTTTATAAACTACATTATATATCTGCATGACTTGTTTTACAAATACTGCGGTAGTAACTTGGCTCCTCCAAGTTATGATTTCGTGTCCTTCGAGGCACCACCCCTATGACCCTATCATTTTATCCCCTTTAGACTGAGAGTATGATGGTTAGCATCCTACCTCCCTGGAAACCCCGGTTTTGAGAAAATAAACTGTTTTGGGATTTTTCCCCACTACAAATGGTTTCAAAAACGACTTTGTAAAACCCTGGGAAGAGGCATCGTTCCCAGTGGAAGTTTTAACAAAAGAAATGGTGATGAGAAGAAATGGAAAAGTGATGGGATGTTCTACTCCTTTACTAGAACAATTTTTACCGCGCAAGCACATTACCCTAGGTTGCTGGGGCTTAACCCGTAGTTTGTCCGCATTAGCCGAGGCACTTCTACCATGCTTATAGGGAGAAATCCCTAGAAGACCGGGCAGGCGTCCTAGATCAAAGATCTGAAGCCTGTCGCTTGCTTCGGCAAGAGTGAGCCTGACCTGGCAGGAGGCCGGTGCAACAATTGGGTCTCCCGCAGACGGTATGACTTAGGTAGTACGAAAGGAAGTGGAGTCTCCAGATTTAAGGTATACGCCAAGTTGTGGCTTGGGTATGCGCATGTACGGAAGGAAGGACTATGGCTGGGAGTTACATACTCGTTGCCGGGGAGAACAAACCCAAGAGGAAAAGCATGCCTTTGCTAGTGTAGACAAGCGAAAAGTTAGGTTTGATTATCCGGACCCCCATCTACTGCGGTAGTGGGCCGTGGTTGTATCGCGGCGGATGTATTTATTCTTGTGGGTAAAGTGTGCAAACTCTGCAGAGTATAACCTATTCGAATAGCCATGTCCACGGTCAAGGATGGTTGTAAAGGTGTTGGCTAGGAGTACCCAAACTGTGGTTGTTTGGGAAACAAGTACTTTGAGGACGAAGGTTCCGGGGGAAACCGAGTTTGAAGGCTTTTTTTTGACCCGAAGGGTCTAAAATGTTCAAAAAGGGTTTTCAACCACAAAACTGTTTTCAAAACTCTTTTTCAACAAAGACATGGAGATGTCTTGGTTTACAAAACAGAAGCATGTTTTCAAAACTCTTTTTCAACAAAGATATGGAGATGCCATAATTTCAAAGTTAGGTTAGGCCTTTTGAAAAGCAACCCCAGATAGAGCTTTCTCGCCACAACCATAATTGCATTTCCTTTGCTCACTTATCTGGGTGGTTTGCGAGTACATTCAAAAGTACTCACGGCTTTGTCCCTGGCTATTTACTTGGCCATACTTTCAGGATCTTAAGGTGACGTCCATCAAGCTAGGCCGTCTTCCCAGTTAGCTGCCTGTAGGTGGAGACACGATTGGGCTCTATGCTTGGCATTGTTCCGCTGCTAATGATGATGTAGCCATAAAGGCATCTATGTAAGTCTTGTAATTCGTTATGTTTTGGATGTTGTAATGGTACCTGTCGGTTATGTTCCACGGCTCACTGATCATGGGAACGTGGATGTATGCATAACAGGGAGTTCTCGGATGAATAATCCGGGGTCCCACATGATATTAAAGGAATATACCCATCTATTGTAACACATAATATTACCATGCTTGATGATGCTGAACCTGTAGTTGATAAACAAAGAAAGCTTAATCCGAAAATTAAAGAAGTAGTAAGAAAAGAGGTTATACGCTTATAAGATGCATGCATAATATATCCTATTTCTGATAGTAAGTGGGTTAGCCCAGCTCATTGATTACCAAGACAAGGTGGTCTTGATGCTGCTATGAATGAGGATGGTTAGCTAGTTCCTGTAAGACCTATTGTTGGATATCGTATGTGTATTGATTTTAGGAAGCTAAACCGTGAGACACAGAAAAATCATAAACCTATACCATTTATGGATAAAATTTTAGAAAGACTTAGTAATAATTCTTATTTCTATTTTCTTGATGTTTATTCTGGATATTCTCAAATTGCCATACAACTGGAAGATCAAGAGAAAAAAACTTTTACTTGCCCTTATGGCACATATGCTTATAGATTAATTCTGTTTGGCTTATGTAACACAACAGTGACTTTTCAAGAATGTGTTTTAAAAATCTTTGATGATTTTGTTGAGAAGACTATGGAAGTTCTAACAAATGATTTTGTTGTTTGTGGAACAACCTTTAATAATTTCCCCTACAATCTAACCAGATTTTTGCAGAGATGCAGGCAATCAAATTTCGTTTTGAATTGGGAACAATGAAGTTTCATGGAAAGAGAAGGTAAAGTTTTTGGGCATAAAGATTTAGAGAAGGGAATATAAATAGATAAAACTAATATAAATGCAATAGAAAATCTTCCAATACCTTAGGACATAAAAAACTTAAAAATGTTTCTGGGACATGCAGGTTTTTATATGCGTTTTATAAAAGATTTTCCTAAAATAGCTATGCCTCTCACTAGCCTTCTTGAGAAAGAAACTCCATTCTACTGAGATCATAACTGCATTGCAGCTTTTGAGATCCTTAAAAACAAATTAGTTTCAGTACCCATCATGCAATCTCCAAAATGGGATGAACCTTTCGAAATCATGTGTGATGCTAGTGACTATGCTTTAGGGGTTGTGTTAGGACATCGAGATGGAAAGAATTTAAATGTTATTTATTACGCTAGTAGACCTCTTAATAAGATTCAGAAAAATTATGCTACTACAAAAAAAGAGTTCCTAGCTATAATTATTGCTTGCGACAAATTTAGATCTTACATCAATAATTCTAAGGTGTAACACCCTCGAGATCAGGGTTAAACAAATCCAGACCTTAGCCTGACATAAGCTTAACCTAGACCTCGAGGATATCCACTGAGAAATCGGTAACACAATAGTAACCCTGTGGCACAAAAATTAGTACAGCAAGCTCATAACTGAGCAAAGAACCGAAATATTACAAGCAGAGTCACTGACCACAAACATCAAACAACGGAAGGAAAATTATGCTATTAAGTATAGCAAACTTAACAAATGTCCTAAGAGGCCTGAAGCATAACGATGACGTCCCAGCCCATAGATTCCAGGCTGCCGGCCGGGAACCCCAAGCTACTCGTCGGTGTCGACGTCGTACCAAACTCGTCTTCAGGGGAACACTTACTCTGCTACAAAAGTATCAACAAAGCAAGGGTGAGTACATGGTGTACTCCGCAAGACTTATGGATGGTGGGGTTATTTTGCATAAAGCCATCTTTGTTATAAAACAAGAGGGAGAAGAAGCTCGTCTACTCAGAATAATTTAAAAGGGGATAACAGAGCGACATCTCCGAAGAATTGATCATCATCTTGATATCCACCAAAGTAATCCTCATCTCACAACTAGGATCACCCCCTCGTACCCTGAGGAAGCATCCTTAAGCACACGTTGAACTGCCAAGTTTTACGATTAGGTTAATGTTCTCTATGATCTTCACGTCCATTACCAAGTCGTCCATAACCGTGGACATGACTTTTCTTAAATATTTAATCCTGCAGGGGTGTACAACTTTACCCACATGTACCAACCGACTCATAATGCCACATCATTAGCCCTCTTCCTTGGAAGGTCGGCAGAGTGTGGTTGGACACGACCTTTACCTTGCGTTCGCTGAGACCATGAGTCACGCCCTAAGGAGTGTTACGCCATAACAGGTCAACTCCCGAAGCCGGGTCCCTAGAGATGTGTGTTGAGGTTGGTTTACCAGGGGCTCCATCGACCCCAAGCAACTCCGACCATGCTTACCTACCTGATATGAATGCACCTCTTTCTCCTCCGCTTTCAAAAACATTTTCAATGCGTATGCCAAATGGAAATCCTAAACTATGTGACTCATGGAAACTACTAGGAAACTTAATCAGCGGAGGGGTCCCCATAAACCCCGTGTGGCTGTACGCTCGTCTTGGTTCAAGAGGCTAGAACTCGGGTCCTAGTAGTGGCGAGCATGGGACTACAAAAACCACATCCCACTATGGCCTCACATACAAGCCTTAGCATATTTAACCTGTACCACTGATCTTACCTCACCAGTATACATTGTTCTCCTGTCATACTAGATTCTCTGCATCTGATACATCATCTAGATGAACCAGCACTAACAACTAATCATGGCTAAGCAAGACACAGATATAAGCTCTAGCAATGCTTGCCTTGTTTGTTGATAACCAATAAGCAGATCTTTGGACGCCTTGTACTTGACTTGATTACAGTTGGTCAAGTATAGTTCGTCGGTCTTCAATGGTGTTAATCTCGGTCTTCGATCTTGATATCGTATTCTACCAGGAAGAAGCAAACACTAAAAAGAAAGGAAAGAATCAACACATGGCATCGATGCAATGGTCAATCAAGGATGATGATATGACAAGTTAAATTGTATTTAAATAGAACCCTAAGGCATGCTTGGCAATTTAAGCGGGACCTGAGGGGTGCAAACCCTAAAACAGGGGGAACCTCGGAGTCACCTACGGGGGTTCAATTGTTCTTACAATTATACTTGTAGTAAAAGTTTCTTATCAATGCATGAGTGTGACTCTAAATTAAAGATCTTGTTTTTCTGAACATTTTGATATATTATACACATTTTTCTGACTTATAAATAATTAGATATTGAATTTATAAGATTAAACTCTTTTTTGAAATTTATTAAACCAATTTAAACCCTTTATTGCGTCAGCATGACGCAATGCTGACATCATATAGGGCACTGAATTGTTTTGTAGAGAGGTCGAGCTAGCCTCAGCCACTAACGGATGGGCCCGAGGCCAGGTCATCATGCCACGCTGGCCAGGTTGGGTCAGCGCCCACGTCACGGCCACGCGGGCGCCACATCGACGCCAAAGTGGCGCCACGTAGGCTCGTCGGCGAACATGCTGGACGGTGTTGCGGAACAGTGAAGGACAACAAGCGGGGCTACGCGGCTACATGCGTTCGAACCATCGGAGCAAGGCGAACTAGAACCTGGCGGCACCGCTCCATTTGGGCTACCGTAGCATCGGCAGCGACCATGGCCAATGGCAGCGGAAGGCGGCGCACGGTGCGGGACCTAACCAGAGAGGGAGGGGGACATAGGAGGGGTCCAGGAGGACCGGCGGCTCACCGGGAACACAGTGGTGCGGTCGTTGGCACGAGGGAAGGTCGGACGGTGTCGGCAACATCGACGAAGGCGGCGGCCAGAGACGGGGAAGACGACGTCGATGGAGGCGATTGAGGGCTCCCTTGCTCGATTCCTTCAGCGAGGAGACTCAGAACGACGAGGTGGTGCTTCCGGCAAGCTCAGACAGCGAGGGGAGGCTAGGGATGGCAGCACTACGCGGCTGCCGGGGCTAGGGTTCTGCGGATCTACGAGGGAAAAGGGAGAGAGATCGCGAGAGAGGGAGAGAGTGACTAGGGGAGAGAGAGACATGCGGGGATGCTCCTTATCTCTCTCTGGAGCGGCGGAGCTATCAACACACAGTAGCTTCAGGCCCGTTGCGAGGTGATTGATGGCGATTACCTGGACAAAGAGGTATGTTGGGCCTGGGCCAAAACTGGGCCATGGATGGGCTGGTTTCGGGCGCTCTGGGCAGCAGGCAGGAAAGAGGGAAGGTGGCTTCGGCCTGGGCATCGGCTGCTGCTAGTTGCTGCTGGTGGGCGGCGGGTAGCCCGAGAGAAGCTATGGGCTGGCCTGATTTGCTGCTGGCTCTGTTGTTTTTTTACAAAAAACCTTTTCTAATTATGTTTCCTGTTTTCCATTTGTAAATTCATTTGAAACTGTTTTTGGAGATTTCAAAAATACCAGAGGATTTACAAAAATAAGAAAATATTGTAGGGGCCATTGAAACCTTGGGCTCCAACATTTTGTACTTTTCAAATTCAAAACCTTTTGAATTGATTTGAGAGGGAGAGGAAAAACTAGGGTTTTAGGGTTTTACTTTGTTTCTCTTTTTGTTTGCATTTTGTCTTAGCAAAATAATGATGCTTATGCAATGCACAATAAACCCTGATTAGTATTTAGCTAAAATGGGGTGTTATAGATCTATCCCCCTTATGAGAATCTCGACCCGAGATTCTGCAGGTAGGAAGAAGGAAGAGAAACAGGGTCACTTGTAAGGATAAGAGGGAAACACATTATACAACACACAGGGTATCTCATGGTTAACTCATGAAGGAGTGTTCAGAAACAACTCTGAGATGACGACATGAAACACATCAAGATAACAGTGGAAACAAGAGTAGATGATTTCAAGTTATTAGATAACTAGTCTTCATAAGGATTGAGACCATGGAGCTCTAGAAGAGTTTAAACTTCTAAAGAGGAAAGCTTACGACAGAAAGAATGCAAACTTCAATGGTTGAAGTAAGCCTCACGGAGTTGGAATCTTCACCATGATGAAATTGTTAAAAGATTTAATTTCATAGGAGATGATGAAGATGCTTGCATTTGCAAGAAATTAAGTGGGAGCGCTGAGACATATATACATTCTGTATAAGACATATTGTTGATTGGAAATGATGTATCTTTCATTTGACACAAGTTAAGAATTTCATTGAAATTAGATTTGGATGAAAGACTTAGGCAAAACTTGAATATTAGCCATCAATGTATATATGGATAGATTGAGACGCTAATATGGTTATGCCAAATGTACACAGATGAAATATTGAATGAGTTCAATATGGAAACGACGAGAAAGGTTATTCCCTCACGGATAAGATTGAATCAAGATTCAAGTGTTTTGACACTTGGTGAGTAAAATCACATGGATATCTTGATAAACGAGATTCAACTGTTTTGACACTTGGTGAGTAAAATCACATGGATATCTTGATAAACGAGATTCAACTGTTTTGACACTTGGTGAGTAAAATCACATGAACATCTTAATCAATCAAACCGTGATGTGTACATATCTAGATATGTCATATGCTCTAAATGTTATGAGCATATACCAGGGTGACTCATAAGATGATCATTGGACGATAGTAAGGATATTCTTATGATCTTTGGAAGAACTAAGAATATATTCTGTATGTAGAATTGATAGATATTTCATTGTAAGGTGTTACATTGACACTATATAGATAGTTCATTGTAAGGTGTTACACTGGCACTATATAGATAGTTCATTGTAAGGTGTTACATTGGAACTAAACAAATAATTCATTGTAAGTGTTACATTGATACTAGTTTTGTCACCAGATACAAACTAAGTTTATCTCAATTTAGGCTATAGGTTAAGATGGCACAATGTAATGGAAGTTACATGATGGATTTGGATAAGTTCCAAAGTTATGGACATTGTGAAAGATACTACAACGAAAGGCTAAGTATAAGACTGCTATGGTAGTAGCAAAGGAACTGGGTGTGGTTCAATGGGCTAGTACTATGAAGATATATTGTATGACAATTATATCAACATGTTTTAAACCCCAAGAAACTAAGGTCTCACGAAATTTATACAAAGCCATCTCATTAGAGAATGAGTGATGTGTAGAGATGCAAATACATGAAAAACACACAGACCTGAAAGTGTTAGATTTGGGGATTATGTTTACCACTAGTAAACACGTATATACAACACCTATAAAGTGTAGAGATGTCCCATGCCCTCTTGGGCAGAACCCCTCACCTATAAAAGTCTCCCCTCCTCCCCTCTCATCTCACACCATTCACCCTTCCTCTCATATGCCCTTTGGTTGGCATCTTCCTCCCCTTCTAGCCTACTCAAGATCTTCTCCACCACCATCACCACCATGTAGTAGTGTTGGCAGAGTTCCCGGGGATCCGCTACTTCCGCTGCCCGGCTGGAGCGAGGGTTCGGAAGTCATCGACACACCGTACGTGTGACCGATTACGGAGGCGCTGCCCTCTTGCGGTGCTGATTGTTTGCATATCCTTGGGGATGGTCGTGTACACTCTACGACAACCATGTTTGTTTGCGGGGACGATATTCTGCTTTATGGTCTTTGAGGGTGAGTCCATCTAAAACTGTTACAAGTGTCTCCTAGATCCGATCTTGGCAGTTGCGAACCATAGGATTTTTTTGTTTTCTATGAAATGAACCCCATCAGAAATCAAGCCAGATCTTAATCCCCTCTAGATGGAAGAGATAGGTATAACTATCCAACTTGCTAATAAATAGTATATTTGTCCTCTTGGTACTGTTAGAGATGTTGAAGTGCTAGTTGGAAAGATTAAATATCGTGTTGATTTCATTGTGCTTGCTTGCTCCCAAGATGCATTTTGTCCTATTATATTTGGTAGACCTTTCCTACATACTACTAGTGCTGAAATTAATTTTGCTAAAAGAGAAAGTATTCATTAAATTTGCTGGTGAAATACTTGAGTATAACTTTTCAAAGTTTACTAATAAATATTTATAAAAGTAAAAATTCTCTAAAGATATAGTGGAGACTCTTGCTTCAGTGGCAGTTGCTTCATCAGATGCGATGGAACGGTATGTGCTTAATCAACAGGAGCCATTTGGCGATGAAGAGAAAGAAACTTTAGAACAAATACTATCTCAACAACCACCAGAACTGCAATTACATATTCCACCTGATAATCTAGGAGAACTAGCACCACCTAAAGACGATCCTAGTTTTGAACTTAAACCATTGCCAGATGATATGAAATATGCATTGTTGATGATAAAAATATATATCCTATTATTATTAGTGCTAACCTTTTAGATGAAGAAGAATCACAAATACTCGAAGTATTGAGAGCTCATAGGCTAGCCATTGACTATTCACTTTATGATTTGAAAGGTATACGCCCTGCTTTATGCATGCATAAGATTAACTTGGAAAAAGATGCAAAGCCTGTTATTGACTATCAACATTGTGTTCATCCAAGAAAGAAATAAGTGGTAAGGAAAGAGGTAATCAAACTCATTGAGGCAGGTATTATCTATCCCATAGCTGATAGTAAATGGGTAAGTCATGTTCATTGTGTGCCTAAAAAGGGTGGAATCACTATGGTTCCAAATGATGAAAATGAACTTGTTGCTCAACTTACCGTTACTGGTTATAGAATGTGCATTGATTATAGGAAACTTAATAAAGCAACTCATAAAGATCATTATCCTTTACCACTCATTGATGAAATGATTGCAAGATTACCCAAACACTCTCACTTTTGTTATTTAGATGGTTATTTAGGTTTCTCACAGATTCCGGTGCACAAGGATGATCAAGAGAAGACTATTTTTACATGTCCCTTTGGTACTTATGCTTATAGGAGAATGCCATTCGGTTTGTGCAATGCTCCTGCTACTTTTAAAAGATGCATGAATGCTATATTTGTTAATTATATTGAGAAAATTATGGAAGTATTCATGGATGACTTTTCTGTGTATGGTACCTCTTTTGTAAACTGCTTGTTCAATCTTAACAAAGTTTTGCAGCGTTCTAAGGACCAACACTTTGTCCTAAATTGGGAGAAGTGCCATTTCATGGTGACTGAAGGTGTTGTTCTTGGACATCGAGTTTTAGGTAGAGGCATTGAAGTAGACAACACCAAGATAGAAGCTATAGAGAAGCTACCATATCCTAGGGATATAAGAGGTATAAAAGCTTTCTTGGTCATGCCGGTTTCTGTAAAAGGTTTATAAAAGACTTGTCAAAAATATCCAAGCCTCTAACAAATCTTTTGCAAAAATATGTTCCATTCTCTTTTAATGATGATTGTGTAGAGTCTTTTGATGTTTTACAGAATGCTTTGATAAGTGCTCCTATAATTCAACCTCCTAATTGGAATTTGCCACTTGAAATCATGTGTGATGCTAGTGATTATGCTGTAGGTGTTGTTTTAAGCCAGAGAGTTGATAAGAAACTTAATGTGATATATTATGCTAGTAAAACTCTGGATAGTGCCCAAAGAAATTATGCTACAACTGAAAAAGAATTCTTGGCTAAACTTTTTGCATGTGATAAGTTTATACCTTATATTGTAGACTCTAAAGTAATAGTACACACCATCATTCTGCTATTAAATACCTTATTAACAAGAAAGATGCTAAGCCTAGACTTATAAGATGGGTTCTTTTACTACAAGAATTTGACCTACATATTGTTGATAGGAAAGGTGAGGACAACCTGGTAGCTAATCATTTATCTAGAATGGAAAACATTCTGGTAGATCTTATTCCTATTAATGATAGCTTTGCAAATGAACAACTAGCAACATTAATGTATCTGTTGTTAGAGTATCTTCACCATGGTTTGTTGATTATGCTAATTTCATTGTTGGAAAAGTTATGCCACCATACTTCACCTACCAACAAAGAAAGAAATTCTTTTATGATCTTAGACCTTATTTTTGGGATGATCCATTTCTTTATAATAAAATTGTAGACGGTATTATTAGACATTGTGTGCCTGATTTTGAGAAGCAGGCTATCATAAGGGATTGTCATGACGGCCCTTATTGAGGACATCATGCAGGAGACCGCACCGCTGCAAAGGTATTACAGTCCTGTTTTTACTGGCCTACTTTATTTAAGGATTGTGCTAATTACGTTAAAGATTGTGACAAATGCCAACATGTTGGAAATATCGGTAAGAGAAATGAAATGCCTATGAAGTATTCACTGCCTCTTGAACCATATGATGTATGGGGATTTGACTTTATGGGACCATTCCCCCATCGAAAAAAACACACTCATATTTTTGTTGAAGTGGATTATCTCACTAAATGGGTTGAAGTAATTCCAAGAAAAGGTGCAGACCATGCCACAGCACTGAAGATTCTTAAGGACATCATCTTTCCTAGGTTTGGAGTACCTTGATTTTATTCATGGTGGTTCTCATTTTATTCATGGAGTCTTTAGAAAAACTCTAGCCAAATATGGTGTTAATCAAAGAATTTCATCTCTATATCATCCTCAAACTAGTGGTCAAGTTGAACTAAGCAATAGGGAAATTAAACTCATATTGGAGAAAACAATTAATAAAGCTAGTTCTTATTGGCGAACTAAAATTAATGATGCTTTGTGGGCCTATAGAACTACTTTTAAAAATCCTATGGGAATGTCCCCTTATAAAATGGTTTATGGAAAAGCATGTCATCTTCTAGTAGAATTAGAACATAAAGATAGATGTGTTGTTAAACAACTCAACTTTGATTTTAAAAATGCTGGAGAGAAAATAATTCTTGACTTAAGCTTGTTAGATGAATGGACGAATGAAGCATATGAAAGTGCTAGACCATTTAAAGAGAAAGTAAAAATGTGGCATGATAAGAAAATAAAAAGAAAGGAATTCAAAGTAGGATATCAAGTATTATTGTTCAACTCTCATTACAAGTTTTCTACAGGAAAGTTAGCTTCAAAGTAGCAGGGTCCATTAGTTTTACAGGAGGTGTATCGCTCTAGAGCAATTCTTCTTCATGGAGACTTTAATGGTAAACCTCATGTTGTTAGTGGACAACGTATTAAACATTATACTATAGGCCAAACATTTGTCGGAAGGGTTGAAGTAATGAATCTCCAAATTCCGGAGGCCATATGTTGGGGGATGACCCCATGTAGGGTCATGCCGAGGTATAAGCACAAGGTCCACTGAGGCATAAAATAGGTCAAAGC
The DNA here is from genome assembly GCA_023614405.1 of Avena insularis. NCBI lineage: Eukaryota > Viridiplantae > Streptophyta > Magnoliopsida > Poales > Poaceae > Avena > Avena insularis. Next base: position 241,310,260 of record CM042686.1, on the reverse strand, counting down.
ATGAGCTGGCTGAATCATAGAAGGGTCGGCCGGATCACGGCCGGATTACCCTAAATCGGACAACACTGACAAGACTCCGCCGACATATGCAGTATGTTGGCACGAGGAGTGAGTTGTTATCTCTTTGTAGGTACCATCTGTTGGAGATATGCCCAAGAGGCAATAATAAAAGTGGTTATTATTATATCTTTGTGTTTATGGTGAATGTTTACATCCCATGCTATAATTGTAATATAAGGAAACACTGATACATGTGTGTTTTGTAAACATAAAAGAGTCCCTAGTAAGACTCTTGTGGAACTAGCTTGTTGATTAAATGATGATCATGGTTTCCTGATCATGGACATTGGATGTCATTAATAACAAGGTTATATCATTAGGAGAATGATGTGATGGACACACACCCATAGTAAGCATAGCATAAGATCAAGTCATTAAGTTCGTATTGCTGTAAGCTTTCAAATGCATAGTAACCTAATCCTTCGACCATGAGGATATGTTAATCACCATCACCGGATGGGTACTTTGATGACATCAAACACCGCTTAAATCGGGTGGTTATAAAGGTGTCATTGGGTATTCTGAAAGTATGTGTTGAAGCGCATGAACCAAGATTGGGATTTGTCCATCCATATGACGGATAGATATGCTCTGGGCCCTCTCGGTGGAATGTCATCTAGTTAGCTTGCAAGCATGTGACTAGGTCACAAGGGATGACATAACATGGAACGAGTAAAGAGTACTTATCAGTAATGAGGTAGAACTAGGTATGGAGATACCGACGATCAAACCTCGGATAAGTAGAATATCGTGTGACAAAGGGAATTGGTTTCGTATGTTAATGGTTCTATCGATCACAAAGTCATCGTTGAGTATGTGGGGGCCGTTATGGATCTCCAGATCCCGCTGATGGTTATTGATCGGAGAGGTGTCTTCATCATGTCTGCATATTCACGAACCGTAGGGTGACACACTTAAGGTTCGAAGTTGTGTTAAGTAGATATGGAATGTGCGTTGGAGACCGAATGTTGTTTGGAGTCTCGGATTGGATCCGGGACATCACGAGGAGATCCAGAATGGTCCGGAGAATAAGATTCATATATTGGGGATCATTTTCTATGTTAGGAAATGTTCCGGAGTGTTTGTATGGAGATTCTAGAAGGTTTCGGAATGTTCTGGGAGGTTCTAGAAGAGTTCTTGGTGTTTACTTGAAAACCAAGAAAGGGTCAAAGGAAACCTTGTGGGACGAGACACAGATTCGTGGGGGAGGAGGACTCCTCCCCCCTTCCCAACCCGCCGGCCATAGGATTGGAGTCCTACTAGGACTCCCCTCCCCTGGCGCGCCTCCCTCCTTTAGATAGAAGGGAGGGGCGCCCCCTCCTACCTCTCTCTCATAATAAGCTCTAGCCGCCGTCTCTCTCCTCTTCCTTCGCTCTGCTCTGGCTTAGGCGAAGCCCTGCAGAATTCTCTCCTCCACCACCACCACCACACCGTCGTGTTGCTAGGATTCCGTGGAGAAGATCTACTACCTCCGCTGCTCGCTGGAACGGGGAGAGGAAGGTTCGCCGACTCCGACGCGTGTGACCGATGGGAAGCATCGCCGAACGCCGCCGAAGGGAAGGATTGTCCACACGATCTTGAGATCGGCAAGTGATCGACTACATCAACCCCGAGATCTAATCTCGTAACGCTTTTGGTTCTACGAGGGTTAGTACAGATCTATCTCGTTGCTCATGTCTAATAGATTAGATCTTGGATTTTATCTAGATTAGATCTGGGTTTTGTTTGTTCTTGCAGTAGAAATTTTTTGTTTTCCATGCTACGAACCCATCAGTGGTATCAGAGCCTTGTCTATGCGTAGATCTGTTGCACGAGTAGAACACAATGATGTTGTGGGCGTTGGTGCTCATGCCGTCTTTTGCTTTGTGTACTTTGCATCTTGCGGTATGGTGGGATGAAGCCTCTCGGGCTAACCTTACATGTCATCGCACATGAGACTTGCTCCACGCTTGACGTGTAACTTGCTTTGCACAAGTGGATTTGCGGGTGTCTGTCTCTCCCATCATAGTATAGATCCAATCTATACTTTGCACTTGATAGCACTTGTATCAACATTGTGGTTCAGTTTCGTAGGTAAGATCCGTTCCTATTCGAAAGCCCCAAACCATGCAAAACTTGCAAAGAAAATTAGAGGCGTCTAACTTGTTTTTGTAGGGGTTTTGTGATGTGATATGGCCATCATGTGATTGTGATTATATTTGATGTATGCAATGATCCTTGTTGTAATATGGCAACGGTGAACTAATGGTTGTCTTTAATTCTGTTAAGACCTGCGTGTCTATTCATCTTGTAATAGCTTTATTCCAAGTAGTTGTAATAGTTGCTGGTGATGATGGACAACCATGAAGCGGCGCCACCGACCTTGACGCAATGCTGGTGATGATGGAGATCATGTCCGTGCTTTGGAGATGGAGATCAAAGGCATAAGAAGAAAGGGCCATATCATATCACACTAATTATGAATTGCCTGTGATGTTAATCCTTTGTGCATCTTTTATTGCTTAGATCACGACGGTAGCATTATAAGATGATCCCTCTCACTAAATATCAAGTAATAAAGTGTTCGTCCTTAGTTGGCACCGTTGCTAAGACTCGTCGTCTCGAAGCATCTCGTGATGATCAGATGTGATAGATTCTACGTGTGCATACAACGGGTGCAAGCCAGATTTGCACATGCGGAAACTAAGGTTAATGTTGACGAGCCTAACATTTATAGACATGGTCTCGGAACACGGAATATCGAAAGGTAGAGGACGAGTCATATAAGTGATATGATGAACATGAAGATTGTTCGCCGATGAAACTACATCTTTTCTCTGAAGATCGGACTTGGTGTAGTGGACTTGGTTCGTGTAATCACTAAGACAATGTGAGGGATGTTGTTTTGAGTGGGAGTTCACCTAGTTAATTTAAGAATTAAAGTAGAACTCAATTTATCATAAACTTAGTCTAAACTACTTGCAAATTTGTTGTAGATTATGGCGAATCTCTCCATCAATTTCAATGCGTTCCTAGAGAAAGAAAAACTTAAGAACAATGGGAGCAACTTCACGGACTGGCTCCGTGGTCTGAAGATTGTCCTCAGGGCTGGTCAGATGACCTATGTGCTTGAAGCACCGCTAGGTGACCCACCTGCAGATGATGCCACCGATGACGTAAAGAATGTTTACGCCACTCGGAAAAATCATTACTCCACAGTTCAGTGTGCCATGCTATACTGTTTAGAAACGGAGCTCTAGAAGCGTTTTGAGCACCACGACCCGTTCGAGATCATTAAGGAGCTCAAGCTCATTTTTTAGACTCACGCGACCGTGGAGAGCTATGAGGCCTCCAAGAAGTTCTTTACCTGCAAGATGGAAGAGGGAAGCTCCGTTAGCGAGCACGTGCTCACCATGTCTGGGCACGCAAACAAACTCCAAGAGTTGGGGATAACGATTCCTAATGAGTTAGGGATTCACCATGTCCTCCAATCACTGCCACCGAGTTATAAGAACTTTGTGATGAACTACAATATGCACTACATGAACAAGACGTTGCCTGAACTATCGTCCATGCTAAAAACTGCTGAAGTGGAGATCAAGAAGGAGCACCAAGTGTTGATGGTCAATAAGACCACCAATTTCAAGAAACAGGGCAAGCCTAAGAAAAAGGGCAACTTTAAGAAGGACGGCAAGAAAGTTGCCGCACCTGCTAAGAAGACCAAGGCTGGTCCTAAGCCTGAAACTGAGTGCTTCTACTGCAAGGGTGCTGGTCACTGGAAGCGTAACTGCCCCAAGTACCTGGCAGATCTGAAGAACGGCAACATCAAGAAGAAAGGTATATTTGATATACATGTTATTGATGTGTATCTTACTAGTAGTCGTAGTAGTGCCTGGGTATTTGATACTGGTTCGGTTGCTCATATATGTAACTCGAAACAGGAGCTGCGGAATAAACGAAGACTGGCAAGAGATGAGGTGACGATGCGCGTTGGAAATGGCTCCAAGGTTGATGTGATCGCCGTCGGCACGCTCCCTCTACATCTACCTTCAGGATTAGTTTTAAATTTAAATAATTGTTATTTGGTGCTTGCGTTAAGCATGAACTTTATATCTCGATCTTGTTTATTGCGAGAAGGTTACTCTTTTAAGTCTGAGAATAAAGGTTGTTCGATTTATATGAGTAATATCTTTTATGGTAATGCACCTGAGATAAATGGTTTATTCTTATTGAATCTCGATAGTAGTGATACACATGTTCACAACATAGATGCTAAACGAATAAAATTGAATGATAATTCTACATACATGTGGCACTGTCGTCTTGGTCACATTGGAGTGAAGCGTATGAAGAAACTCCATTCTGATGGACTTCTTGAATCACTTGATTTTGAATCACTTGAAAGATGCAAAGCATGTCTAATGGGAAAAATGACTAAGACTCCATTCTCTGGAATAATGGAGCGAGCTACAGACTTATTGGAAATAATACATACCAATGTGTGCAGTCCAATGAGTGTAGCATCGCGTGGTGGATATCGTTATGTTCTCAATTTCACGGATGACTTAAGTAGATATGGGTATGTCTACTTTATGAAACATAAGTCCGAAACTTTCGAGAAGTTTAAGGAATTTCAAAGTGAAGTGGAAAATCATCGTAACAAGAAGATTAAGTTTCTGCGTTCTGACCGCGGAGGTGAATATCTGAGTTATGAGTTTGGCATGCATTTAAAGAAATGTGGAATACTTTCACCGTTGACACTGCCAGGAACACCACAGCGTAATGGTGTGTCCGAACGTCGTAATCGAACTCTCTTAGATATGGTTCGGTCTATGATGTCTCTTAAAGATTTACCGCTATCATTTTGGGGCTATGCATTAGAGACAGCCGCATTCACTTTAAATAGGGCACCATCTAAATCCGTTGAAACGATACCATACGAATTGTGGTTTGGTAAGAAACCTAAGTTGTCGTTCCTTAAAGTTTGGGGTTGCGAAGCGTATGTAAAAAGGTTACAACCTGATAAGCTTGAACCCAAAGTGGAGAAATGCGTCTTCATAGGATACCCTAAAGAAACAGTTGGGTATACCTTCTATCATAGATCCGAAGGCAAAGTTTTCGTTGCTAAGAATGGATCCTTTCTTGAGAAGGAATTTCTCTCGAAAGAAGTGACTGGAAGGAAAGTAGAACTCGACGAGGTTATTGAACCTTCTCTCGAAGTTGAGAGTAGCGCAGCACCGGAAGATGTTTTTGTGCCGCCTGCACCAACTGGAGAGGAAGATAATGATGCTGATCATGAAACTTCGAATGAGGTTACTGCTGAACCTCGCAGGTCAACGAGGGTTCGTACCACTCCTGAGTGGTATGACTCTGCCTTGAACATCATGTTGGTGGACAACACTGATGACCCTGCGACGTATGAAGAAGCTATGGTGAGCCCAGATTCCAATAAATGTCAAGAAGCCATGAAATCTGAGATTGGATCCATGTACAAAAACCAAGTGTGGACATTGGTGTACTTACCGGATGGCTGCAAGGCTGTCAAGAACAAATGGATTTTCAAGAAGAAAACAGATGCTGGTAATGTAACCGTCTATAAAGCTCTACTTGTCGCGAAAAGGTTCCAACAAATTCAAGGAGTTGACTACGATGAGACTTTCTCACTGGTAGTGAAGCTAAAGTCTGTGAGGATTTTGTTAGCAACGCTGCATATTTCGATTATGAAATTTGGCGGATGGATGTCAAACGCGTTCCATAATGGTGACATTGAGGAAGAATTGTAAATGGTACAACCAAAGGGTTTAGTAGATCCTAGTGATGCTGACAAGGTATGCAAAATTCAGCGCTCCATTTATGGACTGAAGCAAGCATCCCAGAGTTGGAATCAACGTTTTGATAAAGTAATCAAAAACTTCGGATTTATACAAACTTATGGAGAAGCTTGTATTTACAAGAAAGTGAGTGGGAGCTCTGTAGCATTCCTAGTACTATATGTAGATGACATATTGTTGATTGGGAATGATATAGAACTTCTTAATAGCGTCAAAACCTATTTGAATAATAGTTTTTCAATGAAGGATCTTGGCGAAGCGGCATATATTCTAGGCATCAAGATTTATAGAGATAGATCAAGACGCCTAATAGCGCTTTCACAAAGTACATACTTAGACAAAGTTCTAAAGAAGTTTAGAATGGAAGAGATCAAGAAAGGGTTCGTTCCCATGTTGTCAGGTAAGACCTTGAGTAAGACTCAAAGTCCGGCTACGGCAGAAGATAGAGAAAAGATGAATAATATTCCCTATCCCTCGGCCATAGGTTCTATCATGTATGCCATGCTGTGTACAAGACCGGATATAGCACATGCTGTTAGTTTGACTAGCAGATATCAATGTGATCCTAGAATGGAACACTGGACAGCGGTCAAAAATATCCTAAAGTACCTGAATAGGACTAATGATATGGTTATTTCTTATGGAGGTGATGAACAGCTTGTTGTAAACGGTTACACTGATGCTAGTTGGAACACCGATCCGGATGACTCGAAGTCACAGTTTGTATACGCATTTATTTTGAATGGTGCTGCAGTGAGCTGGAGGAGTGCCAAGCAAAGCGTTGTGGAGAAATCTTCAACTGAATCGGAATACATAGCTGCTTCGGAGGCTGCACAAGAAGCCATATGAATGAAGGAGTTCATTACTGAACTTGGCGTGGTTCCTAGTGCGTTAGACCCGATGGCCATCTACTGTGACAACACAGGTGCCATAGCTAATGCACAGGAGCCAAGGTCACATAGCAATCTGAAGCACATCAAGCTACGTTTCCATGCTATTCGCGAGTATGTCCGAGATGGTGACATAAAGATTTGCAAAGTACACACTGATCTGAATGTGGCAGATCTGTTGACTAAACCTCTCCCTAGAGCAATGCATGACCAACACCAGAACGCCATGGGTGTTAGGTATATTACCATGTAATCTAGATTATTGACTCTAGTGCAAGTGGGAGACTGTTGGAGATATGCCCAAAAGGAAATAATAAAAGTGGTTATTATTATATCTTTGTGTTTATGGTGAATGTTTACATCCCATGCTATAATTGTATTATAAGGAAACACTGATACATGTGTGTTTTGTAAACATAAAAGAGTCCCTAGTAAGCCTCTTGTGGAACTAGCTTGTTGATTAAATGATGATCATGGTTTCCTGATCATGGACATTGGATGTCATTAATAACAAGGTTATATCATTAGGAGAATGATGTGATGGACACACACCATAGTAAGCATAGCATAAGATCAAGTCATTAAGTTCGTATTGTTGTAAGCTTTCAAATGCATAGTAACCTAATCCTTCGACCATGAGGTTATGTTAATCACCATCACCGGATGGGTACTTTGATGACATCAAACACCGCTTCGTAACTGGGTGGTTATAAAGGTGTCATTGGGTATTCTGAAAGTATGTGTTGAAGCGCATGAACCAAGATTGGGATTTGTCCATCCATATGACGGATAGATATGCTCTGGGCCCTCTCGGTGGAATGTCATCTAGTTAGCTTGCAAGCATGTGACTAGGACACAAGGGATGACATAACATGGAACGAGTAAAGAGTACTTATCAGTAACGAGGTAGAACTAGGTATGGAGATACCGACGATCAAACCTCGGATAAGTAGAATATCGTGTGACAAAGGGAATTGGTTTCGTATGTTAATGGTTCTATCGATCACAAAGTCATCGTTGAGTATGTGGGAGCCGTTATGGATCTCCAGATCCTGCTGATGGTTATTGATCGGAGAGGTGTCTTCATCATGTCTGCATATTCGCGAACCGTAGGGTGACACACTTAAGGTTCGAAGTTGTTTTAAGTAGATATGGAATGTGCGTTGGAGACCGAATGTTGTTCGGAGTCTCGGATTGGATCCGGGACATCACGAGGAGATCCGGAATGGTCCGGACAGTAAGATTCATATATTGGGGATCATTTTCTAAGTTAGGAAATGTTCCGGAGTGTTTGTATGGAGATTCTAGAAGGTTTCGGAATGTTCTGGAAGGTTCTAGAAGAGTTCTTGGGGTTTACTTGAAAACCAAGAAAGGGTCAAAGGAAACCTTGTGGGGCGAGACATGGATTTGTGGGGGAGGAGGACTCCTCCCCTTCCCCTTCCCTTGACCAGGAGGGGAGTCCTACTAGGACTCCCCCTCCCCTGGCGCGCCTCCCTCCTTTAAATAGAAGGGAGGGGGCGCCCCCTCCTACCTCTCTCTCATAACAAGCTCTAGCCGCCGTCTCTCTCCTATTCCTTCGCTCTGCTCCGGTTTAGGCGAAGCCCTGCAGAATTCTCTCCTCCACCACCACCACCACACCGTCGTGCTGTTGGGATTCCGTGGAGAAGATCTACTACCTCCGCTTTCATTTGGAACAGGGAGAGGAAGGTCTGCTGACTCCATGCGTGTTACCCATTGCGAAGCGCTGCCCGAGCAGCGGTCTTGGGAAGAATCGTCCACACGATCTTGAGATCGGTAAGTGATCGACTACATCAACCCCGAGATCTAATCTCGTAACGCTTTCGGTTCTACGAGGGTTAGTACAAATCTATCTCGTTGCTCATGTCTAATAGATTAGATCTTGGCTTTTATCTAGATTAGATCTGGGTTTTGTTCATTCTTGCGGTAGAAAATTTTGAGAAGATCGTCACGGACGTGACAGTGTCTGACCCCAACGATTAGACAACATGTCCTCTACGCGATTGCCATGCAAAGGCTGCCAACAAAGGAAAGGAGGGCGCCGTGTTACTATATTGGGACAAGCATATTCGTAGGATATCCGGGCCACGTAAGCCCAAGCTGTAACCTGGCCACCCCTTTATAAGGTGAGCCAGGGCCTCCTAGGAGATGTTCGGTTCATTTGGCTAAGGTAAAAACCCTAGTGAGAGTAGAGAGTAGGATCACTTCAGCTCCTTCCTCTCCGCGATAGAACTCAAGGAGCATTTGTACTAGCTAGAGAGATCATAATATAAGATCTAGTGCAGGAGTAGAGGTTTTATCTCCATAGGAGAGCCTCGAACCTGGGTATATCGTGTGTTCAGTTCTTTGTTCCCCATTTGTAGATTCACTACACTATCCCTCCCCAGATACCACTAGTGCATATTGGCCCCATCTTTAGCCTACCCATGGCATCTGCCGTAACACCACCACGATAGGTGGCCCCTACCTTAGGGCCAGCAGCGGTGCTAGCTAGTGTCAAGGTCCAGACGCGAAACTTCATTGCCACTAGAGAGCGCATTGTCTCTGTGGTGGTCCAGCGATTCGGTGCATTGGACTTCATCAGCAACAACACGTGCAGCATCGGCCACTGCCCTCCTCTGCACAATGGGATCTTCGTCAACTTCGACACCCACAAGATCTACATCAGCATTGACAACTCATGCGTGCACCTGTAGCGAGTCATTGTGGTAGGAGAACCTCCTCTCAGTGTGGCTCGCAGTCCTCGTATCGCTTGCCCCGCCAGCTGCGCCGAGGTGATGATGACTACGCCGTAGGCACGAGCAAAGATCCAGCCGGAGATGGGGAAACTACCCCCAAGGTAACTCGATCTAGAGGTCCTCCACTAGAAAGACCACAAAACATACCGTAGCAAGCAATAGAGATCCTCACTACACTTGTAGCTCCCATATTAGATCCGGCTCAGGCACAAGCCGAGTTTGAGGAGACCCGACAAAAAGTGCTTGAGGGAGCCAAAAAGATAGTAGAAGCTCAGCAGGCATTGAACATCATGCTGGGTGAGTATGCTAGGGAAAATAAGATTAGCACTAGTCCTACTCACATGGATGGTGTGAAGATTAGAGGGAAAAACCACATCAGTGAGATAGATAAGGAATATGTGCCTATACTAGGTGATTCGGGTAACCCCATGTCATCAGGTCTTCCGAGGAATAGCACCCCAACAAAGAACCTCAGGGCTGCATATGCAGCAGCGGCCGAGTTAGATGGTTTGACCGGTGAGGCCCGGGAGAGGCAGCAAGCAAGAGTCATAGAGCTGGTGTGTATCACAAACAAACAAAACGAAGAGATTCATAGGACTAACCCGGCAAGGGCAGGGGCTCCCGCATCATTCATTTGGCTGGAGGTGCTACTGCAAAATCAGCCGGGGAAGCATCTTCACTTGGACCAGATCCAAGGAGAGAAGAGGTGGTAACCTCTGGGAGAAGGAACAAGCAGATGGTGTCATATGACCTAGCAGTGGCTGGGAAATGCAAAGCATCACAAGGGAATGCTGACAAAGGAAGTGTTTGTCGGGGTAACAGTGGTCATAGAAACCCTGGCCAAGGCAATGGGAATCAAGGAAACGTTGGGCACGACAATGCCGGACAGCGTAACTCGGTAGGAGAAGGATAGTATCCCCCACAGCAGCAACCATGGCAAGAGAAAGTGCAGGGCCAGCTATGCAACAACAATACACTCATCTGGGCAAAACATATACAATGATGGTTACTCGGCTATGGCCAATGCCGGGTTCCCAGCCCGGATGATCATGCGATGGGAAGTGCAATGGGATCAAGGCTAGGAAATAGGAATTTGCAGCCGGATGATGCAAGATTGAAGCTGGACAAAATATATAGGTCAGAGATGTTGGAGGGACAAGGTCCTCCAGATCTTGCGTGTTTTGGAGCTCGAATCATGAGAGAGCCACTTGTGTCGAACTTTTAGTTAGCCAGGGGGACAAAGACATATGATGGTAGCACCAAACCACAAGACTTGTTGATTGACTATTCCACAGCTGTGCACATCGCATAGGGGAATCTCAGATGGACGGTAAGATATGTTCCTCATATGCTTGAGGGACCAGCAAGAGCCTGGCTGAATAATCTGCCACCAGGAAGTATCAACTGCTGGTTGGATTTTGAGGAAATGTTGATCAATAACTTCACTAGCATATATAAGAGGACGAATAGTCCATAGCCCGTGGTAATGTGCAAGCAGAGGCTAAATGAGACAGACCGAGAATTTTTGACTCGGTGGTAGTGATCGAGTCACAGGAAATTGCTTTGTTTGCACAAGGATGCTGACATGGAAGTGTATTGTGGTAGAGGCTACAAAGAGATATGCCAACGACGTTGGCCGAGACAATCAAGATTGCATATTCATATGCATTGGGAGATCCGACCCAACCCCTACTTATGTCGGCTGAGCCAAATAAGGAATACTACAATAGGGATGGGGCCGGGACATCTCGGCGGAATGATTTCCAGGGCAAGAGAAGAGATGAAAGTCCATATTATCGGTACAACTTGAACCATGTTGTTGTAGTGACCCAAGACTAGCAGGATGCTGGGAGTAACCAACGACAGAATAATAGTAGCCAACAGTGGACACAAAAGAATGATGGCAAGAAAACTTTGACCAATGAGCAGAAAAAGAAATGGCAAGAAAGAAGAGATAGGCCAAAGTATACGTATGAGTCCATGCTGGATCACCCATGCAAGTTCCACACGCCGAATCCAAGTAAACCGGTTAATCATATAACCCGGCAATGTGAATGGATGAAACGTGCAGGACAAGGTAACATGGAACCTCCTTAGACACCTCGGCAGCAACAGCTCATAGGAGCAAATGCTCAACAAGTAATGTTGCCGCCACCCCCGCCGAGGTATGAGAACCAGGAGAGAAGGGAAGTGCATAGAGTGGAGGAACAAAATCAAGCACTGCCGGCCGAGGAGACCGAAATGAGTACAGGGAGCATCATCAGAGCTATTGTGTGTTCACCAGAGAGCAAAATGATAGGCAAAGTGTGCAAAGGCGACATATGGAGGTCAATGAAGTTATGCCGGCAGTGCCAAAGTATATGTACTGGTCAGATCAGGAAATCACATGGAGCGTAAAGGATCACCCCAAGATCATGTGAAATCCTTGAGCGTATGCTCTAGTACTCGATCTGACATTCGTTGGGTCGAGTCTGAACGTCATGTTCTCCAAGGTGTTAGTTCATAATGGCAATAGTATCAATATACTGTATAAGGACACAATGCATAAGTTGGGAATCTCGGAGAAGATGCTCCAAGCGACTAAGACCACATTCCATGGCATTGTGTCGGGTTTGTCATGTGAGCCAATCGGAAAGGTCCAAATAGATGTTTTATTCGGCACTAGAGAGAACTATCGGATAGAAAACCTGGAGTTTGAGATTGTGGATCTAGAAAGTTGTTACCATGCACTATTGGGCAGACCAGCTATATCCAAGTTCATGGCAAGTTATCGCATAAGCTATTTGAAGATTAAACTGCGAGGGCCGAATTGAATCATCACAGTTGCAGGAGATTATATGTGTTCTATGCAGTGCACCTCAGTCGGATCAAACCTGGCCGAGTCATTGCTGATAGCATAGGAAAAGAAGAGAATCCATGATGTAGTGGCCTTGTCTCAGCCGGCTCAGTTAAGTAAGCCGGCAGTGAGTAACACACATGAGAGTTTATCATTTCAGCTGACTAAGGATACCAAGAAAGTTCCAATTGATGACCAGTTCCCAGAGTGCACCGTCACTATTGGTGCAGGCCTGAACGATAAATAGGAAAGCGAGCTCATCAGCTTCCTCCGTGAGAATCGGGATATCTTTTCTTGGTCCACACAGAACCTGCAAGGTGTGTCGAGGGAGCTAGCTGAGCAGTCTTTGCATGTCAGGCCTGATGCAAGGCCGGTGAAGCAACCTCTCCTACGCTTCACCGAGGATAGGAGAAAGATCATAGGGGATGAGATAGCTCGGCTCCTTGCAACCGGTTTATCATGGGAGTGCTTCATCTGGATTGGCTTTCTAATCTAGTGTTGGTGGAAAATAAGAAAGATGACCAGAACGTGGCAGTAGTATGGCAGATGTGTATTGACTACACGAACCTGAACAAGGCATGTCCAAAGGATCCATTTCCTTTGCCAAGGATAGATGAAGTCATTGACTCAACAGCTGGTTGTGAGCTGCTATCATTTGTAAATGCGTATTCTGGTTTCCACCAGATACCATTAAACCCGGTGGATCAAATAAAGACTGCATTTATTACCCCGTATGGGGCTTATTGCTATCGCACTATGCCATTTCGCTTATGTAATGCTGGGCAACATATCAAATATGCATGCAAAAATGTATCCAAGCTAATGAGCGCATGGAACTGCCGAAGTGTCTCAATGATGTCCAAAAGTTCACTGGTTGCCTGGCATCATTAAGTCGCTTTGTATGTCGTCTAGGAGAAAAGGCTTTGCCTCTATACCAACTAATGAAAAAGTCAGACAAGTTCATATGGACACTGCAAGCGAATGACGCATTTCATGAATTGAAAAAGATGCTAGCCTCTGCACCTGTCTTAGCATCACCACTCTCCAAAGAGCCTATGTTGCTCTACATAACAGCGACCAACCAAGTCATAAGTGCCGTGGTAGTGGTAGAGCGTGAGGAGGAAAGTAAGTCGGTGCAAAGGCTAGTCTATTACCTAAGCGAGGTACTTTCTGCTTCAAAGCAAAGCTATCCCCATTATCAGAAAATTGCATATGACATCTATATGGCGGCTAAAAAGCTTAAACACTATTTGGAAGAACACCCCATAAAGGTGATATGTGAAGCACCCATATCCTAGATAATGGGAAACAGAGTGCTAGTGGGAAAATCGCCAAGTGGGTAATTGAGTTAGCCCATATGCTCCATAATATGATAGGAGAGATGCAATAAAGTCCCATGCAGTGGCCAACATTTTTGTGGATTAGGCCGAGATGCAGTATGAGGCACCCTTGCCTGACTCTTATTACTAGAGAATGCACTTTGAAGGGTCAAAGTTGAAGGATGTTTTAGGTGTCGCGTAGTGCTTACCTCGCATAAGAAGGACTAGCTGAGATATCTGCCGCAGATTCACTTCAGAGCATCAAACAATGTGGCCGAATATGAGGCACTTGTGCATGACTTAAAAGTAGCAAAAGAGATTGGAATACGTCAGATCCAGTATTTTGGTGATTCGGATTTGGTGGTACATAAAGTTTCGGGTCATTGGGATGCTTTTGATGCAAATATGGCTTTATATAGATTTCACGTGCAAAAAATTTGTGGGTACTTTGAAGGATGTGAGTTCCACCATGTACCCCGAGCTGAAAATGATGCAGCTGATGTTTTATCAAAACTTGGTTCATCTTGGCAAGCAATTCCTCCAGGCATAGATCTAGAGCATCTTAGAAAACAATCTATCAAACCATCGCCAGAATAAGAGTCAGTCTATATCTTGGCCAATCCAGGATCTGAGGTTGTCCCAATGGACATTGATTGGGGGAATAGTTCGAGTAACTCGGGGAATGCCTCGGAACATCCAGGGAATACCTCAGAAAACCCGAGAACTATCTCACAGAACTCGGGGACTGTTCAACTTAACCCGGCAGAAGTTATGTCGGCAGACCCAATGGAAGTGGATGAAGTGATTTTCCCGGCACGTGTTGTACCAACATGGGCGCAACCAATTTTTTTCTTCTTGAAAGATGGGAGCTTGCCAAGTGATGAGGTACTCTCCAGGCAGGTTTGGAGGAGAGAAAATGCATATACCATAATAAATGCCGAGTTATATAAGAGAAGTGTCACAAGCGTCCTTCAGCAATGTGTTGACCCATCAGAAGGACAGGAAATCCTCAGAGATATACATCAGGGCAAATGTGGGCATCATGCCTCATCCATAGCGTTAGTCGCCAAGGAATTTCGGCATGGATTTTACTGGCCTAGTGCTTTACAAGATGCAGAGGAACTTGTAAGGAAATGCAATGGGTGTTAGAGGTATTCGAGCAAGATACATATGTCATCCTCTGAACTCAAAACCATACCTATCACTTGGCCGTTTGTTGTATGGTGCTTAGATATGGTTGGACAGTTTAGGCTAGCATGAGGCAACATGACTCATATCCTAGTCATGGTGGACAAGTTTACAAAGTGGATTGAGGTCAAGCCAATCAGAAAGTGTAATGGACCCATAGCCGTATCATTACTCAAGGACATCATCTTGAGATATGGTTACCCCCATAGTATCATAATAGATAATGGCACAAATTTTGCCGAGGGAACATTTTCTCAGTTCTGCCAAGATAAAAGAATAAGACTGTATGTTGCGTCAGTCACACACCCCGCATCAAACCGGCAAGTGGAGAGATCCAATGGGCTAGTACTATCCAGGATAAAACCCAGGCTCATTGAGCCGCTTCAAAGATCAACGGAGTGTTGGATTGACGAACTCCCGGAAGTACTATGGAGTCTCGAGACAACTCCGAATCGACCAACTAGCTATACGCTATTTTTCCTGGTATATGGGGCAGAAGCTGTATTACCAGCCGACATAGAGCATGCTTAGCCTAGGGTCACCCAATACACAGAGGCCGAAGTGCAAGAATCGGGAAAAAATGATGTTGATCTACTAGAAGAGGCAAGAGAGTCGGCATTGTCCAAGTCTGCCATATATTAGCAGAATCTTCGATGTTATCATAGCGGAAAGTGAACCCCTGAGTTTTCCGGGAAGGGGATGTAGTGCTTCGGCTAGTGCAACACACTGCACGCATGCACAATCTATCACCTCCATGCGAAGGACCATTTATTGTGAGCAAGGAACTACACAATGATGCATACTATCTTATAGATGCTCAACCACGGGAGAAGAATAAGGCGAACAGGTCAGGAGAAGAGTCGAAAAGGCCAGGGAATGTAGCACTTCTTCGTCCATTTTACACTTAGCTGAAGTTTATGTATCTCGAACTCTCATATGTTGGAAGGTATGTCAGCAATTAGCTAATTAATGAAACCTTGGCACCTCGAGCAGAAACTCAGGGACTGCCTTAGTACTAATTGTCTTTATTCTGTATTTACATTTTATATGTCGGGTGTCTTAAAGTTCCTACCCCTTAGGCCGAGTTAGTAATGTGTCGGCACCAAGACCAATCTCTGCAACTTGCTGTTGTCCAAAAGATTGGCTTCATGGCAAGCAAGAGAAACAACTCGCAAATGCTAGACACATGAAAAACGATTAAGGAAGGGGAAACTAATCGAGCCGACATTTGTTTTTTGGACAAACCCTGTATTTACTCTCTTTAATATTATACCGAATCATTTTGATCTAATCCTCATAATTTCAAGTATTGTTAATTTGATTTTTTTTATCTTGAACTCGTAAGTCGAACGCCGAATAATGGTAGACACGAGCCAAATAATAAGATTGAGAGAACAAGAAAATGAAACTTGGGGACCTCACACAAATAAATTTGACACAAAAGCATAATGGTAGCAAAAGAACTTAAAATTGTGTCATACATCTTGCACCCGGCATACCGGGGACTTGACGAAGTTTAAAGTTTATGTGCTCAAGGAGCGGCAGCAGCCAGGTCATCAGTGGGAGGAGGAACATCAGCTTCAGGATCAGTAGCCTCGGCTTCTTCTTCCTCATTCGGGTTAACTTCGGGGTCCTCCAAATCTTTGCCTGCACCCTCTTCGACGTATGCGTCATCCACCTCGTCGACGAAGCTCTTCCCTTCATTCCATTGGTGGATGTTGGCATACTGAATCAACTGATAAGCCCGATCTTGGCGGCGCTGGATATAGTTCGGGTCAGTTGTTCACCGCGAGCTATTCCGCATGTTCCAAAGAGCATCTCAATTGATACCTTCATACCACGATAGCACAAAGGATAAGGACATGTCATTACCGGCACGAGCAGATGATTCCCTACACAAGTTGAGCTGAGTTTCACAATCCATTAGTTTCTCGGACAGCTGAGCGACCTTCTTGGGGCGGTCTCCTCTGGCTAGAAAATGTGGAAGACTCGGATAGCAGCATCCAAGAGCTCAACCCAGAAAACCCTCATGGGTCTGAAGCTGGCCTTGAGGCCAAACAAGAGATCATAAATGTCGTATGCTTCGGAGAGGGGGACAATCTCTCCTTTCTTCTCCCGGAATTTTCCAATGGCAGTGGCAGCATGAGCTTTTGATTGTGGGAAATCACCTAAGATAACAAGCAAAGAGAGAAAATCAGAGGAAACAAATCAAGGCAAAGGGGAGACTTCGACAATAAAGGAAAAATTAACAAAAGTAAGCTTATGAGCTACGATGCCATTGATCTGAGTCAGCTCAGACAGCCAAGCAGACTGCTTCTTCTGGAGATCCTCAAGCGTGGTGTTCATGACTCAAATTTTACCTCGGCCTCTTGGAGAAGCTTTTTGTCTTTGTCGAGTTGGCCGATGAGTGAGCTTTTCTCCTCAGAGAACTCCTGATCTAGCCTATCCAGCTCAGTCTTCTAGAGTCATTTGAGGTTCTCATTCTCGACACGGAGCCGAGATATCTCCTCATCCTGATGTTGCCCTACTTGTTCGATAAAGTGAAGCGTTAATTCAAGCATGGTTATGCTATCTTTAAGAGACACTACAATGACTTTTTACCTGGCCGAGCCGAGGAATAATTACTCACTGAGCCAGAAGGGGAAGGTGCTAAGGACAAGGGGCAAGAGGGAAAATAACTTCTAGCTCAGCCACGCGCTTCTGCAACTCCTTATTTTGGGCCTCCACCTCGGCTGGAGAAATCCGAGTCATAATTTAGCTCGGCGAGTCAAGAACAAAAGGAACCGAACTGAAGGAAACAAGGAAAAAACTTACTTTTCTTCTTCAGCTCCGGTAGAAATGCCTTATGCTTCATGGAGAGCTCCTTGTGCGTATCAAGGAGCCGCTGGAACCCGACAGTATGCCGGTTGGTGGTGATCTGGAAAGAACAACTATTTGTCACTAAGTAATAAGGATATTAGAATCTACTAAAGATCTGAGTCAAGTAAAACCTAATCCGACTCTAGGTGACTGGATATTCAAAACTACTAAAGGTCTGAGTCAAGTAAAACTTAACCCGACTCTAGGTGGCAGGATATTCGAAGCTACTAAAGGTCCGAGTAAAGTAAAACTTAAACCGGCTCTAGGTGGCTGGATATTCGAAGCTACTAAAGATCCAAGTCAAGTAAAACTTAACCCGGCTCTAGGTGGCTATATATTAAAGCTCTACTCAAGATTCGAACCGAGTAAACTGATGAGTGCATATTGGCATCATGTTTTATATTATTATTTTGCATTGTAGATGTAGGATCTTGGTATTTTACGGTGCTCGCGCGCACATTTTATGTCTATTTTCACTAGGATTAGGACAGATGATGGATACAATGGACACAATTCTTGGAAGCAGTTTTATTGGGGAGAAAAGGAGTCAAAAACAACGTAAAACACATATTTGGGAAATATCAATAACACCAGAAGAAAACCCAAAGCAATCAAGGCATACAGACGGTTCAACGACCAACTATACGGTGGGAATAAAAATTCCGGTCGTATACCTCCGGTCGTATAGTTGGCGCCACCACCGCCTCCACAAATAGTTTCACCCCGTGCAACTGGATTGGAGAGACGACATATAGAACGCCATGAAATCGACGAAACCTCACCTCCAGAAGGCATCTGGAGGGGGAACTTGCCCAAGGGATCCATCATCGACCTACGCAGATCTGGAAGGCCACGGCATTGATCTTCATCTTCATCAACCGCTGCACCACCATCATCTCCATCCATCCCATCTTCACCCATCTAGATCTTGTTGTAATTTCTGTACTCCTTGTTGATCTATACAAGAACTATTCATTTACAATTGCTTCCATTACCACTGTCATGATGTTGATTGCCTCCATGTCTGAGTAGATCTTTAGTTCTTGGGGAGATGGAGAAACCCTAGCATATGATTAAGATAAGATAGAGATTATTATGTTATACATCATTATGTGTATGAGTTAATTGTCTTCATCTTGATGTTGGTAGTTGTGCACCTCCTTAATATTTTCCTCTTATGGGGACTCGATGAAGGGGATTACTTGTTGGTAGCTGGACGGATGATATTACTTACTGTGACTATAAAGCTGTTATCATTCTGTACGTACTAAATTGGGGAAATAAGGAGAACTCATAAAGCCATGTCCATGCCACGGGAGAAATCCCTTAATAGTGGGATAATACGATTGATGTTGTTTATCCGTCAGCTGTCGTGATGAAGGATGATGTGAGCAGTGGTTGCTGCCTATTTGTCCATATATGGAGCTCCTCCCACATACATACATATCATGACAATATTTGTTATAATAATCTTGATTGCTTAGTCTAAATTGCTAGTGGTGTATCCACCACTCCCTGAGAACGCTTTTCCCTATTGCAGTTTCAAGTTCTTTTACATACACGATTCTTAGTTTCTGCATTGAGTTTTACTTTACTTTAAATTGCTTCGTTCAATCAAAAACCCAAAAACAACTCTACTTTTCTTGCATCTTAAAGTTATTCCTTAAGTACTTCGTTTAGTTTTAGTTAAAAGCAGTTTAGTCTTTTGCCTACTGCTCCCTGTGGGATGGATATCTTTCTTTCGAAACTAGCTACAAACGATCTGTGCACTTGCAGTCATCAAGCTATTTTCTAGCACCGTTATCAGGGAGCTTAGCGCTATAAGTCACTTTACTTTTAGTTAGTTACGTTCGTTGTAGTAAATTTTAATTTAAGTTGCAGGACCGTAACAATGGACAACACTCAACATTTAATCCAGCCTGAGGCGGCAAGAAAAATGGGTTCGCCCATGGACGCTTTTATAACTGTCAATAAAAGCATAAATCCAGATGGAATTGAGATCCACCCTTTATTATTTGAATTACTTCACTCTAAGAAATTTGCAGGAACTAATGAAGAGAGTCCATATGTACACTTATAATTCTTTGAAGATGTTCTCAATTCCTTTATATTCGACGACTATAATCTTGATATGGTTAAAACCCAGTTTTTTAGACAAACTCTCTCTAATAATGTTTGCGACTGGTATAGAACCTTTTGTGCATAAGCGACAGAATTGACGGCCAATTTCCTATCAAAATATTACTCAAAAAGCAAAGCTCACAGGATGGGAGGTATTATTATTATTTTCAAAAATAATCCTGATGAGGGTTTGTATGAGGGGTATCTAAGGTACAAGAGCTATCTAGATAATGGCCCCCATCATCGTTTGCCTTATTGGTTAATCACTCACACTTTTTATGGAGGGCTTAATAATGAAAATAGAATGAATTTAGACAGCACTTCTAATGCTGGTTTTCTATCTTATACCTATGATGAAGCTTGGAAATTAATAATGAAAATGAGGGAGGCAACGAAAAATCTTAAAAATGAGGAGAACATTACAAAAAGTTTTTCTGAATATGCTTGTGTTAACGATTTCCTTGCAGATGAAAGGACTTGTGCAATGATTAAAACCCTTGGTATTGAATCTTAATAAGTAAAGAAAATTATTGAGAATTATGCAGGGCATTTACAGGTACCTACAGAATGGGAACCCCATAAACCCCTCGAAGAAAAGAAGTGTGCAAGAGCGCTAATGGAAGAGTTCTCCTATGCACCTATTCAAGAGAATATCAATAAAAACAAAAAAGAGGAAGAACAAATAAAAAGAAGATTAAAGAAACCAGAAAAGAACCCCGAAGCTACCAATATAGATAATGTTATATTGAAGGATCTTATGGAAGCACGAAAAATGGATAATGAAGTGGTTATTCTAGACTTTGAAACCTCAGAATTCATTGAAGGTAAGGTACGAGGTAACGGAACTTCTAAACCTATGAATTCTATATATTGTGGAGAAACTTTCTTATACGGAATTTGTGAGCCGATTTCCACTATAAATATTATGCCTTCATCACTTTATGAAGAACTTTGCTATAATTTAAATAATCCAGATGTGCAACCGGTAGACGCTACTATTAAATTGTCTAATAGAACTAATATAAAACCAGAAGGGGTTATCAGAAATATATATGTATTTATTGGATCACTCATGTACCCCCTTGATTTTCACATTGTTGACATGCCTTGAGATTCTGTTTGTCCTATTCTTTTAGGCAAGTCTTTTGTTTCCATAACCAAAGCTCGAGTTGATAAGAAGGAGACTATTTCACTGATGTTTGGAGAAGTGGAAATGACATTCCACTTTGCCAAACTAAAGAACATGCCATATGAAGTGGAAGCTATCAAGGAAGAGAAAACGATTGCCGAGCTGGCCACAGTTCATTTCAGTACTCCACAAGATGAATTAGATAGGAGCCTAACTAATTGGGAGGAAGCACCGGATGATGAGAAGAGAGAAGACATGGATGATTACCTTGATTCAGTTCCGGAAGCACAAAATCCACATGACTATGAAGAACTGGTGACATGGGTATGCCCAATAGGCACTCAACTACAGTGTACCTGGTGCGGCCCGACGGAAGGCGCACTCGACGACCTGCACAGGTCCATGACGCCCATGACAGTTCGACTGATATGAAGCCCATATGGACACGGACTCCCAAACACACAAGACAAGGAAATCTCAAGACTAGAGTTTGAATACAACTTGTAAGCAACTCGTATTGGTACCTGAGACCTAGCCTCCCCATATATAAAGGCTAGGAGGGTCCAACGAGGAGGACACGCTACGCCACAATAGATCTCTCAATCGCGATTTCCACAATACACAATAGATCTAGACATACGCCAGATCTAATCTGTGCGACACCGCCATCGGTGACCTTGTAATCCTTCGGATCATCATCAATCAAGAGCAGACAAGCAGGAGTAGGGTCCTCTACGAGGCCTGAACCTGGATAAACCTTGCGTCCCTGTGTGCTTGTTTGTTAGCCTTACCGAGATCTCCAGCTCTCCTCTCTTCTCCAAAACCCAAGTCCATAACAATGGGCATTGATGAATTAAACCCTCGTTAATTGGCGCGGTCTATGGGAAAGAGGAGCACTGACGTTGCGATCTTGACGGCCCCATCACCAGCAATCTACAATTTGCCGGTTCCAACCTTAGCTATCTGCGACTCATCGATTCTCGAAAAACAAATCTGCAACAACGGCAATCACGACATATGGGGGCTCGACATCAAGACTGTTCCCTGCGTACGGCTGCAACAAGAATCTGTCCGGATCCGTCCTGCCAGCCAAGTCGTCGGATCATCGGATCCACAATGAGAAAAAAAAATTAAACTAGTTGCAAGGTCCATCGAGTCTACCCTACCAGAAGATAGAAGTACGTGGGATTCGTCAAAATCCAAAGTGGTTTGGGTAATCCAGATCTGGCACGACAGGAGACTGATTCGGCTCGTACGTGTGCTGAAACACGTGTGTCACGCATCATGTCATCGGTACAATGTGCTCTGCATGCGGAAAGAAGAAGAAAAATCCCAGCCGTGCAGCCTAGAAGCTCGTCCAAATAATTCAAAACGTGAAACATGAAGGCCTATAATTTTATGAGCACGCGCCCGTGCAACTAGCAGCTGGATCAAGGTCACCCAAGAAAAAAAATCCATACAAAAGACTTCAATCACGTCTGACCAGATCAATCGAAAAAAAGGGAAAGGAGCAATTCGAGCTGACACCTATAGCTAGCTCATGCGTACGTAAAGACAGCAGTATATTGCACCGGCAAATCATCAGACCAAAAGGATAACTCGAAAGATAATTCGACTTCACCGTGGCCGCCAATGAAACCACGTGATCCTCTGTAACCATTAACTCTGAAGGAATCAACATCGACATCAACTACCGAGGTGTCCTACTCGCCATCTTCCGGTAGCTGCCCTAGCGGGCCGGAATCGACTCCGTTCGATTAAACGCCATGCAACCCGCGACCACCATAGGTTGCGACAACATACTATGGTCTTGATCTGCGCCGACTCGTCCATGCGACCCACCACAATATTCGGCTCCAGCGACTCGGGGGCTCCCTCAGCATCGACCACCCACTACAATCTTCGGTTGGGGCAACTCGCTACGGCCATCAGCATCAGCGACCCGCTATCGCGTCGACTCCGGTCCGCCGCATCGGCTCTCGAACGCCGCCTCGTCTACATCGACAACATCGAATCTACACTTGGGAGCTCCGTCGACTCCGCCGCGAGGCCCATTACCGCCTTTGGATACGGTGACTCACTGCGGTCTTCGACTCCGTCAACCTACTAAGTCTTTGACTCCATCACACGACTTGTTGCGGTCTTCTGTTGTGGCGACGCGCTACGGTCTTTGACCCCATCGACCTACTGAGTCTTCGACTCCATAACGTGACTTGTTGCGGTATTCTGCTGCGGCGACACGCTACGGTCTTCGACTTCGCCGACCTGCGGTGTATTCAACTCTGTCACGCGACTCGTCGATCGCATCAGATCTTGCGACTCCTTTAACCATGACAACTACCAATAAAGCTAAGTTTCCCTCTACTTCAAACTGATTCTTTTTAAAACTCGCATTCTAAACACTCGGAGGCTACGCCCTCTTCGAGTAACCTAATGTGCCGTCGACTCCAGACTTTCGAGCACCCCATCTGACGGCCAGTACCGAGTAGCTGATTCTGCCTGACTGTCGAATCCTTGAACTCCGAGTGCCTCGGCAAGGTACTGAGACTAAGGGTAATCAGGCTAACGGAAAGGCCTAGCATATAGTGCAAAATTGTCGACTCGATTGGCACCAGAATCTTACTCTGCAAACCAACATGCAAATATTTCTTTACAACATACAAGTACTCCATAATTCCTAATGTTTTATGCAGCTTATAAGGATGTCGACTGCGTCGAGCTATTCTATTGGGTCCTCCAACAGGAGTCGACGAAACAACTGGCTACGACATACACTCAAGACCCGAGTCGAGTCCCTCCTCGGATGGTTGCATCGCTTGATGCTACACACACACGATGTTGGCCGCGCACCCGATAGAAGTGACTGCGTCGAATCCATCCACATCATCGACTCACCTGGCTAGAACTCCTGGATTCTCCTCGCATTATTTTCAACTTCGTCTACAATATACAAGTCTCGAGTCTCTGCCCAAGTCTACGACTCCGCCAGACACTCGGTGGCTACTCCTAGATGGAGCACTCGTCGTGCATATACAAGATCCTCGATTGACACGCTCTGACTCCTCACTCGAATCCACGATTCGACTAAAGGACTCAGGGACTACTCCCATAGGGAGCGCTGGTCGCGCACCCGAAGAATTTTATGAAGATTTGCAAGCATTATGAAAACCCTTCACTCGAATCTACGATTCGATTGTGGGCTTTGGGTTACTCCCATAGGGAGCGTTGAAAGAATATTTGACTGGAACAAGCAAACAAAAGACGACAGCAGTCGCAAAAGTTATTTAGTCCCTGCCTGAGTCTTCGACTCAACCAGGCACTCGGGGGCTACTCGCATAGGGAGCACTGGTCATGCACCCTATGATTATTTGTACATCGTGCTATGTGTTGATAACATCCACACTCGAAGGCTATGGCGATTCCGCCTCATATTTTCCCTAAAAAGATACTACGTCTCCTAGGCCACCCGAATCATCTCCGCGATGACAAAATTCGGATGCCGCGCTTACAGCGTGAAGATAAGACATGAATAAGGCCTGGCAACGCATCTGCTGTGCACTACTAGAGATATATCCGTGCCTACAGGTACGATGAATATGCCTTGACGGACGCGTCGAGTGCTCACACCCATACACTGGAATTCGACTCCTGTAAGGCCTCCACGGCATGAGTCGAATTACGCCAGCAATTTCCGAATTCGAGTCCTGGGACTCGAGTTTGAGTAGGTGATGTTGTTTTTGCCCTAGAGCAATTAACTGGTCTTGATCCATCGAGCGCACCAGGCACGTTTACCATCATCCCTATGAACTACTACAAATTCGACTGACTCGATGTGCTTCCGGGTGAAGTGCTTCGCACTCGACACAATTGTCGACTCCGACATCCTAATACAAGGATCAAGACTTCAGAGTCTCCATCCGAATCTACGATTCACATGGACACTCGGGGGCTACTGACATGGGTATGCCCAATAGGCACTCAACTACAGTGTACCTGGTGCGGCCCGACGGAAGGCGCACTCGACGACCTGCACAGGTCCATGACGCCCATGACGGTTCAACTGATATGAAGCCCATATGGACATGGACTCCCAAACGCACAAGACAAGGAAAGCTCAAGACTAGAGTTTGAATACAACTTGTAACCAACTCGTATTGGTACCTGAGACCTAGCTTCCCCATATATAAAGGCTAGGAGGGTCCAACGAGGAGGACACGCTACGCCACAATAGATCTCTCAATCGCGACTTCCACAATACACAATAGATCTAGACATACGCCAGATCCAATCTGCGCGACACCGCCATCGGCGACCTTGTAATCCTTCGGATCATCATCAATCAAGAGCAGACAAGCAGGAGTAGGGTCCTCTACGAGGCCTAAACCTGGGTAAACCTTGCGTCCCTGTGTGCTTGTTTGCTAGCCGTACCGAGATCTCCAGCTCTCCTCTCTTCTCCAAAACCCAAGTCCATAACAATGGGCATTGATGAGTTAAACCCTCATCAATTGGTAAGAAAAGAAGATGAAGAACCTCCACCAATTGAATTGAAACAACTTCCAGATGATATGAGATATGAATTTTTAGATAATAAAAATAAATGTCATGTTATTATTAGCAAAAATCTATTAGAAAATGAAACAAATAAACTCATTCCAGTCTTGGTTAAGCATCATGAAGCCTTTGGATATACTCTAAGTGATATTAAAGGAATAAATCGATCTATTATAACACATAAGATTACCATGCTTGATGATGCTGAACCTGTAGTTGATAAACAAAGAAGGCTTAATCCGAAAATGAAAGAAGTAGTAAGAAAGGAGGTTATACACTTATTAGATGCATGCATAATATATCCTATTCCTGACAGTAAGTGGGTTAGCCCAACTTATTGCATACCAAGACAAGGTGGTCTTGATGCTGCTATGAATGAGGATGGTCAGCTAGTTTCTGTAAGACCTATTGTTGCATATCGTATGTGCATTAATTTTAGGAAACTAAACCGTGAGACATAGAAAAATCATAAACCTATACCATTTATGGATAAAATTTTAGAAAGTCTTAGTAATAATTCTTATTTCTATTTTCTTGATGGTTATTCTAGATATTCTCAAATTGCCATACAACCGGAAGATCAAGAGAAAACAACTTTTACTTGCCCTTATGGCACATATGCTTATAGATTAATTATGCTTGGGTTATGTAACGTAGCAGCGACTTTTCAAGAATGTGTTTTAAAAATCTTTGATGATTTTGTTGAGAAGACTATGGAAGTTCTAACAAATGATTTTGTTGTTTGTGGAACAACCTTTGATAATTTCCTCTACAATCTAACCAAAGTTTTGTAGAGATGCAGGCAATCAAATTTGGTTTTGAATTGGGAACAATGACGTTTCATGGAAAGAGAAGGTAAAGTTTTTGGGCATAAAGTTTTAGAGAAGGGAATAGAAAATGCAATAGAAAATCTTCCAATACCTCAGGACATAAAAAACTTAAAAATATTTCTGGGACATGAAGATTTTTATAAGCGTTTTATAAAAGAATTTCCTAAAATAGCTATGCCTCTCACCAGCGTTCTTCATAAAGAAACTCCATTCTACTTAGATCATCACTGCATTGCAGCTTTTGAGAACCTTAAAAACAAATTAGTTTCAGTACCCATCATGCAATCTCCAAAATGGGATGAACCTTTCAAAATCATGTGTGATGCTAGTGACTATGCTTTAGGGGATGTGTTAGGACAGCGAGATGGAAAGAATTTAAATGTTATTTATTATGCTAGTAGACCTCTTAATAAGATTCAGGAAAATTATGCTACTACAGAAAAAGAGTTCCTAGCTATAATTATTGCTTGCGACAAATTTAGATCTTACATCATTAATTCTAAGGTGTAACACCCCCGGGATCAGGGTTAAACAAATCCAGACCTTAGCCTGGCATAAGCTTAACCTAGACCTCGAGGATACCTAGTGAGAAATCCGTAACACAACAGCAACCCTGCGACACAAAAATTATTACAGCGAGCTCATAACTAAGCGAAGAACCAAAATATTACAAGCAAAGGTCACTGACCATAGACATCAAACAACAGAAGGCAAATTATGATATTAAGTATAGCAAACTTAACAAATGGCCTAAGAGGCCTGAAGCATAACGATGACGTCCCGATCCATAGATTCCAGGCTTCCGGCCAGGAACCCCAAGCTACTCGTCGGTGTCGATGTCGTACCAAACTCGTCTTCAGGGGAACACTTACTCTGCTACAAAAGTATCAACAAAGCTAGGGTGAGTACAGGGTGTACTCCGCAAGACTTATGGATGGTGGGGTTATTTTGAATAAAGCCATCTTTGTTTATAAAACAAGAGGGAGAAGAAGCTCGTCTACTTAGAATAATTTAAAAGGGGATAAGAGAGCGACATCTCCGAAGAATTGATAATCATTTTTATATCCACCAAAGTAATCCTCATCTCACAACTAGGATCACCCCCTCGTACCCTGAGGAAGCATCCTTAAGCACACATTGAACTGCCAAGTTTTACGATTAGGTTAATGTTCTCTATGATCTTCACGTCCGTTCCCAAATCGTCCATAACCGTGGACACGGCTTTTCAAAAATGTTTAACCCTGCAGGGGTGTACAACTTCACCCACACGTACCAACCGACTTTTAATGCCACATGATTAGCCCTCTTCCTAGGAAGGTCGACAGAGGGTGATTGGACACGACCTTTACCTTGCATTCGCCG
This sequence comes from Avena insularis, assembly GCA_023614405.1. Taxonomy (NCBI): domain Eukaryota; kingdom Viridiplantae; phylum Streptophyta; class Magnoliopsida; order Poales; family Poaceae; genus Avena; species Avena insularis. The sequence continues at coordinate 241,282,549 of CM042686.1, read as the reverse complement.
AGACCATGAGTCACGCCCTAAGGAGGGTTCCGCCGTAACGGGTCAAATCCCGAAGCCGGTCCCTAGAGATATGTGTCAATGTTGGTTTACCAGGGACTCCATCGACCCCAAGCAACCCCGGCCACGCTTACCTACCTGTTATGAATGCACCTCCTTCTCCTCCGCTTTCGAAAACATTTTCAATGCGTATGCCAAATGGAAATCCCGAACTATGTGACTCATGGAAACTACTAGGCAACTTAATCAGCAGAGGGGTCCCCATAAACCCCGTGTGGCTGTACGCTCGTCTTGGTTCAAGAGGCTAGAACTCGGGTCCTAGTTGTGGCGAGCATGGGACTACAAAAACCACATCCCACCGTGGCCTCCCATACAAGCCTTAGCATGTTTAACCTGTACCACTGATCTTACCTCATCAGTATATATTGTTCTCCTGTCATAGTAGATTCTCTACATATGATACATCATCTAGATGAACCAACACTAACAGCTAAGCATGGCTAAGCAAGACACAGATATAACCCCTAGCAATGCTTGCCTTGTTTGTTGATAACCAATAAGCAGATCTTCGGAAAGCTTGTACTTGACTTGATTACAGTTGGTCAAGTATTGTTCGTTGGTCTTCAATGGTGTTAATCTCGGTCTTTGATCTCGATCTCGATATCGCACTACTAGGAAACACCTCTTCTGTGGCGCATGTAAATCTACCTTCTGTGGCGCATATCCCTGTCGCCACTATTACCCTGCCATTGTATCTGCTTTCTGTGGCGCATATAGAAATGCGCCACAGAAGTCTCAAACTTTTGTGGCGCACTCTTGCATATGCGCCACAGGAAGCAGTTTAGTGGCGCATATAATCCAATGCACCACAGAGTCTATATGCGCCACATACACCTTTTCTATATGCGCCACTGAGTATATTACATGTATTCAAAATAAAATACATTCCTGGTGAATAATCAGGTATTTATACAGGATGTATACAATATTTATCCAGATTAGTATAAACAGTACATTGCACATGTAGTAGATGAAAACCAATATATAATACAAACACAAGTATAATGTCATCACACGTAGATCCCGATCGAGATACATATATAGTGTCAAGTGCAGAATTTTTACACAACTGCCGAATACAAAGTTCATATCATCTCACATTACAAATAGAATACAGCTGTGATAATGGTGAGCAAGAGCATTAGCCCGATCAATATCTTCATCCGGTTCTTCTTCCACAAGTGGTTCCTCCACTTGGCTAGCGCCTCCTCTCTAGTCGCGTATCCTTTGTAGATGTTGCCGCTGAACGTGTTCACTTGTTTGTGACAATCCTCCCACTCCTCGTAAACTCCTGGAACCCTACCCATGTACACCACATAGCACCTTGTCACCATCTCTATAGATGACAAGGCATATTAGTACAAATACAACGAAAAGAATTAATAAAGGGTTCACATCCATATATATATATATATGTTCATAGAATATAAAACAAAGGATCCATAAACCTAAAAGATAGATCATCATAGAAGCAATAAGTTCAACGACAACATGACCACAGGGTAGTTTAAGTCTAATAACAATGACCATTTCGACCACAAGATAGTAAAGTTTATGACACACACACTAATACAGCAGGCGTCCATCAAGAATATACACACATTGGATGATGCTAGAGGCACACATCGATCATGAAGACTTCCTCTTCCCGCTCGGCTTCGGGAACGGTAGATAACCCTCTTTCGTCATCCACGTCCTTGTGTCACCCTGCTTAAGGAGGCGTTCTTCGATCTCCCTCTTACTCAACCCTCTGGCTTGTTGTAGGACACCCCCCTTGTGTTGACATCTTCAATGATGATTTGCGACAACTTCATCTGAATGCGATGAAAGTCTTCTCTAAGATCATCATCGTCGATTCGCACCAAAGTTTCGGCCCATCCTCGGAGACTAGATGGCAGCGTTAGGTTCTGGCAATCCCCAACATAGCCTTTAAGGTGATGGAGGACGTAGAAGTCCTCCTTGGCACCAGTAGTTGACTGCTTGACGCAGGGGAACTCGAGCACGTGCTTGAACACGTGTTTGCCATCCTTGATACATTCCCCCTTATCTACGAAGGTGCATCCCTTCTTGGTGTAGCCCTCGAGAGCCACTTTGAGAACACCCCTTATTTTGGTGTAGTCTTTCTTCTTCGTCAAACTCCCTGAGTCGAAATACGTGGCTAGCGAATACCTCGGGGCAAGGACGATGAGTGTGTAGTATTTGTCTCTGCGCAACACAATTGGAATAGAATGTTGGAAAAAGAGCAAAGGAAGAAATCTATAAGAAATGCAAAGTTACGGTGGCGATGAGCGAGTGTGTGTACTGATGTCTACGCACTTCTATTCTTGTAGACAGTTGTTGGGCCTCCAAGTGTAGAGGTTTGTAGAACAGCAGCAAGTTTTCCCATAAGTGGATCACCCAAGGTTTATCGAACTCAGGGAGGAAGTGGTCAAAGGTATCCCCTCTCAAGCAACCGTGCAATCAAGATACAAGAAGTCTCTTGTGTCCCCAACACACCCAATACACTTGTCAGGTGTATAGGTGCACTAGTTTGGTGAAGAGATAGTGAAATACAAGTGGTAATGGTGATAGAAAATAACTTGATGGCGTGGAAAAGACTAAAGGCAAACTGAAATAAAGATGGAAGCAAGCACACATGTCACAGATCTAGTAGCAAACGGTGTATCAATGCTTAGAAACAAGGCTTAGGGATCATACTTTCACTAGTGAACACTCTCTCATAAATATATTATCTTCATGATACTACTCTTAACTACTCTCCGGTTGGACACTCTAATCGATGGTAGGGCTATAACAGCACACCTCAAAGTAAGCCTTTCCCATCTAGATAACTCCACACTGTCACCTTGAGTTCTATATGAGTCCAACAAACACCACAATTTCATAAAGACATCCAACTCCAAATATAACTCATAACAAGTATTTGTAATCTCTAGCCTAAGTGCCACCATGGTGTGCACGCTGTCACTTTCACACACATGGGGAGAGCAGAGATCAATTAAAGCACAAGAATAGCAAGGTAGATCTATAGATTACAAGCTCATGATCTCGATAAGATCACGCATAGAGAGAGAGATGAACACATAGCTAATGGTAGAACCCTTAGCCTCGAGAGAGAACTACTCCCTCCTCATCATGGGAATCAGCAATGGTGATAGAGATGGCGGTGGAGATCGATGGAGATGGCTCTGGGGGCACTTCCCCATCCCGGCAGGGTGCCGGAACAGAGACTTTCTGTCCCCCGAATCTCCCCTTCGGTGGCGGCGGCGCAGCGGAACTTTTCATGCATTTCTGATTGACTCTTTAGGGTTTTGGTATCGGGAGGCTCTTATAGGCGAAGGAGACAAGTTCGGTGGCCGGCCAGGGGGCCCACACCACCTGGTGGCATGGGTAGGGCTAGCCCGCGCCTGGGGTGTGTGGCCAGGCCCTGGCCCTCCTCCGTCTCGTATTCTGGCTCTGTGAGTTTTCTGGTAAAATAGGAACTTTGGATTTTGTCCCATCCAATTTTGAGAATATTCATTTTCTGACTTTCCTGGAACCAAAAACAGCAGAAAATAGGCAACTAGCACTATGGCATCTTGTTAATAAGTTAGTCCAAGAAATCATATGAAAAGTGTTCCAAAGTGTGGACAAAACATAAGAAAGTAGATAAAACCAAGCATGGAACATCAAAAATCATAGATACATTTGCAATGTATCAACATCCCCAAGCTTAACTCCTGCTCGTCCTCGAGTAGGTAAGTGATAAAAAGAAAGAATAATTTTTGAGGTGACATGCACCATCAAAGACTTGATCAAAGTATTTGCAAAACATTCAAAGCTGGGATCATAGTACTTCAATCATAACATGAAAGACAAAGTTCTAGCAATAAGACAAAGAAATTATGATGCAACATGAAAAGTCACAAACAAAAGATTCATGAATAACAATGCTTTGCAAGACGTTTGTTTGTTTCACATAAAGAAAACATAGCATAATAGTATTCAGCTTGTCCCTCATAGAGTAGCAAATATAAATGCATAGCACACCTTCAAAGTTCATAAGGGTGACTAATACAATAGTTTAAAATAAGCAATATCAAGTTATGCATCAATCAACTAGTATTGGGACAATGCAAATAAAACTAAGAATGGCCACTATACTCTCAAAGTAGGTGCATAAAGGTAGAAGGTGGAGACTCAATATAATGGTGGAAGAAAGGGCTTCATAGAAGGAAGTAGGGATTCAAGTCTCATAAAGAGCTTCCAAAAATTATGGTACTTATAGCTTTAGTCACTGGTAAGTTCTTGTCATTGTAAGTACATGTGTATCATTGAGAACCGCCAACGGGGTACCCCTTGCCCGATGATACGGAAGAATGCCCATATCAAAATGACAAGGCAAGCAGACAACGATCATCTCAGCATTCTTCTTATTTACCATGGGAATATGGTGCTTTTTTCTCTCTTTCCTCTTTTCATAGTATCTATTTTTTTCTTTTCTCTTTTTTCTCAATATAGGACTCTTTTTTTATAAGAAGAATGCTTCATAGACAACTCATTATGGTTACGCTGCAGGTTTCCACCATGTCAGCATGGATTAGACCAGCGGCCCAGGCGTTTCTCTAACACATATACATAACTCCATGGAATTACAAGCTCCCCTTTCATTTCACCCCGACGACATCCATATACAAAAGAGCATGATATCAACTAGGTACAAGTACCAAGTGCAATGTTGAAAGCGTTCCCCATGAAAGCATGGTTCTGCTAATTCCCAACAAATAAGTGCAATCATATACAACATAGACGACACAATGGTTCAAGTTTATTAAGGGCAAGTAAAGTAAATTGTGCCATCAAGTTGGTGAGAGCTTTAATCACTAGTTTTCTCATAAAAAGTTTAATTTGGAAGGTAAACAAAAGCATGAATATACTTGGAATAGCATAAGCTAGTAGGTAGATATGGTGGACTCGTTGGAATAACTTGGTTTAGTGAGTTGGATGCATGAGTGGAACTCATACTTGGTTGTGGAGGCTAGCAAAAGACTGGGAGCGACAAACTAAGAGAGCAATAATGGCCATAATCATGCAGAGCGACAAAACATCATTGATCAAAGCATAAAGTGATAGTACAAGTTGAAAACTAAAGGATCATAAAGGCTACGGTGACTTGAGATAGTCATAACATGGTGTGAGCATGCGCCAAGTCAACCCAAATAAAGCATCAAAGGAGAATACCACTATAATATGCTTTAATATGCTAAAACAATGCATGATTCTTCAAAGGCACATTAAGCAATCTCAATTGTTTATAACAAGTCATGCTACAGCAAAGAATACTAAGCATAAAGCCAAAACAATATCAAGCATGGCATGACAAAGCATAGCCCACAGTCAAAAATGAGCTCTTTTTACCACATAAGTATGAACTTTCCTACTCTTTTCCAAACCAAACCAAACTATTTGCAAACCAATGTATGAAAGAGGGGGTCCAACCAATTTATTCATAAAACTAAGCAAACCAAGCAAACTAAAAACCAAAACGAAAATGAAAAAGAATACGCTCCAAGAAAAACACAACTGTGCATAAAACAATAAAAATGAAGCGTTTGGAAGAAACCTGGGATTTTTATTGATGAAGAAAGGGATGCCTTGGGCATCCCCAAGCTTTGACGCTTGTACTTCTTGGATATTTCTTGGGGTGACACACGTGGCATCCCCAAGCTTGAGCTTTCGTCCATCATTCATCTCATTACTCATTCATTCCATACACCTGAAAATTTTCCTTCATACAAAACTTCACACAATCTCATTAGCAACATTAGTGCACTTAAGATAAATAAGTCTTAAGTTTCAGTTCTAACACCAAATAAACTTCTATTTGAACACTAGATACTGTATCACTTCCCTAAAAAATCTCAATTCCCCAAAAGAACTCAAAAAAAGGAACCCACAAGAAGCAAATGCAGAAAATGGCAGAAATCTGTCAAAACAGACCAGCAGGTAAAGACGAATTTTTTCGAAGACCTTCTGTTGCTCAAATCAAAAAGTGTTGAACTAACTAAAGTTAGATACCAACCTGGGGAATAAGCACAAAAAATTACAGCTCAATCCGACATGGAGAGCTCTCTCACGAATTTTACGGTGAAGCACAAAAATCTGTTTCGGGACAGCAACTTTCCCAATCATTACTTCACTCTCATTAGAGGTTACTCTTGGCACAAAAAGCAAATAAAAAGGATAATAAGAGGTTATTACTGAAATAATAACTTCCAAGACTCATCTAAAACTTTTGGGTTATCTCCCAATAAGTACGTTTCTTTAACGCCTTTAAGTTAGGCATAAGAAGCAAAGAAAAAATCAAGTGTTCTCAAATGAAGAAGCATTAAGACCAAATTTTGTTTTCATAGGAGAAGCAAACGAAATATTTTCTCTCTTTTTAGGGAAGTGTTCTATACCTTTCTTGAGTGGGAGTTGATATTTAATGGTGCCTTCTTTAATATCAATGATGGCACCAACAGTTATAAGAAAAGGTCTTCCCAAAGTAATAGGACAAGAAGCATTGTATTCAACATCCAAAACATAGAAATCAACGGGGACATAGGAATTGTTAACCATAATAAGAACATCATTAAGACTCCCTATGAGTTTCTTTTTAGCATTATCATCAAGTGGGACATTCAAATAACAATCTTCAAGAGGAGGCAAATCAAGCATATCATAAATCCTTCTAGGCATAATAGAAACACTACTATCAAGATCACATAAAGCTTTGAAATAAAAGTCATTCACTTTCATATTAATGATGGGTTCCCAACCATATTCTTGTTTTATTGGAATAGAAGCTTTATGTTTCATCTTTTCTTCTTTAATCTTTATGAGAGCATCAGTAATGTGTTTTGTAAAGGCCATGTTCATAGCACTAGCATTAGGACTTTTAGCAACCTTTTGTAGGAACTTAATAACCTCAGAGATGTTGCAACCATCAAGATCAAAATCAACTTTATCATCTAAAGTAGTAGAACTATTACTAGCCTCAACACTAGTGGTGGTGATAGTAGAAACACTAATGTTTCTAGCAATTTCATCTTCTCTTTCCCACTTAGCATGTCTAATAGTCTAACATTTTCATCAATTCTTACTTGTATGGCATTAGTAGCTGCAAAGGGATTATCATTAGTTTCAGGTTTAGCAGCCATTTTATTCAAAGAAGATTGAGTTTCAGCCAAAGATGCTATATTTCTTTCAGCATTAGAGAGTTTTTCCACAATAGTTTTGTTGAAAGCAGTTTGTTTACTAATAAACTCTTTAAGCATAACTTCAAGTTCAGAGGGACCACTCTTATTATTGTTATAAGAATTCCCATAAGCATTACCATTGTTGGGAGGATATGGCTTATAATTGTTGTCACCAAAATTGTTCCTATAAGCATTATTACCATAAGCATTGTTGCCAAAGTTGTTATTTTTTATGAAGTTCACATCAACTTGGTCTTCTTGAGCAACCAAAGAGGCTAAAGGAACATTATTTGGATCAATATGGGCTTTCCCATTAATAAGCATAGACATAATAATATCAATCTTATCACTCAAGGAGGAAGTTTCCTCAACAGAATTTACCTTCCTACCTTGTGGAGCTCTCTCAGTATGCCATTCAGAATAATTAACCATCATATTGTCCAGAAGCTTAGTTGCAGCACCCAAAGTAATGGTCATAAAGGTACGTCCAGCAGTAGAATCCAATAGGTTCCTTGAAGAATAGTTCAATCTTGCATAAAAAGTTTGGACGATCATCCAAGCAGTCAGTCCATGAGTGGGACAATTCTCTACCAAAGATTTCATTCTTTCCCAAGCTTGAGCAACATGCTCATTATCAAGTTGTTTAAACTTCATTATTTCACTTCTCATGGATACAATCTTTGCAGGAGGATAATATTTTCCAATAAAAGCATCTTTGCACTTAGTCCAAGAATCAATACTATTCTTAGTTAAGGAATTCAACCACTCTTTAGCTTTTCCTCTCAAAGAGAAAGGAAACAATTTCAGTTTAATAATATCACCATCTACATCCCTATGCTTCATCTCACAAAGTTCAACAAAGTTATTTAGATGGGAAGCAGCATCTTCATTACCAATACCAGAAAATTGTTCTCTCATAACAAGATTGAGCAAAGCAGGTTTTATCTCAAAGAAAGTATTTTCAGCCACAGGTGGAGCAATAGGTGTGCTCATAAAATCATTGTTGTTGGTGCTAGTGAAGTCACACAACTTAGAGTTTTCAAGAGTAGTCATTTTTTTTGAATTATCAAATAAGAAAACAAACAAGTAAAACTAATTTTTTTGTGTTTTTGAAAGAACAAAACAAGCAAACAAAGCAAAACAAAAACAACAAACTAAAGAGATTAGTTATGAGGGACTCCCCTTGTGAAGATGTCCTTGACTCCCCGACAACGGCGCCAGAAAATAGCTTGATGTCTACGCACTTCTATTCTTGTAGACAGTTGTTGGGCCTCGAAGTGCAGAGGTTTGTAGAACAACAGCAAGTTTTCCCTTAAGTGGATCACCCAAGGTTTATCGAACTCAGGGAGGAAGTGGTCAAAGGTATCCCCTCTCAAGAAGCCCTGCAATCAAGATACAAGAAGTCTCTTGTGTCCCCAACACACCCAATACACTTGTTAGATGTATAGGTGCACTAGTTCGGCGAAAAGATAGTGAAATACAAGTGGTAACGGTGATAGAAAATAACTTGATGGCGTGGAAAATACTAAAGGCAAACTGAAATAAAGATGGAAGCAAGCACACAGGTCATAGATCTAGTAGCAAATGGTGTATCAATGCTTAGAAACAAGGCCTAGGGATCATACTTTCACTAGTGAACACTCTCTCATAAATATATTATCTTCATGATACTACTCTTAACTACTCTCCGGTTGGACACTCTAATCGATGGTAGGGCTATAACAGCACACCTCAAAGTAAGCCTTTCCCATCTAGATAACCCCACACTGTCACCTTGAGTTCTATATGAGTCCAACAAACACCACAATTTCATAAAGACATCCAACTCCAAATATAACTCATAACAAGTATTTGTAATCTCTAGCCTAAGTGCCACCATGGTGTGCACGCTGTCACTTTCACACACATGGGGAGAGAAGAGATCAATTAAAGCACTTGAATAGCAAGGTAGATCTATAGATTACAAGATCATGGTCTCGATAAGATCACGCATAGAGAGATAGATGAACACATAGCTACCGGTAGAACCCTTAGCCTCGAGAGAGAACTACTCCCTCCTTATCATGGGAATCAGCAATGGTGATAGAGATGGCGGTGGAGATCGATGGAGATGGCTCCGGGGCACTTCCCCGTCCTGACAGGGTGCCGGAACAGAGACTTTCTGTCCCCTGAATCTCCCCTTCGGTGGCGGTGGTGCAGCGGAACTTTTCGTGGATTTCTGATTGACTCTTTAGGGTTTTGGTATCGGGAGGCTCTTATAGGCGAAGGAGACAAGGTCGGTGGCCGGCCAGGGGGCCCACACCACCTGGTGGCGCGGGTAGGTCTAGCCCGCGCCTGGGGGGGTGTGGCCAGGCCCTGGCCCTCCAACGTCTTGTATTCTGGCTCTATGAGTTTTCCGGTAAAATAGGAACTTTGGTTTTTGTCCCATCCAATTCCGAGAATATTCATTTTCTGACTTTCCTAGAACCAAAAACAGCAGAAAACAGGCAAATGGCACTGTGGCATCTTGTTAATAGGTTAGTCTAAGAAATCATATGAAAAGTGCTCCAAAGTGTGGACAAAACATAAGAAAGTAGATAAAACCAAGCATGGAACATCAAAAATTATAGATACATTTGCAATGTATCATGTACCCTTCCTCTTGTTGTCCACCATGAACTTCTCGAAATTCGCCTTTGGTCTGCTTTCCGATTCTTCGATCCTTGACCACCGGCTATCCCGCATGTAGTAGGGATCCACTATCGCGATTTCCGGGGTACTCTCTCTCTTGATCGTGATCGCCAGATTGAGCGCGTATAGGCGGACCAAGTTATAGTCCAACCGTTTCGTGAGAAACATCTTGAATATGTCCTCGAACGCTATGAAGAATATATCCGTGGGGGGTTCATCAACGAAGCCCACGTCCAATGGCACCTTAGCCGTGAAAACCGGGTAATTCGGATCTTCGTCTTTAAGAAGGAGGCCCTCTAGTGTCTTGACACCCTCGTGCAAAGTTAACATGGCTCCAACCGCAATGTGGATCATATCCGGAGTCAATATCAGATCACCAGCTACGTGCACTCGGGCCAATCCATATTGTGTGGATGGTACGACGATGGTGTCCTGACCCCGGATCCTCTTCGGAAGAGGCTGGCTCACACCCTTCTTCTTCTTATTATTATTACCTCTCTTCCTGTAGTGCTTCTTCTTCACAACAGTGTCATCCAATGCCCTCTTCTCATCAGCCGCCTTTCAGAGTGTGTTGGGACTGAATACCAATCCCGGTTTCTCTTGCGGTGGATTGGCGGCTAGAGGCGTCTCTTGAGAAAGACCATGGAAGACCAGGCGCTACGTGCATGTATTGGGCCGACCAGCTTGATGGTCGTCGCGAGCTGTGAAGGGTTCTTCATCCACAGAAGGCATATACAATCCTTTGGCGGCACCGGTGTTGATGAAGTCGTCAATGTTGACCAATTCATCATCATCTTCATGGGTGCCATCATGTGGTGGTGGTAGCGGGGGCGACGGCAGTTGCGGCACAACGTCTTTGCCATGTGGCGTGCACACGCTGCCAAGCGTTGCTGGTGACGGCTGGTGGTGGCGACGACGGCGGCTGCTGGCTTCCGAGGTGGTGGCCGAGCGATCGGTCGAGAGGTGGCACCGGTGCTCCCCCCTGCAAGACAAATCTAGGTCTTCGGCCATGTCAAGGGCCAGTTGTAGCATTCTACAAGGGTCTCGTGTTCGTCGGCTCCCTAAGGTTGAAAGGGGGGTCCATGTTGTCGGACCCTGGCAACACCCGAGCCAACCTGACCCTCATCACGTCATTGTCCATTGGATTGTTGTGCATCGTGCGACTCGCCGGTTGTATGAGAGTGCCCTTGGCAACATCCTTCAACTCACCGCCGACATCTTTAAGCAGGAGTACGCAAGAAGTGTCCTGAGGCAAAACATGTTGTTGGGCGTCATGAGATGGCAGTAGTCATGCATCAAAGGCATAAAGGATATGACGTGCACTAACTAATTAGTTACCTTGGTGATGGCGTGGATCTCGGCTAATGTAGAGACACGGCTGATGCCGGCGGCTGGCCTATCATCATCTGCAATCTCCCGCTCGGGTGCCTCACGAAGCACCACCATCGTCGCTGCGCCTTATTGGTATCTTTGGCGGGAGGGGGCATTGGTGTGACCAAAATGAGAGGCTGCGTCCCAATGTTGATGGCCAGCGGGGTCACCAGGTCCGGCGACACGATAACATTTATGCCTGAGTTGCTGCCGCTTAAGCTGGGCAGATGTATCGGCCCCTGTCGACCTCCCGCATTCCAAGAAGTAAGCCCGTCGAAAAACTCAGGGGGGTTCATTGAGCGGAGCTTCTCTTCCACTAACTTGTCCACTGTTTTCTTGTCCACCGCCTTCTCCTCCAGTGTCTACAACTTCATCTTCAGCTCTTCAACAGCGGCTTTATCCTTAGCCGCCAACTGGTTCTTCCTCTCCCTTCTTTTCTTGGCTTCCTCTTTGTAGTACTCCTTGAACTTCATGCTCGTACCGAAGCCGGACACGTGGCCAGCTAAGGATGGCGGCAACCCGTTGTCCCTCTTCTTGTAAGAATTGGTCGCCCTGTTGAAAACCGTGTCCCACGGCTTCGTCAAATCCTGGGACGACTCTATGGCAGTAGCGTTTAGTTCATCCTCCTGCAGAGACAAGGAAAGGTGAACCCATTTAGATTCTTGGCTTCATTATTTTAATTAGAATGCAATAGACTTGAGATCGGCGATAAATTCCTTACCAGCTTCTTCTCAAAGTCCTTCACCTCCGGATCGTCGGTGATGAACTCCCCTGTTTCCCTGTCCAGGTAGTAGCGGGCCCGAACAAATTGCCTAAGCTGCAAGTCTATGATTTTAAGCCAAGGGTTGTCTTTACCAAGGCGTTCAAGCTCGGCGTCCTCCTTGTCCTGAATGGCCTGTTTCCCCCTGTAATCGCCGCTTCCAAGGTGGTGGTTACCTATGTTATATTCTCGCATACTCCTTCCCCATTTAGTCCATTTTATAGCGTCAGCGGTAGCTATATCCACCTTGAATATCTTAAACTCCTCTTCGTCGAGCATCGGATTTTTCTTACTAATAACCTCCCAGCTTTCACCTTTGTCAATGCTAGTCTTCACCCGGGTTTTCCAGCTGCTCAAGGCATTGCTCATCTTTGTGAGGGCTAGTTTGTTCACCGGGTTCTTTCTCTCGAGGTTTCTAAACCGCTCTGGGAATCTATATCGCTTGTGAAGCTTCTTAAGGAGGTTATTGACCAAAGCTGCATTGTCAGCATGTCTGATGTACTTCGTGTTGATCGACATGATTTCCCGGACGATGCACCTGAGTTGCAGGCCGTACCCTTTAGCAATCGCCTCTGGCGCAATGGGTAGGCCACTTTCTGTGACCTCAGTGAACTCATCGCAGACGGTGGCGACCACTGGCACCTTTCGCTCCTTTTGTCCCTTCTTCTTCTTCTGAGAAGCGACCAGGTTGCCGCTACCGCCATCCGTGCGCTCGCCGCCATCGGTGCGGGCACCGCCATCGGTGGTGTCATCCTCTTCGCCGCCGCCTTCACTAGTTCCATCGTAGTCGTCTTCGTCCCCCTCGTAAGCAGGATCTCCTCCCTCATTGGCCCCAACAGGTCGCCTCCTCCTCCGGTGGTGGTGTCATCCTCATCGCCTCCTCCTCCTCCAGTTGGGACCCCCGCCAGAATGACTGGTTGACGTTTCTAGCTTGTTCTTCGCCGCTGATCATGTGCTTAGAAGGGCTGGCCTCGTTGTTGCCCGACATGTTTGCACTACTCTATTAAAAGAGGCAAAAAGTTAGCACAAATCTCGGCCAAAAAATTCGGCATGACCTTTGCTAATTTTTTGACCTAGGAGTGCCCATTTCTCAACCGAAACGGAAGTGAATCGACACTTCAGGAGAAATGGGCAACTCAAATGAAATCCCTGCAAGACAAAACACCCCATCCCCATATAACATCAGTACCATATAGCATATAATAGCACCATGTAACAGGAGCACCATATGACAACACCATATAGCATACAACAGCAGCACCATGCATGTAACAGCAGCACCATATATCACCATATAACAGCAACACCATATAGCACCATATAACAACATTTTTGGGCAACTCCCAGTTCTCACAGACCATAAGCAATGAATAAATGGTGGCTAACTACGCCAAGAAAAACATTCCCAGGGAAATACACAGGTTCAATGTATAGGTTCAATAGAATGACAGACAGATCTAGTAAAAAACTAATTACCCGTAGTGTAGGTTAGTTCTATGATGTCTTTGCCATCTGTCCAACCATAGTGGACCAAAATGGCTACAAGGAGGACAAAAAGGCACAATACGCTAAGACAAAACAACACGATGATGGTAGATTGAGCATGCAAGGTTCATTTAATTCAAGGTTGAAGCACAGATGGTTATTTGAATGATCTATCGAACAAATACAGTAAAGTAGGCGAGAACTAAAGGCAACATGCATGAGTTGCTTTCATAATCTGGCAAGTCTTTTTGTTCCTTGAATAATATCTTTTGTCTAAGTCTCTCTGCTCCAACTTGTATTGGTTGTGTGTTGCCCTTCACAGGTTTTCAATGAGCTTAAAACAACACTGGCAAGTATTGGTTGTGTGTTTCCAGATTTTTGCAAGGGTACTGCGGATTTAAGCATATTACAAGAGGAGCTGCTGCTGCTCAAGAGCACAATCCGAAATACCACCAGAACAAAAATAAAAAGGTATTTAGCAGTGCCAGATGGGTGTTTCCCGAGTTCAGAGCAACATGCAACACTTAAGCGCCACATGACACCATAAAGTAGCAACTAAACCATATAACTGCCTTGCTCACAATCTCAACAGATTTTTAACAATGGAATGCAAGTCAGGTAGTTCTCATGTTCAGTAAAAGATGATATCAAACAACATAACACTGAAAGTCAAATTTTACTACATTACCGCTTTCAAATAAACAAAGTAGAAGAGGGTACTGCAAAGTAAAACAAGCAAAACACAAATAAGTTATGTAAGAAGCCAAGTCACAGCTACATATCATGTCTTGGTAATACACATATTTTCAAAACGAAATAGACTTGAGTACTTAAAACTAAAACATATAATGCTATGTAACTACAACTTATAATTCACTGCAACTACAACTTTTTTACAACCTACCAAGCATCTCCTTAACCTCAAACTGATGCAGCCAAGATGGATATTAGCATACAACAACTGCATTTACTGATATTGCTAAGATGCACATGCATTACAAAGGTTGCAATGTTCTAGGGATAAACTACATTTACTGATACTGCTAAGATGCTGCATAGTGGCTGATAGTAGGTTTTAGTAACCTTTCAAATCCAACAACTAGAATAAAGCTCAGAACAGAATGTTCATCAAGTATTGGTTGTGTGTTGCCAGATTTTTACAAGGGTACTGCAGATTTTTGAATCAATACCTCATGATATGCTTAAATGCACCGTTAAAATAGTGGTATCTAATTAAGATGCTTATTCTATGTAGCATGTTAATCAAGAGGGCATGTCCTTGTTAAAACATGTAACTGATGCTGCCAACAGTAGAAATGTGAATCAATACATATCTTTTGAACTATCAATTAAATACATATGTCACACTATCAATTAAACAGCTTAACCTCAGTGGCTTGTACAAATACATGAACTAACAGGAGAAGGATTTCACAGAATAGATTCCCACATCAACAATTTCGAGCAAGCCAGAGGCATATGATCTCATTTGCACCAACAATCCAATAAATCAGTGTGCAAACAGGAAATAAGATAATACCGTAGATACATATGATTGAATCTTTTATTTGCCATTAGCAGAGATTCTATTATGAGACTCTAGTGCTTATATCACAAACTCAAGAAACTAAAGAATCAGGTAGAATCAGCAAGGACTAGGGTCGCAAACAAGAAAATAAGCATCTAGCTAGGGTTCAGAGGGGGGTGGGGGTGGGGGACGGACCGTGCTCACTTGTAGGAGAAACTAGCTAGGGTTCAAAGTAGGCAGACAGCAGGCTGCTCCTTGTGCAGTGACAGCAGGCAAGAGGGGGGACGAACCGTACGTGTGCGTTGCTGCTGCGGTGGTCGACAATGACGAGGTGTTGCGGTGGTCTGGTGCGGCGGTGGTGAGGCTTCGGCGAGGTACCCCCTTCTCCTCCTTCTCCTGTTGTGGATAGGCTCCGGCGGCTCCTCCACCAGACTGCAGGGCTCTCCTCCATGTACGGGTTCATCGGCCGGCGCTAGGGCTCCGACACGGCGGTGGCTGCAGGGCTCTAGCGATGGGGTTGGGCTCCGGCGGGGGCGGGCGAGAGCTAGGGTTACATTTGTCGGGCACGATTAGGGAAAAGAAGTGGAAGGGGAAAAGGGGAAGGTGTGACCCATTTTGGCTAAGTGCCAAGGTTCTGTTGCGCATTCCTCCGAAATGTGCCACTGAACCTTGGCACTTAGCCAAATAAATGGTGCGAGGCTGTACTTGGACAACAAACACACACTAGCCTAATGGTTATGATGCATATTCAGAGACCTGTCGCAACCAGGTTCGAATCCTGGTTGGTTCAATTTTTTTCTTTATTTAAAAATGATATGTTACAAATATATTTAAACCAAGCACATACACATGCATATTTATTCAAAAAACCCTCTGAATCATATATATATATATATATGTGTGTGTGTGTGTGTGTGTTTGTCACACATAAATGTGAATTTGTCGAATATCACATTATATGTCTTAGTCTCTAACTAATACCCACACTAATATCATATTATACCCACACGAATTAATACACCAAAGAGTCATATAATTGCTAGTGTCTCTTCACAATCTTCTTGCCCTTTTTCGTCGCGGTTGAATACTTTAGCCCGTGCACTTTGAGATTTCTTCTTGTGTATGGACAACCTTTAGTAGGCAGTGTGGTCTTCCTTCTTACTTTAGTAGTAGTAGGCATGTCGAAGTACTTGTCGAATTCCTCTTCGATCTTCGGGTCGCCGTTTTTGTCAAAGTTTTGCTCATTGGCGGCTCCTTCCATTCCGATGATGATCCTCTTGCCCCTCCTAACTACAACACGGTTGGGCTTTGA
The DNA here is from genome assembly GCA_023614405.1 of Avena insularis. NCBI lineage: Eukaryota > Viridiplantae > Streptophyta > Magnoliopsida > Poales > Poaceae > Avena > Avena insularis. The sequence continues at coordinate 241,266,146 of CM042686.1, read as the reverse complement.
CGGGTCGGTAATAAAAAAGCATTGATCAACTTGGCTAGCGAGTACCCAAGGCTCATTTTTTACGGAGGAGTTCTTCTTCGATTTGGCATCTGGTATAACCATTGTGGTGAAATACCGGCCTTCTTTCTCCATGTTCTTGGCCCATCTAACACGGAACATCGGTACGATCTCTCCATAGTAGTCGAGCTCCCATATCTCCTCGATCCTTCCGTAGAATCTTTCCATCACAGTAGTCTCGTCATTAACAAAGGATAACATAGTTACTCCTGAGTTTTGATATTCGCTATTCCTGTCCTTTTCCTCGGTGTAGAATCTGTAAACGTTTATGTCGTATGACTAATAGGTCCTTAGGTTGTGCCCTGGGCCCTGCAACAAGGAGAATATGAATTTTTGATGTTCCGTAGAAGGCGTCTGTGGGGGATTGTCCAGTTGCCTTTTCTTGAACCAACCCGTGAAGCTGGAGGTTGTGCTCTCTGGTTACGTCTCCCTTCTTCCTCGGCCGGCCCTGGTCGACGTACTCCTGCTCGATTAAGCTTATGTTCTCTTCGACCCAAGGGTCGACCATTTCAATGTGTTGTAGCGCTACTCGGTGTGCCCTTTCAAAATCAGTGCGTCGACCATCAATGCCGACATGCAATGAGCGGTAGCCCTCGCGGTGACCATATCCACCGAGCCTGCCGAGGTGCTTCTTTGTGGGTATTCAAACATCCTCGTTCTCGGTGGTTAGATAATTCTGGCAGAAGGAGATGCACTCGTAGATCAAAAATCCCTTGGCTATGCTTCCATCTGTACGATACCTGTAGCGAACAAATCCTTTGATGACACCGTTTAGCCTTTCAAACGACATCATGTTGTGCAGGAATGTCGGCCCGAGCTGGATGATGTCGTCCACGACATGTACAAGCAGATGCACCATGATGTCGAAGAATGCGGGCGGGAAGTAAATCTCAAGCTCGCATAGTATCATCACGATCTCTTCCTATAGCCTGTCGAGCTGCTTCACACAGATCGACTTCCTAGATATGACGTTGAAAAGTTACAGAGGCCAAACAACGTCTCACGAACATGCTCGTCCATTATCCCACGGATCGCAACAGGGAGTATCTGCATCATCAGCACGTGACAGTCGTGAGACCTCATACCGCTGAACCTCTTCTTCGCCATGTCTAGATATCTGCTTATCTTCCCTGAGTAACCGTGAGGAACTTTCACTCCTAAGAGGCACCTGAAAAACTGCTCGAGCTCCTCTAGACTCAGAGTGAAGTAGGCAACGCGAAGCACCACCTCATTCTTCTTAAATCTTTTGCGGTGACCTTGAGTCCCTTCCGTCTAATCATTATCATCATCATCACTATTAGGGTACTGAAGATCTTTCTTGATGCCAAGTAATTTAAGGTCCTTTCTTGCTTTTGGCCCATCCTTGGTCCTCTCCGGCATGTTCAGTAGAGTGCCAAGCAGACTCTCGATAATGTTCTTCGTGATGTGCATTACATCGAGGCTATGGGGAGTGTGAAGGACCTTCCAATACAGCAGGTCCCAGAAAAAAGACCTTGCTTTCCATACACCCAGCAGTGGCTTTGTCCTCGGTCGTTTTTTCTAGGCGCAAGGCAATCTACCCAATTATTCAAAAGCTCCTCGATTTCTTTGCCACTCCTCGGACGTGGGGCTCTTTCGAGCTCGTCCTTACCATTGAACATGTCACCATGTTTTCTCCATGGGTGATCCATGCGGATCCACTTTCGAGTACCTTGGAACACGGTTTTCGAAGACCTGGGATCCCTTGGTAGCTGGAGATGCGGTGTCTCATCCATGCACTTGACCCATGCATTGTATCCGTGGTTCACCTGGGCCGATAAATATGCATAACCAGGATAGTCCTGCACGGTTGTGAGCAACGCGACTCTCACATGGAAATATTCTTTAGTGTAGGCGTCCCATCTTCGGGTTTCTCTCTTTCCGCATGACATTGCATGAGCTTTGCTTCCTTAGGATCTACGAAATAGCACTGCAGACGGGGGGTGATAGGAAAGTACCATACCACTTTTCGAGGAACTTTCTTGTTCCCTCTCTTGTACCGTCCTTGGCCACACACCGGACATGTGGTTCTATCCGCGTACTCGTTTCGATAAAGTGCGCAATCATTGATGCATGCGTGGTATTTAATGTGTGGTAGGTTGAGAGGGCACACGATTTTCTTGGCCTCCTCGATACTTGTTGGCAATGTGTTCCCCTTAGGAAGTCGGTCGTGCCAGTATTCCATGTTCGTGTTGAAGCTCACATTGGTCCATTTGTGTTCGGCCTTCATCTCCAAAGCCTTGATCATTACACTCAAACTTGTATCCTCGGGGCGACACCCAGGATACAATGGAGTCATCCCGTCTACCTCCATTTGGGCCAGCTTGGCTTTCTCTCTGGCTGCAGCTTTATCGTTGCTCGTCTCCTTGAGGAGAAGTTCTTGAACATGAGGGTCCTGCAAGACCGAAGTTAGCAGCGTCTGTGTGTTCACGTCTTCTCCTTCTTCATGATTATCATGCCCGTTGCCATCTCCTTCTCCATGCTGATCATGCCCGCCGGCATCTCCTTCATCATGATGATCATGCCCGGCAGACTCTTCGTCTTCTCGCCCGCCCATGTCTTCGTGACCACCATGTCCTGCCGGCGCCTCATTGAGGTCGTGCATGAAACTGCGCCTGAGTAGGTGACCCTCCAATTGTCCAGATTTAGGGTCGATCCAGCGCTGCAGTTTGCATGTTTGACATGGACATCTTATCATGGTCTTGTTGTTCAGAATCATGTCCTCCTTCGCGTCTTTCTTGTACCTAGCAATTCGACCTTCGCTCATCGTGAGGACCATGCTTGTCTGAGCGGTCAAAACAGAGAGTATAGGTGAGAACCACACCATATGAACACACACATGCATGAATGCTAGCCGGAAAAAATTCGGCATGACCTTTCCTAAAATTAGGACATATGGGTAGTGCAAAAATTTGCTGAAATGGAAATGAATCAACATTTCTGCAAACATCCATGCAACCACACCGGCCGGGACAACAAGGAGCAAGCAACAAAAAACTTCCTCCCATTGCAAACATTCATGCACCACACAAGCATCTTATCGCCATGGATCGCACACACACACACCGCCCGCGCGACAAGCTTCACCTACATGTTCATGGCCAAGTACTCACCTAGTAGACACAATAATAGCAAGACGAGACCACGCGATGAGAGAGTGTGGACAAATAGATCTACAAGTTGGCGGAGAGGAAATTAGTAAACAAATAGAGACATGAGAGAGAAAAGTAAGGAACTTTTAGATCTATAAGTTGGAGGGTCTATGGACTAAAGTAGGTTTAGTTACAAGAAAATGGAGAAACTATGGGCAAAATGGGGTGTGAGGGAGGAGGAAGACGAGTTGGTGGGAGGTAGAAAGGAAGAGATGTGAAATGGATGGTGGTGGATAGATAAGGTGGGAGCTTTTGTCACCTTTTTAACATTGATCTGCACGCCCTCATCTGTGGCGCATATGGAGGAAATGCGCCACAGATGCTCAATCTTCTGTGGTGCATAAGTCCATATGCGCCACAGAAGTGGGTGAATTAGATTCCGTGTGGTGGGGCCCTCCTCCATGTTCTGTGGCGCATGTGAGGATATGCGCCACAGAAGTGAAACATATCTAAGGCGCATATCCGCAAATGCGCCACAGATCGTGGGTGAATTAGATTTCGTGGTGGGGCCCTCCTCCATGTTCCGTGCCGCATAATAAAATATGCGCCACAGAAGAAAACCATGGCGCATATCTCGTTATGCGCCACAGAACTTGGATCAACCCACCCTGGCTGGCGGGTCCCACCAATCTTCTGTGGCGCATATTGTACAGGATGCGCCACAAAACTTCTAGGTTATGTGGCGCATGTTTCCTAGTGCGCCACTAACAAGTCTCTGTGGCGCATGGATTTACATATGCACCACAGATTAACTTGTCTATCTATAGGCTGTTTCCTAGTAGTGTCGCATTCTACCGGGAAGAAGCAAACACCGGAAAGAAAGGAAATATTCAACACATGGCATCGATGCAATGCTCAAGCAAGGATTATGATATGACAAGTTAAATTGTATTTAAATAGAACCCTAAGGCATGTTTGGCAATTTAAGCAGGACCCGAGGGGTGCAAACCCTAGAACAGGGGGAACCTCAGAGTCACCTGCGGGGGTTCAATTGTTCTAATTAGACTTGCAGTAAAAGTTGCTTAACAATGCATGAGTGTGAGTCTAAATTAAAGATCTTGTTTTTCTGAACATTTTGATATATTATACACATTTTTCTGACTTATAAATAATTAGATATTGAATTTATAAGATTAAACTCTTTTATGAAATTAATTAAACCAATTTAAACCCTTTATTGCATCAGCATGACGCAATGCTGACGTCATATAGGGCACCGGACTGTTTTGTACAGAGGTCGGGCTAGCCTCAGCCACTGACGGATGGGCCCAGGGCCAGGTCATTAGGCCACGCTGGCCAGGTTGGGTCAGCGCCCACGTCACGGCCACACGGGTGCCACATCGACGCCAAAGTGGCGCCATGTAGGCTCGCCAGCGAACATGCTCGACAGTGGCGCGGAACGGCAAGGACAACAAGCGGGGCTACGCATCTACGCCCGTTCGAACCATCAGAGCAAGGCGAACCAGAACCTGGCGGCGCCGCTCCATTTGGGCTACCGGAGCATCGGCAGCGACCATGGCCAACAGCAGTGGAAGGCGGCGCACAGCACAGGACGTAACCAGAGAGGGAGGGGGACATAGGAGGGGTCTAGGAGGACCGGCGGCTCACCAAGAATCCAGTGGTGCGGTCGTTGGCGCGAGGGAAGGTCGGACGGTGCCAGCAACATCGACGAAGGAGGCAGCTAGAGACGGGGAAGCCAACGTCAATGGAGGCGATTGAGGGCGCCCTTGCTTGATTCCTTTGGCGAGGAGACTCAGAACGGTGAGGTGGTGCTTCCGGCAAGCTCAGAACAGTGAGGGAAGGCTAGGGATGGCAGCGCTACGTGGCGGCCGAGGCTAGGGTTCTAGGGATCTACGAGGGTAGAGGGAGAGAGCTCGTGCGAGAGAGAGACATGCGGGGCTGCTCCTTATCTCTCTCTAAAGCGGTGGCGAGGATCTTGACGCCGGCGAGCGGAGGCGCTGTTGACACACAGCAGCTTCGGGTGCGTTGCGAGGTGAACGATGGGGATTACCTAGAAAAAGAGGTATGTTGGGCCTGGGCCAAAACTGGGCCATGGATGGGCTGGCTTCGGGCGCTCTGGGCAGCAGGCAGGAAAGAGGGAAGGTGGCTTCAGCCTGGGATGCTGCTAGTTGCTACTGGTGGGCGGCGGGTAGCGCGAGAGAAGCTATTGCCTAGCCTGGTTTGCTGCTGGCTCTGTTGTTTTTTTATAGACAACCTTTTCTAATTCTGTTTCCTGTTTTCCATTTGTAAATTCATTTGAAACTATTTTTGGAGATTTCAAAAATACCAGAGGATTTACAAAAATAAGAAAATATTGTAGGGGCCCTTGAAACCATTTGGGCTCCAACATTTTGTACTTTTCAAATTCAAAACCTTTTGAATTGATTTGAGAGGGAGAGGAAAAACTAGGGTTTTAGGGTTTTACTTTGTTTATCTTTTTGTTTGGATTTTGTCTTAGCAAAATAATGATGCTTATGCAATGCACAATAAACCCTAATTAGTATTTAGCTAAAATGGGGTGTTACAGATCTATCCCCGTTACGAGAATCTCGACCCGAGATTCCGCAGGTAGGAAGAAGGAAGAGAAACAGGGTCAGTTGTAAGGATAGAGGGAAACACATTATACAACACACAGAGTATCTCATGGTCAACTCATGAAGGAGTGTTCAGAAACAACTCTGAGATGACGACATGAAACACATCAAGATAATGGAGGAAACAAGAGTAGATGATTTCAAGTTGCTAGATACCTGGTCTTCATAAGGATTGAGACCATGGAGTTCCAGAAGAGTTTAAACTTCTGAAGAGGAAAGCTTACAACAGAAAGAATATGACCACATACTTCGAGATACGAAACTCTACTAGACGGCTTAAGTAGAGCTTCCATGGATACCGAGATACGGATAACCTAGCTGTTGATCTACTTTTGATACAGAAGGATCACTCTTTGTTCAACATATGGTTAGGACAGAAAGGTGTTTCGTGGCAAGGACTCATAAGAGTCACAAAGAACATCCAACAAGAGGAATTTCTTATTACAAAAATCATAATCGCTCTTCAAACATGATCAAGAAACGAAGGAAACCTCTTTATTCATCTAGGTTTATCAAAATCTTTGCGAAAAATCGCGATATCACTTTACACCACTCAGCTGGATATATAAGAAGATTCCTAATGATGCGAAGAAAAAGAAAATTCATTCCCAGACTTCAATTACTTGGCACAACAAGTGAAGGCCAGACTTCGGAGACAAAGGAAACGATAAGCACAACTCCTATAATAATTCATAGAATAAGCCTCATGAGGAGTGGTTGTTATTGCTGAGTCAAGAGAACATGAGATTAAGCCTTCTGACTAATTGTGTCAACCATTACATCAATATTGCCGGATTTACAAAGAGACCAATGTCAAAACCTTGAGGAACATCAACCATCATTGCTCCTTGAGATTCAGCTTTGGTTAGGTGAGATGATACTTCAGACTCAGCATGTTCGAATAGAAAATGGGTAACATTTACCACCAAGGTAAAGTTACTGGATTATCAAGACATGGACTTCAGTGTTAAGCTCCAATAGACTGAGCTAGATTGCTGGACCCATGTAATAGCAACTTGTCGAAGGACAACTGCTCATACATCGAGTACTTGCAATGAAATATAACTGTGTCCTTAAGACACGGAGTTAACTCTACTCGAATCCACGACGACATCCTTCGACAATTGCCTGTGAATCAGAGAAGGTTACTTCTAACATCCAAAACACATACTTCAAGATAACCCGAAGATGGTTCTCAAAAGTTTCTAGCATTAATGCCAAATATTCATATGAATCTATTTTAGCTTGGAGAGGATAAGGATGTTATCGATGGGTTCAATATCAAACTTATCGAGATACTCCAAGAAGATGAACTCCTATGTTGTATAATCAAGGCAGATGTATTGGTTAGACCAAGTGACATGAAGATGTACTCAAGTGAAACATCACAATTAGCAACATCATCAAGATAATCCTTGGAACTGAGTTTGATTTGATGATAACCCAAATCGAATCAAAGATGGTGGAAGATAATATATCCACAGAGGAAATACTATCTTTCTTCAACACGAACAAAACTAGACATCCCTTCAAGAGGAACTGAATTGAGTAGAACTTTTTGTCTTACAACTCTCCAAGTTGTTGTTTAAGCTCAACCAACTAGTTCAAGGGTATCCAGTATGGATCCTTGGAGACAGGAGCAATTCAAAGAAATTGCTTGCTCAAGAACTTGACAACACGGTCATGTGGCAGCATGGCAGTACTTCTAGTAGACATCTAGAATATCACGGACCACCGATATGCCACTTAGTTAGAGACGAAACTTGCTTGGTAAGGCAAGAAGACTTAGTCTCAGAGTTTCAGCATGAGCCTAACTCATTCACCGAGAAGAGTGTACCAGAATAACAGACTTGGTAGCACAATCATGATTAGCTTAGTGATAGGGTTAACCATCAAGCTAAGAATGATACAAACGTCCTTAGAGTTCAAAGCAATAAGAATTGCTAACAATCTCAGATGGCCACATTAGTACGCACACGCATCATTCTCGAGGAGGAAAGCTCGAAGGAAGGGTGCGTATTAATATGTAAGAGCATCACTTCATTAAGGGGTCATGAAACTCAGCATGTCCTCTTAGTATATAAGAGTGTGATACTTTAAGGTAGAACAAATAGAAGCTAAGCAATGCCTCTTGATTTGCGGATTACAACACTTCGACCTAGTCCTAGATATCACGAGGTACTGGAGTTTGTTTCTCCTAGACATCCTGACAGGGTTTTGTCTTGACGGACCACAAGAGTATCTTGCATCAGGAGACATAGATGCACATTTACTAATTTGCTACCAACTTATAGACAAAGGTCGGAAATAACAAGGGGTAAAAAGGAACATACTCAGGCTGGAATCCCGAGATGTGGATGCATAGATTATCAATCTTTCGAAAACAAATGCATACAAGAGATAAGGGGTGGAAGAGTCATGATTATAGATGTGAGACTCATGAGGAGTACTCTTGTCGTGATCTATTTGGTTCCATTAAAGAACATCTATCGTAGCTAATGGTAGGGGAAGTCCTTAATTGTTGAAATTCAATCGTGACAATAACCACAAGCTTGAAGACTAGAATTATAGTTCTAGCCATCATGAGGTGATGTGTGAACATTACTACAGGGGTCAACAGAATGGACCTTGGGTTAAAGATCAGCTTCATGTACAAGATTCACCACACAAGAATCCAGTACATTCCGGGATCTTTGGTTCAAGTCCGAGGGTTAAAACCCGAGAAAGAAGTAACTACTACTTGAGTGACACAGAGTACACTGCAAGATAGTAATCACAAGGTAACTTCCAAGATAAGAAATTAATTCTGAAGCACCCCAAACAAATAAAAAGAAGGCACACGAGGCAAAAGGAAACCTCGAAGCCTAGAACAGAACACTATGGATCCTACAATATAATATTGTGGGCCCATAAGGTAGAGAGATCATGATGGAAAGAAAATCTCTCAACTGAAGCAGAGTAAGGGGAAACAAGGAACACAACACATGCAACTCTAAATAACTCAACACTAGGTCAACTGGCTGAGAAACGACATGCCTAGAGGCACCTAAGCATTGAAAGACTAGAAGAGATATCAGAACTTTTACAAAGTCAAAACAAGATAAGGTGACCCAAAGTTAGAGCGAAAATGGATAAGGGGAAAAAGAAGCATACTAGGGTTTTCACAAATAATTTTCATCTTTAAAGTAGTTTTCACAAACACTAGACTTAACATCTAGCAATAGCAAGGTTTTCCTATGGCCGGTACTGCTCTGATACCAAAAACTATAACATCCCGGGGATCAGGGTTAAACAAATCCAGACCTTAGCCTGACATAAGATTAACCTAGACCTCGAGGATATCTAGTGAGAAATCGGTAACTCAACAGTAACCCTGCGACACAAAAATATTACAGCAAGCTCATAACTAAGCGAAGAACCAAAATATTACAAGCAGAGGTCACTGACCACAAACATCAAACAATGGAAGGCAAATTATGCTATTAAGTATAGCAAACTTAACAAATGGCCTAAGAGGCCTGAAGCATAATGATGACATCCTAGCCCATAGATTCCAGGCTGCCGGCCGGGAACCCCAAGCTACTCGTCGGTGTCGATGTCATACCAAACTCGTCTTGAGGGGAACATTTACTCTGCTACAAAAGTATCAAAAAAGCAAGGGTGAGTATAGGGTGTACTCCGCAAGACCTATGCTGCTGGGGTTATTTTGCATAAAGCCATCTTTGTTTATAAAATAAGAGGGAGAAGAAGCTCGTCTACTCAGAATGATTTAAAAGGGGATAAGAGAGCGACATCTCCGAAGAATTGATCATCATCTTGATATCCAACAAAGTAATCGTCATCTCACAACTAGGATCACCCCCTCGTACCCTGAGGAAGCATCTCTAAGCCCACGTTGAACTGCCAAGTTTCACGATTAGGTTAATGTTCTCTATGTTCTTCACGTCCATTCCCAAGTCTACCATAACCGTGGAAACGGCTTTTTGAAAAGATTTAACGTTGCAGGGGTGTACAACTTTACCCACATGTACCAACCGACTCTTAATGCCACATGATTAGCCCTCTTCCTTGGAAGGCCGGCAGAGGGTGGTTGGACATGACCTTTACCTTGCGTTCACCGAGACCATGAGTCACGCCCTAAGGAGGGTTCCGCCGTAATGGGTCAAATCCTGAAGCCGGTCCCTAGAGATGTGTGTCGAGGTTGGCTTACCAGGGGATCCATCGACCCCAAGCAACCCCGACCACACTTACCTACCTATTATGAATGCACCTCCTTCTCCTCTTCTTTCAAAAACATTTTCAATGCATATGCCAAATGGAAACCCCGAACTATGAGACTCATGGAATCTACTAGGCAAGTTAATCAGCGGAGGGGTTCCCATAAACCCCGTGTGGCTGTACGCTCATCTTGATTCAAGAGGCTAGAACTCGGGTCCTAGTAGAGGCGAGCATGGGACTACAAAAACCACATCCCACCATGGACTCCCATACAAGCCTTAGCATGTTTAACCTGTACCACTGATCTTACCTCATCAGTATACATCATTATCCTGTCATACTAGATTCTCCGCATCTGATACATCATCTGGATGAACTAGCACTGACAACTAAGCATGGCTAAGCAAGAATAAGCTCTAGCAATGCACACAAGCCGAACTTAGTTATGCTAGGAGTAGTGGATCAGGTAATATAAGCTCAAAGGGAGTAATGCAACAGATATGATACTCTATCTATCGATATAAGACCATAGTAGAATCGTATGCAACATGGCAAGAATGAAATACTTTCCAAACCATAGGATTGTATAATGGTGGGGCTATGCTTGACTTCTTTGTTGATAACCAATAAGCAGATATTCGGAAGCCTTGTACTTGACTTGATTACAGTTGGTCAAGTATTGTTCGTCGGTCTTCGATGGTGTTAATCTCGGTCTTCGATCTCAATCTCTATACTGTATTCTACCGGGATGAAGCAAACACCAGAAAGAAAGGAAACAAGCAACACATGGCATCGATGCAATGCTCAATCAAGGATGATGATATGACAAGTTAAATTGTATTTAAATAGAACCCTAACGCATGCTTGGCAATTTAAGCGGGACCCGAGGGGTGCAAACCCTAGAAGAGGGTGAACCTCGGAGTAACCTACGGGGGTTCAATTGTTCTTCTAATTATACTTGTAGTAAAAGTTGCTTAACAATGCATGAGTGTGAGTCTAAATTAAAGATCTTGTTTTTCTGAACATTTTGATATATTATACACATTTTTCTGACTTATAAATAATTAGATAGTTAATTTATAAGATTAAACTCTTTTTCGAAATTAATTAAACCAATTTAAACCCTTTATTGCATCAGCATGACGCAATGCTGACATCATATAGGGCATCGAACTGTTTTCTACAGAGGTCGGGCTAGCCTCAGCCACTAACGGATGGGCCCGGGGCCAGGACATCAGGCCATGTTGGCCATGTTGGGTCAGCGCCCACGTCACGGCCACACGGGTGCCACATCGACGCCAAAGTGGCGCCACGTTGGCTCGCCGGCGAACATGCTGGACGGTGGCGCGGAATGGCGGAGGACAGCATGCGGGGCTACACGGCTACGTGCGTTCGAACCATCGGAGCAAGGCGAACTAGAACCTGGCGGCACCGCTCCATCTGGGCTACCAGAGCATCGGCAGCGACCAGGCCCGACGGCGGCGGAAGGCGGCGCACGGTACGGGACCTAACTAGAGAGGGAGGGGGACATAGGAGGGATCCAGGAGGAAAGGCGGCTCACCGGGAATGCAGTGGTGCGGTCGTTGGCGCGAGGGAAGGTCAGACAGTGTTGGCAACGTCGACAAAGGCTGCGGCCAGACACGGGGAAGACAACATTGATGGAGGCGATTGAGGGTGCCCCTACTCGATTCCTTCGGCGAGGAGACTCAGAACGGCGAGGTGGTGCTTCCGGCAAGCTCAGAATGGTGAGGGGAGGCTGGGGACGGCAGCGCTACGTGACGGTCGGGGCTAGGGTTCTGCGGATATGCGAGGGCAGAGGGAGAGAGCTCTCGATAGAGGGAGAGAGTGACTAGGGGAGAGAGAGAGACGTGCGGGGCTACTCCTTATCTCCCTCCGGAGCTGCAGCGCTATCGACACGCAGCAGCTTCGGGCACGTTGCGAGGTGAACGATGGCGATTACCTGGACAAAGAGGTATGTTGGGCCTGGGCCAAAACTGGGCCACGGATGGGCTGGCTTCGGGCGCTCTGGGCATCAGGCAGGAAAGAGGGAAGGTGGCTTCGGCCTGGGCTGCGGCTGCTGCTAGTTGTTGCTGGTGGGCGGCGGGTAGGACGATAGAAGCTATGGGCCTGCCTGGTTTGCTGCTGGCTCTGTTGTTTTTTGACAGAAAACATTTTCTAATTCTGTTTCCTGTTTTCCATTTGTAAATTCATTTGAAACTGTTTTTGGAGATTTCAAAAATACCAGAGGATTTACACAAATAAGAAAATATTGTAGGGGCCCTTGAAACCATTTGGGCTCCAACATTTTGTACTTTTAAAATTCGAAACCTTTTGAATTGATTTGAGAGGGAGAGGAAAAACTAGGGTTTTAGGGTTTTACTTTGTTTCTCTTTCACTATAAGGAATGTGTTAACTAGTGACCCCTAATATTGGTCACTGAAAGGTCATAGTAATCCATTTATGACCTTTCTATGACCAAAACGAGTAGGTCACATACTGAGGGTCACTATAGATAACTCATGACCAAAATAGGTCATGGACCACTATGACCAAAATAGATGGTCATAGAGCCCATGACCAAAATTTTGATCATGGGTAATCTACCATGTCGACGTCAGATCGTCCTACGTGCCAAGCCTACATGGCAAGAATGTAGCCCAGTCCATGATGGTCTTCTTATTGGGCCAGGCCCAATAACTTGGGACATATGCTTGGGCCGTTGCCTATTTTGTTTTTTAGATGAGATGGGACCCACTTGTCAGGAAGATCACTAGGACCCACTTGTCAGGTCAATTCGTTGGTCCCACTTGTCAGGTCAGGTCAATATCGGGCCTACTTGTCAGGTCAACAAGTTGGCCCACTAGTAATTTCTTTTTCTTTAATTTTAAATGCATCCCATAACCCAGACATACATCTCTCATCAGGTGAAATAACAAATAATTTGTTTCATACAACAAATCTTATAAACACACTATAATTTATACAACAGCCAAAGACAATATATTACAATGATTAATAATAATATCAGGTGTTCAAATATCAGGTGTTCAAAAACGAAAATATATCTACAGGACGTGAGCTATTTCACATAAGCTACAGGTCACTGTCAGTCAATCTCCGAAGTGCAATTCTCCCAACTATGACGACTCTCGTAGTAAGAAATACTGAAGTACTATAACGAACGTTTGTGTTCATACAAGGGAGCACGAAATGGCCTCTCTCGACCAACAAATCGAAGCTGGCCAGCTTCTTTCTTTCCTCCTTGGAATCCATCCAGGCATAAGTTGTTTCCTGTAGTAGTCTACAATGACTTCACTGCCATCGATAATGGAATGGTGTGCATCCTTCAGGAAAAAGGAATTATGAAATAGTTTCCTCTGAGAACATAAATATACGTAGAATGCAGCAAGAAACAAACAACCAAAAGAACTTAAATCACAACTCATACCTCATAAGCACAACAGATCTCTTTGTCTGTTTCATAATCAACAAACACATAACCACGAGAAGCACCGGTAACTGAAAATGAAGTAGCCAGATAAGTAAAAAATGACTGCAAAATCCAAACGATATGAAAATATGCTACAACAGTAGCAGTTTATTTTGAAGTTGGAGAGTGGTGCTGATTACAAGATTAAACACCCCATTGAAGCTTACCCACAAGGAACACCTTGTTCCACTGTGCTATCAGAGTATCGACACAACATAGTAAAACTAACTAGTTTGCATCGAGATGAACTGTACTAAGGATACAACACAAACCCAGCACAGACTAAGCATATCGTATTTTCCCATTTATTCAGCATCAATATTACCTCGAGGAAAAATCTTCACTAGCATATCATATTTTCCCATTTATTAGAATATAATATGGTCACAAACTTTAGTAGACTAGAAAAAAAACATAGCATCTCATATGTAACCAAAGTCATAAGTATGGATGGATTTTAGATAAAATAAGGCCTAGTACTCCAAGAAACATTAGAGGGAACATAATCTGATTACATGCAATTAGGCAAATACATTGCCAAAACATATGGAGCATCAGAATGGATATTTCGATTTAAACATGAAACGCCATTAAAGCTCTATTGTACAAAAAAACGGTCACAACATCAGTGCAACTTTGTTGTTTAAGGGATACAACATGGACGAATCCACGTGAGAAATACTATAGTACATGAGCAATACCATGAGCAACTCTATTGAAGTAAACATTTAATCAAAGTTAACATGCACATTTCAAACAAGTATCCAACAACAACTATGAGGGTCCAGAGAGGATGGTGGAGCAGTTTCCTACTAATCCTAACAGGACAATAGATGCATAACATTTTCACTGAGAAGCTTGGTTGGAGCATGTCAGAGGAAAATATGGAGTAATTGTAAGACAGAGTATGTCTAACAATTAGATTAGAATTTCAAACTCGCATTACCACCACCAAACCTTCAAGGAATTGCCATGACTACTCTACAAGCAAAAGAAGCAAAGTTACCAGCTACTCCATTTATTCCAGTACTACACCATGTTCTAGTACTAATAAAGATGTTCAACTAATGTTATGCTTAGATGGCATATGACACCAAAACAACCTTGGAATTAACCTTGTAATACAATGATGTGAACAAGTTCTAGGGCAGAAACTATATATATATATTTCCGAGTCACGTAGGAATTATTTCAATTAACCACTAAGTCTCAAGATGACCCTGAACTAAACAAGCCGTTCAACATTGTGAAATCCACATGACAACAACGGCAGCACCAACCAGCAAACAGGGACGAGCTAATCAATTCCATATAGGGACGAGCCTTATGGTCGATGCCTTACTGTTGAACATGTAGATGTGGACGTCGCTGATCTGCCGCCCAAGAGATGGACATGGTCGATGCGGAGGTGGTATAGCGCCTGGAATGTGGCGGCGAGGCACTCATCGCATCGGATTGCGGCGGCGAGGCACCCATGAAGGCGTACCTCACCACCTCGACCTAGCTCCCGCAAGCGCATCTTTATCTCCACAAGCAGCAACAGCTCCTCCAGTCACCCCGCAGCTCCGCCTCGGGAGAGCAAGCAAGTCTGGGTGTGACGGGATCTAGCAACGGGGAGGCCGGCTATGGCTGCATCCGGCGGCAAGGGAGGCTGGGGAAGGCCGCATCCGGCGGAAGGTGCTGTCTCAGGATCGAGATCGAGACCAAGAGAAGCAGGGTCAGGGGTGTTGAGGCGGTGTTGAGGGCGGCGGATTCGTGGGTAGCGGCGTTGCGGTGTTGGATCCTGGTCGGGTGGAGAGATGAACGCAGGGGCGGCGGAGGGGGCGGGAGGTGGAGAGGGGCGGCTGCAGTTGGGGTCTCATGATGAGGGGATTAGGGTTCAATGAAAGTTTCGTTGGTGGTGTGGTGAGGTGGGGTGGAGGATTTTACCCAAATACCCCTGATCATTTTTGTGGTGAGAGTAGGAACCATAGGGCATTTCAGACTTTCGGTGGGGGCGGGGGAGGGGGCTGTGGATATTTTGGGTGTTGGATGGAGGCAATATGGATGGCTGAGATCTATTTCAGTGGGATGATCCGTGGGTACTGTTGTTCTCTTTTCTGACTGGCTGACTCTATTTTCTATTTCTCGAGTGGCAAAACTTGATTTTTTGTGAACCAACCACTAAAATAAGTTGAAACATTGTTCCACCCCATTTTTCAAAAATACTAGACCACCTTACATGAACAATGTCCCAACCAGAGATTTTAAAACATTTCCGTCCACCCCTGATGAAAATGACAAATGTCTGCCGAATCGGTAGGAAGTGGGTCCGGTTTGAACTATAGGTTCATGATCTAATGGTCATGATTTTTTGCAAAAATCTTTTTTAGACTCCCATTATGATGTTTCTTTAGAGATCTGGTGCAAGTTTTAGCGAGATCATCCCCTATCTTCATGTTCGTCGTTTTGACCGTAGTTTGAAATGGGCATAAGAAATTCAAAAAAGGTCTGAAGAAGGTAAATCCTTCGCGTGGTGTCATATTATGTGACATAGTTGCAAGGAAAAATACCAAACTTGGTATATTGATCCAAGTGGGTCCAGTTTGAACTACATGTTCATGATCTAATGCTCATGAGTTTTTGGAAATATCATTTTTATACTTACAATATGATGTTTCTTCACAGATCCAATGCAAGTTTAGCTAGTATCAACCCCTAGTTTGGAATATTCACTTTATTTTGTGAAACAAGTACCAAGATTATGATGCAAAATAACACTACTATAATATTTACTAAAACTAGCCCACATTTGATTGATAATTCCTATATTTCTAAATTTCAAAGCATTATACCTATTTTTGCTAATTTAAATGGTCTCGTGTCAGTTATACAAATGAATTCAAGGTTTATTGGTTAACAGGTGGCTCAACCCTAGGTGAGGGCGTGTGTTTATATCTTCATACACACGTTTGTCGTTTTTTAATTCTTCTTTTATTACTATGACAATTGGGTCCCAGTTATTAGAAGAAAAACTGACACATGGATGCCGACACATAATAAAAAAGACACATGGACACGACACGTAGGCAAAATTGCTTAGGTGGATATCTAGTCATATCAACGTATCACGAATTAGTCACCATGACCTTTTAAATTGGTCATAGTCTACCAAAAGTAGAGTATTAAATTGGATCAGCCAAACTATGACCATTTAGTGTAAGAAAACTATGACCTTTTGGCTAAAATGGTCGTAGTGATTTGGAATTTTTTAGGGTTTGGACCCTCCCAAATGGTCTACAACCATTTGGTTTGAAATCATCATAGTTCTATGACCAAAAAACTCACAGTCATTAAGAAAAGGGCACTAGTCAACACATTTCTTGTAGTGTTTTTGTTTGCATTTTGTCTTAGCAAAATAATGATGCTTATGCAACGCACAATAAACCCTAATTAGTATTTAGCTAAAATGGGGTGTTACATAAGGTAATAGTTCATACGGATCACCAAGATTTGCGTCACCTCCTTGTGAAAAAGGATCCGAAGCCCAGGTTGATTAGGTGGGTTCTATTACTACAAGAATATGATTTGCAAATAGTAGATAGGAGGGGTAAGGATAATTCGGTAGCAGATCATCTCTCTAGGATGGAGGGAATAATTACTAACCCCATACCTATAAATGAGTCATTTCCGGCAGAATATTTAGCAAACGTTGAAATTGTTGATCCTTGATATGCGGGTTATGCTAACTCTCTCGCAGTAAAATTTATACCTCCTGGTATGAAAAGAAATCAAAGGATGAAATTATTTAATGATCTAAAATATTACTTTTGGGATGATCCCTATCTATATCATCATGGACCTGACGGAATGATTCGGAAGTGTGTTCCTAACCATGAAATGAATGCAAATTTGCAAGCTTGTGATGACAGCCCATATGGAGGACATCATACAGGCAAGCAAACTGTAGCAAAGGTACTTCAATCCGGATTCTATTGGCCCACTTTGCTCAAGGATGCACACAGGTATGTAGAACACTGTGATGCTTGCCAAAGAAGAGGTAATATAGGTAGGAGACAAGAAATGGCAATGAATTATAGTCTTATAATCGAACCCTTTGATGTATGGGGAATGGATTACACGGGACCTTTTATAGAATCAAATGGTTATACTCATATTCTTGTTTCTGTCGATTATGTTACTAAATGGGTTGAAACTATTCCAACAAGCCATGCAGATGTAGCTGCCTCAGTGAAGATGATCAAGAATGTAATATTCCTCATGTTTGGAGTTCCTAGATTCTTAATCACTAACGGTGGTTCTCATTTTATGAAAGGAACTTCTAGGAAAATCCTTAGCAAATATGGAGTAACTCACCGTGTTGCTTCACCATATCATCCTCAAACGAGTGGTCAAGTGGAACTCTCCAATAGAGAATTAAAGACCATACTCAAGAAGAAGGTGGACAAATCAAGAAAAGATCAGTCATACAAGTTAAATGACACTCTATGGGCATACCATACTGTGTTTAAAAATCCAATGGGTATGACACCTTATAAGATGGTATACTATAAGGCATACCATTTACCTTTAGAATTGGAACACAAATCTTTTTGGGCAATCAAGAACCTAAACTATGATCTTAAAGCAGCAGGAGAAAAACGTTTATTAGATATTCATGCTTTAGATGAGTTTAGAAGTGAGGCTTATGAGAATGCTAGATTGTTTAAAGAAAAAATAAAAGGATGGAATGATAGAAAATAAGACCTTTAAAAGTGGAGACAAAGTGTTGCTATATAATTCTCGTCTTAAGTTGTTTCTAGGGAAGCTTAGCTCCAAGTGGGAAGACTCTTATATAGTTGAAGAAGCTTATTCATCGGGAGCAGTGAAGCTCTATACATGGGTGGTAAATGGACAACGCTTAATTATCGAGTAAAAGAAGATATAAGTAAAGTCACCATACAAGTGATCACCCCAGAAGAGGTGATTAAGCAAAGATATACATGAAATAGCAACTATAAGAAGAGTGGACTCGAGACGAAATGAGCGACACTATGGTCAAGCTATTTACCATAAAAGAGCGCTTCATGGGAGGCAACCCATGCGAAGTAAAGGTTTGAGTAAGTTTTTAAATTTTTAATTAAGTTTTAATTGATCTTGTGTTAAATAAGGAACACTAGAAGCTCTAGCAAAGAAAAAGGAAGATTGATAATGCCAAATATTGGTCAAAAATTTAAGCTGCCATTTTTCTGTTAAAACTTGATATTCCGTTAAGTTTCAGATTAATAAAGAATCCTCGAAGAAGCAGGAAATTTTTGGTGGCCACAGAAGGTTTAATGACCAACTATACGACGGGAATAAAAATTCTGGCCATATAGTTGCGGTCGTATAGTTGTTTCAACATCACCCCTTCCGTCCACGAAAGGTACAGATAGTTTAATGACCAACTATATGACAGGAATAAAAATTCTGCCCATATATTTGTTGTCGTATAGATATCGATGCCTTCAACAAAGCTCTTTTCTGGGTACTGATACTTTAACGACCAACTATACAACGGGAATAAAAATCCCACCTGTATAGTTGTGGTCATATAGATATCGACCCATCTATAAAAAAAATTGTTTGGAGTATAGAAGGTTTAACGACCAACTATACGACGGGAATAAAAATTCCCGCCCGTATCGTTCCGGCCGTATAGTTGGTTCCACCGTAAAATAAAATCTATAGTCGGGTCATAACAATACGACGGGACCTATACGGGCAGCGCCCGTATAGTTGCTCGTTACGAAAGTTGGCTAGGGTTTTCGACCTCTCTTTTTAAAGCTGATCGCATCTAATCTTTTCCATTAAGTTTTCACAGAGCAATAGCCTCTAGCCTCAAAAAATCCTCGCCATCGATATACAAGCCCCTTCTAACAACATCCGTGTAGCAAAGCCATGCAACCCTTCAGTCGTTGTATTAGGAACGACAATACCTAAACATGTTAGATAGAGGTGTGGGGACTAGCAGGCAAGCTTTCGACAGCGTCCACAGGCAGAATTGGATACGAGCAAGTGTAGAGAGACACAAGAAGTACCCAGGTTCGGAGCCCTCGTGGTGAGGTAAAGCTCCTACTCCTACCGATCTGACTATGAGTGGTATACGGGCTAAATCGCTCCTTAAGTTGTATCTTCTATCTACCTCCTTAAATGCACTGAGACCAACCCTTGCTACGAGTGCCTTGCCTCTCCTTATATAGGTAGAGGGGCAACAGTCCCACTGGCCAGTCCGGATGGCGGGTCCCAGCCGGCTGGTCATCTACAGTATCCGGTACGCTTACATCCCATCGAGGTACATGCGGTAGGGTCATCATGGGCACAGTGAACACTGTGCGAGCCTGTCGTAAACATCTGGCCACTGTGCCCGCATCACCTAGCAAAGTCTTCGGTATGGCCGTGTAGTTGCGGGTATTGTCGCCATACCAGGGAGTACCATGCACTATGCAGCACGTCGCCCTATCCTCCTGATTGCGCCTGGCTACGCTGATGTAGCCGGTCCTGTGTCTTGCTGCTCCTCTTGGATCCGGCTATCGTAAAGTAGCCGGTATGACTCGCTCGTGTCCAGCTGCGCTCAGCCAGCCGGATGCGAACTGACTACCGTAGTTCTTGTTCGGTTGGGGTATCCGGAGGTCCTTCCCCCGACACTAGCCCCAGAGCGCGTGTAGATTTTCTCCTTAGGTGAAATGTGCGCGCGCTCCTCCTCAATTTTGAAATTTTGAAATTTTGAAATTTGTGACCGGCTATATGTGCTAAGTAGCGCAGCACCGGAAAGTGTCCTGGGGGCGGCCACAATGCTCATGGCTCTCGTGATTACAAAAGGTGTGATCTCGGAGATTAGAGTTCCTATAGAACCGTGTGGGTCGATAAGAATCAAATAGTAAGATTTGATAAGCAAGTCGTTATTGTTTTGACAATGATGAACCGACTACGTGCAAAGAAGCGATGATGGGCCCTGACCCCATAAAATGACTAGAGGTCATAGAATCCGTGATAGTATCCATACACGAGAAAACAAGTTTCTGAACTTGGAAGACCCTTCGGAAAGGCGTGAAGCCTATCGGTCGTGTTTGGATCTATAAAGAAATAAGACATGGATGTTTAACATCTATGAAATAGTCGACATGTCGGAAAGAAGTTTACGACAATGTTCAAGGAGTTGACTATGAAAAGATTTGATCTTTCATAGCGATATATAGTCTTGACGGATTAATGTAGCAACCACTACATATAATTTGGTATATGGTAGTTGAATAAACAAAACAAGGTTCTTCTAATAGAACGGTAACCTAGGATGTGTACATGACATGGTCCGAAGGGTTTTGTTAATTCAAAGGGTGCTAAAAGGGCATGTAAACTTCAATAGTTGAAGTAAGCATAGCGGAGTTGGAATCTTCACCATGATGAAACTATTAAAAGAGTTTAAATTCATCGGAGATGATGAAGATGCTTGCATTTGCAAGAAATTAAGTGGGAGCGCTGAGACATATTTCTAATACATTATGTAGAGGACATATTGTTGATTGGAAATGATGTATCTTGAATTGACACAAGTTAAAAATTTCATTAAAATAAGGTTTCGATGAAAGACTTGGGCAAACCCGGAATATTAGGCATCAATATCTATCTGGATAGATTAAGGAGCTAATATGGTTGTGCCAGACATACATATATAAGATATTGAAAGGGTTCAATATGATACATTGAAAGGGTTCAATATGGAAACAACAAGAAAGGTTCTTGCTGCATGGAAAGAATTGTATTTAGATTCAAGTGTTTCAATACTTGGTGAGTAAAATCACATGAATATTCTAATCGATTATATCATGATATGTATATATCCAGAATGTCCTATGCTCTAAATGTTATGAGCATATACCAGAATGATTCATAAGATGATCATTGGACAATAGTAAAGATATTCTTATGAGCTTTGGAATAACTAAGAATATATAATGTATAAGTGACAAATAGTTAAAGGTAGTTCATTGTAAAGTGTCACATTGATACTAGTTTTGTCACAAGATACAAATTAAATTTATCTCAATTTAGACTATGGGTGGCACAATATAATGGAAAGGATGTTCCATGATGGATTTGGATGAGTTCCAAAGTTGAGATATTGTGACGGATACTACAACAAAAGGCTAAGTATATAACTGTTATAGTAGCAGCAAAGGAGGGCATTTGTGTTAATTAGTTTGTTATCAAACTAGATGTGGTTCAAAGTGGGCTAATACTATGAAGATATATTGTGTGACAATAATATCAACATATTTTGAGCCGAACGAACTAAAGGTCTCACCAAAGGACCAAATTTATACAATGCCATCTCATTTGAGAATGAGTGATGCGTAGAGACGCAAAGACATGCAAATACACACGGACCTAAAATTGTCAGATCCGGAGATTATGTTAACCACTAGCAATAGCGTATATGCAACACCAGAAAGCCATAGGTGTTCAATACACAAAGTTTTTCAAACTAGATTATTGACTCTAGTGCAAGTGGGAGACTGAAGGGAATATGCCTGAGATGCAATAATAAAGTGGTTATTATCTTATTCCATGTTTATGATAAATGATTATTTTGCTTGCTATAATTGTATTGATCGGAAACGTCAATACATGTGTGTTTAATAAACAAAAAGGGTTCCTAGTTATGCCTCTCTTATAGACTAGCTCGTTGATAAACAAGATGATCAAGGTTTCCTGATCATGGACATTGGATGTTGTTAATAACAAGGTCACAACATTGGTGGAATGATGTGATGAACATTCATCCAAAGTATAGCATTATGATCAAAGTCATTATGTTTATATTGCTATAACATCATACGAAGTAATCTTTATCCCTAGACAATTAGATCATGTTAATTGCTAACACCGGAAAAGTATCTTGATAACATCAAACGTCACACCGTAACAGGGTGACTATAAAGATGGGTTCAGTGCTACGAAGGTGTTATGTTGAGGCTCATGGATCAAGAGTGGAATTTGTCAATCCCGATGACGGATAGATATACTCTGGGCCCTCTCGGTGATATCACATTGAAATAGCTTGCAAGCAAGTGATGTGATCACTAGAATGTTATATCACGAGAACGAGAAAAGAGTGCATGTCGGAAACGAGATCAAACTAGGTATCGAGATACGGATGATCGAATCTCGGACATGTAATATATCGTGAGACAAAGGGATTTAGTTACAAGCGTTAAAGGTTCTCACGATCACAGAAGTCATTGAATGTGTAGGAGTCAGTACGGATCTCCAGGTCCCGCTGCTGATTATTGATCGGAGAGGGGTCTCGATCATGTCTACATTATTCGCGAACCGTAGGGTGACACACTTAAGGGATACCGACACCATTTGGATAAAATATGTTTCAGAAAGAGGTTTAAGAAAGCGCTGGAATTATTTCGATAGACACTGAACTGTTTCTGGTGAAATTGCTGAAATTGGTTTTGCATGTAATATTGAAATGTTGCTGGGGGTTTTATGTGAATGTTTGTTAATTAAATTAATTAACAAAATTCTGAATAAAAATAATAAAAGAGTTTTATTCAATGAGAGAGCATTAAATTTGGAGAAATTTAATGCAATTAAAGTGGAGACTTTAAAAGAGAATGTGAAGGGGCATTTTAATGTGGAGGGGTTACCACCACATGAATGGAGGAGGTGAATGGTCACCTCCCCCATGCGCCGGCCATGAAGGAGGGGTACCCTCCCCTCCTCCTATAAAAGGCCCCCCTCTCCTCACTTCTCACTCACACCTCCTTGTGAAGGATCTCTCTCCCCCTCTAGAATTATTCCCCCATGGTCTCGGATTAGCGAGATACATGTTCCCGGTGGCTTTATCTGGAAAGGGGTTGCTGCTTCCGCTGCTTT
Source organism: Avena insularis (assembly GCA_023614405.1). Classification (NCBI taxonomy): domain Eukaryota; kingdom Viridiplantae; phylum Streptophyta; class Magnoliopsida; order Poales; family Poaceae; genus Avena; species Avena insularis. The sequence goes on along the minus strand of CM042686.1, from coordinate 241,242,711 downwards.
GCTGGAGCGAGGGACGAAGGTTGTCGGGGTACCAGACGTGTGTGCGATCACGGATGCACCGCTGCTTTGCGGTGCTGGACTTGGTGATGCTAGAGCTGGATCTGATGGACGTGCTGGAGCCGGACCTGCTGGACTTCATCACGATCTTGAGATCGGCAAGTGTACGACTACATCAACCACGAGCTCCTACTCGTTAATAAAACTCGTTGCCTATGAGGGTAAGTTCTCGTTGGATGTATTTCCACCCGTTGCTTTGTACCTAGTAGATAGATCTTGGCATGTAGTTCACACCGTAGGAAATTTTTTGTTTTCTATGCTGCGGACCCAACAATGGGGTTCCTTGTGGGATTGACCGTAGGGTGGCCCAATCTTCACGGATTTGAGGCGGGGAGTGAGGGAAAACCCGATGAACATGATGGACTCAACTCTAATACAAGGTAAAGATACAAACACACGCAAATCACACCCGTTTTGATTTGCTCCTATTGGTTCGAACAACCAATCCATTAAAATCCTTGGCAAGAGACCTTGCGGTAGAATAACCAAAGGATACATCAACAAGTGGATGATCGAATCCAAATCAAAGGAGAGAGTAGCAACTAAGTAGAATCCTAAAGGGGAGGGACTTAGCACTACTAGAATCCTTGACAAGGACAGACCAAATACTTGAGGAGGGTCTTGACGACTACACTAACGATCACGAAAGGTGTAGACCTTGTACAACTCATAGATAATCTATAGAGAGGGGGTTCCCATCTAGGGTTAGGCACATGCCTTAATTCATCATCATCTCTACTTAGATTTGAGCCACTTGGGACTATTTATAGTACTTGTGGCAAAGTGGTAGGTGAGGGGAATATTCCTTGGCATGAAACCCTAAATAGTGCACAGACTGGCATTTGGCGGTGAGTTCGGCGGCGCCAGGCCTCTTGCCTGATGGATCGGCGGATAGTTTGGCGGCACCGGTCCTAGTTCTAGATGGTTTTGTGGTGAGCCGGATCATTTCGGTTGGTGCCAAACTGCTATGCCTTTCATTGGGGCGCCAGATGGTTCAACAGGGTGCCGGTTTGCTTTGGCGTTGGATCCGGCGGCACCGGGCCTGCCACCGGAAGTCCTCTTCCTTCTCCTTTTCCATGCTTCTTGCTTGGGCATATCGGCTCCTAGGGCATCCTTGTCTCCTCCTCTTGGTGTCATGGTCATGGCCCTGGTCATAGCATGGGAACTTGGCTCAAGTAGCATTCTATTCAAGTGAGGATCAATCGGAGATAAGAGATGGAGTGAGTTCACCTTAGTATAGGCATGGTTGGTGTTCCACGATGTGTACCAATGGTGTTGTCTCACCCCCCGCTTGAAAACGAGTCATCCTCGATGAAGTTCCTTCATCATGCAAGGAAAGATATGTACCCATGGTCTTGAGCTTGTATGTGATTGGATATCCGGTGTCATAGCCTTGTTCAAAGTTGTTGAAGACCTTGAAGTTGAGCTTGTCAATAAGTTGTGGTTGTGGATTTTTTAGCGTGTTCCTTGGAGGCGGTGGTCTATCTTGGGTACCATGCAAAGCCGACAACAAAGGGGGAGCATTGTATGATGGATTGTTAGTATGGGTCACACTAAAATCACTCTTCTCACTTTCGATGGCATGCGACGTGGCACTCATGTTTTTCCAATCATTTGAGACTTGTGGCACTCGCTCACGTGATGGTGGTTCACTCTCACTACAATAAAAGTGTCCATCTGCAATGATTTTGTCCATCAAGTGTCATAGAAGGCGTATCTTCTTCGACGAATTTCTTGGCTCGGCCGTCGCAGATGGAAAACTTCTTTTTTCCAGTTTTGCGGCCCTCTACTATGACGTAACCGCTAAAAACACGGAGGAAGCTCAATCGGCGCATGGAAGAAGCAAGATTTTTGGTTCCTCGCGTGATGTTGACTCGCTAAAGTCTTTTGAGGCATGTGGTTCCGGATTTCAGTGTCTCTTGCGGACCATATTTTTGGTCGCGCCTCCCTGATTTGAACTCGATAATGTTGCTCAGTGTGTCTTCCATTTAGTCAGGCTGCTGGGCCCCGCATGTCAACCTCTCATTAGAAGAATAGTGTGTATGATGGAATTCTTTTCCTTTGCTCGCGCTACCCTCTTCCGAACTTGATAGCGTTGCTTGATGCATCTGTTGCTTAATCAGGCTTCTCGGTCCCACTTGTCATCCTCTCATTAGAATAAACATGTGCATGATGGATTTTTTCCTTGGCTCATGCCTCCCTGACTTGAACTCGATAACTTTGCTTGATATATCTGCCGTTTAGTCACATTGTTGGGTCCCCCATGTCAGCCTCTCATTAGAAGAGTCATGTGTATGATGGAATTTTTTCTTCGCTCACGCTACCCTATTTAGAACATGATAGCACTACTCAATGCATCTAATGTTCAATCACATTGTTGGGCCCCACATGTCATCCTCTCACTAGAAGAAACGTGTGTATGATGCAATTTTTTCCTCGGTCACGCCTGTGTGTTCTGAACTTGATAACGTTGCTCGCTGCATCACCCGTTTATTCAGGATGGTGGGTCCCCTATGTGAGCCTCTCATTCGAAGAATTATGTGTATGATTGAAAATTTTCTTCTCTCACGGTTCCCTATTCCGAACTTGATAGAGTTACTCGATGAATCTGCCATTTGGTCATGTTGCTAGGTTCCACATGTCAACCTCTCATTAGAAGAATCAGTTGTATGTTTGACTTTTTTCTTCGCTCGCGCCTCTATGTTTCGAACTTGATAATGTTGCCCGCTACATGACCCATTTATTCAGGTTGCTGGGTCCCCCATACCAGACTCTCATTAGAAGAAACGTGTGCATGATGTACTTTTTTCTCACTCGCGCCTCCCTATTTCGAAATAAGCAACATTGCTAGATGCAGAACCTGTATAAGGTCTCGCTGGTGGGTCCCACATGTCAGTCTCTATGTAATGTAAATGAAACATGTGTATGATGGACTTTTTCAGTCGCGTCCACTATTTTGTCCTTGGTAACGTTGCTCGATGCAGCAACCATGTATGGTCTTGCTGTTGGGGGTCCCCGTGTCAGCGCCTCTGGTATGTTATGGCTTGTGGGTCCCTGATGCAACCTTGTATGTTATGGCTGGTGGGTCCATGATGCAAGCCTCTCTATACAAGTACATAACTTATTTTTTCAAACCCGCCCATTTAACTCGAGGGACGTTGCATGCTGGTGGGTCTGTGATGTCAGCCTCTTTGTAAAGCAATATTGCTACAAGTAAAAATGTACACCCAAGATAAATATATGTACGCATAAAGAATTCGATCTCAAGACTTCCAATAGATTTAAACTGAGTCATCGGCACTAGGCCAAAGATATTAATAAACATTCCTTAGTACCTTCAATTTATGTCTTAGTCTTCTCTGATATTGGCGAGGTACTGCTGTGGGAAAGGGACCCAAACCGCAAAGGAAGAATTATGGCTAAAGTCAGAGTTACAAAACTGGATGAAATCCCAAAGAGTGTCAGAATGACCATTGGTGACGGCCCTGATTCTGAATCCTGGACATTTTTAGGGAAGTAATGTTGCAAAATATTCTTGGAGGAGGACCTGCTGATGAGGATCCTCTGCCTGACCAAGGGTTTGATCCCCATCCTCTGCCTGCTAACCAGAATGCTGCCTTTGTGCCTCCTCACCCTCCACCTCCACCACATAATGATGTTGAAGATGGTTTGGGGCACTGGACTATGGGAAATTCCCCACCAGCTAATCATCGAGATTTCCTTGCCGATCCAAGGGGTGTTGATCACTTGGTTGCCAATAATGAACCTGAAGATATGCAAGTGGACCAACTAAACCAGCCTCCACAAGGAGATAATAGTGATATTACTATTTCAACCCATGTTGCTTCTAGTGACTATAAAAACACTTCCATAAACCAACTACACAACACTGGGTTGCAACAGGATATGGAAGTCAACCAGGAGGATGTTGGGCAACCCCAGGATCATCTAGTGATGGGTGCGGGCCTCTTGAGTATCCTACAAACCTATAATAATGAGGATGAGTCAGATGAAGACAGTCAGTATGATTTGATGATGAATTATGAGGGATTAGCCTCCCCCAACATGGCACACCTATAGCATGGGATGGTGTATACTCACTTCTTTCAAGTACATGAAGAACTTCCCTCACTCAACAGTTCTCCAAGGAAGGCATGAAAATCTAGGAGAAATTCTTTGCTCCTCACATCAATGCCATGTCCAATGATAAACCAAAAAAGTGTATGCTTAATTCCTATCAGCTGGTTCAACTTTATTACTCTTTTGCTCATCACACCTAAATTTTTTTATTGGGTTAAAAAAATTCTCTCCTCCACACTTTGGAAAACTTTGAAAGAGCTAATTGCTTCAGAAAAATCCTTACCTTTCTTAATTCGTGATTGTTGTGTAACACAGCTAGAGCCCAACTACAATGCTAACACAAAGAGTGTGGAAAGCAATCTGGCACCTCTGGAGGAGATCCAATCTCCAAGCAGGAAAAGAAGGAATAATGGTCCTTTAGCTGAGACTAAGGTGAGAAGTAGTCCTAGGATTATCGAACTGAACAATGGTTTCAAAAATCATGATAATTGCAACAATAAATCTTGCGTATTCTGTAATGTTGCACCTCCTGACATGAATAGTAAGGTTGTTATGACTACAGGTGCACAGATTGTTTGTAGCTAGTTTTGAAATAAAGATATCGATCCCACAGGCAGCAGGAGTTTGAAGTCTAATAACTCTTGAAATAAATATTACACTAGTAATGCGAAATAAAGTTCTAACTGACAAGATAAAATGTGAGTATTGCGTAAGAAGGTATTTTGGGTTTTTGGTATAAGAGCAATAATAAGTAAACTAAAACAGCTGAATACAGAAAGTAAGCATCACGTATGGAAAAAGCGTTTTCAGGGATTAGCGGATTCACCACTAGCATTATAAGGAGCTAAGGTAAAGATTATTATCATGAACATTCTCAACTATGTATGTGTGGGAGGAACTCCGTATTTGGACAAATAGGCAGCAACCGTTGCCCACATCATTCTCATAACCATAGCAGTCAGCAATCAACATCAATCGAATTACTATGCTATTAAGGGACGTAATCCCGTAGGACGTATCCCATGGCATGGATAGTGTTCCGTGAGTTTCCTCTATTTCCCAAGTTGATACATAAGGAGTGCCAACAACTTTATAGTCACTGTAAGTGCTAGCACACCTCCGTCTACCAATAAGTAGTTCCCTCCATCAATTCCCCATGAGAGGCAAATATTGAGAGGTTGACTTCTCTCATCATCAAGATAAAGACAATCTAACACATGGCCACATCGATGAATATCATAATAAAGTTTATCTTATGTCAATCTCAAACTAGGTTTTCTCCATCTCCCCAAGAACTAATGATCTACTCAGACATGGAGGCAATCAACATCATAGCAATAACAATGGAATCTATCATAGATGAATAGTACTTGTATAAATCCACAACGAGTACGGAAATTACAGCAAGATCTAGACAAGATGTAGATGGGATGGATGGAGATGGTAGTGATGCAGCGGTGGATGATGAAGATCGATGCCTTAGCCTGCCGAATCTACGCAGGGCGAAGATGGATCCCCGGTGGATGAGTTCCACCTCTAGATGCTTTTCGGAGGTGAGGTTTCTGCAATTTATGGGTTTTCTGTATGTAATCTCCCTGATCCAGTTGCACGGGGTGAAACTATTTGAGGAGGCGATGGTGGCACCAACTATACGGATGGAAAATTTATTTCCGCCGTATAGTTGGTCGTTAAACCGTCTGTATCCCTTGATTGCTTCGGGTTTTCTTCTTGTATCATTAATATTTCCCAAATAAGCAATTTACGTTGTTTTTTACTCCTTTTCTCCTCAGTACAACAGCTTCAAGAATTGTGTCCATTGTATCCATCATATGTCCTGATCCTGGTGAAAACAGACATAAAATGTGCGCGGGAGCACCGTAAAATACCAAGATCCTACATCTACAATGCAAAATAACAATATAAAACATGATTCAAATATGCACTCATCAGGTTGCTAAAATCTTGGTTGTCAACTTTTGTAAGGTGGTTGATGATAAAATTGAGGGGAAGCTTCAGAAAAAGAATAAGATAAAGAAAAAGGAAGCTCTGCTCCTAGGCCAAGCTCCTCTATTCTGCAGAAAGGGAAATATTCACGTGTTGTTGGGCCCATTATCATGGAAAAGAAGAAGGCTTGGAATGATGCTGGATCCTATGCATAGCAGGCCCAGAAGAAGAAGCCATTCATATAATTTTCCCTATGGATCACAAAATAAATGTTAAAAACAGCAAGGCTGGAATGTGGCACTTTATGTTTATTATGTCATGTATCAGACTTTACTTTCCTTTTGTGGAAGTTGGCACTTGGTTTTGATACTACTACTCTATGGGCATTTTAATAATTCAGACTTCACCTTTTGGTAACTGGTGTTCTCTGTTTGTCACCTGAAAGTCTTCATTATTTTATCCCCAAGAGCAATTTTATGCTTAATTCCTGTGAAAGGTCTGAAGCAACACTTGTCTCTCGACATGATATGCACAACCAATATGTTTCTTAATGGATAACAATAGAACTTGGAAAGTAATGAATTAGAACTTGAGAGGAATCAATTCTGAAAAAATGGGCTGCTCTAGCAAGCAAAATTGAGGAGAGTGGTTGTGATATTATCTGTCTCCAAGAAAAAAAGACAATCTTTTGATATTGATTATATTACAAAATTCTGCCCTAGGAAGTTTAACAAGTTTGAAATCCCTCCATATGTGGGGGCTTCTGGTGGGACTAACATTATTTGGAAGGGCTCCATTTTTTATGGGGAAATGGCCTTCTCTAATGAATTCCAAATCTATGTGAAACTAACCCGCAAACTCACAAATAGAGTGTGGATTCTTACAAATATCTATGGCCCTTTTCAACCAGATAGAAAAGATTATTTCCTTGATTGCTTCACCAACATTGATATGCCAGGATGCACGGATTGGCTTATTCTGGGTGACTTTAACCTCATGAGAGACACTAATGATAGAAACAAAACTGCGGCTGATATTAACAGCATCCTCCAATTTAATGAAGAGATAAGCAACCCGGGCCTTGTTGAAATTCCATTGAAAGGGACAAAGTTTACTTCGAGCAACATTCAAAAAGACCCTCTATTAGAAAGCCTAGACTGGTTCTTCACTTCAAGCTCATGGACCAGCTCCTACCCTTCTACCTTGGCATCATCAATATTGGCACAAGCATTCCCAAAGCAAAGATTCTCAAATTTTAAAACCACTGGATGCAACATTCTGAGTTCAAAACTATTAGGTAAAATGCCTAGAACATCCCAATAGGACACTCTGATAGTTCTAAGAGGATCAATGCAAATTGAAAAACCTAAGAAGAAGCTTAAAAATCTGGGCAAAAAATCAGCCTTGCCTAAAGTCTAATTTCTCAAGCTAATGATACTATTGATCTTTTGGATATCTTTGTAGAAATGAGACCTTTATCCATCTCATAATGGAATTTAAGACACATGCTAAAGTCACATGTAATCTCCCTGCTACCAAATCAGAAAACTTATTGGAGACAAAGAGGGAAAATTATATGGGTGAAACTGGGGAATGAAAATACAAAGTTTTTCCACACCAAGGCAACAATAAATTAAAGGCATAGCTATATTTCAATGGTAAAGAATGAGGATCAAACTGAAGTCACTAATCATGAAGGAACAACCAGTATTTTTTGGAAATCTTTTAAGCAAAGAATGGGCCAGACTGATATTCCAAAAATGAAATTCAATCTCACTAATTTCTATGGAGAAGGGATGGCATAAGGACAAAGGTCTCAACTTGAAAACCCTTTAGTGACCAAGAAATGTTGGGTTTGCATCATAGAAAAAACAAAAATTTCCTACGATGTGAACATCTAAGCACCAAGATCTATCTACCTAGATATAATCAACAGGTGGATATACATCCATAGAGAACATACCCTTGAAGAGCGACAAAGCATTGTTAACGAAACTGATTTCGTGGTTGATGTAGTTGTACACTTGTCGATCTCAAGGTCGTGATGAAGTCCAGCAAGTCCAGCACCAGCAAGTCTAGCAGGTCCAGCACCGCAAAGCAGCGGTGCATCCGTGATCGCACACACATCTGGTACCCTGACAACCTCCATCCCTCGCTCCAGCAAAGCAGCGGAAGCAGCACCTCCTTTTAGATAAAGCCACTGAGAACATGTATCTCGCTAATCCGAGACCATGGGGAATAATTTCTAGAGGGGGAGAGAGAACCTTCACGAGGATGTGTGAGACTTGAGGAGGAGGAGGAGAGCTCCTTTTATAAGAGGAGGGGGCAACCCTCAAGGGTCCATGCACATGGCATGGTGGTGCCCCACCTCTCTTTCCATAATGGTGACCGGATGTTCTACTAAGCCCACACTCATTAAAACCAACTCCACTCACTTTGCATTAATTTTCCACCAAATTTAATGCAAGATCTCATTAAATAAAACTATTTTATTTATTTTATTAAGAATTTTGTTAATTACTTTAATTAACAAAAATTCACATAAAACCCGCTACAACATTTCAAAATCACATGCAGAACCAGTTTCTGCAATTTCATCTTAAACAATTCTGGTTTCCATCAAAATGATTCCAACGCTTTCTAAATTTTTTATGTGAAACATATTTTCTCCAAATGGTGTCGATATCCCTTAAGTGTGTCACCCTACGGTTCGCGAATAATACACACATGGTCGAGACCTCTCTCCTATCAATAATCAGCAGCGATGCCTAGAGATCCATACTTACTCCCACACATTCAACAATGACTCTAGTGATCATGTTAACGTTTACCATCATAACTAAGTCCCTTTCTCTCGTGATATATTACATGTCCAAGATTCGATCATAGGTATCCCCATACCTAGTTTGATCTCGTTACCAACATACACTCTTTTCTCATTCCCGTGATATAACATTCTAGTGATCATATCACTTACTTGTAAGCTATGTCAATGGGATATCACCGAGAGGTCCCAGAGTATATCTATCCGTCATTAGGATGGACAAATCCCACTCTTGATCCATGAGCCTCTACATAACACCTTCATAGCACTTAACCCACATTTATAGTCACCCTGTCACTGTGTGACGTTTGATGTTATCAAGATACACTTCTAGTGTTATTGATTGACATTATCTCATGGTCTAAGGACTAGGATTACTTTATATGATGTTATAGCAATATAAACACAATGACTTTGATCGTAATGCTATACTTCGGATGAATGTTCATCACATCATTCCACTAATGCTATGACCTCGTTATTAACAATATCCAATGTCCATGATCAGGAAACCTTGATCATCTTGTTAATCAATGAGCTAGTTTATATGAGAGGCATAACTAGTAACTCTTTATTTGTTTATTAAACACACATGTATTAATGTTTCCAATTAATACAATTATAGAATGCAAAATAACATTTATCATAAACAAGGAATGATATAATAACCACTTTATTATTACCTCTCGGGCATATTCCCTTCAGACTCCCACTTGCACTAGAGTCAATAATCTAGTCTGTAAATGTGCGCATTCAACACATATGGCATTCTTGTGTTGTATATACGCGTTTGATAGTGGTTAACATAATCTCCAGATCTGACACTTTCAGGTCCGTGTGTGTTTGCATCTCTTTGCGTCTCTACGCATCACTCATTCTCTAATGAGATGGCATTGTATAAATTTAGTCCTTTGGTGAGGCCTTTAGTTCCTTTGGGTTAAAACATGTTGATATAATTGTCGCACAATATATATTCATAGTACTAGCCCACTGTGAACCACACCTAGTTTGATAACAAACAACTTAATCAAATCCCCTCCTTTGCTTCTACTATAGAAGTCATATACTTAGCCTTTTGTTGTAGTATCTGTCACAATGTATCAACTTTGGAACTCATCCAAATCTATCATGGAACCTCCTTTCCAATACATTGTTCCACCCATAGTTTAAATTGAGATAAATTTAATTTGTATCTTGTGACAAACTAGTATCAAAGTAACATTTTACAATGAACTACTTTTTACTATTTGTCACTTATACATGATATATTCTTAGTTCTTCCAGAATTCATAAGAATAACTTTACTATCGTCCAATGATCATCTTATGAATTATTCTGGTATATGCTCACAACATCTAGAGCGTAGGACATATGTGGATATGAACATATCATGGTATACATTATTGATCAAAATATTCATGTGATTTCACTCACCAAGTGTCAAAACACTTGAATCTCGTTTCACTTACCATGTGTCAAAACACTTGAATCTTGATTCAACCATTTCCATTGGCAAGAACCTTTCTTGTTGTTTCCATATTGAACTCATTCAATATCTCATATATATAAGTAGGCCACAACCATATCAGCATTTCAATATATCCATATAGACATTGATGCCAAATATTCTGGTTTTGCCCAAGTCTTTCATCGAAATCCAATTTTAATGAAATTCTTAACCCGTGTCAATAATTCTTTCCGACATTGCCGTAAACTCCTTTCCGACATGTCGACTATTTCATAGATGTAAAACATCCATCTCTAATTCTTTATAGATCCAAATACGATTGATAGGCTTCACACCTTTCTGGAGGGTCTTCCAAGTTCAAAAACATGATTCTTGTGTATGGATATTATCACAGATTTCATGACTTCTGGTCATTTTATGGACTTAGGGCCCATCATCGCTTCTTTGCATGTAGTCGGTTCATCATTTTCAAAACAATAATGACTTCTATTTCAAATCTTACTATTTGATTCTTACTGACCCACATGGTTCAATAGGAACTCTAATCTCCGAGATCACAAACTTTGTAATCACGGGAGCCATGAGCATTTTAGCCGCCTCCGGGACACTTTCTAGCGATGTGCTACTTAGCACATGTTGCTTAGGTTCATCAACCTAATCAAAGTTCTATTGTCCTCCCACTTAGCTTTTGTGAAAAATTCCTTCTTTAAGAAACTTCATGTTCCAAGAGACAAACTCTTTTGTCTTCGGTGTTATGGAAGAACACCCAACAAATTATTTGAGATAACCTACAAAGACATTCTTATCCGACTTTGGTTGTAAACATTTTACTTATGCATAGCATACCAAAATTTAAGAAAATACAACTCGGGTTTTATCCCAAACCATAACCTTTATGGTGTCATTTCAATGGATCACGATGGTGCTCTTTTCTGTGTAAAAGTGATAGTCTCTAAAGCTTTAATCTTTAGAACATAATGGCAGTTTTATAAATGACACCTTTGATATTACCATGTCAAGCAAGGTTCGATTTGATCTCTCGAACATACCATAATCCTATGGTTTATTGGGAAATGCAAATCCATGGAACAACTCCTCAAATATTAGGTGTTTTGCTAAACATGTAACTCAAATATCATCCTTTATGATCGAATCATAAATTCTTTATTTTATCATTACAATGATTTTCCACATCATCTTGAAAATATTTGAACAATTTTCAAATGTTTCATACTTCTTCCTTAAGTAAATATACAAATATATTCACTCAACTTTTTGGAGAAAGCATATGAAGTCGAAAGATCCACCGCACATGGCTATACATAATGGACAATATACATCAACATGCACAATGTCCAATAATTTAGTCATTCGTTCCTCTTTGTCCTATGAACAGAGTTTCAGTTATATCAAGGAAAGTCTCACAAATGTCACTTCCCCAGAAACATTCTAAACTAGACGCCTCTAATTTACCAGTTGCAAGTTTTACGTAGCTCAGGGATTTCGAAGATAGAACCGGTCGTACCTACGAACATGGAACCACAATGATGATAATCAAATTATTAGCAACTCATTGTGAATTGTGTTTTTCTGTATGACAGTTCACACCAACCAATTCGGTATCCAATACCTAAGAACCACATTGTTTAACAAGCAAATAATACATCCATAACATGTATATCTTCTATATACCTAAGTTGGACATCTCCAACTTTTTCTTTTCTGCCAATTTTTTTATAGATTCTCTTTAAGCAATTCCTTTTCCATTTAAAAGAATCTATCAACATCAATAGTGGTGTCATTCGATGACACATAGTACAAAGCGTGTATAGTCAAATACTAATACCTTTGGACCTACACTTTGAAGTGGATCACCATCATCAAATGTTTGGCATTCTTTCAAAAATCCATTCTTTAGTAATCTTTTAGTGTAGTAAACATTTTACTTACATCTTCTATTCATCCTTATCATGACAACTTTCATGATCAAGCTACTATAGCCTATAAGGATGAATCGTGAGTATAATATAAGTACCCAAAACCTTTTCGTAGATTAGGACGCCTAGCATCTCCAACCTTCACAAATTCTCATACAATATGAGAACGTGTGTTTTGTTAAATTATACTCTATCATATTGCAACCATAAACTTTGTTTCAGATATCACAATATCGTTCACACATGATGGTTTCTAAAACAATTATTTCAGCTCTTAGATAACCTCGGTATTAAAACAACTTTTGAATATCAAGAATCATGGAGGCAAACATGATACTTTAGATACTAACATTGGAATTCTTACTCTTGATTTAATACTACTTATTAAACTTCATGGAGTAAATAGAGTTTGTTGAAAGTTTACAATAGGACTTCTAAACTTTAAATTGACATTCAAAACAATATGATACCAGTTCGTAAAGTAAATATCCAGAATTCTATAGTTCTATTATCTCAATTAAAACTAAGCATAAGGTAGTAAATAGATGCCAATGACTACAACAAATTATGAAAATTCACTTTGATTTAGTTTACGACAAATTTGGTTAGACTAATCCAAATTAGAAATGAACTCCCACACAAAAACGACATCCCTCGTGCCCTTTTGGTGATTAGATGAACCAAATCCACTACACCAAGTCTGATCATCACCTGAGTCGGTTTAGTCTGAAAGGCGAGCATCTATATGGGCATCATATCAACTATATGACTCATGCTTAACCTTTTGGTCTGTGTTCGAGGCCATGTATGTACATCCTAGGCTCTCTAAGTAAGAACCTTAGTACTCACGTGAGTAAAATTGTCTTACACCCATTGTATGAAAGCATAGAATCAAAAAACACCCGATCATCACGTGATACCTTGAAACAACGATCCATAGAACGGTACAGACTAAGGAAAAACACATTTTTATCTTGATATCTAAATGAGGGATCATCTTATAATGCTACTAAAACGCCAAATAAGCAATATAAGATGCAAAGATTATATGCATCAAGTGAAATGATATGGTTCTTACACTTCATCACTATGATGTGCATCGTGATATGATCTTTATCATTCCTTTATGTGTAAGGCCAAGGTCTATGGAACTTACATGTTAGGTATGCTATAATTTCCGAGAGTATCAACAATACTTCAAATTATAACATTACCATAACACGACACTTCCCTAGAAACAGTCTAAACTAGACGCCTCTAATTTACAAATTGCAAGTTTTATGTGGCTCAGGGCTTTAGAAGATAGAACCGGTCGTACCTATGAACATGGAACCACAATGATGATAATGAAATTATTATCAACTCATTGTAAATCAGATATTATAGTTAGAGAGACAGACACCCGCTAGCCACTTATGCAAAACTAGTTGCATGTCAAGCGTGGAACAGGTCTCATGTGTGAGGACATGTATAGTTAGTCCGGGCAGCTTCATCCCACTATGCCACCAATATCCAAAATACATAGAAGATGCTATAAAAGGATCATCAACACCCACTGACATGGGTATACCCTACAGGTACTCGAGCTTGGTATATACGGCCTGAATACAGCGGAAGCCCACGGTGTCGCCAAGGCCCAAATAGAGGACTCGAGTAACTTAAGGACTCCCGATTGCTTGAAGAACAAGAAGAAGCTAAAGATAGAAAGTTCAAAGGGAAAAACCCTAACCTGTAACCGACTCGACCTAACACCCGAGACCTAGCCTATCTATATACAGGCTAGGAGGGGGCGGCAAGGAGGACACACGCAACCCTAGTTTCCAACGCCCTCGCTAGATTGCATCAGTGCACCATTGTAATCCTCAATTCCTTTGATAATTCCACGAGCAGACAAGCAGGAGTAGGGACCTCTACAAGGCCAGAACCTGGGTAAATCTTCGAGTCCCCTGTGTGCTTGTTTGCTAGCCGATAGATGTATCTAGTGCTCCCTCCTTCTCCAAAACCCAAGTCCATAACAATGGGCATTGATGAGTTAAACCCTCGTCAATTGGCGCCGTCTGTGGGAATTGGGAGTGCTGATGTTGCGACTTCTTCGGCCCCATCTACCGCGATCTACAACTCCGCAACAACAGAGATTCACGAGCTCTTCGGCGCGTTCGACTTCATCATCCACACGCCAGCCACTCGCCCCGCCTTCGAATCCGTAGGCGACGGAATCAGCCTGGCGATCGGGAGCTTCCGCTTCCAAGTTGGTCAGATGGGCACGCTTCGCATGCCTGACCAGCCGATGGTACCATCGATTGCTCCAGCATCATGGTTCCCTCCGCCATTTGGCACCCTCAGTGAACTCAACACCCGGACAATAGTCGAGAATACGGTCAGCGACAGCAGTCGTGAATCCGATCAGAGTGATCTGGCAACTGAAGATGGAGTCTACGGTTCCGGATCTGAATGTTGCGGGAGTAGCAGCTTCCCCAACCACTTCATGTGCACCGTCATCAACACAAGCGACACCTCCGCCAATCCCGACAACACGGGCAATGGCGGTCACGGGGCTGACCCGCCAAACGGCAGCATAACCAACAGCGGACCATCGCCAAACGGCTCCCCCGTCAACAATGGGGAAGCAGTCGAGCCTCCAACCATAATAAACGGCGGGGCAAGCGCGCATCGTGATCAGCTCAATGAACTGCGTGTGGGCTGCCGCTGTATCTACGGGGTAATCCTCTACCCTTTGGCTCTCCGCAAGAGATGCTAATGGGATATCATTGGCTCTTGAAGGAAGAATTCAAGCGTCAGGTGCAAACAATTGCGCAACTCGAGGCGCGCAAAAAGGCGGTAGATGAGTCGAGCCTTCGACGTGTTGGGATCTCCTCCCATGGAGGATCCTCCTCCAAGTGCAATGAGTACATCGCCAACAAGAGACGATCTCGACTCGCCCACCTCACTGAACAAGAACGTGTAGAAGCCACCAAAGTCCTCGACTTCGGCTCCATGATGGTAGATACGCGTGGCAATGTGCTCCCGGAAACGCCGCAAGCCGCGGTAACGGCGGCCACCATGTACCTCCTCAACAACCAGCCGCCAGCTGGGGATCCTTGAGCTACCATGCACCGATCTACGATTGCAGGTCTGGGATTAATCGAGGCCTCCCTTGACAAAGAACTAGCGTCAGAACCAAAGAAAGGCAAAGCCCTGGCAAAACGCTACTCCTCGCCCTCATCCAACGACGACAGTCACGATCTGTCTCTACGTCGCCGCTCACGGCAACATGATCATGACTATGATGTGCGCGATGACCTCACACAGCGCAAGATCAACAAATCAAGGGCGTGATGTACTCGGTCGACTGACTCAAAAGACGAATATGTGGAGCTCTGTGGTGCCAGATGCTTCAGCAGGGCCATCAGGCAAAAGCGAATGCCCAAGGGGTTTAAACTCCCGTCGGAGAACCCGAAGTTTGACGGCCTACAGGACCCGAAGATTTGGTTGGAGGACCACATCTCCTCCGTCAGGCTTCACGGCGGAAGTCGAAGCATGGCTATGCAATGCCTACAGCTATAGCTTCAAGGTGCTGCCCGAACATGGCTCAACAACCTCACACGCAGATCCATTCGCAGTTGGGAAGAGCTGGTATACAGCTTCGTGCGCAACTTCAAGGGAACGTACAAACGGCCAGCATCAATCGAAGAGCTGAGATGCTACCAGCAAAGATTGGGTGAATCACTACGCTCCTACATCCAGAGGTGGTCCATCATCAAGAACTCCCAGAGAACATCTCGGAGGATCGCGCGATTGACGCATTCAACGATGGTGTACGCCGCATAGAGCTCAGGGAGGAGCTGGGCCGCTCAAAGCCCAAAACCATCGACCGTCGGATGGAAATCACGAATCGTTGGGCAGATGGAGAAGATTCGGTGAAAAATCGCGTTCACTCCGACGACGAGGCAGAACTCGAGCGCAGACGCGACCGCCGAAGCAAACGCCGCATGCGCATCTATGATGACCGCGACGACGTCAACATGGTCGCAGCCGGCTACGCCGACAGACGCGACGACAACCGCAACAGCGGCTACCGCAGCGGCGGATACCGCGACTCCGGAAAGACCACGCAAGTTTGGCAGCACCGCAATCGTGATGAGGCACCCGCAACATCCATTGAAGACAAGTTGTCTGGGCCATGCACTGTGCACTTCTACATCGACAAGAATGACGGAAAGAAAAAGTCCAGCCACCTCCACAAGGACTGCCGCGAGTTCCTCAAGCTATATGAGGGACTGGGTCGGATGAATTGCAGCGCAGTCGAAAGGGGCTACGGAGCCGCTCCAGGCACCGTGGCACATGGCGCTTCGCCACCACCACCTAGACTACCCCCAAATGCAGCTGCGCCGGACCAGGGAGGCGAACCATACCCACAGGCCATGGGTACCATGATGATCCAAAAGGGACGCCCCTCGAATAGGGTGTAGAAGGCCATCACTCGCCAA
Source organism: Avena insularis (assembly GCA_023614405.1). NCBI lineage: Eukaryota > Viridiplantae > Streptophyta > Magnoliopsida > Poales > Poaceae > Avena > Avena insularis. The sequence goes on along the minus strand of CM042686.1, from coordinate 241,225,914 downwards.
GTCAACTTGGCCATAAACTCGCCACCATCCACCACTGAGTACCTCAACGGAAGCGAGTCGTGCATCACCTTCGACAAGCGTGACCACCCGTGACAAGTACCTCGCCCAGGCCATTGTCCCCTCGTCCTCGAGGCACAAATTGGAGGCTTCGACATGAGTCACGTCTTTATGGACGGCGAAAGAGGCATCAACCTTATGTTCGCGAGTACCTTGCGAGCAATGAGGATCCCTCTGACCTACCTAGAGGCCTCAGACACAACCTTCCACGGCATCGTCCTAGGCAAGGGCGTGTATCCCCTTAGCAAAATCAACCTCGACGACATCTTCGGCATGCCGAAAAACTTTGGCGCGAGTGCATCGACTTCGAGGTCGTCCACTGGCCCTCGCAGTACCACTGCATCCTCGGACGTGTCGCGTTCGCTAGGTTCATGGCAGTGCCACACTATGCCTATCTGCAGATGAAGATGCCAGGCCCTAATGGTGTCATCACAAACAATGGGAGCTTTGAGAGATACGACAGTTGCGACAGGGAATTCAACAGAATCTCCCAGTCCCTCGGCATGCAGGAGGAACTCGCAAGACTAAAGGAGTCAACAGACAACAGTCTGCCTCCCCTGAGCCGGCCAAGTTCACCCGACCTATCTTTCGACTCATCGGTGCACACAAAGAAAGTTCAGGTCCACCCATCGGATCCCGCCAAGACGGCCCTCATCGCCAACAACTTGAGTCCCGCATAGGAACTCGCGCTCGTCGAATTCCTCTATGAGCACTGGGAAATCTTCGCCTGGTGTCTAGCGGACATGCCAGGAGTTCCCAGGGAATTCGCCGAGCACGCACTCAGTGTCAACCTAGACGCGAGGCCAGTCAAGCAAACAATTTGGCGATTGTCTGAACCAAGGGCGAAAGCAGTTGGAATGGAGATCAACAGACTCCTCGACGCCAAATTTATACGCGAGATCAAGGAAAGCACTTGGCTCACCAACACGGTGCTAGTACCAAAAAAGTACACGGATATCCTGCGGATGTGCGTTGACTTCACCTCTTAGAATAAACATTGTCCAAAGGACCACTTCCCGCTACCATAAATCGACCAGATCATCAACTCCACCGTGGGATGCGAGCGCCTCTGCTTCCTCGACACCTACTCAGGCTATAACCAGATTCGAATGAAGGAGGAAGACCAAGAAAAAAAAGCGTTTACAACGCCTTTTGGTGTGTTCTGCTACAACATAATGCCCTTCGGGATAAAGAACGCAGGAGCCACCTACCAGCGGTGCATGCAGGCTTGCCTCAAGAACCAACTCGGTCGCAACATTCAAGTCTAAGTCGACGACATAGTAATCAAGACCAAAGAGGAAGCCTCACTAATCGACGACTTGCACGAAACCTTCGCCAATCTTGATCGCTACCGGATCAAGCTCAATCCGGATAAGTGCGCCTTCGGCATACCATCTGGGCAACTACTCGGGTACCTTATCTCCACGAGAGGGATCGAAGCAAACCCGAAGAAAATAAAAGCCACACTGGCCATCGAGAAGCCGAAAAACATAAGGGGCGTCCAGCAGCTGGCTGGGCGAATCGCGGCTCTCTGTCGATTTATCAGTCGGATGGGTGAAAAGGCACTGCCCTTCTACCAACTCCTACATAAAGCCGACAAGTTCGAGTGGACCAATGAGGCACAGGAAGCATTCAAAGACCTCAAGCGCCTTCTATCCACCTCGCCAGTACTGGTGACCCCATAAGAAAGGGAACCGTTGTTGCTATACATCTCCGCCACCAACCAGGTGGTCAGCACAGTGCTCGTAGTGGAACGAGCCGAAGAAAACAAGGTCCACGGGGTACAGCGCCCAGTCTACTATCTCAACGAGGTACTTACGCTAACAAAACAGCGGTACTCGCACTACCAAAAACTGGCGTACGGCGTCTTCATGACGGCTCGGCGACTGCGCCACTACTTCTAGAAACACCCAATCGTGGTAGTCAACAACGCCCCACTTGGGCACATCCTCAACAATCCCGACGCCACCGGACGAGTCGCACTTTGGGGAATAGAACTGTCTCCACAAGACATCACATATGAAAAACGCGATGCCATCAAATCACATGTTCTCCCTGACTTCCTCATGCATTGGATGGAGAATCAGATCCCTGAAAAACCAGATATGTCCTACCTCTGGACAATGCACTTCGATGGATCCAAGCGGAAGGACGGAGCTAGCGTAGGTGTCATATTGACATCGCCCGAGGGAGACAAGCTGAAATATATCCTACGAATGCAGTTCACCGCCTCCAACAACGAAGCTGAATACGAGGCCCTGCTACACGGGATGAGGATGGCAAAATCCTGCGGTGCCAAACGGCTCATAATATACGGTGACTCCAAGATGGTCGTCAACCAGACAATGCATGAGTGCGACGCACTGAACGACAACATGATCGCTTACCGCGACCTCTACGACACACTCGAAGGGGATTTTGACGGCTGCGAGCTACGGCACATAGGTCGCGAAAGCAATGAAGAGGCGGACGCACTCTCCAACATAGGCTCTACCTGCGCCCCCATACCACCTGGGGTATTTCTCGAGCGCATCTGCGAACGCTCCATCAATCAAAAGGCCGCAGAGAAGAAAACAAGCGCAGCAACGGACTCGGGTGCTATGCCACCCAATGAGCCAATGGCACTCGACGACTTGGAGCTGGATACAGGACTCGAAGGACCAATGAGCGTCATGATGATCGAGCCATCCTAGACTCAGCCGTACATCACGTACCTTCTCAGCAAGAGGCTACCGGACGATCCGACTGATGCACGGCACATCGCGTGGCGATCCAAGGCATTCGCTCTTATCAACGGCGAACTATACAAGCGCAGCATCACAGGAGTATTCCAACGATGCGTCTCCACGGCCGATGGAAGAGCTGTCCTCCTCGACATCCATGAGGGGACCTGCAGGCACCATGCCGGCAGTCGCCCCCTCATTGCCAAAGCTCTACGAGCTGTATTCTACTAGCCTACGGCCATGCGCGACGCCAAGGACATTGTCCAAAAATGCAACGCGTTCCAGCGATTCGCGGACAGGCCACACGCACCTGGCGCAGAACTCTGGCCAATTCCATTGGCCTAGCCCTTCGCACAATGGGGACTCGACATGGTCGGCAAGCTCCCAAAGTCCTCACGAGGAGGCTATGTCTACCTCCAGGTCGCAGTCGACAAATTCACCAAGTGGATAGAGGCCATGCCAGTGACCAATCAATTAGGGCACATCGCAGTCAAGTTCTTCAAGTCCATCGTCTACCGCTTCAGAGTACCACACAACATCATCACAAACAATGGGATGAACTTAACATCCAAGGAGTTCCAAGAATTCTATGAGATTCTAGGAATCAACGTCAGCTATGCCTCGGTAGCACACCCACATACCAACGATCAGGTCGAAAAAGCTAACGGGCTCGTCTGCGGCGGCATCAAGAAGTGACTCCTCCAGCCACTCGAACAGGCCGCGGGTTGCTGGCCAGACCAACAACAATCAGTACTCTGGAGCCTACGCACAACTCCAAACAGTGCTACAGGGTACATCCTGTTCTTCATGGTGCATGGTGCTGAAGCGGTGCTACCCGCAGAGGTACGATACAAAGCACCATGAGTGGTCGCTTACAGCGAGCAGGAATCAACTCTTGCACTCGAAGACTCCGTCGACCTCCTTGACGAGGCAAGGAAAATCGCCGCGGAGAGATCAACGATCTACCAGCAGAACCTGCGCAACTACCACAGCAGGAGGCTATGCCCCAGATCCTTCGACGAAGGCGACCTGGTCCTGCGACTGAAGCAGCAAGGGCATCTCAAGATCGAGTCCCCCTGGGAGGGACCATACATGATTATAGAAGTAATCCCAGGTGGCGCCTATCGCCTTCAAGATTTCGAGACAGGAGTCGCATACTCCAACCCCTAGAATGTTGCGTAGCTGCGATGCTTCTACCCTTAGTTGCTTTTTACTTTTACATTGCAAATAAGGCTACTCAGCCATGGCTACTTAGCCACACATTGTACTTCGTACTATCCCACGAATAAATAAAGCTAAGTGCCCCAAAACTCTGTGTTTTCCTTTATTTTTGGCAAATCATACACTCAGGGGCTGCGCCACCCTACACACATCTGTTCTATGAACTAAAACGCGATATCCTGAGTAGCTGACACACCAATCGAAACCCGTACAAAACATCAACCCAGTTGCAACGCACCTGACAGGTTGACAAGGGACTAAGATAAACACAAAGCCAGGCTAACGAAAAGGAATCGCATAGTGCAACACACTCACAAAACATACACACTAACAAGATCTTTTATACATCAACATCAATCAATTATACACAGCATATATACGAACTTTACAACACTGGTATAACTATGTGTAGGATACAAACCAAAACTACTGTTGCAGCAAGGGAACATTGGTCTGCTCCTCGAAGAAGTCGACGATCTCCTCTGCTGTGCGATCCACTGCCTGGTAGTGCGGCACCATGTTCCAAGAAGAACCCGCTAGCGGCGCCGGTGGTCCAGCCGCAATCCCCGCAACGTCCACATTAGGCCTATGCAGTCACACCAGTGACAGTGCAGCTTTAGCACCAGCCACTAATTGTTGCCGCACACTCTCGCGGACCACAACTCAAGTCCTAGAATCTAGAGAGAAGGGCCAGCAGGCTCGATGGAACGACGTCCAACGGGAACATCGTCTGGTAAATATTTCTCAAGCATGACTGCAACTTCTTCAAGAAATGAAGCACTCGCGACGTGCGATCCTGCAGGGTCGCCAATGCGATTGCGCGATCATGATCTACCTAGAAGTACCCACTCGCCTGAAGCTGCTCTTGGGTCAGATCATTCATGCGAATGGCAATTCGATCCTTCTCATCCTGCGGATGTCGCGCGCTGACAACTATACAAGGCAAAGGCAAAATATGAGAATAACAAACTACTGCGAGTGACTACAAGGAAACGACAGGAGGGAATAAGACTGACATTTGAACCGGTCACCCAACTGCCTCACCTCCCCTAGCAGATACTGCTCTCGGGCGGCGCCTTTTTCCGCTTTCGACTTCCATACGTCCGCATTTCCGTGGAGCACTGGCAATTCACGCTCCAATTGCTTCACGCGGTCACGGAGTCGCGAGAGTAGGGAAAGCTCATCCACCCTTGAACGCGATGGTGCCAAAGTGTCATCAAGGGGCGGCAAATCCTGAGGCTTCCTCAAAGGATCACTCGACGTGCCCTACCACAAGTCAAGCAAGAGAAAATAAGAGGACTAAGGCGAGGCATAAACAAAATATTCGAGTGCATTCAAGATTAACAAAAGTATCAACAGATACACTCGCCAACAGGCATGTTCTTGACAAAAGACATAATTTATCTAACTATTACAAGTTGCGACTACCGAGGAGCGACCGGCTTCTTCGACTTTGACTTTGGTTTCGGGGTCCTCATCGAGTTTGTGGCAGTATCAGATGCCACAGACTTCCCGCTGGCCCCTGACGTCGCAGCCCTTGCAACTTTCTTGGTACGCTGAAGCTCCTGAGAGTACTTCGCAACTGTATTGATCAGCTGCGGGCCGTATTTGCCACAAGCAGTTGCGAAGGGAGCAAAGACTACCTGTTGGCCATCGGCGCTGACAGGCATCGCCTTAGAGACCGCCGCAGGATTAATTTCGACTCCATGGGCTTGAACCTTTGCGAGTGACATCGAAGCACCAGCCGCACGGAGCGAGTTCTTGAAACTTTCAGGGACGCCACCGGCAAAGGACTCCACCATCTCGTCCATATTCTCGATATGCTCAGCCTTGGGCGCCAGCTCTTCCCGGAGGCAACTGAGCATGCCCTTGGCCTTGGAGAGCGTCTCTTGCACGGCAGCTGCGATCCTCGACTGCTGAAAGAGCACCCACCAAGGCATCGTCACGGCGGAGGGCCTGAGGGTCGAAGCTCAAACCGCTGGCATCTACAACCAAGCATAGGAACAAGGGTCAACACCAACAACAAATTCGAAAGAAGAAGAAAGCACCAACAATTCACACAAGGGAATACCTGAGAGAGCCTTGGCAATTGAGAAAAGTTGTTCCTCGAACAACTTCTCCCTAGCCACGATGGAGGCGCGTAGATCGTCCTCGCGCTTCCGCAACTCGGCACATGCTGCGACTGCCTCATCGCGGCCCTTTACCGCTGCAGCGAGCGTCTTTTCAAGGGAAGCGGCATCGCGGAGGAGTGCATTATGCTCAGCTATGAAACAAACAAGGAAATGCTATCAGTCGGATATATCACAGAGAGGACGAAGAAAAAGCAAGGAAATTACTTTCGACTGCGTGGTGGAGAGTATCCAGCATCGCGTGCTGGCGACCCATCGCAAGAACTTGCTCCGCTAAGCGAGCGGCTTCTCTCACAATAAGCTACGACAGAACAAAATAGCAAAGGATAAACAAGATGGTAGAAAGATGATACATTCGACTGCTAACATAGAGGAAATAAATACTACACTTACATGGTCCTCCAAAGACTCCGAAGTTGATGGATTCGCAGTCGTCTGGATAACCATCTGGTGCTTCACATCATGCGGAGAACTCGATAAATTATGGCCGGAGTGGGCCGCCAATGGAGGAGAAGGAGTGCGCTCATCCACCTTTTTCGCTTTGGAGGTCACGACTCCAGATTCTTTCAAAAATTGTACGTCGTCAGAAGATGACGACGCTTGCTGACTGCAAAATAAAACCAATATCAAGAGAACGCAACTCTCAAGAAGAACCAAAAGGAAGACTCGAATATTTACCAGTCAAACTTATCAAAATCGAGGTTTGATCCCCCGACTCTGACGATGATTCCTTTGGCAGCCGCATCTTCTTGCGAGAGGATGGCGCCATGGCATTCACAGGAACGACAGGGATCAGCGACTCTGCACCAACACCTACACCTTCCGGAGTCGAAGGAGACGATGCATCCGAATCTTTGTTGCGCGAATGCTTGTGAGTGTCCGGACTACTCAACTCGGGGGCTTCCTCCTCCACATCAGATGGGACGGTCGACTCCGACTCGTCCTCTTCCAAGGCTTCACGAGGGATAACCCCCTCAGGAAGAGGGGGCATACATTGTGACACCGCCCAATCCTGCATACAGAAAACAGCTCAGCACCAAGTCAAGAAACAACAAAGAAGCAATCGACAAACAAAGCTACTACGTAGCACAACTGTACCTCAGGAGGAGGGTTTTTGCAGCAGCGAACGGAGGAACATCTGGTTCACTGGGCAGCACATCCTTGATGGTGTACTTGGTGACCAGTCGCACCCTTTTATCTACCTCACTCGCGGACATGCCATCGGCAGACACGCGAGTGACATCGTCCGTGCTCGCCCACTGGAACATGGGGTGGACTCTGGCCGTCTCTGCAGACTCGTCAGGCATAATTACGTTCTTCCAGGAACGCCTCCTCTTGCACGGCATCGCGGGTTCGAAGGGCGCGAGTCCGTAGTGGTCTCCATCGGCCTTTTGGTCGCGGACGTAGAACCACTTGTCCCTCCACCCTTGGACGGACATCATCAGCTTGATGTCAAAATACATGGCAGAGGGATCGACGTGGATACCATAGCCGCCTACATCGTAGACTACGGAGCCAGATGCTGATTGGCGCTTGCACTTGAAGAGGCGCTTGAAGAGGCCGAAGTGCGGCTCGATTCCGAGCCAGCACTCGCAAAGGGTAATGTAGCAAGCTACATGGAGGATAGAGTTTGGGGACAGCTGATGGACCTGGAGCCCATAAAAACAGAGAAGGCCCTGAAGAAAGGATGAAGGGGCAACAAAAGACCGCGGATGATGAACGCTAGGAACATCACCTGAAAACCGGCAGGAGGAGAGGGGATTACCTCGCTGCCAGGGACGCGCACGTCCGCGACTACGGAAGACAAAACTCCGTCCTGGCGCAGAAGACGAAGCTCAGAAGACTTTATCACGGACGCGCGTTACGCACCATTGGTGACGCGAGTGCCCGTGCCCTTCTTTTTTCCGGCGGCAGCGGTGCTGGTGCCCGCAGCGGCAGAGACACCCTTCTTCTTCACAGCAGCCGCGGCAGCAGCGGAATCGGCCGCAGCACCTCCCTTTTTTTCCCCATTCCGTGGTGGCGGTGTGACCGGAGGAAGTAGCTAGGAAATACGCGGAGCTGGTCCAGCGCCGCGAAGGAAAGGAGCACAAAGAAGCAGACGAGAAGCGGCAATGGCGACGGAGGCAAAGGAAGAAAAAGAAGCAAATATGAAATTTACCGTCGCTGCATCGCTACTTATCCCCCTAGAAGATGCAATCCAACGGCTAAGAAAAACCCTATCAGACGCGTGGCGTCCATCGTGTTCGACACGTGGAGGACCTGAAGCGCGAACTGCTCCCATTACGTTCTACTCCCATTACGCACGGAAATTGAGGAGGCGCAGTTAAAACAAAGATTACGCACGCCTGGTCAAATCAGAGTCAGAAAATGGGACCCACCGCTCGTCACGTCTCGTCAAACTCGCTCACGCGGGCAACTGAGGTCATGGAATCGTCAGCACTAACGTCATCCACAATTATGCACCAGAAGATTTCGACTACTTTAGTCCTTGCTCGAGCTTCGACTCCACCAAGCACTCGGGGGCTACTCCCATAGGGAGCGCTGGTCACGCACCCTATGATTTTTCTTCTTCTTTTTACAGGAATGTGGACAATCAAAGCAAACCCAACCACTCGAAGCACAATTCGACTATGGACATGAGTTACTCCCATAGGGAGCGCCGGAAGAAAATTCGACTGAAACAAGCAAACGAAAGACGACAGTAGTCGCAAAAGTTCTTTAGTCCCTGCCTGAGTATTCGACTCAACCAGGCACTCGGGGGCTACTCCCATAGGGAATGCTGGTCGCGCACCCTATGATTATTTGTACATCGTACTATGTGTTGATAACATCCACACTCAAAACTTATGGCTACACCGCCTCATGATTTCTCCCTGCAAAGAGACTACGTCTCCTGGGTTACCCGAATCATCTCCGCGATGACAAAATTCGGACGCCGCGCTTGCAGCGTGAAAATAAGACCTGAGTACGGCCTGGCAACGCATTTACTGCGCACTACTAGAAATATATCCGTGCCAACAGGTACGATGAACATGCCTTGACGGACGCGTCGAGTGCTCACACCCATATACTGAAATTCGACTCCTGTAAGACCTCCATGGCTTGAGTCGAATTACACCAGCACTTTTCTAGATTCGAGTCCGGGGACTCGAGTTCGAGTAGATGGCGTTTGTTTTACCCTAAGGTAGTTAAATGATACCAATGCATCGGCTAAATCAGGCACGCACATCAACAATCCCTATGACATAAGCAAAGCAGTCGGAAAACATACTCATCCATGCACTCGAAAGGATTCATAAAGTCCCAGTCGAATCTGAGATTCCCCTGGACACTCGGGGGCTACTGACATGGGTATACCCTACATGTACTCGATCTTGGAATATACGGCCTGAATACAGCGGGAGCCCACGGTGTCGCCAAGGCCCAAATAGAGGACTCGAGTAACTTAAGGACTCTCGATTGCTTGAATAACAAGAAGAAGCTAAAGATAGAAAGTTCAAAGGGGAAAACCCTAACCTGTAACCGACTAGACCTGTCACCCGAGACCTAGCCTATCTATATAAAGGCTAGGAGGGGGCGACAAGGAGGACACACGCGACCCTAGTTTCCACAACCCTCGCCAGATTGCATCTGCGCACCATTGTAATCCTCGATTCCTTTCATAATTCCACGAGCAGACAAGAAGGAGTAGGGACCTCTACGAGGCCTAAAACTGGGTAAATCTTCGAGTCCCCTGTGTGCTTGTTTGCTAGCCGATAGATGTCTCCAGTGCTCCCTCCTTCTCCAAAACCAAAGTCCATAACAATGGGCATTGATGAGTTAAACCCTCGTCATCCACATACTCATATGTGTTCTAGCCGTGCAAAGCATCTATGATATATCAGGCTCTGATACCGCTGTTGGGTTTGCAGCATATAAAATAAAAAAATTCCTATGATGTGAATATCTAAGCACCAAGATCAATCTACCTAGATAAATCAACGGGTGGATATACATCCACAGAGAACATACCCTTGAAGAGCGAGAACGCATTGTTAACGAAACTGATTTCATGGTTGATGTAGTCATACACTTGCTGATCTCAAGATCGTGATGAATTTCAGCAAGTCCAGCAAGTCTAGCTCCAGCAAGTCCAGCAGGTCCAGCACCACCAAGTCCAGCACCGCAAAGCAGCGGTGCATCCGTGATCGCACACACATCTATTGCGCTGACAACCTCCATCCCTCGCTCCAGCAAATCAGCGGAAGCAACAAATCCTTTCAGATAATACCACCGGGAACATGTATCTCGCTAATCCGAGACCATGGGGAACAATATCTAGAGGGGGAGAGAGATCCTTCACGAGGAGGTGTGAGAGTGGAGGAGGAGTAGAGCTCCTTTTATAGGAGGATGGGGAAGCCCTCAAGGGGCCATGCGCATGGCATGGTGGTGCCCCCACCTCTCCCTCCCATTAGGGTGAGTGGAGCTTCCACTAAGCCCACTCCCGTTAAAACAATTCCGGTTTCCATCGAAATTATTCCAACGCTTTCTTAATTTTTTATCTGAAACATATTTGCTCCAAATGGTGTCAGTATCCCTTAAGTGTGTCACCCTACGATTCATGAATGCAGACATGATCGAGCCCCCTCTTTGATCAGTAATCAGCAGCGGGACCTGGAGATCCATACTGACTCCCACAGATTCAACCATGACTCTAGTGATCGTGTGAAATTTAACGTCGTAACTAAGTTCCTTTGTCCTGCGATATATTACATGTCCGAGATTCGATCATCAGTATCCCCATACCTAGTTTCATCTTGTTACCGACATGCACTCTTTTCTCATTCCCGTGATATAACATTCTAGTGATCATATCACTTGCTTGCAAGCTATCTCAATGTGATATCACCAAGAGGGCCCAGAGTATATCTAGCTGTCATTAGAATGGACACATCCCACTCTTGATCCATGAGACTCTACATAACACCTTCGTAGCATTGAACCCACCTTTATAGTCACCTTGTCACGGTGTGACGTTTGATGTTATCAAGATACTCTTCTAGTGTTAGCGATTGACATGATCTCATGGTCTAAGGACTAGGATTACTTCGTATGATGTTATAGCAATATAAACAGAATGACTTTGATTGTAATAGTATACTTTGGATGAATGTTCATCACATCATTCCACCAATGCTATGACCTCGTTATTAACAACATCTAATGTCAATAATTAGGGAACCTTTATCATCTTGTTAATCAACGAGCAAGTTTATATGAGATGCATAACTAGGAACTCTTTATTTGTTTATTAAACACACATGTATTAACGTTTCCAATCAATACAATTATAGCATGCAAAATAAACATTTATCATAAACAAGGAATAAGATAATAACTACTTTATTATTGCCTCTCAGGCATATTCCCTTCAAGAAATTGAGGAAGTCATGAAGGAACTGCCAAATAAGAAATCTCCTGGACCAGATGGATTCAACAATGAATTAATAAAAGTTGTTGGAGTATCATTGGAGAAGATATCAAAATGCTTATTAGAGACTTCTATGAGGAAAATTCTCCCTATAAAGTATAAATGATTCACTAATCACCCTAATTCCCAAGGTTGACTTCCCAACCTCCCCTAGTGACTTGAGGCCTATTTCACTCCTAAATAGTGTCTTAAAAATCTTGACCAAACTTCTGGCAAATAGACTGCAAAGTATCATCCTAACACTAGTTCACAAGAATTAGTATGGATTCCTTAAGCAAATATCCATCCAGGACTATCTAGGTTGGACTTTTGAATACCTGTACCAATGTCACCTATCAAAAAAGGAGTTAATCATCTTAAAACTAGACTTTGAAAAAGCTTTTAACAAGATTGAGCACAGTAATATTCTAGAAATCTTAAAGGCAAGAGGCTTTGGAACAAAATGGATCAAATGGATAGAGATGATTCTTATGACTGGTACCTCTGTTGTGTTGTTAAATGGAGTTCCATGGAAAAAATTTAATACAAAAGAGGTGTTAGGCAAGGATACCCTTTGTCACCCCTACTATTTGTTCTAGCTGCTGACCTACTCCAATATGTCCTCAACAAAGAAATGATTCAAGGATTAATTGATCCACCCATTAATTGTCCAGCTTTCCCTGACTTTCCCGTGATTCAGTATGCTGATGATACTCTGGTAATCATGCAAGCCAATGCCAAATAGTTGCCTTGTCTAAGAGCACTTCTACATACCTTTGCTGAATCCACTTGTCACAAAGTAAACTATAGCAAATCCAATATGATCCCTATTAATATTGATGAGGACAAATTCTCACATTTCACCAATACCATGAGTTGCCAAAAATGGAATCTACCTTTTACTTATCTTGGTATTCCATTAGGAATTACCAAACCTTCGTTCAAAAACTTTATGTGAATGGTTCAAAGAGTACAAAGAAGATTATGTGGTATAGCTGATTTCCTTGATTATGGTGGTAAAATGTTAATGGTTAAATATGTTCTTGCTTCACTTCCAATATTTTTTATGGGATGCCTAGAAATTTCTCCAACAATAAAAGAATAGATCATAAAATATCAAAGACACTACCTATGGAGAAACAAGAATAATGATATTAATGAGGTGCAAGCAAAAATCACTGCCCTTGTGGCCTGGGATAAGGTTTGCAGACCTAAAAAGCAAGGTGGCTTGGGTGTCCTGAATATTCACACCCAAAACAATGCCCTTCTTCTGAAAAACCTGCACAAGTTCTACAACAACCAAAACATCCCACGGGTTAAACTGATCCGGGGCACCTATTACAACAATGGTACACTTCCTGGCAATCATGTACAAGGTTCTTTCGGGTGGAGGTCCCACTTGAAGCTTGTAGATCTTTATAAGGGAATGGCCAAATGCACCATTGGAGTAGGTAACTCTGCTTTATTCTGCATTGACTTATGGCAAAATAATTGCATACAACATCAATTTCCCCATCTGCTTTCATATGCCAAAGACACAAATTGCTTAGTAGAAGAGGTTCTTCAAACTGAATTTTTGGAAGATCTGTTTCATTTACCACTGTCCCATAGGCATATACTGAATTTAAGAAATTGGAGAAAATTATCCATAATACAACTTCTAGAACTTAGGACAATCAGGAGGATTCCTAGCAGTACATTTGGGGTAGTCATGAATTTTCAACAAAGAAAGCATATAACATCATGATTGGACATCATCAAGCTCCACCTCACTTCTCTTGGATCTAGGATTCCTCTTGCCAAGCAAATCACAAGTTTTTTTGGTGGTTATTGTCACATGATAGACTGAACACTCGGAACCTATTGGCAAGAAAAAATTTCAGTCTCCCTTCATACCACTGTGCAACTTTAGACTGTCACACTGAGGAAACAATGATGCACCTTTTCTAAGAATGTCCTTTTGCTGCAGGATGTTGGGACTTCATTTGCCCCACACATAGCAAAGATCTCTCTGTATTTGAAACATTGGCAGATCTAAAAGAAAAACTCAGCCTTCCTTTTTTATGGAAATAATAATTTTAGCTTGTTGGGCCATTTGTATTGTCAGAAACAATAGAATCTTCAAGAATTGGTGAGCAACATTCTCCTCTTGGAAGGCTATATATCAAGAAGAACCCAGGCTGGTCAAGTTTAGAATAAAGAAGAAGCATGCTAGCTCATTTAAAGAATAGTTAAAGTCGCAAGTTTAGTTCACCACAATTTTACTTAGCTTTCTAATTTTTATTGTACCCTACTTGTGTACATAGACTTTTGTAAGAAAACTTATTTATAAAAATTGAAGTGGGTTTTTCCCACTGATTATCCGCAAAAAAATGTATTAGTCTTCTTAAATAGATTTTGTGTGTCCATGTTTATCTCTTTTAAAATAAAAGGCTGGTGCTCCTGGCATTTCAATTTATAAAATGCCACATAATGGACTAGTTTCTTAAAAATATGGGTAGGCGGAGTTTTTGAAGAGGTGGGGGAGCAGTGCTCAAAAGGACAAATTAAAAAGATTTTGGGCTATTCTACATGGTCTATCTACATGCGCTATACACCATGGGCTATGCTCCATGGGATCATTTATTAAATTTTACTAGGATGTGCTTAGCTATCCCCTGACCATGAAAAGACCGAATTAAAATGTTCTAGGCTATGCTCCATGGGATCCTTTCTCAAAATTCACTTGGCTATGCTTAGCAGTTCCCTGACCCTGAAAAGGCCGAATCAAAATGTTGTGGGCTAAACAGGGCCGCATGTGCTAGCTTTCATCTCCTGGTTAGTAAAAATTACTTTGTCCTATGGCTCAGCGGGATTCCAAACAAAGACCTCACCAATGGAGGGAAAAAACCAAGGGACGGGGAAAAAGTGATTATTATTTTGATAGATATTCATGCGAAAAATCTAAAGAACAAGGGACACACACTCCACCTAGGCCAAAACTTGGACTAATATCCAATGACAAATCATGTTGTATCTTTATCCCTCTCATATATATCCAAAACACATCCAACAGTTCTTATGACAGAAAGGAAAAAGCTTAGTGCAAATAGCCAGGCAGCAACAATAGAACTCTTGATATATTTAGTAGCATTTGAAAGATGCAGAAGTACATAATAAGTCAAAAAAATATTGATAGGTTCCCAATTCATAATCATCCACACTTGACAAATTTAGCAGCATTTCAAAGTAGCCGATTCAGCAATACAGACCCTAAAATTCAATAATAAGTGCATAGATAATCAGTTCTTGTTTCAGCTCTAAAAACTTTGGCGCACGATGAGCTTGCCCTTTTATCTTAACACACTCCATCATTGGAGGATGAAAAATTGGCAATCCAGTCAGCTTTGTGTGCATACCTCATTCTTACATCAATGCTTGTGTGACCAACATATGCAACCCAAATGCCCAAGCCTCATCTATGTTGTCACAAGGCCATGTTTCAAAAGAAAAGCAAGATCGGTCATCTACTTCCTTGATCAAAACAAGTACCACTATATGAGTATTAGTTCTAAAAATAATTTAGTAATAGCGATGACAGAACATTTGACAGATTTGCGAGCATTTGAAAGATTCAGCAGTACTGAATAAGACATAAAAATATCAATAGATTCCCAGTTCATAATAAGCGGCACTTGACAGATTTAGTAGCATTTCGAAGTGACCGATTTAGCATTACATATAATGACCAAAATAATTCACAGATTCAGAAATG
Organism: Avena insularis; assembly: GCA_023614405.1. Lineage (NCBI taxonomy): Eukaryota > Viridiplantae > Streptophyta > Magnoliopsida > Poales > Poaceae > Avena > Avena insularis. The sequence continues at coordinate 241,210,581 of CM042686.1, read as the reverse complement.
CAGACACTAAAATTCATTAGATGTAGCAAGGCCATGATTCAAAACGAAAGAGAGACCATATTGTGCACTCGAACGGTCGGTCTAAACAAGTACCAATACATAGTTATTACTATAAAATAGATTTTTTGTAGTAGAACTCCATACAAAACACTTAGAACAACCTTAAGCTAGGAACCACATGTCCAAAATGATAAGAAAAATCATGTCAAGGAGTACATGGGTTCACGTTAGGATCATCACAAGAAGATTAAGATGTGTTTTTTTACTATTTACTATGAGTCAAAAGCCTAGAGCCCAACTTTATTAAAGAACAAAGCACTATGGAGTTATATACAGAGGAAAAAAGCAAACCAGGGAGAGAAACTAACCTCTAACTAGCTATCTAGCTAACAGATTATCTAAAGAGCCAGAGATAGGGGAGGGAGGATAGTTAAACTAAAGCAACCTATTGAAGATCAAAGAAGATGAATTATACAAGAGTTGCTATCCAAGCTAGTAGTTTGACTTTATGATCCGACTTCATCCCGTGAGCTTGTAGGGATATATCATGCACAAAATTACTTCTCCATGTAGCAAAACAAGGACGCTGTTGGTCAAAAATGTATCCAATCCTGACTTTCCAAATATTCCAACAAGCAAGAAAAACCACTTCAGCAAAAAATGGATGATGAAACTATCTTTTTGTGTCCTTGGCGACTTCATACACATCAGTCCTAGTGCCCCAATTGATCTGGAGATAATTCCACACCCAATAACTAAAGTTGCATGAAAAAATACATGGTATCTATCCTCGTGATTTCCTCCTGGGCAGGGGACACAACTATAATTGTCCGTAAAATTACAGTATCTCCTTTGAATCAAATATTTGGTTTTTAGTTGGTCGCTTAAAATTAGCCATGCAAACATTTTAATTTTCATGATGGATTTGCTCCTCCAAATCCATTTGTAAAATGGACAAACTAGAACATTCTCATAAAGAGAACCATAGTATTTGTGAGCAGTATAATTTCCCCATTGGCACTTCCATTCATATGTACCACCCTTTCTCAACTCCAACTAGTCTAACCACCATTAATCATCATATACTCATCATAAGCACTTTCTGACAGTGCTAGATGAAACTCTGTTAATATGTCCTTCAATAACCACATGTTCTGAATTGAAGTTGTTGCATTTTTAGCATAAGGAAAGAGCCCAGTGAATCGTTGACTGAGAGGCACTCTAGAATCATTAATTTCCCATTCATTTGACCAAAAAAAGCATCGAGTCCCCACTTACTACATCAGGCTTAGGTACATTTCTATAATTGTCCATCAACTTAGTAATGTCCCTCCACCAATAAGAGCCACAACTACCAGCATCATCGGGAACCTCAGTCTCATAATATGTCTCCCAAATATGTTTAACCCAAGGAGTATCCATATCTTTATTGTAAAATTTGTGGAGAAATTTGATGAGAAGAGCATCATTTTTTCTATGGAAGTCCACAATTACTAGTCCCCCCTTCATATTAAGCTTACAGATCATGTCCCAAGCTACCAAGGACTGCTTGGGTGTGTCCAAATTATCTCACCACAAGCATTGCCTAATTATTCTATTAAGTTGCTTAACAATTCTAGGAGGGATGTGAACAGTTCTCATCATGTGAAGTGGCATGGAAGCCAAAGCTGAAACAATCAGTTGTATTCTTTCCCCTTGAGATAGAAAGCAAGAGGTGGCCATTAACCTTCTTTCTAGCTTATGAACAATAGGAGATAAATCTTGGATAGAAGGCCTAGTGGTGGCCACAAATAAAACAAAGTGTTATTCTCTAGAAAATCATGTCGATGTGAAGCTTGTATTCCACAGTGAACTCCAATGGTTGATTACGACGACGAGCGACCAGATTAGACTGACAAACTGACAAAGAGAAAGTGGCTTTAGGCTTCACAAACAATACCTCCTCCCACAAGCCATTTGAGTGCGCAGAGCTCAACTTCACCCTATACTATAACGACAAGCGCGCCGCAGGCCTGACGCACACGACTGATATCAAGATGACTTTCACGCTAGTCAGATAGCACGCAGAACACCATACCAGCATCCCTGGTTACCCGGATATCTACATTCTATGATCTTGATGCCGGCACCGGCTTGGAGATGTACCTGTCTTTCCTACCATAGAGGTAAATGCACAACCTCGTGGAGTGGGCTTCTCTGAGGTGGGCGAGGAGCACTACCCGTAGGGCAGCGAACTCGCAGCCAGGCACCATGCAGTTTCATGGGACTACAGCAACGTGCATTGAATGTGAAGAATTAAAACCGCCACCTCGTTGGACAACCGATACCAATTGGGTCTGCAACCAACATAAAGTAATTAATTAGTGTGACATTACATATATTCGATCATCACAAGAAGATTTATATGTGTTAACTCACACTTTAAACTAGTTCTTGAGATACTTGTAATCTAAGGGGAATTTCGACGATCGATTAAGAAGATCACAGGTAACCCGCAGATTCGATAGGCACGATATGATCCCTTTCAGCGTGACTTAAACTGACAAAGGCCTGCTCGTAAGTTTAGATGCACCACCATTTCGGCCGAATGGAGCTTATGCCATGACGCCAGTGACCATAACATCACCTTGTACCGCAGAGATTCACACGTCGCTGGCCTAAAGTACCTGACGGATAGGACGATGTTTGTGGTGTAACCGTCAATTTGGGAGGTAAACGCCGTGCCCTCTTTCCTGATGACGATGATCTCTTCTCTCCGCTAGCCTAGTGCGGGCACTAGCTCAGTAGGGAACCAGTTTTTTGAGTTGTAGGCTATTTAGGGCAAATGCCTCTTGTGGGCAAGTTTCAAGTGGTCCCATATCTCGTGCATAGTCAATGGCCGAGTGACGAACTCGCATCCTGGCTTGTAGGGTGTAGTAGCACTGAATCTTGTGCTTGTAGATGTTATTGTAGGAGACTAATGACCAACAATGGTCGTTGGGGCACATGCTACCTTTTCTTCTGGCGACTTGGCGGTACAGCTCCTTGGAGCATGCGGCCAGTGTAATGACGCATAGAAATTTCTTTGAAGACGTTGCACCGACCTTATTCCAGCCATAGTACAACGGGTTGCGCCTCGAATCATCCATCACGTCCGGATGGATTGGGGATGAGGGTGGATCTATGTAGAGCTATTGGTGGTTTTTGGAGGAGAGGGGTGTTGGCCTGAAAGGAGTGATGCAACGGCCGATATGGCGAGGAAAATGTGTTAAGCGCATGGTGTAGAGGATCCCAAATGCAGACAAGCAGCGCCAATGAGTGCGGATAAACGGAGATGCGGACGATGAAATGGCTCTTTGAAAGAGGTTTTTTATTTTGCGTGTTCCTTCGGTGGTCTTCTGGTGCATTGCGCGGCTGCATCAAGGACACTGTCTAGCGTAATAGACTAGCACACCGTCCTATACTAAATTAACCATATCATTTGCAAGCGTAGTATAGTCTCGTCACATCAGTTTGACCAGACACATGATATATTTATAGCTTCTATTTTCATACTACTAATACTAGTAGTACTCCGGAAAAAAAAGTACATGTAGTACACACAAATAATAATCATATCGTCCTGCCCATTGCAGACTGTACATACACTGGCTACTGTACGCGCATAGAATGCTTAGCTTGGTACTGACTGAAAGTGTGCTACTCCATCGAACTAGAGAATGTTCTTTGGACATGTTTGATTTTCCGCAAACATGGTAAATCTACAATAGATTTTACTACTTGGTATGGAAGGCATGTACTGATCATGCACTATTGGTAGTTGCTCCATCATGTTGTTAGGGCATGCACATTTGTAGGAAGGCATGTCTTCGCTTAGCTCTCCACATTATTAGAGAAGACAATATATATAAATTGTACATATGGAGCAAGTAAATATGAGTAACCGAATATCTATGATAATGTCTACAAGCACATATAGTACCAATACAAATCCCTGTTGTTAGACCACTCTTGCACTTGATCTAATCAAGTAGTACTACTCATACAAGACCATGTTTCAAAGGAAAAGCAAGCCCATCTCATGCACTTGATCTAAACAAGAACTACTATATGCGACAATATACTTTAGTAGCATCATAAAAATATACAAAATACTCCCATGTACATGAACTACTATATATATCACACCGCCTTCAACTCCTCTTCATCGTTGGCCTCTCGTGCTGCAAGTAAGTACAAAATACTCCCTAGTACAGGAACTACCAGCTAGGACGTAGTTTGAAAACTCATAAAACAAGGGAATCATAACTAAAACATGTCGGTCCACTATATATGTCTGAAAGCTTGGCTTGTGGCATTCACATCCATCTAATTTAGACTTTCTTTAAGAAAAGGAACAATCTCGTCATCACTCGGAAAATTTAGAATGTTCTTTCCTGATAGTTGGAAACTCACATCGGTGACATTGTTTACTATCAGAAGATGCACCCATCTACCTCTAAAAATATAATTAATTCCAGAGCAATCTATCACGCCTAGTTGTAGCTCAAGTTTGACCTAATTTCGTTAAATTGTCAAGATACAAAATCTTACCAAGAAGTTGAACGTGTTGTCAAAAATCTCGGTGGTTTCTGATATATTAATTGACCCCCGATGGGTACCTCCAAAAGCAACCGACAATTTACTTGGAGTTCAAATTTGACCTAATTTCGATAAATCGACATAAAGTCATTCAAGTGGGCAGAGTTAGCTAGGAAGTTTCAAAACTCATAAAACAAGGGAACAAAAGGCTTTACACAAAAGAATTGTTGACCTCTTTCAGGATAAGGCCTATAAAAAGCAGGGATTGAACCAGGGCTTGTTCACAAAGCAGATATCAAAAGCCTATGTGATCTCATTTGAAGGGACCGAGCAAGGGATGAGCGCCCTCAACCCTACTTTTGATAGGACCAGTTGAAAATTGAATCCAATTTTTTCCATTATTTGTCTATCTATAATAGTGTAGAAAGAAAGCTCGGAGGAAGAGTGGCCTTGATTTTCTCACCCTTTGTCTTAGGATTCATTAATTCTCTTTCCTTGCCGTCCGTTTGTTTTGTTTTGAATTGAGATAGAGAAAGATTTCTCGCATTCCCTTAATTCAAGAATAGGTGGCAAAGGATACTTAGCATGAAATGCTATTCATGAATGAGCATTTCTATCTGATTCTTAAAAAACAGATATGGGAAGCTCACTTTTTGTCAAATGTGGATAGAAAGAATAGAACACCATCTTAAATAAACCGGTTAATATGACTAGGTCTAAAATATTAGTCATTTGCTGTTTATCCAAATAAACCACTACAAGACTTTCCACATTATTAAGAATCATATTTATTTATATGACTTTTTTTCATAAGCACGGCTTAGTTGACATTGATAGACTTGTGCATGCTCTGCCGCTCGTAACCTTTTTTTCTCCCATCGATCGAGGAGGTCAAGTTTCAAGAGCAGAGCATCTTGCTTCTAATTATCAGTCATATCGTTGTCGAGCAGAACACGTAGGGAAGGAATCGTGGTACAAGATCATGTGGGAATATCACAATGGGTTTACTTCCATGCTAAAACAGGCTTCGCAAGGAGAACTAGGAGCAACTATGTTGACGGATATACAACGCAAGTTGGTGTCCCTTTCGGTCGTGCTTGATATCTGGGGAAGGAGACTTTCGGTAGTGTCCGGAGTTTCAATTTGCCTAATTCTATATCTGAAGCCCAGTCCTCAGGGAGAGGATTTTGTAAGACTACTGAATTAGTATCAGTATAATAATAAACGGGTCTTGAGATAAAAGGATACATATACATCCTCGCCCAAGATTCCCCACTGCTGCCCCCCATGGGAGTCTGGGTCGTGTCTCATTCCCAATGTGGCTGATCATCCGAAAAGACCAGCTAAGAATCATTGGCTTGGTCATATAAAAATAAGATAGACGCTTCTAACCCTCCCTTTCTTGATTCTAATGAGTTTGATGTTATTATTCATGAATCAGAGCTTTGATGATTTTATTTTGCTTTGTATTATTCATGAATCAAATGGATTATTGGGCCCATGCTTACCTATGTCACATTCTTAAAGATCGGTGGTACGAAAACCACTAAAGAAAGTCAAACTAGAAAGCAAATATTTGACACATCTTATGACCAATACAAGCCGATGGTCTTCTTATAAAAGAAATCACTAATTGAATTACTTACTAAATCTCGTCTTTCTCCTGACACCGAGAATTTTGGACATGTCCGCGTCGATCAGAGGTTCACTTTTTTTAGATTAGTAGAAACCTAATTGGTTAAAATTATGTCCAGTAAAATAGAAGAAATTATAAATTTCTAAAATGATACATAGGAATATAGATAATAAAGCACGTAAGTACAACATGTCGGTCCACTATATATGTCTAAAAGCATGGGTTGTGGCATTCATGTCCATATTCTTCGGACTTTCTTTACAGAAAGGAACAATCTCGTCATCACTCGGAAAATTGAGAATGTTCTTTCCTGATAGTTCGAAACTCACACTAACGACATTGTTTACTAAAATAAGATGCACCCATCTACCTCCGAAAAGACAATTAATTTAATAGAAATCTATCGCGCTTACATAGAGATCAAGTTTGACCTAATTTCTCTAAATTGTCAAGATCCAAAATCTTAGCAAGAATTTGAACCTTGTGTCAAATCTTTCAGTGGTGTTTTCTGACATATTAAATGATCCCCCGATGGTTACCTACAAAAGCTTTTCCTAAAACTTTGAACGCAACCTAAAATTAACTTGTAGTTCAAATTTTACGTAAATTCGATAAATTGACATAATGTCATTCAAGTGTACAGAGTTAGCTAGGACGAAGTTTGAAAACTCATAAAACATGGGAATCATAAGTACAACATGTTGGTCCACTATACATGTCTGAAAGCTTCGCTTGTGGCATTCAGATCCACATTCTCTAGACTTTCTTTACGAAAAGGAAAAATCTCGTCATCACTAGAAAAATTGAGAATGTTATGTCCTAATAGTTGAAAACTCACAATGATGACATTGTTTACTACAAAAAACTCACAATAACGACATTGTTTACTATAAAAAGATGCACGCGTCTATCTGCAAAAAGACAATTAATTCAAGAGCAATCTATCATGCTTACTTGTAGCTCAAGTTTGACCTAATTTTGTTAATGCCAAGATGCAAAATCTTAGCAAGAAGTTGAACTTGTTGTCAAAACTGTTAGTGGTTTCTGATATATTAATTGACCCCTCGATGGGTACCTCTAAAATATTTTTCGTAAAACTTTCAAAGCAACCTACAATTTACTTGTAGTTCAAATTTGACCGAATTTCGTAAGTTGATATAAAGTCATTCAAGTGGGCGGAGTAAGCTAGGAAGTTTGAAAACTCATAAAACATGGGAATTCTAAGTACCACATGTTGGTCCACTATATATGTCTGAAGGCTTAGCTTGTGGCATTCAGATCCATATTCTTCGGACTTTCTTCACCGAAAAGAACAATCTCGTCATCACTCGGAAAATTGAGAATGTTCTTTCCTGATAGTTGGAAACTCACACTAGCAACATTGTTTACTACAAGAAGATAAACTCATCTACCTCCGAAAATACACTTAATTCAAAAACAATCTGTCGCGCTTACTTGTTGCTCAAGTTTGACCTAATTTCGTTAAATCGACAAGAGGTCACTGAAGTGTACGAAGTTATCTTAAAAAATCCTAGTGCTAAAAAATTTTAAATTATAAGAAACCAGGGTCCACTTTGCCTAAAAGTTGGGGCAGTTGCATTTTTTTTAAATGAGGTAGATCGCTTAGGAGCGTGGTGCTTCAGTTAGCACGGTCGATGGAAGTACAAGTTAAATCAAGGACGTCATAAAAAATGAAAATTACATCCAAATCCATGCATTCAGCACAAGGACCCTAAAACTAAGCAATGAAGTGTGTTTTCAGGTTTGCGCATACTAGCGTTCATTATGCTAAATACTATCAATAGAATCTTCTAACTGTCCAACGGTTGGCAATGTTGGGATTTCCTAGTCTTGATCGAATAGCCAATATTCAAAGTTATTCGTAAACTATATAGTGGTACACTCTCTGTTTCATATTACTCGCACGTTTGACCAGGTCAAAGTCAATTTTTGTAATCTTTAAGCAAACATAACATACAAAATATTAATATTTTAATATCAAACGTATACTATGATATTAAAGTATGTTTCATTGTGTTTCAATAGTATTGTTTTTTTTAATGATTATACTTTTTAATACTGTATATAGTTGGTCAAACTATGTAACATTTTACTTTGACTAAACCTACTATGCGGAGTAATTTTAAATAAAGGGAGCTTGAGAACCCTCACAACCTTTTTCTTAATAGAATCTCAAATCCGAACATTACATTAACACTAATAATCTGCCAAACTCAAAAAGATCAAACCCAACCTCATAAGGAGTACAACTTAAGAGCATGTCCAGTAGTTCCCTCAAAATTTCTCCCCTATATCTCAAAATCTTAGACTCCACTAAAGATATTCTTCCCTAAAAAATTCCCACCTCGAGCAGTTCCCCTAAAACATCTTCCCTATTCTATATCTTAAGAATTTTATGTAACTACCGCCTTGAGAACAAGGGAGAACTGGTGACACCTTCTCACCGAGAGGTAGCTCCTCTTTCCCATCTACTTCATCCTCTTCAATCCCACCATGTTAGCGCATTTGGACCTCTACTTAAAGATCAATTTGATGAAATTGATGAGAAACAAGGGTGGGGATGAACCTATTAACCCATCCTATGGCGGGAGGGAGAATCTAGGAGCGAGGGGTTGCTCTTGGGCGTGGATAGGGGAGGCACCTATTGCCCCGGTTTGTAGGGGAGAAGGAGGGTGTGAGTCAGGGACGTCTATATTTTAGGGAGGTGATAGGGGAACTATTGGAGACACGTTTTTGCCTTTTATCCCCTAAAAACACTATCAGGGACGTGATAGCGGAACTGTCCGAGACACGTTTTTGTCTTTTATCCCCTAAAAACGCTACTGGGGACGTGATAAGCGAACTGCTGGACTTGCTCTGACGACTTCTAGGGGGACTCCACAGTCTTTTCGGGCGACTTGGTAGCATCCTCCATGGGCAACTTTGCTGCATCCTCCGCGGTACCATCGCCAAGAAGCAACTCATGGATGTTGGGCAGAACACCGCCGTGTGCGATGGTGATACCGGCCAGCATCTTGCTGAGCTCCTCTTCGTGCATGACGCCAAGTATCATGTGCCTCCAGATGATGCGGAGCTTCTTTCTGTCCTTGGTGGATTGCCCGGCAAGCTCCAGCATCTCGGTAGTGAGGTAATCGAGAATGGCCGCGTGGTAGACTGGAGCCCTGAAGCCTATGCGTTTGGAGTATCGATACTCCTTGAGGTAGCACCTGATCTTGCCGATGGGGAAATGTAGACCGGCCTGGACGAACCTCGTCACCTGGTTCTTCCTATGGTTGCCTGGTGTGAGACTGCAACCTGTAGTAGCCAGAGCAGGATTCGGAAGCCGGTGACATGTCTTATTTTTCTCCACGGCCTTGGTCACCGCCACCTGGATATTCTTCTTCTTTCCCCGCCTGGGGAGCTCCGGTCTTCGAAATCATAACTTCAAAGTCGTAAAGGAGCATGCGAAAGAAGAGGAAGAAAGTTAATTGTGGAGGGCCGATGAAGTTTCCTGGGTCCCTTATATTGTAACTTTAACTACATATTTTTACTGTTTTACTATGAATTTTTAATAGAAGGCTATGTGCATCAACTGATGCAGATGACGGGGTTCTACTCCCTTTTCCAAAGAAAAAATATTGGACTTGTTTTGATTTGTGATGATGTCCAATATATTCTAGAGCCAGCTCTGCGCCTCCGGCCCTTAGATGTCAACCATTGTTTTTTGGAGTATTGTCGAATAATATGGCCTTAACCTTGGTCATTTTTCCGATGTTTTCTTAGTTTCTCTGACTTTTTTGAAACATGGTCAAATGTGTCGGCATGAAAATTCATACAAAGAAGTTGTATCTTTCAAAATTGTAGTTGGTTTTCAGAATGACTACTTGGGTACAATAATTATATATGAATGTCGAACAAATTTACAAGCAATCTATCACACACTTGTAGTTCAAAATTTACCTACTTTGGTCAATTGACAAAAAGTCATTTAAGTATGTGAAATTAGCTAGAAGGATTGAAAATTCATGAAACTTGTTAACCATAAAACATACTCTATTTTGCGTGAAATTTAGTGTGTTGTGGCATTGAGAGCCATACTCTTTGCACTTTCTTTAAAAACAATTATATGTGGCACTTCTAAAACTATTTGAAAATGTTTCTATACATAAAAGTTGAAAAGTCCCATTAAAAACATTAGTATGCCATGCCAAGATTCACCCATCTACCAGAAATGGAAATGTTATTATAAACTATGTAGATAATGGCCATGGCCTTGGTCATTATTTAGCTTGAATATTGTGAAGCAAGTGTTTTTATACCTTGTCAAAGTTCATGTTTATCATTTACGGAAGAGGACACTATACGCAAGTGCTTAACTTTTTTAATTGTTTTCTTTACTTTTCTTTAATTTATCCTAAATAAATGGGACGAGTGATGTAGACATGACTTTGAAATTGGTAACTTGTCTTAAAACATGAAGAAATTTCATACATGTGAAGCAAGTTTTTCGAAAGTTGTCCAAATCCATGTTTGTAGTTTTTGTCGAAACAAGCACACATGTAAGAGGACACTATGCGATGATTTTCATTTTTCCATTTCCATTTAATTTCTTTGATTTTTTACAAAAACAGTTTAAAATTGTCGGCATGAAACTTTATTGCAATAAGTTGAACCTTTCATAACTCTTAGTGCTTACAATATTCTACCTTGGTTTTGCAAAGTAAGGTGTATAAATTTTCTAGAAAGACAAATAGTATCAAGTCTAACCAATATTACGAAAAAAGTATTACCATTTAAGTTTCAACTATGTATCATTATAGCCCTGCAAAAAACTATGGATCATTACACATATTGAAATAAGTATTTTCATATAGTATGAACATGTGGTGGAAATTATTTATATTTTGCTAGAATACAGTGAGTGCACTCTAAGACAAATTATTCGCACGTACTTAATTACTAAAAAAACTAAGCCTATCACTTGTAAATTGAAAAGCATTTTTCTAGAAGTTGGGAACTCTCATTGGAAGCATTATTTACCAAGCCAATACGCGAGCGAGATATACAGTATATATTTTCCGCCTCTTTTATGGACACCATTTAATTTTGCTCCCTAGCATGCTTATTTGGGGGGAGAGATCTCCTTGTCGTTGTCCTCGGCCTCCTCTCTGTCATCATCTTCAGCCTCCTCCTCCATGTCATCCTTAGACTCCTCCTATTCCTATGTTTCATCGTTCTTCTTATTGGAGTCGCTCGGCATTCATGGCGGCATCCCTTCATAAAAGCGTTGTTAGTGGCTATCTTCTTAATCAAAGGAGTGAGACAGTGGCTGTAGCCAAGGCCCGTCGACTAAGTCTATGCTTCTAGGAGGAGTTTTGGAGCCGTTCCCTTTTTCAGGTCGATCGATGTGTTCTGGAGAGAGTTTTCGTACGGCATTTTGGAAGGAAACAGAGAGAGAGATCAAGTTCTAAGCAATGATAGGTTGGGTGTTTTGGGTGAAAGGAGGGGCGCATACTGTTGCTTGTATTAATTCCCTGAAAAGTATCCCAAAATATCATAAATAGATTGTACCAGACTTGTCCTATCAACAAAAAAAGATTACACCAGACTCGTTGGTTCATTATTTTTCTCGGCCCAAGGAATTCAGGAGGCACCCACTTTATCAAATAAATGAAGAGAATCATGCAGATCATGCTGAATTACTCTATGTCTTACACTTACTCCATTCAAAATTCAGTGTCCCTACATGCTTATCTAGAGTACTATACTCTACACAAAGTTGCATCACCGAACTTGATTAATGGTGATATAGTGTGGGCCCATCTTTTTCTGCACCGCTGCATCTCAGACCAGAAGTATAATCATTGCACAAAATATAACGTACATGGAAGGAAAGAGAAATAGAGGATGGATGTTGAGAGGGGCAAAGGAGAGAGACAATCAACTAGTAGTACTTGACCTAGTACCACGTGTCAGGAACTCATCATAATATGTAACTTTTCTACTACGTTATTCTCGCTCTTTGATTTTCCCTCCATTTCGAGCCATATTCTTCGTAGTACTGGTACTACTTTATTTATAGAAAAAAACATTCCTCTCACTTGGATAATTGATATTTTCTCTTTTCCTAATACATGTTGGAAACTCCCCTTGGCAACATTGTTTACCATACCAAGATGCACCAATCTATTTAATATGGGAAAACTATCATAAACAAGATGTTGGATATGGCCATGATCTTGGTATTTCGCTTGAAACTTGTTCACATACATGCTAGGCCAATTTTGTGAGGCAGGTTTTTCCAAAGTTATCAAAACTCATGTTTACAATTTTCATGGTAGGTAATACACACAAAAGTATGGAATGTCTAAGTCTTTATTTTTAGGATTTTTCTTTATTTTGTTCTACTCATTTCAAAATAGGTTCAACATTGTCAGCAGGCAAGTTATTAGCAAGAAGTTCAATCTTTGAAAACTCTTGGCCATTCTTGTATATTAATTGCCTAGTGGCTACAGTACCTTCAAAGGCCCTATGTAAAGTTTGAAGAGAAATCTACCACTTACTTGTACTTCAAATTAATTTGACCTAGTTTTGATAAATCAACATAAAGTCATTTAAGTGCCGAAGTTAGATAGGAAGCATGATCCACTATGTCTGAAACCATTGGCTTGTGGCATTCTGAACCATATTATTCATACTTTCTTCATAGAAAAACATCTCTGTCGTCACTACGGAAAATTTAATGTATTTTCCTAATTTTTGGAAACTCCCACGGGCAACAATGCTTACTACGCCAAGATTCACCCATCTACCAAACTATTGTGAGAACTCTATGAGATCGTAAACTATGATGTCGATTCAACCTTGACGATGTTGCTTGTTCTGGTTGAGACCCAATAATGTCCGTACACATGGTAGGATATGAAGCCGTTTTTCCAAAATATTCGAATCCCATGGTTATCATTTTCATGGCACGTAGTGCACTCGATATGATAGGACATCATGCGTAAATCTTTTGTATTTTTTTCTTTTATTTTATGTGATCATTTTCAAAACGGGTTCAAAATTATCAAGATGCAAAATCTTAGCAAGAAGTTGAACCTGTTGTCAAAACTCCCGGTAGTTTCTGATATATTAATTGAGCCCCCGATGGGTACCTCCAAAAGCTTTATTCATAAAAGTTAAAAAAGCAACCTAAAATTTACTTCTGTTTCAAAATTGACCTAATTTTTATAAATCTACATAAATTCATTCAAGTTGGCGAAGTTAGCTAAGATGAATTTTGAAAACTCATAAAACACGGGAATCATAAGTACAACATGTCGGTCCACAATATTTGTCTAAAAGCTTGGCTTGTGGCATTCAGATCCATATTCTTTGGACTTTCTTTATGGAAAAGAACAATCTTGTCATCACTCAGAAAAATTGAATTATAAGAAATTGTGGTCCACTCTGTCTGATAATTGGGGCATTTGAATCTTCTTTTAACTGTGGTAGGTCCTGTAGGAGCAAGTTGCTTCAATTAACATGGTCAGTGGAAGTAAAAATTACTTTAAGGACCTCATAAAAAATAAAAATAATATCCAAGTCTATGCAGTTAGCACAAGGACCCTAAAACTAGGTAGTCAAGTATGTTTTGAGATTTGTGCATAGTAGCGTTCATTGTGTTAAAGACTATCAATAGAATCTTCTAGATGCTAAGAATGGAAAAGAAGAACAGTTAGCAATGTTTGGACTTGCCAGTCCTAATCCAACGGTCAATATTCCAAGCTATGCGTATACTTTATAGTGGTATGATATTGTAAGGTGTGATATATAAGAGATAAGACAAGGTAAAGATAATATAAGAAGTACTTCGAATGACCGATCTTTTGAATTACCTTCACTCCTGATGTTTGGGAAGCAAGTGAAAATTTTGAAACCGGAAAAGTCTGATTTTCTTCCTATGTACTCTTCCTACTCCACACCAACGTGGTACCGAACATGATAGAGACACGGAGCCGCCGTACCAAGGCACACGTACCCTGTAGACGAGGGATTGATCAGACGGGGCGGTGCGCGTGGGGAGAGTGGAGGGGATATGTAGGATGGATGGTGAGATGCAGCGAAGGAGAGAGAATACATGCAATTTCTTTTGCACGCATAGATCCTGAAATTTACTACTAGTAGAGTGTACACTATAAGTCCACAGGAGTACCTCGTGTCAGGAACCCATCATAACTTTGGTCTGACATTGAACCGACTTCAACCCCTCTTCGCTACTACCCTCTTCTCCATCATATGTTTTATTCTCTCAGCATGTACATTGCGTGGACAATGTCTAAGAAAATAGTAAGCATATGTCTAAGCAAATAAATAATATCAGTAAACTTACACAATGTCTAAGATGATTAATGGGATCTACTAGACTTAAGACGCTAACTTTTGCATAGTAGTTTTATAGTTTGGTCATACACTATCAAGTGAGGCCATTATTTGCTTTGACCATCTTGGTTGTTCGGGTTAAAACCTAATAATTTCCATACATGGTAGGAAAATATTGCGAACATATTTTTCGAAAACTTGTCAAATCCCATGGTTACCGTTTTCATGGCACGTAGTGCACTCGACATGATAAGACGTCATGCGTAAATATTTTATTTTTTATTTTTTCTTTATTTCATATGATTGTTTTCAAAATGGGTTCAAAATTGTCAAGATGAAAAATCTTAGTAAGAAGTTGAACCAGTCGTCAAAACTCTTGGTGGTTTCTAATATATTAATTGCTTGCTCGATGGGTACCTAAAAAAGCTTTCTCGTAAAACTTTTAAGACAACATACAATTTACTTGTAGTTCAAATTTTACCTAATTTTGATAAATTGATATAAAGTCATTCAAGTGGGCAGAGTTAGCTAGAAAGTTTAAAAACTTATAAAACATGGGGATCTTAAGTACGTACGTAAAACATGTCGGTCGATACATATGTCTGAAAGTTTGGCTTGTGGCATTCAGATCCATATTCTTTAGACTTTCTTTATGGATAGAAACAATCTCGTCATCACTCAAAAATTTGAGAATGTTCTTTTATGATAATTGGAAACTCACACCAACGACATTTTTTACCACAAGAAGATGCACCCACTACCTCCTAAAATACAATTATTTCAAGAGCAATCTATCGTGCTTACTTGTAGCTCAAGTTTGAGCTAATTTTGTTAAATTTTCAAGATGCAAAATCTTAGCAAGAAGTTGAACATGTTGTCAAAACTCTAGTTGGTTTGTGATATATTAATTGACCCCAGATGGGTACCTCCAAAAGCTTTTTCGTAAAACTTTAAAAGCAACCTGCAATTAGCTTGTAGTTTAAATTTGACCTAATTTCAGTAAATCGACATAAATTCATTCAAGTGGGTAGAGTTAGCAGAAAGTTTGAAAACTTATAAAACATGGGAATCGTAGGTACAACATGTAGGTCCACTATATATGTCTGAAAGCTTGGCTTGTGTTATTCAGATCCATATTCTTCAAACTTTCTTTACGGAAAGGAAAAATCTCGTCATCACTCAGAAAATTGAGAATGTTATTTCCTAATAGTTGGAAACTCACGCTGATGACATTGTTTACTACAAGAAGATGCACCCATCTACCTCTGAAAAGACAATTAATTCACGTGCAATCTATCACACTTACTTGCAGCTCAAGTTTGACCTAATTTCGTTGAATTGTCAAGATGGAAAATCTTAGCCAGAACTTTAATGTGTTGCCAAAACTCTCGGTGGTGGTTTCTGATATATTAAATGAACCCCCGATGGTTACGTCCAAAATATTTTTGTAAAACTTTCAACACGACCTACACTTTACTCGTAGTTCAAATTTGACCTAATTTCGATAAATTGACATAATGTCATTAAAGTGGGTGGAGTTAGCTAGGAGGAAGTTTGAAAACTCATAAAACATGGGAATCGTAAGTACAACATGTTGGTCCACTATATATGTCTAAAATGTTTGGCTTGTGGCATTTAGATCCATATTCTTCAGACTTTCTTTACGAAAAGGAACAATATCGTCATCACTCAGAAAATTGAGAAGGTTCTCTCCTGATAGTTGGAAGAATATCGTCACCAATGACATTTTTTACTACAAGAAGATACACCCATCTACCTCTAAAAATACAATTAATTCAAGAGACATCTATCGCGCTTACTTGTAGCTCAAGTTTGACCCAATTTCGTTAAATTGTCAAGATGCAAAATCTTAGCAAGAAGTTAAACCCGTTGTGAAAATCTTAGTGGTTTCTAAAATATTAATTGACCCCCTGATGGGTACCTCCAAGAGATTTTTCGTAAAACTTTCAAAGAACCTAAAATGTACTTGTAGTTCAAATTTGACCTAATTTCGATAAATCGGCATAAAGTCATTCAAGTGGGCGGAGTTAGATAGGGAGTTCGAAAACTCATAAAACATGGGAATCGTAAGTATAACATGTTGGTCCACTTAATATGTCTGGAAGCTTGGCTTGTGGAATTCATATCCATATTCTTCAGACTTTTTTTATGGAAAAGAACAATCTCATCATCACTCGGGAAATTGAGAATGTTCTTTCCTGATAGTTGGAAACTCACACCGATGGCATTGTTTACTACAATAATATGCACCCATCTACCTCCAAAAACACATTTAATTCAAGAGCAATCTATCGCGCTTGTAGATCAAGTTTGTCCTAATTTTGTTAAATCGGCAAGATGTCACTAAAGTGCACTACAAGGAATGTGGTGACCCCTAATATTGGTCATAGAAAGGTCATGGTAATTCATCTATGACCTTTCTATGACCAAAAACAGTAGGTCACATAGCGAGGGTCACTATAGACAGCTAACGACCTTTTTTAATTTGTCATGGAAAACTATGAGCAAAATAGATAGTCATAGAGTCTATGACCAAAATTTTGGTCATGGGCAATCTGACATGTCCACATCAGATTCCACGTGGCTAATCCCACGTGGCATATCTGTGACCAATCCAAATGGTTGTAGATCAAAATTAGCACAGTCCAACACAGTGTTTTACATGGGCTAAGCCCAACAATTCTGCTCTTTTGGTTTCTAAGATTTCCTATTTCATGGGCCAAGCCAAACTTCAGCCCATATATTTTAGGCCCTATGGCATTTTCTGTGGCCCAACGTTTTTGTTTTCCCTTTTTAATTTATAGTAGGTCCCACATATCAAATTTCTCCCATGGTAGGTGCCACATTTTACAGTAGTTTGCTATAGGTGCCACACGAGTATAAATTGCACACAACATTCCATATAGGCCCTAGTCATCAGATTTCAATACTCACATACACATTATCAGGCTTTAGATTGACACGATTTGTCAGTTACAAACAACAAATATTTCCAATATACAATGGAAACAGATATAACATTTCAAATTATAGCAAACCAATCTCTATTACATTCATATAGTAGGTCTTATCAATCACAGTACTGCTGCTATCTATAATCTAGCTCTAATAATACAATACATCATATTTGTTATGTGGGGCAATGGGCTTTTCTTCTAACTTCAGCCAGGATCTCTTCTAACTTCAATCTGGTAAAAACAAAAGCACAAGTGAAATATGAATAAGCACAAATTAGAGGTATAAGTAGAATGGTAAGATGCGGGTGCTAGAAATATATAACTTTCTATTAGCAGCAGCAACAACAACAACAAAACCTGGAAGGAGATAAATTCACAAGGTGTCAACACCCGGATTTTTAATCCCAGATGCCTGTTATGTCATACATCGCAATCCCAGGATTACCATTTTTGTGAGACATAACATATTGGATATCACAGTACATCATCCATTACAAACCATACATAAGGTCTTACACAAATAAGGATCTCATGATCCAGTCTCAATACAACAAGCAGCGGAATAAATAATAAGCGTAGCGGTGGGGTCTATCTTCAGGGGCACAGGCAATGTTGACGAAGGCAGATAGTCCTAGTTATCATAGCCGTCCTGCTGGCCATCATCTTGGTAGTCTCCTTCATAGTCTGGCCATGAGAATAGCCAGGGACAAAAGCCATGAGTACTCTTTAAGTACTCGCAAACTACCACTAACAATTGGTATAGTTCTAAAGTGAAGTGCTAACTCTAAGTTTAACTATAAAGTTAAGTTTGAAACCTAAGTTGAGTTCAGAAACAAAGAAAGATAAAATAAAGTTCTAGAATCACTTAAGTTGGGTAGCTAGTGTCATAGTCACAACTCTGTTGTGGTCAAGTCAAGATTCATCATTCATTTCATAAGTTATTTTGAAAACATCTAACAACGAAACAGTATGGCTACTCCAATTGTCCATAACCGCGGACACGGCTATTTGAATAGTTTAACACTCTGCAGAGGTGGTACACTTTCATCACAAGATTCGATACATCTGTCAGGGATAACCCTGAATCATCATACTTAGTATGTAGATAATCAAACATAATCTTTCCTTTACACACCCTAGTATAAGCACCTCTCCTATGAGCATGGCCTCCCAACTATGACCATCTGTCATCTTGGGCACTGCATAGGTGGACAACATTGAGAGGTATCCTCAGCTCAAACCTCTCCCGTGAGGGAACTAATACTAATGCATATAAACTTCTGACTAAGCCTTACCCAATTCAGGTATTGTGGTTGTACGGTAAATTTGGAATGGTATCGCATCTGAATCCAACCATCCGTTTTGTAAAAGGTTCAAGGCTCATGCCTCAACATTTTCATCATCATAAACCATTTGTGTTTCTCAAACATGTCAAAACATTTCCATAGAATGACTCATCATTCCAAGGTTTTCATAATTCATTTTCACCAAGTGTTCCCATCTAAAGTGACTCAAGTTTTTATCTACTCTAAACTACTAAGTTAAGAGTGTTCACTAAGGTGGAAAGATGGGATCAATCTCATGCCATAGAATGACATCTAAAGTTATCTGAATAGGTCAATTTTTATACTTTTGATGCTACCTTCAAAACAAGTAAGGGACTTTGGTAAAGGAAGTAAAGCTTGAAAATAATACTTGGGGTAAATAATAGTCAAAGTGGTATAACCAAAGCATGCCTAAAGCATCTTTGCTCAACTCATCTAGCTTAATCCTAGCTTGTTAAGCATTATACTTGCAAGTGTTAGCTTGCATTGTTAATGATGGCTTGCCTTGTGCAGTGCAGTGGTTGAAGTTTTCTTCCTCCTCCTCCTCGAAAGCTTGGTCGGTACTATCGTCTATAAATACATACGGAGTACACAATCACCAAACAATACTTAACTAGTCTAATTAGCACTCTAAGGCACATATTTTATGTTCTATTATCATCATAAACATCACAAGTTTTATTAACTAGTTTCCTTCTTTTTATTTAAGAAAAGTAATTTCTACTCATTGAAAAATAACCAAGATTTAATATTCACCACTTAAAATATGGGATCATGTGGACACATGTCATCACCACATATTCTAACATGTGGAATGTGATTTTAGGGTTGGATCACATTTACTTAGGTTTAAGTTTATTATTTAATGATTTAAAGTGACTAGAAATGCCTATATAGCATTATTTTGGTACTAGTCCAATGTCACTGCATGTAAACCCTAATATTATTACATATTCAGATAGGTATGGTGAATGTGATTTTTGAGAGTTGGAATCAACTCAAAAGCTATTTTGGTTGATTTTATAAAAATGTTTGAATGTGGAAAAGCTTTTGTCTTGTTATTTTTACTAGAAGAGATATCTAATTCTAATTGAATTAAATCCAACGGTCTTGGGTAGATCTTTTCAGTATCTTTCTAACAAAATTGGAATCACTCCATTTGGATTTGTAGATCTCTATGAATTGATTTTCAAACTAAGGGACAGAACTAGGTTCAAACTAAATTTAAAAAATCTAAATTTGAATTAAATGGGTCGCGCAGGAAAGAAAGCAGGCGGCCAGTGGCGTTCACGCAGAGAAGCAGCGATGTGAGGGGTCCACGGTCATGGCTCTCTTTACACGCTTGGCTGCAGGCGTCTGGGCCGATAGATTAGAAGGGGGATCTACTGCTGGGGCTTGTCGTCGACGACGGACAGGTCGCCGGCGAGGTCTAACCCTAGCGACTCGGTGGGGGTGCTCAGGGGGCATACCAGGGCTCCAGCTACGGCGGTGATGGGGGCGATCGAACGTGCGGTCGATGGCAGACTCAAGGGTGGTCGCGGCAGCTCCTAGGGTGGACGAAATCGACGGCACCTTCTCCTCCTCTACAGTGGGCTCCTCCTGCCAAATTCCTGCGAACCCAAGCTCGAGCAGCTCTGGCGATAGATGGGGAAGGATCAGTGAGGAGAAGGGAGTGGAATGGTGTGAGTAGTTGGTGCACGGAAGGGCTCCTTTTATAGGCGCGGCTAAGCGGCACAGAAGCATGGGCAGTGCTCGCCGGTGACGATGGCACAGCGAGCTAGAGGCGTGGGAGGTGCGCTAGTACGGTGGGTGGTGTCCTGGAGAGTGCCACGGCGGTGAGTGTGCAGTGGTTTGCGGTCGGGGCCAGTGCATGGCGTGGCACGCACTAAGTCTCTACCGACGACGAGTTTCACAGCGGCCGGCGACTACGGGGCCCGGTCGAGCGAAAGGGCGTGTCCGTTAGCTTGCTAGGCCAGTGGGGATCGTGTAGACGGGCGGCTAGAGCGAGGCGAGGTCTGGCTGCGCGGGGACAGGGCACGCTCTGCGGGCGGCGTCGGCATGGCCGACCGTCGGTTGTGGCGTGCTGTCGCCGGTGAGGTGCCCAAATGGGGGCTCGTCCTTAATGGCCATGACGATTTGGTCGTGGCACAGTGAGTGGCTGGGCTAGTGAGGGGTAGGGGAGTGTATGGGTTGGCTGTGGTTGCAAAATGGGGAACCAATTTGGTTCAAACACTGCTCCAAATAGTGTTTTGTGTTTTGTTTGAATTCTGTCCACCAAGTGTTTGTGAAAATGGCCGAAAGAAATCAAGTTTGGAATTTTTGGATGAATTTTGGTGGGTTTGCTATGCACATGCTTAAGCTTCTGTGGTTGCTTGGTTTTTGAAATTGGAGCTCATTTGAGTGGTTTTTGAATAAGTGTGATCTTCCCATATGAACTACATTCAATTTCCAAATGACATTTAAAATTAGGGTTTGAAAGTTTTTGACAGATCACAAAGTGTGCCTTGGTACATCATTACATGTACTAGCAAATGGTGCAAAGATCCATATTTATTTCTATTAAGAATTGAGTCCTAGGAATAGCCAAAGTAGGCATGGTAGTTAAAATGGCACAAATGACCATTTCTTTCTTTTATTCATTTTGATTTGTTTTTCTTTGGGATTTGTTTGGGAATGATTTAGATGATGTTTACTTCACCTAAGAATCATTTTACAAGCAATGGATCACTTAATCATGGCAATTCAAAACAACTCCTAGTTTAAATGCACACCCATATGAATGCTTTAATAATTTTAATTGGAAAAGTTTTTGTTAACCCTAATTTTTGATGATTTGAATCTTAATAACCTTGGATTGAAGTTTTGGGATGTTATACAAGGACAGTAGAAATATAGAACTTCTTTTAGAAGTAACAAAGACAGAAATATATTCAACGGATTCTACAATATTAAACCAACAACAGTATATCTCAACATTTCCCATTTACAAACTATATAACATCTAAATCACAAATATACAAGAAGTTTGCACTGGTACTTTGTAAACAGATAATGGCATCCTTTTAACAGTGTACACTAGCCACAATAATCCGAACTAGTACCAAATAAATCACGGAAACAGGGAACAAGGCTTTCAAACAGCTACACCTTATATTAAGAATTGTAATGAGACAGCATGAATGTCTGCATTCCCAATCCAATTAGGTGACAATGGAATAGTAGAAAACTTACATTAGCAGAATGCTCTAGCAGAAACTTGACAACCTCAACATGGTAATTTGAAACAGCCAAGTGTAACGATGCTCCCTAATGATCAACTGGATCCACATGAACTCCTTTGGACAACAATAGCCTTACAACCTCACAGTGCCCTGGAATAAGAATAAAATAGTTCAAGATTAATATAGATCAAAAACCTTTCTGTCCATCCCTCGCGAAAAAGACAAATGTCTGCCGAATCGGCAGGAAACGGATCCGGTTTGAACTACATCTACATGATCCAACACTCATGATTTTTTGTAAAAATCATTTTTTGCAAAAATCATTTTTTGACTCACAATATGATGTTTCTTCAGAGATCCAATGCAAGTTTAGCGAGGCTCATCCCCTATCTTCATGCCCGCCCTTTTGAGCATAGTTTGAAACGATAAAATTTTGAAACGTGCATAAAAAATTTAAAAATGGTCCAAATAAAGTAAATCATTCACGTGGTGTCGTATTATGTGACATAGTTTTAAGTAAAAATACCAAACTTGGTATATTGCAAGTTTCTCGAAAAAACCTTCACAAAAATGACCTATCATGTTCGAGATTTCATGGCTTTCAGGCCAAACAACCAATGATACGACCAGATTCGCAGCATAGTTTGTGATAATATGCCCATTTTGTGCACCCTTCTGTATCATGGCATGGCGAACAATGTTAGAGGAGGAAGTTTTTCTTTTCGTTGCATGGAAAAGCCATTTTCTATTTTGCTACTGTTAAAATCAGGGCGTTTTGTGAAGTAAAACCAAATGGTGAATAAAAAATGGTACCACCCTATTTTTCAAAAATAATAGACCCACCTTACATGAACAATGTCCCAACCGAGGTATCAAAAACTTTTCTATGCACCGCTCGCGAAAAAGACAAATGTCTATTAAATCGGTAGGAAGCGGATCCGGTTTGAACTACATGTACATGATCTAACTCTCATGAATTTTTGCAAAAATAATTTTTAGACTCACTATATGATGTTTCTTCAAAGATCCAATGCAAGTTTAGCGAGGCTCATCCCCTATCTTCATGCCCGCCCTTTTGGCATAGTTTGAAACGAGAAAATTTTGAAACGAGCATAAGAAATTAAAAAATGGTCCAAACAAAGTAAATCCTTCACGTGGCATCGTATTATGTGACATAGTTTCAAGGAAAATACCAAACTTACTATATTGCTAGTTTCTTGGAAAAACCTTTACAGAAATGACCTATCATATCCGAGGTCTTGTGATTTTCAGGCCAAACGACTAATGATACGGCTAGAATCATGTCATAGTTTCTGATAACGTACTCATATTGTGAACTCATGTACATCTTGGGAGGACGAACAATGTTGCAGGAGAAAGTTTTCCATTTCGTCGCACGGAAAAAGTATTTTTCATTTTTCTAGTGCTAAAACCAGGGCGTTTTATGAAGCAACCACCAAATGATAGTTTCAAAATGGTACCACCATATTTAAAAAAAATACTACGCCATGTTGCATGAGCAATGTCCCAACCGGGGTATCTGAAACCTTGTCGTCCATCCCTCGTGAAAAAGACAAATTCCTGCCGAATCGGTAGGAAGTGGGTCCGATTTTAACTACAGGTACACGATTTAGTGCTCATGTTTTTTTTGCAAAAATCATTTTTAGGTTCACAATATGCCATTTCATTAGAGATATGCTGACAGTTGAGGAAAATTCTATCCCTAGACGAGGACGGTCACCCCACCGTTTTAGCCGTATTTTGATAGATTCATGTAATTTTGTGAAGCAAGTATCAAGATTATGATGCAAAATGGGACAATTATAATTTCCACTCAAATTAGACAATATTTTATTGTCAATGCTCATTTTTTATGAATTTCATAACATTATAGCTATTTTCTCCAATTTAAATGGTGTTGTGTCGATTTTGCAAAAACTAGGTCAAACACTCGAGATGAAGCAAAATGAGAAATTTGCCAACACGAAATTTATGCATCTTTTTGAGATGAACCAAATTCATTTTTATATCATCTTGATTCAAGGTCATATGCAAAATTGACATTGAAATTAAATTTTTGAAATTTTCAAAAAAAATTGTAACCATTTTATTTACTTAGAACACACACTTATAAAAAGCCCACGAATACACACTAAAAATATGACTTACAATGGCATATGGGCCGTTGGCCCAACCGGCAGGGAAACTCTGAAGGAAAAGGAAAAGAAGGGCTAGGCTCCTCACGGTGAGGCCTAGGCCCAATAACTGACTAAAGTCTTTAAAGGGCCCGAGCGGGTATTTTGACACGAATTCATCGGTGCTCTATTGGTTAGGCAAGGAGGTGCATCCCTGGGAGGTCACCGGTTCGAGTCTCCTCTCCACCGCGTACAGGCATAATAACATAAGTGCTTGAGTAGCCAAGTGGTTAGTATATAGGCTATCTATATGACCGACCACGAAGTCGCGAGTTCGACCCCCCTCGAGCCTGATTTTTTTCATCTTATTTCCTGCGCAGTGTAGGTCCACGTGTCATTGGCTAGTGCTATAGTTGGGCCTCCTGGTCAACAGGTCAACGCCGACACGGCAGGAAGGTCCCACTTGTCATTGTATAGCAGTCAACGCCATGTGGACATGACACGTAAACGAAAGTTGACACATGGACTTGACACGTAACCAAAATTGTTGAGGTGGACGACCAGTCATCATAAGGCAACATGAATTTGAAATCAAAACCATTTAAATTGGTCGTAATTCTAGTTAATATAAGGCATTGAACTAGTGTTATCCATCCATGACCATTTTGTGTAAGCAAACTATGACCTTTTTTAATAAATTGGTCATTGTTATTCAAGGTTTGGGCCCTCCGAAATGCCTTACGACCAACTGGTTCAGAATGGTCATAGATCTATGACCAAAAAATTCATGGTCGTTAAGAAAAGGTTACTAGTGAGCAAATTTCTTGTAGTGGTGTGCTAGGAAGCTTGAAAATGGAATTATAAGAAACTGTGGTCCACTTTGTGTGATAATTGGAGCAATTGCATTTTATTTTAACTATGGTAGGTCTC
Source organism: Avena insularis (assembly GCA_023614405.1). Classification (NCBI taxonomy): domain Eukaryota; kingdom Viridiplantae; phylum Streptophyta; class Magnoliopsida; order Poales; family Poaceae; genus Avena; species Avena insularis. The sequence goes on along the minus strand of CM042686.1, from coordinate 241,185,432 downwards.
GTAGGAGCGAGGTGCTTCAGTTAACACAGTCGGTGGAAGTACAAGTTACATCAAGGACCTCATAAAAATGAAAATTACATCCAAATCCATGTATTTAGAAGGTGGATGCTGAAACTAATCAATGAAGTGTGGTTTTAGGTTAACGCATAGTAGCATTCATTTTGCTAAAGACTATCAATAGAATCTTCTAGATGCTAAGAATGGAAAAAAATATCCAACAGTTAGCAATGTTTGGATTTCTAGTCTTGAGCCAATGGTTAATGTTCAAAGTTATTCGTACACTACATAGTGGTATGGTGTTGTAAGGGGAGATATATAAGAAATAAGACAATACAAAGATAAGATAAGAGGTACTACAAATGGCCGATCTTTTGAATAACCTTACCTCCCGATGTTTGGGAAGCAAGTGAAAATTTCGAAACCGGAAAAGTTTGAATTTTTTGCCACCAAGGACCAAAGTGATTTCATTCCTATGTACTTGTCACATCCCAAAATTTTCTAAATTTTGAAATGTGAAATTTTAAACAAAATAAAGAAACAAGTTCTTTAAATTTCAGAAGGAACAAAAACTTTTGGAACATTAAATATAATGCCTCCAAAACCCAAGCCAAATAAAATGATTTTGTTTGTGAAGTGATGTGCATGTTTTAAAATCCCAAATCATGAAGCATGCATGAGCATATTGACTTGGTTGCATTTTAAAAACCTAAGAGAAGTGAAAAAAATATCTCAAACCCTAAAAGTCTAATTATTTGTTAACACTAAGAACAACACCATACTATGGATATACTCCATATTTAATTTATACAAAAGAATTCCTATATGAGCTAAAAAGATAAAGGGCAAAATAATAAAACAATAGAAATTGGTTTCATCCAATTTGGAGCCATGGATTAAAGATATGAATTATTTTTGGGAATAGAATTAATAAAATGCAATAATATCTATTAAAGCCAAAGTTAATGAATTTGGTTAGAAAAAATTGAGATGGAAAGTAAATGTGTTCTATAATGCCCTAAAAACCTAATTTGAGTTTTATAAATTTTTAGAAATTTGTTTGACTCAAATTGGATCACTAAATGAAAAGTTTTTGGAGAAAACAGAAAAAAAAGAAAAACTGAAAAGAATAAGCAAAGAAAAAAAACAGCAGCAATAGTCGGCCCACAACCCCAGCCCACTAAGCCCACCCGGAACTTCCCCTTATCCCCCTCTCTTTCTTTCTCACCACCCACCTACACACCCCCTCTCACTAACACCGCGACCCCACCTCCACGTCACCTCCACCTCACCTTCTTCCACCGCGACGAACAGACCGTCCCCCTCCTCTGCTGTTTCTAAAATCGGCTCGAATTCGAGCGTTTCCGCATTTAATTGTCCACTCCAACGACGCCCTCTTAACCGCTACCCCCTCCTCTTTGTTTCCCCTCACACCCCACCACCTAAGAGCCCCTAGGCTGCCCTGGATCATGCTCGGACCACCGCAGACCTGACGAGCTCTGGCGACGATTCCGGCGAGAACCCGCTGCCCCGTGCTCTCTTCTCTGCCCTGTTAGCTTCACCATCCTCAAGGGCATCTGCTAACCCCCTCCATTTGTGTTGGCATGCCCCAGGTCGATGCCACGGTCATCACCGGAGCTTTTTCTGCCGCCGTCGTTCACCGACGAGTTCCAGTGAGTCGCAGGTTCCTGCCGCCCTCTTTTGGCCACAACCAACTTCTACACGACCAGGCACACCTCGCTGACCTTTTGCCTTGACTGATTGAGCCCTAGGACGACGACACCGTCTCGGAGACGCGAGCTCCACCGTCGGCAGGTACTCCGGTGAGGAATCCCTGGCGAGGCCGAGCGCCCCTCCCTCCACCACAACCAGCATCGAGACCACCGAGACCGCCGCAACCCGCCAGTAAAATCGCCGCTTCCCCTACCCCTCTAGAACCAGCGGAGCGCCACCCACCTGACGTGCCGCCGCCGCGCACCATCGCCAGCGCTGCCAGTCCGTGACCAACGCGCTGAGCGTCGTCCGATCTGTCGCTAGCGGCTAGGATTAGATCCTTAGCGAAGCGGTACGGGTTAATCTGGGTCGCCCATTGCCACTTAGAATCCAACAGCCCATGTTGATCGGGCCGGCCGAACCGGTACAGACCAATAGGAACACGCCACGTAGGCCTGAGCGTCTGTTTAAATTAGAAAATAGGAAGAATTTGTATTAAACTTAGAAATTCAATAACTTTTGATACACAATTCAAAAAAATGCAAATTTGGTGTCTATGGATTCAGAAAAATAAGACCTTTATTATAGAGGCCTTGTTTCACACTTTTGCTTCTGGAAAATTGGAATTATAGGCAGAACCTTTTTAGGAGTATTTCACCCATAAAATTTGTTTTGTAAATTATTTTTGGGTGAATATTTTTGCTATGGATTGCAAATTGAACCCTCTGTCCAGTAAGACCAAAATTTAAATTTGGTTGACTATACCTAATAGTATGGAAATTATTTAGTGAGTTTGGCATTTCTAAATGATAGAAATTTTTGCTAATTGTTACAATTGCACAAATGGTTGCATTTCTAGTCTTGCAATTATAAAATCTTCAGAAAACACTTAGTAATGTTCAAAACCTTGTTATAACAATTTGTACAATAAAAAATTGCCATATTGCATGCTTGCATATTTTGCATGATTTTTGTATTGCCATTAGTGTTGACTTTGTGCATGTTTTGTCTTGGTTGTTTTGTTTGATAGATTGTGTGGATTGTCAAATGTGTTACTAAAAAGAGTGTACCAACACCACCAACTACTAAGTCAAGTGACACTATCATCCATGTCCTACTATTTTCATTAGACTTAGTGGATCTTGTAGTATGCATGATAAGACTACTATGTTACTATGCTATGCTATGTCCTATTTAGGATAATCCTTTATATCTTCTTTAGTGAAAACATTGTAGTTGTAATATGCTTAGCCCTGCTATAGATTCGGGATAGAATATACCATATTGTGATTACGTGTTGGAAAAAATATGTTTTGTATAACAAAACAAGTACTCAATGAATCACTTGGGTGGAATGTGGATACTCAGTTGAGAATAAGGTGGCAACGAAGGGAACCATATCTATGGCTATCTCTTTTGTGTGTGCACTAGAAGAATACCACCCAGGAACTTAGAGATTGAACATGTTTCTCGTACAGTGGCTTTCGTGTACAGCCACATGCCAAATGGGCGTTGGCCTAGTAATTTACATAGTGGGAGACCCATGCATTGGTACCTCTTCAGGTTAACTAGAATTATGTATTGGAGGTATATCCTTGCATTGGTGCCTGGTAGATGTGATGGCATTATGTATTGGGAGGACTTCTATGGAAAGACTTTGTCACATTCTCGATCTGCTGGTACTCCTTCTTGGTGATTACTAATCCAGCGGCCACTGGTGGCGTCAAGACGAGATTGTGTCTTGTGGGTAAAGTGTACAACTTCTGCAGAAGATTAAATTCTAAGTACTTAGCCATCTCCCTGGTTATGGACAACTCTGAGCAACTAAGGCTTGAAGCTATGGAAGATCTCGACATTCCAATTTCTCAAAGTAAAACTTGATGGTGTCAACAAGGGATTAGAAGAACTTGGAGTTTTGCCAAGGAGTTCAGAAAGATGTTGAAAGATCAAAACTATTTTTCAAAGATAGGAGAAAACCATGTTGCTTTCTACAAATAATCCTAAACTCTACTTAGCCAAATATAAATGTAGTGATAGTCCAACTTATTCACAAACTTGTGACACTTGCCAATACATTCAAAGTATTGACACTTTGTGGCTGCAACCTATCATGTTGCAGGTATGTGCTATTGATGAGTGAGGAACAATGATAGGATTACGAGTCTGCACCCAACATGTTTGCCTGTGGCACATGAAGATGAAGGACTCCATGCTTTTCTTGTATTCTGCTGCTTTGTTATAAGATAGCCTATGGCTTTGAGTATGTAATAAAGTATTCATATTCTGGATCGTGCGATGTAATATGACCTTTGTATCTTGATATTACATCTTAAACTGTGGGTGCTAGCTATTTGATCCAGGGACTAACACTTTAATCACAGGGATTCGAACCAAGCCAGGTTTGGGTCTTTATAGATGGTATCAGAGCACTATGTTGCCTGTAGGTTCGTAACCCTTGAAATGGACAAACCCCTTGTTAGGAATGAACTTATATTTTTATACTTATTAGATTTTCTCGTATACCTTGATCATTCTTCACTGAATCTCTTCTCCTTCAAACATGTAGAGGACCAGCCTTTGCTTTCTCTAAGGACCTCAAGGATGGATCATGCCAAAAAGGAGATCAAGACACAAGTTGCGACAAGTCCTCGAGCTTGCAAAATACGCGGAGAAGTAGGACACACCTCTAAGGAACATCAAGATCAATGTCCCTTTTGTGATCACAACCATCCAGTTGGAGAATGCCCCACATCTCAAGTTACTTGTTACCTATGTGAAGGAACCAACCACATTCCTGCCAAGTGCCATCTCGACTTCATAGTGCAACAAGTGAAAGAACAAGTCAAGGATGGAACGTATCAAACTCTTAGGAAGAAAGAAGAAAACTTTAGCCATATCACCTGCTCCAAATGCAAGAAAGAAGGACACAATATCAATGAATGACTAGAGAAGGAAGTTCAAGAAAACCACAACAAAACTTCAAGAAAAAGTACTCGAGACATGACAAAAGTGTTTTGCCATCGCTGCCGGAAGATAGGACACTTCACCGATGATTTCCCAACTCAAAAGAGAGCTCCCACTGATGTTATCATAGTGCAACCCATGAGACATTAGATTGCCTACCAATTGTCATGTTTGAGTTATCGATATCATGTTAGCGTATGGATCATGCCGACCTATGTGGTATGACTATACTAGGTTGCTTGTTTCAAGAAAACTAGTTGTTTTCTTCTATAACGAGTTAAAGTCAGAAGTTGTTAAGTGATTGGTTGTTTGATGAATGGTTGATTGAAGTGGTTTGTTTTAGGTTGAGTGTGTTAGAACTCCCTTAGATCTATCTATCTATCATTACTCATCCCTATTAAACCAACAGATGCCTACAAGACGCGCTAACGACCATGATAACAATGAGGACAACAACAATAATGAAAATGAGATGCAACAGATGATGACTGCACAGACTCAACTAATGCAGATGATGACACAATTCATGGCAACCATCAACAATCAGAATCAGAACAACAACAATAACAACAACAATCCACCACCTCTAGATATGCTCACTAGATTTGTAAGGTTCAGACCTGCAAAGTTCTATGGTACTTTTGATCCAATGGTAGCTGATGACTGGTTACGTTCATTGAACAGGGATCTAGTGACTGCTGGATGCTCTGATGCTGAGAAAGTGAGATTTGCAGCACACTTGCTTGAAGGCCCTGCAGCTACATGGTGGGACAACTTTCAAGTCACTCACCCCATTGAAGAAGTGACTTGGGAAATATTTGAAGATGGTTTTTGCACTAATCATATCTCTTCAGGCGTGATGAGTCTGAAGAAGAAGGAGTTTCACAACCTTAAATAGCGTCACCGCAGCATTGCTGAATATATTGAGGAATTCAACAATCTATCACGTTATGCTCCAGACGATACTGATACTTATGCTAAGAGGAAGGAAAAGTTCCTAGATGGACTAAATGATGAACTTTCCATGCAATTATCAGTTGCTTATGTTCCAACTTATCTATCACTATGTGACAAAGCTAGAATTTTAGAGAGTAAGAAGGACAAAGTTGAGAACAGGAAGAGGAAGCATAGCTTTGACAAATATCACTCAGGATCATCACAGAAGAAGCGTTCATTCAGAAAGGAGAATGGGGGTTCTGGATCACATCATCATGAAGGAAATGGACATAATCACCATCACCACAAGAATCACCACATCAAGAATGGAAGTGGTAGTAACAATGTGAATAGTACTAACGATGGAGATGACCTTGGTCAGAATCAACATAATGATCCCAAGAAGGACATTAGCCAGTTGTAGTGTTACAATTGTAAGCAACTTGGACACTTTGCAGCAGACTGTCCTGAGAAGAAGAATAATAAGAATATTGGAGACTCTAATGGGAGCAATTCCAATGTGACCCAGAAAGGACATGTGAACCACATCAACATGTATGGAACCCTTGAAGAACTAGATGGTGTGGATGGTAAGCTTTAGCTAACTTAATTCAGTGGTATAAGAATATCAAGATGGAGAAATGTTAATAACCTTTGGATGTCAATAATTAAACCCTTAGCCAAGTGAATCATCAAATGCAACCCAACAAAGTTTCCTTTTAAGGGTGGTAGCACCCAAGTATCCTAAAACCCAACCTATTCTTTCTAGCCGTCTCGAATCTCGGGACGAGATTCCTTTTAAGGGTGGTAGTCTGTCAGATCCCAAAATTTTCCAAATTTTGAAATGTGGAAAATTTAAACAAAATAAAGAAACAAGTTCTTTAAATTTCAGAAGGAACAAAAACTTTTGGAACATTTAATATAATGCCTCCAAAACCGAAGCCAAATAAAATGATTTTGTTTGTGAAGCGGTGTGCATGTTTTAAAATCCCAAATCATGAAGCATGCATAAGCATCTTGACTTGGTTGAATTTTAAAAACCAAAGAGAAGTGAAAAAAATATCTCAAACCCTAAAATTCTAATTATTTGTTAACACTAAGAACAACACCATACTATGGATATACTCCATATTTAATTTATACAAAAGAATTCCTATATGAGCTAAAAAGATAAAGGGCAAAATAATAAAACAATAGAAATTGGTTTCATCCAATTTGGAGCCATGGATAAAAAGATATGAATTATTTTTGGGAATAGAATTAAGAAAATGCAATATTATCTATTAAAGCCAAAGTTAATGAATTTGGTTAGAAAAATTTGAGATGGAAAGTAAATGTGTTCTATAATGCCCTAAAAACCTAATTTGAGTTTTACAAATTTTATAAATTTGTGTGACTCAAATTGGATCACTAAATGAAAAGTTTTTGGAGAAAACAAAAAAAGAAAAAGAACAACTGAAAAGAATAAGCAGAGAAAAAAACAGCAGCAGTAGTCGGCCCACAACCCCAGCACACTAAGCCCACCTGGCACTCCCCCTTCTCCCGCCTCTCTTTCTTTCTCACCGCAGACCTGCACACCCCCTCTCACTGACACCACGACCCCACCTCCACGTCACCTCCACCTCACCTTCTTCCACCGCGCTGAACAGACCGTCCCCCTCCTCTGCCGTTTATAAAATCGGCTCGAATTGGAGCGTTTCAGCGTTTAATTGTCCACTCCAACGATGCCCTCTTAAACACCACTCCCTCCCATTTGTTTCCCCTCACACCCCACCACCTGAGAGCCCCTAGGCTGCCCGGGATCGAGCTCGGACCACCGCAGACCCGACGGGCTCTGGCGACAGTTCTGGCAAGAACCCGCTACCCCGCGCTCTCTTTTCTGCCATGTTAGCTTCACCATCCTCAAGCGCATCTGCTAACCCCCTCCATTTGCGTTGGCATGCCCCAGGTCGACGCCATGGTCATCACCGGAGCTTTTTCTGCCGCTGCTGTTCACTGACGAGTTCTGGTGAGTCACAGGTTCCTGCCGCCCTCTTTTGGCCACAGCCAACTTCTACACGACCAGGCACACCTCGCTGACCTTTTGCCTTGACTGATCGAGCCCTAGTATGATGACATCGTCTCGGAGATGCGAGCTCCACCGTCGGCAGGTACTCCGGTGAGGAATCCCCAGTGATGCCGAGCGCCCCTCCCTCCACCACGACCACCATCGAGACCACCGAGACTGCCGCAACCCGCCGGTAAGATCGTCGCTTCCCCTACCCCTCTAGAACCACCGGAGCGCCACCCACCTAACGCGCCGCCGCCGCGCACCGTCGCCAGCACCGCCAGTCCGTGACCAACACGCTGAGCGCCGTCCGATCTGTCGCCAGCGGCCAGGATTAGATCCTTAGCCGAAGCTGTACGGGCTAATCTGGATCGCCCGTTGCCACTTAGAATCCAACAGCCCACGTTGATCGATCCGGCCGAACCGGTACGGACCAGTAGGAACACTCCACGTAGGCCTGAGCGTCTGTTTAAATTAGAAAATAGGCAGAATTTGTATTAAACTTTTGATCCACAATTCAGAAAAATGCAAATTTGGTGTTTATGGATTCAGAAAAATAAGACCTTTATTATAGAGGCCTTGTTTCATACTTTTGCTTCTGGAAAATTGGAATTATAGACAGAACCTTTTTAGGAGTATATTACCCATAAAAATTGTTTTGTAAATTATTTTTGGGTGAATCTTTTTGCTATGGATTGCAAATTGAACCCTCTGTCCAGTAAGACCAAGTTGACTATACCTAATAGTATGGAAATTATTTAGTGAGTTTGGACTTTGTAAATGATAGAAATTATTGCTAATTGTTACAATTGCACAAATGGTTGCATTTGTAATCTTGCAATTATAAAATGTTTTCAGAAAACACTTAGTAATGTTCAAAACCTTGTTATAACAATTTGTACAATAAAAAATTGCCATATTGCATGCTTGCATATTTTGCATGATTTTTGTATTGCCATTAGTGTTGACTTTGTGCATGTTTTGTCTTGGTTGTTTTGTTTGATAGATTGTGTGGATTCTCAAGTGTGTTACTGCAAAGAGTGTACCAACACCACCAACTACTAACGCAAGTGACACTATCATCCATGTCCTACTATTTTCATTACACTTTGTGGATCTTGTAGTATGCATGATAAGACTACTATGTTACTATGCTATGCTATGTCCTATTTAGGATAATCCTTTATATCTTCTTTAGTGAAAACACTGTAGTTGTAATATTCTTAGCCATGCTATAGATTCGGGGTGGAATATACCATATTGTGATTAAGTGTTGGAAAAATATATGTTTTGTATAATAAAACAAGTACTCAATGAATCACCTGGGTGGAATGTGGATACTCAGTTGAGAATAAGGTGGCAACAAAGGGAACCATATCTATGGCTATCTCTTTTGTGTGTGCACTAGAAGTGTTGGGTCCGCAGCATAGAAAACAAAAAAATTCCTACGATGAGAACTACACGCCAAGATCTATCTACTAGGTACAAAGCAACCGGTGGACATACATCCGTCGAGAACTTACCCTCGAAGACAAGGAGTTTTGTTAACGAGTAGGAACTCGTGGTTGATGTAGTCGTACACTTTCCGATCTCAAGATCGTGAGGAAGTCCGGGTCCGGCTCCAGCACGTCCTTCAGATCCAGCTCCAGCACCACCAAGTCCAGCACCACAAAGCAGCGGTGCATCCGTGATCGCACACATGTCCGGTACCCCGACAACCTCCATCCCTCGCTCCAGCAAAGCAGCCGAAGCAGCAACTCCTTTCCATATAAAGCCACCAGGAACATGTATCTCGCTAATCCGAGACCATGGGGAATAATACGAGAGGGGGAGAGAGATCCTTCACGAGGAGGTGTGAGGAAGAAGGAGGAAGAGGGTGGCCTTTTATAGGAGGAGGGGGGTGCCCCTCCTTCATGGTCGGCGCATGGGGGGTGACTCCTCACCTCCCCCATTCATGTGGTGGTAACCCCTCCACATTAAAATGCCCCTTCACATTCTCTTTTAAAGTCTCCACTTTAAATGCATTAAATTTCTCCAAATTTAATGCTCTCTCATTTAATAAAACTCTTTTATTATTTTTATTCAGAATTTTGTTAATTACTTTAATTAACAAACATTCACATAAAACCCCTGCATCATTTCAATATTACATGCAGAACCAATTTCAGCAATTTCACCCGAAACAGTTTTGGTGTCTATTGAAATAATTCCAGCGCTTTCTTGAATCTTTATCTGAAACATATTTGCTCCAAATGGTGTCGGTATCCCTTAGTGTGTCACCCTATGGTTCGCGAATAATGCAGACATGATTGAGACTCCTCTCAGATCAATAATCAGAAGCGGGACCTGGAGATCCATACTGACTCCTACATATTCAACGATGACTTCTGTGATCGTGAGAACCTTTAACTCTTGTAACTAAATCCCTTTGTCTCGCGATATATTACATGTCCCAGATTCGATCATCGGTATCTCCATACCTAGTTTGATCTCGTTGCCGGCATGCAGTCTTTTCTCGTTCTCGTGATATAACATTCTAGTGATCACATCATTTGCTTGCAAGATATCTTAATGTGATACCACCGAGAGGGCCCAGAGTATATCTATCCGTCATCGGGATTGAAAAATTCCACTCTTGATCTAGGAGCCTCAACATAACACCTTCGTAGCACTGAACCCATCTTTATAGTCACCCTGTTATGGTGTGACGTTTGATGTTATCAAGATACTCTTCCGGTGTTAGCAATTAACATGATCTCATGGTCCAAGGATAAAGATTACTTCGTATGATGTTATAGCAATATAAACATAATGACTTGATCGTAATGCTATACATCGGATGAATGTTCATCACATCATTCCACCAATGTTGTGACCTCGTTATTAACAACATCCAATGTCCATGATCAGGAAACCTTGATCATCTTGTTAATCAACGAGCTAGTCTATAAGAGATGCATAACTAGGAACCCCTTTTGTTTATTAAACACACATGTATTGATGTTTCCGATCAATATAATTATAGCATGAAAAATAAACATTTATCATAAACATGGAATAAGATAATAACCACTTTATTATTGCCTCTCGGGCATATTCCCTTCAAGAAGAATACCACCCAGGAATGTATAGATTGAACATGTTTCTCGTACAGTGGCTTTCGTGTACAGCCGCATGCCAAATGGGCTCTGGCCTAGTCAATTACATAGTGGGAGCCCCATGCATTGGTACCTCTTCAGGTTAACTGGAATTATGTATTGGAGGTATATCCTTGCATTGGTGCCTGGTAGATGTGCTGGCATTATGTATTGGGAGGACTTCTATGGTAAGACTTTGTCACATTCTCGATCTGCCGGCACTCCATCTTGGTGAGTACTAATCCAGCGGCCACTGGTGGCGTCAAGACGAGATTGTGTCTTGTGGGTAAAGTGTACAACTTCTGCAGAAGATTAAATTCTATGTACTTAGCCGTGTCCCCGGTTATGGACAACTCTAAGCAACTAAGGCTTGAAGCTATGGAAGATCTTGACATTCCAATTTCTCAAAGTAAAACTTGATGGTGTCAACAAGGGATTAGAAGAACTTGGAGTTTTGCCAAGGAGTTCAGAAAGATGTTGAAAGATCAAAACTATTTTTCAAAGATAGGAGAAAACCATGTTGCTTTCTACAAATAAGCCTAAGCTCTACTTAGCCAAATATGCATGTAGTGATAGTCCAACTTATTCACAAACTTGTGACACTTGCCAATACATTAAAAGTATTGACCCTTTGTGGCTGCAACCTATCATGTCGCAGGTATGTTCTATTGATGAGTGAGGAACGATGATAGGATTACGAGTCTGCACCCAACATGTTTGTCTGTGGCACATGAAGATGAAGGACTCCATGCTTTTCTTGTATTCTGCTGCTTTGTAATAAGATATCCTATGGCTATGAGTATGTAATAAAGTAATCATATTCTGGATCATGCGATGTAATATGTCCTTTGTATCTTGATATCACATCTTAAACTATGGGTGCTAGCTATTCGATACAGGGACTAGCACTGTAATCATAGGGATTCGAACCAAGCCAGGTTTGGGTCTTTATAGTACTCTTCTACTCCACACCAACGTGGCTACCGAACACACCAGAGACACAGAACCACCGTACCAAGGCACACATGCGCAGTGCCATGTTGTGGATGAGGGAGAGATTAGTTGGGCCGGTGTGCACGGGGAGATGGGAGGAGAGATGGAGGATGGATGGTGAGAGGTACCAAAGGAGAGAGAAAACATGCAATTTGTTTTACGTGCATAGGTACTGAAATTTACTACTAGTAGAGTTTATAATATAAGGCCGCAGGAGTACCTCGTGTTAGGAACCTATCATAAAGTTCCTCTAACATCAAACCACCTTCAACTCCTCTTCGTTGCTTCCCTCTTCCCCTGCCTACATTTTATTCTCTCAACATGTACAACACGAGGACAATGTCTAAGAAGTTCACGTTATACATAGGTGATGCCCTAATCTTATGGGTCACCCTTAAGATTTTTGGCTTGTGGAAAAGGTCCACTATGTATATGGATAGCTCTTAATGTGCACTATTTAGCTTATGTTGTGGTTTTTTCATACATAGTGGATGCCCTTATAGCTCGGTCATACACTACCACATGGGCCATTATTTTATTTTCACTTAGACACTTGTGCCTTGTACTCCCCTCTCCATCGTGCTAGACTCAACTTTTTTCTTTTTTGTGAGATTCCACTGAACTATCAATAATGATCAACAAAAGTACAAACATTCCCAAAAGTAAGTTGCTCTTAGACACCCTATTTCCTCGGATGTGCATGCATAATCTCTTCTCGCTCTTCGTTTTCCCCTCCATTTTGAGCCATATTCTTTAAAAAAAAAGAACAATTTGACCTAATTTTGTTAAATCGACATGAAGCCATTTAAGTGTACCAAGATAGCTAGTAAGCTTGAATAATCTGACTAAAACTTGGGAATTGTAAGAAAGCATGGTCCACTTTGTATGAAAATTGGCGTGGTGTCATTTTCTTTTAAATAGCGTGGGTCTTGTAGGAGCAATGTGCTTCTGTTAACATGATCGGTGGAAGTACAGGTTGCATCAAGGACCTAAGAAAACTAAAATGACATCCAAGTCCATACATTTAACATAAAGGACCCAAAGATAAATTAAGCAAGGGAAAAGCAATTGGGTGTGGCTATTTCTCCACTAAGAAGCTGAGCCATACTCTCTTCGGCTAGTACTACTTTCTTAACAAAACAAAACATTGCACTGCTCACTTTCGCTAGAGATTGTTGATGAACTGCATCGAATGCGGATGTTCTTATTTTTTGATCTTTCATTATTTTATTTCAATACTTTCAAAACAGGGTCGACATGCAAATTCTTAGCAAGAAATTGAATCTTTCGAAACTCTCACTAGTTTTTCTGCTAATCGACATACATAAAGTCATTCCAGTGGTCAAAACAATCTAGAAACCTTGCATAAATCTTGAGAATCATCCTTAAACACATGCCCATGTTTGTCTAAAAATGGGGCGGTGGCAAGGTCGCGCGACGAGTTTAATGAGCGCTTGTCTAGTTGACTCGTTTGAGCTTGGCTTGTTTTCTTAACGAACTTAGGTGAGCAATTTTTCTTGTTAATGTTGACAAACTAAATAATATAGTTAAACAGTTCTGTGAGCTACTTGTTAAGCTAGGTCACAATAAAGGGCTTAGAAAGTGTGTTCTCCTAATTTCATGTATGCCAGTTATTTATTGTGTATTGTGTACTGTACAAGAGAGAGAGAGAGAGAGAGAGAGAGAGAGAGATAGATAACCTGTGGTTGTATGGTTACGAGGGCAATGGTACCCCTAGCCCACCAGACTTCATACCCCATGTTTGGCACTTTGGTGTCTCATAAAAGGCGGAATATTCTTTAGTAGGAGGCGATGTTCCCGCCTATAGCGAGGTGCATATGATGACTTCATCAAGCTCAATACCCACCTGATCAGTCTCAAGACACGATGTTTCGGAGGTGATCATAGGGGTGGGGTGTGTGTGCATGTGTTCGTAGGGGTGAGTGTGTGTATGCATTTATGAGTGTATGTGTTTTGCACTGGGTTTTCCCAAAAAAATGAGAGAGAGGGGCCTTTTGTTTGTATTGATTTTTGCTCGGTTATCAAAAAGTACCTATAATGCATGTCCAACTAGGTCACTAGGAGCATCTATAGTGTGGTGAAAAACTTATGTCTAAGCGAACCATTTTTTGTCCTAGACCTATGTCTAAACAGTGGAGGAGGTGAGTCTAGCCAAGTTTTCTTAGACTCTGAGTCTAGTACTAGAAATATGTCTGAGGGAATCATGTGCCAGACAAGCCCACTTGTTAGTGTATGGTAGACTTTTTTATTGATTCTTTTTGGTGGGACCTTTTCATGTGCTAAACGGTGGAGTGCATTTCATTTCTTAGACTTGAGTCTAGCAATTTTCTTAGCATGAGTCTAGCAATGCCTCACACTGCACTTGCCCTGAGAGCATGTACAGCATTGGAAATTAGGGGTGGCTAAGAGAATCTTTTTCTTAATAGACCTAGGTCCAATAACTGGTGGGGGCGAGTCTAGCTAAGTTTTTTTGGACCTTGGTTCTAGTACAAGACCCATGTCTAAGGGAATCAAATGGAATACAAACCCGCTCGTCAGTATCTAGAAGGTTTTCTTTATTGTTTCTTTCTACTCAAATGAGTGGGTCCCCTATTTGGTCTAAACATTGGGGAAGATTTATTTTCTTAGACACGAGTCTTGTAAATTACTTAGCCACATCTGGTAGCATCTCACACTATGCTTGCTATGATGTTTGGGGCCTATGGGCTCACTACCGTGTGGCCCCGTTATTAGTAGTCCACCTATATCCTATATCAAACAAACAAATGTGAGATCTAACTCCCCTATCTCTTGATTATCCACGAAACCTCGATGCTCGGCTTTGAAGGATGGTTATGAGGGAAGTGGGAGGCGACGTTCCCGTTGATAGCGAGGTGACTATGGTGACTTTGTCAAGCTCAAGCCCTGCGAGATCAGTTTGAAGACACAATCTTTCGGAGGTGCTCATAGGGGTAGGGCGTGCGTGCATGTGATCATAGGGGTGACTGTGTGTATGCATTTGTGAGCGTCTGTGTTTTGTACTGGGTTTTCGCAAAACAATAGAGAGGGCCTTTGGTTTATATTAAGTTTTGCTAGGTCTTCCAAAAGTACCTGTAATGCAAGTGAAACTAGGTCACTCATGTCTAGGTCTATCGGCTCACTACCGAGGGGCCCGTTATTAGTGTTCTAGTTATATCCTATAGCAACCAACAAATGTGAGCTCTGACTCCCCTAGCTCTTCCTTCTCCATGAAGCCTTGGTGCTCAGCTTTGAAGGATGGTTATGAGGGCAGTGGGAGGCGATGTTACCGTAGATATATAGAGAGGTTCCTATGGTGACTTCGTCAAGGTGATGCCCCACCAGATCATTCTGAAGACACGGTCTTTCTGAGGTGCTAATAGGGGTAGGGTGTGCGTGCGTGCATGCGTTAATAGGGGTCCGTGTGCGTGCATTTATTGAGTTTTGCTCTGTTTTCCAAAAGTACCTATAATGCAAGTCAAACTAGGTCACTAATGTTTGGGGCCTATGGGCTCTCTACCATGGGCCCCAGTTATTAGTGGTCTTGTTAAATCCTATAGTATCCAGCTAATGTAAGCACCGGCTCCCCTACCTCTTCCTTCTCCATGAAGCCTCTGTGCTAGGCTTTGAAGGCACAAACGTTTTCTGAGCAATGTCTGCGGATTCGGTCATGTCGGTACGACGAATGACAGGGAATCTTGATGCACAAGGCAGACGGGTTAGTGTAAGTACACCCGAGTTCACGATCTCAGTTTATTTTCTCGAATTTAGCTTATGGAGTCTTTCCTTTTGGGGTTTTTCTCTATTCTACATGTCTCGATCGATGATGTTTCTTAGGTTCAGATGTCAACATGAATGGTAGATGCGGAGTGGTATGGCATTGTTATTGATACGGATCTCCAGCACTGATGCGAGTGCGTCCTGGAACCCCGTCTTCACGTCGCATTCGAGGGAATGAACTGTGGCTACATGTTCTTCGATAGCAACTATGAATGCGAGCACTCCATGTTCATCCACTAGGTCGATCTACCACACTCAGTTTTGCTGCAGCACGTGATGATGTTGCTGTGGTTACATCTCCAGATACACGATGAGCTCGAAGAGGAGGAGTAGGAGCGCCAAGGGATCCATGCCGAGGATATGACTGCCGAATTAGCAGATGTCTCCTACTCACTGCGCTCGGTTGTAAATAGGATATATGCTGTTAGATTTGGGTAATTAGAGATGGACATTAGGGTTTTAACCAAATACGGTCTGCAATCTAGATATTGAGCATGCACATGATGCTTTTGGGGGCTGGTTGTAGATTCCACTAATAATTAAATAATCCCCTTATGTTTACTAGTACTCACCATCTCATAGTACTGCCACGTTAAGTCACACTAGGTTAATTAAGATAGGGATAGTTAACAATCTATTTACAGCATGTCTGGATTTTTGGTTACTACTAATTGACCTGGTTTATGTGTTACTGCTATACCTATCTATATACGAGTATCGCTACATTTTTTGCACATTTGTGCATCTCCCCCGTCAGGCACCTTCTTTATCTAGCAGCGTTCACCTCTCCATCGCATCAACGCAATCTTTGGTGAGTCCGCAACCATCTGGATAGATGTTTAGGTGATTTCTATTTGAAATAGTAGATCTATATTCCACATTAGGAAGCTCGAATTACCATGGATGTAGCCATGGAATTAGTTATAAGGTCCAATGAAAATAGGGAGTAATGCTTCCAAGAAGAGTCTTATGAGGATGGGAAGCTTGGCCCTAGATTTATTTCACAGAATGGTCCTCTGCTGAACAATGTAGACGTAATTTGCTACATCTCGTTCATGAACAGATTGTTGTTCGTCGGTGTCCTGCATTGCTGAGTTTTTTAAATTATGTTTTGCGGTAAAGGGGACCACGCCCAATCCTCGGCATCAAATTAATGCAGATATACTTCTTTGCATTGTGAAGTTGATGTGTTCTTTCCTAAAATTTACTGGTTTTGCTGCATTTCATTTAGCATCATGCTCATCTCCCACCTGTGGAGGAGGCATTGCATGAAGACATGCCTTAATCGTGTTTATCTCGTGACAAGTGTTTTGATGTATGCAAATCCTTTGCTAGAATTTTAGTAACCTATGCTTTGTCCTCGAAAACATTTCTTAGATAAAGGGATATATATTACTGAAAAGGGATTTCTATTTTGCTGCCCTTAGTTCCTTAGTTGTACTCACTTTTGCCCAGACGAAGTGGCAAAGGACGGACCAAATTCAAGGTAGGGCAAAGTCTACAAAAATGACGCAAATTGAAAATATCCCGGAACATTAATACTATATATGATTATAAGATAATCGCATGGTAATATAAGTATAACCTGAAAAGATACTCATAAAAAATCATGGAGTATAGAGGTCATAGGCAATGGCAAAGCTCTACATATTTTTGAAAATGGTCCATAATTTTATCATCAGGACTACTGAATATCCCTCGCCCGATGTAGCAAATCATCAAGTCCTCAAGAAGGCATTGCGGAACTCATCCTGATGCATGATATTTTTGGCTAAAAAACCTTTTCAATGGTTGTTGTCACTACCATAGAACCAATGCCAACTCAATGAGGCGATAAAACTTAGGAAAGACGATGTGAGAAAACTTCTAAAGTCTTCATTTCTCAGCATATGAATAATGAATAGCTTCATCATGCTCATAATAAGAGTAATCTTCATGATATAATTATGTAAGACGAACAATCTTATTCATACGGAACCTAAAAAATGAGTCTCTTGAGTCAAGACAAGAAAATTTTGAAACAATTCTAAAGATAGCTCATCAAAGTAATGGTCAAAATCAATTGTAATAGTGTATGGAAACATAGGAAGTGTCCATGTCATAACAATAATCAATAGTAATATGTTATCTTCCCCATTTTCTGGATTCCCATGTTACCTTATCATTTTATCCATACTTGGACTATGGTGTTATTTTGTGTGCAAATTGACATTTTTCAAGAGGGGATCTCAATCATCAATTCACAAATTGAACAAGCATGTACTCACATTCTTAAGGGGAGAAATTGACTGAATAAATAGAATTAGAATTCCCAATCACTAAAATATATAAAGCCAAAGAAGGACCTTAAAACACAGTCCATCACATACCTGATTTGGTTCAGCCACACACCACATCCCACCAAAAATACATTGAGGCTTGCTTCGGTGTCCATGGACTTTCCACCTCTCGTGGACCCATGCACACCTGTACACATACACCAGTTGTACCATCTATGTACGTCCAAGCAGGCCGTATGGTCTTTGAGTGGGTTTGTACGGGCTTCGCACCAAAATAGGACCATCTAATCCTAAATGTCCATGCATTTTTGTTTGCTAAAGTTTTGGGAAGGGGGGGGGGACAACAAAGCAAAAATGAAATACATTTAAGTATTATTTGAATATCCCCATGACAATGATTAGAGATTGGTTTTGTTAAACTGAGCACTAACTATTGCAAATAGAAATAATTGGTTTTGGATGAGGCTATCTCAAGTCCTAGTTTTTGATTTAGAATCGGTTTTGCGCAGTTTTCACTAAAATGAGCATAAATTACTCATATAGAGTTTGTTTTTTATTTATGAACACTCAAAATGTTCAGAATAATCATGTCCATATGAAATGTTTCACAAAAAATCAAGGTAGAGCAGCTTATCTACCTTGCCATACTAGGAACTTCGCCCCTACCCAGACACTGAACTTTTCCTCACTTTTGCCCAACCCTTTGTATGAAAATCAACACAGAGCTCGAATGGTAGCTGCCATCAGGTTGACCGTTAGAGGACGTGTGGAGTCGTGTCGTGTGGGCATGGTGGGTTGGGAACACGTTATGCTGATGTGTGGGGCCACGCCATGTGGAACAGTGTGAGGCTGGTTGGTTAGGACCGCATTATGTTGACGTGTGTGGCCACGTCGTATGGGACCGTGTGGGACCGTTTGGTATTTACATGCACACCTCTCGCCTAAATTGGCAGTTTTTTCTTTTTGATTGTTAATTGGTAGTTTTACAAGCGCCTTTTACCTCTCTCTCTATTAGTTGTATTTAGTTTTGCCCAAATTGGTAGCAAATCTAGAGCATATTCTCTCTTTATTCATTGTTCCTTTTGGCTCTCGTTTTTCCCAATCTAGTAGCAAATATAGAGCAGCAAATCACACCAGCAACATAACTACATTCGCAAAACAAAACAAATGTTGATAAGCTGCTTGTAGAAGCTAAGATAGGATATAGTAGCGGTAGATAGTATGGTACTTAACGAGGTTCAACACGTTTGTTTCTCAGCAGCAGCACACAAGTTCAACACAAACAAAATAAGCTGCTTTATAGTAGCAGTAGCATCACACAAGTTCAGCACCTACTGACCTCTGCCTCCTCCCTCTAGCGCCTCCTCCACTTCTTGTTGTCCTGTCCCTTGATCTGGGGAACCTTAGGCTTGATCGAGGGCATGCGACCCTCTTTCAATGGCCACCTTATGGAGGTTGCGGAGGTGAATGATGAGCGCCTTGTGCTTAGAAAAGAAGGCGTGGACATTCATTGTCTGGCTAACATTGTGGTTGCAGGAGCTGACGTCCTCGGCATGCGTCATGAGACAGTTGAAGTCGGTGGAGTCGAGTCTTGGTGGGCCTAGACTCCCCGTCACTGCAGACGTCACTGCTCTCCACCTATTGGAAAAAATAGTAGCATGCAATAAGGACATGACTGAGATCCCTTGATTATTGGGATTCATTATTAGCATAAATTAACCGATTGAGATCCCATGATTATTTGCATAAATTAACCGAGTGGGTTAAATTCCCTGATCCCCAAATCTCAAACAAAATAAAATATTGATCCCAACTACAGATCAGAGCATTAACTAGGGAATCCCTTAACTACAACTTGAAGCACAAATAAAATAGGATTTAAATGCAAACATGTGGATTCATCGTAACACAAGATCTAACATAGGAGGATTAGCTATGGTAAAAATATCTAGCATCCAACAACTAAAATGCGAACAATCGAACCCTAATAACACAAGATCTAGGAACCAACAATGGGAATGGGGGATAACAAGGGAAGGGGAGCAAACCCTAGTTACCTCCAACCATTGGTCGACGATGTTGGTGTCATACGGGTTCTCTGGCCAGATGTACTCCTCCTTCTCGTAGGGGTCCCAATCGAGCGGGATCTACCCGCGACCAGCAGGGGCCTCCTCGCCGGTGGCTACGGCAAAAGCGTGGACAGGGCCGGCATCCTCATCACTGGCGGGCTTGGAGGCGATGATGGCCACCACGCCCTTCTTCTCCATCGTCGGTGCGATTGGGGTTTTCTTCGGGGTTTTCCTGGGGGTTTGCAGAGGGTGAGGAGACGGTTGCGTGAGTGAGCGAGTAAGTGAGTGAGTGAGAGTGGGGAGGCAGAGAGAGAGAAGGCCTCTATAAAGGTGAAGGAAAAGGACGTTTCATTGCACCACCATGCACCACGTTACCGTGTACGCTACTTCACCGTGCACCGTGCGTCATGTTCTTTCCCTCGTGTCTAACCCTGGCGAGTTAGGTGTATTCAGTTATACCCTCGAGAGTAACACTGGCAATTTAGTTGTACTCAATTTTACCCTCGAGTACTAACACTGCAATGTGCAATATACTTAGTTTTACCCTCTAGTGGCTAGTCAACAAAGACTCAACGAATCAGGTATAGCTAGCTAATTGAGTAATTTTATGCACAAAAAATTCCAAAAAAGATCAAAACATAGTGCCACCAACTCAAGGAGTCTTCTTATGTGACCCTCCACCTAGGAAACCCTAGGAAAGTAGAAAAATCAAGCTTTACCCTAAATCACCACTACTCAAATAACCTACTAGATATGAAGGTGCATGACTTTCGACTCTAACCCCTTCCAAAAACATCCTTCCTAAAAACATAGTTTGTCTGAATGAGTCCTTAATTGTCACACTCATGAATATTTGAATTGCAAATAATTTGATGTAGGACAAGATGTATTTTATTGTATAAAACACACATTTTCCATTTTTTTAACTGTTTCTATTTTTGATTTGAATCCCTTGGTTTGTTTGCCCTTGTTTTTTTAATAGTACTCAGTTTAAAGTCACAAACTCTCACAAAAGCCCAAACTTGTGCTCATTTTGGCTGCTACGCTCTAATTGGTTGAGATAGTTGTCACCTGGATCGTGCCCACCAACCGTTGATCCTCTGTGATCTAGCGGGCAGGATAATCTCTCTCTCTCTATTAGTGGCCACCCCTCTATCTATGAGAAATAATGAGTTTACCAACGGTACTTTAACTACATAAACAAATGAATTTGAATGTACTTTGAAGGGAAAGTGTTTAAAGATGTATAATTTTGGTATATGCATTACATTTCACTCTGTGAAATTGATAAACTCTCAAGATTTTCTTACCACAACATTATCATGTCCTAAGTTTGATTTAAAGGGAAAGTGTTCAAAGGTGTATAATTTTCATATATGCATGTTTATGCATTACTTTTCACTCTCTGAAAATAATAAACCCTGAAGATTTGCTTAGCACAACATTATCATGTCCTAAGTGTGATTTCAAAGTGTTCAAAGGTGTATAATTTTCTTATTTCTTATACTTCCATCTCCCAACTCTTTAAGTTTGACTTTCACCTCATAGATTCACTCGATTGCAACCGAGACAATAACTCGATAAACAAATTAAGTCGTTAGAATGACTTCTCTGTTGGCTGCATTCTCCACAACAACAACCCCTCAATTGAGCTCCCGAGTTGCGCCAATATATTCTCCATAGCAAGCGTCCCCCTCTCTAATCAGGACAATTTGGTGCGAGATCTAACCTTCCCTACGTATCAGGGTTGCCATTGTCATCCTTAATATAGGTCAACGGCACACACCATACCGTGGCCAAGAAAAACGGAGGCCAAAGTGAAGCTAGACATAACTCTCCAACCAGAGAAGAGCTTTCGTCGCTGTATAAGGGTTGTCATCGCCAGAGAAGAAGACGAGTAGGGTGGCAACAACAAGAAATGAGAGCGGGTCTGGCTCGGGTTCCCATCATGCAACGCTAACTTGGGTAAGTTGTGGCTCCAGCACTCAAGTGGACAAGCTATGGGTCCCATGCTGATCTAGATAAGTAGAGAGAGGTATCCACCACGGGACCCGACCAAACGCGGCCCCACCCGTCAGCACGTAATGACATGGCTGACAAACAGCGAGTTCCAGACCGTGTGAGAGTTTTAGACAAGAGGTTGGGCAAAAGTGAGGAAAAGTTTAGCATATTGGAAAAAGTGAGTACAACTAAGGAATCAGGGGCAGAAAAATAGAAATCCCTACTTAAATGTCCCCTAAAATATATTGATCATTTTTGTTGCATCATGATTTGAAATATCAAAGTAATTCTGATCTCTTGCCACTTAGTAAGGCTAGGACTACTCATGTGCTAGCTAAGAAGGCAAACCCTGAAGTACAACCATTTTCATATCGGTTATGTTTCCCATGTTTGGGCAATATGCCTCTAATTGGTTCTTTAGCACTTGCGGTACCACTATGGAGCTTGCAGGATGTGTGTAGCTGAATTTGGATTAATTTTTTTGAAACGAGAATTTGGTTTAATTTTGGATTTGTTATCTCCAGTTTCCACCTTATCCATATCGATCATGGCATAATGGTGCCAGTCACTAAAAGGATTTGACAATTGTTCGTGTCCGACAAAAATACAAAGCTCATAGACACATGATTTTGTGCCTTCAAGAGAAAGAGAAACACCAGGACAAACATATTAGGCATCTGAAAGAAGAAGTGGTCACATCCACTAAGAGGATAGCTGATTTGAGTGCAGGATGGAATACATCAATTTCAGTTGCTCATGATGTTGATGTTGATTTTCGAAAGTTTGTGACTAATAACTTAGTTCCCGAGTCGCCTGATGTGGATGGTGGTGAGTTGATTGGACAGTCGTACGACCGGATCTTGGTATAGGTTGAAATGCGAGATGACAATCTTTTCAATTCAGTGCTAGAAGCAGACGAGACCCTAACAGAAACTCGAGATTCTCCACGCCCATACAGTCTTGATCCTACAAAATATGAGGAAATATATAAGCCATATTGACCACTCTAATTTCATTTTGGAAGAGCTTGGGATCTCTTGTGAGGATGACGTTTGTTAAGTCAGCTACTAAAACTGATTTTTTTGCTCTACTGGTGTGCGGTGTTGACAAATCTATATATTTGATGTACTATAATGAAATATATATTGGACCTAGTTTTATGTAACGATATTTGGCAACAATAGTCATCTTATTCGAAATTGCGGTTGTTTTTTATCTTTCAATTTTTTCCTTCTGACATGTCGTGGTATTGCCGATGAGTACACCATGGAGGGGTCCTCACAATGCATGCTGAGAGATGTGGGGTAAGGCGGAGAGTTGGAGGGTACGAGGTAACGTAATTTACCCAGGTTCAAGTCCCACAATGGTGGCAGAACTCTACTCCTGATATAAATCACTATAATGGCAATACGCCGAGTTACAACGATTGGTTTGCTGTGTGAGGATGTTATGAATCGTTTCCCTAAGTCTCCCATAGGTCCGGTTTATAAAGGCACCAGAACCTAGGGTTACAGGAAACAAAAAAATAGCACGCTATTAGCGCTGCTATAGCGTTTTCAGGAGCTGGACGCTATGTTATGAATTCGAGGGGCGTTATGGCACTACGCACACTAAATATGGTGCTATTCACGCTATTTGACGTTACATCGTCGCGGCGTTGTTTTTTCATTAATTTTTAGTAGCCCATTCCCCATTTTGGCCCATTTTGGCCTGGTGGCCTACCCTAATCCATCTAACCCTAACAGTATAACACCAAGAACGTCAGTTGATTATCTAAAGATATGGTATTTCGGCTATGTGATATGGAGTTATGGACTATGTGAACTATCTCTAGTTGATTTTTGGCTGCATAATGCTATATCTGTGGTTTTATAGCTTCATAATGCTATATCTATGATTTTATAGCTGCTGAAATCCTGTTTTTTCATACCTTTTGGTGAAATGCTAATTTGAAAATAGCGCGCTATTGGCATGCTATAGTGTTCGTAGTGTTTTTTTGAAGCCCACGCTATTTAAGTTAGCGCGCTATTTTTTCATAGGTTATAGGTAAAGGACCTTGTCGGACAAGGTAAATGTTCTATACTAACACTAACTAGTCTTTCATGTCTTGCACTCCAAGGCTCCGAGTACGCCGGTGACTTCTATGTATTCTTCCTTAATCTGGCATGGGCCTCCCGTCTGGGTCCGTCTAACTGGGCCTCCCAGCAGGCCATATACCTTGCCACCAACTATGGGCCACCCAAGTTATCCGGATTAGAGACATGCTACGAGGATACCTATTTAGGATATCCCCAATAGTAGCCCTCGGAGGACTTTGAGATCTTGCACCATCTTGCTCATTGATCTTGAATGCTCCATCTATGTGATGCTGGCAATCCGTCAAGAAATACCTTGAAGGTCTCCCAAAGAACCCTCAATCCCTCCGACTTTGCAATGTAGCCAAAGATTCCTTGAGTCTTCATTTCGAGAGCCGGATACCTTCCACCTTCGATGGAATGTACAGACGTGACCTCTCCACTGCAACTATCAGGAGGATGACGTAGGGTACATCCTACGCTACCTTGATACTCACAGAAGACAAGGAATTAATCATTAGCTATTTTTACGCGCGCGAAATCTGAAACGGTAAAGAGGCAAAGACGGAGGACATGGCGAAATTACCACGCACGCTCATCTCCATGTCGGAAACACTTCGTCCATTGGATCCTTCTCCACGAATCTTGACACCAGGTCTATATATTTTGACTGCGGCCAGATTATTTTCTTTTACCCGCATTCTCCCCTGTGTCTTCGTCTTTCTCCAGCCGCACGGCCGTTCGAGCTCCTCAACAGAAAACCCTAGTCAGAGCTTCCCCCTTTCTCCATCCTCTCCCATCTACACAATGGCCTCTAGCAGCTCTGCTCCTTGATTGCGGCGACTCCTGAGGCTACAACAGATCCATCCTAGGGAGTGACGATCCCGTCAGAGGGGGTCGTCGTCGAGAATATCGTTTTGCGGCCCGAAAGTTGGGGCTCCCAGGCAACGTGGTAGCCAAGTTGATTTTTATCACCGCGATTCGAAAAGTTGGGGCACCAATTGCTGAGAGGGGTCTTTCGAGTGAATGATGGCCAAACCGAATATTTTCAAATCGCGCCCGTGAAGTCAGGATATTCCGTTACACTAGTTCCTGCTATGCCCCTTCTTTGCTGGTCACTCTTCTTAGCCACCCTGCACGTGTAGTAGGGGCAAATCCATTAATGTACTTTCCTAACTCTCGACACTGAATCTTGCTGCGGCGGCGGCGGTCCCTTTTCTTCCCTGCCCCGACCCTAAATCTCCCGGTGGTGGAGGAACTTTTTACTCCCTCCCTCGACACTGAATCCGACAGCGGCGGCCCAGCATGTCCTGCAAGGCGAAGGTTGTAGCTACGTCACCGACTGATTCGGGTCCGTCGGGGCCCAAGTCTAGGGCTCAACGCATAGCAGCGGCGCAGTCTTCAGCCCCGCTTAGTGAGGAGGCCAGCAAGGATTCTGCTCCCAAGGTACCTAGGAGCAGCAGGTTGAAGAGAAAAGCAAGGCCAGCGGCGGATTGTTCGGCTCCGGTGGGCGGATGCAGCACCCAGATTTCGAAGAAAAAACCCCGGGAGAAGAGCGAGAGGTGAATTTTTCTTATTTGTGCCCTATCTTGCAAGTAGATTAGTTACGGCATAATAGAATTGAATGAACTAAAATGTTCCCCTTTTTAATCAAATTAGGGACAACTTTGATACGAGGGACCTATATGAGTTCACAGTTCATGTTCAGCAGTACACTACAAAACTTGATTTTGGTTGCGAGAGGGTTGTGTTCAGGCAAGATGTGCATCTGCTTGTGAATTGCAAAGAGGTTACCTGCTTTACCTGGTAGATATGCTTGCCGCTAGAATTCCCTGGGGTTCTAGACAGAGGACAAAATTGGAGTGGCGCAACATGAATGATACCTATCAGCAAATTGAGCACTCCCATGAGCTTCAGATGGTTTGGGAGTGTTGTGCAGTTGATCGTAAGGTGAAAGTTGAAGCGATGATTGATGATATGTATGCAGCTGATGGAGATCTTGCTGCCAGAGCTTCTGCTCCTAGAGAATACAGACCAATATATGCTGATCTAGATAAGTTCAGTATACACATAGAGGTGGATTCATACATGGCAAAACATGATGAGGTAGTTAATAAGCCAGTTTCGTCATGTACTGTGGAGATCACTGTTGATTCCAAAAACATAACTCTTGATGAAATGAAAGAGATGATCGGTAAGGAAATCAGTATTGGCCCTAAGCAGATGGCAAAAATCCGGTGGTGGCATCATAAGAAGCAGCAATTCATAGATGTTTTGGATACTGAAGATCTTATGCAGATTATGCGATGAAAGAAGCAAACCAGGAAGGTGTTCTTCCTTGGTACCATTTCTGATGTTGTTGAACAGGTTATAGTGGATGTAGATGCCCCTGTAGTGGCTGGATAGAATGAGGTGATCGACGTTGATGAGATTTGATGAGAGCTGCTACCCTAGGCTTGTCATATGGACCACGGGGTTCCCCTGCCTGTATTTGTAATATTGACTGCTGTTGCATTTAGAGCGTATTTCTGTGATTATGTTTGTTGAGAGATTGCGATATAATGTTGTGTGAGGTGTTGAGATTTTCGGACATGTCACTCACTGAAACCATCGTTCTTGTAATAAGACATAAGTACATTGTAGTTGACATGATTATGTTTCTTAAGATGATGTACCGTACTTGTTTTTGTTCTTATGTTTGTTGGGACATTATAATGTAATGTTTTGTCAAACCATGACTGGACAGGTGATGCATAAATACATTGTAGTTGACATGATTATGTTTCTTGAGATGATGTACTGTACTTGTTTCTGTTATTTTGTTTGTTGAGAGATTGTAATATAATGTTTTGTGAAACCATGACAAGACAAGTGATGTGTAAGTACTTTGTAGTCGACATGATTTTGTTTCTTGAGTTGATGTAATATACTTGTTTCTATGATTACATTTGTTGAGAGATTGTAATGTGATGTTTTGTGAAACCATGATGTGATTATGTTTGTTGAGAGATTGTAATGTAATGTTTTGTGAAACCATGACTGAAGAAGTGATGCATAAGTACCTTGTAGTTGACATGATTTTGTTTCTTTAGATGATGTAATATACTGGTATGTTTTTGTTAGGCAATGAAATTGGGATGGAGGGAGTGCAGCTTTAATATTTGAAATGAGAATGTGTGAAGAGAATCCTTATTAGGCAGGAGACAGTAATCCAGGGAAAGGTTGTGGTATCCATTAAACTATTGTAACATGCCAATTTAGTCATTGTTGCAGCGGTAGAAGGGCTGCTCTCTCTCTCTCTCGCCGATGCCGACGCCGACGCCGTCGCCTGCGACGATGCATTTGCCATGCTGTCCTTGAAGGGCGAGGACGACCAGTTGAGCAGCGACAACCTTCTCTTTGACATCGAGTATTCCTTCCACAATGTGATTTCCTTTGTTTTCTCGGGCTAGGGTTAGGCAATGGTAAATCTCTCGATCTGAGCTCCATATGTGCATGCAATCGTGTTCGATTTCAGCTTTGCGTTTACCTATAGGTACCACAGACGATCTACGACTCCGAATGGGAGGGCCTAGACCTCGATGGAGAAGTGCCATGTGACCATGGGCTAAAACTGAGGAGATATGTTGCATTCGAAGACAGTAACACTGGGAGAAGGTTTTTGGGCTATACAAATCAGGTTTGTTTACATTATGTGCAACTGTGACATGAAGTAAAATGTATCGTGCATGTTCATAACACTATAGTGTGTGTGTTTTTAGGTTGGCCCGGTGTGTAAAGCAGTAGAGTGGGTGGATCTTGAGTGGCCAGATGCACTTAAGAAATGTTTGGCACAGTTATGGGAGATATATGAGTTGGAAAGGCCGGGGAGATTTACTTATGTAAGTGATGGAGCTGAAAAAAATTACAAGTTGTCGGTACGAAATAAGGAGCTGGAACAAGAAATCGAGAATTTGCAGTCAGAGCTAACTGATGGAATCGATGGGTGCTTGGTTGTTGGAACTGCAAAGAAGCTTCAGGATAGTCACATGTTGCTGATTCATAATGCAGAAAAGGAGAGGGATTAGCTCAGGGAAGACAAGAAGAAGCTAGAGTACTGCATTGCGGATGCATTGAAGGAATCAAGAAGGCGCGCGAGGGTGAACAAGGACAGACTATAGAGGATAAAGGAAATTCGAGATGAATAATTTATGTTGTGCCAATGCCTGAAACTAGTTAACTGTAAGACTTGCAGTTGCGCTTTCATAACTAAGCCAAACTCAATCCTCGAGCAAACTAATTTCAGACAAACACACATATCGTGCATAGAGTTAAGTTCACGCTTACAAAATCACCACTGCAGAGGATAAACCAGGCAGTTGATGTCTACGCACTTCTATTCTTGTAAACAGTTGTTGGGCCTCCAAGTGCAGAGGTTTGTAGAACAACAGCAAATTTTCCCTTAAGTGGATCACCCAAGGTTTATCGAACTCAGGGAGGAAGTGGTCAAAGGTATCCCCTCTCAAGCAACCCTACAATCAAGATACAAGAAGTCTCTTGTGTCCCCAACACGCCCAATACACTTGTCAAGTGTATAGGTGCACTAGTTCGGCAAAGAGATAGTGAAATACAAGTGGTATAGATAATTATAAGTGGTAACGGTGATAGAAAATAGCTTGATGGCGTGGAAAAGACTAAAGTAAAACTGAAATAAAGATAGAAGCAAGCAAACACGTAATAGATCTAATAGCAAACGGTGTATCAATTCTTAGAAACAAGGCCTAGGGATCATACTTTCACTAGTGATTACTCTCATATAAATATATTCTCTTTATGATACTACTCTTAACTACTCTCCGGTTGAACACACTAATCGATGGTAGGGCTATAATAGCACACCTAAAAGTCCATCTTTCCCATCTAGAAAACCCCACACTGTCACCTTGAGTACTAGATGAGTCCAACAAACACCACAATTTCATAAAGACATCCAACTCCAAATATAACTCATAACAAGTATTTGTAATCTCTAGCCTAAGTGCCACCATGATGTGCACACTGTTAACTTCACACACATGGGGAGAGCAGAGATCTATTAAAGCACTTGAGTAGCAAGGTAGATCTACTTGATTACAAAGCTCATGATCACAATATGATCATGCATATATAGAGAGATGAACACATAGCTACCGGTAGAACCCTTAGCCTCGAGAGAGAACTAATCCCTCTTCATCATGGGAATCAGCAATGGTGATGGAGATGGTGGTGGAGATGGATGGAAATGGCTCCGGGGGCACTTCCCCGTCTCGGCGGTCTTGGGAACAAAGACTTTTGTCCCGAATCTCCCTTGATTGGCGGCAGCAAGATGGAACTTTGTGGATTTCTGATTGACTATTTAGGGTTTCAGCCTCGGGAGGCTCTTATAGGCGAAAGAGGCAAGGTCGATGGCCAGCCATGGGTCCTACCCTGTGGCCCCTCTCCGACTCTCCTTCTGGCTCCGTGAGTCTTCCGGGAAAATAGTAACTTTGGCTTTTGTCCCATCCAATTCCGAGAATATTCATTTTCTGACTTCCTGGAACCAAAAACAGCAGAAAATACGCAACAGCCTTTGTGGCATCTTGTTAATAGGTTAGTCCAAGAAATCATATGAAAAGTACTCCAAAGTTGGAACAAAACACAAGAAAGTAGATAAAACCAAGCATGGAACATAAAAAATTATAAATACATTTGCAATGTATCACCAGTTCAGTACTAAATAGACATATGTTGTGTTCAAGCGAGCCTAGCCCGGAGCTACTTGTTTTCCTCCCTAAGATTGGCCAGCTCCTTTGGTACTATGTCGTGCTTCAGCTGTAGGTTCTAGCGCTCCATCACGGACTGGAGAAGTTGGTCCGTAGCCATACGATTTTCCTTCAAGATCCCTTTCATGATCTCCGTCTGCTTCCTAGCCGAGGTGCGACCTTCACTGTGTAGCTTCGCCCAGCCGGCGTTTAAGTCCTTCAGTTCCTGGCACTTGTCAGAAAGGACCACGAGTTCAGCACGCAGTTGGTCAAAGGCCAGTTTCTGGGAATTCTGCTTCTCCCTTTGGATTGCTATCTTGTCATTTAGCCAGGTCGCCAGGTCCTAGTCGATCTTTCGCCTCTTTCCCTGCAACAAAAATACATAGTATGGTTTGTTCAGTTCACCAGGATAAGATGGTTAGTTTCCATAATTAACTGAACCGACTAGTGGCACTGTCATATTTCAATTTCAAAGACAAATAAGATTTATATGCAGTTTAGTGTGCTATGGGTTTCTCCCAATATCACCAAATAGTAGTGGGAGAGTGGCAAACTCATAATGCAGAAACCCATGTCCAGATAGATAATGGAAAGAGCACATGGTGTCCATTCATGAACATGAGCACCAACATATGTCCAGATAGATAAGGAGTTACCCTAGGATTCTTATTGCACCCTATAATGGGAAGCAGACTTGGGCATTGCTCCCTGAACCCTAAACATTACAAAAGGAGTGGAGGACGAACTGATATTCGTGTCCCCGCTAACGGTAATCAGACTTGGGCATTGCTCCAATACGCCTCCAAACATGCCCTTAGCTCCTCGTTCTCTTTCCGAACACCCTCGAGTACGGTGATCCCTCTGCTCATGTCCGCCTTCATCTCCTTGACTGCATCTAGGCAACGGTTCCTATCATGGTAGGCTCGAATGGTATCCTTGGTGTCCTCGAGGCGTCCTCTGAGTGCCTCGCTGACTTCGTCCTATAGGAGAATGCACCTTTCCACGAGATTCTTCTTCTCCTCCATGAGCTCGTTGATTATCTTGATGGCATGTTCTTGCCTGTTCAAGTTACGGTCAAGAACTTTCCGCAGCCTAACGATGTCACGTGCAAAATCTAGCGAGATCTCCTTCTGCATAGATAATTGCTTGCGTAGGCTCTCATTAGCTTGGGTGAGGGATAGTGCAAGCTCATGTTGGTTGACAATCTTGGAACTGATTGCGGCCACCTTGTCACGGTACTTGGCCTTCGATCGTTGCATCGTTCATGTTAATTGAAATAGGAATTCTATAATTACACTCCAGGTCCCAGGTGAATACTAATACATATCAAAAATATCCCCGTTGAATCTATTGACCACAGTGTTAAAAAATGGACCTAGAGATCTATTCATGACCATGATAAACTAATCCTAATCACAAAAAAATCCATAGTGAATCTATGAACAGCGATATTAAGGAAAGACCAAGAGATCTAGTCATATTCATGAAAACTAATACAACTCAAAAAAGAAGAAGAAAAACCAATACGGGGCGGACAGGATCTAAGAAATCCACATCATAACTCGGAGAAATAACAGCGTGGAGATTTGCTACCTCGCTGAGACATGGAACAGGGCCGAACGGGTCATGCAACGCCTTCGTCGTGGTGGATTTGGTCTCCACGGCTGGCCTGTAATACGTAGAAGAGGAAGAGCAAGAAGAAGAAGAAAACCAAGAAGAAGCTGAATAAGATCATGATGGAGAGGGAGATGGAGAATAAGTAGAACAAGAAGACCGTACCAGGAGGAGCCCTCGCGTGCTAGAACATTCTGCGCCATTGTCGGGGGAGATTGGGCCCGATGAGAGGGTGGGCTTGAGCGGCTGGTAGAGTAAGAAGTGCCTCGCGGCGATTTCTCTCCCTTTTCTCCTTGAGGATCGTGGACCGGCCTCTCCCCCTCCTCAGTGGAGCCATGGCTTGCAGGGTGAGGGTGGCGGCGGCAGGAGGAAGGAGATAGTGATTAGTGTGGGATAAGAGTCAAAGAGTACAGGTCGTGGTCCAGTAGTACTAGTACTATTATACAAGACCACCATGTACGGTCTACCTTCTCAAAGAAGTAGGGAGGTAGGGGTAGGGAATCGATGAGACTTGTCTTTATTGCGATGGACACTTCAATGGTATTCGGCGCCACCCAAAATCCAGTATATAATAAGGGGAGTGCGAGCTGGGTGGTCATCACGGGAATCGGCACGCACATCCCGCGTGTGTGTGTCACGTGTTGATGGGGAAATGACGCGCGCAACTGCTACACGATCACGTCGGCACGTCGAACTCCACATGACAGGCACGCACGGGATATTTACGAGTCTAGAATACGTTGTGCCACTTTTGTTGTGATCAAATTATATTCAGTACGTGAGATATTATTTCTTTCTTCTATTTTTTGATAATCGACAAATGTATGCATGGACACGAAGCACGAAACCACTGCTCATACTTGATCATATTGGCACCCCACTCTGTGTACCCGCCATCGACCATTCAGAGCAACTACCTTGAGCACGATGCCCCCTCGTCGTGGCAATGGCAGGTCCAAGCCGTCCACTGACCGTCTTGCGTCCCTCGCTCTTTGCTGCATGGTTCGCGCTCGCGAGTCGCCTGCTGAGGCAGCACGTCGTGTCTGACCACTCCAGGATGCATCAACATAGTCCCTCGAGGACACCGCGATGTCGAAGCTCGTACCGGCCGTGCAGGAGGAGCGTGGTACCTGCAGCGTCGGACAAGCGCAAAGTAGTATCCAGGACGGGGGCGCGTGTTGCACCGGTGAGTACGGACAAGAACAGGAACGAGAAGACGACCAGGAAAAAGAGAGGAGATAGCTATTTGGACGAGTCCAACTCGGCCAACGAGGAGGCATTCATCAATCAGTTGGAGGCAGAAGCAGAGGAGAGTGACGTGGACCTGTGGGACTATGAAGAGGAGGAGGAGGAGGAGGACTCCGACAAGGAGATAATGCGCTTATTCGAGGAAGGGGCGGTGTCGAGTCGTCAGAGGAGGACAACAACGGTAGCGATGGCAGGGACCATGGCGTTGACGAAGACAAGGACGAACTGGAAGACGAAGATGATGGCTTCTTCGGAATATGATCATTTATTTTATTTATTCTAGTTAGATAGATGGATTTTCACTTGTTTATGGAGGTAAAGTATCGGTGGCACGGATAGAGAGGTGGCACGGATTGACCATGCATAAAAAAAGTGGAGAAGGGAGGGGTTATCCTGCCCGTTGGATCACATAGGATCAATGGTTGGTGGAGGCGATCCGCGTGACATCTGTGTCAGCCAATCAGGGCATAGCACCCAGAGTGAGCACATGTTTGGGATCTCCACACGTTTGGGCTTTTGTGAGATTTGTGACCGAGAGATAGGGCAAATCTCTTTTCACAATCCGCCTATGGATCCACCAGTGTCATTGAAATGTGTGTTCTCTTCAGAGACCACACATGGATCCACCAGTTTCATTGCATGTCTGTTCTTTTTACTAACAACAACTGGAGTCATTGCATGTGTGTTCTTTTCACATACCACATATGGATCCACCAGTGTCATTGCATGTGTGCTCTTTTCACAATCCACATATGGATCCATCAGTGTCATTGCATGTGTGCTCTTTTTACTAACAACAACTAGAGTCATTGCATGTGTGTTCTTTTCACATACCACATATGGATCCACCAGTGTCATTGCATGTATATTGTTTTCACAATCCACCTATGGATCCACTAGTGTCATTGTATGTGTGATCTTTTTAGTAACAACAACCAGAGTCATTGCATGTGTGCACATGGATCCACTAGTGTCATTGCATGTGTATTCTTTTTACTAACAACAACTAGAGTCATTTCATGACTATTCTTTTCACATACCACATATGGATCCACCAGTGTCATTGAAATGTGTGTTCTTCTCATTACCCACAGCTAGTGTCATTGAAATGTGTGTTCTCTTCAGAGACCTCACATGGATCCACCAGGGTCATTGCATGTGTGTTACTTTTACTAACAACAATTGGAGTCATTGCATGAGTGTTCTTTTCACATACCACATATGGATCCACCTATGTCATTGCATGTGTGATCTTTTTACTAACAACAGCCATAGTCATTGCATGTGTGTTCTCTTCAGAGACCACACATGGATCGACCAGTGTCATTCATGTGTGTTCTTTTTACTAACAACAACTGGATTCATTTCATGACTATTATTTTCACATACCACATATGGATCCACCAGTGTTTTTGAAATGTGTGTTCTTCTCATTAAATATAGCTAGTGTCATTGAAATGTGTGTTCTCTTTAGAGACCACACATAGATCCATCAGTGTCATTGCATGTGTGTTTTTTTACTAACAACAACTGGAGTCATTGCATGTGTGTTCTTTTCACAATCCACCTATGGATCCACTAGTGTCATTGCATGTGTGCTCTTTTTACTAACAATAGCTAGATTCATTGCATGTGTGTTCTCTTTAGTGACCACACATGGATCCACCAGTGTCATTGCATGTGTGTTGTTTTTACTAACAACAACTAGAGTCATTTCATGACTATTATTTTCACATACCACATTTGGATCCACCAATGTCATTGAAATGTGTGTTCTCTTTAGAGACCACACATGGATCCACCATTGTTATTGCATGTGTGTTCTTTTTACTAACAACGACTGGAGTCATTGCATGTGTGTTCTGTTCACATACCACATATGGATCCACCAGTGTCATTGAAATGTGTGATCTCTTCATAGACCACACATGAATCCACCAGTGCCATTGCATGTGTGTTCTTTTTACTAACAACAACTGGAGTCATTGCATGTGTGTTATTTTTACTAACAACAACCAGAGTCATTGCATGTGCGTTCTCTTCAGAGACCACACATGGATCCACCAGTGTCATTGCATGTGTGTTCTTTTTACTAACAACAACTAGAGCCATTGCATGTGTGTTCTTTTCACCTACCACCTATGGATCCACGAGTGTCATTGCATGTGTGTTCTTTTTACTAACAACTGGATTCATTTCATGACTATTATTTTCACATACCACATATGGATCCACCAGTGTTATTGAAATGTGTGTTTTCTTCAGACACCACACATGGATCCACCAGTGTCATTGCATGTGTATTCTTTTTACTAACAACAACTGGAGTCATTGCATGTGTGTTCTTTTCAAATAACACATATGGATCCACCTATGTCATTGCATGTGTGCTCTTCTCATTAATAACAACCAGAGTCATTGCATGTGTGTTCTCTTCAGAGACCACACATGGATACACTAGTGTCATTGCATGTGTGTTCTTTTTACTAACACCAACTGGGGTCATTTCATGACTATTCTTTTCACATACCACATATGGATCCACCAGTGTCATTGAAATGTGTGTTCTTCTCATTAACTACAGCTAGTGTCATTGAAATGTGTGTTCTCTTCAAAGACCACACATGGATCCACCAGTGTCATTGCATGTATGTTATTTTTACTGACAACAACTGGAGTCAATTGCAAGTGTGTTCTTTTCACATACCACATATGGATCCACCCGTGTCATTGCATGTGTTCTCTTATTACTAACAACAGGCAGAGTCATTGCATGTGTGTTGTCTTTAGAGACCACACATGGATCGACCGGTGTCATTGCATGTGTGTTCTTTTACTAACAACAACTAGATTCATTTCATGACTATTATTTTCACATACCACATATGGATCCACCAGTGTTATTTAAATGTGTGTTCTCTTTAGAGACCACACATAGATCCACCAGTGTTATTGCATGTGTGTTCTTTTTACTAACAAAAACTGGAGTCATTGCATGTGTGTTCTTTTCACAATCCACCTATGGATCCACTAGTGTCATTGCATGTGTGATCTTTTTACTAACAATAGCTAGAGTCATTGCATGTGTGTTCTCTTCAGAGACCACACATGGATCCTGATGTCATTGCATGTGTGTTGTTTTTAATAACAACAACTGGAGTCATTTCATGACTATTCTTTTCACATACCACATTTGGATCCACCAATGTCATTGATAAGTGTGTTCTCTTCAGAGACCACACATGGATCCACCAGTGTCATTGCACGTGTGTCCTTTTTACTAACAACAACTGGAGTCATTGCATGTGTGTTATTTTTAC
Organism: Avena insularis; assembly: GCA_023614405.1. Classification (NCBI taxonomy): domain Eukaryota; kingdom Viridiplantae; phylum Streptophyta; class Magnoliopsida; order Poales; family Poaceae; genus Avena; species Avena insularis. Next base: position 241,149,482 of record CM042686.1, on the reverse strand, counting down.
TAACAACAATCAGAGTCATTGCATGTGTGTTCTCTTCAGAGACCACACATGGATCCACCAGTGTCATTGCATGTGTGTTCTTTTTACTAACAACAACCAGAGTCATTGCATGTGTGTTCTTTTCACCTACCATCTATGGATCCACCAGTGTCATTGCATGTGTGTTCTTTTTACTAACAACTGGAGTCATTTCATGACTATTATTTTCACATACCACATATGGATCCACCAGTGTTATTGAAATGTGTGTTTTCTTCAGACACCACACATGGATCCACCAGTGTCATTGCATGTGTATTCTTTTTACTAACAACAACTGGAGTCATTGCATGTGTGTTCTTTTCAAATAACACATATGGATCCACCTATGTCATTGCATGTGTGCTCTTCTCATTAATAACAACCAGAGTCATTGCATGTGTGTTCTCTTCAGAGACCACACATGGATACACTAGTGTCATTGCATGTGTGTTCTTTTTACTAACACCAACTGGGGTCATTTCATGACTATTCTTTTCACATACCACATATGGATCCACCAGTGTCATTGAAATGTGTGTTCTTCTCATTAACTACAGCTAGTGTCATTGAAATGTTTGTTCTCTTCAAAGACCACACATGGATCCACCAGTGTCATTGCATGTATGTTATTTTTACTGACAACAACTGGAGTCAATTGCAAGTGTGTTCTTTTCACATACCACATATGGATCCACCCGTGTCATTGCATGTGTTCTCTTATTACTAACAACAAGCAGAGTCATTGCATGTGTGTTGTCTTTAGAGACCACACATGGATCGACCGGTGTCATTGCATGTGTGTTCTTTTACTAACAACAACTAGATTCATTTCATGACTATTATTTTCACATACCACATATGGATCCACCAGTGTTATTTAAATGTGTGTTCTCTTTAGAGACCACACATAGATCCACCAGTGTTATTGCATGTGTGTTCTTTTTACTAACAAAAACTGGAGTCATTGCATGTGTGTTCTTTTCACAATCCACCTATGGATCCACTAGTGTCATTGCATGTGTGATCTTTTTACTAACAATAGCTAGAGTCATTGCATGTGTGTTCTCTTCAGAGACCACACATGGATCCACCAGTGTCATTGCATGTGTGTTGTTTTTAATAACAACAACTGGAGTCATTTCATGACTATTCTTTTCACATACCACATTTGGATCCACCAATGTCATTGATAAGTGTGTTCTCTTCAGAGACCACACATGGATCCACCAGTGTCATTGCACGTGTGTCCTTTTTACTAACAACAACTGGAGTCATTGCATGTGTGTTATTTTTACTAACAACAATCAGAGTCATTGCATGTGTGTTCTCTTCAGAGACCACACATGGATCCACCAGTGTCATTGCATGTGTGTTCTTTTTACTAACAACAACCAGAGTCATTGCATGTGTGTTCTTTTCACCTACCATCTATGGATCCACCAGTGTCATTGCATGTGTGTTCTTTTTACTAACAACTGGAGTCATTTCATGACTATTATTTTCACATACCACATATGGATCCACTAGTGTTATTGAAATGTGTGTTTTCTTCAGAACGACACATGGATCCACCAGTGTCATTGCATGTGTGTTCTTTTTACTAACAACAACTGGAGTCATTGCATGTGTGTTCTTTTCAAATACCACATATGGATCCACCTGTGTCATTGCATGTGTGCTCTTCTCATTAATAACAACCAGAGTCATTGCATGTGTGTTCTCTTCAGAGACCACACATGGATCCACTAGTGTCATTGCATGTGTGTTCTTTTTACTAACACCAACTGGAGTCATTTCATGACTATTCTTTTCACATACCACATATGGATCCACCAGTGTCATTGAAATGTGTGTTCTTCTCATTAACTATAGCTAGTGTCATTGAAATGTGTGTTCTCTTCAAAGACCACACATGGATCCACCAGTGTCATTGCATGTATGTTATTTTTACTGACAACAACTAGAGTCATTGAAAGTGTGTTCTTTTCACATACCACATATGGATCCACCAGTGTCATTGCATGTGTGCTCTTATTACTAACAACAGGCAGAGTCATTGCATGTGTGTTGTCCTTAGAGACCACACATGGATCGACCGGTGTCATTGCATGTGTGTTCTTTTACTAACAACAACTAGATTCATTTCATGACTATTATTTTCACATACCACATATGGATCCACCAGTGTTATTTAAATGTGTGTTCTCTTTAGAGACCACACATAGATCCACCAGTGTTATTGCATGTGTGTTCTTTTTACTAACAAAAACTGGAGTCATTGCATGTGTGTTCTTTTCACAATCCACCTATGGATCCACTAGTGTCATTGCATGTGTTCTCTTTTTACTAACAATAGCTAGAGTCATTGCATGTGTTTTCTCTTCAGAGACCACACATGGATCCACCAGTGTCATTGCATGTGTGTTGTTTTTAATAACAACAACTGGAGTCATTTCATGACTATTCTTTTCACATACCACATTTGGATCCACCAATGTCATTGATAAGTGTGTTCTCTTCAGATACCACACATGGATCCACCAGTGTCATTGCACGTGTGTCCTTTTTACTAACAACAACTGGAGTCATTGCATGTGTGTTATTTTTACTAACAACAATCAGAGTCATTGCATGTGTGTTCTCTTCAGAGACCACACATGGATCCACCAGTGTCATTGCATGTGTGTTCTTTTTACTAACAACAACCAGAGTCATTGCATGTGTGTTCTTTTCACCTACCATCTATGGATCCACCAGTGTCATTGCATGTGTGTTCTTTTTACTAACAACTGGAGTCATTTCATGACTATTATTTTCACATACCACCTATGGATCCACTAGTGTTATTGAAATGTGTGTTTTCTTCAGAACGACACATGGATCCACCACTGTCATTGCATGTGTGTTCTTTTTACTAACAACAACTGGAGTCATTGCATGTGTGTTCTTTTCAAATACCACATATGGATCCACCTGTGTCATTGCATGTGTGCTCTTCTCATTAATAACAACCAGAGTCATTGCATGTGTGTTCTCTTCAGAGACCACACATGGATCCACTAGTGTCATTGCATGTGTGTTCTTTTTACTAACAACAACTGGAGTCATTTCATGACTATTCTTTTCACATACCACATATGGATCCACTAGTGTCATTGAAATGTGTGTTCTTCTTATTAACAACAGCTAGTGTCATTGAAATGTGTGTTCTCTTCAAAGACCACACATGGATCCACCAGTGTCATCGCATGTGTGTTATTTTTACTAACAATAACTGGTGTCATTGCAAGTGTGTTCTTTTCACATACCACATATGTATCCACTAGTGTCATTGCATGTGTGCTCTTTTTACTAACAACAGCTAGAGTCATTGCATGTGTGTTCTTTTTAGAGACCACACATGGATTGACCAGTGTCATTGCATGTGTGTTCTTTTTACTAACAACAACTAGAGTCATTTCATTAATATTATTTTCACATACCACATATGGATCCACCAGTGTTTTTTAAATGCGTGTTCTCTTTAGAGACCACGCATGGATCCACCAGTGTCATTGCACGTGTGTTCTTTTTACTAACAACAACTGGAGTCATTATATGTGTGTTCTTTTCACAATCCACCTATGGATCCACTAGTGTGATTGCATGTGTGCTCTTTTTACTTACAACAGCTAGAGTCATTGCATGTGTGTTCTCTTTAGATACCACACATGGATCCACCAGAGTCATTGCATGTGTTTGTTTTTACTAACAACAACTAGAGTCATTTCATGACTATTCTTTTCACATACCACATATGGATCCATCGGTGTCATTGAAATGTGTGTTCTTCTCATTAACCACAGCTAGTGTCATTGAAATATGTGTTCTCTTCAAAGACCACACATGGATCCACCAGTGTCATTGCATGTGTGTTAATTTTACTAACAACAACTGCAGTCATTGCATGTTTGTTCTTTTCACATACCACATATGGGTCCACCAGTGTCATTGCACGTGTGCTCTTTTTACTAACAATAGCCAAAGTAATTGCATGTGTGTTCTCTTCAGAGACCACACATGGATCGACCAGTGTCATTGCATGTGTGTTCTTTTTACTAACAACAACTGGAGTCATTTCATGACTATTATTTTCACATACCACATATGGTTCCACCAGTGTTTTTGAAATGTGTGTTCTCTTTAGATACCACACATGGATCCACCAGTGTCATTGCATGTGTGTTCTTTTTACTAACAACAACTAGAGTCATTGCATGTGTGTTCTTTTCACATACCACATATGGATCCACCAGTGTCATTGCATGTGTGCTCTTTTCACAATCCACATATGGATCCACCAGTGTCATTGCATGTGTGCTCTTTTTACTAACAACAACTAGAGTCATTGCATGTGTGTTCTTTTCACATACCACATATGGATCCACCAGTGTCATTGCATGTGTGTTCTTTTTACAATCCACCTATGGATCCACTAGTGTCATTGTATGTGTGATATTTTTACTAACAACAACTAGAGTCATTGCATGTGTGCACATGGATCCACTAGTGTCATTGCATGTGTATTCTTTTTACTAACAACAACTGGAGTCCTTTCATGACTATTCTTTTCACATACCACATATGGATCCACCAGTGTCATTGAAATGTGTGTTCTTCTCATTACCCACAGCTAGTGTCATTGAAATGTGTGTTCTCTTCAGAGACCTCACATGGATCCACCAGGGTCATTGCATGTGTGTTACTTTTACTAACAACAACTGGAGTCATTGCATGTGTGTTCTTTTCACATACCACATATGGATCCACCTGTGTCATTGCATGTGTGCTCTTTTTACTAACAACAGCCATAGTCATTGCATGTGTGTTCTCTTCAAAGACCACACATGGATCGACCAGTGTCATTGCATGTGTGTTCTTTTTACTAACAACAACTGCATTCATTTCAAGACTATTATTTTCACATACCACATATGGATCCACCAGTGTTTTAGAAATATGTGTTCTTCTCATTAACTACAGCTAGTGTCATTGAAATGTGTGTTCTCTTCAAAGACCACACATGGATCCACCAGTGTCATTGCATGTGTGTTATTTTTACTGACAACAACTGGAGTCATTGCAAGTGTGTTCTTTTCACATACCACATATGGATCCACCAGTGTCATTGCATGTGTGCTCTTTTTACTAAAAACAGCCAGAGTCATTGCATGTGTGTTCTCTTCAGAGACCACACATGGATCGACCGGTGTCATTGCATGTGTGTTCTTTTACTAACAACAACTAGATTCATTTCATGACTATTATTTTCACATACCACATATGGATCCACCAGTGTTATTTAAATGTGTGTTCTCTTTAGAGACCACACATAGATCCATCAGTGTCATTGCATGTGTGTTTTTTACTAACAACAACTGGAGTCATTGCATGTGTGTTCTTTTCACAATCCACCTATGGATCCACTAGTGTCATTGCATGTGTGCTCTTTTTACTAACAATAGCTAGAGTTATTGCATGTGTGTTCTCTTTAGTGACCACACATGGATCCACCAGTGTCATTGCATGTGTGTTGTTTTTACTAACAACAACTGGAGTCATTTCATGACTATTATTTTCACATACCACATTTAGATCCACCAATGTCATTGAAATGTGTGTTCTCTTAAGAGACCACACATGGATCCACCATTGTTATTGCATGTGTGTTCTTTTTACTAACAACGACTGGAGTCATTGCATGTGTGTTCTGTTCACATACCACATATGGATCCACCAGTGTCATTGAAATGTGTGTTCTCTTCAGAGACCACACATGAATCCACCAGTGCCATTGCATGTGTGTTCTTTTTACTAACAACAACTAGAGTTATTGCATGTGTGTTATTTTTACTAACAACAACCAGAGTCATTGCATGTGTGTTCTCTTCAGAAACCACACATGGATCCACCAGTGTCATTGCATGTGTGTTCTTTTTACTAACAACAACTAGAGCCATTGCATGTGTGTTCTTTTCACCTACCACCTATGGATCCACGAGTGTCATTGCATGTGTGTTCTTTTTACTAACAATTGGAGTCATTTCATGACTATTATTTTCACATACCACATATGGATCCACCAGTGTTATTGAAATGTGTGTTTTCTTCAGACACCACACATGGATCCACCAGTGTCATTGCATGTGTGTTCTTTTTACTAACAACAACTAGAGTCATTGCATGTGTGTTCTTTTCAAATAACAAATATGGATCCACCTATGTCATTGCATGTGTGCTCTTCTCATTAATAACAACCAGAGTCATTGCATATGTGTTCTCTTCAGAGACCACACATGGATACACTAGTGTCATTGCATGTGTGTTCCTTTTACTAACACCAACTGGAGTCATTTCATGACTATTCTTTTCACATACCACATATGGATCCACCAGTGTCATTGAAATGTGTGTTCTTCTCATTAACTACAGCTAGTGTCATTGAAATGTGTGTTCTCTTCAAAGACCACACATGGATCCACCAGTGTCATTGCATGTGTGTTATTTTTACTGACAACAACTGGAGTCATTGCAAGTGTGTTCTTTTCACATACCACATATGGATCCACCAGTGTCATTGCATGTGTGCTCTTTTTACTAACAATAGCTAGAGTCATTGCATGTGTGTTCTCTTTAGAGACCACACATGGATCCACCAGTGTCATTGCATGTGTGTTCTTTTTACTAACAACAACCAGAGTCATTTCATGACTATTATTTTCACATACCACATTTGGATCCAACAGTGTTATTGAAATGTGTGTTCTTTTCAGAGAGCACACATGGATCCACCAGTGTCATCGCATGTGTGTTCTTTTTACTAACAACAACTGGAGTCATTGCATGTGTGTTCTCTTCACAATCCACCTATGGATCCACCAGTGTCATTCCATGTGTGCTCTTTTTACTAACAACGGCCATAATCATTGCATGTGTGTTCTCTTCAGAGACCACACATGGATCCACCAGTGTCGTTGCATGTGTGTTCTTTTTACTAACAACAACTGGAGTCATTGCATGTGTGCTCTTTTCACAATCCACCTATGCATCCACCAATGTCATTGCATGTGTGCTCTTTTAACTAACAACAGCCAGAGTCATTGCATGTGTGTTCTCTTTAGAGACCACACATGGATCCACCAGTGTCATTGCATGTGTGTTCTTTTTAATAACAACAACCAGCGTCATTTCATGACTATTATTTTCACATACCACATATGGATCCACCAGTGTTATTGAAATGTGTGTTCTCTTCAGAGACCACACATGGATCCACCAGTGTCATTGCATGTGTGTTCTTTTTACTAACAACAACTGGAGTCATTGCATGTGTGTTCTCTTCACAATCCACCTATGGATCCACCAGTGTCATTGCATGTGTGCTCTTTTTACTAACAACGGCCATAATCATTGCATGTGTGTTCTCTTCAGAGACCACACATGGATCCACCAGTGTCATTGCATGTGTGTTCTTTTTACTAACAACAACTAGAGTCATTTCATGACTCTTGTTTTCACATACGACATAAGGATCCACTAGTGTCATTGAAATGTGTGTTCTCTTTAGAGACCACACATGGATCCACCAGTGTCATTGCATGTGTGTTGTTTTTACTAACAACAACTGGAGTCATTGCTTGTGTGTTCTTTTCACATACCACATATGGATCCACCAGTGTCATTTCACGTGTGTTCTTTTCACGATCCACCTATGGATCCACTAGTGTCATTGCATGTGTTCTCTTTTTACTAACAACAACCAGAGTCATTGCATGTGTGTTCTCTTCAGAGACCACACATGGATCCACCAGTGTCATTGCATGTGTGTTCTTTTTACTAACAACAACAGGAGTCATTTCATGTGTGTTCTTTTCACATACCACATATGGATCCACCAGTGTCATTGCATGTGTGTTCTTTTTACTAACAACATTTGGAGTCATTTCATGCCAATTCTTTTCACATACCACATATGGATCCACAAGTATCATTGAAATGTGTGTTCTTCTCGTTAACCACAGCTAGATTCATTGAAATGTGTGTTCTCTTCAGAGACCACACATGGATCCACCAGTGTCATTGCATGTGTGTTATTTTTACTAACAACAACTGGATTCATTGCATGTGTGCTCTTTTCACAATCCACTTATGGATCCACCAGTGTCATTGCATGTGTGCTCTTTTTACTAACAATAGCTAGAGTCATTGCATGTGTGTTCTCTTCAGAGACCACACATGGATCCACCAGTGTCATTGCATGTGTGTTCTTTTTACTAACAACAACCAGAGTCATTTCATGACTATTATTTTCACATACCACATTTGGATCCACCAGTGTTATTGAAATGTGTGTTCTTTTCAGAGACCACACATGGATCCACCAGTGTCATCGCATGTGTGTTCATTTTACTAACAACAACTGGAGTCATTGCATGTGTGTTCTCTTCACAATCCACCTATGTATCCACCAGTGTCATTGCATGTGTGCTCTCTTTACTAACAACGGCCATAAAGATTGCATGTCTGTTCTCTTCAGAGACCACACATGGATCCACCAGTGTCATTGCATGTGTGTTCTTTTTACTAACAACAACTGGAGTCATTTCATGACTCTTCTTTTCACATACGACATAAGGATCCACTAGTGTCATTGAAATTTGTGTTCTCTTTAGAGACCACACATGGATCCACCAGTCTCATTGCATGTGTGTTCTTTTTACTAAGAACAACTGGAGTCATTGCATGTGTGTTCTTTTTACTAAGAACAACTGGAGTCATTGCATGTGTGTTATTTTCACATACCACATATGGATCCACCAGTGTCATTGCATGTCTGTTCTTTTCACAATCCACCTATGGATCCACTAGTGTCATTGCATGTGTGCTCTTTTTACTAACAGCAACCAGAGTCATTGCATGTGTGTTCTCTTGAGAGACCACACATGGATCCACCAGTGTCATTGCATGTCTGTTGTGTTTACTAACAACAACTGGAGTCATTTCATGTGTGTTCTTTTCACATACCCCATATGGATCCACCAGTGTCATTGAAATGTGTATTCTCTTCAGAGACCACAGATGGATCCACCAGTGTCATTGCATGTGTGTTCTTTTTACTAACAACAACTAGAGTCATTTCATGTGTGTTCTTTTCACATACCACATATCGATCCACCAGTGTCATTGAAATGTTTGTTCTCTTCAGAGACCACATATGGATTCGCCAGTGTCATTGCATGTGTGTTCTTTTTACTAACAACAACTGGAGTCATTGCATGTGTGTTCTTTTCACATACCACATATGGATCGACTAGTGTCATTGCATGTGTGCTCTTTTCACAATCCACCTATGGATCCACCAGTGTCATTGCATGTGTGCTCTTTTTACTAACAACAGCCAGAGTCATTGCATGTGTGTTCTCTTGAGAGACCACACATGGATCCACCAGTGTCATTGCATGTGTCTTCTTTGTACTAACAACGACTGGAGTCATTGCATGTGTGTTCTTTTCACATACCACATATGGATCCACCAGTGTCATTGAAATGTGTGTTCTCTTCAGAGACTACACATGAATCCACCAGTGTCATTGCATGTGTGTTCTTTTTACTAACAACAACTGGAGTCATTGCATGTGTGTCATTTTTACTAACAACAACAAGAGTCATTGCATGTGTGTTCTCTTCAGAGACCATACATGGATCCACCAATGTCATTGCATGTGTGTTCTTTTTACTAACAACAACCAGAGTCATTGCATGTCTGCTCTTTTCACATACCACGTATGGATGCACCAGTGTCATTGCATGTGTGTTCTTTTTACTAACAACTGGAGTCATTTCATGACTATTATTTTCACATACCACATACGGATCCACTGGTGTTATTGAAATGTGTCTTCTCTTCAGACACCACACATGGATCCACTAGTGTCCTTCCATGTGTCTTCTCTTCAGACACCACACATGGATCCACTAGTGTCCTTCCATGTGTGTTCTTTTTACTAACAACAACTGGAGTCATTGCATGTGTGTTCTTTTCACATACCACATATGGATCCACCAGTGTCATTGCATGTGTGCTCTTTTCACAATCCACCTACGGATCTACCAGTGTCATTGCATGTGTGCTCTTCTCATTAACAACAACCAGACTCATTGCATGTGTGTTCTCTTCAGAGACCACACATGGATCCACCAGTGTTATTGCATGTGTGTTCTTTTTACTCATAACAACTGGAGTCATTTCATGACTATTCTTTTCACATACCACATATGGATCCACCAGTGTCATTGAAATGTGTGTTCTTCTCATTAACCATGGAGAGTCATTCAAATGTGTGTTCTCTTCAGAGACCACACATGGATCCACCAGTGTCATTACATGTGTGTTATTTTTACTAACAACAACTGGAGTCATTCAATGTGTGTTCTTTTCACATACCACATATGGTTCCACCAGTGTCATTGCATGTGTGCTCTTTTTACTAACAACAGCTAGAATCATTGCATTTGTGTTCTCTTCATAGACCACACATGGATCCACCAGTGTTATTGCATGTGGGTTCTTTTTACTAACAACAACTAGAGTCATTTCATGACTATTATTTTCACATACCACATTTGGATCCACCAGTGTTATTGAAATGTGTGTTCTTTTCAAAGACCACACATGGATCCACCAGTGTCATCGCATGTGTGTTCTTTTTACTAACAACAACTGGAGTCATTGCATGTGTGTTCTCTTCACAATCCACCTATGGATCCACCAGTGTCATTGCATGTGTGTTCTTTTTACTAACAACAACTAGAGTCATTTCATGACTCTTCTTTTCACATACGACATAAGGATCCACTAGTGTCATTGAAATGTGTGTTCTCTTTAGAGACCACACATGGATCCACCAGTCTCATTGAATGTGTGTTCTTTTTACTAACAACAACTGGAGTCATTGCATGTGTGTTCTTTTTACATACCACATATGGATCCACGAGTGTCATTGCATGTCTGTTCTTTTCACAATCCACCTATGGATCCACTAGTGTCATTTCATGTGTGCTCTTTTTACTAACAGCAACCAGAGTCATTGCATGTGTGTTCTCTTGAGAGACCACACATGGATCCACCAGTGTCATTGCATGTCTGTTGTGTTTACTAACAACAACTGGAGTCATTTCATGTGTGTTCTTTTCACATACGACATATGGATCCACCAGTGTCATTGAAATGTGTGTTCTCTTCAGAGACCACACATGGATCCACCAGTGTCATTGCATGTGTGTTCTTTTTACTAACAACAACTGGAGTCATTTCATGTGTGTTCTTTTGACATACCACATATGGATCCACCAGTGTCATTGAAATGTGTGTTCTCTTCAGAGACCAAACATGGATCCACCAGTGTTATTGCATGTGTGCTCTTTTTACTAACAACAACTGGAGTCATTGCATGTGTGTTCTTTTCACATACCACATATGGATCGACTAGTGTCATTGCATGTGTCCTCTTCTCATTAACAATAACCAGAGTCATTGCATGTGTGTTCTCTTCAGAGACCACACATGGATCCACAAGTGTCATTGCATGTGTGTTCTTTTTACTAACAACAACTGGAGTCATTTCATGACTATTATTTTCACATACCACATATGGATTCACTAGTGTCATTGAAATGTGTGTTCTTTTCAGAGACCACACATGGATCCACCAGTGTCATTGCATGTGTGTTATTTTTACTAACAACAACTAGATTCATTGCATGTTTGTTATTTTCACATACCACAAATGGATCCACTAGTGTCATTGCATGTGTGCTATTTTTACTAACAAGAACCAGAGTCATTGCATGTGTGTTCTCTTTAGAGACGACACATGGATCCACCAGTGTCATTCTATGTGTGTTCTTTTTACTAACAATAACTGCAGTCATTTCATGACTATTATTTTCACATACCACATATGGATCCACCGGTGTTATTGAAATGTGTGTTCTCTTCAGAGACCACACATGGATCCACCAGTGTCATTGCATGTGTGTTCTTTTTACTAACAACAACTGGAGTCATTACATGTGTGTTCTTTTTACAATCCACCTATGGATCCACCAGTGTCATTGCATCGGTGCTCTTTTTACTAACAACAGCCAGAGTCATTGCATGGGTGTTCTCTTGAGAGACCACACATGGATCCACCAGTGCCATTGCATGTGTGTTCTTTTTATTAACAACGACTGGAGTCATTGCATGTGTGTTCTTTTCACATACCACATATGGATCCACCAGTATCATTGAAATGTGTGTTCTCCTCAGAGACCACACATGAATCCACCAGTGTCATTGCATGTGTGTTCTTTTTACTAACCACAACTGGAGTCATTGCAAGTGTGTTCTTTTCACATACCACATATGGATCGACTAGTGTCCTTGCATGTGTGCTCTTTTCACAATCCACCTATGGATCCACCAGTGTCATTCAATGTGTGCTCTTCGCATTAACAACAACCAGAGTCATTGCATGTGTGTTCTTTTCACATACCACATATGGATCCACCAGTGTCATTGCATGTGTGTTCTTTTTACTAACAACAACTGGAGTCATTTCATTCCAATTCTTTTCACATACCACATATGGATCCACAAGTGTCATTGAAATGTGTGTTCTTCTCATTAACCACAGCTAGATTCATTGAAATGTGTGTTCACAATTGGACCCACGGTGTTATTGTAATGTGTGTTCTCTTCAGAGACCACACATGGATCCACCAGTGTCATTGCATGTGTGTTATTTTTACTAACAACAACTGGATTCATTGCATGTGTGCTCTTTTCACAATCCACCTATGGATCCACCAGTGTCATTGCATGTGTGCTCTTTTTACTAACAATAGCTAGAGTCATTGCATGTGTGTTCTCTTTAGAGACCACACATGGATCCACCAGTGTCATTGCATGTGTGTTCTTTTTACTAACAACAACTAGAGTCATTTCATGACTCTTCTTTTCACATACGACATAAGGATCCACTAGTGTCATTGAAATGTGTGTTCTCTTTAGAGACCACACATGGATCCACCAGTCTCATTGCATGTGTGTTCTTTTTACTAACAACAACTGGAGTCATTGCATGTGTGTTCTTTTCACATACCACATATGGATCCACGAGTGTCATTGGATGTCTGTTCTTTTCACAATCCACCTATGGATCCACTAGTGTCATTTCATGTGTGCTCTTTTTACTAACAGCAACCAGAGTCATTGCATGTGTGTTCTCTTGAGAGACCACACATGGATCCACCAGTGTCATTGCATGTCTGTTGTGTTTACTAACAAAAACTGGAGTCATTTCATGTGTGTTCTTTTCACATACGACATATGGATCCACCAGTGTCATTGAAATGTGTGTTCTCTTTAGAGACCACACATGGATCCACCAGTGTCATTGCATGTGTGTTCTTTTTACTAACAACAACTAGAGTCATTTCATGTGTGTTCTTTTCACATACCACATATGGATGCACCAGTGTCATTGAAATGTGTGTTCTCTTCAGAGACCAAACATGGATCCACCAGTGTCATTGGATGTGTGTTCTTTTTACTAACAACAACTGGAGTCATTGCATGTGTGTTCTTTTCACATAACACATATGGATCGATTAGTGTCATTGCATGTGTGCTCTTTTCACAATCCACCTATGGATCCACCAGTGTCATTGCATGTGTCCTCTTCTCATTAACAACAACCAGAGTCATTGCATGTGTGTTCTCTTCCGAGACCACACATGGATCCACAAGTGTCATTGCATGTGTGTTCTTTTTACTAACAACAACTGGAGTCATTTCATGACTATTATTTTCACATACCACATATGGATTCACTAGTGTCATTGAAATGTGTGTTCTTTTCAGAGACCACACATGGATCCACCAGTGTCATTGCATGTGTGTTATTTTTACTAACAACAACTAGAGTCATTGCATGTTTGTTATTTTCACATACCACATATGGATCCACTAGTGTCATTGCATGTGTGCTATTTTTACTAACTAGAACCAGAGTCGTTGCATGTGTTTTCTCTTTAGAGACGACACATGGATCCACCAGTGTCATTCTATGTGTGTTCTTTTTACTAACAATAACTGCAGTCATTTCATGACTATTATTTTCACATACCACACATGGATCCACCAGTGTCATTGCATGTGTGTTTTTTTACTAATAACAACTGGAGTCATTACATGTGTGTTCTTTTTACAATCCACCTATGGATCCACCAGTGTCATTGCATGTGTGCTCTTTGTACTAACAACAGCCAGAGTCATTGCATGTGTGTTCTCTTGAGAGACCAAACATGGATCCACCAGTGCCATTGCATGTGTGTTCTTTTTACTAACAACGACTGGAGTCATTGCATGTGTGTTATTTTCACATACCACATATGGATCCACCAGTATCATTGAAATGTGTGTTCTCTTCAGAGACCACACATGAATTCACCAGTGTCATTGCATGTGTGTTCTTTTTACTAACAACAACTGGAGTCATTGCATGTGTGTTATTTTTACTAACAACAACCAGAGTCATTGCATGTGTGTTCTCTTCAGAGACCACACATGGATCCACCAGTGTCATTGCATGTGTGTTCTTTTTACTAACATCAACCAGAGTCATTGCATGTCTGTTCTTTTCACATACCACGTATGGATGCACTAGTGTGATTGCATGTGTGTTCTTTTTACTAACAACTGGAGTCATTTCATGACTATTATTTTCACATACCACATATGGATCCACTGGTGTTATTGAAATGTGTTTTCTCTTCAGACACCACACATGGATCCACTAGTGTCCTTGCATGTGTGTTCTTTCTACTAACAACAACTGGAGTCATTGCATGTGTGTTCTTTTCACATACCACATGTGGATCCACCAGTGTCATTGCATGTGTGCTCTTTTCACAATCCACCTATGGATCCACCAGTGTCATTGCATGTGTGCTCTTTTCACAATCCACCTATGGATCCACCAGTGTCATTGCATGTGTGCTCTTCTCATTAACAACAACCAGACTCATTACATGTGTGTTCTCTTCAGAGACCACACATGGATCCACCAGTGTTATTGCATGTGTGTTCTTTTTACTCATAACAACTGGAGTCATTTCATGACTATTCTATTCACATACCACATATGGATCCACCAGTGTCATTGAAATGTGTGTTCTTCTCATTAACCATAGCTAGAGTCATTGAAATGTGTGTTCTCTTTAGAGACCACACATGGATCCACCAGTGTCATTACATGTGTGTTATTTTTACTAACAACAACTAGAGTCATTCAATGTGTGTTCTTTTCACATACCACATATGGATCCACCAGTGTCATTGCATGTGTGCTCTTTTTACTAACAACAGCTAGATTCATTGCATGTGTGTTCTCTTCAGAGAACACACATGGATCCACCAGTGTCATTGCATGTGTGTTCTTTTTACTAACAACAACTAGAGTTTCATGACTATTATTTTCACATACCACATTTGGATCCACCAGTGTTATTGAAATGTGTGTTCTTTTCAGAGACCACACATGGATCCACCAGTGTCATCGCATGTGTGTTCTTTTTACTAACAACAACTGGAGTCATTGCATGTGTGTTCTCTTCACAATCCACCTATGGATCCACCAGTGTCATTGCATGTGTGCTCTTTTTACTAACAACAGCTAGAATCATTGCATGTGTGTTCTCTTCAGAGACCGCACATGGATGCACCAGTGTCATTGCATGTGTCTTCTTTTTACTAACAACAACTAGAGTCATTTCATGACTCTTCTTTTCACATACCACATAAGGATCCACCAGTGTCATTGAAATGTGTGTTCTCTTTAGAGACCACACATGGATCCACCAGTCTCATTGCATGTGTGTTCTTTTTACTAACAACAACTGGAGTCATTGCATGTGTGTTCTTTTCACATACCACATATGGATCCACCAGTGTCATTGCATGTCTGTTGTTTTCACAATCCACCTATGGATCCACTAGTGTCATTGGATGTGAGCTCTTTTTACTAACAGTAACCAGAGTCATTGCATGTGTGTTCTCTACAGAGACCACACATGGATCCACCAGTGTCATTGCACGTCTGTTGTTTTTACTAACAACAACTGGACTCATTTCATGTGTGTTCTTTTCACATGCCACATATGGATCCACCAGTGTCACTGCATGTGTGTTGTTTTTACTAACAACAACTGGAGTCATTGCATGTGTGTTCTTTTCACATACCACATATGGATCGACTAGTGTCCTTGCATGTGTGCTCTTTTCACAATCCACCTATGGATCCACAAGTGTCATTCAATGTGTGCTCTTCTCATTAACAACAACCAAAGTCATTGCATGTGTGTTCTCTTCAGAGACCACACATGGATCCACCAGTGTCATTGCATGTGTGTTATTTTTACTAACAACAACTAGAGTCATTGCATGTGTGTTATATTCACATACCACATATGGATCCACTAGTGTCATTGCATGTGTGCTCTTTTTACTAACAACAACCAGAGTCATTGCATGTGTGTTCTCTTTAGAGACCACACATGGATCCACCAGTGTCATTGTATGTGTGTTCTTTTTACTAACAATAACTGGAGTCATTTCATGACTATTATTTTCACATACCACGTATGGATCCACCAGTGTTATTGAAATGTGTGTTCTCTTCACAGACCACACATGAATCCACCAGTGTCATTGCATGTGTGCTCTTTTTACTAACAACAACTGGAGTCATTGCATGTGTGTTCTTTTCACAATCCACCTATGTATCCACCAGTGTCATTGCATGTGTGTTCTCTTCAGAGACGACACATGGATCCACCAGTATCATTGCATGTGTTTGTTTTTACTAACAACAACTGGAGTCATTTCATGACTATTGTTTTCACATACCACATATGGATCCACCAGTGTCATTGAAATGTGTGTTCTCTTCAGAGACCACACATGGATCCACCAGTGTGATTGCATGTGTGTTATTTTTACTAACAACGACTGGAGTCATTGCATGTGTGTTCTTTTCACATACGACACATGAATCCACCAGTGGATCCACCAGTGTCATTGAAATGTGTGTTCTCTTCAGAGACCACACATGGATCCACCAGTGTCATTGCATGTGTGTTCTTTTTACTAACAACAACTAGAGTCATTGCATGTCTGTTCTTTTCACATACCACCTATGGATGCACCAGTGTCATTGCATGTGTGTTCTTTTTACTAACAACTGGAGTCATTTCATGACTATTATTTTCACATACCACATATGGATCCACCGGTGTTATTGAAATGTGTGTTCTCTTCAGACACCACACATGGATCCACCAGTGTCATTGCATGTGTGTTATTTTTACTAACAACAACTGGAGTCATTACATGTGTGTTCTTTTCATATACCACATATGGATCCACCAGTGTCAAGGCATGTGTGCTCTTTTTACTAACAACATCCAGAGTCATTGCATGTGTGTTCTCTTCAGAGACCACACATGGAGCCACCAGTGTCATTTCATGTATGTTCTTTTTACTAACAACAACTGGAGTCATTTCATGACAATTATTTTCACATACCACATATGGATCCACCAGTGTTATTGAAATGAGTGTTCTCTTTAGAGACCACACATGGATCCACCATTGTCATTCCATGTGTGTTCTTTTTACTAACAACAACTGGAGTCATTGCATGTGTGTTCTTTTCACAATCCACCTATGGATCCACTAGTGTCATTGCATGTGTGCCCTTTTTACCAACAACAACCAGAGTCACTGCATGTGTGTTCTCTTTAGAGCCACACATGGATCCACCAGTGTCATTGCATGTGTGTTCTTTTTACTAACAACAACTTGAGTCATTTCATGACTATTCTTTTCACATACCTCATATGGATCCAACAACGTCATTGAAATGTGTGTTCTCTTTAGACACCACACATGGAACCACCAATATCATTGCATGTGTGTTCTTTTTACTAACAACAACTAGAGTCATTGCACGTGTGTTCTTTTCACATACCACATATGGATCCACCAGTGTCATTGCATGTGTGTTCTTTTTACTAACACCAACCAGTGTCATTGCGTGTGTGTTCTTTTTACTAACAACAAATGGAGTCAATTCATGTGTGTTCTTTTCACATACCACATATGGATCCACCAGGGTCATTGAAATGTGTCTTCTCTTTGGAGACCACACATGGATCCACCAGTGTCATTGCATGTGTGTTCTTTTTACTAAAAACAACCAGAGTCATTGCATGTGTGTTGTTTTCACGTACCACCTATGGATCCACCAGTGTTATTGCATGTGTGTTCTTTTTACTCATAACAACTGGAGTCATTTCATGACTATTCTATTCACATACCACATATGGATCCACCAGTGTCATTGAAATGTGTGTTCTTCTCATTAACCATAGCTAGAGTCATTGAAATGTGTGTTCTCTTTAGAGACCACACATGGATCCACCAGTGTCATTACATGTGTGTTATTTTTACTAACAACAACTGGAGTCATTCAATGTGTGTTCTTTTCACATACCACATATGGATCCACCAGTGTCATTGCATGTGTGCTCTTTTTACTAACAACAGCTAGATTCATTGCATGTGTGTTCTCTTCAGAGAACACACATGGATCCACCAGTGTCATTGCATGTGTGTTCTTTTTACTAACAACAACTAGAGTTTCATGACTATTATTTTCACATACCACATTTGGATCCACTCTTTTTACTAACAACAACTAGAGTTTCATGACTATTATTTTCACATACCACATTTGGATCCACCAGTGTTATTGAAATGTGTGTTCTTTTCAGAGACCACACATGGATCCACCAGTGTCATCGCATGTGTGTTCTTTTTACTAACAACAACTGGAGTCATTGCATGTGTGTTCTCTTCACAATCCACCTATGGATCCACCAGTGTCATTGCATGTGTGCTCTTTTTACTAACAACAGCTAGAATCATTGCATGTGTGTTCTCTTCAGAGACCGCACATGGATGCACCAGTGTCATTGCATGTGTCTTCTTTTTACTAACAACAACTAGAGTCATTTCATGACTCTTCTTTTCACATACCACATAAGGATCCACCAGTGTCATTGAAATGTGTGTTCTCTTTAGAGACCACACATGGATCCACCAGTCTCATTGCATGTGTGTTCTTTTTACTAACAACAACTGGAGTCATTGCATGTGTGTTCTTTTCACATACCACATATGGATCCACCAGTGTCATTGCATGTCTGTTGTTTTCACAATCCACCTATGGATCCACTAGTGTCATTGGATGTGAGCTCTTTTTACTAACAGTAACCAGAGTCATTGCATGTGTGTTCTCTTCAGAGACCACACATGGATCCACCAGTGTCATTGCACGTCTGTTGTTTTTACTAACAACAACTGGACTCATTTCATGTGTGTTCTTTTCACATGCCACATATGGATCCACCAGTGTCACTGCATGTGTGTTGTTTTTACTAACAACAACTGGAGTCATTGCATGTGTGTTCTTTTCACATACCACATATGGATCGACTAGTGTCCTTGCATGTGTGCTCTTTTCACAATCCACCTATGGATCCACAAGTGTCATTCAATGTGTGCTCTTCTCATTAACAACAACCAAAGTCATTGCATGTGTGTTCTCTTCAGAGACCACACATGGATCCACCAGTGTCGTTGCATGTGTGTTATTTTTACTAACAACAACTAGAGTCATTGCATGTGTGTTATTTTCACATACCACATATGGATCCACTAGTGTCATTGCATGTGTTCTCTTTTTACTAACAACAACCAGAGTCATTGTATGTGTGTTCTCTTTAGAGACCACACATGGATCCACCAGTGTCATTGTATGTGTGTTCTTTTTACTAACAATAACTGGAGTCATTTCATGACTATTATTTTCACATACCACGTATGGATCCACCAGTGTTATTGAAATGTGTGTTCTCTTCACAGACCACACATGAATCCACCAGTGTCATTGCATGTGTGCTCTTTTTACTAACAACAACTGGAGTCATTGCATGTGTGTTCTTTTCACAATCCACCTATGTATCCACCAGTGTCATTGCATGTGTGTTCTCTTCAGAGACGACACATGGATCCACCAGTATCATTGCATGTGTTTGTTTTTACTAACAACAACTGGAGTCATTTCATGACTATTGTTTTCACATACCACATATGGATCCACCAGTGTCATTGAAATGTGTGTTCTCTTCAGAGACCACACATGGATCCACCAGTGTCATTGCATGTGTGTTATTTTTACTAACAACGACTGGATTCATTGCATGTGTGTTCTTTTCACATACGACACATGAATCCACAAGTGGATCCACCAGTGTCATTGAAATGTGTGTTCTCTTCAGAGACCACACATGGATCCACCAGTGTCATTGCATGTGTGTTCTTTTTACTAACAACAACTAGAGTCATTGCATGTCTGTTCTTTTCACATACCACCTATGGATGCACCAGTGTCATTGCATGTGTGTTCTTTTTACTAACAACTGGAGTCATTTCATGACTATTATTTTCACATACCACATATGGATCCACCGGTGTTATTGAAATGTGTGTTCTCTTCAGACACCACACATGGATCCACCAGTGTCATTGCATGTGTGTTATTTTTACTAACAACAACTGGAGTCATTACATGTGTGTTCTTTTCATATACCACATATGGATCCACCAGTGTCAAGGCATGTGTGCTCTTTTTACTAACAACATCCAGAGTCATTGCATGTGTGTTCTCTTCAGAGACCACACATGGAGCCACCAGTGTCATTTCATGTATGTTCTTTTTACTAACAACAACTGGAGTCATTTCATGACAATTATTTTCACATACCACATATGGATCCACCAGTGTTATTGAAATGAGTGTTCTCTTTAGAGACCACACATGGATCCACCATTGTCATTCCATGTGTGTTCTTTTTACAAACAACAACTGGAGTCATTGCATGTGTGTTCTTTTCACAATCCACCATGGATCCACTAGTGTCATTGCATGTGTGCCCTTTTTACCAACAACAACCAGAGTCACTGCATGTGTGTTCTCTTTAGAGCCACACATGGATCCACCAGTGTCATTGCATGTGTGTTCTTTTTACTAACAACAACTTGAGTCATTTCATGACTATTCTTTTCACATACCTCATATGGATCCAACAACGTCATTGAAATGTGTGTTCTCTTTAGACACCACACATGGAACCACCAATATCATTGCATGTGTGTTCTTTTTACTAACAACAACTAGAGTCATTGCACGTGTGTTCTTTTCACATACCACATATGGATCCACCAGTGTCATTGCATGTGTGTTCTTTTTACTAACACCAACCAGTGTCATTGCGTGTGTGTTCTTTTTACTAACAACAAATGGAGTCAATTCATGTGTGTTCTTTTCACATACCACATATGGATCCACCAGGGTCATTGAAATGTGTCTTCTCTTTGGAGACCACACATGGATCCACCAGTGTCATTGCATGTGTGTTCTTTTTACTAAAAACAACCAGAGTCATTGCATGTGTGTTGTTTTCACGTACCACCTATGGATCCACCAGAGTCATTGCATGTGTGTTCTTTTTACTAACAACAACTGGAGTCATTTCATGACTATTATTTTCACATACCACGTATGGTTCCACCATTGTTATTGAAATGTGTATTCTCTTCAGAGACCACACATGGATCCACCAGTGTGATTGCATGTGTGTTCTTTTTACTAACAACAACTGGAGTCATTGCATGTGTGTTCTTTTCACAAACCACACATGGATCCACCAGTGTCATTGCATGTGTGCTCTTTTTACTAACAACAGCCAGAGTCATTGCATGTGTGTTCTCTTCAGAGACCACACATGGATCCACCAGTGTCATTGTATGTGTGTTCCTTTTACTAACAACAACTGGAGTCATTCGAAGACTATTATTTTCACATACCACATATGGATCCACCAGTGTTATTGAAATGTGTGTTCTCTTCAGAGACCACACATAGATCCACCAGTGTCATTGCATGTGTGTTCTTTTTACTAACAACAACTGGAGTCATTGCATGTGTGTTCTTTTCACATACCACATATGGATCCACCAGTGTCATTGAAATGTGTGTTGTCTTCAGAGACCTCACATGAATCCACTAGTGTCATTGCATGTGTGTTCTTTTTACTAACAACAACTAGAGTCATTGCATGTGTGTTATTTTACTAACAACAACCAGAGTCATTGCATGTGTGTTCTCTTCAGAGACCACACATGGATGCACCAGTGTCATTGCATGTGTGTTCTTTTTACTAACAACAACCAGAGCCATTGCATGCCTGTTCTTTTCACATACCGCCTATTGATGCACCAGTGTCATTGCATGTGTGTTATTTTTACTAACAACTAGAGTCATTTCATGACTATTATATTCACATACCAAATATGGATCCACTAGTGTTATTGAAATGTGTCTTCTCTTCACACACCACGCATGGATCCACTAGTGTCATTGCATGTGTGTTCTTTTTAGTAACAACAACTGGAGTCATTGCATGTGTGTTCTTTTCAAATACTACATATGGATCCACCAGTGTCATTGCATGTGTGCTCTTTTCACAATCCACCTATGGATCCACCAGTGTCATTGCATGTGTGCTCTTCTCATTAACAATAATGAGAGTCATTGCATGTGTGTTCTCTTCAGAGACCACACATGGATCCACCAGTGTCATTGCATGTGTGTTCTTTTTACTAACAACAACTGGAGTCATTTCATGACTATTCTTTTCACATACAACATACGGATCGACCAGTGTCATTGAAATGTGTGTTCTTCTCATTAACCACAGCTAGAGTCATTGAAATGTGTGTTTTCTTTATAGACCACACATGGATCGACCAATGTCATTGCATGTGTGTTCTTTTTACTAACAACAATTGGAGTCATTTCATGACTATTATTTTCACATACCACATATGGATCCACCAGTGTTTTTGAAATGTGTGTTCTCTTTAGAGACCACACATGGATCCACCAGGGTCATTGCATGTGTGTTCTTTTTACTAACAACAACTGGAGTCATTGCATGCGTGTTCTTTTCACATACCACATATGGATCCACCAGTGTCATTGAAATATGTGTTGTCTTCAGAGACCACACATGAATCCACTAGTGTCATTGCATGTGTGTTCTTTTTACTAACAACAACTAGAGTCATTGCATGTGTGTTATTTTACTAACAACAACCAGAGTCATTGCATGTGTGTTCTCTTCAGAGACCACACATGGATGCACCAGTGTCATTGCATGTGTGTTCTTTTTACTAACAACAACCAGAGTCATTGCATGTCTGTTCTTTTCACATACCGCCTATTGATGCACCAGTGTCATTGCATGTGTGTTATTTTTACTAACAACTAGAGTCATTTCATGACTATTATATTCACATACCAAATATGGATCCACCAGTGTTATTGAAATGTGTCTTCTCTTCACACACCACGCATGGATCCACTAGTGTCATTGCATGTGTGTTCTTTTTAGTAACAACAACTAGAGTCATTGCATGTGTGTTCTTTTCAAATACTACATATGGATCCACCAGTGTCATTGCATGTGTGCTCTTTTCACAATCCACCTATGGATCCACCAGTGTCATTGCATGTGTGCTCTTCTCATTAACAATAATGAGAGTCATTGCATGTGTGTTCTCTTCAGAGACCACACATGGATCCACCAGTGTCATTGCATGTGTGTTCTTTTTACTAACAACAACTGGAGTCATTTCATGACTATTCTTTTCACATACAACATACGGATCCACCAGTGTCATTGAAATGTGTGTTCTTCTCATTAACCACAGCTAGAGTCATTGAAATGTGTGTTTTCTTTAGAGACCACACATGGATCGACCAATGTCATTGCATGTGTGTTCTTTTTACTAACAACAATTGAAGTCATTTCATGACTATTATTTTCACATACCACATATGGATCCACCAGTGTTTTTGAAATGTGTGTTCTCTTTAGAGACCACACATGGATCCACCAGGGTCATTGCATGTGTGTTCTTTTTACTAACAACAGCTGGAGTCATTGCATGTGTGTTCTTTTCACATACCACATATGGATCCACCAGTGTCATTGAAATGTGTGTTCTCTTTAGAGACCACACATGAATCCACCAGTGTCATTGCATGTGTGTTCTTTTTACTGACAACAACTGGAGTCATTGCATGTGTGTTATTTTTACTAACAACAACCAGGGTCATTGCATGTGTCTTCTCTTCAGAGACCACACATGGATCCACCAGTGTCATTGCATGTGTGTTCTTTTTACTAACAACAACTAGAGTCATTGCATGTCTGTTCTCTTCACATACCATCTATGGATGCACCAGTGTCATTGGATGTGTGTTCTTTTTACTAACAACTGGAGTCATTTCATGACTATTATTTTCTCATACTACATATGGATCCACCAGTGTTATTGAAATGTGTCTTCTCTTCAGACACGACACATGGTTCCACTAGTGTCATTGCATGTGTGTTCTTTTTACTAACAACAACTGGCGTCATTGCATATGTGTTCTTTTCAAATACCACATATGGATCCACCAGTCTCATTGCACGTGTGCTCTATTCACAATCCACCTATGGATCCACTAGTGTCATTGCATGTGTGTTCTTCTCATTAACAACAACCAGAGTCATTGCATGTGTGTTCTCTTCAGAGACCACACATGGATCCACCAGTATCATTGCATGTGTGTTCTTTTTACTAACACCAACTGGAGTCATTTCATGACTATTCTTTTCACATACCACATATGGATCCACCAGTGTCATTGAAATGTGTGTTCTTCTCATTAACCACAGCTAGAGTCATTGAAATGTGTGTTCTCTTTAGAGACCACACATGGATCCACCAGTGTCATTGCATGTGTGTTATTTTTACTAACAACAACTGGAGTCATTGCATGTGTGTTCTTTTCACATACCACATGTGGATTCACCTGTGTCATTGCATGTGTGCTCTTTTTACTAACAAGAGCCAGAGTCATTGCATGTGTGTTCTCTTTAGAGACCACACATGGATCCACCAGTGTCATTGCATGTGTGTTCTTTTTACTAGCAACAACTAGAGTCATTTCATGACTATTATTTTCCTATACCACATATGGATCCACCAGTGTTACTGAAATGTGTGTTCTCTTTAGAGACCACACATGGATCCACTAGTGTCATTCCATGTGTGTTCTTTTTACTAACAACAACTGGAGTCATTGCATGTGTGTTCTTTTCACAATCCACCTATGGATCCAGCAGTGTCATTGCATGTGTGCCCTTTTTACTAACAACAACTAGAGTCATTGCATGTGTGTTCTCTTCAGAGACCACACATGGATCCACCAGTGTCATTGCATGTGTGTTCGTTTTACTAACAACAACTGGAGTCATTTCATGACTATTCTTTTCACATACCACATATGGATCCACCAGTGTCATTGAAATGTGTGTTCTCTTCAGAGACCACACATGGATCCACCAGTGTCATTTCATGTGTGTTCTTTTTATTAACCACAGCTAGAGTAATTGCATGTGTGTTCTTTCCAGAAACCACACATGGATCCACCTAGTGTGATTGCATGTGTGCTCTTTTTACTAACAACAGCCAGAGCCATTGCATGTGTGTTCTCTTCAGAGACCACACATGGATCGAGCAGTGTCATTGCATGTGTGTTCTTTTTACTAACAACAACTAGAGTCATTTCATGATTATTATTTTCACATACCACATAAGGATCCACTAGTGTTTTGGAAATGTGTGTTCTCGTTAGAGACCACATATGGATCCACCAGTGTCATTGCATGTGTGTTCTTTTTACTAACAACGACTGGAGTCATTGCATGTGTGTTCTTTTCACATACCACATGTGGATCCACCAGTGTCATTGAAATGTGTGTTCTCTTCAGAGACCACACATGGATCCACCAGTGTCATTGCATGTGTGTTCTTTTTACTAACAACGACTGGAGTCATTGCATGTGTGTTCTTTTCACATACCACATATGGATCCACCAGTTTCATTGAAATGTGTGTTCTCTTTAGAGACCACACATGAATCCACCAGTGTCATTGCATGTGTGTTCTTTTTACTAACAACAACTGGAGTCATTGCATGTGTGTTATTTTTACTAACAACAACTAGAGTCATTGCATGTGTGTTCTCTTCAGAGACCACACATGGATCCACCTGTGTCATTGCATGTGTGTTCTTTTTACTAACAACAAACAAAGTCATTGCATGTCTGTTCTTTTCACATACCACCTATGGATGCACAAGTGTCATTGCATGTGTGTTCTTTTTACTAACAACTGGAGTCATTTCATGACTGTTATTTTCACATACCACATATGGATCCACTAGTGTTATTGAAATGTGTCTTCTCTTCAGACACCACACATGGATCCACTAGTGTCATTGCATGTGTGTTCTTTGTACTAACAACAACTAGAGTCATTGCATGTGTGTTCTTTTCAAATACCACATATGGATCCACCAGTGTCATTGCACGTGTGCTCTATTCACAATCCACCTATGGATCCACCAGTGTCATTGCATGTGTGCTCTTCTCATTAACAACAACCAGAGTCATTGCATCTGTGTTCTCTTCAGAGACCACGCATGGATCCACCAGTGTCATTGCATGTGTGTTCTTTTTACTAACAACAACAGGAGTCATTTCATGACTATTCTTTTCACATACCACATATGGATCCACCAGTGCCATTAAAATGTGTGTTCTTCTCATTACCCACAGCTAGAGTCATTGAAATGTGTGTTCTCTTCAGAGACCACACATGGATCCACCAGTGTCATTGCATGTGTGTTATTTTTACTAACAACAACTGGAGTCATTGCATGTGTGTTCTTTTCGCATACCACATATGGATTCACCTGTGTCATTGCATGTGTGCTCTTTTTACTAACAACAGCCAGAGTCATTGCATGTGTGTTCTCTTCAGAGACCACACGTGGATCCACCAATGTCATTGCATGTGTGTTATTTTTACTAACAACAACTGGAGTCATTTCATGACAATTATTTTCCTATACCACATATGGATCCACCAGTGTTACTGAAATGTGTGTTCTCTTTAGAGACCACACATGGATCCACTAGTGTCATTCCATGTGTGTTCTTTTTAGTAACAACAATTGGAGTCATTGCATGTGTGTTCTTTTCACAATCCACCTATGGATCCACCAGTGTCATTGCATGCGTGCCCTTTTTACTAACAACAACCAGGGTCATTGCATGTGTGTTCTCTTTAGAGACCACACATGGATCCACCAGTGTCATTGCATGTGTGTTTTTTTTACTAACAACAACAGGAGTCATTTCATGACTATTCTTTTTACATACCACATATGGATCCACCAGTGCCATTGAAATGTGTGTTCTCTTTAGAGACCACACATGGATCCACCAGTGTCATTGCATGTGTGTTCTTTTTACTAACAACAACCAGAGTCATTGCATGTGTGTTCTTTTCACATACCACATATGGATCCACTAGTGTCTTTGCATGTGTGTTCTTTTACTAACACCAACCAGTGTCATTGCATGTGTGTTCCTTTTACTAACAACGACTAGAGTCAATTGATGTGTGTTCTTTTCACATACCACATATGGATCCACCAGGGTCATTGAAACGTGTGTTATCTTTAGAGACCACACATGGATCCACCAGTGTCATTGCATGTGTGTTCTTTTTACTAACAACATCTGGAGTCATTGCATGTGTGTTCTTTTCACAATCCACCTATGGATCTACCAGTGTCATTGCATGTGTGCTCTTTTTACTAACAACAGCCAAAGTCATTGCATGTGTGTTCTCTTCAGAGACCACACATGGATCCACCAGTGTCATTGTATGTGTCTTCT
Source organism: Avena insularis (assembly GCA_023614405.1). Classification (NCBI taxonomy): domain Eukaryota; kingdom Viridiplantae; phylum Streptophyta; class Magnoliopsida; order Poales; family Poaceae; genus Avena; species Avena insularis. The sequence continues at coordinate 241,121,387 of CM042686.1, read as the reverse complement.
TTTTACTAACAACAACTGGAGTCATTTCATGACTATTATTTGGACATACCACATATGGATCCACCAGTGTTATTGAAATGTGTGTTCTCTTCAGAGACCACACATGGATCCACCAGTGTCATTGCATGTGTGTTCTTTTTACTAACAACAACTAGAGTCATTGCATGTGTGTTCTTTTCACATACCACATATGGATCCACCAGTGTCATTGAAATGTGTATTCTCTTCAGAGAACACACATGGATCCACCAGTGTCACTGCATGTGTGTTCTTTTTACTAACAACGACTGGAGTCATTGCATGTGTGCTCTTTTCACATACCACATATGGATCCACCAGTGTCATTGAAATGTGTGTTCTCTTTAGAGACCACACATGAATCCACCAGTGTCATTGCATGTGTGTTCTTTTTACTAACAACAACTGGAGTCATTGCATGTGTGTTGTTTTTACTAACAACAACCAGAGTCATTAAATGTGTGTTCTCTTTAGAGACCACACATGGATCCACCTGTGTCATTGCATGTGTGTTCTTTTTACTAACAACAACTAGAGTCATTGGATGTCTGTTCTTTTCACATACCACCTATGGATGCACCAGTGTCATTGCATGTGTGTTATTTTTACTAACAACTGGAGTCATTTCATGACTATTATTTTCACATACCACATATGGATCCACCAGTGTTATTTAAATGTGTCTTCTCTTCAGAAACCACACATGGATCCACCTAGTGTGATTCCATGTGTGCTCTTTTTACTAACAACAGCCAGAGTCATTGCATGTGTGTTCTCTTCAGAGACCACACATGGATCGAGTAGTGTCATTGCAAGTGTGTTCTTTTACTAACAACAACTGGAGTCATTTCATGATTATTATTTTCACATACCACATAAGGATCCACCAGTGTTTTGGAAATGTGTGTTCTTGTTAGAGACCACACATGGATCCACCTGTGTCATTGCATGTGTGTTCTTTTTACTAACAACGACTGGAGTCATTGCATGTGTGTTCTTTTCACATACCACATGTGGATCCACCAGTGTCATTGAAATGTGTGTTCTCTTCAGAGACCACACATGGATCCACCAGTGTCATTGCATGTGTGTTCTTTTTACTAACAACAACTAGAGTCATTGCATGTGTGTTCTTTTCACATACCACATATGGATCCACCAGTGTCATTGAAATGTGTGTTCTCTTCAAGGAACACACATGGATCCACCAGTGTCATTGCATGTGTGTTCTTTTTACTAACAACGACTGGAGTCATTGCATGTGTGCTCTTTTCACATACCACATATGGATCCACCAGTGTCATTGAAATGTGTGTTCTCTTTAGAGACCACACATGAATCCACCAGTGTCATTGCATGTGTGTTCTTTTTACTAACAACAACTAGAGTCATTGCATGTGTGTTGTTTTTACTAACAACAACCAGAGTCATTGCATGTGTGTTCTCTTTAGAGACCACACATGGATCCACCTGTGTCATTGCATGTGTGTTCTTTTTACTAACAACAACCAGAGTCATTGCATGTCTGTTCTTTTCACATACCACCTATGGATGCACCAGTCTCATTGCATGTGTGTTATTTTTACTAACAACTGGAGTCATTTCATGACTATTATTTTCACATACCACATATGGATCCACCACTGTTATTGAAATGTGTCTTCTCTTCAGAAACCACACATGGATCCACCTAGTGTGATTGCATGTGTGCTCTTTTTACTAACAACAGCCAGAGTCATTGCATGTGTGTTCGCTTCAGAGACCACACATGGATCGAGTAGTGTCATTGCAAGTGTGTTCTTTTACTAACAACAACTGGAGTCATTTCATGATTATTATTTTCACATACCACATAAGGATCCACCAGTGTTTTGGAAATGTGTGTTCTTATTAGAGACCACACATGGATCCACTAGTGTCATTGCATGTGTGTTCTTTTTACTAACAACGACTGGAGTCATTGCATGTGTGTTCTTTTCACATACCACATGTGGATCCACTAGTGCCATTGAAATGTGTGTTCTCTTCAGAGACCACACATGGATCCACTAGTGTCATTGCATGTGTGTTCTTTTTACTAACAACAACTGGAGTCATTGCATGTGTGTTATTTTTACTAACAATAACCAGATTCATTGCATGTGTGTTCTCTTCAGAGACCACACATGGATCCACCTGTGTCATTGCATGTGTGTTCTTTTTACTAACAACAACCTGAGTCATTGTATGTCCGTTCTTTTCACATACCTCATATGGATCCACCAGTGTCATTGCATGTGTGTTACTTTTACTAACTACTGGAGTCATTTCATGACTATTATTTTCACATACCACATATGGATCCACCAGTATTATTGAAATGTGTCTTCTCTTCAGACACCACACATGGATCCACTAGTATCATTGCATGTGTGTTCTTTTTACTAACAACAACTGGAGTCATTGGATGTGTGTTCTTTTCAATTACCACATATGGATCCACCAGTGTCATTGCACGTGTGCTCTATTCACAATCCACCTATGGATCCACCAGTGTCATTGCATGTCTGCTCTTCTCATTAACAGCAACCAGACTCATTGCATGTGTGTTCTCTTCAGAGACCACGCATGGATCCACCAGTGTCATTGCATGTGTGTTCTTTTTACTAACAACAACTGGAATCATTTCATGACTATTCTTTTCACATACCACATATGGATCCACCAGTGTCATTGAAATGTGTGTTCTTCTCATTAACCACAGCTAGAGTCATTGAAATGTGTGTTCTCTTCAGAGACCACACATGGATCCACCAGTGTCATTGCATGTATGTTATTTTTACTAACAACAACTGGAGTCAGTGCATGTGTGTTCTTTTCAAATACCACATATGGATTCACCTGTGTCATTGCATGTGTGCTCTTTTTACTAACAACAGCCAGAGTCATTGCATGTGTGTTCTCTTCAGAGACCACACATGGATCCACCAATGTCATTGCATGTGTGTTCTTTTTACTAACAAAAACTAGAGTCATTTCATGACTATTATTTTCCTATACCACATATGGATCCACCAGTGTTACTGAAATGTGTGTTCTCTATAGAGACCACACATGGATCCACTAGTGTCATTCCATGTGTGTTCTCTTTACTAACAACAACTAGAGTCATTGCATGTGTGTTCTTTTCACAATCCACCTATGGATCCACCAGTGTCATTGCATGCGTGCCCTTTTTACTAACAACAACCAGGGTCATTGCATGTGTGTTCTCTTCAGAGACCACACATGGATCCACCAGTGTCATTGCATGTGTGTTCTTTTTACTAACAACAACTGGAGTCATTTCATTACTATTCTTTTCACATACCACATATGGATCCACCAATGTCATTGAAATGTGTGTTCTCTTCAGAGACCACACATGGATCCACCAGTGTCATTGCATGTGTGTTCTTTTTACTAACAACAACCAGAGTCATTGCATGTGTGTTCTTTTCACATACCACATATGGATCCACTAGTGTCCTTTCATGTGTGTTCTTTTAACTAACACCAACCAGTGTCATTGCATGTGTGTTCTTTTTACTAACAACAACTAGAATCAATTCATGTGAGTTCTTTTCACATACCACATATGGATCCACCAGGGTCATTGAAACGTGTGTTCTCTTTAGAGACCACACATGGATCCACCAGTGTCATTGCATGTGTGTTCTTTTTACTAACAACAACCAGAGTCATTGCATGTGTGTTGTTTTGACATACCACCTATGGATCCACTAGAGTCATTGCATGTGTGTTCTTTTTACTAACAACAACTAGAGTCATTTCATGACTATTATTTTCACATACCACATATGGATCCACCAGTGTTATTGAAATGTGTATTCTCTTCAGAGACCACACATGGATCCACCAGTGTCATTACATGTGTGTTCTTTTTACTAAGAACAGCTGGAGTCATTGCATGTGTCTTTGTTTCACAATCCACCTATGGATCCACCAGTGTCATTGCATGTGTGATCTTTTTACTAACAACAGCCAAAGTCATTGCATGTGTGTTCTCTTCAGAGACCACACATGGATCCACCAGTGTCATTGTATGTGTCTTCTTTTTACTAACAACAATTGGAGTCATTTCATGACTATTATTTGCACATACCACATATGGATCCACCAGTGTTATTGAAATGTGTGTTCTCTTCAGAGACCACACATGGATCCACCAGAGTCATTGCATGTGTGTTCTTTTCGCATACCACATATGGATCCACCAGTGTCATTGAAATGTGTGTTCTCTTCAGAGACCACACATGGATCCACTAGTGTCATTGCATGTGTGTTCTTTTTACTAACAACGACTGGAGTCATTGCATGTGTGCTCTTTTCACATACCACATATGGATCCACCAGTGTCATTGAAATGTGTGTTCTCTTTAGAGACCACACATGAATCCACCAGTGTCATTGCATGTGTGTTCTTTTTACTAACAACAAATAGAGTCATTGCATGTGTGTTGTTTTTACTAACAACAACTAGAGTCATTGCATGTGTGTTCTTTTCACATACCACATATGGATCCACCAGTGTCATTGAAATGTGTGTTCTCTTCAGAGAACACACATGGATCCACCAGTGTCATTGCATGTGTGGTCTTTTTACTAACAACGACTGGAGTCATTGCATGTGTGCTCTTTTCACATACCACATATGGATCCACCAGTGTCATTGAAATGTGTGTTCTCTTTAGAGACCACACATGAATCCACCAGTGTCATTGCATGTGTGTTCTTTTTACTAACAACAACTAGAGTCATTGCATGTGTGTTGTTTTTACTAACAACAACCAGAGTCATTGCATGTGTGTTCTCTTTAGAGACCACACATGGATCCACCTGTGTCATTGCATGTGTGTTCTTTTTACTAACAACAACCAGAGTCATTGCATGTCTGTTCTTTTCACATACCACCTATGGATGCACCAGTGTCATTGCATGTGTGTTATTATTACTAACAACTGGAGTCATTTCATGACTATTATTTTCACATACCACATATGGATCCACCACTGTTATTGAAATGTGTCTTCTCTTCAGAAACCACACATGGATCCACCTAGTGTGATTGCATGTGTGCTCTTTTTACTAACAACAGCCAGAGTCATTACATGTGTGTTCTCTTCAGAGACCACACATGGATCGAGTAGTGTCATTGCAAGTGTGTTCTTTTACTAACAACAACTGGAGTCATTTCATGATTATTATTTTCACATACCACATAAGGATCCACCAGTGTTTTGGAAATGTGTGTTCTTATTAGAGACCACACATGGATCCACTAGTGTCATTGCATGTGTGTTCTTTTTACTAACAACGACTGGAGTCATTGCATGTGTGTTCTTTTCACATACCACATGTGGATCCACTAGTGCCATTGAAATGTGTGTTCTCTTCAGAGACCACACATGGATCCACTAGTGTCATTGCATGTGTGTTCTTTTTACTAACAACAACTGGAGTCATTGCATGTGTGTTATTTTTACTAACAATAACCAGATTCATTTCATGTGTGTTCTCTTCAGATACCACACATGGATCCACCTGTGTCATTGCATGTGTGTTCTTTTTACTAACAACAACCTGAGTCATTGCATGTCCGTTATTTTCACATACCACCGATGGATGCACGAGTGTCATTGCATGTGTGTTACTTTTACTAACTACTGGAGTCATTTCATGACTATTATTTTCACATACCACATATGGATCCACCAGTATTATTGAAATGTGTCTTCTCTTCAGACACCACACATGGATCCACTAGTATCATTGCATGTGTGTTCTTTTTACTAACAACAACTGGAGTCATTGGATGTGTGTTCTTTTCAATTACCACATATGGATCCACCAGTGTCATTGCACGTGTGCTCTATTCACAATCCACCTATGGATCCACCAGTGTCATTGCATGTCTGCTCTTCTCATTAACAGCAACCAGACTCATTGCATGTGTGTTCTCTTCAGAGACCACGCATGGATCCACCAGTGTCATTGCATGTGTGTTCTTTTTACTAACAACAACTGGAATCATTTCATGACTATTCTTTTCACATACCACATATGGATCCACCAGTGTCATTGAAATGTGTGTTCTTCTCATTAACCACATCTAGAGTCATTGAAATGTGTGTTCTCTTCAGAGACCACACATGGATCCACCAGTGTCATTGCATGTCTGCTATTTTTACTAACAACAACTAGAGTCATTGCATGTGTGTTCTTTTCCAATACCACATATGGATTCACCTGTGTCATTGCATGTGTGCTCTTTTTACTAACAACAGCCAGAGTCATTGCATGTGTGTTCTCTTCAGAGACCACACATGGATCCACCAATGTCATTGCATGTGTGTTCTTTTTACTAACAAAAACTGGAGTCATTTCATGACTATTATTTTCCTATACCACATATGGATCCACCAGTGTTACTGAAATGTGTGTTCTCTTTAGAGACCACACATGGATCCACTAGTGTCATTCCATGTGTGTTCTCTTTACTAACAACAACTAGAGTCATTGCATGTGTGTTCTTTTCACAATCCACCTATGGATCCACCAGTGTCATTGCATGCGTGCCCTTTTTACTAATAACAACCAGGGTCATTGCATGTGTGTTCTCTTCAGAGACCACACATGGATCCACCAATGTCATTGCATGTGTGTTCTTTTTACTAACAACAACTGGAGTCATTTCATTACTATTCTTTTCACATACCACATATGGATCCACCAATGTCATTGAAATGTGTGTTCTCTTCAAAGACCACATATGGATCCACCAGTGTCATTGCATGTGTGTTCTTTTTACTAACAACAACCAGAGTCATTGCATGTGTGTTCTTTTCACATACCACATATGGATCCACTAGTGTCCTTGCATGTGTGTTCTTTTAACTAACACCAACCAGTGTCATTGCATGTGTGTTCTTTTTACTAACAACAACTAGAATCAATTCATGTGTGTTCTTTTCACATACCACATATGGATCCACCAGGGTCATTGAAACGTGTGTTCTCTTTAGAGACCACACATGGAACCACCAGTGTCATTGCATGTGTGTTCTTTTTACTAACAACAACCAGAGTCATTGCATGTGTGTTGTTTTGACATACCACCTATGGATTCACCAGAGTCATTGCATGTGTGTCCTTTTTACTAACAACAACTGGAGTAATTTCATGACTATTATTTTCACATACCACATATGGATCCACCAGTGTTATTGAAATGTGTATTCTCTTCAGAGACCACACATGGATCCAACAGTGTCATTACATGTGTGTACTTTTTACTAACAACAGCTGGAGTCATTGCATGTGTGTTCTTTTCACAATCCACCTATGGATCCACTAGTGTGATTACATGTGTGATCTTTTTACTAACAACAGCCAAAGTCATTGCATGTGTGTTCTCTTCAGAGACCACACATGGATCCACCAGTGTCATTATATGTGCCTTCTTTTTAATAACAACAACTAGAGTCATTTCATGACTATTATTTGCACATACCACATATGGATCCACCAGTGTTGTTGAAATGTGTGTTCTCTTCAGAGACCACACATGGATCCACCAGTGTCATTGCATGTGTGTTCTTTTTACTAACAACAACTAGAGTCATTGCATGTGTGTTCTTTTCACATACCACATATGGATCCACCAGTGTCATTGAAACGTGTGTTCTCTTCAGAGACCACACATGGATCCACCAGTGTCATTGCATGTAGTAATAACGACTGGAGTCATTGCATGTGTGTTCTTTTCACATACCACATATGGATCCACTAGTGTCATTGAAATGTATGTTCTCTTTAGAGACCACACATGAATCCACTGGTGTCATTGCATGTGTGTTCTTTTTACTAACAACAACTTGAGTCATTGCATGTGTGTTATTTTTACTAACAACAACTAGAGTCATTGCATGTGTGTTCTGTTTAGAGACCACACATGGATCCACCTGTGTCATTGCATGTGTGTTCTTTTTACAAACAACAACCAGAGTCATTGCATGTCTATTCTTTTCACATACCACCTATGGATGCACCAGTGTCATTGCATGTGTGTTATTTTTACTAACAACTGGAGTCATTTCGTGACTATTATTTTCACATACCACATATGGATCCACCAATGTTATTGAAATGTGTCTTCTCTTCAGACACCACACATGGATCCACTAGTGTCATTGCATGTGTGTTATTTTTATTAACAACAACTGGAGTCATTGCATGTGTGTTCTTTTCAAATACCACATATTGATCCACCAATGTCATTGCACGTGTGCTCTATTCACAATCCACCTATGGATCCACCAGTGTCATTTCATGTGTGCTCTTCTCATTAACAACAACCAGAGTCATTGCATGTGTGTTCTCTTTAGAGACCACGCATGGATCCACCAGTGTCATTGCATGTGTGTTCTTTTTACTAACAACAACTGGAGTCATTTCATGACTATTCTTTTCACATACCACATTTGGATCCACCAGTGTCATTGAAATGTGTGTTTTTCTCATTAACCACAGCTAGAGTCATTGAAATGTGTGTTCTCTTCAGAGACCACACATGGATCCACCAGTGTCATTGCATGTGTGTTATTTCACTAACAACAACTGGAGTCATTGCATGTGTGTTCTTTTCAAATACCACATATGGATTCACCTGTGTCATTGCATGTGTGCTCTTTTTACTAACAACAGCCAGAGTCATTGCATGTGTGTTCTCTTCAGAGACCACACATGGATCAACCAATGTCATTGCATGTGTGTTCTTTTTACTAACAACAACTTGAGTCATTGCATGTCTGTTCTTTTCACAATCCACCTATGGATCCACCAGTGTCATTGCATGTGTGCCCTTTTCACTAACAACAACCAGGGTCATTGCATGTGTGTTCTCTTTAGAGACCACACATGGATCCACCAGTATCATTGCATGTGTGTTCTTTTTACTAACAACAACTGGAGTCATTTCATGACTATTCTTTTCACATACCACATATGGATCCACCAATGTCATTGAAATGTGTGTTCACTTCAGAGACCAAACATGGATCCCCCAGTGTCATTGCATGTGTGTTCTTTTTACTAACAACAACCAGAGTCATTGCATGTGTGTTCTTTTCACATACCACATATGGATCCACTAGTGTCTTTGCATGTGTGCTGTTTTTACTAAGACCAACCAGTGTCATTGCATGTGTGTTCTTTTTACTAACAACAACTAGAGTCGTTTCATGTGTGTTCTTTTCACATACCACATATGGATCCACCAGGGTCATTGAAACGTGTTTTCTCTTTAGAGACCACACATGGATCCACCAGTGTCATTGCATGTGTGTTCTTTTTACTAACAACCAGAGGCATTGCATGTGTGTTGTTTTGACATACCACCTATGGATCCACCAGAGTCATTGCATGTGTGTCCTTTTTACTAACAACAACTGGAGTCATTTCATGACTATTATTTTCACATACCACATATGGATCCACCAGTGTTATTGAAATGTGTATACTCTTCAGAGACCACACATGGATCCACCAATGTCATTACATGTGTGTACTTTTTACTAACAACAGCTAGAGTCATTGCATGTGTGTTCTTTTCACAATCCACCTATGGATCCACCAGTGTCATTACATGTGTGATCTTTTTACTAACAACAGCCAAAGTCATTGCATGTGTGTTCTCTTCAGAGACCACACATGGATCCACCAGTGTCATTGTATGTGCCTTCTTTTTAATAACAACAACTGGAGTCATTTCATGACTATTATTTGCACATACCACATATGGATCCACCAGTGTTATTGAAATGTGTGTTCTCTTCAGAGACCACACATGGATCCACCAGTGTCATTGCATGTGTGTTCTTTTTACTAACAACAACTAGAGTAATTGCATGTGTGTTCTTTTCACATACCACATATGGATCCACCAGTGTCATTGAAATGTGTGTTCTCTTCAGAGACCACACATGGATCCACCAGTGTCATTGCATGTACTAATAACGACTGGAGTCATTGCATGTGTGTTCTTTTCACATACCACATATGGATCCACCAGTGTCATTGAAATGTATGTTCTCTTTAGAGACCACACATGAATCCACCAGTGTCATTGCATGTGTGTTCTTTTTACTAACAACAACTGGAGTCATTGCATGTGTGTTATTTTTACTAACAACAACCAGAGTCATTGCATGTGTGTTCTCTTTAGAGACCACACATGGATCCACCTGTGTCATTGCATGTGTGTTCTTTTTACAAACAACAACCAGAGTCATTGCATGTCTGTTCTTTTCACATACCACCTATGGATGCACCAGTGTCATTGCATGTGTGTTATTTTTACTAACAACTGGAGTCATTTCGTGACTATTATTTTCACATACCACATATGGATCCACCAGTGTTATTGAAATGTGTCTTCTCTTCAGACACCACACATGGATCCACTAGTGTCATTGCATGTGTGTTCTTTTTATTAACAACAACTGGAGTCATTGCATGTGTGTTCTTTTCAAATACCACATATTGATCCACCAATGTCATTGCACGTGTGCTCTATTCACAATCCACCTATGGATCCACCAGTGTCATTTCATGTGTGCTCTTCTCATTAACAACAACCAGAGTCATTGCATGTGTGTTCTCTTTAGAGACCACGCATGGATCCACTAGTGTCATTGCATGTGTGTTCTTTTTACTAACAACAACTGGAGTCAATTCATGACTATCCTTTTCACATACCACATTTGGATCCACCAGTGTCATTGAAATGTGTGTTTTTCTCATTAACCACAGCTAGAGTCATTGAAATGTGTGTTCTCTTCAAAGACCACACATGGATCCACCAGTGTCATTGCATGTGTGTTATTTTTACTAACAACAACTGGAGTCATTGCATGTGTGTTCTTTTCAAATACCACATATGGATTCACCTGTGTCATTGCATGTGTGCTCTTTTTACTAACAACAGCCAGAGTCATTGCATGTGTGTTCTCTTCAGAGACCACACATGGATCCACCAGAGTCATTGCATGTGTGTTCTTTTTACTAACAACAACTGGAGTCATTTCATGACTATTATTTTCCTATACCACATATGGATCGACCAGTGTCATTGAAATGTGTGTTCTCTTCAGAGACCACACATGGATACACTAGTGTCATTGCATGTGTGTTCTTTTTACTAACAACGACTGGAGTCATTGCATGTGTGTTGTTTTCACATACCACATATGGATCCACCAGTGTCATTGAAATGTGTGTTCTCTTTAGAGACCACACATGAATCCTGATGTCATTGCATGTGTGTTCTTTTTACTAATAACAACTGGAGTCATTGCATGTGCGTTATTTTTACTAACAACAACCAGAGTCATTGCATGTGTGTTCTCTTCAGAGACCACACATGGATCCACCTGTGTAATTGCATGTGTGTTCTTTTTACTAACAACAACCAGAGTCATTGCATGTCTGTTCTTTTCACGTACCACCTATGGATGCACCAGTGTCATTGCATGTGTGTTCTTTTTACTAACAACTGGAGTCATTTCATGTCTGTTATTTTCACATACCACATATGGATCCACCAGTGTTATTTAAATGTGTGTTCTCTTCAGAGACCACACATGGATCCACCAGTGTCATTGCATGTGTGTTCTTTTTACTAACAACAACTGGAGTCATTGCATGTGTGTTCTTTTCACATACCACATATGGATCCAACAGTGTCATTGAAATGTGTGTTCTCTTCAGAGACCACACATGGATCCACCAGTGTCATTGCATGTGTGTTATTTTCACTAACAACCAGAGTCATTGCATGTGTGTTCTTTTCACATACCACTTATGGATCCACTAGTGTCTTTGCATGTTTGTTCTTTTTACTAACACCAACTAGTGTCATTGCATGTGTGTTCTTTTTACTAACAACAACTAGAGTCATTGCATGTGTGTTCTTTTCAAATACCACATATGGATCCACCAGTGTCATTGCATGTGTGCTCTTCTCATTAACAACAACCAGAGTCATTGCATGTGTGTTCTCTTTAGAGACCACACATGGAACCACCTGTGTCATTGCATGTGTGTTCTTTTTACTAACAACAACTGGAGTCATTTCATGACTATTCTTTTCACATACCACATATGGATCCACCAGTGTCATTGAAATGTGTGTTCTTCTCATTAACCACAGCTAGAGTCATTGAAATGTGTGTTATCTTCAGAGACCACACATAGATCCCCCAGTGTCATTGCATGTGTGTTATTTTTACTAACAACAACTAGAGTCATTGCATGTGTGTTCTTTTTAAATACCACATATGGATTCACCTGTGTCATTGAATGTGTGCTCTTTTTACTAACAACAGCCAGAGTCATTGCATGTGTGTTCTCTTCAGAGACCACACATGGATCCACCTGTGTCATTGCATGTGTGTTCTTTTTACTAACAACAACTGGAGTCATTTCATGACTATTATTTTCCTATACCACATCTGGATCCACCAGTGTTACTGAAATGTGTGTTCTCTTTAGAGACCACACATGGATCCACTAGTGTCATTCCATGTGTGTTCTTTTTACTAACAACAACTGGAGTCATTGCATGTGTGTTCTTTTCACAATCCACCTATGGATCCACCAGTGTCATTGCATGCGTGCCCTTTTCACTAACAACAACCAGGGTCATTGCATGTGTGTTCTTTTTACTAACAACAACCAGAGTCATTGCATGTGCGTTGTTTTGACATACCACCTATGGAACCACCAGAGTCATTGCATGTGTGTTCTTTTTACTAACAACAACTGGAGTCATTTCATGACTATTATTTTCACATACCACATATGGATCCACCAGTGTTATTGAAATGTGTATTCTCTTTAGAGAACACACACGGATCCACCAGTGTCATTGCATGTGTGTTCTTTTTACTAACAACAGCTGGAGTCATTGCATGTGTGTTCTTTTCACAATCCACCTATGGATCCACCAGTGTCATTGCATGTGTGCTCTTTTTACTAACAACTGCCAGAGTAATTGCATGTGCGTTCGCTTTAGAGACCACACATGGATCCACCAGTGTCATTGTATGTGTCTTCTTTTTACTAACAACAACTGGAGTCATTTCATGACTATTATTTGCACATACCACATATGGATCCACCAGTGTTATTGAAATCTGTGTTCTCTTCAGAGACCACACATGGATCCACCAGTGTCATTGCATGTGTGTTCTTTTTACTAACAAGAACTAGAGTCCTTGCATGTGTGTTCTTTTCACATACCACATATGGATCCACCAGTGTCACTGAAATGTGTGTTCTCTTCAGAGACCACACATGGATCCCCCAGTGTCATTGCATGTGTGTTCTTTTTACTAACAACGACTGGAGTCATTGCATGTGTGTTCTTTTCACATACCACATATGGATCCACTAGTGTCATTGAAATGTGTGTTCTCTTTAGAGACCACACATGAATCCACCAGTGTCATTACATGTGTGTTCTTTTTACTAACAACAACTGGAGTCATTGCATGTGTGTTATTTTTACTAACAACAACCAGAGTCATTGCATGTGTGTTCTCTTTAGAGACCAGACATGGATCCACCTGTGTCATTGCATGTGTGTTCTTTTTACTAACAACAACCAGAGTCATTACATGTCTGTTCTTTTCACATACCACCTATTGATGCACCAGTGTCATTGCATGTGTGTTATTTTTACTAACAACTGGATTCATTTCATGACTATTATTTTCACATACCACATATGGATCCACCAGTGTTATTGAAATGTGTCTTCCCTTCAGACACCACACATGGATCCACTAGTGTCATTGCATGTGTGTTCTTATTACTAACAACAACTGGAGTCATTGCATGTGTGTTCTTTTCAAAGACCACACATAGATCCACCAGTGTCATTGCACGTGTGATATATTCACAATCCACCTATGGATCCACCAGTGTCATTGCATGTGTGCTCTTCTCATTGACAACCAGAGTCATTGCATGTGTGTTCTCTTTCGAGACCACACATGGATCCACCAGTGTCATTGCATGTGTGTTCTTTTTACTAACAACAACTAGAGTCATTTCATGACTATTCTTTTCACATACCACATATGGATCCACCAGTGTCATTGAAATGTGTGTTCTTCTCATTAACCATAGCTAGAGTGATTGAAATGTGTGTTCTCTTCAGAGACCACACATGGATCCACCAGTGTCATTGCATGCGTGTTATTTTTACTAACAACAACTGGAGTCATTGCATGTGTGTTCTTTTCAAATACCACATATGGATTCACCTGTGTCATTGAATGTGTGCTCTTTTTACTAACAACAGCCAGAGTCATTGCATGTGTGTTCTCTTCAGAGACCACACATGGATCCTGATGTCATTGCATGTGTGTTCTTTTTACTAACAACAACTGGAGTCATTTCATGACTATTCTTTTCACATACCACATATGGATCCACAGTGTCATTGAAATGTGTGTTCTTCAGAGACCACACATGGATCCTGATGTCATTGCATGTGTGTTCTTTTCACTAACAACAACCAGAGACATTGCATGTGTGTTCTTTTCACATACCACTTATGGATCCACTAGTGTCTTTGCATGTGTGTTCTTTTTACTAACACCAACCAGTGTCATTGCATGTGTGTTCTTTTTACTAACAACAACTGGAGTCAATTCATGTGTGTTCTTTTCACATACCACATATGGATCCACCAGGGTCATTGAAACGTGTGTTCTCTTTAGAGACCACACATGGATCAACCAGTGTCATTGCATGTGTGTTCTTTTTACTAACAACAACCAGAGTCATTGCATGTGTGTTGTTTTGACATACCACCTATGGATCCACCAGAGTCATTGCATGTGTGTTCTTTTTACTAACAACAACTAGAGTCATTTCATGACAATTATTTTCACATACCACATATGGATCCACCAGTGTCATTGAAATGTGTGTTCTCTTCAGAGACCACACATGGATCCACTAGTGTCATTGCATGTGTGTTCTTATTACTAACAACAACTGGAGTCATTGCATGTGTGTTCTTTTCAAATACCACACATGGATCCACCAGTGTCATTGCACGTGTGATATATTCACAATCCACCTATGGATCCACCAGTGTCATTGCATGTGTGCTCTTCTCAAATACCACATAGGGATCCACCAGTGTCATTGCATGTGTGCTCTTCTCATTAACAACAACCAGAGTCATTGCATGTGTGTTCTCTTTAGAGACCACACATGGATCCACCAGTGTCATTACATGTGTGTTCTTTTTACTAACAACAACTGGAGTCATTTCATGACTATTCTTTTCACATACCACATATGGATCCACCAGTGTCATTGAAATGTGTGTTCTTCTCATTAACCACAGCTAGAGTCATTGAAATGTGTGTTATCTTCAGAGACCACACATAGATCCCCTAGTGTCATTGCATGTGTGTTATTTTTACTAACAACAACTAGAGTCATTGCATGTGTGTTCTTTTTAAATACCACATATGGATTCACCTGTGTCATTGAATGTGTGCTCTTTTTACTAACAACAGCCAGAGTCATTGCATGTGTGTTCTCTTCAGAGACCACACATGGATCCACCAGTGTCATTGCATGTGTGTTCTTTTTACTAACAACAACTGGAGTCATTTCATGACTATTCTTTTCACATACCACATATGGATCCACCAGTGTCATTGAAATGTGTGTTCTCTTCAGAGACCACACATGGATCCACCAGTGTCATTGCATGTGTGTTCTTTTCACTAACAACAACCAGAGACATTGCATGTGTGTTCTTTTCACATACCACTTATGGATCCACTAGTGTCTTTGCATGTGTGTTCTTTTTACTAACACCAACCAGTGTCATTGCATGTGTGTTCTTTTTACTAACAACAACTGGAGTCAATTCATGTGTGTTCTTTTCACATACCACATATGGATCCACCAGGGTCATTGAAACGTGTGTTCTCTTTAGAGACCACACATGGATCCACCAGTGTCATTGCATGTGTGTTCTTTTTACTAAC
Organism: Avena insularis; assembly: GCA_023614405.1. Lineage (NCBI taxonomy): Eukaryota > Viridiplantae > Streptophyta > Magnoliopsida > Poales > Poaceae > Avena > Avena insularis. Next base: position 241,105,248 of record CM042686.1, on the reverse strand, counting down.
AACAACCAGAGTCATTGCATGTGTGTTGTTTTGACATACCACCTATGGATCCACCAGAGTCATTGCATGTGTGTTCTTTTTACTAACAACAACTAGAGTCATTTCATGACAATTATTTTCACATACCACATATGGATCCACCAGTGTTATTGAAATGTGTATTCTCTTCAGAGACCACACATGGATCCACCAGTGTCATTGCATGTGTGTTCTTTTTACTAACAACAGCTGGAGTCATTGCATGTGTGTTCTTTTCACAATCCACCTGTGGATCCACCAGTGTCATTGCATGTGTGCTCTTTTTAATAACAACAGCCATAGTCATTGCATGTGTGTTCTCTTCAGAGACCACACATGGATCCACCAGTGTCATTGTATGTGTCTTCTTTTTACTAACAACAACTGGAGTCATTTCATGACTATTATTTGCACATACCACATATGGTTCCACCAGTGTCATTGAAATCTGTGTTCTCTTCAGAGACCACACATGGATCCACCAGTGTCATTGCATGTGTGTTCTTTTTACTAACAACAACTGGATTCATTGCTTTTGTGTTATTTTTACTAACAACAACCAGAGTCATTGCATGTGTGTTCTCTTCAGAGACCACACATGGATCCACCTATGTCATTGCATGTGTGTTCTTTTTACTAACAACAACTGGAGTCATTGCATGTCTGTTCTTTTCACATACCACCTATGGATGCACCAGTGTCATTGCATGTGTGTTATTTTTACTAACAACTGGAGTCATTTCATGACTATTATTTTCACATACCACATACGAATCCACCAGTGTTATTGAAATGTGTCTTCTCTTCAGACACCACACATGGATCCACTAGTGTCATTGCATGTGTGTTCTTTTTACTAACAACAACTAGAGTCATTGCATGTGTGTTCTTTTCAAATACCACATAGGGATCCACCAGTGTCATTGCATGTGTGCTCTTCTCATTAACAACAACCAGAGTCATTGCATGTGTGTTCTCTTTAGAGACCACACATGGATCCACCAGTGTCATTACATGTGTGTTCTTTTTACTAACAACAACTGGAGTCATTTCATGACTATTCTTTTCACATACCACATATGGATCCACCAGTGTCATTGAAATGTGTGTTCTTCTCATTAACCACAGCTAGAGTCATTGAAATGTGTGTTATCTTCAGAGACCACACATAGATCCCCTAGTGTCATTGCATGTGTGTTATTTTTACTAACAACAACTAGAGTCATTGCATGTGTGTTCTTTTTAAATACCACATATGGATTCACCTGTGTCATTGAATGTGTGCTCTTTTTACTAACAACAGCCAGAGTCATTGCATGTGTGTTCTCTTCAGAGACCACACATGGATCCACCAGTGTCATTGCATGTGTGTTCTTTTTACTAACAACAACTTGAGTCATTTTATGACTATTATTTTCACACACCACATATGGATCCACCAGTGTTATTGAAATGTGTCTTCTCTTCAGACACCACACATGGATCCACTAGTGTCATTGCATGAGTTTTCTTTTTACTAACAACAACTGGAGTCATTGCATGTGTGTTCTTTTCACATACCACATATGGATCCACCCGTGTCATTGCATGTGTGCTCTTTTTACTAACAACAACTGGAGTCATTTCATGACTATTATTTTCACATACCACATATGGATCCAGCCGTGTTATTGAAATGTGTATTCTTCAGAGACCACACATGGATCCACCAGATCATTGCATGTGTGTTCTTTTTAGTAACAACAACTGGAGTCATTGCATGTGTGTTCTTTTCACAATCCACCTATGGATCCACCAGTGTCATTGCATGTGTGCTCTTTTACTAACAACAACCAGAGTCATTGCTTGTGTGTTCTCTTGAGACCACACATGGATCCACCAGTGTCATTGTATGTGTCTTCTTTTTACTAACAACAACTAGAGTCACTTCATGTCTATTATTTTCACACACCACATATGGATCCACCAGTGTTATTGAAATGTATGTTCTCTTCAGAGACCACACATGGATCCACCAGTGTCATTGCATGTGTGTTCTTTTTACTAACAACAACTAGAGTCATTGCATGTGTGTTCTTTTCACATACCACATATGGACCCACCAGTGTCATTGAAATGTGTGTTCTCTTTAGAGACCACACATGAATCCTGATGTCATTGCATGTGTGTTCTTTTTACTAACAACAACTGGAGTCATTGCATGTGTGTTATTTTCACATACCACATATGGATCGACCAGTGTCATTGAAATGTGTGTTCTCTTCAGAGACAACACATGGCTACACTAGTGTCATTGCATGTGTTCTTTTTTACTAACAACTGAGTCATTGCATGTGTGTTGTTTTCACATACCACATATGGATCCACAGTGTCATTGAAATGTGTGTTCTCTTTAGAGACCACACATGAATCCTGATGTCATTGCATGTGTGTTCTTTTACTAATAACAACTGAGTCATTGCATGTGTGTTATTTTACTAACAACAACCAGAGTCATTGCATGTGTGTTCTCTTCAGAGACCACACATGGATCCACCCGTGTCATTGCATGTGTGTTCTTTTTACTAACAACAACCAGAGTCATTGCATGTCTGTTCTTTTGACATACCACCTATGGATGCACCAGTGTCATTGCATGTGTGTTCTTTTTACTAACAACTGGAGTCATTTCATGTCTGTTATTTTCACATACCACATATGGATCCACCAGTGTTATTTAAATGTGTTCTCTTGAGACCACACATGGATCCACCTGTCATTACATGTGTGTTCTTTTACTAACAACAACTGAGAGTCATTGCATGTGTGTTCTTTTCACATACCACTTATGGATCCACAGTGTCATTGAAATGTGTGTTCTCTTCAGAGATCACACATGGATCCTGATGTCATTGCATGTGTGTTATTTTCACTAACAACAACCAGAGTCATTGCATGTGTGTTCTTTTCACATACCACTTATGGATCCACTAGTGTCTTTGCATGTTTGTTCTTTTTACTAACACCAACTAGTGTCATTGCATGTGTGTTCTTTTTACTAACAACAACTAGAGTCATTGCATGTGTGTTCTTTTCAAATACCACATATGGATCCACCAGTGTCATTGCATGTGTGCTCTTCTCATTAACAACAACCAGAGTCATTGCATGTGTGTTCTCTTTAGAGACCACACATGGATCCACCAGTGTCATTGCATGTGTGTTCTTTTTACTAACAACTGGAGTCATTTCATGACTGTTCTTTTCACATACCACATATGGATCCACCAGTGTCATTGAAATGTGTGTTCTTCTCATTAACCACAGCTAGAGTCATTGAAATGTGTGTTATCTTCAGAGACCACACATAGATCCCCTAGTGTCATTGCATGTGTGTTATTTTTACTAACAACAACTAGAGTTATTGCATGTGTGTTCTTTTTAAATACCACATATGGATTCACCAGTGTCATTGAATGTGTGCTCTTTTTACTAACAACAGCCAGAGTCATTGCATGTGTGTTCTCTTCAGAGACCACACATGGATCCACCTGTGTCATTGCATGTGTGTTCTTTTTACTAACAACAACTTGAGTCATTTTATGACTATTATTTTCACACACCACATATGGATCCACCAGTGTTATTGAAATGTGTCTTCTCTTCAGACACCACACATGGATCCACTAGTGTCATTGCATGTGTTTTCTTTTTACTAACAACAACTAGAGTCATTGCATGTGTGTTCTTTTCACATACCACATATGGATCCACCAGTGTCATTGCATGTGTGTTCTTTTTACTAACACCAACCAGTGTCATTGCATGTGTGTTCTTTTTACTAACAACAACTGGAGTCAATTCATGTGTGTTCTTTTCACATACCACATATGGATCCACCAGGGTCATTGAAACGTGTGTTCTCTTTAGAGACCACACATGGATCCACCAGTGTCATTGCATGTGTGTTCTTTTTACTAACAACAACCAGAGTCATTGCATGTGTGTTGTTTTGACATACCACCTATGGATCCACCAGAGTCATTGCATGTGTGTTCTTTTTACTAACAACAACTAGAGTCATTTCATGACAATTATTTTCACATACCACATATGGATCCACCAGTGTTATTGAAATGTGTATTCTCTTCAGAGACCACACATGGATCCACCAGTGTCATTGCATGTGTGTTCTTTTTACTAACAACAGCTGGAGTCATTGCATGTGTGTTCTTTTCACAATCCACCTGTGGATCCACCAGTGTCATTGCATGTGTGCTCTTTTTAATAACAAATATAGTCATTGCATGTGTGTTCTCTTGAGACCACACATGGATCCTGATGTCATTGTATGTGTCTTCTTTTTACTAACAACTGAGTCATTTCATGACTATTATTTGCACATACCACATATGGTTCCACCAGTGTCATTGAAATCTGTGTTCTCTTCAGAGACCACACATGGATCCACCAGTGTCATTGCATGTGTGTTCTTTTTACTAACAACAACTGGATTCATTGCTTTTGTGTTATTTTTACTAACAACAACCAGAGTCATTGCATGTGTGTTCTCTTCAGAGACCACACATGGATCCACCTATGTCATTGCATGTGTGTTCTTTTTACTAACAACAACTGGAGTCATTGCATGTCTGTTCTTTTCACATACCACCTATGGATGCACCAGTGTCATTGCATGTGTGTTATTTTTACTAACAACTGGAGTCATTTCATGACTATTATTTTCACATACCACATATGGATCCACCAGTGTTATTGAAATGTGTCTTCTCTTCAGACACCACACATGGATCCACTAGTGTCATTGCATGTGTGTTCTTTTTACTAACAACAACTAGAGTCATTGCATGTGTGTTCTTTTCAAATACCACATAGGGATCCACCAGTGTCATTGCATGTGTGCTCTTCTCATTAACAACAACCAGATTCATTGCATGTGTGTTCTCTTTAGAGACCACACATGGATCCACCAGTGTCATTACATGTGTGTTCTTTTTACTAACAACAACTGGAGTCATTTCATGACTATTCTTCTCACATACCACATATGGATCCACAAGTGTCATTGAAATGTGTGTTCTTCTCATTAACCACAGCTAGAGTCATTGAAATGTGTGTTATCTTCAGAGACCACACATAGATCCCCTAGTGTCATTGCATGTGTGTTATTTTTACTAACAACAACTAGAGTCATTGCATGTGTGTTCTTTTTAAATACCACATATGGATTCACCTGTGTCATTGAATGTGTGCTCTTTTTACTAACAACAGCCAGAGTCATTGCATGTGTGTTCTCTTCAGAGACCACACATGGATCCACCAGTGTCATTGCATGTGTGTTCTTTTTACTAACAACAACTTGAGTCATTTTATGACTATTATTTTCACACACCACATATGGATCCACCAGTGTTATTGAAATGTGTCTTCTCTTCAGACACCACACATGGATCCACTAGTGTCATTGCATGAGTTTTCTTTTTACTAACAACAACTGGAGTCATTGCATGTGTGTTCTTTTCACATACCACATATGGATCCACCCGTGTCATTGCATGTGTGCTCTTTTTACTAACAACAACTGGAGTCATTTCATGACTATTATTTTCACATACCACATATGGATCCAGCCGTGTTATTGAAATGTGTATTCTCTTCAGAGACCACACATGGATCCACCAGTATCATTGCATGTGTGTTCTTTTTAGTAACAACAACTGGAGTCATTGCATGTGTGTTCTTTTCACAATCCACCTATGGATCCACCAGTGTCATTGCATGTGTGCTCTTTTTACTAACAACAACCAGAGTCATTGCTTGTGTGTTCTCTTCAGAGACCACACATGGATCCACCAGTGTCATTGTATGTGTCTTCTTTTTACTAACAACAACTAGAGTCACTTCATGTCTATTATTTTCACATACCACATATGGATCCACCACTGTTATTGAAATGTATGTTCTCTTCAGAGACCACACATGGATCCACCAGTGTCATTGCATGTGTGTTCTTTTTACTAACAACAACTAGAGTCATTGCATGTGTGTTCTTTTCACATACCACATATGGACCCACCAGTGTCATTGAAATGTGTGTTCTCTTTAGAGACCACACATGGATCCACCAGTGTCATTGCATGTGTGTTCTTTTTACTAACAACAACTGGAGTCATTGCATGTGTGTTATTTTCACATACCACATATGGATCGACCAGTGTCATTGAAATGTGTGTTCTCTTCAGAGACCACACATGGATACACTAGTGTCATTGCATGTGTGTTCTTTTTACTAACAACGACTGGAGTCATTGCATGTGTGTTGTTTTCACATACCACATATGGATCCACCAGTGTCATTGAAATGTGTGTTCTCTTTAGAGACCACACATGAATCCACCAGTGTCATTGCATGTGTGTTCTTTTTACTAATAACAACTGGAGTCATTGCATGTGTGTTATTTTTACTAACAACAACCAGAGTCATTGCATGTGTGTTCTCTTCAGAGACCACACATGGATCCACCCGTGTCATTGCATGTGTGTTCTTTTTACTAACAACAACCAGAGTCATTGCATGTCTGTTCTTTTGACATACCACCTATGGATGCACCAGTGTCATTGCATGTGTGTTCTTTTTACTAACAACTGGAGTCATTTCATGTCTGTTATTTTCACATACCACATATGGATCCACCAGTGTTATTGAAATGTGTGTTCTCTTCAGAGACCACACATGGATCCACCTGTGTCATTACATGTGTGTTCTTTTTACTAACAACAACTGGAGTCATTGCATGTGTGTTCTTTTCACATACCACTTATGGATCCACCAGTGTCATTGAAATGTGTGTTCTCTTCAGAGATCACACATGGATCCACCAGTGTCATTGCATGTGTGTTATTTTCACTAACAACAACCAGAGTCATTGCATGTGTGTTCTTTTCACATACCACTTATGGATCCACTAGTGTCTTTGCATGTTTGTTCTTTTTACTAACACCAACTAGTGTCATTGCATGTGTGTTCTTTTTACTAACAACAACTAGAGTCATTGCATGTGTGTTCTTTTCAAATACCACATATGGATCCACCAGTGTCATTGCATGTGTGCTCTTCTCATTAACAACAACCAGAGTCATTGCATGTGTGTTCTCTTTAGAGACCACACATGGATCCACCAGTGTCATTGCATGTGTGTTCTTTTTACTAACAACAACTGGAGTCATTTCATGACTATTCTTTTCACATACCACATATGGATCCACCAGTGTCATTGAAATGTGTGTTCTTCTCATTAACCACAGCTAGAGTCATTGAAATGTGTGTTATCTTCAGAGACCACACATAGATCCCCTAGTGTCATTGCATGTGTGTTATTTTTACTAACAACAACTAGAGTTATTGCATGTGTGTTCTTTTTAAATACCACATATGGATTCACCTGTGTCATTGAATGTGTGCTCTTTTTACTAACAACAGCCAGAGTCATTGCATGTGTGTTCTCTTCAGAGACCACACATGGATCCACCAGTGTCATTGCATGTGTGTTCTTTTTACTAACAACAACTTGAGTCATTTTATGACTATTATTTTCACACACCACATATGGATCCACCAGTGTTATTGAAATGTGTCTTCTCTTCAGACACCACACATGGATCCACTAGTGTCATTGCATGTGTTTTCTTTTTACTAACAACAACTAGAGTCATTGCATGTGTGTTCTTTTCACATACCACATATGGATCCACCAGTGTCATTGCATGTGTGCTCTTTTTACTAACAACAACTGGAGTCATTTCATGACTATTATTTTCACATACCACATCTGGATCCACCCGTGTTATTGAAATGTGTATTCTCTTCAGAGACCACACATGGATCCACCAGTGTCATTGCATGTGTGTTCTTTTTACTAACAACAACTGGAGTCATTGCATGTGTGTTCTTTTCACAATCCACCTATGGATCCACCAGTGTCATTGCATGTGTGCTCTTTTTACTAACAACAACCAGAGTCATTGCTTGTGTGTTCTCTTCAGAGACCACACATGGATCCACCAGTGTCATTGTATGTCTCTTCTTTTTACTAACAACAACTAGAGTCACTTCATGTCTATTATTTTCATATACCACATATGGATCCACCAGTGTTATTGAAATGTATGTTCTCTTCAGAGACCACACATGGATCCACCAGTGTCATTGCATGTGTGTTCTTTTTACTAACAACAACTAGAGTCATTGCATGTGTGTTCTTTTCACATACCACATATGGACCCACCAGTGTCATTTAAATGTGTGTTCTCTTTAGAGACCACACATGGATCCACCAGTGTCATTGCATGTGTGTTCTTTTTACTAACAACAACTGGAGTCATTGCATGTGTGTTATTTTCACATACCACATATGGATCGACCAGTGTCATTGAAATGTGTGTTCTCTTCAGAGACCACACATGGATACACCAGTGTCATTGCATGTGTGTTCTTTTTACTAACAACGACTGGAGTCATTGCATGTGTGTTGTTTTCACATACCACATATGGATCCACGAGTGTCATTGAAATGTGTGTTCTCTTTAGAGACCACACATGAATCCACCAGTGTCAGTGCATGTGTGTCCTTTTTACTAATAACAACTGGAGTCATTGCATGTGTGTTATTTTTACTAACAACAACCAGAGTCATTGCATGTGTGCTCTCTTCAGAGACCACACATGGATCCACCTGTGTCATTGCATGTGTGTTCTTTTTACTAACAACAACCAGAGTCATTGCATGTCTGTTCTTTTCACATACCACCTATGGATGCACCAGTGTCATTGCATGTGTGTTCTTTTACTAACAACTGAGTCATTTCATGTCATTATTTTCACATACCACATATGGATCCACAGTGTTATTGAAATGTGTGTGCTCTTGAGACCACACATGGATCCTGATGTCATTGCATGTGTGTTCTTTTTACTAACAACAACTGGAGTCATTGCATGTGTGTTCTTTTCACATACCACATATGGATCCACCAGTGTCATTGAAATGTGTGTTCTCTTCAGAGACCACACATGGATCCACCAGTGTCATTGCATGTGTTTTCTTTTTACTAACAACGACTGGAGTCATTGCATGTGTGTTCTTTTCACATACCACATATGGATCCACCAGTGTCATTGAAATGTGTGTTCTCTTTAGAGACCACACATGAATCCACCAGTGTCATTGCATGTGTGTTCTTTTTACTAACAACAACTGGAGTCATTGCATGTGTGTTATTTTTACTAACAACAACCAGAGTCATTGCATGTGTGTTCTCTTCAGAGACCACACACGGATCCACCTGTGTCATTGCATGTGTGTTCTTTTTACTAACAACAACCAGAGTCATTGCATGTTTGTTCTTTTCACATACCACCTATGGATGCACTAGTGTCATTGCATGTGTGTTATTTTTACTAACCACTGGAGTCATTTCATGACTATTATTTTCACATACCACATATGGATCCACCAGTGTTATTGAAATGTGTCTTCTCTTCAGACACCACACATGGATCCACTAGTGTCATTGCATGTGTGTTCTTTTTACTAACAACAACTGGATTCATTGCATGTTTTTTTTTTCAAATACCACATATGGATCCACCAGTGTCATTGCACGTGTGCTCTATTCACAATACACCTATGTGTACACCAGTGTCATTGCATGTGTGCTCTTCTCAATAACAACAACCAGAGTCATTGCATGTGTGTTCTCTTTGGAGACCACGCATGGATCCACCAGTGTCATCGCATGTGTGTTCTTTTACTAACAACTAGAGTCATTTCATGACTATTCTTTTCACATATCACATATGGATCCACCAGTGTCATTGAAATGTGTGTTATTCTCATTAACCACAGCTAGAGTCATTGAAATGTGTGTTCTCTTCAGAGACCACACATGGATCCACCAGCGTCATTGCATGTGTGTTATTTTTACTAACAACAACTGGAGTCATTGCATGTGTGTTCTTTTCAAATACCACATATGGGTTCACGTGTGTCATTGAATGTGTGCTCTTTTTACTAACAATGGCCAGAGTCATTGCATGTGTGTTCTCTTCAGAGACCACACATGGATCCACCAGTGTCATTGCATGTGTGTTCTTTTTACTAACAACAAATGGAGTCATTTCATGACTATTATTTTCACACACCACATATGGATCCACCAGTGTTATTGAAATGTGTCTTCTCTTCAGACACCACACATGGATCCACTAGTGTCATTGCATGTGTTTTCTTTTTACTAACAACAACTGGAGTCATTGCATGTGTGTTCTTTTCACATACCACATATGGATCCACCAGTGTCATTGCATGTGTGCTCTTTTTACTAACAACAACTGGAGTCATTTCATGACTATTATTTTCACATACCACATATGGATCAACCCGTGTTATTGAAATGTGTATTCTCTTCAGAGACCACACATGGATCCACCAGTGTCATTGCATGTGTGTTCTTTTTACTAACAACAACTGGAGTCATTGCATGTGTGTTCTTTTCACAATCCACCTATGGATCCACCAGTGTCATTGCATGTGTGCTCTTTTTACTAACAACAACCAGAGTCATTGCTTGTGTGTTCTCTTCAGAGACCACACATGGATCCACCAGTGTCATTGTATGTGTCTTCTTTTTACTAACAACAACTAGAGTCACTTCATGTCTATTATTTTCATATACCACATATGGATCCACCAGTGTTATTGAAATGTATGTTCTCTTCAGAGACCACACATGGATCCACCAGTGTCATTGCATGTGTGTTCTTTTTACTAACAACAACTAGAGTCATTGCATGTGTGTTCTTTTCACATACCACATATGGACCCACCAGTGTCATTTAAATGTGTGTTCTCTTTAGAGACCACACATGGATCCACCAGTGTCATTGCATGTGTGTTCTTTTTACTAACAACAACTGGAGTCATTGCATGTGTGTTATTTTCACATATCACATATGGATCGACCAGTGTCATTGAAATGTGTGTTCTCTTCAGAGACCACACATGGATACACCAGTGTCATTGCATGTGTGTTCTTTTTACTAACAACGACTGGAGTCATTGCATGTGTGTTGTTTTCACATACCACATATGGATCCAAGTGTCATTGAAATGTGTGTTCTTTAGAGACCACACATGAATCCTGATGTCATGGCATGTGTGTTCTTTTTACTAAGAACAACTGGAGTCAGGGCATGGGTGTTATTTTTACTAACAAACACCAGAGTCATTGCATGTGTGTTCTCGTCAGAGACCACACATGGATCCACAATGTCATTGCATGTGTGTTCTTTTACTAACAACAACCAGAGTCATGCATGTGTTTCTTTTCACATACCATCTATGGATGCACCAGTGTCATTGCATGTGTGTTCTTTTACTAACAACTGAGTCATTTCATTTCCATTATTTTCACATACCACATATGGATCCACCGTGTTATTGAAATGTGTGTGCTCAGAGACCACACATGGATCCACCAGTGTCATTGAATGTGTGTTCTTTTTACTAACAACAACTGGAGTCATTGCATGTGTGTTCTTTTCACATACCACATATGGATCCACAAGTGTCATTGAAATGTGTGTTCTCTTCAGAGACCACACATGGATCCACCAGTGTCATTGCATGTGTGTTCTTTTTACTAACAACGACTGGAGTCATTGCATGTGTGTTCTTTTCACATACCACATATGGATCCACCAGTGTCATTGAAATGTGTGTTCTCTTTAGAGACCACACATGAATCCACCAGTGTCATTGCATGTGTGTTCTTTTTACTAACAACAACTGGAGTCATTGCATGTGTGTTATTTTGACTAACAACCAGAGTCATTGCATGTGTGTTCTTCAGAGACCACACACGGATCCACCTGTGTCATTGCATGTGTGTTCTTTTTACTAACAACAACCAGAGTCATTGCATGTTTGTTCTTTTCACATACCACCTATGGATGCACTAGTGTCATTGCATTTGTGTTATTTTTACTAACCACTGGAGTCATTTCATGACTATTATTTTCACATACCACATATGGATCCACCAGTGTTATTGAAATGTGTCTTCTCTTCAGACACCACACATGGATCCACTAGTGTCATTGCATGTGTGTTCTTTTTACTAACAACAACTGGAGTCATTGCATGTGTGTTCTTTTCAAATACCACATATGGATCCACCAGTGTCATTGCACGTGTGCTCTATTCACAATACACCTATGTGTACACGAGTGTCATTGCATGTGTGCTCTTCTCAATAACAACAACCAGAGTCATTGCATGTGTGTTCTCTTTGGAGACCACGCATGGATCCACCAGTGTCATTGCATGTGTGTTCTTTTTACTAACAACAACTGGAGTCATTTCATGACTATTCTTTTCACATATCACATATGGATCCACCAGTGTCATTGAAATGTGTGTTATTCTCATTAACCACAGCTAGAGTCATTGAAATGTGTGTTCTCTTCAGAGACCATACATGGATCTACCAGCGTCATTGCATGTGTGTTATTTTTACTAACAACAACTGGAGTCATTGCATGTGTGTTCTTTTCAAATACCACATATGGGTTCACGTGTGTCATTGAATGTGTGCTCTTTTTAATACCAATCGCCCGTTTCATTTCATGTGTGTTCTCTTCAGAGACCACACATGGATCCACCAGTGTCATTGCATGTGTGTTCTTTTTACTAACAACAACTGGAGTCATTTCATGACTATTATTTTCACATACCACATATGGATCCACCCGTGTTATTGAAATGTGTATTCTCTTCAGAGACCACACATTGATACACCAAGTGTCATTGCATGTGTGTTCTTTTACCAACCACCAGTGTCATTGCATGTGTGTTCTTTTCACAATCCACCTATGGATCCACCAGTGTCATTGCATGTGTGCTCTTTTTACTAACAACAACCAGAGTCATTGCTTGTGTGTTCTCTTCAGAGACCACACATGGATCCACCAGTGTCATTGTATGTGTCTTCTTTTTACTAACAACAACTAGCGTCACTTCATGTCTATTATTTTCACATACCACATATGGATCCACCAGTGTTATTGAAATGTATGTTCTCTTCAGAGACCACACATGGATCCACCAGTGTCAATGCATGTGTGTTCTTTTTACTAACAACAACTAGAGTCATTGCATGTGTGTTCTTTTCACATACCACATATGGACCCACCAGTGTCATTGAAATGTGTGTTCTCTTTAGAGACCACACATGGATCCACCAGTGTCATTGCATGTGTGTTCTTTTTACTAACAACAACTGGAGTCATTGCATGTGTGTTATTTTCACATACCACATATGGATCGACCAGTGTCATTGAAATGTGTGTTCTTTTTACTAACAACAGCCACAGTCATTGCATGTGTGTTCTCTTCAGAGACCACACATGGATCCACCAGTGTCATTGTATGTGTCTTCTTTTTACTAACAACAACTAGAGTCATTTCATGACTATTATTTTCACATACCACATATGGATCGACTAGTGTTATTGAAATGTGTGTTCTCTTCAGAGACCACACATGCATCCACCAGTGTGATTGCATGTGTGTTCTTTTTACAAACAACAACTGGAGTCATTGCATGTGTGTTCTTTTCACATACCACATATGGATCCACCAGTGTCATTGAAATGTGTGTTCTCTTCAGAGACCACACATGGATCCACCAGTGTCACTGCATGCGTGTTCTTTTTACGAACAACGACTGGAGTCATTGCATGTGTGTTCTTTTCACATACCACATATGGATCCACCAGTGTCATTGAAATGTGTGTTCTCTTTAGAGACCACTGGAGTCATTTCATGACTATTATTTTCACATACCACATATGGATCCACCAGTGTTATTGAAATGTGTCTTCTCTTCAGACACCACACATGGATCCACTAGTGTCATTGCATGTGTGTTCTTTTTACTAACAACAACTGGATTCATTGCATGTTTTTTTTTTCAAATACCACATATGGATCCACCAGTGTCATTGCACGTGTGCTCTATTCACAATACACCTATGTGTACACCAGTGTCATTGCATGTGTGCTCTTCTCAATAACAACAACCAGAGTCATTGCATGTGTGTTCTCTTTGGAGACCACGCATGGATCCACCAGTGTCATCGCATGTGTGTTCTTTTTACTAACAACAACTAGAGTCATTTCATGACTATTCTTTTCACATATCACATATGGATCCACCAGTGTCATTGAAATGTGTGTTATTCTCATTAACCACAGCTAGAGTCATTGAAATGTGTGTTCTCTTCAGAGACCACACATGGATCCACCAGCGTCATTGCATGTGTGTTATTTTTACTAACAACAACTGGAGTCATTGCATGTGTGTTCTTTTCAAATACCACATATGGGTTCACGTGTGTCATTGAATGTGTGCTCTTTTTACTAACAATGGCCAGAGTCATTGCATGTGTGTTCTCTTCAGAGACCACACATGGATCCACCAGTGTCATTGCATGTGTGTTCTTTTTACTAACAACAAATGGAGTCATTTCATGACTATTATTTTCACACACCACATATGGATCCACCAGTGTTATTGAAATGTGTCTTCTCTTCAGACACCACACATGGATCCACTAGTGTCATTGCATGTGTGTTCTTTTTACTAACAACAACTGGAGTCATTGCATGTGTGTTCTTTTCACAATCCACCTATGGATCTACCAGTGTCATTGCATGTGTGCTCTTTTTTACTAACAACAACAGGAGTCATTTCATGACTATTATTTTCACATACCACATATGGATCCAGCAGTGTTATTGAAATGTGTGTTCCCTTCAGAGACCACACATGGATCCACCAGTATCATTGCATGTGTGTTCTTTTTACTAACAACAACTGGAGTCATTGCATGTGTGTTCTTTTCACAATCCACCTATGGATCCACCAGTGTCATTGCATGTGTGCTCTTTTTACTAACAACCCGAGTCATTGCATGTGTGTTCTCTTCAGAGACCACACATGGATCCACCAGTGTCATTGTATGTGTCTTCTTTTTACTAACAACAACTAGAGTCACTTCATGTCTATTATTTTCATATACCACATATGGATCCACCAGTGTTATTGAAATGTATGTTCTCTTCAGAGACCACACATGGATCCACCAGTGTCATTGCATGTGTGTTCTTTTTACTAACAACAACTAGAGTCATTGCATGTGTGTTCTTTTCACATACCACATATGGACCCACCAGTGTCATTTAAATGTGTGTTCTCTTTAGAGACCACACATGGATCCACCAGTGTCATTGCATGTGTGTTCTTTTTACTAACAACAACTGGAGTCATTGCATGTGTGTTATTTTCACATATCACATATGGATCGACCAGTGTCATTGAAATGTGTGTTCTCTTCAGAGACCACACATGGATACACCAGTGTCATTGCATGTGTGTTCTTTTTACTAACAACGACTGGAGTCATTGCATGTGTGTTGTTTTCACATACCACATATGGATCCACGAGTGTCATTGAAATGTGTGTTCTCTTTAGAGACCACACATGAATCCACCAGTGTCATTGCATGTGTGTTCTTTTTACTAATAACAACTGGAGTCATTGCATGTGTGTTATTTTTACTAACAAAAACCAGAGTCATTGCATGTGTGTTCTCTTCAGAGACCACACATGGATCCACCTGTGTCATTGCATGTGTGTTCTTTTTACTAACAACAACCAGAGTCACTGCATGTCTGTTCTTTTCACATACCACCTATGGATGCACCAGTGTCATTGCATGTGTGTTCTTTTTACTAACAACTGGAGTCATTTCATTTCTGTTATTTTCACATACCACATATGGATCCACCAGTGTTATTGAAATGTGTGTGCTCTTCAGAGACCACACATGGATCCACCAGTGTCATTGAATGTGTGTTCTTTTTACTAACAACAACTGGAGTCATTGCATGTGTGTTCTTTTCACATACCACATATGGATCCACAAGTGTCATTGAAATGTGTGTTCTCTTCAGAGACCACACATGGATCCACCAGTGTCATTGCATGTGTGTTCTTTTTACTAACAACGACTGGAGTCATTGCATGTGTGTTCTTTTCACATACCACATATGGATCCACCAGTGTCATTGAAATGTGTGTTCTCTTTAGAGACCACACATGAATCCACCAGTGTCATTGCATGTGTGTTCTTTTTACTAACAACAACTGGAGTCATTGCATGTGTGTTATTTTTACTAACAACAACCAGAGTCATTGCATGTGTGTTCTCTTCAGAGACCACACACGGATCCACCTGTGTCATTGCATGTGTGTTCTTTTTACTAACAACAACCAGAGTCATTGCATGTTTGTTCTTTTCACATACCACCTATGGATGCACTAGTGTCATTGCATTTGTGTTATTTTTACTAACCACTGGAGTCATTTCATGACTATTATTTTCACATACCACATATGGATCCACCAGTGTTATTGAAATGTGTCTTCTCTTCAGACACCACACATGGATCCACTAGTGTCATTGCATGTGTGTTCTTTTTACTAACAACAACTGGAGTCATTGCATGTGTGTTCTTTTCAAATACCACATATGGATCCACCAGTGTCATTGCACGTGTGCTCTATTCACAATACACCTATGTGTACACGAGTGTCATTGCATGTGTGCTCTTCTCAATAACAACAACCAGAGTCATTGCATGTGTGTTCTCTTTGGAGACCACGCATGGATCCACCAGTGTCATTGCATGTGTGTTCTTTTTACTAACAACAACTGGAGTCATTTCATGACTATTCTTTTCACATATCACATATGGATCCACCAGTGTCATTGAAATGTGTGTTATTCTCATTAACCACAGCTAGAGTCATTGAAATGTGTGTTCTCTTCAGAGACCATACATGGATCTACCAGCGTCATTGCATGTGTGTTATTTTTACTAACAACAACTGGAGTCATTGCATGTGTGTTCTTTTCAAATACCACATATGGGTTCACGTGTGTCATTGAATGTGTGCTCTTTTTACTAACAATGGCCAGAGTCATTGCATGTGTGTTCTCTTCAGAGACCACACATGGATCCACCAGTGTCATTGCATGTGTGTTCTTTTTACTAACAACAACTGGAGTCATTTCATGACTATTATTTTCACATACCACATATGGATCCACCCGTGTTATTGAAATGTGTATTCTCTTCAGAGACCACACATGGATCCACCAGTGTCATTGCATGTGTGTTCTTTTTACTAACAACAACTGGAGTCATTGCATGTGTGTTCTTTTCACAATCCACCTATGGATCCACCAGTGTCATTGCATGTGTGCTCTTTTTACTAACAACAACCAGAGTCATTGCTTGTGTGTTCTCTTCAGAGACCACACATGGATCCACCAGTGTCATTGTATGTGTCTTCTTTTTACTAACAACAACTAGCGTCACTTCATGTCTATTATTTTCACATACCACATATGGATCCACCAGTGTTATTGAAATGTATGTTCTCTTCAGAGACCACACATGGATCCACCAGTGTCAATGCATGTGTGTTCTTTTTACTAACAACAACTAGAGTCATTGCATGTGTGTTCTTTTCACATACCACATATGGACCCACCAGTGTCATTGAAATGTGTGTTCTCTTTAGAGACCACACATGGATCCACCAGTGTCATTGCATGTGTGTTCTTTTTACTAACAACAACTGGAGTCATTGCATGTGTGTTATTTTCACATACCACATATGGATCGACCAGTGTCATTGAAATGTGTGTTCTTTTTACTAACAACAGCCACAGTCATTGCATGTGTGTTCTCTTCAGAGACCACACATGGATCCACCAGTGTCATTGTATGTGTCTTCTTTTTACTAACAACAACTAGAGTCATTTCATGACTATTATTTTCACATACCACATATGGATCGACTAGTGTTATTGAAATGTGTGTTCTCTTCAGAGACCACACATGCATCCACCAGTGTGATTGCATGTGTGTTCTTTTTACAAACAACAACTGGAGTCATTGCATGTGTGTTCTTTTCACATACCACATATGGATCCACCAGTGTCATTGAAATGTGTGTTCTCTTCAGAGACCACACATGGATCCACCAGTGTCACTGCATGCGTGTTCTTTTTACGAACAACGACTGGAGTCATTGCATGTGTGTTCTTTTCACATACCACATATGGATCCACCAGTGTCATTGAAATGTGTGTTCTCTTTAGAGACCACACATGAATCCACCAGTGTCATTGCATGTGTGTTCTTTTTACTAACAACAACCAGAGTCATTGCATGTGTGTTCTCTTCAGAGACCACACATGGATCCACCTGTGTCATTGCATGTGTGTTATTTTTACTAACAACAACCAGAGTCATTGCATGTCTTTTCTTTTCACATACCACCTATGGATGCACCAGTGTCATTGCATGTGTGTTCTTTTTACTAACAACTGCAGTCATTTCATGACTATTATTTTCACATACGACATATGGATCCACCAGTGTTATTGAAATGTGTCTTCTCTTCAGACACCACACATGGATCCACTAGTGTCATTGCATGTGTGTTCTTTTTACTAGCAACAACTGGAGTCATTGCATGTGTATTATTTTCAAATACCACATATGGATCCACCAGTGTCATTGCACGTGTGCTCTATTCACAATCCACCTATGGATCCACCAGTGTCATTGCATGTGTGCTCTTCTCATTAACAACAACCAGAGTCATTGCATGTGTGTTCTCTTCAGAGACCACACATGGATCCACCAGTGTCATTGCATGTGTGTTCTTTTTACTAACAACAACTGGAGTCATTTCATGACTATTCTTTTCACATACCACATATGGATCCTCCAGTGTCATTGAAATGTGTGTTCTTCTCATTAACCACAGCTAGAGTCATTGAAATGTTTGTTCTCTTTAGAGACCACACATGGATCCACTAGTGTCACTGCATGTGTGTTATTTTTACTAACAACAACTGGAGTCATTGCATGTGTGTTCTTTTCAAATACCACATATGGATTCACCTGTGTCATTGCATGTGTGCTCTTTTTACTAACAACAGCCAGAGTCATTGCATGTGTGTTCCCTTCAGAGACCACACAAGGATCCACCAGTGTCATTGCATGTGTGTTCTTTTTACTAACAACAACTAGAGTCATTTCATGACTATGATTTTCACATACCACATATGGATCCACCAGTGTCATTGAAATGTGTGTTCTCTTCAGAGACCACACATGGATCCACCAGTGTCATTGTATGTGTCTTCTTTTTACTAACAACAAATAGAGTCATTTCATGACTATTATTTTCACATACCACATATGGATCCACTAGTGTTATTGAAATGTGTGTTCTCTTCAGAGACCACACATGCATCCACCAGTGTCATTGCATGTGTGTTCTTTTTACAAACAACAACTGGAGTCATTGCATGTGTGTTTTTTTCAAATACCACATATGGATCCACCAGTGTCATTGAAATGTGTGTTCTCTTCAGAGACCACAGATGGATCCACCAGTGTCATTGCATGTGTGTTCTTTTTACTAACAACAACCAGAGTCATTGCATGTGTGTTCTTTTCACATACCACATATGGATCCACTAGTGTCTTTGCATGTGTGTTCTTTTTACTAACACAAACCAGTGTAATTACATGTGTGTTCTTTTTACTAACAACAACTGGAGTCAATTCATGTGTGTTCTTTTCACATACCACATATGGATCCACCAGGATCATTGAAATGTGTGTTCTCTTTACAGACCACACATGGATCCACCAGTGTCATTGCATGTGTGTTCTTTTTACTGACAACAACCAGAATCATTGCATGTGTGTTATTTTCACATACCTCATATGGATTCACCAGTGTCATTGCATGTGTGTTCTTTTTACTAACAACAACTGGAGTCATTTCATGACTATTATTTTCACATACCACGTATGGATCCACCAGTGTTATTGAAATGTATATTCTCTTCAGAGACCACACATGGATCCACCAGTGTCATTGCATGTGTGTTCTTTTTACTAACAACAACTGGAGTCATTGCATGTGTGTTATTTTCACAATCCACCTATGGATCCACCAGTTTGATTGCATGTGTGATCTTTTTACTAACATTAGCCAGAGTCATTGCATGTGTGTTCTCTTTAGAGACCACGCATGCATCCACCAGTATCATTGCATGTGTCTTCTTTTTACTAACAACAACTAGAGTCATTGCATGTGTGTTCTTTTCACATACCACATATGGATCCACCAGTGTCATTGAAATATGTGTTCTCTTCAGAGACCACACATGAATCCACCAGTGTCATTGCATGTGTGTTCTTTTTACTAACAACAACTAGAGTCATTGCATGTGTGTTATTTTTACTAACAACAACTAGAGTCATTGCATGAGTGTTCTCTTCAGAGACCACACATGGATCCACCAGTTTCATTGCATTTGTGTTATTTTTACTAACAACAACCAGAGTCATTGCATGTCTATTCTTTTCACATACCACCTATGGATGCACCAGTGTGATTGCATGTGTGTTCTTTTTACTAACAACTTGAGTCATTTCATGACTATTATTTTCACACACCACATATGGATCCACCAGTGTTATTGATATGTGTCTTCTCTTTAGACACCACACATGGATGCACTAGTGTCATTGCATGTGTGTTCTTTTTACTAACAACAACTGGAGTCAATGCATGTGTGTTCTTTTCACATACCACATATGGATCCACCAGTGTCATTGAAATATGTGTTCTCTTCAGAGACCACACATGAATCCACCAGTGTCATTGCATGTGTGTTCTTTTTACTATAACAACTAGAGTCATTGCATGTGTGTTATTTTTACTAACAACAACCAGAGTCATTGCATGAGTGTTCTCTTCAGAGACCAGACATGGATCCACCAGTTTCATTGCATTTGTGTTATTTTTACTAACAACAACCAGAGTCATTGCATGGCTGTTCTTTTCACATACCACCTATGGATGCACCAGTGTCATTGCATGTGTGTTCTTTTTACTAACAACTGGAGTCATTTCATGACTATTATTTTCACACACCACATATGGATCCACCAGTGTTATTGAAATGTGTCTTCTCTTCAGACACCACACATGGATCCACTAGTGTCATTGCATGTGTGTTCTTTTTACTAACAACAACTGAAGTCATTGCATGTGTGTTCTTTTCAAATACCACATATGGATCCACCAGTGTCATTGCATGTGTGATCTTTTCACAATCCACCTATGGATCCACCAGTGTCATTGCATGTGTGCTCTTCTCATTAACAACAACGATAGTCATTGCATGTGTGTTCTCTTCAGAGAGCACACATGGATCCACCAGTGTCATTGCATGTGTGTTCTTTTTACTAACAACAACTGGAGTCATTTCATGACTATTCTTTTCACGTACCACATATGGATCCACCAGTGTCATTAAAATGTGTGTTCTTCTCATGAACCATAGCTAGAGTCATTGAAATGTGTGTTTTCTTCGGAGACCACACATGAATCGACCAGTGTCATTACATGTGTGTTATTTTTACTAACAACAACTAGAGTCATTGCATGTGTGTTCTTTTGAAATACCACATATGGGTTCACGTGTGTCATTGAATGTGTGCTCCTTTTACTAACAATGGCCAGAGTCATTGCATGTGTGTTATCTTCAGAGAACACACATGGATCCACTAGTGTCATTACATGTGTGTTCTTTTTACAAACAACAACTGGAGTCATTTCATGACTATTCTTTTCACATACCACATATGGATCCACCAATTTCATTGAAATGTGTGTTCTCTTCAGAGACCACACATGGATCCACCAGTGTCATTGCATGTGTGTTCTTTTTACTAACAACAACTAGAGTCATTGCATGTGTGTTCTTTTCACATACCACATATGGATCCACTAGTGTCTTTGTATGTGTGTTCTTTTTACTAACACCAACCAGTGTCATTGCATGTGTGTTCTTTTTACTAACAACAACTGGAGTCAATTCATGTGTATTCTTTTCACATACCACATATGGATCCACCAGGGTCATCGAAACATGTGTTCTCTTTAGAGACCACACATGGATCCACCAGTGTCATTGCATGTGTGTTCTTTTTACTAACAACAACCAGAGTCATTGCATGTGTGTTGTTTTCACATACCACCTATGGATCCACCAGTGTCATTGAAGTGTGTGTTCTTTTTACTAGCAACAACTAGAGTCGTTTCATGACTATTATTTTCACATACCACAATTGGATCCACCAGTGTTATTGAAATGTGTATTCTCTTCAAAGACCACACATGGATCCACCAGTGTCATTGAATGTGTGTTCTTTTTACTAACAACAGCTAGAGTCATTGCATGTGTGTTCTTTTCACAATCCACCTATGGTTCCACCAGTGTCATTGCATGTGTGCTCTTTTTACTAACAACAGCCACAGTCATTGCATGTGTGTTCTCTTCAGAGACCACACATGGATCCACCAGTGTCATTGTATGTGTCTTCTTTTTACTAACAACAACTAGAGTCATTTCATGACTATGATTTTCACATACCACATATGGATCGACTAGTGTTATTGAAATGTGTGTTCTCTTCAGAGACCACACATGCATCCACCAGTGTCATTGCATGTGTGTTCTTTTTACAAACAACAACTGGAGTCATTGCATGTGTGTTCTTTTCACATACCACATATGGATCCACCAGTGTCATTGAAATGTGTGTTCTCTTCAGAGACCACACATGGATCCACCAGTGTTACTGCATGCGTGTTCTTTTACTAACAACATCGGAGTCATTGCATGTGTGTTCTTTTCACATACCACATATGGATCCACCAGTGTCATTGAAATGTGTGTTCTCTTTAGAGACCACACATGAATCCACCAGTGTCATTGCATGTGTGTTCTTTTTACTAACAACAACTGGAGTCATTGCATGTGTGTTATTTTTACTAACAACAACCAAAGTCATTGCATGTGTGTTCTCTTCAGAGACCACACATGGATCCACCTGTGTCATTGCATGTGTGTTATTTTTACTAACAACAACCAGAGTCATTGCATGTCTTTTCTTTTCACATACCACCTATGGATGCACCAGTGTCATTGCATGTGTGTTCTTTTTACTAACAACTGCAGTCATTTCATGACTATTATTTTCACATACGACATATGGATCCACCAGTGTTATTGAAATGTGTCTTCTCTTCAGACACCACACATGGATCCACTAGTGTCATTGCATGTGTGTTCTTTTTACTAGCAAAAACTCGAGTCATTGCATGTGTATTATTTTCAAATACCACATATGGATCCACCAGTGTCATTGCACGTGTGCTCTATTCACAATCCACCTATGGATCCACCAGTGTCATTGCATGTGTGCTCTTCTCATTAACAACAACCAGAGTCATTGCATGTGTGTTGTCTTCAGAGACCACACATGGATCCACCAGTGTCATTGCATGTGTGTTCTTTTTACTAACAACAACTGGAGTCATTTCATGACTATTCTTTTCACATACCACATATGGATCCTCCAGTGTCATTGAAATGTGTGTTCTTCTCATTAACCACAGCTAGAGTCATTGAAATGTTTGTTCTCTTTAGAGACCACACATGGATCCACTAGTGTCACTGCATGTGTGTTATTTTTACTAACAACAACTGGAGTCATTGCATGTGTGTTCTTTTCAAATACCACATATGGATTCACCTGTGTCATTGCATGTGTGCTCTTTTTACTAACAACAGCCAGAGTCATTGCATGTGTGTTCTCTTCAGAGACCACACAAGGATCCACCAGTGTCATTGCATGTGTGTTCTTTTTACTAACAACAACTAGAGTCATTTCATGACTATTCTTTTCACATACCACATATGGATCCACCAGTGTCATTGAAATGTGTGTTCTCTTCAGAGAGCACACATGGATCCACCAGTGTCATTGTATGTGTCTTCTTTTTACTAACAACAACTAGAGTCATTTCATGACTATTATTTTCACATACCACATATGGATCCACTAGTGTTATTGAAATGTGTGTTCTCTTCAGAGACCACACATGCATCCACCAGTGTCATTGCATGTGTGTTCTTTTTACAAACAACAACTGGAGTCATTGCATGTGTGTTCTTTTCAAATACCACATATGGATCCACCAGTGTCATTGAAATGTGTGTTCTCTTCAGAGACCACACATGGATCCACCAGTGTCATTGCATGTGTGTTCTTTTTACTAACAACAACCAGAGTCATTGCATGTGTGTTCTTTTCACATACCACATATGGATCCACTAGTGTCTTTGCATGTGTGTTCTTTTTACTAACACAAACCAGTGTAATTACATGTGTGTTCTTTTTACTAACAACAACTGGAGTCAATTCATGTGTGTTCTTTTCACATACCACATATGGATCCACCAGGATCATTGAAATGTGTGTTCTCTTTACAGACCACACATGGATCCACCAGTGTCATTGCATGTGTGTTCTTTTTACTGACAACAACCAGAATCATTGCATGTGTGTTATTTTCACATACCTCATATGGATCCACCAGTGTCATTGCATGTGTGTTCTTTTTACTAACAACAACTGGAGTCATTTCATGACTATTATTTTCACATACCACGTATGGATCCACCAGTGTTATTGAAATGTATATTCTCTTCAGAGACCACACATGGATCCACCAGTGTCATTGCATGTGTGTTCTTTTTACTAACAACAACTGGAGTCATTGCATGTGTGTTCTTTTCACAATCCACCTATGGATCCACCAGTTTCATTGCATGTGTGATCTTTTTACCAACATTAGCTAGAGTCATTGCATGTGTGTTCTCTTTAGAGACCACACATGCATCCACCAGTATCATTGCATGTGTCTTCTTTTTACTAACAACAACTAGAGTCATTGCATGTGTGTTCTTTTCACATACCACATATGGATCCACCAGTGTCATTGAAATATGTGTTCTCTTCAGA
The DNA here is from genome assembly GCA_023614405.1 of Avena insularis. Lineage (NCBI taxonomy): Eukaryota > Viridiplantae > Streptophyta > Magnoliopsida > Poales > Poaceae > Avena > Avena insularis. The sequence continues at coordinate 241,080,129 of CM042686.1, read as the reverse complement.
GACCACACATGAATCCACCAGTGTCATTGCATGTGTGTTCTTTTTACTAACAACAACTAGAGTCATTGCATGTGTGTTATTTTTACTAACAACAACTAGAGTCATTGCATGAGTGTTCTCTTCAGAGACCACACATGGATCCACCAGTTTCATTGCATTTGTGTTATTTTTACTAACAACAACCAGAGTCATTGCATGTCTATTCTTTTCACATACCACCTATGGATGCACCAGTGTCATTGCATGTGTGTTCTTTTTACTAACAACTGGAGTCATTTCATGACTATTATTTTCACACACCACATATGGATCCACCAGTGTTATTGAAATGTGTCTTCTCTTTAGACACCACACATGGATGCACTAGTGTCATTGCATGTGTGTTCTTTTTACTAACAACAACTGGAGTCATTGCATGTGTGTTCTTTTCACATACCACATATGGATCCACCAGTGTCATTGAAATATGTGTTCTCTTCAGAGACCACACATGAATCCACCAGTGTCATTGCATGTGTGTTCTTTTTACTATAACAACTAGAGTCATTGCATGTGTGTTATTTTTACTAACAACAACCAGAGTCATTGCATGAGTGTTCTCTTCAGAGACCAGACATGGATCCACCAGTTTCATTGCATTTGTGTTATTTTTACTAACAACAACCAGAGTCATTGCATGTCTGTTCTTTTCACATACCACCTATGGATGCACCAGTGTCATTGCATGTGTGTTCTTTTTACTCACAACTGGAGTCATTTCATGACTATTATTTTCACACACCACATATGGATCCACCAGTGTTATTGAAATGTGTCTTCTCTTCAGACACCACACATGGATCCACTAGTGTCATTGCATGTGTGTTCTTTTTACTAACAACAACTGAAGTCATTGCATGTGTGTTCTTTTCAAATACCACATATGGATCCACCAGTGTCATTGCATGTGTGATCTTTTCACAATCCACCTATGGATCCACCAGTGTCATTGCATGTGTGCTCTTCTCATTAACAACAACGATAGTCATTGCATGTGTGTTCTCTTCAGAGAGCACACATGGATCCACCAGTGTCATTGCATGTGTGTTCTTTTTACTAACAACAACTGGAGTCATTTCATGACTATTCTTTTCACGTACCACATATGGATCCACCAGTGTCATTAAAATGTGTGTTCTTCTCATGAACCATAGCTAGAGTCATTGAAATGTGTGTTTTCTTTGGAGACCACACATGAATCGACCAGTGTCATTGCATGTGTGTTCTTTTTACTAACAACAACTGGAGTCATTTCATGACTATTATTTTCACATACCACATATGGATCCACCAGTGTTTTTGAAATTTGTTTTCTCTTTAGAGACCACACATGGATCCACCAGTGTCATTGCATGTGTGTTCTTTTTACTAACAACAACTAGAGTCATTGCATGTGTGTTCTTTTCACAATCCACTAGTGTCATTGCATGTGTGCTCTTTTTACTAACAACAACTAGAGTCATTGCATGTGTGTTCTCTTCAGAGACCACACACGGATCCACCAGTATCATTGCATGTGTTTGTTTTTACGAACAACAACTGGAGTTATTTCATGACTATTCTTTTCACATACCACATATGGGTCCACCAGTGTCATTGAAATGTGTGTCCTCTTCAGAGACCACACATGGATCCACCAGTGTCATTGCATGTGTGTTCTTTTTACTAACAACGACTGGAGTCATTGCATGTGTGTTCTTTTCACATACCACATATGGATCTAGCAGTGTCATTGAAATGTGTGTTCTCTTTAGAGACCACACATGAATCCACCAATGTCATTGCATGTGTGTTCTTTTTACTAACAACAACTGGAGTCATTGCATGTGTGTTATTTTTACTAACAACAACCAGAGTCATTGCATGTTCGTTCTCTTCAGAGACCACAGATGGATCCATCAGTGTCATTGCATGTGTGTTCTTTTTACTGACAACAACCAGAGTCATTGCATGTGTGTTATTTTCACATACCTCATATGGATCCACCAGAGTCATTGCATGTGTGTTCTTTTTACTAACAACAATTGGAGTCATTTCATGACTATTATTTTCACATACCACATATGGATCCACCAGTGTTATTTAAATGTGTCTTCTCTTCAGACACCACACATGGATCCACTGGTGTCATTGCATGTGTGTTCTTTTTACTAACAATAGCTGGAATCATTGCATGTGTGTTCTTTTCAAATACCATGTATGGATCCACCAGTGTCATTGCACGTGTGCTCTATTCACAATCCACCTATGGATCCACCAGTGTCATTGCATGTGTGCTCTTCTCATTAATAAGAACCAGAGTCATTGCGTGTGTGTTCTCTTTAGAGACCACACATGGATCCACCAGTGTCATTGCATGTGTGTTCTTTTTACTAACAATAACTGGAGTGATTTCATGACTATTCTTTTCACATACCACATATGGATCCACCACTGTCATTGAAATGTGTGTTCTTCTCATTAACCACAGCTAGAGTTATTGAAATGTGTGTTCTCTTCAGAGACCACACATGCATCCACCAGTGTCATTGCATGTGTGTTATTTTTACTAACAACAACTAGAGTCATTTCATGTGTGTTCTTTTCACATACCACATATGGATCCACCTGTGTCATTGCATGTGTGCTCTTTTTACTAACAACAGCCAGAGTCATTGCATGTGTGTTCTCTTCAGAGACCACACATGGATCCACCAGTGTCATTGCATGTGTGTTCTTTCTACTAAGAACAACTTGAGTCATTTCTTGACTATTATTTTCACATACTACATATGGATCCACCAGTGTTATTGAAATGCGTGTTCTCTTTAGAGACCACACATGGATCCACCAGTGTCATTGCATGTGTGTTATTTTTACTAACCACAGCTAGAGTCATTGCATGTGTGTTCTTTCCAGAAACCACACATGGATCCACCTAGTGTGATTGCATGTGTGCTCTTTTTACTAACAATAGCCAGAGTCATTGCATGTGTGTTCTCTTCAGAGACCAGACATGGATGGAGCAGTGTCATTGCATGTGTGTTCTTTTTACTAACAACAACTGGAGTCATTTCATGATTATTATTTTCACATACCACATAAGGATCCACCAGTGTTTTGGAAATGTGTGTTCTCGTTAGAGACCACACATGGATCCACCAGTGTCATTGCATGTGTGTTCTTTTTACTAACAACAACTGGAGTAATTGCATGTGTGTTCTTTTCACAATCCACCTATGGATCCACTAGTGTCATTGCATGTGTGCTCTTTTTAGTAACAGCAGCTAGAGTCATTGCATGTGTGTTCTCTTCAGAGACCACACATGGATCCACTAGTGTCATTGCATGTGTTTGTTTTTACTAACAACAACTGGAGTCATTTCATGACTATTCTTTTCACATACCACATATGGGTCCACCAGTGTCATTGAAATGTGTGTTCTCTTCAGAGACCACACATGGATCCACCAGTGTCACTGCATGCGTGTTCTTTTTACTAACAACGACTAGAGTCATTGCATGTGTGTTCTTTTCACATACCACATATGGATCCACCAGTGTCATTGAAATGTGTGTTCTCTTCAGAGACCACACATGAATCCACCAGTGTCATTGCATGTGTGTTCTTTTTACTAACAACAACTGGAGTCATTGCATGTGTGTTATTTTTACTAACAACAACCAGAGTCATTGCATGTGTGTTCTCTTCAAAGACCACACATGGATCCACCAGTGTCATTGCATGTGTGTTCTTTTTACTAACAACAAGTGGAGTCATTTCATGACTATTCTTTTCACATACCACATATGGATCCTCCAGTGTCATTGAAATGTGTGTTCTTCTCATTAACCACATCTAGAGTCATTGAAATGTGTGTTCTCTTTAGAGACCACACATGGATCCACCAGTGTCATTGCATGTGTGTTATTCTTACTAACAACAACTGGAGTCATTGCATGTGTGTTCTTTTCACATACCACATATGGATCCACCAGTGTCATTGCATGTGTGCTCTTTTTACTAACAACAGCCAGAGTCATTGCATTTGTGTTCCCTTCAGAGACCACACATGGATCCACCAGTGTCATTGCATGTGTGTTCTTTTTACTAACAACAACTAGATTCATTTCATGACTATTCTTTTCACATACCACATATGGATCCACCAGTGTCATTGAAATGTGTGTTCTCTTCAGAGAACACACATGGATCCACCAGTGTCATTGTATGTGTCTTCTTTTTACTAACAACAACTAGAGTCATTTCATGACTATTATTTTCACATACCACATATGGATCCACTAGTGTTATTGAAATGTGTGTTCTCTTCAGAGACCACACATGCATCCACCAGTGTCATTGCATGTGTGTTCTTTTTACAAACAACAACTAGAGTCATTGCATGTGTGTTCTTTTCAAATACCACATATGGATCCACCAGTGTCATTGAAATGTGTGTTCTCTTTAGAGACCACACATGGATCCACCAGTGTCATTGCATGTGTGTTCTTTTTACTAACAACAACCAGAGTCATTGCATGTGTGTTCTTTTCACATACCACATATGGATCCACTAGTGTCTTTGCATGTGTGTTCTTTTTACTAACACAAACCAGTGTAATTACATGTGTGTTCTTTTTACTAACAACAACAGGAGTCAATTCATGTGTGTTCTTTTCACATACCACATATGGATCCACCAGGATCATTGAAATGTGTGTTCTCTTTACAGACCACACATGGATCCACCAGTGTCATTGCATGTGTGTTCTTTTTACTGACAACAACCAGAGTCATTGCATGTGTGTTATTTTCACATACCTCATATGGATCCACCAGAGTCATTGCATGTGTGTTCTTTTTACTAACAACAATTGGAGTCATTTCATGACTATTATTTTCACATACCACATATGGATCCACCAGTGTTATTGAAATGTATATTCTCTTCAGAGACCGCACATGGATCCACCAGTGTCATTGCATGTGTGTTCCTTTTACTAACAACAACTGGAGTCATTGCATGTGTGTTCTTTTCACAATCCACCTATGGATCCACCAGTGTCATTGCATGTGTGATCTTTTTACTAACATTAGCCAGAGTCATTGCATGTGTGTTCTCTTTAGAGACCACACATGCATCCACCAGTATCATTGCATGTGTCTTCTTTTTACTAACAACAACTGGAGTCATTGCATGTGTGTTCTTTTCACATACCACATATGGATCCACCAGTGTCATTGAAATATGTGTTCTCTTCAGAGACCACACATGAATCCACCAGTGTCATTGCATGTGTGTTCTTTTTACTAACAACAACTAGAGTCATTGCATGTGTGTTATTTTTACTAACAACAACTAGAGTCATTGCATGAGTGTTCTCTTCAGAGACCACACATGGATCCACCAGTTTCATTGCATTTGTGTTATTTTTACTAACAACAACCAGAGTCATTGCATGTCTGTACTTTTCACATACCACCTATGGATGCACCAGTGTCATTGCATGTGTGTTCTTTTTACTAACAACTGGAGTCATTTCATGACTATTATTTTCACACACCACATATGGATCCACCAGTGTTATTGAAATGTGTCTTCTCTTTAGACACCACACATGGATCCACTAGTGTCATTGCATGTGTGTTCTTTTTACTAACAACAACTGGAGTAATTGCATGTGTGTTATTTTCACATACCACATATGGATCCACCAGTGTCATTGAAATATGTGTTCTCTTCACAGACCACACATGAATCCACCAGTGTCATTGCATGTGTGTTCTTTTTACTAACAACAACTAGAGTCATTGCATGTGTGTTATTTTTACTAACAACAACCAGAGTCATTGCATGAGTGTTCTCTTCAAAGACCAGACATGGATCCACTAGTTTCATTGCATTTGTGTTATTTTTACTAACAACAACCAGAGTCATTGCATGTCTGTTCTTTTCACATACCACCTATGGATCCACCAGTGTCATTGCATGTGTGTTCTTTTTACTAACAACTGGAGTGATTTCATGACTATTATTTTCACACACCACATATGGATCCACCAGTGTTATTGAAATGTGTCTTCTCTTCAGACACCACACATGGATCCACTAGTGTCATTGCATGTGTGTTCTTTTTACTAACAACAACTGAAGTCATTGCATGTGTGTTCTTTTCAAATACCACATATGGATCCACCAGTGTCATTGCATGTGTGATCTTTTCACAATCCACCTATGGATCCACCAGTGTCATTGCATGTGTCCTCTTCTCATTAACAACAACGATAGTCATTGCATGTGTGTTCTCTTCAGAGAGAACACATGGATCCACCAGTGTCATTGCATGTGTGTTCTCTTCAGAGAGAACACATGGATCCACCAGTGTCATTGCATGTGTGTTCTTTTTACTAACAACAACTGGAGTCATTTCATGACTATTCTTTTCACCTACCACATATGGATCCACCAGTGTCATTAAAATGTGTGTTCTTCTCATGAACCATAGCTAGAGTTATTGAAATGTGTGTTTTCTTCGGAGACCACACATGAATCGACCAGTGTCATTGCATGTGTGTTCTTTTTACTAACAACAATTGGAGTCATTTCATGACTATTATTTTCACATACCACATATGGATCCACCAGTGTTTTTGAAATGTGTGTTCTCTTTAGAGACCACACATGGATCCACCAGGGTCATTGCATGTGTGTTCTTTTTACTAACAACAACTGGAGTCATTGCATGTGTGTTCTTTTCACAATCCACCTATGGATCCACCAGTGTCATTGCACATGTGCTCTTTTGACAATCCACCTATGGATCAACCAGTGTCATTGCATATGTGCTCTTCTCATTACCAACAACCAGAGTCATTGCATGTGTGTTCTCTTCAGAGACCACACATGGATCCACTAGTGTCATTGCATGCGTGTTCTTTTTACTAACAACAACTTGAGTCATTTCATGACTATTCTTTTCACATACCACATCTGGATCCACCAGTGTCATTGAAATGTGTGTTCTTCTCATTAACCATAGCTAGAGTCATTGAAATGTGTGTTCTCTTCAAAGACCACACATGGATCCACAAGTGTCATTGCATTTGTGTTATTTTTACTGACAACAAATGGAGTCATTGCATGTGTGTTCTTTTCACATCCCACATATGGATCCACCTGTGTCATTGCATGTGTGCTCTTTTTACTAACAACAGCCAGAGTCATTGGATGTGTGATCTCTTCAGAGACCACACATCGATCCACCAGTGTCATTGCATGTGTGTTCTTTTTACTAACAACAACTAGAGTCATTTCATGACTATTATTTTCACATACCACATATGGATCCACCAGTATTATTGAAATGCTTGTTCTCTTCAGAGACCACACATGGATCCACCAGTGTCATTGTATGTGTGTTCTTTTTACTAACAACAACTGGAGTCATTGCATGTGTGTTCTTTTCACAATCCACATATGGATCCACCAGTGTCATTGCATGTGTGTTCTTTTTACTAACAACAGCTAGAGTCATTGCATGTGTGTTCTCTTTAGAGACCACACATGGATCGAGCAGTGCCATTGCATGTGTGTTCTTTTTACTAACAACAACTAGAGTCATTTCATGACTATTCTTTTCACATACCACATATGGATCCACCAATGTCATTGAAATGCGTGTTCTCTTCAGAGACCACACATGGATCGACTAGTGTCATTGGATGTGTGTTCTTTTCACAATCGACCTATGGATCCACCAGTGTCATTCCATGTGTGTTCTTTTTACTAACAACAGCCAGAGCCATTGCATGTGTGTTCTCTTCAGAGACCACACATGGATCCACCAGTGCCATTGCATGTGTGTTCTTTTTACTAACAACAACTGGAGTCATTTCATGTGTGTTCTTTTCACATACCACATATGGATCCACTAGTGTTATTGAAATGTGTGTTCTCTTCAGAGACCACACATGGATCCACCAATGTCATTGCATGTGTGTTCTTTTTTCTAACAACAACTAGAGTAATTGCATGTGTGTTCTTTTCATATACCACATATGGATCCACTAGTGTCATTGCATGTGTGCTCTTTTCACAATCCACCTATGGATCCACCAATGTCATTGCATGTGTGCTCTTCTCATTAACAACAACCAGAGTCATTACATGTGTGTTCTTTTCACATAACACATATGGATCCACCAGTGTTTTTGAAATGTGTGTTCTCTTTAGAGACCACACATGGATCCACCAGTGTCATTGCATGTGTGTTCTTTTTACTAACAACAACTGGAGTCATTGCATGTGTGTTCTTTTCACAATCCACCTATGGATCCACTAGTGTCATTGCATGTGTGATCTTTTTACTAACAACAGCCAGAGTCATTGCATGTGTGTTCTCTTCAGAGACCACACATGGATCCACCAGTGTCATTGCATGTGTTTGTTTTTACTAACAACAACTGGAGTCATTTCATGACTATTCTTATCGCATACCACATATGGATCCACCAGTGCCATTGAAATGTGTGTTCTCTTCAGAGACCACACATGGATCCACTAGTGTCATTGCATGTGTTTGTTTTTACTAACAACAACTGGAGTCATTTCATGACTATTCTTTTCACATACCACATATGGATCCACCAGTGTCATTGAATTGTGTGTTCTCTTCAGAGACCACACATGGATCCACCAGTGTCATTGCATGTGTTTTCTTTTTACTAACAATGACTGGAGTCATTGCATGTGTGTTCTTTTCACATACCACATATGGATCCACCAGTGTCATTGAAATGTGTGTTCTCTTTAGAGACCACACATGAATCCACCAGTGTCATTTCATGTGTGGTCTTTTTACTAACAACAACTGGAGTCATTGCATGTGTGTTATTTTTACTAAGAACAACCAGAGTCATTGCATGTGTGTTCTCTTCAGAGACCACACATGGATCCACCAGTGTCATTGCATGTGCGTTCTTTTTACTAACAACAACCAAAGTCATTGCATGTCTGTTCTTTTCACATACCACTTATGGATCCACCAGTGTCATTGAAATGTGTGTTATCTTCAGAGACCACATATGGATCCACCAGAGTCATTGCATGTGTTTTCTTTTTACTAACAACAACTAGAGTCATTGCATGTGTGTTCTTTTGATATACCACATATGGATCCACCAGTGTCATTGCACGTGTGCTCTTTTCACAATCCACCTATGGATCCACCAGTGTCATTGCATGTGTCCTCTTCTCATTAACAACAACGATAGTCATTGCATGTGTGTTCTCTTCAGAGAGAACACATGGATCCACCAGTGTCATTGCATGTGTGTTCTCTTCAGAGAGAACACATGGATCCACCAGTGTCATTGCATGTGTGTTCTTTTTACTAACAACAACTGGAGTCATTTCATGACTATTCTTTTCACCTACCACATATGGATCCACCAGTGTCATTAAAATGTGTGTTCTTCTCATGAACCATAGCTAGAGTTATTGAAATGTGTGTTTTCTTCGGAGACCACACATGAATCGACCAGTGTCATTGCATGTGTGTTCTTTTTACTAACAACAATTGGAGTCATTTCATGACTATTATTTTCACATACCACATATGGATCCACCAGTGTTTTTGAAATGTGTGTTCTCTTTAGAGACCACACATGGATCCACCAGGGTCATTGCATGTGTGTTCTTTTTACTAACAACAACTAGAGTCATTGCATGTGTGTTCTTTTCACAATCCACCTATGGATCCACCAGTGTCATTGCACATGTGCTCTTTTGACAATCCACCTATGGATCAACCAGTGTCATTGCATATGTGCTCTTCTCATTACCAACAACCAGAGTCATTGCATGTGTGTTCTCTTCAGAGACCACACATGGATCCACTAGTGTCATTGCATGCGTGTTCTTTTTACTAACAACAACTTGAGTCATTTCATGACTATTCTTTTCACATACCACATCTGGATCCACCAGTGTCATTGAAATGTGTGTTCTTCTCATTAACCATAGCTAGAGTCATTGAAATGTGTGTTCTCTTCAAAGACCACACATGGATCCACAAGTGTCATTGCATTTGTGTTATTTTTACTGACAACAAATGGAGTCATTGCATGTGTGTTCTTTTCACATCCCACATATGGATCCACCTGTGTCATTGCATGTGTGCTCTTTTTACTAACAACAGCCAGAGTCATTGGATGTGTGATCTCTTCAGAGACCACACATCGATCCACCAGTGTCATTGCATGTGTGTTCTTTTTACTAACAACAACTAGAGTCATTTCATGACTATTATTTTCACATACCACATATGGATCCACCAGTATTATTGAAATGCTTGTTCTCTTCAGAGACCACACATGGATCCACCAGTGTCATTGTATGTGTGTTCTTTTTACTAACAACAACTGGAGTCATTGCATGTGTGTTCTTTTCACAATCCACATATGGATCCACCAGTGTCATTGCATGTGTGTTCTTTTTACTAACAACAGCTAGAGTCATTGCATGTGTGTTCTCTTTAGAGACCACACATGGATCGAGCAGTGCCATTGCATGTGTGTTCTTTTTACTAACAACAACTAGAGTCATTTCATGACTATTCTTTTCACATACCACATATGGATCCACCAATGTCATTGAAATGCGTGTTCTCTTCAGAGACCACACATGGATCGACTAGTGTCATTGGATGTGTGTTCTTTTCACAATCGACCTATGGATCCACCAGTGTCATTCCATGTGTGTTCTTTTTACTAACAACAGCCAGAGCCATTGCATGTGTGTTCTCTTCAGAGACCACACATGGATCCACCAGTGCCATTGCATGTGTGTTCTTTTTACTAACAACAACTGGAGTCATTTCATGTGTGTTCTTTTCACATACCACATATGGATCCACTAGTGTCATTGAAATGTGTGTTCTCTTCAGAGACCACACATGGATCCACCAATGTCATTGCATGTGTGTTCTTTTTTCTAACAACAACTGGAGTAATTGCATGTGTGTTCTTTTCATATACCACATATGGATCCACTAGTGTCATTGCATGTGTGCTCTTTTCACAATCCACCTATGGATCCACCAGTGTCATTGCATGTGTGCTCTTCTCATTAACAACAACCAGAGTCATTACATGTGTGTTCTTTTCACATAACACATATGGATCCACCAGTGTTTTTGAAATGTGTGTTCTCTTTAGAGACCACACATGGATCCACCAGTGTCATTGCATGTGTGTTCTTTTTACTAACAACAACTGGAGTCATTGCATGTGTGTTCTTTTCACAATCCACCTATGGATCCACTAGTGTCATTGCATGTGTGATCTTTTTACTAACAACAGCCAGAGTCATTGCATGTGTGTTCTCTTCAGAGACCACACATGGATCCACCAGTGTCATTGCATGTGTTTGTTTTTACTAACAACAACTGGAGTCATTTCATGACTATTCTTATCGCATACCACATATGGATCCACCAGTGCCATTGAAATGTGTGTTCTCTTCAGAGACCACACATGGATCCACTAGTGTCATTGCATGTGTTTGTTTTTACTAACAACAACTGGAGTCATTTCATGACTATTCTTTTCACATACCACATATGGATCCACCAGTGTCATTGAATTGTGTGTTCTCTTCAGAGACCACACATGGATCCACCAGTGTCATTGCATGTGTTTTCTTTTTACTAACAATGACTGGAGTCATTGCATGTGTGTTCTTTTCACATACCACATATGGATCCACCAGTGTCATTGAAATGTGTGTTCTCTTTAGAGACCACACATGAATCCACCAGTGTCATTGCATGTGTGGTCTTTTTACTAACAACAACTGGAGTCATTGCATGTGTGTTATTTTTACTAAGAACAACCAGAGTCATTGCATGTGTGTTCTCTTCAGAGACCACACATGGATCCACCAGTGTCATTGCATGTGCGTTCTTTTTACTAACAACAACCAAAGTCATTGCATGTCTGTTCTTTTCACATACCACCTATGGATGCACCAGTGTCATTACATGTGTGTTCTTTTTACTAACAACTGGAGTCATTTCATGACTATTATTTTCACATACCACATATGGATCCACTAGTGTTATTGAAATGTGTCTTCTCTTCAGATACCACACATGGATCCACTAGTGTCATTGCATGTGTGTTCTTTTTACTAACAACAACTAGAGTCATTGCATGTGTGTTCTTTTCAAATACCGCATATGGATCCACCAGTGTCATTGCACGTGTGCTCTTTTCACAATCCACCTATGGATCAACCAGTGTCATTGCATGTGTGATCTTCTCATTAACAACAACTAGAGTCATTGCATGTGTGTTCTCTTCAGAGACCACACATGGATCCTGATGTCATTGCATGTGTGTTCTTTGTACTAACAACAGTGGAGTCATTTCATGACTATTCTTTTCACATACCACATATGGATCCACCAGTGTCATTGAAATGTGTGTTCTTCTCATTAACCATAGCTAGAGTCATTGAAATGTGTGTTCTCTTTAGAGACCACACATGGATCCACCAGTGTCATTGCATGTGTGTTATTTTTACTAACAACAACTGGAGTCATTGCATGTGTGTTCTTTTCACATACCACATATGGATCCACCTGTGTCATTGCATGTGTGCTCTTTTACTAACAACAGAGTCATTGCATGTGTGTGTTCTCTTCAGAGACCACATGGATCCAATGTCATTGCATGTGTGTTCTTTTTACTAACAACAACTAGAGTCATTTCATGACTATTATTTTCACATACCACATATGGATCCACCAGTGTCATTGAAATGCGTGCTCTCTTCAGAGACCACACATGGATCGACTAGTGTCATTGGATGTGTGTTCTTTTCACAATCCACCTGTGTCATTGCATGTGTGTTCTTTTTACGAACAACAGCCAAAGCCATTGCATGTATGTTCTCTTTAGAGACCACACATGGATCCACCAGTGTCATTGCATTTGTGTTCTTTTTACTAACAACAACTAGAGTCATTTCATGTGTGTTCTTTTCACACCACATATGGATCCACCAGTGTCATTGAAATGTGTGTTCTCTTCTGAGACCACACATGGATCCACCAGTGTCATTGCATGTGTGTTCTTTTTTCTAACAACAACTGGAGTCATTGCATGTGTGTTATTTTCATATACCACATATGGATCCACTAGCGTCATTGCATGTGTGCTCTTTTCACAATCCACCTATGGATCCACTAGTGTCATTGCATGTGTGCTCTTCTCATTAACAACAACCAGAGTCATTACATGTCTGTTCTTTTCACATAACACATATGGATCCACCAGTGTCATTGCATGTGTGTTCTTTTTACTAACAACAAATGGAGTCATTTGATGACTATTCTTTTCACATACCACATATGGATCCACCAGTGTCATTGAAATGTGTGTTCTTCTCATTAACCACAGCTAGAGTCAATGAAATGTGTGTTCTCTTCAGAGACCACACAAGGATTCACCAGTGTCATTGCATGTGTGTTATTTTTACTAACAACAACTGGAGTCACTGCATGTGTGCTCTTTTCATAATCCACCTATGGGTCCACCAATGTCATTGCCTGCGTGCTCTTTTAACTAACAACATCCAGAGTCATTGCATGTGTGTTCTCTTTAGAGACCACACATGGATCCACCAGTGTCATTGGATGTGGGTTCTTTTTACTAACAACAACCAGAGTCATTTCATGACTATTATTTTCACATACCACATATGGATCCACCAGTGTTATTGAACTGGGTGTTCTCTTTAGAGACCACACATGGATCCACCAGTGTCATTGCATGTGTGTTGTTTTTACTAACGACAACTGGAGTCATTGCATGTGTGTTCTCTTCACAATCCACCTATGGATCCACTAGTGTCATTGCATGTGTGCTCTTTTTACTAACAACAGCTAGAATGATTGCATGTGTGTTCTCTTCAGAGACCACACACGGATCCACCAGTGTCATTGCATGTGTGTTCTTTTTACTAACAACAACTGGAGTCATTGCATGTCTGTTCTTTTCACATACCACCTATGGATGCACCAGTGTCATTGCACGTGTGTTATTTTTACTAACAACTGGAGTCATTTCATGACTATTATTTTCACATACCACATACTAATCCACCAGTGTTATTGAAATGTGTGTTTTCTTCAGAGACCACACATGCATCCACCAGTGTCATTGCATGTGTGTTCTTTTTACAAACAACAACTGGAGTCATTGCATGTGTGTTCTTTTCACAATCCACCTATGGATCCACTAGTGTCATTGCATGTGTGATCTTTTTACTAACAACAGCCAGAGTCATTGCATGTGTGTTCTCTTCAGAGACCACACATGTATCCACCAGTGTCATTGCATGTGTTTGTTTTTACTAACAACAACTGGAGTCATTTCATGACTATTCTTATCGCATACCACATATGGATCCACCAGTGCCATTGAAATGTGTGTTCTCTTCAGAGACCACACATGGATCCACCAGTGTCATTGCATGTGTTTTCTTTTTACTAGCAGCGACTGGAGTCATTGCATGTGTGTTCTTTTCACATACCACATATGGATCTACCAGTGTCAATGAAATGTGTGTTCTCTTTAGAGACCACACATGAATCCACCAGTGTCATTGCATGTGTGGTCTTTTTACTACCAACAACTGGAGTCATTGCATGTGTGTTATTTTTACTAACAACAACAAGAGTCATTGCATGTTCGTTCTCTTCAGAGACCACAGATGGATCCACCAGTGTCATTGCATGTGCGTTCTTTTTACTAACAACAACCAGAGTCATTGCATGTCTGTTCTTTTCACATACCACCTATGGATGCACCAGTGTCATTGCATGTGTGTTCTTTTTACTAACAACTTGAGTCATTTCATGACTATTATTTTCACATACCACATATGGATCCACTAGTGTTATTGAAATGTGTCTTCTCTTCAGATACCACACATGGATCCACTAGTGTCATTGCATGTGTGTTCTTTTTACTAACAACAACTAGAGTCATTGCATGTGTGTTCTTTTCAAATACCACATATGGATCCACCAGTGTCATTGCACGTGTGCTCTTTTCACAATCCACCTATGGATCAACCAGTGTCATTGCATGTGTGATCTTCTCATTAACAACAACTAGAGTCATTGCATGTGTGTTCTCTTCAGAGACCACACATGGATCCACCAGTGTCATTGCATGTGTGTTCTTTGTACTAACAACAACATGAGTCATTTCATGACTATTCTTTTCACATACCACATATGGATCCACCAGTGTCATTGAAATGTGTGTTCTTCTCATTAACCATAGCTAGAGTCATTGAAATGTGTGTTCTCTTTAGAGACCACACATGGATCCACCAGTGTCATTGCATGTGTGTTATTCTTACTAACAACAACTGGAGTCATTGCATGTGTGTTCTTTTCACATACCACATATGGATCCACCAGTGTCATTGCATGTGTGCTCTTTTTACTAACAACAGCCAGAGTCATTGCATTTGTGTTCTCTTCAGAGACCACACATGGATCCACCTGTGTCATTGCATGTGTGTTCTTTTTACTAACAACAACTAGAGTCATTTCATGACTATTATTTTCACATACCACATATGGATCCACCAGTGTCATTGAAATGCGTGCTCTCTTCAGAGACCACACATGGATCGACTAGTGTCATTGGATGTGTGTTCTTTTCACAATCCACCTGTGTCATTGCATGTGTGTTCTTTTTACTAACAACAGCCAAAGCCATTGCATGTATGTTCTCTTCAGAGACCACACATGGATCCACCAGTGTCATTGCATTTGTGTTCTTTTTACTAACAACAACTAGAGTCATTTCATGTGTGTTCTTTTCACACCACATATGGATCCACCAGTGTCATTGAAATGTGTGTTCTCTTTAGAGACCACACATGGATCCACCAGTGTCATTGCATGTGTGTTCTTTTTTCTAACAACAACTGGAGTCATTGCATGTGTGTTATTTTCATATACCACATATGGATCCACTAGCGTCATTGCATGCGTGCTCTTTTCACAATCCACCTATGGATCCACTAGTGTCATTGCATGTGTGCTCTTGTCATTAACAACAACCAGAGTCATTACATGTCTGTTCTTTTCACATAACACATATGGATCCACCAGTGTCATTGCATGTGTGTTCTTTTTACTAACAACAAATGGCGTCATTTGATGACTATTCTTTTCACATACCACATATGGATCCACCAGTGTCATTGAAATGTGTGTTCTTCTCATTAACCACAGCTAGAGTCAATGAAATGTGTGTTCTCTTCAGAGACCACACAAGGATTCACCAGTGTCATTGCATGTGTGTTATTTTTACTAACAACAACTGGAGTCACTGCATGTGTGCTCTTTTCACAATCCACCTATGGATCCACCAATGTCATTGCCTGTGTGCTCTTTTAACTAACAACAGCCAGAGTCATTGCATGTGTGTTCTCTTTAGAGACCACACATGGATCCACCAGTGTCATTGGATGTGGGTTCTTTTTACTAACAACAACCAGAGTCATTTCATGACTATTATTTTCACATACCACATATGGATCCACCAGTGTTATTGAACTGGGTGTTCTCTTTAGAGACCACACATGGATCCACCAGTGTCATTGCATGTGTGTTGTTTTTACTAACAACAACTGGAATCATTGCATGTGTGTTCTCTTCACAATCCACCTATGGATCCACCAGTGTCATTCCATGTGTGCTCTTTTTACTAACAACAGCTAGAATGATTGCATGTGTGTTCTCTTCAGAGACCACACACGGATCCACCAGTGTCATTGCATGTGTGTTCTTTTTACTAACAACAACTGGAGTCATTGCATGTCTGTTCTTTTCACATACCACCTATGGATGCACCAGTGTCATTGCATGTGTGTTATTTTTACTAACAACTGGAGTCATTTCATGACTATTATTTTCACATACCACATAAGGACCCATCAGTGTCATTGAAATATGTGTTCTCTTTAGAGACCACACATGGATCCAACAGTGTCATTGCATGTGTGTTCTTTTTACTAACAACAACTGGAGTCATTGCATGTGTGTTCTTTTCACATACCACATATGGATCCACCAGTCTCATTTCATGTGTGTTCTTTTCACAATCCACCTATGCATCCACTAGTGTCATTGCATCTGTTCTCTTTTTACTACGAACAACCAGAGTCATTGCATGTGTGTTCTCTTCAGAGACCACACATGGATCCACCTGTGTCATTGCATGTGTGTTCTTTTTACTAACAACAATAGGAGTCATTTCATGTGTTTTGTTTTCACATACAACATATGGATCCACCAGTGTTATTGCATGTGTGTTCTTTTTACTAACAACAACTGGAGTCATTTCATGTGTGTTCTTTTCTCATACCCCATATGGATCCACCAGTGTCATTGAAATGTGTGTTCTCTTCAGAGACCACACATGGATCCACCAGTGTCATTGCATGTGTGTTCTTTTTACTAACAACAATTGGAGTCATTGCATGTGTATTCTTTTCACATACCACATATGGATCCACAAGGGTCATTGCAGGTGTGTTCTTTTTACTAACAACACGTGGAGTCATTTCATTTGTGTTCTTTTCACATACCACTTATGGATCCACCAGTGTCATTGAAATGTGTGTTATCTTCAGAGACCACATATGGATCCACCAGAGTCATTGCATGTGTTTTCTTTTTACTAACAACAACTAGAGTCATTGCATGTGTGTTCTTTTGATATACCACATATGGATCCACCAGTGTGATTGCATGTGTGCTCTTTTCACAATCCACATATGGATCCACCAGTGTGATTGCATGTGTGCACTTCTCATTAACAACCAGAGTCATTGCATGTGTGTTCTTTTCACATACCACATATGGATCCACTAGTGTCATTGCATGTGTGTTCTTTTTACTAACAACAACTGGAGTCATTTCATGACTATTCTTTTCACATACCACATATGGATCCACCAGTGTCATTGAAATGCGTGTTCTTCTCATTAACCATAGCTAGAGTCATTGAAATGTGTGTTCTCTTCAAAGACCACACATGGATCCACTAGTGTCATTGCATGTGTGTTCTTTTTACTAACAACAACTGGATTCATTGCATGTGTGCTCTTTTCACAATCCACCTATGGATCCACCAGTCTCATCGCATGTGTGCTCTTTTCAATAACAATAGCTAGAGTCATTGCATGTGTGTTCTCTTCAGACACCACACATGGATCCACCAGTGTCATTACATGTGTGTTCTTTTTACTAACAACAACCAGAGTCATTTCATGACTATTATTTTAAGATACCACATTTGGATCCAGCAGTGTTATTGAAATGTGTGTTCTTTTCAGAGACCACACATGGATCCACCAGTGTCATCGGATGTGTGTTCTTTTTACTAACAACAACTGAAGTCATTGCATGTGTGTTCTCTTCACAATCCACGTATGGATCCACTAGTGTCATTGCATATGTGCTCTTTTTACTAACAACAGGCAGAATCATTGCATGTTTGTTTCTTAAGAGACTACACATGGATCCACCGGTGTCATTGCATGTGTGTTCTCTTTACTAACAACAACTGGAGTCATTTCATGACTCTTCTTTTCACATACCATATAAGGATCCACTAGTGTCATTGAAATATGTGTTCTCTTTAGAGACCACACATGGATCCACCAGTGTCATTGCATGTGTGTTCTTTTTACTAACAACAACTGGAGTCATTGCATTTGTGTTCTTTTCACATACCACATATGGTTCCACCAGTGTCATTGCATGTGTGTTTTTTCACAATCCACCAATGGATCCACTAGTGTCATTGCATGTGTGCTCTTTTTACTGACAGCAACCAGAGTCATTGCATGTGTGTTCTCTTCAGAGACCACACATGGATCCACCAGTGTCATTGCATGACTGTTGTTTTTACTAACAACAACTGGAGTCATTCCATGTGTGTTCTTTTCACATACCACATATGGATCCACCAGTGTCCTTGAAATGTGTGTTCTTTTCAGAGACCACACATGGATCCACTAGTGCCATTGCATGTGTGTTCTTTTTACTAACAACAACTGGAGTCATTGCATGTGTGTTCTTTTGATATACCACATATGGATCCACCAGTGTGATTGCATGTGTGCTCTTTTCACAATCCACATATGGATCCACCAGTGTCATTGCATGTGTGCACTTCTCATTAACAAACCAGAGTCATTGCATGTGTGTTCTTTTCACATACCACATATGGATCCACTAGTGTCATTGCATGTGTGTTCTTTTTACTAACAACAACTGGAGTCATTTCATGACTATTCTTTTCACATACCACATATGGATCCACCAGTGTCATTGAAATGTGTGTTCTTCTCATTAACCATAGCTAGAGTCATTGAAATGTGTGTTCTCTTCAAAGACCACACATGGATCCACTAGTGTCATTGCATGTGTGTTATTTTTACTAACAACAACTGGATTCATTGCATGTGTGCTCTTTTCACAATCCACCTATGGATCCACCAGTCTCATTGCATGTGTGCTCTTTTCAATAACAATAGCTAGAGTCATTGCATGTGTGTTCTCTTCAGACACCACACATGGATCCACCAGTGTCATTACATGTGTGTTCTTTTTACTAACAACAACCAGAGTCATTTCATGACTATTATTTTAAGATACCACATTTGGATCCAGCAGTGTTATTGAAATGTGTGTTCTTTTCAGAGACCACACATGGATCCACCAGTGTCATCGGATGTGTGTTCTTTTTACTAACAACAACTGAAGTCATTGCATGTGTGTTCTCTTCACAATCCACCTATGGATCCACCAGTGTCATTGCATATGTGCTCTTTTTACTAACAACAGGAAGAATCATTGCATGTTTGTTCTCTTAAGAGACTACACATGGATCCACCGGTGTCATTGCATGTGTGTTCTCTTTACTAACAACAACTGGAGTCATTTCATGACTCTTCTTTTCACATACCATATAAGGATCCACTAGTGTCATTGAAATGTGTGTTCTCTTTAGAGACCACACATGGATCCACCAGTGTGATTGCATGTGTGTTCTTTTTACTAACAACAACTGGAGTCATTGCATTTGTGTTCTTTTCACATACCACATATGGTTCCACCAGTGTCATTGCATGTGTGTTTTTTAAAAAACCACCAAATGAACCAATAGTGTCATTGCATGTGTGCTCTTTTATCGACAAAGAACCAGAGTCATTGCATGTGTGTTCTCTTCAGAGACCACACATGGATCCTGATGTCATTGCATGTCTGTTGTTTTTACTAACAACAACTGGAGTCATTCCATGTGTGTTCTTTTCACATACCACATATGGATCCACCAGTGTCATTGAAATGTGTGTTCTTTTCAGAGACCACACATGGATCCACTAGTGCCATTGCATGTGTGTTCTTTTTACTAACAACAACTGGAGTCATTGCATGTGTGTTCTTTTGACATACCACATATGGATCGACTAGTGTCATTGCATGTTTGCTCTTTTCACAATCCACCTATGGATCCACCTGTGTCATTGCATGTGTGCTCTTCTCATTAACAACAACCAGAGTCATTGCATGTGTGTTCTCTTCAGAGACCACACATGGATCCACCAGTGTCATTGCATGTGTGTTCTTTTTACTAACAACAACTGGAGTCATTTCATGACTATTATTTTCACATACCACATATGGATTCACCAGTGTCATTGAAATGTGTGTTCTCTTCAGAGAACACACATGGATCCACCAGTGTCATTGCATGTGTGTTATTTTTACTAACAACAACTGGAGTCATTGCATGTGTGTTATTTTCACATACCACATATGGATCCACCAGTGTCATTGCATGTGTGCTCTTTTTACTAACAACAGCCAGAGTCATTGCATGTGTGTTCTCTTTAGAGACCACACATGGATCCACCAGTGTCATTATAGGTGTGTTCTTTTTACTAACTATAACTGGAGTCATTTCATGAATATTATTTTCACATACCACATATGGATCCACCAATGTTATTGAAATGTGTGTTCTCTTCAGAGACCACACATGGATCCACCAGTGTCATTGCATGTGTGTTCTTTTTAATAACAACAACTAGAGTCATTGCATGTGTGTTCTTTTCACAATCCACCTATGGATCCACCAGTGTCATTGCATGTGTGTTATTTCTACTAACAACAACTGGAGTCATTGTATGTGTGTTATTTTTACTAACAAAAACTAGAGTCATTGCATGTGTGTTCTCTTCAGAGACCACAGATGGATCCACCAGTGTCATTGCATGTGTGTTCTTTTTACTAACAACAACCAGAGTCATTGCATGTGTTTTTTTTCACATACCACCTATGGATCCACCAGTGTCATTGCATGTGTGTTCTTTTTACTAACAACTGGAGTCATTTCATGACTATTATTTTCACATACCACATATGGATCCACCGGTGTTGTTGAAATGTGTGTTCTCTTCAGAGACCACACATGGATCCACCAGTGTCATTGCATGTGTGTTCTTTTTACTAACAACAACTAGAGTCATTGCATGTGTGTTCTTTTCACATACCACATATGGATCCACCAGTGTCATTGCATGTGTGCTCTTTTCACAATCCACCTATGGATCCACCAGTGTCATTGCATATGTGCTCTTATCATTAACAACAACCAGAGTCATTGCATGTGTGTTCTCTTCAGAGACCACACATGGATCCACCAGTGTGATTGCATGTGTGTTCTTTTTAATAACAAATGGAGTCATTTCATGACTATTATTTTCACATACCACATATGGATCCATCAATGTCATTGAAATGTGTGTTCTTCTCAATAACCATAGCTAGAGTCATTGAAATGTGTGTTCTCTTGAGACCACACATGGATCCACCAGTGTCATTGCATGTGTGTTATTTTTACTAACAACAACTGGAGTAATTGCATGTGTGTTCTTTTCACATACCACATATGGATCCACCAGTGTCATTACATGTGTGCTCTTTTTACTAACAACGGCTAGAGTCATTGCATGTGTGTTCTCTTCAGAGACCACACATGGATCCACCAGTGTCATTTCATGTATGTTATTTTTACTAACAACAACTGAAGTCATTTCATGACTATTATTTTCACATACCACATATGGATCCACCAGTGTTATTGAAATGTGTGTTCTCTTTAGAGACCACACATGGATCCACCAGTGTCATTCCATGTGTGTTCTTTTTACTAACAACAACTGGAGTCATTGCATGTGTGTTCTTTTCACAATCCACCAATGGATCCACCAGTGTCATTGCATGTGTGCTCTTTTTACTAACAACAACCAGAGTCATTGCATGTGTGTTCTCTTCAGAGACCACACATGGATCCACCATTGTCATTGCTTGTGTGTTCTTTTTACTAACAACAAGTCGAGTCATTTCATGACTATTATTTTCACATACCACATATGGATCCACCGGTGTTGTTGAAATGTGTGTTCTCTTCAGAGACCACACATGGATCCACCAGTGTCATTGCATGTGTGTTCTTTTTACTAACAACAACTAGAGTCATTGCACGTGTGTTCTTTTCACATACCACATATGGATCCACCAGTGTCATTGCATGTGTGCTCTTTTCACAATCCACCTATGTATCCACCAGTGTCATTGCATGTGTGCTCTTATCATTAACAACAACCAGAGTCATTGCATGTGTGTTCTCTTCAGAGACCACACATGGATCCACCAGTGTTATTGCATGTGTGTTCTTTTTAATAATAACAAATGGAGTCATTTCATGACTATTCTTTTCACATACCACATATGGATCCATCAATGTCATTGAAATGTGTGTTCTTCTCAATAACCATAGCTAGAGTCATTGAAATGTGTGTTCTCTTGAGAGACCACACATGGATCCACCAGTGTCATTGCATGTGTGTTATTTTTACTAACAACAACTGGAGTAATTGCATGTGTGTTCTTTTCACATACCACATATGGATCCACCAGTGTCATTACATGTGTGCTCTTTTTACTAACAACGGCTAGAGTCATTGCATGTGTGTTCTCTTCAGAGACCACACATGGATCCACCAGTGTCATTTCATGTATGTTATTTTTACTAACAACAACTGAAGTCATTTCATGACTATTATTTTCACATACCACATATGGATCCACCAGTGTTATTGAAATGTGTGTTCTCTTTAGAGACCACACATGGATCCACCAGTGTCATTCCATGTGTGTTCTTTTTACTAACAACAACTGGAGTCATTGCATGTGTGTTCTTTTCACAATCCACCAATGGATCCACCAGTGTCATTGCATGTGTGCTCTTTTTACTAACAACAACCAGAGTCATTGCATGTGTGTTCTCTTCAGAGACCACACATGGATCCACCATTGTCATTGCTTGTGTGTTCTTTTTACTAACAACAAGTCGAGTCATTTCATGACTATTCTTTTCACATACCACATATGGATCCACCAGTGCATTGAAATGTGTGTTCTCTTCAGAGACCACACATGGATCCACCAGTGTCATTGCATGTGTGTTCTTTTTCCTAACAACAACTAGAGTCACTGCATGTATGTTCTTTTCACATACCACATATGGATCCACCAGTGTCATTTCATGTGCGTTCTTTTTACTAACACCAACCAGTGTCATTGCATGTGTGTTCTTTTTACTAACAACGACTGGAGTCAATTCGTGTGTGTTCTTTTCACATACCACATATGGATCCACCAGGGTCATTGAAATGTGTGTTCTCTTTAGAGACCACACATGGATCCACCAGTGTCATTGCATGTGTGTTCTTTTTACTAACAACAACCACAGTCATTGCATGTGTGTTGTTTTCACATACCACCTATGGATCCACTAGAGTAATTGCATGTGTGTTCTTTTTACTAACAACAACTGTGGTCATTTCATGACTATTATTTTCACATACCACATATGGATCCTCCAGTGTTATTGAAATGTGTGTTCTCTTCAGAGACCACACATGGATCCACCAGTGTCATTGCATGTGTGTTCTTTTTACTAACAACAACTGGAGTCATTTAATGACTATTCTTTTCACATACCACATATGGATCCACCAGTGTCATTGAAATGTGTGCTCTTCTTACTAACAACAGCTAGAGACATTGGATGTGTGTTCTCTTCAGAGACCACACATGGATCCTCCAGTGTCATTGCATGTGTGCTTTTACTAACAACAACTGGAGCCATTTCATGTGTGTTTTTTTCACATACCACATATGGATCCACTAGTGTCATTGAAATGTGTGTTCTCTTTAGAGACCACACATGGATCCACCAGTGTCATTGCATGTGTGTTCTTTTTACTAACAACAACTGGAGTCATTGCATTTGTGTTCTTTTCACATACCACATATGGTTCCACCAGTGTCATTGCATGTGTGTTTTTTCACAATCCACCAATGGATCCACTAGTGTCATTGCATGTGTGCTCTTTTTACTGACAGCAACCAGAGTCATTGCATGTGTGTTCTCTTCAGAGACCACACATGGATCCACCAGTGTCATTGCATGTCTGTTGTTTTTACTAACAACAACTGGAGTCATTCCATGTGTGTTCTTTTCACATACCACATATGGATCCACCAGTGTCATTGAAATGTGTGTTCTTTTCAGAGACCACACATGGATCCACTAGTGCCATTGCATGTGTGTTCTTTTTATTAACAACAACTAGAGTCATTGCATGTGTGTTCTTTTGACATACCACATATGGATCGACTAGTGTCATTGCATGTTTGCTCTTTTCACAATCCACCTATGGATCCACCTGTGTCATTGCATGTGTGCTCTTCTCATTAACAACAACCAGAGTCATTGCATGTGTGTTCTCTTCAGAGACCACACATGGATCCTGATGTCATTGCATGTGTGTTCTTTTTACTAACAACAACTGGAGTCATTTCATGACTATTATTTTCACATACCACATATGCATTCCCCAGTGTCATTGAAATGTGTGTTCTCTTCAGAGAACACACATGGATCCACCAGTGTCATTGCATGTGTGTTCTTTTTACTAACAACGACTGGAGTCAATTCGTGTGTGTTCTTTTCACATACCACATATGGATCCACCAGGGTCATTGAAATGTGTGTTCTCTTTAGAGACCACACATGGATCCACCAGTGTCATTGCATGTGTGTTCTTTTTACTAACAACAACCACAGTCATTGCATGTGTGTTGTTTTCACATACCACCTATGGATCCACTAGAGTAATTGCATGTGTGTTCTTTTTACTAACAACAACTGTGGTCATTTCATGACTATTATTTTCACATACCACATATGGATCCACCAGTGTTATTGAAATGTGTGTTCTCTTCAGAGACCACACATGGATCCACCAGTGTCATTGCATGTGTGTTCTTTTTACTAACAACAACTGGAGTCATTTAATGACTATTCTTTTCACATACCACATATGGATCCACCAGTGTCATTGAAATGTGTGCTCTTCTTACTAACAACAGCTAGAGACATTGGATGTGTGTTCTCTTCAGAGACCACACATGGATCCACCAGTGTCATTGCATGTGTGCTTTTACTAACAACAACTGGAGCCATTTCATGTGTGTTTTTTTCACATACCACATATGGATCCACTAGTGTCATTGAAATGTGTGTTCTCTTTAGAGACCACACATGGATCCACCAGTGTCATTGCATGTGTGTTCTTTTTACTAACAACAACTGGAGTCATTGCATTTGTGTTCTTTTCACATACCACATATGGTTCCACCAGTGTCATTGCATGTGTGTTTTTTCACAATCCACCAATGGATCCACTAGTGTCATTGCATGTGTGCTCTTTTTACTGACAGCAACCAGAGTCATTGCATGTGTGTTCTCTTCAGAGACCACACATGGATCCACCAGTGTCATTGCATGTCTGTTGTTTTTACTAACAACAACTGGAGTCATTCCATGTGTGTTCTTTTCACATACCACATATGGATCCACCAGTGTCATTGAAATGTGTGTTCTTTTCAGAGACCACACATGGATCCACTAGTGCCATTGCATGTGTGTTCTTTTTACTAACAACAACTGGAGTCATTGCATGTGTGTTCTTTTGACATACCACATATGGATCGACTAGTGTCATTGCATGTTTGCTCTTTTCACAATCCACCTATGGATCCACCTGTGTCATTGCATGTGTGCTCTTCTCATTAACAACAACCAGAGTCATTGCATGTGTGTTCTCTTCAGAGACCACACATGGATCCACCAGTGTCATTGCATGTGTGTTCTTTTTACTAACAACAACTGGAGTCATTTCATGACTATTATTTTCACATACCACATATGCATTCCCCAGTGTCATTGAAATGTGTGTTCTCTTCAGAGAACACACATGGATCCACCAGTGTCATTGCATGTGTGTTATTTTTACTAACAACAACTGGTGTCATTGCATGTGTGTTATTTTCACATACCACATATGGATCCACCAGTGTCATTGCATGTGTGCTCTTTTTACTAACAACAGCCAGAGTCATTGCATGTGTGTTCTCTTTAGAGACCACACATGGATCCACCAGTGTCATTATAGGTGTGTTCTTTTTACTAACTATAACTGGAGTCATTTCATGAATATTATTTTCACATACCACATATGGATCCACCAATGTTATTGAAATGTGTGTTCTCTTCAGAGACCACACATGGATCCACCAGTGTCATTGCATGTGTGTTCTTTTTAATAACAACAACTAGAGTCATTGCATGTGTGTTCTTTTCACAATCCACCTATGGATCCACCAGTGTCATTGCATGTGTGTTATTTCTACTAACAACAACTGGAGTCATTGTATGTGTGTTATTTTTACTAACAAAAACCAGAGTCATTGCATGTGTGTTCTCTTCAGAGACCACAGATGGATCCACCAGTGTCATTGCATGTGTGTTCTTTTTACTAACAACAACCAGAGTCATTGCATGTGTTTTTTTTCACATACCACCTATGGATCCACCAGTGTCATTGCATGTGTGTTCTTTTTACTAACAACAACTGGAGTCATTTCATGACTATTATTTTCACATACCACATATGGATCCACCGGTGTTGTTGAAATGTGTGTTCTCTTCAGAGACCACACATGGATCCACCAGTGTCATTGCATGTGTGTTCTTTTTACTAACAACAACTAGAGTCATTGCATGTGTGTTCTTTTCACATACCACATATGGATCCACCAGTGTCATTGCATGTGTGCTCTTTTCACAATCCACCTATGGATCCACCAGTGTCATTGCATGTGTGCTCTTATCATTAACAACAACCAGAGTCATTGCATGTGTGTTCTCTTCAGAGACCACACATGGATCCACCAGTGTTATTGCATGTGTGTTCTTTTTAATAATAACAAATGGAGTCATTTCATGACTATTATTTTCACATACCACATATGGATCCATCAATGTCATTGAAATGTGTGTTCTTCTCAATAACCATAGCTAGAGTCATTGAAATGTGTGTTCTCTTGAGAGACCACACATGGATCCACCAGTGTCATTGCATGTGTGTTATTTTTACTAACAACAACTGGAGTAATTGCATGTGTGTTCTTTTCACATACCACATATGGATCCACCAGTGTCATTACATGTGTGCTCTTTTTACTAACAACGGCTAGAGTCATTGCATGTGTGTTCTCTTCAGAGACCACACATGGATCCACCAGTGTCATTTCATGTATGTTATTTTTACTAACAACAACTGAAGTCATTTCATGACTATTATTTTCACATACCACATATGGATCCACCAGTGTTATTGAAATGTGTGTTCTCTTTAGAGACCACACATGGATCCACCAGTGTCATTCCATGTGTGTTCTTTTTACTAACAACAACTGGAGTCATTGCATGTGTGTTCTTTTCACAATCCACCAATGGATCCACCAGTGTCATTGCATGTGTGCTCTTTTTACTAACAACAACCAGAGTCATTGCATGTGTGTTCTCTTCAGAGACCACGCATGGATCCACCATTGTCATTGCTTGTGTGTTCTTTTTACTAACAACAATTCGAGTCATTTCATGACTATTCTTTTCACATACCACATATGGATCCACCAGTGCATTGAAATGTGTGTTCTCTTCAGAGACCACACATGGATCCACCAGTGTCATTGCATGTGTGTTCTTTTTCCTAACAACAACTAGAGTCATTGCATGTATGTTCTTTTCACATACCACATATGGATCCACCAGTGTCATTTCATGTGCGTTCTTTTTACTAACACCAACCAGTGTCATTGCATGTGTGTTCTTTTTACTAACAACGACTGGAGTCAATTCGTGTGTGTTCTTTTCACATACCACATATGGATCCACCAGGGTCATTGAAATGTGTGTTCTCTTTAGAGACCACACATGGATCCACCAGTGTCATTGCATGTGTGTTCTTTTTACTAACAACAACCACAGTCATTGCATGTGTGTTGTTTTCACATACCACCTATGGATCCACTAGAGTAATTGCATGTGTGTTCTTTTTACTAACAACAACTGTGGTCATTTCATGACTATTATTTTCACATACCACATATGGATCCACCAGTGTTATTGAAATGTGTGTTCTCTTCAGAGACCACACATGGATCCACCAGTGTCATTGCATGTGTGTTCTTTTTACTAACAACAACTGGAGTCATTTAATGACTATTCTTTTCACATACCACATATGGATCCACCAGTGTCATTGAAATGTGTGCTCTTCTTACTAACAACAGCTAGAGTCATTGGATGTGTGTTCTCTTCAGAGACCACACATGGATCCACCAGTGTCATTGCATGTGTGCTTTTACTAACAATAACTAGAGCCATTTCATGTGTTTTTTTTTTCACATACCACATATGGATCCACTAGTGTCATTGAAATGTGTGTTCTCTTCAGAGACCACACATGGATCCACCAGTGTCATTGCATGTGTGTTCTTTTTACTAACAACAACCAGAGTCATTGGATGTGTGTTCTTTTCACATACCACATATGAATCCACCAGTTTCATTGCATGTGTGCTCTTTTCACAATCCACCTATGGATCCACCAGTGTCATTGCATGTGTGCTCTTTTTACTAACAACAACCAGAGTCATTGCATGTTGATGACCCACAAGTATAGGGGGTGTATCACAGTATTTTCGAGGGAAGTGAAACCCAATTTATTGATTCGACACAAGGGGAGCCAAAGAATATTTATAATCCTTAACAACTGAGTTCTCAATTCAGCTGCACCTGGAAACAATCTTGCTCACAACAGTATATCAGTAGCAACAGTTTCGTAGTAGGAATAGTAAAGTAACAGTAGTAGCAAAGCAAAGACAGTATTAACAAAAGAAGTAACAGTGGGATTCGAGTGCGGTAGGCATAGGGATGGATGGACGGGCGTTGCATGGACAAGAAAATTCACATAGCAATCAGAACATAGGGCAATTGCAGATAAATAAGATAAAGCATCCAAGTACTAGACAATCCTAGGCATGTGTTCCATATATAGTCATACGTGCTCGCAATGAGAACTTGCACAACATCTTTTGTCCTGCCAGCTCGTTTGCAGCGGGGCCTCTAGGGAACTACTGGCAATTAAGGTGCTCCTTTTAATAGAGCACCAGAGCAAAGCATTAACACTCCATGAACACATGTGATCCTCACATTAAAGCCTTTCCCTTCCGGTTATCCCGATTTACATCGCCGGGGCCATAGGTTCCAGACAACGACGTGTGTATACAACTTGCAGATAAGACCCAAAACAATACTATCATAATGAATCAATAACATGTTCATATCTGAAATCATGGCACTCGGGCCCTAGTGACAAGCATTAAGCACAACAAGTCGCAACAAAGTCATAAAGCACTAATAAAAGATACTAGGCACCATGCCCTAACAATCTGATGCCATTACATGAACGATCTCATCCAATCCCTACCATCCCCATAGCCTACAGCGGGGGATTACTCACTCATAGATGGGGGAAACATGGATGGTCGATGGAGAAGTGATGGTGATGGTGATGGTGATGGCGATGATCTCCTCCAATTCCCCGTCCCGGCACCGTGCCAGAACAGAGTTTCTGGTGCTGTTTCGTGGAATCTGGTGGTGGCGGCGGAGCGGAACTCCTTCTAGAAAAACGTCGAACCCCCCGAAGTTTTTAGGTCAGAAGGCTCCTTATAGGCAAAGAAAGAGGCCGAGGGGGTGCCTGGGGGGCCCACACCACCCCCTGGCGTGGCGTGGCCTGGCCCGCGCCAGTAGGTGGTGTGGCCACCCCAGGGCTCTTCTCCGTATCGTATTCTGGCTCCTGGAGTCTTCGGATGAAATAGGATTGTTGGCATATTTTCCGGGATTTTTCCTGATAGTTGATTTTCTGCACAAAAAGTAGACACCAAGGCAATTCTGCTGAAAACAGCGTCAGTTCGCATTAGTTGCATCCAGATCACACAAGTATAGAGGAGAAACAATAGCAAAAGTGTTCGGGAAAGTAGATACGTTTTGGACGTATCAACTCCCCCCAAGCTTAGCTTATTGCTTGTCCTCAAGCAATTTAGTTGAAAACTGAGTGCGATAAATGAACTTTCAGGAACACATTTGCTTCATATGATGTAAATATTCTCAGCAATGTGATCAACTACCTAGACAATTCATAATAAAGAGTATGCAACTGAGTCTACTTAATAGTCATTGCAAGCTATGAAGAGATTCCAACTCAAGAATAATAAGTAGCATGAAGCACAAACATAAGCAACATTACAATGCTCATAGAAAGGTATGATAGAGTGGTATCTCGCTTGCCTTTGATTATGAATGCCAACGCACCTCTGAAGTTCAAGTGATGACTAGAAGTAAAGATATCAAAGATACAAGCATCAAAGTCATAACACAAATAATCAAGTGTTGGAACAAACACAAATGATGACAACTATGCTCTCAGGAAGGTGCTCAAAGAATAAGTGGAGACTCAACAAGTAGAAGAAAAGGTTTTGAATAATTTGAAAGGCTTCCAAATGCTGAAAGTATGGTACTTGTTAGCTTTGAGCTCTCATTGCCCCTATCATAAGCATCTTTAATGTGGTTAAGGTGAAAGTGACACAACTAAGAGGATATGCTTGACAAGTTATAAATTGAAGTCCCATGCCCCTTACTTACGAAGACCGATCCTCATGCTACTCAACTTCAGTCACAAGTAAGCTCTTGTCATTATAAGTACATACGTATCATAGAGAACCGCCAACGGGGTACCCCTTGCACATGACACGGGAGCTATCCCATGATCAAAATGACAAGGCAAGCAGACAATGAGCATCTCAACGATCTTTTTATTTACTATGTGCATAGATTTTTATTGAGGATGCTTCATAGAATGCTCATTATGGTTATGCTGCAAGTTTCCACCATGATTAGGCATGGCTTAGGCTAGCGGCCTAGGAATTTCTCTAACATACATACAAACTCCATGATCTTACAAGTTCCACTTTTATTTCACACCGCCGGGATCCATAAGCAAAAGAACATGATATCAACTAGGTATAGAGTACCTATGAAGCGTTGAAAGCGGTCCCCATGATACATGGTTCTGCTAACTTCAACTCATAAAGCGCAAGCATATGCGCAACAAAGAAGGACGCAATGGTTTAGGTTTATTAAGTGCAATAAAGTAAAGTGTGCCATCAAGTTCGTGAGAGCTTTACTAACTAACTTTCTCATAACAAGCAAACATTTTATTCGAAAGAAAACAAGGCATATTGAATATGCACGGAGATAGCAAATGATGCTAATAGGTAGGTATGGTGGACACTTTGGAAATATTTGGTTTAGGGAGTTGGAAATTTGAGTAAAACACTCAGTGGAAGTGAAGGCTAGCAATAGTAAGGGAGCCACAAACGAGAGAGCAATAGCTGTCATTATCATGCTTGCAACAAAACAGGACTACTCATGGCATGAAAGTGATTCAAGATCCTCAAGGCAAAATAATTCATCAAGGTTTAACTGATTATCACAGTCATGTGCATGTGTGAGCATGTGCCAAGTCAATCAAATGAAACATTCAGAGGAGGATACCACAGTGTCATACCAATTTATGAATAGAGTAATGCAAGCAAACATTCATGAGACATGCTACAAACTATTAGCGGGCTGGAGCTAATCACAAGAAAGCAAGAACTACTAAGCATCCAAAGATAACATACACTCTACATGAACGGACTAAACAAGATCACAATGATGAGTATATGTACAAAAATGAAGACAAATAGAGCTCGTTACCAGCTTCTTACCATGCCTCAAGTTGTCATTAATCCTCATTATTGCTCTTCACTTGTGTGGCTTGAATAATAATATGAAATCAATAATCCACTGAGAACTGCCGAACCCTATAGCAAACTCGCAAAAACCAAAGAAGAACGACAAATATTTTTGGTGTTTTCGATTTTTAAACAAGAACCAAAAGAGAAAAACAAGCAAAACAAAATCTTTTTGGGTTTTTCAAATAGTTCAAACAAAACAAAAAGGGAAAAGCAAACCAAGGCGAAAAGAAGAAGCAAACCAAAGAGAAACAACAAAAATATTTTTGGTCTTTTTGTGTTTTTAGAAAGCAAAAGCAAAGAAGAACGAAAACTAAAAAGAGAACGAAAACATGAATATACAAAGTACCGACGCAACATGATATGGAGATGAGTGCAGTGTCGGCGTACCTTCCCCCAAGCTTAGGCTTTTGGCCTAAGTGGGTATCAATCCATGTACGAATAGGGGTTCCAAGCGGGTGGATCTTGGGAAGAATGGTCGTAACTGGGCCCATGAGAGGAAGAAGAAGATCCCCAATCATAAGCGGGATGCTGATATGAAGACTCGCCCTCATTCGAAGGATGGACCGAATCATCCATGACCTCCCTTCTAGTGTCCTGCTCCTGCTGGGAAAGCTCTCCCAAGTACGTGTCAAGCTCCTCCTCAGTGAGGGACCATCCTTACCTATTATCAAGGTTAAACAAAACAGGCGCAGGCAAAAGAACAACACGCTCGGACTTGCTCTTTCTCCAGCCAGCCTTAAGAAAGGTTATTTCATAAGATAACTCACTCAAACTAGCCCACGAGGAAATAAATTTATGCTGTATCATGGAATTAAGATCAAGCCTCTCTATGGGGAACTGTAGGTCTAGATGATGAGGCACTAAACCATGCAATGCTAGCAAACGAGAAGCAATGAGGCCTCCACAAAGTCCACCTTTCTCACGGTTAGCAGCAAGACGGAAGGCTATCAAAGAACCCAAGTTGTAAGACCTATCTCGTCTAAGAGCAACAGAGATAAATGCTAGATCAAACGAAGATAACTTATTGGCAGTTTTCCTAGCAAGAACACACTTGGCAATAAAGTAGGAAAAGTAGGGAATGGAGGGAAGATGAATGTTACGGATTTTTCCATTCTCCTTCGAGAAGCTACTCCCTTGACAAATTTCTGCGTATAAATCCGTGAGTGGTTCCGGTCTCTCTTTAATCTTCTTACATGATCCCCATTGAGGTACCTTAATAGCTGCACAAAAATCATCAAGAGAAATATTGACAGCAATATTGTAAATTTTGTAATGGACCATGGGGTTAGGCAAAGAGTGACTAAATTGGAAATCCTGCACCACAGACATGGTTAATTTCACAAATTGACAAGGTTCATCTTCCAAGAAACGCTCTAACCCTGCATTAGAAACCAAAGTGTGGAAATCTTGTAGAATTCCTGCAGCTCTCATGAACTCAGGACATGGATAAATGGAGGGAAAAACTTCCTCCTCCCGATGGACCTTCATGACCTCAGGCACGCAAAGCTCATGTTGGTTTAGGTGGTGTTCACTCATCTTCTGTTCTGAAATTTAAACACCTATTAAGCAAGTGATTGCAAAGTAAATATAATGAAGGATTCTACTCATCGGGACTTGAAAGAGGCCTAAACATGCATCAAAACTATATATCTAAGCATTAAACAAGCTTACAAGCTCTCATAACCAGTCACCTACAACAGCAAAATACTCAACATATAATCCACTAAACACAAATCTACTTGGACAAGGGGAGGAGTCACATACCAGGGAACAATTGCTCCAAATTTTAGCAAGAAAGATGGGCTGAGCAAGGAGATCGAAAAAATCGAGAGCAAGCACAGAAAGAACGCGATTTTGAGCTATGAACTGGAGCTTACTCGGGAGAGAGAAGAAAGTGGCAGGTGAGAAAAGTAGTGGGGGACAGGGGTGGCCCACACCAGGGCATGGCGCCACCCAGGGCTGGCCGCGCCACCACATGGTGTGCCTTCCTGGTGGGCCCCCCTAGTACCTACCAGGTACTCCTCTTCCCCTTTTTTCATGTAAAAATTTAATATGAATTTTCTGGAATTTTTCGAGACACTTTATTTTTGGGCTTTTTTCAGAAATAGAAGAATGATTTTTCTGACAGACAGATTTTTTTCTTTTTCTTTTGGAAACAAGATGCAAGGACAAAACAACGCTAGAACTACAGAAGTTCTAGCATGCAAGCAACTAACAACACAAAGAAAACTAAATGAAAGAAAAAACTAAAATGCAAAGGATAGAAATAAACGGAGCTAATCATAGTGAAAACATTGTTTTGTTCAATGGAATCCTTTTGTTAGCAAGGTTGATCAAGTCTTGCTAGCAAAACAATTGCATATGAGACAAAACTTTGTACTCCACTAATGATTATGTTACCTTAACCTTGATAGCAATGGTCCCAATCATAATAGTTTCAAATTTTTCTCTTGGTATGGGACAATATATTTCTCCAACTTGAATGCCTTCAACATGTTCAATTGAATTCAGACCATAAGTCCTTTCAATCTTCTTGGGGAAATAGACAGTATGTTCCTTGTCATTAACATTGAAGGTCACCTTTCCTTGATTACAATTAATAACAGCTCCTGCAGTATTAAGAAAAGGTCTCCCAAGAATAATAGACATATTATCATCTTCTGGCATTTCAAGCATGACAAAATCAGTTAATATCAAGCAATTGTGAGCCACCTGAACAGGTACATCCTCACATATACCCACAAGAATAGTGGTAGATTTATCAACCATTTGCAAAGATATATTAGTTGGAATCAATTTTTCAAGCTGAAGCCTCTTATAGAGAGAGAAAGGCATAACACTAACTCCAGCTCCCAAATCACACAAAGCAGTTCTAACATAACTGTTCTTAATAGAGAAAGGGATAGTTGGAATCCCTGGGTCTCCAAGTTTCTTAGGAACCTTACCATTGAAGGAATAATTAGCAAGCAAAGTCGAAATTTCTTCATTAGGGATCTTCCTTTTATTCGAGACAATGTCCTTCATATACTTTGAGTAAGGAGGCAATTTAATAGCATCAGTCAAAGGAATTTGCAAGAATAAAGGCTTCATCCACTCACAAAACTTATTATAGTGTTCATCTTCTTTTGACTTGTGTTTCTTATCAGGGAAAGGCATAGGTTTTTGGACCCAAGGTTCTCTTTCACTACCATGTTTCTTAGCAATAAAATCTTATTTAGTGTATTTAGTATTCTTAGTGTGGTTTTCAGGTTCTTCTTCAACTTTTTCTTCATTAGGCACTTCATTTTCTTCATTACCACTTTCAGTTTCAGCATCAGAGATAGATATACTATTAGGATCTATAGAAGGTTGAGAGGGTTCTACAACAGTTTTATGTTTCTTTTTCCTTTTCTTACGAGTAGAACCACTATTTTCAGCTTGTTGAGAATCCTGCTCAATTCTTTTGGGATGCCCCTCAGGATATAGAGGATCCTGGGTAGCAGCTCCACTTCTAGTTCTAATTTCATAAGCATGTTTTTCTTTAGCAGCATTAACTAGCAAGTCGCTTTGTACTTTAACGAGTTGATCTATTTGAGTTTGAACCATTTGAAAGTGTTTAACAGTCATTTTAACATCATTAGACGTTCTTTCCACAATATCTTTCAACTCAACAATAGCTCTAGTGTTTTCCATTAGATGATTTTGCACCCTTTTATTAAATTTATCTTGCTTAACAATAAAGATATCAAATTCTTCTAAGCATTGATCAGGAGGTTTAGAGTAAGGGATATAACCTTCATCAAAGTGTTGGAGAGAGTGTACCTCAATAGTGGGTGAGTAGGGAATAGGCTTACATAATTCTTCTATAGGAGGTAAATTCTTGACATCTGCAGCTTTAATTCCCTTCTCCTAAAGACATTTCTTAGCTTCCTTCATCACTCCATCATTTAATTCAATAACTCCCCTCTTCTTTGATGTTGGAATAGGCACAGGAATAGATGGTTCAGGTACAATTACTTCAGGTATAGCTTGTTTAGGAGGAGTCCAATCTTCATAATTCTTGCTTATTTTAGCCATCAATTCCTCAGCTTCCTTAGGAGTCCTATTCCTGAAAACACAATCAGCACAACTATTTAGGTATGTCCTAGATTTTTCGGTTAGTCCATTATAAAATATATCAAGAAGCTCATTCTTAGGTAATGGACTTCCAGCCTGTGCATGAATCAGAGCACAAAACCTTGCCCAAGATTCGGGAAATACCTCTTTTTCTCCCTGTTTGAAATCAAAAAGTTCCTGCAAAATAGCATGTCTAGCACTGGGAGGAAAATATTTCTGCAGGAAAGTACTAATCAAGCACTCAGGGCTATCAATAGATCCAGGAGGTAAATTACTAAACCAAGTTTTAGCTTCTCCTTTCAGTGAAAAAGGGAAAATCTTAGCAACAAAGTCAGTACGCATCTTAATATCATCAGAAAACAAGCCACTCATGGTAGAAAGTTCATTCATATGTGCTACCGCACTTTCATTCTTAGTCCCACAAAAAGGTTCTTTCCCGACAATAGCTATGTAAGATAGATCGAGAGAGAAATCATAATCTTCATCTATAATGTTTATGGGAGAAGCAGCAAACTTAGCATCAGGAGATAATTTGGGTCTAATAGTACGCCTCTCAAGGAGATTCTTAGCAGCGCTCCTATCATGGGTATTCCTACATTCTTCAATAAACTCATCAGTCATCTCAACATAATCTTCTTCAGCATCATAACTCTTACTAGACTCAGGTGAGCTAACAGGCGTAGTAGTGTCTTCATTAGGAGTTTCAGTATTTCCAGCTATAGTTCTAGCAATCGTAGCATCTAGGAAAGGACCTAATGAACCACTCTTATCAAGCACAGTAGAAGCAGCATCAGAAGTTTCAGATTCAGTAGTAGTAGCAGTGTGAGTAGCATGTGTATGTGGTGGTGTAACGAGCTTACTTATAACATATGATGAATCAAGAGCAGCA
Organism: Avena insularis; assembly: GCA_023614405.1. Taxonomy (NCBI): domain Eukaryota; kingdom Viridiplantae; phylum Streptophyta; class Magnoliopsida; order Poales; family Poaceae; genus Avena; species Avena insularis. The sequence continues at coordinate 241,042,676 of CM042686.1, read as the reverse complement.
GACGTGTTTAGAACCGTACCTCTTCTTGTAGTGGATGGTAAAATAGGAACCTTGACATCACGAGACTTAACCATGATGGATGGATAGCAGCGAACCATAGAGAATCCAAGTGAACTTGATAAATAAAGCTATGCTCCCCGGCAATGGTGCCAGAAAATAGTCTTGATGACCCACAAGTATAGGGGGTGTATCGCAGTATTTTCGTGGGAAGTGAAACCCAATTTATTGATTCGACACAAGGGGAGCCAAAGCATATTAATAAGCCATAACAACTGAGTTGTCAATTCAGCTGCACCTGGAAACAATCTTGCTCACAGCAGTTTATCAGTAGCAACAGTTTTGTAGTAGGAATAACGTCGAACCCCCCGAAGTTTTTAGGTCAAAAGGCTCCTTATAGGCGAAGAGAGAGGCCGAGGGGGTGCCTGGGGGGCCCACACCACCCCCTGGCGCGGCCTGGCCTGGCCTACGCCAGCAGGTGGTGTGGCCACCCTAGGGCTCTTCTCCGTCTCGTATCCCTGGCTCCTGGAGTCTTCGGGTGAAGTAGGATTTTTGGCATATTTTCCGGGATTTTCCTGATAGTTGATTTTCTGCACAAAAAGTAGACACCAAGGCAATTCTGCTGAAAACAGCATCAGTTCGCATTAGTTGCATCCAAATCACACAAGTATAGAGGAGAAACAATAGCAGAAGTGTTCAGGAAGTAGATACGTTTCGGACGTATCACATGTGTGTTCTCTTCAGAGACCACACATGGATCCACCAGTGTCATTGCATGTGTGTTCTTTTTACTAAGAACAACCAGAGTCATTTCATGACTATTATTTTCACATACCACATATGGATCCACTAGTGTTATTGAAATGTGTGTTCTCTTCAGAGACCACACATGGATCCACCAGCGTCATTGCATGTGTTTTCTTTTTACTAACAACAACTGGAGTCATTGCATGTGTGTTCTTTTCGCATACCACATATGTATCCACCGGTGTCATTACATGTGTGCTCTTTTTACTAACAACAACCGGAGTCATTGCATGTGTGTTCTCTTCAGAGACCACACATGGATCCACTAGTGTCATTGCATGTGTGTTCTTTTTACTAACAACAACTTGAGTTATTTCATGACTATTCTTTTCACATACCACATATGGATCCACTAGTGTCATTGAAATGTGTGTTCTTCTCATTAACCACAACTAGATTCATTGGATGTGTGTTCTCTTCAGAGACCACATATTTATCCACCAGTGTCATTGAAATGTGTAGTATTTTCAACTACAGCCGTTGGCCACAAACAATCGTGACGTAGAGCTAACCAACAACCGCTCTGGGCTTGTAGAAGACCCGGTCCCCGATTGTTAGGCACTGTTGGATCGGGGTGCGTGGACGATAAGGATGTCCCTCGCGAGGGTGATCCGTGAGAAGTCTGTTCTGCAAACTGATTGGCACTAGCAATGACGCTGGGCCTATGTCCTTGCCCTTATCCCCTTAACCTCGGGGCCGAATATCAGATCGTGTTCCTTCATCGCCCTGGAGAGGGAGAGGCCCAAACTCAGCTTGCATGAGGCTCAGATGTTCACCCACTATGACATACTCGCGCCGCTGTTCGCGAGGCTTCCAGCCAGCTTCGAGATCAGCTACGTCGGGGTTCCTGTCACACTGCTCTTGCGCGACATCGCGTTGGTGAGGCAGATCGAGGAGCGCCTCCACCAGCTATCGGAGCGGAAGAGGGCAATGGCATGGTACTCGCGCACGAGCACGTATTGGTGAAAGCTGTTCAAGAAGGAGCGGGCTGCATTGATTGAGCTGTGCGGAACCCACCGGCTAGAGATCCACCCAAATTTGTGCAACCCCGAAGGGAGGCAGCGCTTCTGGGCAGTGCCTGGGCGTACGACCTCCACCGTTATCTATGCAGCGCGTCATGAAGTATCCATGAGGAGGAGGAACACTGCCGGGAATGTCGGCATCGATTCCGATGCAGAGGAGGCTGGCGGCGACGCGGACAACGTCGTCAATGATGGAAACTTCGGGAGCGTCATATTCGATTAGGGCCACTTAAGCATAAATTAAATCTATGTACGGTATCTTAATGCGCTCTTTGGATCTAGGTCACTTGATTCATGGCTGATTATCGTCATAATCTATATATGTTGGCCATATTTTAGTTGTCTTTATCTTTGAAACTAGTCGATCGAAACTCGTCCAATCCTGAAAATAAAGTTCGCGCGTTCCTGGCATATCTGATGGGACAATACGCCGACTCTGCTCCCAGCACTTGATGGCACAACCATAATTTGGAGTGTGCCAGAGGAGAAGGGATCGAGCGTGTTGTAATAGTGCACTACTCCTATCCAGATATAACTGACTCAGTTTTTTTAGATATTTAATAAATGTGTCTATACCCAAAACATGTCTAGATACATGTTTTAGGTTTCTCTGTCTTTCAAACTAATCAAAAGTCGTCAAATTCTGAACAAACAAAGTCATTGCGTTCACATCTGATGGGACAATACGCTGACTCTGCTACTTGATGGCACAGCCATAATTCTAGAGTGCGTCAGAGGAGATGGGAATTTAAGGGAGATGGGAACTAGTAGCCACGTCCAAACGTAGGTAAAAAATTAATGTAATAATATTTTAGAAAAATTAATCTGGTCCACATGACCCCATCACAGACCCGTTGCACGCGCCAGATATAAATAAAGACGACACTACTAGTTTAGTTTCAATGATATAATTCAACATACGATGTTACTGTGCCCGCATCTTTTTGCTCCTCTTATTAGTCTGCTAGCCCACGTTGCATTAAGCATCAGTTGATGAGGATAAAAAATGATAAAATGGCAAATAAAACAATTTTTAAGTTTACCTTTCATCCGGAGAATCGTACAAATATGAAATTGGCAGGGATTTATTATTTCTCCTGCAGTTAGCCGAAAGATCCTCAAGAACATCCTCAATCACCCCTACAACTTTTTCATATTCTAATACACCTCCATTATTTGCCCTTTCCTCCCTGTTCCGCTTACCCTTTTGTTTCTTTTCAGACCCTTTTCTCGCCGGCACCTCCACTTCTACATAAATTGGCTGCTTACGTACGTTTTCCTCCGAGTGCTCATCACCGTCTTCGCGCTGCTCTTCCTCTAGTTCTAGCCGAGAAGCCTCATTTTGTGCCACCGGGGTGTGAACAGGGAAAATATCGTGTGTAACTGGGTTTTTGCACAACCTCTTCATATGGCCAAATCTGCCACAACATTTGCATTTCCTTTTCCTACCTCCCAGCCTTGAACCTTTATCGGTGGAGGCTTCGATCCTTAGCTTTCTAGGGCTCCCAGGTGGCCTCCTAAGAACTGGTGGTTGAAGTTTGAACCCTGGATCGACAATCTCCCAATCACTTTCATCGTCCATAGGTGGTACGTTTTCTGCATAATTTGCAGCAAACTTGTCCACGGAGAAATAGTTGTTGACATGTTCTCTATTTCAGCTCCGCTACCTCTAAGCTTTAAGATGAAGTAAATTGCATGGTGACATGGCAGGCCATTAATTTTCCACTGCCTGCATGAACAAGTCTTGTTTCCAATGTCTACAGTGTACCTCCGTTCACTTCCACGCTTGTATTCTGCATAAACCTCAGCCAATGTTCCGGAACTCCTGACCATCCTCATCTTTATCGTTCTCATTGCCCTGGTTCTTATATTCAGTAACATAACCACCTTTGGAACTATTTTATGGCCTAAAACTTTTCTTACACAAATTCTTTGCCTTAAATATATCTTCACCATTATGCACTATCTTATTGCATCCAACAAAATAACAATTCCAAGTGTCTTCATGCCCGAAATCTTATCATTGAAACTCTCTGCCAAATTATTGCAAACAAAATCCACCTTGCTTAACTCACCAAACTTGCTTCTGGCCCATAGCTTGGTGTGATGTTCTTCAAGGTATTTTTTCACCTTTGGCACTAGATATATGTTCTGCAAGTAAGTAGCATGCGTGCTTGGGGTGTATGTGTATGTTGATCGCCACAAGTCCTCTTCAAAGATCTTTCCTTTGAACTTCTTCGTGAAGCTAGTAGCGAGGTGCCGCATGCATTCCCTATGCTCAACCCCAGGAAACACAACATCAACAACATTCTCAAGACCCTCGCATGCACCGGTGTGTATCACCAAGCCTTCAGGGTGACCAATTACTTCCCGTAGTCTCTGCATGAACCATGTCCATCTTTCATTTGATTCACCCTCAAGAATAGCATAAGCTACGGGTAGAAGCCAATTATGCGTGTCCAAAGCACAAGCAGAAGCAACATGTCCGCTGAACTTCCCTGTTAAAGAAGTTGCGCCTATTTCCAAGTATGGCCTGCAGCCGTCTAGGAACCCCTTCCAGCATGCCTTCAGTGCGAACAAAACATCTCCTGAAGCATATCTTATCTGCCTACTTATACCTGACCCCCCTCGAGACCTTTTCTCTTCTTTCACAACCTCGTAATCGATGTCAACAACACTACCAGGTGATGTTTTCTCTACCTGAGCTTTGAAACTATACACCATATGAAAACTGTCATTCCACTTGCCTTGAATGAAGTCTAGAGACATCTCCTTCCCATCAAAGACTCTGTGGTAAGGAATCAGAACGTTAAACTTTTTGCTAATCTTTGCTCTGAGTTTAGCAGGTCCAATGTTATGATCCTGCCTCACCCAAATAAGCATGAGCAGAATACGCTTGGTAGTCGCTGGTCTAATTTTATCACTTAAAGAAGTATTAGGGCAGTTGTGTTTCTTTGTGTTTACTTTGATCTGCATTCGATAAGAATCCAAATAATTCAGAGCTAGTTATCAGCAGAATAAATATGAGAAAGGCTGAAACTAAATGTAGCTATTGCAACCTGAAATGGGTGTCCACCCCGCATTGGAGATGCATGTAATCTCCATTTACACACATTACTTTCCCTATAGTGCACCCTAAATCTCTTTTGGTCGCTCTTTTCAATGATAAATTCGAACCCAACTCTGATTGCATAGGTTACAACTGCATATCTACAGTCCTCCACATTATCAAAGACAGTCCCCTCATTAATTGTAGGATTGTCCGTGTCAAAGTGTATCACTAGCCTGTCCTCGTCTTCGTCATCGTATCTACATCCCATTTCCATATCTTCACATTCCTCTTCCTCATCAGTCCCATAGTCAGGCTCAAAGTTCGAATCAACCAAATATTCCCTACTCTTGATCCTATCAGGGTCAGCAGCCACGTCTAGATATGCTTTCTCATCATCATCTGCACCGCCACACATTTCAGTGCCTTCATGCTCGCTTGACAAAGCATCATGCTCAAGGACAAGCTGTACAGACGTCCTGCGATTACCAACACATATCCTTTCCATCACCACGGGACTAGAAACGCTAATTGGGGTATGCAGAAAAGGAATCACAGTTCTTACCCTTCAATGTGGATGCACGGCACCCTCTCCGGGCTCCATAGCTCCAAAGCTCTGCACCCCGCTTCCTCTCCCCGTGTTTCATTGTCCTCTGTGCTCTCCAGACTTGAAGGAGATTCTGTGCTCTCTAGCTGCACAGAACCCATCTCCGTGTTCTCAAGCCTCGCAGGATCCATCTCCGAGCGGGATCTGGATCACCAGCATCATTGGGCCCCTAACCCAACGGCCGACTCTCGGTTTTCATTTCTAGACGCGCCTAGGCGGTGGACGGCGGCAAGGAGATAGGGCAGGGAGGTGAGGGGAGGGGACGTGAGGGGATGTCAGGGAGGGGAGGGCGGGAGGACGACGGCCCAAGGGGACGATGAGGGCGGTGCACGACTGAGCGGAGTGGCGGCGGCAGGAGCAGAGGAGCGGAGCAGAGTGAAGCTGGTTGCGACAAAGCATGGAAAATTGCACAATAATGTGTTGGTGGGTGGCACCAGCCCTCGAACCTGGGACACGCACCGTCCAAGGTGGAGGAGCCGGCCCGCCACTCAGAAAACATGCCACCTGTCAGCGCACTATGCACGATAGCACTTCATGGAATTTTTTAGCAGGTCCCACATGTTAGTCTGTTTGATCAAAACTTGCACGCAGTGCATGACTGGTTCACGCGCTAGTTCCGAAAAAAGCCTGTTGATCCAAACTTGAAGTGGGAGTTCTGCTTCTTCTCCATCATCTCCTCGTCTCCTCGCAGTGGCAGTTCCGCTTCGTCTCCCTCGTCTGTTCTCCTCTTCTTCTTGTCCTCGCAGTGGTAGTTCTTCTTTCTTCCTTGATCAAAAAATTCCCACACGTAAGCCATGTCCAGTAGCCGGATGAAGTGGAACTGGTCCGATCTCCCGGCCGACCCACTTCGCAAGATCATCGACTACTTGCTGGAAAAAGAGGAGTACGTCGACACCTATGCTGCTTGTTGGGAAGTCTGGACCGATTGGCGCCGCACTTTAAAGGTGCCCGAATTCCATCTCAACAACTGGATCATGATAGATCACACACTTCCAGACATTGGTGACTTCACCTTCCTCAACCTCGCCACTGGTCGTTGCTTCAGGACAAATCTAATGGACGTCCATCGCAGGTTCACATTCACATCCGATATTTATTGGTATTTTCCATTGTAAACATCTTACTGCTAACTGATGCCCTCTTCTTCCAAAAGATTCTTATTTCTCGGTGTTTCTCGTGGCGTCATCGTGCTTGCTCAAAGGGTGGAGCCGTACCAGATTCGGCTTCTGAATCCAATCACTCATAAGTCTAACACTGAGTTTCAAGCACACATACCATCTAATATTCTGCAATATGCCATCGTGACAAAGTCCCCAACGATGGTGTTCGTTTGCACTGATTATCCAGATCATATTGCATGGGCCGATGAGAGCACCCCAATGGGGAACATCAATGAATCATTTGGAGAAGGATTGTATTCGCCACCTCTTGATACGCTTCTGGTCTGCATGACGGCATTCCGAGGGAAAGTATATGCATTACTTGAGAATGGAGACATCTTGTCGACCAACATCCAGTTAGAGGAGCGCACGAGCATTGTCACGATGGCCAAAATAATTTCAGCCCCAGCCATTTAACAGGTACGCGGAACCTACAAATTTTACCTTGTGGAGTCAGATGGTGATCTGCTTCTTGTGTTGAACAGGGATTTCGCCAAAGGGCAGCCGGTGTTGTACCAGGTGGACACGGAGAACCGCTCTCTCGAGGCCGTCGATGACATTGGAAGTCGTGCCCTCTTTGTTGGTTACAATCGGTCTATCTCCATTGACACTAGGTTACACCCCACAGTCAAGCCCGGTTGCATATACTACAGGAATTATATCAGACTGTACGATCATGAGGTTCAAGCCTGGCAAGAGGAACCAACAATGGTAATGTATGGCTTAAGTCTGGAACATACACCGAGGCCTTACCCTCTGGACGAGATACTGGCAGCACATTGGAGACGGAGAGAGTTCTCTGAACATGTCTTGCAGCACGCGGGAGCCGACGATGACGAAATATATAGGAGAGAATGAATCCTATATTCATCCTAGGTTATTTGCTAGCATTTTCAGGTCTATTTTTTGAAGTAGAAATTTGTACTGTATTTATATATTTGGATCAGCAGTATGCATATTACCTTTCAGACAAAATTGTAATGTATTTAATTTTAGTACTTTCAGAATTCAAAGTATTTATTTTTAGTAGCTTCTTTTAGAATTCTCTATGTTCGACATGGGCATCAGCTTAGCGCCGGAATTCAGGTTCCACATAGAAAATTGCACAATAATGCGTTTGTGGGCGGCACCAGCCCTCGAACCTGGGATGCGCGCCGTCGAAGGTGGAGGAGGCGGGCCCGCCAATCAGAGAACATGCCACGTCAGCATCCCTTGTTTCTGACGCCCTTTAAAAAAAGAAAACACGCCACGTCGTCATCCCCTGTTTCTGATGTTGTTGCTACAATTGACGGTACTTGGTGGCATATAAATAATATCATATAAACATCAGGGCACAGTGGTCAAATTTTTTAAAATGAAACCTGGTCCCGTCTCCTACCTGTCCTGGTACATTGCCCAATGAGGTGGATAGCCACGACCAATCTTTTTAATACGTTCGCACTCTTATGCTGAGAAGGGAAATAAAGATTGAGCGGTTAATGCAACGAGTGTCGAATTATTACCCTCTAAGAAAATGGGATATGGTTATTTTCACGCGTGCCTGTAGTCTAAACCTACTGTCATTCTTTCACTCCCCTTCTCTGACAAAACACAATTCACATTGCGCAGCTCCTCTGCGCCGCACCATCTAGGGTAACATGGCCCCGCCTAAGCAGCCGCCGTCGCCGCCGTGATAGCCGCCGAAACTGGCGTATTTAGCCCCTCTAAGGTAGGCCATGAATCTCTACTTCAAGGTCGGTCTCCCATTGTCCTGCCAGGTGGATAATTTCCCCGAATGTGCCAAATCGGCCACGGCGGCGATGGCGGCTTCATCGGCGCCAGATGCGGCAAGCAGGGCCAAGAGAGCGATGTGGAGAAATCATGTGGCGGTATTACGGCATGCTCTAGGCAGTGGGAACAAGGTACGTATCAAATCGTTCATGAGAGTGTGCCGCCGAGGGTACACACCCTCGAACAGGGTAGCGCCAAGGTATAGGAACTCTCGCGTCCACACTTCGGCACGAACTACCTTACCGCAGTGGGGGAGGCTGGGAGCACGCCCTCTGCGGCAAAGACGCTCCATCCTACGCACAGTCGGAGGCCGTACCGTGGCGGCGACCAAGCGTCTACACTCAACATGCTGGATTGTTCGACAGCCGGAGCCAGCGGCGGGCATCAGGTCAGCCCAGAATTCAGGTTCGAGTTCACACGGACCTACGGTCCTAAGAAGGAGATGCCAAATTTCAGTTTCCATGAAATTGTTGCGGCGGCACGGATGGTCCAACTGAACTGGGACTGGCGCACGCAAATCGCTCGTGCATGAACAGTGCAGATTTCTTGTAGTTTGGCGGGAAGGCAATAGATCAGTTTGGGTTAAATGATCAAAGAACTTATGTCCTCTCAAGGCAATTGGCCAGCCAACTTTTCTGGTGGAGATCTGTAGAATACTTAAGTTTAGACTGAAGAATTGCTTTTGTAGATGAAATGCTAACGAATTGTTCTATAAACTAGTAGGAAGTTTAGCCCACTTTTGTGCAGGTATAAGACCATTTTGTATGGACGTACTACTGTTGTAAGCAAATACTATCAAGTATCTATTTCCTTCAATTACTAGTCGTGATTAAATCCAGTTAACTGGCATCTTTTTATCCTAGACTATAGATTTTGCGTCTGATGTATGTGTTGTAAACCATTTTTCCTTTGTCTTGTGTTGCCTGCAAAATGGTCCTGCAGTTCAACATGTTACAAATGTAGCTACCTTGTACTTGAATAGGAGATCGACTACATTTTCCTGGCATCCACAGAATTGACATTGCTCCTTGCTAGACAACCTTTTTTTCATGAGGTTGTCCTTGGTTATTCACAGAAATTATAAAGCACGGTGTTCAACTACATCGATTCAAACTATTACACACACACACTACATCAAATTCATTACCCACACATACTACATTGATTTAAACTATTACACACACATACTACTTCAAACTATTACACACACGTACTACATTGGTTCAAATTATTACACATTTTTAGTCGATGCTAACTTCCTGCTATGCTCTCCATACTACAAATTCATTAGCACTCATACCACGGAAATTCACTAGAGCTCTATCTTCACTCGAGGGAAATCAGAACAACCAGCACGTCCAAGCCCGGTTCCCCCACCAAAACTGTGTGTGCTATCGCGAAATGGTGGTGGTCCTGTGCCATCGATCCTGCCAGGCCAACACTGCAGGCGACGAGGACACTTGCTGGAAGCCTCTTCGGGGCCCTGAATGCCATGTACCGATTCCAGAACCTCCTCCAGGTGGATGATGACCGGGTGTTTCCAGCAAAGCTGTTGCCCTGTCTTGCTTGGAATCTACACCTCGTACATCTTAGGAACAGCGTCAGGATCTTTCAGCCACGCCTTTACCTCGATGACCCATCTGTCGCTCAGTGGCACGATTTCCACCAGCTCGCTGCCAAGGCTACTAACGACCTACTTGAGGGCCTCCGGCTCCCAAGAATGCAATGGGAGGCCGTCAAAGCCGAGTTTGGAGAAGAAATGAAGCTGCCCCAAGCGATCGTCCCACCCACAGGCACGATGCCAAAACATGAAGCTCATTTTCTCCCCACAGCACTCGAAAGAACGGGAAGAATGCCGAACACGCTCGGTGTCTGAGCTGTGCTCGAACCGGACGAAAAAATCGAATGGCACCGCGCATACCTCAATCTTCACCTCATTTTGTCTGATCCCAAAACGAGACCTGAAAGCCGACAGAAACTCTGCCGGTGACACGGCGGGACGGACGCCTAGCATGGTGGCCATGAGAGCGTGGTCGTCGAACTGTTGTGCCAGGGCTGCCATGCCTGGGGTGCGCGACAACATGCAACTTCCTGAGGCCGGTCGCCGGCCTGGATCACCCGACGGGACGCGCTCCGCCATGCGAGAAGTACTAGCCAGAGGCGAGATATTAGTCTGGGGACGTGAAGCTCCGATACGGCGGATGATGCGACAGCGACGGCTGCGAGCTTGGATTAGAGGCGTGGGAGGTTGACCGGACATGGCGGGGATGCAAATTAGAGCAAGTGCGAGCTCCAATCTGAGACGAGCAGCCAGAGCTAAGAAAATGTTATGGGGAGGGTTGCAGGGGAGAAGACCAGAGAAGAGCAAAGAAATAGATCTGGTCCACTCAGGGATCTGGTCCATGCAGGGGTAAGCTAGTCCATGACCGCAAAAGATAACGGGGAATACTGACATGGCGGGCCAAGAAGAGTTTACCTAACGGCGGTATTTGAGTTCAACCGTTTTTCGTCTGGTTCAAACGACCGTTTGGCCATTAGATCTGTATTCACCCCCATTTGGCCCTTCTGGACAATTGGCGATTCTACTATGGCCCCTCCGCGCGATTGATGACAACTCGGGTACCGCGGTGCACTCACCCGGGAAGTTTGGTACCGCAAACGAACATTCCCATCATCATCTCTATCACTGTTGTGGTAGAAACCACCAACGACGACCAAGGACGGGCGGCGCTAGAAGCTGCTAAAGAGGATAATGACTCCCACAATGGAGTATGGAGGGGCTCCGACCTCTCCGCCGAAGATCTACAAGAACTCGTCACCGATTGTGGGAGCAACTAGCTTTAAGATCCGGCCTAGCCGGTGCTTCCCCGATATTGTGGGTCATGAATCTTGCAAGAACTGGCAGCGCACATATTTCTATGGCCCAGACATTCCTCTGCCCGACCGTCTTGAGACGTATTCCGACTTCGTCGATTGAGCTGCCACCAAAGCACCCACCTAGAGGTCCCCAGCCTCCCTTCCATCCGACGAGGAAGCCAATCGTGCCGTGAGGTGGATTGAATGCCTCGTAGACGGAGGTCTGGCGGGCTTGGACCTAGCCATGTGCTGGTTCACTAGGCGGATGCAGCCTCTGCAGCAACATGCCGAGTTGATGTGCAAATATTCCAAGAGCCGGAAGGATCCCATGCATATTTCGTAGGACAACTTCTCCACTGACTCCATCAAGCTCCGGCTAAAGGACATAGTCAAGGTGAAAGACAGGAAGCGTGGCTTCAAGATCACCTATGACATGTTCGAACGTGGCAAGTGCCCAGAGGTAGCTTATGTTTCCTTTGTTGCTCGTTATGTATATACTCTAAGGCTTTTCTGTCTTGAAGTTATAAGTCTAACACACCTTTGTCTCCCAACTGGCAACCTCGGTGGAAGATCAGATGGCCTCCCAGGTATGTGATCCCAAGCTGAATGATATCCAGGTGGTGTCCGACAATGACACCCCCAAGGACCACCGAGCTCCGGCAGCATGAAAGTGGAAGAGCTCCACCTCTGACGCTGCTGCCGAGGCCAAGAAGAAGAAGAAATCGGAGAGTGGAGTCTCTAGACGATCCACCGCCGCCTTAGAGGCGGAGAAGAAAAGATCCATCGACATCCCCCTAACCAAGGTTCCTAACGTGGAGTAAGTGTATTCATTCTTCACGTACTTATACTTTGTACGTTTCAGGAGGAAAGCCGGGTTAGCCTAAGTGATCCTCCAAAGATTCTGGAGGGTCAAAAAACATTCGTGATATGCTGACCAAGGACATGGCCGCCAAGCCCACTCCCACCACTGCTCCTCCAACTCCTTCCACCAAGCCTACTACCGGTACCACTGGGCCTTCATTCCCCGTCATTCCTGAGACCTCCGCCATGGAGATAGATATCAATCCAATCTTTGATGTCTTAGAATTTGCCGATATGAACATTGCTCCCAGTGGACAGGAGACGTAGGAGAGTACTTCCTCCAAAGTGGTTGAAGCTCCGGCTAAGGATGCCACTGAGAAAGGGAAACAAGTAATGGAGGGAGAGGAGGCGGAGGCGGCTATAGCAATGGACAAGGAGGGAGCCACTTATCCATCCACTACTATTATAACACAGCAGGCGACCAGGGCATCATCCATGCCTCTGGCTTCAACAACTCCTCTAGCTGAAACTCCTCTGACACTGTGCCTGGATGACCTTATCAAGAAGGCACATGCCGTGTATCACAATGTCGGCGTCTTCCACACTGCATATGCCAACCTGGCCAACAATCTTAAAGTGATTGCCATTGTAAGTCTTTAAACATGATCTTTTATCGCATTACATATCCCTCTGTAGCCCCCGAGCTCTTAGGCGGATAAACAATAGTTATTGGCCTGAGTGCTCCAAAGAACTAAGAGTAGAACTTGATAGTGTATCCCCAGAGCGTTTAGGTGAAACTAGAAAAAGTTCCCGCTAGAAGCTCTAAGAGTAGCATACTTATCTTTGAAATTTAATCCTATAGCCCCTGGGATTCTAACTGAAACTTTAGCAAAGTTCTGACTAGATGCTCTAGAAGAACTAACCATAGATCAAAATATCATTTTGTAGCCCCCAAGCTTCTAGATGAAACTAAAATAGTTCCATATAGAAGCTTATAAGAGAAACTAAATGCTTTTGATTACACAAAACGAGAAAGCCCAGAGGAAGAAGGCCAATGAGAATTATGACAAGCTGCAAGCGGACCTAGATGCTGAAAAGGGTAAAACAACTTTTCCGAAGGAACAGATCACGAATAGCAAGAGTCTATTTTCCTCCGACTTTTTCTTGGCTATTGCTCATAGTCAATGTCTTCCGTGTTCTCATAATATTCTTGTATTTCCGTCTTATGGAACTTATTGCCAAGGCCAAGGGCATTGTCGAGCAATCAAAGCGTATTCAAGAGCTTGACAGTGAAAACAAGATCTTGAAGAAAGACTTGGTCGAGGAAGTGAAGGGACACGAGGAGGCGATGAAGGTCTGGCAAGAGTCTGCACATGCCGAGATGCAATGTCTGAAAGAAGAAATTTAACTCCTCAAGGAGAAAAACCAAGCTGCCCAAGAGCAAAACTCTCAGAACCATGAGGCGTACAAGAAACTTTAGGACGAGCATGCAATCTTGGCGGAGACATGCAAACAAGCCCAATCCAGCATCTTCGGTATTTTTCCTCCGTCTTGATCAATTCTGTACCTTGGACAAATGTTTGATGTATTTATACTCATGGTGCTTGTATCTTATGCAAACCATAGCGCCCATTGGCTTGACCAACTTGGATGAAGGTGCTCTAGATCCCATGGAATGCATGATTCTTCCCGGCAACTTTGTCAGCACCGCCATTGCACAGGCCAAGGAGATAGCACAGCCTTTAGGGATAAACATCAAGGTGGCAGACTCAGTGGCCAAGTACTCAGAAATCCTGCACCGACCCCCCGAGAAAGTCAAGGACTAGAAAGCCTCTTGCGTCCGGGTTGGTGCAAGGATGACCCTGCCTTGGTAAAAGGACATTATGACAATGCCGACAATGACATGTTGACCTCTGGCATGCCCAAGCTGGACGAGGAAGGGAAAGTGATCGATAGCAATGCTATTTGGAACTCCCTCGCCGACTACGACACCAGAGTTGCCAAGATGGTCAAGGCGGATGTCTTCGTGCCTGCCGAGATACTGGATGAGGACATGGCATCTTCTTAGTCTAGCTCATCTCCTTCTGAGTTTGATGAGCTTTCCTGGCATGCCTCTCCTGTTGCTGATGATGCCACCATGAAGTCCCCTGCAGCAGAGCTGTAAAAATAATGTTTGTATTAAATGTGTCTTTGCAATGTGTATGCGGAAAAAACTGATGAATTTGTAAGGCAGAAAAAACATGTGCTCAAGTTTCCTGGTACTTATCTTTTTCAGCATGTACATGTTTTTTAAGCAAGTGCTGGCTTATCCATTATTCTGGTCCGTATGCTTGACCTTTCGTGAGACGGAATACTCGCAACACAGAACTATGGTCTCAGGTGATGATGCTTAATAGCACCGTTAAGAACCTAAGAGAAAAATTGTCGGCTTTGAGTGCCGAGAAGTCACTACTCTAGAATCCACGTAAAAACTTCAGATAACATGTACACCAGAAAACTTAAGCTAACGCGCCTAGGTGCAATTTTCACAAGTGCAAATGCAACCTTGTGCATAAAAGGGTTTATATGATCCAAAAAATAAACAACTAAAGGAGGTAAAAGGCTCAGAGAATATTTGTGAACCAAATGCTTTATTTCACTGATCATATAAGAAACTTATTACATAATATAAAATGTGCTAAGTGTCAAAGGGACGTAGTTGTGCTATGTTCCATGGCTGATCTGTCTCCGGGTAGTCATCATCAGAGTCACGTTGCTTGCGCTTGTGGTTTTTAGGCCTATCTTTCAACTCACGAATATCGACGAGATATAGGAACCATTTAGCAATGCTTTGCTTATGATGAACGGTCCTTCCCAAGGTGGGGATAGTTTGCGTGATTTCTCCTGCTTGAGTCTAAGCACCAGATCCCCCTCTTTAAATGAGCGATGCTTAACACGGCGACTATGGTAGCCACGTAGCTTCTGCTGGTAGATGGCGAATCTCTGGCATGCCAGCACGTGCTCTTCGTCGAGTAGGTCCACAGATAAGCATTTGGATTCCTGAGTGTCATCCTCCTCGTAGGCGGCGACTCTTGGTGCATCATGGAGGATGTCGGATGGTAGGATGGCTTCTCCTCCATAAACCATGAAGAAAGGAGTCAAGACGATGGATCTGTTGGGTGTTGTTATTAAACACCACGATACATATGGTAATTCGTCCGCCCAGGCTCCAGCTACTCTGTGTAGCGATGCCTGTAAGCGTGGCTTGATTCCGTGCAGAATTAGTCCATTGGCCCATTCAACTTGTCCATTAGACTGTGGATGTGCCATAGATGCTAGGTCAAGGCGGGTGCCTTTTTCATGATAGTACTCCGCAACTTCTCCGAGAGACAGGTTTCTGCCGTTGTCGGTGATGATGCTGTGTGGGAGACCAAATCTCACCACTAGATCCAGGACAAACTATAGGGTTGTTGCCCCATCAAGATTTCTAATGGGTTTAGCTTCAATCCATTTTGTGAACTTATCCACTACTACTAGCAAGTGTGTAAATCCACAAGGTGTTGTCTGCAAAGGTCCCGCCATGTCTAGCCCCCAGACTGCAAACGACCAAGTTATTGGTATGGTTCGCAATTCTTCAGCTGGAACATTTGGTTATCTTGCATAGAACTGACACCCAAGACATGTTTGTACCAACTTGTCGATGTCCGCCTTGTTAATTAACCAGTAGAATCCTTGTCGAAAGGCCTTAGCCACCAACTATTGGGGAGCGGCGTGATGCCCGCAATCTCCGAGATGTATTGCTCTAAGGATATCAATACCTTGTAGCTGGGAGACGCATCGAAGGACAACTCTTGTGGTACTTCTTTTGTATAGTTGGTCATCAATGATGACGTAGCCTTTTGCTCTTCGTACTATTTGTCGGCTTTCGAATTCATCGGCAGGAAAAGTTCCCTCTTGTAGATAGTCCATGAATGGTTTCGTCCAAGCCGGAGAGGTCACTATTACTGT
Organism: Avena insularis; assembly: GCA_023614405.1. NCBI lineage: Eukaryota > Viridiplantae > Streptophyta > Magnoliopsida > Poales > Poaceae > Avena > Avena insularis. The sequence continues at coordinate 241,026,620 of CM042686.1, read as the reverse complement.
GTTAACAAATGAGTCCACTCTATCCGGGTTGTTGGGGGCCCGCTCCTTTCACAGATGGGTCCATAAATGGGCCAGGAAAACGCCTAGAGGAATTGGTCGGCCAGACATCTAAGCTTTGATAGCAGATCTCCGCCTCATTTTCTCTAGTTTTGACGTACTTGACTTTGTAGCCGTCGAATCACTTGGCAATCTCGTCTACTTCATCTCGATATGTCGCCATCATAGGGTTCCACACGTTCCAGGTGCCAGCTACTTGCTGGGCAACCAAGTCGGAATCTCCATAGCAAACTTTGTGCTTGATGCCAATATCCTTGGCTACTCGAAGTCTGTGAATGAGGGCCTCATACTCTGCCATGTTGTTGGTAGCATTGAAGTGGATCTGCAGGACGTATTGCAACTTCTCCCCTGTTGGTGATTGTAGTAATACACCAGCCCCCGAGCCATTGATTAGCTTTGATCTGTCAAAGTGCATGACCAAATATTCTGGCTCTGGCACAGGAGTGTCTTCTGGCAGTTCTGTCTAATCCGCAATAAAATCCACCAATGCTTGTGACTTGATAGCGTCGCGTCTCTTGTACGTGATTTCAAAGGCGGCAAGTTCAATGCCCCACTTTGCCACTCTTCCTGTAGCGTCGCTATTGTTGATGACGTCAGACAGTGGAGCTTTGCTCCCTACTATGATGGGGTGCTCCTAGAAGTAATGCCTCAGCTTCCCTGAAGCAAGCAAAACTCCATAAGCTATCTTCTGGTAGTGCGGGTAATGCTGCTTGGATTCCGTCAAGACCTCGCTTACATAGTAAACTATTCGTTGAACTCCGTATTCATACATTGGCTCCTTGCGCTCCACCATGATGATGATGTTGATTACTTGGTTGGTTGCCGCCATGTAAACTAACATAGGCTCCCTTGATACCGGTGTTGCAAGTATTGGCGCGGAGGAGAGTATTCTCTTCAACTCCTGAACTGTTGCGTCATCCTTGTCCATCCATATGAATTTGTCAAGCCTTCTTGAGCAACTGGTAGAGAGGCATAGCCTTCTCTCCAAGTTGGCTGATGAACTGGCTTACTACTGCTACGCAGCCTGTGAGCCTCTATATGTTCTTCAAGCATGTTGGGCGTTTGATGTCAAGGATGGCCTTGATTTTCTCCGGGTTGACCTCAATTCAATGGTGCGAAACAATGAAGCCCAACAACTTGCCGGGTGGCACCTCGAAGACGCACTTCTTGGGGTTAAGCATCATGTTGTATTTTCGGAGATTGTCGAAGGCTTCCTGCAAGTCGATGGTACGATCGTTTGATTTCTTTGACGTTACTGTGATGTCGTCCACATAAGCATGTATATTGCGACCTATTTGGTCTTGTTGGCAGTGTTGCATTGTCCTCTTGTAAGTAGCAACAGTGTTTTTCAGCCTAAAGGGCATCGTCACATAGCAGTACGTGTTGTAGGGTGTGGTGAACAAAGTGGCAAATTGGTACGACTTTCGCATCTGGATTTGGTGGTAACCTGAGTAGGCATCGAGAAAACAAAGAAGTTTCGAGCCAGCCATCGAGTAAATGACTTGGTTAATGCGAGGCAAAGCAAACGGATACTTTGGACATGCTTTGTTCAAGCTGGTGTAATCAACGCACATTCTTCATTCATTGGTTCCCTTTTTGGGGACAAGTAAAGGATTTTCCACTCATCGGGTGTGAATAACTTCTCGGATAAAGCCAGGCTTAAGTAACCTAGCTATTTCTTTGCCTATAGCACTTCATCTTTTGTCACCAACGCATTATAGAGGTTGTTGAACCGGTTTAGCATTAGGATCAATTTTGAAGCTATGCTCGACAAGTTCCCTAGGTACACCTTTCATGTCGGCAGGTTGCCAGGCAAAGATGTCCTTATTCTCACGGAGGAACTCGATGAGCGCTCTTTCCTATTTGGGATCCAAGTCTGTGCCAGTGGCGGTGGTCTTGGAGGAATCTCCTTCAACAAGCTCCACCTACTTGGTCTTGATGGAGGCCTTGAATGTGGGTTCGGCAGCAGTGATTTGCTTCTTCGAAGCAAGAATCTCTGAGGCATCGAACTGGTTCTGGATCTCCTTGAACTCCTCACCATAGAGGACCGCTTCGGCGAAGGCGGCTTCGCTGAGCTCGCACTCCCGTGCCTTGGTGAAGGTTCCGTCAACGGTGATGATGTTGTTTGGTTCGGGTATCTTGAGCTTGTTGTAGACAAAGCATGACCTTGCGAGGAAAGAGTGGAAGATGTCGCACCCGAAGATGCTGTAGTACACGCTCTTGAAAGGAACCACTTCGAAGGTCATGCGTTCTTGGTGGTAATTGTTGACATCGCCAAAAGCGATCGGAAGGGTGATGTATCCCAGGGAATTAGCTTGTCAGCCAGGGACAACGCCATGGAACACGTTGTTGCTCTTCCTTAGCTGGGTCTCTGTCAAGTTCATCTTGTGAAGTGTATCCAGGTACATGATGTTGATGCTGCTTCCAATCTCCACGAGGCACTTGGTGAACTCTATGCCGTCAATCAAAGGTTTGATGACCATGGCATACTGGTTCTTTGTTGGGGTAAGATCTGGATGATCCTATCCCAAGTGATTGGAATCTCTGACCACCTTACGTACTAGGGAACCGGAGGAAGGGTAACCATCAGTATCCTCAACGAGGTTTTTTGGGCCCGGACGGTGGGGTGCCAAGGAAAGTGTGGTAGACTGGAGCATTCTTCTCGAAGGGTTTTTTCCCTTTACCCTTGCCCTTGTCGGTGGATTTGGGTTCCGCGTCTTCATCCATATCACTTGAATCCTTGGACTCCACCTCTTTCTTCCTCCCTTTGCCCTTTCCGCGGGGTTTGTTCTTCCAACTTTGCTTGTTGCCGGACTCAGGGTCTTCCTTGAGATCATTGACAAACTTGCATTGGCAGTTGGTGTGGGTGGCTTTGCCGTTTGCATCGAGGTGGACGAAACATGACATATCATGGTACTCATTGTACGATTGGGGAATGCAGGGCACTGAGGGTGTAGAACCACTCCTCTGTTGACCATGGCTAGCCCCCTGACCACGACCATGCTATCCACCTCTGCCTCTGCCAGTGAATGTTGTGGCGACCATGTCGGATGTTTGCTTCTCATCAGGTGGAGTCTTTCGCTTGTTATTATTGTTCATTCTGGCCTAGGTAGGTATTGCTATTGCCGGCAACGATTCGTGCACGTCGTTATCAGTGGCGGCAAATTCGCTAGCCATGGCGATCCTTGCATTGAGGTTGAGCTCACTGTTGTGTTGCTTGCGCTTCAAAGTATGCCGGAGCAAAGTTCCCTTCTCCGGTCCGTCCATGAAGGCGGCCATAGCGGTTTGTTCGTGCACCCTTGCGCAAGAATTTTTCATATCCAGCCAGTGAGAGAGGTAGGCACGAGAAGTTTCATCCTTTTATTGTACGCACTGTTGTAGGTCTCCAACAGTGCAGGGACGTTTGTACGTACGCTCGAAGTTTTTGGTGAACGCATGATGTAGGTCCAACCAATTGCATATTGATTTCTCCGGCCAATCGTCAATCCATTGCTGGGCCATACCGGTAAGCATAAGTGGGAGGTACTTGACGGAAACATTGGGGTTTCCCCCTGCGATGTAAATCGCTTCCCTGTAGTCCTACAACCATGTGGCTGGCCTACCGGTGCCATCATAGGGCTTGATAGTCTTGTCAATCCGGAAGCCCTAGGGGTAGGTTGTGGCCTATATTACTGTTCCAAAACAACGTGGCCCAAGGTATGGGAGCTCATGTGCTTCTTGGATCTTGTCCAGCTGTGAACGTGTGTCGCATGGCTCTGGTTGCTTCCCTTATCCATCATTGGGAGGGGAGTTTTGGCATGATTTTTGAGATCCGCCATGCCCTCCGCCATGATGGCTGCTGGGTGGCGTCGGTGGCGGTGGAGGCAGTGGGTTAGCCTTTTTATTAAACCCTCCTTGTGACTCCTCACGCCTGTTGCGGTTGCTTGTCGGATGTGGTGCTTCCTTGTAGGATATGCTCATGTGTCCATCAACCCTGCTACGCTCTCCGGCATGCCGGGGCGGCTCGCCCTGGTCGCGTATAATGATACCCCCCTAGGGATGCCTAGGAGGTGGCATGCTCATATGGTGGCGCGACTATGGTTCCTCATGACGCCGGGATGGTGGTGGATGCGACGACCGATGAGGGCGAGCCTTTTCTCCATGGTCGGAGGATATGGGTATGGCATCAGCCCTGTTGCGTGCATCCCTCCATCTTTGCTCCGTAGAGCCTGTATGGGATCACTCGTCACAGGGAGATTTTGGCCTCCTGCGGCTGTTCAGGGTTGAATGGCAAAGCTCCGGGTTGCACTCAAGCCTCTGCGAGGTGGCCTTTTCCTATTGCTTGCATGCCTTGGCGACAAGATCTTACACCTGAGCAACTTCTTCTGGCGACCTGTCCTTCTCCAGGAGGGTCTTGGCAACGGCAATGTTGAGGGCGGGAGTTGGCATTACTTGCCTCCCCTTTGAATCGATGTATTGGATGGCCTTTGCTGGCCTTGTTCTGTCATATCCCAACCTACACCGAACACCTGGGTCTTTGATGATGTGAGTTGGTGCTTTCTTTGCTTTGTGCTTTAGTAGCAACTGCTTATACTCGGCCTCCATAGCTCTTGTTGCCTTGATATATTGATGTGCCTTGGCCATGTCTTTGTCTAGCTTAGCACCCTGTTCTGCGATACACTTGGCCTCTGCTAGGATTGCTGCACGCTTCTCATCAAGCTCCGTAATGCTCCGGATATGGGCTCAACTAGGAGTGCACCGTAGATTGCCTTGTCGGCAGGAGTAACCAATGGGTTGCCGGCTGCAGACGTTCATGGTGGCGGTGGCTGATTTGACTGCTTCGCAGTACTAGGGTCTATGGTGAGTTCTTGCGTCTTCTGCGGTCGGATAACCGGAGGGGGCATGGCCTTGACCAGAGCCGGAGGCTCGGTGGCTTTCTTTGTTGTTGCCACATGGTAACCGCAGGTGTGGGCAGAGCTCTCTCATGTTCCGGTTCCTGTCCGTCTTCTTCCATCACACTCCCAATGGCAACTAGCACCTAGTGAGATGTGTTAGTCTTCTCGGAGCGTTCCTCCTTCTCGATCTCCTGCTCGATCTCCCTCATAACAGCATCGTATTCTGCCGAGTTAGTGTCTGAGCCACCGCCAACCATATTGATGTTGGCCTATAGCGCGTCAAGGACGGAGTCAGAGTTGGCTTCGGTGTTGCTGACTGTGGATGTGGAGGGTGATGGAGGCGAGCTGTTGTTGTTGTTGTTTCCTCCGGCTTCGAGCCTAGGCATAGCTTGGGTGTTCTCCTCGACATTCGTGTATTCATTGACAATTGTGGTCATCTTGCCAAGGGTGAGAGGGACTGCGGACTGCCATCTTCGGAGGGTATGCCGGAGGAGTGTTCCAAGCATGAGCGCTTCCACGAAGTGGTAAACGAGTTCGTCAGCGCGGTCACCCTCTAGGGTTTCCCTCACCCTCATCCATCTGCCAAGGTATTCACGGCGAGGTTCTCCCTCCCTTTGAACGCATCTGGCCATATCGAAGATGGTGACGACGCCGACAAAGTGTGACCTCCGCATCTCTAACGCTCGGGAAAGCCAAGCGGATTTGCGGGGTCCTTCCACCTTTATATCCTACATAGGGGCGGTTTGGGTGGTCCTTGAATTTTCCAGATCTGAGCCGCCATACTGCAGGGAGAGGTATGGCCCAGATTCTTCCGCGAATGCGTCCTGGCTATAGGCGATCTGTGTGGGTCTTGACCAGTTTCTGACTTCATAGGAGCTTGGACCCAAGTCAGTTTGGTCAATGAAGATGTGGATGTCTCTGAAGGGGATGACGAAGCAGCCCATAGGGTTCGTCTTCGCTGGCACCCATAACTCATCTGGAGGGACGATCGGGATGTTGCTAGAGAAGAGAATGCCTCTAATGGCTACTGTGTGGCCGATGCCTGCGAAGAGCTTGGACCTCGCCTGTTGTATAGCTCAAAGCGCCTCTTACCCCACGGTGGGCGCTAACGGTCGTGGTATTGCCGATGAGTATGCCATGGAGGGGTCCTCACAGTGCGTGTTTAGAGACATGGGGTAAGGCGGAGAGTTGGTGGGTATGAGGTAACACAGTTTACCTAGGTTCAAGTCCCACAATGGTGGCAGAACTCTACTCCTACTATAAATCACTATAATGGGAATACGCCGAGTTACAGGGATTGGTTCGCTGTGCGAGGATGTTATGAATCGTTTCCCTAAGGCTCCCATAGGTCCGGTTCATAAATGCACTAGAACCTAGGATTACAGGGAAAGAACCTTGCCGGACAAGGTAACGAGTCCTACACTAATACTAACTAGTCTTTCGTGTCTTGCACTCCAAGGCTCCGAGTACGTCAGTGATTCCTACGTAGCCTTCCTTAATCCGGCATGGGCCTCACTTCTGGGTCCGTCGAACTGGGCCTCCCAGTAGGCCATAGTCCTTGCTACAAACTGTGGGCCACCCAGGTTAGCCAGATTAGAGACATGCTACATGGATAGCCATTTAGCATATCCCCAAGATGATATCTGTTAATGATGATGTTAATGCCAGTTGCGAGTGATTTGTAAGTATGTATCTAGTAGTAAACCAAAACTTTTAGTTGTATATTGTGGAATCTTAGGTCGATGTTTGAACAATAGGCTTCTACCACCTGGATCATTTTATACCAAGCAATTCATTGTATCACACGAAGAACTGCACAAAGTTGATGTCTGTAGGCGGGAAACTGAGCAACATAAGGCGGGATCCTTAGTCGTGGGGTTGGTACTATTAATACAGCAGGTTTTTCCCCTAAAAAGCAGGGTTCATGAAAAATAGCGGGACGAAAGTTAGTTTTGAGGAAGCTCAGTCATTTGCCCCTGAACCGCATCGTCATCTTCTCCGCCTGGCTGCCCTCCCTCGGCCGGACCGTCCCAGCCGCTCTACCATTGAACACCACCGCACAGCCGTTTGCTGGTACGTACGTCCCCAACCTCCAGCGATTACAGGCTTTCTAATGGATAGAATACATATATTTTGGGCATTGTGAAGTAAATAAGCTGGTAGCATTTCTAGGAAATGGAATCAGCGTCAGCAGATGGTTTTGCTACATTGGCAGATGCTTTTATTGCATCGATGGATACTTGTAAAGCAGAGGTGGATGCTAAAGCAGCATCTGTGGATACATGTGAAGCACATTCGGAGGCCGATGCTTGGAAAGCGGTGGAGGCGTAGTGGAAATCCTCGTTGGCTGCTACTACAACAAATTCGGCTCTGTTAGCTGCCACTGCAAAAGCAACGGCTACGTGGGATGCTAGGAATGTATCAGCTCGTGGGCATGCTTCTTTAGCATCAGCGGTTGTGTCTCGTCATTCTTCGTTGGTGTCTACTCCATTTGCTCATAACACATTGACCCATTTGTAAGTTCTGCGTTGGATGTTGTCTCCCTGACTCCCTCGCTCTTTTGTGTATTCTGTTCTGGTTTTTTTAGACATAGTGGATATTAGTTTAATATGTATTGGGAACATAAAAAGCTATTTAATCACAAACTAGTGATCTGAATGGGATGAAACTTTCACAGGATCCAAACCTAGGCACCTATGATTTACTGAATGTTTTCAATTTTTTCGAATAGTTCTACTTTGTAGTTCAAAATCTGAGCTACTTTCATACGTTGGTTCTAAGATGTAAGGTGGATCTTAGGGAAAATCACCATGAGATTTAGTGCCCACATGAGACACATGATATTTCCAGATGCAATTTTTTCATCGCTAACGGGCATCATGGAGATGTTACCCTTGCGGTTATAAGAGACTTCACTCTAAACATGTGGTCCAATGCAAGATCATCAATAGGCAAATGGGAAGTTTGGGTGCCTTATATAAAGGTTGAGTTGGATACTCTCCTTGTCCTTGAGAAATCATGGGCATATGGTGGGAAAGATGAAGTAAGGTTACTCTACCCATTTGAGGATAAATAAATGGTGGTTATATGGGAGAATGAGGCAGTATTCGAATTAGATCTCAACAACATTAAGTGTAAAAAGTTCAGATCTCGTAAACGTTGGTGTACTTTACATCCCTACTTAATCACACCTAGTTAGTGCAGTCATTCATGTACAACTCTTGCATTTTTATACACCTATGATTTTGCTGATCATTTTGTTCACTTCCTTTAGCATCCGAAGTGATTCAGAGTGGTAAATCAAAGAAACGAAAAGGAAGTCATGTTAGCAACCTAACTGATTCATATGGCAACATCAAGGAGATGAAAATAACACTCGGATGAATAAGAAAGGCTGGTGGGCAAGCATGTGTTAGCTCAAGTTGTGTTATTTGGAGATGCAGTCTGATGTTTGTCTGTTTTGGTAGCTAATGGAACTGTGGTGGCACCTTTGTTTGTCCTGCAGTCACAAGGCAGGGGCTGGAATGTTAGAGTTGTCTGTTCATTTTGGGGGCCTATGCATGTCTGATGAAACATTGTTTTATATGATGAAATGGTGTTCTCTCTATATAATATTGTATGCATGATGAAAGCTTGTTTTATGTGATCTACATAGTCATAGCTGGTGTTTGTGTTTTCATAGTATGCAGTAGTATTTGTTTTGCTGTTGGCTTTTTATTTGATCTGAACTAGTACTACCATTTAGTTAATGCTTCTTGTACAAGAGTATGAGCCAACAACTAAATAATTACTAGACCTGGGTTGCACACCATTTCACATGCGGTCTGATAAATGGAGCTACCAATCTTGAATCGGAGATACTTGATACATGTGCTGTGTTAAACAAACATTCTTGTATCAGAGATCTGCATTTTCATACGTGTGGTAGATAATCATGCTCCCCGACTTGGATTCCTGAAATAGGGGGAGAACACCTATTTTTTAAATTATTCTTTGGACAATCTCAAAATTCAAAATCATAGTCGACCGCCAAAACCTACCGCCTACCTAGTTTGAATCAAAGGCATCAGTTGATGTGACCCTCGCCTTAAATTCCTGACCAGATGGCGTACAGTCTATACAACCTTTTCCTATTAAAACTTGCCTGACAGCCAAATTCAAAATCATAATCGAGCGGCAAAATAACCCATCGACCCCGAAGCATTTCGTGCCCCTCCGTTTCAAATATTTTGAGGAACAATTCCCCACCGAGGTAGTATCATTTTTCTATTATTACTTGGACGCTAGCCAAATTTAAAATCTTAACCAAGCGGCAAAATTTACCGCCTAGGCTGTGTGAATCGAATATGTGACTCTCATCCTTGAATTCCTGAACAGATAGCATACGATCTACTACCTTTTTTCTATTAGTAGCCAAATTCAAAATCTCAATCGAGCGGCAAAATCACCCACCGAACTTGAAGAATTTCCCGCCCCACCATTTCAAAAACTTTGAGCCAGAATCTCCCATCATCGGCGTACCATTTTTCTATTATTATTAGATGGGCGCTAGCCAAATTCAAATTCTCAATCGAGCGGCAAAACCACACACTGACCTTGAAGCATTTTGTGCCCCTGTATTTCAAAAAAATTGAATTTCAAATTCCCATTCTACCCATTGTTCAGACAACAAATGGCAATGCTAAAGTCGATAGCTCGGGGCACGATCGTGATTATTTTTTCTATTCACCTCTGTGCTGCCGATTCGCGCAGTTTTTCCTACTGGCCCTCCCAAAAATCCCAAGATCCTCTATCCCCTCCATGACCATCGTGCGCACCGGCCAGCGTTAGTTCCACGGCGGCTGGAATCGCTTGTGTTGTGGTCCCATGCACCACCATGGAGCTGGTTCACCGATGCCCACCCCACCGGATCTAGTTCACCGGATCTCTGCCACTTCACTTGAACTACAATCTCGTTCACCGCGCTGATGGTGTCATCGACCGCCCAAGCTCTACTTCCCTGCCACCGAAAGCTACCCAACCATACTGAATTCTCTTCATCAATGTCCACTAGACGGGATCTAGTTCAACGAGTTCCATGTCCACCGCTCCAGACAAGCTACACGAGTGTCGCTATTCACTGCAGCGGATCTGCCTCGTCAACTCTCTCGTCCACCATGCTCAAGTTGGCATCGACCGTCCAAGTTCTACTTCCCCGACACCAATAGCCACCACAATCACAACACCCTCGGTGACATGGACGTCACCCTCATGGTACCGATGATTCTTAGACACCTCTCTAACAATGGTAACCAAATCTCCAACCCGTTTTTGTTTTGTCAGCAGTATAGCAGGTTCAAGCATGTCGTAGTGAACTACATTTTTGTAATCGTGCTAGTACATACAAGTCACTGGGCTCGCCTGTTCTTTGTGCTACATACAAGGTCACTAGACATGTTGGTTTGCATTCGCCGCTCTACAAATTTCAAGTCATGCACATGTTCTTAGCTACTCCGTACAACGGTAATTGCCTTATATTGTGTAGTTCTTGAAAAATGTAAAGTTAGTGGAAAATATTGTGGATTCCCTTCTCTATAGTTACTAAATCTATCTAGTTTGTCCTGGGCTAAGTTTCTGCTATTATTTCTTCCCTAACATCGTTCTGCTATCTTCTACTACCTGTTTAAACTATTTGGACTAATTCGTTTATAATTTTGTTGTTGTCATCTGGTTCTTCAAAAGCTGCAACACTAACTATTTTATTTTTCTTTGCATAGAGCTACAACTGGAACACTGAACCTGTTGGTTTGCATAGCCTCTTCTACAGGTTCACAAGTGATGCCAATATATTTTGTATCTGTTGTTTCTTTATCCTAAGCAACAACATAACTATCCTATAATGTGCAGTTCATTTGTGATTTGCATTCATGTTGTACAAGTACTCTTATGATTCCATTATAATTTCTATCTGGTTCATTCTTAGCTACAATAGTAACTCCATTCCATTGTGTATCTCACAAAAAATTATGAGTCACCCAACGTCTCTTGCATTCCAGGATATAGAACTGCTTCCATCTATATTTGTTGAAATGACCTAGCTAGTTTATATTTTTTAAAATTCTAAGCCACACCGCACATTCTCTGGTTGCTCGTTTCACGGTGGAAGGTGATATATTGAGAAAGAAAATTGAGTACTCTTCTATAAGTGGGCTCAATCTCAATTGTGTACTAAAGTGCCGAATTTTCTTTCCCTTGAGTTTGTTGATAATATATTATAATTTTAATTAGTTTCCAGCTGATGTAATATCTAGGTAAATCACATAGGCCATGTTTGCATTTAGTTGACACTATACACATATGGTGGTAGGTGCTACCATAACTAGGAGAATATCATTTTGCGGCCTAAAAGTTGGGGCGCCCAGGCAACGCGATACCCAAGTTACCTATAATCAGCCGCGATGACTACAGTTGGCATGCCAAATATTCAAAGGGTCTTTTTGGGTACAAATTCAACATTACATTTCAATACAAAATATCAGGCTAACGGCCATCAAGTTGGGCCCTCCTGTCAGTTCTCTCTGTTATGTCGCTCCCGTCGCTTAGGCGTGGTGGCTGTCACGTAGGCTTGCAGCGCTGGCACAGTGGATAGGACAACACGACCGGCCCAGTATATTGACGTGACAAAACATGGCACAAAACATGGCCCAACGCTGGAATGGACACTGCCGCACGTCTCTCCTTTAGACTTCCGTCCCCGTCGTTAACCACTACCTTAAAAACGCATTGATGGTTCCATTGTTCCCCTGTCTCGCAGAAACCACTCTTCTTCTTCCTATCATCTGTCTTCTTCCCGTCTTCTCCTTGCCGCCATGGAAGGTCGTCGCACTCTAGAGACAAGCTTCACTACCCATGACAATAAGAAGATAGACGTCGTCTACACCAACGAGGATGAACTAGTGGTGCGAGTCCTGAGGATGTACGAGGGTTGGCTTGAGAAATATGAGGACAGGTTTGTGGGATTGGACCTCGAGTACACCCTGGAGGACCCATATGAAGGGAGTGAAGTCGTCTTTCAAACTGGCCATGAGGAAACACGTCCTCGTCTACCACTTCTCCCGGTTTGTAGATATGCTCTCTGTAGTTAACTTCTTTTAGGGTTTTCTCCTCTTGTTCTTTATCCATTTTCTCTTCTTGCAACTACTGGATTTTATTTAGGAACAAATAAATTATGACAAGACAATGTTGAGAGTCTTGATCTTGCATTTACTAAACTTTTTAAAATTATATTCAGATGATGATCTTGCATTGACAAAATATTTGTAGTTCAAAATTTTCCTGATGACAAACTACGCACTTTCAGGACTGACAGGAATTGTCCGGTGCTGCGCCAGTTCCTTGTAGAAAAAGGAATTGTTTTCTGAACAATCGACAATACAACTGAATTTTTGAAATTTCATCAAGATGGAATTACAATTGCTGCGCACAACTGGATCGATATTCAGAGTCTTGTCAAGATCCTAGGGGGCTCAAGGAAGGATGGAATGTCATCACTCACAACTAGAATCCTCGATGAGTCGTTAGAAAATATATGCAATGAATAAACCGAAGATAGCTAAACTTACAGAATAAATTGCATTAGTAAAAAATTCATATGAATTTATGGAAGAATTAGAACTTTCCTGGGTAAAGTTTATTGAGGGAGTTAACCACTTTGATAATATGGTTAACCCCCCTATTCCATTATACGTCGCTCCTGCAATTGGGTCGTTGCGATTACGGGTTGGCTGTCTAATTGTCCAGGCGGTAATGATAGTATCTTGTACCTGAACCGGTGGCTCACTTTTTCTAAGTAATGGGGAAGAGGACTGAAACATGCCACTGAAAGACTCTACTGAGACGACAACAGAATGAAGGCAGATTTCTCTACGGATAGGCACGATTTCTGGGAGGAGTGGCCGTTGTCTCATATAAACCTGAAGTATGCATCCATAGATGCTTACGTGACCTACCAGCTGTACAAGAATATCCATTTCTTTCTATGTTACCTCGTGTTTTTCCCTATTTGCAAGAGGGAAGACGAGCTTAGGGGAGCCCTTTGTAGAAAATGCAGAATAGCTGAGTTTGAAGCTGCATATGCAAATAAAATGGCTGCATCTGACTCAACTGACAAAGAGGCTGCAGAAGCAGCTGACTGGGAGCTTGTAGCTGAAGTAGAAGTAGCTGACAGAGAGGCTGCAGCTGAAGCAGCAAACAGAGAGGCTGCATCTTCTAGCGGCAACAATCAGGCCGGTGATGCACCGCTAATTGTGCCGCAAGATGCTGAAGATAGGGAAGCCAAGTCAGATCCTAGGTGTGATGAAATTGCATTTCATGAGCTATGGAATGCCAATAATGTAAGATCCACTTGGAATAATCGCAGTTGGTCGCCTAGGAACAATGGCAAGCGCCTCAAGTGGTCTGATGGGAAGTGAATTATTTGTGTTATGTTTCTACTTTGTGGAACTCAGTTAGCTTGTCAAGATGGCTAGCGCCTCAAGTGAGAGTAGTAAAATAAATTTTACTTCTATGTCTTATGTTTATGTATGTGTCTTGTAGCTTGTCAAGATGGTAGCTCGTTAACTGGCAGTTTAAAAGAGTACCTTTTTCCTCTCTCGCTAAACATATATGTTTCATTCTGCCCAAATTGGTAGCAAATCTAGAGAAGATTCTCTCTTCGATAATTCGTTCCCTTTTGGACCTCCTTTTCCTCCGATCTGGTAGCAAATCTAGAGCAGCAAATCACACCAGGCAGAATACATTCATTCAGAAAACAAAACAAATGTAGATATAGTTGTGCGCAGCTAAATAGGATATAGCGATAGAAAGTAGGTTGCTTAACGAGGTTCGATGCATTCAACCCCTTCCTTGCATGCAGAAATAGGATGCAAGAAAAATATATAAAATCAAAAGAAGCTGCTTAGCAGCAGCAGCAGACACGTTCAACCCCTCCTTGCATGCGCCTCCGCCTCCTCCCTCTGGCGCTTCCTCCACTTCTTGTTGCCCAGTCCCTTGATCTTGGGGGGCTTGGGCTTTATTGGAGAAATGCGACCCTCTTCGATGCCCACCCGCTGGAGGTTTCAGAGGTGAATGCCGAGAGCCTGGTGTTCAGTGATGTAGGCGTTGACGTTCACGGTCTGGCCGACATTGGGGGTGCCAGAGCTCGAGTCCTCTGCATGCACCATGATGAAGTTGAAGTCAGTGCCGGCGAGACTCGTCCTACAGAAGGGGCAACTATAGATGCTGCCAGCGAAGAAGGCGTCGTACTGGCCGGCATGCAGCCTCCTCAGCACCTGACGAGTCTTGGTGTGCCTGGACTCGTCATCGCTGCAGACGTCGCTACCGTAAACCTATTGGAAGAAAAGGAAAATGGGGGAGTAGATGATGTAAGAAGATCTAGCAATCGAAATGCAAACAAGCGAATCCTAATAAACCAGGATCTAGCATCCAACGATGGGAATGGGAGAAGAACCAGGGCAGGGGAGCAAACCCTAGTTAACTCCGACCATGGGTCGACGATGCCAGTGTCGTAGGGGTTCACCGGAGCGATGTACTCCTCTAGATCATAGGGGTCCCTGAAGAGCTGGATCTGCTCGTAACCGGCGGGAGCCTCCTCGCCAGCGGGGGGCTCCTCGCCGATGGCTACGTCGGTAGTAAGGACGAGGGCCTGGACGGGAACGGCAGCTGCCATCGATGCCTCGACGGGGGCCTGGACAGGGACGGCGGCTTCCTTCAACGTGTCGAGGGGCATCGGCAAGGAGACGAGGGCCTCCTCGTCGGCGGCCTCGGAGGCGATGATGGCCACCGTATCCTCCTCCGCCATGGTCGGCACGGACGGGGTTTTCTCGGGAGTTTCCAGATGCTGGTGGGACAGTGGAGAGGTTTGCATGAGGAGAGTGAGAAAGAGTGAGAGTGGGTGTACGGAGAGGGGCTCTATAGTTAAGGTGAATGGAAGCAAGGCACATTTCATCGCACCAGCATGCAACACGCAGCGCATGCTACTGTACCGTGCACCGCGACACGCGCACGGTACGTCACTTTTTTTCCCGGGCCATGCATGGTAGTTCTGTATTGAGACGCATGCAAAGGGCGCATACACAATTTCTATGTACGAAGTTTGACACAGCCATAAAATTGGCAATAATTAAAAGGGGAAATGTAGAGTGAAAGGTAGGTGGCTGTATGGTGAAATTTGTGGGGTTGTGCTAGATCGGGTAGAGGGATGTGTTGATGACTGCGAGTGACTCGATGAAGGCGGAGACCTTAGGTCTTGTCGAGCTCAGCTCTTCGGCCTCCGGCTAGCGCGTGGAAGTTTCTTACGGTGGGGCCTAGTTGGAAGTGAGATTGAGAGCCGCTGCGTAAAAAATGGGATATGTCTTATTAAAATCAAGTGGCAATAAATTGCAGCTGCCCGTCGACGACCGTGCACTCGATGATGCATGTGTTGTGGCGTAGTAGTAGTAGTAGTAGTAGTAGTAGTAGGCTTTTTAGACTTGATTAAACATGACATGACCAGTCGACGACTTTTTCCATGGACGGCTTCATGTTCCTTCTTGTAGAATTCTCGTTGAGGTAGACATCCGTGCTATCTCACGCTGTACTGTGAAGGGCACGACGTGTGCAACGATCCTCGTTGGATCACACCGAATCAACGTTTGGTGCACACGATTCGCGTGACAACTATGACAACCAATCAGGCCATAGCAAACAGAGTGAGCATAGGTTTGGGCTTCTATGAAGGGAAGAGAGGGAGGGGGCAAAACTGAGTAGTATAAAAAACCAAGGGCAAAACTGAGTTGTATAAAAATGGAAAGTAAGTGTCTTGTACAATGAAATACATCGTGGCATACATCAAATTATGCCAAGATAGATCCACTAGAGTTCATTGGATGTGTGTTATTCTCATAAACCACATGGATCAACTAGAGTTCATTGCATGTGTGTTATTGTCACAAACCACATGGATCCATCAGTGTCATTGCATGTGTGTTCTTTTCATAAACCACATGTTGATCCACCAGTATCATTGCATGTGTGTTCTTTTCATGAACCACATATGGATCCACCAGTGTCATTGGATGTGTGTTCTATTCACAAACCAGATATGGATCCATCAGAGTCATTGCATGTATGTTCTTTCAATAAACCACCGCTAGAGTCATTGCATCTCTGTTCTTTTCATTAACCATAGCTAGAGTCATTGCATGTGTGTTCTTCTCACAAACCACATATGGATCCACCAGAGTCATTGAAATATGTGTTCTTTTCACAAACCACATATGGATCCTCTAGTGGCATTGAAATGTGTGTCATTTTCACAAACCACATGTGGATCCACCAGAGTCATTGCATGTGTGTTCTATTCACAAACCACATAAGGATCCACCAGCGTCATTGGATGTGTGTTCTTTTCATGAACCACACCCAGTGTCATTGCATGTGTGTTCTTCTCACAAACCACATATGGATCCACCAGAGTTCATTGCATGTCTATTATTTTCGCAAACCACATCGATACACCGGTGTCATTGCGTGTGTTCTTTAAACAAACCACAGCTAGAGTAATTGCATGTGTCTTCTTTTCACAAACCACATAAGGATCCACTAGTGACATTGGATGTGTGTTGTTTTCATGAACCACACCCAGTCTCATTGCATGTGTGTTCTTCTCACAAACCACATATGGATCCACCAGTGTCATTGCATGTGTGTTCTTTTCATGAACCATAGCTAGAGTAATTGCATGTGTGTTCTTTTCATGAATCACATGGATCCACCAGAGTCATTGCATGTGTGTTCTTTTCATTAACGACAACTAGTCACTTGATGTGTGTTATTCTCACAAACCACATATGGATCCACTAGTGTGATTGCATGTCTGTTCTTTTCACAAACCACAACTAGTGTCATTGCATGTGTGTTCTTTCCACAGACCACATAAGGATCCACCAGTGTCATTAGATGTGTGTTCTTTTCATGAACCACACCCAGTGTGATTGCATGTCTATTCTTTTCATTAACCACAACTAGTTTCATTGCATGCCTGTTCTTTCCGTACACCACATATGGATCCACAAGTGTCATTGCATGTGTGTTTTGCATGTGTGTTCTTCTCACAAACCACAAATGGATCCACTAGTGTTATTGTATGTGTGTGATGGCCCAAAATATATCAAGCTCGTTGGGGAACCCCAAGAGGAAGGTATGATGAGCACAGCAGCAAGTTTTCCTTTAGTTATGAAACCAAGGTTTATTGAACCAGTAGGAGCTAGGAAACACCTCCAAGGTGTTGCTAGCTGGACTTTGGCAGGGCGCACTTCCGGCGCCTGCAGCAACGTGGAATCCTGCACAACACAACCACATAACTTTGCCCTCAACTTACAGTGAGGCTGTCAATCTCACCGGTTTTGCTGAAAACAAAGGATTAAACGTATTGTGTGGAAGAAAGTAATAGTTTGTAGAAAGTAAACAGAAAACAGTAAACAATTGTAGATTGATGGTAAAAGAAAGGACCGAGGTCCATAGTTCACTAGTGGTGGCTCTCCTTAAGATAAGTGACATGCTGGGTGAACAAATTACAGCGGGGAAATTGACAAACATCGAGAAAGCAATATGCATATACTAAACATCTTGACTCCTTTGAGATTTTATTGGGCATTACAACATTATACATAGACCGTAATCCAACTGTATCTATGACTAATAATCCACCTTCAGGTTATCATCCGAACCCCCTCCAATATTAAGTTGCAAGCAACAGATAATTGCATTACGCATTGCGTGTAAAGTAAACAATACGATTGTTCTATGAACAAAGGATTGTTGTTTTCTCCCCAATAGCAACAACACATCTAGTACCTTAGAGATTTCTGTCACTTCCCCAGATTACTAGAGGCATGAACCCACTATCAAGCATAAATACTAACTCTTGGAGTTGCTAGCATCTACTTGGCGAAGATAGCTATTAACAACGGAAAGCATGCAAGATCACAAATAACAAAGACATGATAGAATCAATAATCAATCTGAAATAGCATCTCAATATCCATTAGATTCCCGCAAACACAACATGTAAGATTACAAATAGATGATCTTGATCATGAACGGAGCTCACAAGATCTAAACATGATAGCACAAAGGATGAGAACTAGCCATCTAGCTACTACATGGACCCGTAGTCCAGGGGTGAACTACTCACGCATCACACCGGAGGCTTGCATGGTGATGAAGAAGGCCGTCAGGGTGAAATCTCCCCTCCAGCAGTGTGCTGGGAAGAGCTTCAGATCCCTCTCGATCTAGGGATGGAGATGACGGCGTCTACAGACTCTTTCGTGGAATTTTGATCGGGTACTTAGGGTTTCTGTATCGGAGGCATCTTATAGGCAAAAGGGGAGGCCGAGGGGGTGCCCTGGGTAGCTGCACCACCCCCTGGCATGGGCCAGGCCTGGCCGCACGGCTAGGTGGTGTGGCCGCCCCCTAGCCCCTCCCCGTCTCGTATTCTTGCTCCGTGTCCCCCTCGGTGAAAAACTGACTTTGCCTTTTGTCTCGTCCAATTCCAAGAATATTCATTTTCTGACTTTCCTGGAACCAAAAACAGCAGAAAACACGCAGCTGACACTATGGCTCTTGTTAATAGGTTAGTCCAAGAATGTGTATAGAAAGTACTCCAAAGTGTGGACAAAACATAAGAAAGTAGATAAAACAAAGCATGGAACATCAAAAATTATGGATACGTTTGCAACAAATCAGTGTGTTCTTCACACAAAACACATATGGATCCACCAGTGTGATTGCATGTGTGTTCTTTTCACAAACCATAGCTAGAGTCATTGCATGTGTGTTCTTCTCACAAACCACATATGGATCCACCAGAGTTCATTGGATGTGTGTTCTTTTCATGAACCACACCCAGTGTTATTTCATGTGTGTTCTTCTCACAAACAACATATGGATCCATCAGTGTCATTGCATGTGTGTTCTTTTCGCAAACCACATATTGATCCAGCTAGGGTCATTGCATGTGTGTTCTTTTCATAAACCACATATGGATCCACCAGAGTTCATTGCATGTCTGTTCTTTTCAAAGTTCACATATGGATCCACTAGTGTCAATGCATGTGTGTTCTTTTCATTAACCACATCCAGTGTCATTGCATGTGTGTTCTTCTCACAAACCACATATGGATCCGCCAGTGTCATTGGATGTGTGTTCTTTTCACAAACAACATATTGATCCTCCAGCGTCATTGCATGTGTGTTCATCTCATGGATCCACCAGAGTTCATTGCATGTCTCTTATTTTCACAAACCACATATGGTTCCACCAGTGGCATTGCATGTGTGTTCTTTTCATTAACCATGGCTAGAGTCATTGCATGTCTATTCGTTTCACAAACCACATGGATCCACCAGAGTCATTGCATGTGTGTTCTTCTCATTAACCACAACTAGAGTCATTCCATGTGTGTTCTTTTCACAAACCACATATATCAGAGTCATTGCATGTCAGTTCTTTTGATTAACCATAGCCAGTGTCATTGCATGTCTGTTCTTTTCATTAACCATTGCTAGTGTCATTGGATGTGTGTTCTTTTCATGAACCACACCCAGTGTCATTGCATGTGTGTTCTTCTCACAAACCACATATGGATCCACCAGTGTCATTGCATGTGTGTTCTTCTCACAAACCACATATTGATTCACTAGTGTCATTGCATGTCTGTTCTTTCCACAGACCACATATGGATCAACCAGTGTCATTGCATGTCCGTTCTTCTCACAAACGACATATGGATCCACTAGTGTAGCTGGATGTGTGATCTTCTCACAAAACACATATGGATCCACTAGTGTCATTTCACGTGTGTTCTTCTCACAAACCACATATAGAGTCATTGCATGTGTGTTCTTTTGACAAACCACATAAGGATCCACCAGTGTCATTGGATGTGTGTTCTTTTCGTGGACCACGCCAAGCGCCATTGCATGTGTGTTCTTCTCACAAACCACATATGGATCCACTAGTGTCATTGGATGTGTGTTCTCCTCACAAACCACATATGGATCCACCAGTGTCATTGCATGTGTGTTCTTTTCACAAACCACATCTAGAGTCATTGCATGTGTGTTCTTGTCACAAACCACATAAGGATCCACCAGTGTCATTGGATATGTGTTCTTTTAATCAACCACACCCAGTGTCATTGGATGTGTGTTCTTCTCACAAACCACATGAGGATCCACCAGTGCGATTGCATGTGTGTTCTTCTCACAAACCACATATTGATACACAAGTGTCATTGCATGTGTGTTCTTTTCACAAACCACATGTGGATCCGCCAGAGTCATTGCATGTGTGTTCTTTTCACAAACCACATAAGGATCCACCAGTGTCATTGGATGTGTGTTCTTTTCATGAACCACAACCAGTGTCATTGCATGTGTGTTCTTCTCACAAACCACATATAGATCCACCACAGTTCATTGCATGTCTATTCTTTTCACAAACCACATATGGATCCACCGGTGTCATTGCATGTGTGTTCTTTTCATTAACCATAGCTAGAGTCATTGCATGTGTGTTCTTTTCACAAACCACATGGATCCACCAGAGTCATTGCATGTGTGTTCTTTTCATTAACTACAACTAGAGTCATTGCATGCGTGTTCTCTTCATTAACTACAACTAAAGTCATTGCATGTCTATTCTTTTCATTAACCACAACTAGTGTCATTGCATGTCTGTTCTTTCCACAGACCACATATGGATCCACTAGTGTCATTGCATGTGTGTCATTGCATGTGTATTCTTCCCACAAACCACATATGGATCCACCAGTGTCATTGGATGCGTGTTCTTCTCACAAACTCCATATGGATCCACCAGTGTCATTGCATGTGTGTTCTTCTCACAAACCACATCTAGAGTAATTGCATGTGTGGTCTTTTCACAAACCACATAAGGTTCCACCAGTGTCATCGGATGTGTGTTGTTTTCATGGACCACACCTAGTGTCACTGCATGTGTGTTCTTCTCACAAACCACATATGGATCCACCAGTGTCATTGGATGTGTGTTCTTCTCACCAACCACATATGGATCCACCAGTGTCATTGCATGTGTGTTATTCTCACAAACCACATCTAGAGTCATTGCATGTGTGTTCTTTTCACAAACCACATAAGGATCCACCAGTGTCATTGGATGTGTGTTCCTTTCATGAACCACACCCAATGTCATTGCAGGTGTGTTCTTCTCACAAACGACATATGGATCCACCAGTGTCATTGCATGTGTGTTCTTCTCACAAACCACATGAGGATCCACCAGTGCGATTGCATGTGTGTTCTTCTCACAGACCACATATTGATACACAAGTGTCATTGCATGTGTCTTCTTTTCACGAACCACACGTGGATCCGCTAGAGTCATTGCATGTGTGTTCTATTCACAAACCACATAAGGATCCACCAGTGTCATTGGAACTGTGTTCTTTTCATGAACCACAACCAGTTTAATTGCATGTGTGTTCTTCTCACAAACCACAACCAGTGTCATTGCATGTGTGTTCTTCTCACAAACCACATATAGATCCACCAGAGTTCATTGCATGTCTGTTCTTTTCACAATCCACATATGGATCCACCGGTGTCATTGCATGTGTGTTCTTTTCATTAACCATAGCTAGAGTCATTGCATGTGTGTTCTTTTCACAAACCACATGGATCCACCAGAGTCATTGCATGTGTGTTCTTTTCATTAACTACAACTAGAGTCATTGCATGTGTGTTCTTTTCATTAACCATAACTAGAGTCATTGCATGTCTATTCTTTTCATTAACCACAACTAGTGTCATTGCATGTCTGTTCTTTCCACAGACCACATATGGATCCACCACTGTCATTGCATCTGTGTCATTGCATGTGTATTCTTCCCACAAACCACATATGGATCCACCAGTGTCATTGGATGCGTGTTCTTCTCACAAACTACATATGGATCCACTAGTGTCATTGCATGTGTGTTCTTCTCACAAACCACATCTAGAGTAATTGCATGTGTGGTCTTTTCACAAACCACATAAGGTTCCACCAGTGTCATTGGATGTGTGTTGTTTTCATGGACCACACCTAGTGTCATTGCATGTGTATTCTTCTCACAAACCACATATGGATCCACCAGTGTCATTGGATGTGTTCTTCTCACAAACCACATATGGATCCACCAGTGTCATTGCATGTGTGTTTTTCTCACAAACCACATCTAGAGTCATTGCATGTGTGTTCTCTTCACAAACCACATAAGCATCCACTAGTGTCATTGGATGTGTGTTCCTTTCATGAACCACACCCAATGTCATTGCAGGTGTGTTCTTCTCACAAACGACATATGGATCCACCAGTGTCATTGCATGTGTGTTCTTCTCACAAACCACATGAGGATCCACCAGTGTAATTGCATGTGTGTTCTTCTCACAAACCACATATTGATACACAAGTGTCATTGCATGTGTGTTCTTTTCACAAACCACATGTGGATCCGCCAGAGTCATTGCATGTGTGTTCTTTTCACAAACCACATAAGGATCCACCAGTGTCATTGGATGTGTGTTCTTTTCATGAACCACAACCAGTGTAATTGCATGTGTGTTCTTCTCACAAACCACATATAGATCCACCAGAGTTCCTTGCATGTCTGTTCTTTTCACAAACCACATATGGATCCACCGGTGTCATTGCATGTGTGTTCTTTTCATTAACCATAGCTAGAGTCATTGCATGTGTGTTCTTTTCACAAACCACATAGATCCACCAGAGTCATTGCATCTGTGTTCTTTTCATTAACGACAACTAGAGTCATTGCATGTGTGTTCTTTTCATTAACCACAACTAGAGTCATTGCATGTCTATTCTTTTCATTAACCACAACTAGTGTCATTGCATGTCTGTTCTTTCCACAGACCACATATGGATCCACCAGTGTCATTACATGTGTGTCATTGCATGTGTATTCTTCCCACAAACCACATATGGATCCACTAGTGTCATTGGATGCGTGTTCTTCTCACAAACTACATATGGATCCACTAGTGTCATTGCATGTGTGTTCTTCTCACAAACCACATCTAGAGTAATTGCATGTGTGGTCTTTTCACAATCCACATGAGGTTCCACCAGTGTCATTGGACGTGTGTTGTTTTCATGGACCACACCTAGTGTCATTGCATGTGTGTTCTTCTCACAAACCACATATGCATCCACCAGTGTCATTGGATGTGTGTTCTTGTCACAAACCACATATGGATCCACCAGTTTCATTGCATGTGTGTTCTTCTCACAAACCACATCTAGAGTCATTGCATGTGTGTTCTTTTCACAAACCACATAAGGATCCACTAGTGTATCGGATGTGTGTTCCTTTCATGAACCACACCCAATGTCATTGCAGGTTTGTTCTTCTCACAAACGACATATGGATCCACTAGTGTCATTGCATGTGTGTTCTTCTCACAAACCACATATGGATCCACCAGTGTCATTGCATGTGTGTTCTATCCACAAACCACATCTCCAGTCATTGCAAGCGTGTTCTTTTCACAAACCACATAAGGATCCACCAGTGTCATTGGATGTGTGTTCTTTTCATGAACCACACCCAGTGTCATTGGATGTATGTTCTTCTCACAAACCACATGTGGATCCACCAGTGTGATTGCATGTGTGTTCTTCTCACAAACCACATATTGATCCACCAGTGTCATTGCATGTGTGTTCTTTTCACAAACCACATGTGGATCCACCAAAGTCATTGCATGTGTGTTCTTTTCACAAACCATATAAGGATCCACCCATGTCATTGGATGTGTGTTCTTTTCATGAACCACAACCAGTGTCATTGCATGTGTGTTCTTCTCACAAACCACATATAGATCCACCAGAGTTCATTGCATGTCTGTTCTTTTCACAAACCACATATGGACACACCGGTGTCATTGCATGTGTGTTCTTTTCATTAACCATAGCTAGAGTCATTGCATGTGTGTTCTTTTCACAAACCACATGGATCCACCAGACTCATTGCCTGTGTGTTCTTTTCATTAACCACAACTAGAGTCATTGCATGTGTGTTCTTGTCATTAACCACAACTAGAGTCATTGCAGGTCTATTCTTTTCATTAACCACAACTAGTGTCATTGCATGACTGTTCTTTCCACAGACAACATATGGATCCACCGGTGTCATTGCATGTGTGTCATTGCATATGTATTCTTCTCACAAACCACATATGGATCCACCAGTGTCATTGGATGCGTGTTCTTCTCACAAACTACATATGGATCCACCAGTGTCATTGCATGTGTGTTCTTCGCACAAACCACATCTAGAGTAATTGCATGTGTGTTCTTTTCGTGGACCACGCCAAGCGCCATTGCATGTGTGTTCTTCTCACAAACCACATATGGATCCACTAGTGTCATTGGATGTGTGTTCTCCTCACAAACCACATATGGATCCACCAGTGTCATTGCATGTGTGTTCTTTTCACAAACCACATCTAGAGTCATTGCATGTATGTTCTTGTCACAAACCACATAAGGATCCACCAGTGTAATTGGATATGTGTTCTTTTAATGAACCACACCCAGTGTCATTGGATGTGTGTTCTTCTCACAAACCACATGAGGATCCACCAGTGCGATTGCATGTGTGTTCTTCTCACAAACCACATATTGATACACAAGTGTCATTGCATGTGTGTTCTTTTCACAAACCACATGTGGATCCGCCAAAGTCATTGCATGTGTGTTCTTTTCACAAACCACATAAGGATCCACCAGTGTCATTGGATGTGTGTTCTTTTCATGAACCACAACCAGTGTCATTGCATGTGTGTTCTTCTCACAAACCACATATAGATCCACCAGAGTTCATTGCATGTCTATTCTTTTCACAAATCACATATGGATCCACCGGTGTCATTGCATGTGTGTTCTTTTCATTAACCATAGCTAGAGTCATTGCATGTGTGTTATTTTCACAAACCACATGGATCCACCAGAGTCATTGCATGTGTGTTCTTTTCATTAACTACAACTAGAGTCATTGCATGCGTGTTCTCTTCATTAACCACAACTAGAGTCATTGCATGTCTATTCTTTTCATTAACCACAATTAGTGTCATTGCATGTCTAATCTTTCCACAGACCACATATGGATCCACTAGTGTCATTGCATGTGTATTCTTCCCACAAACCACATATGGATCCACCAGTGTCATTGGATGCATGTTCTTCTCACAAACTCCATATGGATCCACTAGTGTCATTGCATGTGTGTTCTTCTCACAAACCACATATAGAGTAATTGCATGTGTGGTCTTTTCACAAACCACATAAGGTTCCACCAGTGTCATTGGATGTGTGTTGTTTTCATGGACCACACCTAGTGTCACTGCATGTGTGTTCTTCTCACAAACCACATATGGATCCACCAGTGTCATTGGATGTGTGTTCTTCTCACAAACCACATATGGATCCACCAGTGTCATTGCATGTGTGTTCTTCTCACAAACCACATTTAGAGTCATTGCATGTGTGTTCTTTTCACAAACCACATAAGGATCCACCAGTGTCATTGGATGTGTGTTCCTTTCATGAACCACACCCAATGTCATTGCAGGTGTGTTCTTCTCACAAACGACATATGGATCCACCAGTGTCATTGCATGTGTGTTCTTCTCAGAAACCACATGAGGATCCACCAGTGCGATTGCATGTGTGTTATTCTCACAAACCACATATTGATACACAAGTGTCATTGCATGTGTCTTCTTTTCACGAACCACACGTGGATCCGCTAGAGTCATTGCATGTGTGTTCTATTCACAAACCACATAAGGATCCACCAGTGTCATTGGAACTGTGTTCTTTTCATGAACCACAACCAGTGTCATTGCATGTGTGTTCTTCTCACAAACCACAACCAGTGTCATTGCATGTGTGTTCTTCTCAAAAACCACATATAGATCCACCAGAGTTCATTGCATGTCTGTTCTTTTCACAATCCACATATGGATCCACCGGTGTCATTGCATGTGTGTTCTTTTCATTAACCATAGCTAGAGTCATTGCATGTGTGTTCTTTTCACAAACCACATGGATCCACCAGAGTCATTGCATGTGTGTTCTTTTCATTAACTAGAACTAGAGTCATTACATGTGTGTTCTTTTCATTAACCATAACTAGAGTCATTACATGTCTATTCTTTTCATTAATCACAACTAGTGTCATTGCATGTCTGTTCTTTCCACAGACCACATATGGATCCACCAGTGTCATTGCATGTGTGTCATTGCATGTGTATTCTTCCCACAAACCACATATGGATCCACCAGTGTCATTGGATGCGTGTTCTTCTCACAAACTACATATGGATCCACTAGTGTCATTGCATGTGTGTTCTTCTCACAAACCACATATAGAGTAATTGCATGTGTGGTCTTTTCACAAACCACATAAGGTTCCACTAGTGTCATTGGATGTGTGTTGTTTTCATGGACCACACCTAGTGTCATTGCATGTGTGTTCTTCTCACAAACCACATATGGATCCACTAGTGTCATTGGATGTGTTCTTCTCACAAACCACATATGGATCCACCAGTGTCATTGCATGTGTGTTCTTCTCACAAACCACATCTAGAGTCATTGCATGTGTGTTCTCTTCACAAACCACATAAGGATCCACTAGTGTCATTGGATGTGTGTTCCTTTCATGAACCACACCCAATGTCATTGCAGGTGTGTTCTTCTCACAAACGACATATGGATCCACCAGTGTCATTGCATGTGTGTTCTTCTCACAAACCACATGAGGATCCACCAGTGTAATTGCATGTGTGTTCTTCTCACAAACCACATATTGATACACAAGTGTCATTGCATGTGTGTTCTTTTCACAAACCACATGTGGATCCGCCAGAGTCATTGCATGTGTGTTCTTTTCACAAACCACATAAGGATCCACCAGTGTCATTGGATGTGTGTTCTTTTCATGAACCACAACCAGTGTCATTGCATGTGTCTTCTTCTCACAAACCACATATAGATCCACCAGAGTTCCTTGCATGTCTGTTCTTTTCACAAACCACATATGGATCCACCGGTGTCATTGCATGTGTGTTCTTTTCATTAACCATAGCTAGAGTCATTGCATGTGTGTTCTTTTCACAAACCACATAGATCCACCAGAGTCATTGCATCTGTGTTCTTTTCATTAACGACAACTAGAGTCATTGCATGTGTGTTCTTTTCATTAA
The DNA here is from genome assembly GCA_023614405.1 of Avena insularis. NCBI lineage: Eukaryota > Viridiplantae > Streptophyta > Magnoliopsida > Poales > Poaceae > Avena > Avena insularis. The sequence goes on along the minus strand of CM042686.1, from coordinate 240,999,354 downwards.
CCACAACTAGAGTCATTGCATGTCTATTCTTTTCATTAACCACAACTAGTGTCATTGCATGTCTATTCTTTCCACAGACCACATATGGATCCACCAGTGTCATTACATGTGTGTCATTGCATGTGTATTCTTCCCACAAACCACATATGGATCCACTAGTGTCATTGGATGCGCGTTCTTCTCACAAACTACATATGGATCCACTAGTGTCATTGCATGTGTGTTCTTCTCACAAACCACATCTAGAGTAATTTCATGTGTGGTCTTTTCACAATCCACATGAGGTTCCACCAGTGTCATTGGACGTGTGTTGTTTTCATGGACCACACCTAGTGTCATTGCATGTGTGTTCTTCTCACAAACCACAACCAGTGTCATTGCATGTGTGTTCTTCTCAAAAACCACATATAGATCCACCAGAGTTCATTGCATGTCTGTTCTTTTCAAACTAAACATAAGGATCCACCGGTGTCATTGCATGTGTGTTCTTTTCATTAACCATAGCTAGAGTCATTGCATGTGTGTTCTTTTCACAAACCACATGGATCCACTAGAGTCATTGCATGTGTGTTCTTTTCATTAACTACAACTAGAGTCATTACATGTGTGTTCTTTTCATTAACCATAACTAGAGTCATTGCATGTCTATTCTTTTCATTAACCACAACTAGTGTCATTGCATGTCTGTTCTTTCCACAGACCACATATTGATCCACCAGTGTCATTGCATGTGTGTCATTGCATGTGTATTCTTCCCACAAACCACATATGGATCCACCAGTGTCATTGGATGCGTGTTCTTCTCACAAACTACATATGGATCCACTAGTGTCATTGCATGTGTGTTCTTCTCACAAACCACATATAGAGTAATTGCATGTGTGGTCTTTTCACAAACCACATAAGGTTCCACTAGTGTCATTGGATGTGTGTTGTTTTCATGGACCACACCTAGTGTCATTGCATGTGTGTTCTTCTCACAAACCACATATGGATCCACTAGTGTCATTGGATGTGTTCTTCTCACAAACCACATATGGATCCACCAGTGTCATTGCATGTGTGTTCTTCTCACAAACCACATCTAGAGTCATTGCATGTGTGTTCTCTTCACAAACCACATAAGGATCCACTAGTGTCATTGGATGTGTGTTCCTTTCATGAACCACACCCAATGTCATTGCAGGTGTGTTCTTCTCACAAACGACATATGGATCCACCAGTGTCATTGCATGTGTGTTCTTCTCACAAACCACATGAGGATCCACCAGTGTAATTGCATGTGTGTTCTTCTCACAAACCACATATTGATGCACAAGTGTCATTGCATGTGTGTTCTTTTCACAAACCACATGTGGATCCGCCAGAGTCATTGCATGTGTGTTCTTTTCACAAACCACATAAGGATCCACCAGTGTCATTGGATGTGTGTTCTTTTCATGAACCACAACCAGTGTCATTGCATGTGTCTTCTTCTCACAAACCACATATAGATCCACCAGAGTTCCTTGCATGTCTGTTCTTTTCACAAACCACATATGGATCCACCGGTGTCATTGCATGTGTGTTCTTTTCATTAACCATAGCTAGAGTCATTGCATGTGTGTTCTTTTCACAAACCACATAGATCCACCAGAGTCATTGCATCTGTGTTCTTTTCATTAACGACAACTAGAGTCATTGCATGTGTGTTCTTTTCATTAACCACAACTAGAGTCATTGCATGTCTATTCTTTTCATTAACCACAACTAGTGTCATTGCATGTCTATTCTTTCCACAGACCACATATGGATCCACCAGTGTCATTACATGTGTGTCATTGCATGTGTATTCTTCCCACAAACCACATATGGATCCACTAGTGTCATTGGATGCGCGTTCTTCTCACAAACTACATATGGATCCACTAGTGTCATTGCATGTGTGTTCTTCTCACAAACCACATCTAGAGTAATTTCATGTGTGGTCTTTTCACAATCCACATGAGGTTCCACCAGTGTCATTGGACGTGTGTTGTTTTCATGGACCACACCTAGTGTCATTACATGTGTGTTCTTCTCACAAACCACAACCAGTGTCATTGCATGTGTGTTCTTCTCAAAAACCACATATAGATCCACCAGAGTTCATTGCATGTCTGTTCTTTTCACAATCCACATATGGATCCACCGGTGTCATTGCATGTGTGTTCTTTTCATTAACCATAGCTAGAGTCATTGCATGTGTGTTCTTTTCACAAACCACATGGATCCACTAGAGTCATTGCATGTGTGTTCTTTTCATTAACTACAACTAGAGTCATTACATGTGTGTTCTTTTCATTAACCATAACTAGAGTCATTGCATGTCTATTCTTTTCATTAACCACAACTAGTGTCATTGCATGTCTGTTCTTTCCACAGACCACATATTGATCCACCAGTGTCATTGCATGTCTGTCATTGCATGTGTATTCTTCCCACAAACCACATATGGATCCACCAGTGTCATTGGATGCGTGTTCTTCTCACAAACTACATATGGATCCACTAGTGTCATTGCATGTGTGTTCTTCTCACAAACCACATATAGAGTAATTGCATGTGTGGTCTTTTCACAAACCACATAAGGTTCCACCAGTGTCATTGGATGGGTGTTGTTTTCATGGACCACACCTAGTGTCATTGCATGTGTGTTCTTCTCACAAACCACATATGGATCCACTAGTGTCATTGGATGTGTTCTTCTCACAAACCACATATGGATCCACCAGTGTCATTGCATGTGTGTTCTTCTCACAAACCACATCTAGAGTCATTGCATGTGTGTTCTCTTCACAAACCACATAAGGATCCACTAGTGTCATTGGATGTGTGTTCCTTTCATGAACCACACCCAATGTCATTGCAGGTGTGTTCTTCTCACAAACGACATATGGATCCACCAGTGTCATTGCATGTGTGTTCTTCTCACAAACCACATGAGGATCCACCAGTGTAATTGCATGTGTGTTCTTCTCACAAACCACATATTGATACACAAGTGTCATTGCATGTGTGTTCTTTTCACAAACCACATGTGGATCCGCCAGAGTCATTGCATGTGTGTTCTTTTCACAAACCACATAAGGATCCACCAGTGTCATTGGATGTGTGTTCTTTTCATGAACCACAACCAGTGTCATTGCATGTGTGTTCTTCTCACAAACCACATATAGATCCACCAGAGTTCCTTGCATGTCTGTTCTTTTCACAAACCACATATGGATCCACCGGTGTCATTGCATGTGTGTTCTTTTCATTAACCATAGCTAGAGTCATTGCATGTGTGTTCTTTTCACAAACCACATAGATCCACCATAGTCATTGCATCTGTGTTCTTTTCATTAACGAGAACTAGAGTCATTGCATGTGTGTTCTTTTCATTAACCACAACTAGAGTCATTGCATGTCTATTCTTTTCATTAACCACAACTAGTGTCATTGCATGTCTATTCTTTCCACAGACCACATATGGATCCACCAGTGTCATTACATGTGTGTCATTGCATGTGTATTCTTCCCACAAACCACATATGGATCCACTAGTGTCATTGGATGCGTGTTCTTGTCACAAACCACATATGGATCCACCAGTTTCATTGCATGTGTGTTCTTCTCACAAACCACATCTAGAGTCACTGCATGTGTGTTCTTTTCACAAACCACATAAGGATCCACTAGTGTATCGGATGTGTGTTCCTTTCATGAACCACACCCAATGTCATTGCAGGTTTGTTCTTCTCACAAACGACATATGGATCCACTAGTGTCATTGCATGTGTGTTCTTCTCACAAACCACATATGGATCCACCAGTGTCATTGCATGTGTGTTCTATCCACAAACCACATCTCCAGTCATTGCAAGCATGTTCTTTTCACAAACCACATAAGGATCCACCAGTGTCATTGGATGTGTGTTCTTTTCATGAACCACACCCAGTATCATTGGATGTATGTTCTTCTCACAAACCACATGTGGATCCACCAGTGTGATTGCATGTGTGTTCTTCTCACAAACCACATATTGATCCCCCAGTGTCATTGCATGTGTGTTCTTTTCACAAACCACATGTGGATCCACCAAAGTCATTGCATGTGTGTTCTTTTCACAAACAATATAAGGATCCACCTGTGTTATTGGATGTGTGTTCTTTTCATGAACCACAACCAGTGTCATTGCATGTGTGTTCTTCTCACAAACCACATATAGATCCACCAGAGTTCATTGCATGTCTGTTCTTTTCACAAACCACATATGGATCCACCGGTGTCATAGCATGTGTGTTCTTTTCATTAACCATAGCTAGAGTCATTGCATGTGTGTTCTTTTCACAAACCACATGGATCCACCAGACTCATTGCCTGTGTGTTCTTTTCATTAACCACAACTAGAGTCATTGCATGTGTGTTCTTTTCATTAACCACAACTAGAGTCATTGCATGTCTATTCTTTTCATTAACCACAACTAGTGTCATTGCATGTCTGTTCTTTCCACAGACCACATATGGATCCACCAGTGTCATTGCATGTGTGTCATTGCATATGTATTCTTCTCACAAACCACATATGGATCCACCAGTGTCATTGGATGCGTGTTCTTCTCACAAACTACATATGGATCCACCAGTGTCATTGCATGTGTGTTCTTCGCACAAACCACATCTAGAGTAATTGCATGTGTGGTCTTTTCACAAACCTCATAAGGTTCCACCAGTGTCATTGGATGTGTGTTGTTTTCATGGACCACACCTAGTGTCATTGCATGTGTGTTCTTCTCACAAACCACATATGGATCCACCAGTGTCATTGGATGTGTGTTCTTCTCACAAACCACATATGGATCCACCAGTGTCATTGCATGTGTGTTCTTCTCACAAACCACATATAGAGTCATTGCATGTGTGTTCTTTTCACAAACCACATAAGGATCCACCAGTGTCATTGGATGTGTGTTCCTTTCATGAACCACACCCAATGTCATTGTAGGTGTGTTCTCACAAACGACATATGGATCCACCAATGTCATTGCATGTGTGTTCTTCTCATAAACCACATATGGATCAACCAGTGTCATTGCATGTGTATTCTTTCCACAAATACACATATCGAATCAATGCAAGCGTGTTCTTTTCACAAACCACATAAGGATCCACCAGTGTCATTGGATGTGTTTTCTTTTCATCAACCACACCCAGTGTCATTGGATGTATGTTCTTATCACAAACCACATGTGAATCCACCAGTGTGATTGCATGTGTGTTCTTCTCACAAACCACATATTGATCCACCAGTGTCATTGCATGTGTGTTCTTTTCACAAACCACATGTGGATCCACCAGTCATTGCATGTGTGTTCTTTTCACAAACCACATAAGGATCCACCAGTGTCATTGGATGTGTGTTCTTTTCATGAACCACAACTAGTGTCATTGCATTTGTGTTCTTCTCACAAACAACATATGGATCCACCAGAGTTCATTCCATGTCTGTTGTCTTTGGAAACCATATATGGATCCACCAGTGTCATTGCATGTGTGTTCTTGTCATTAACCATAGCTAGAGTCATTGCATGTCTGTTCTTTTCACAAGCCACATGGATCCACCAGAGTCATTGCATGTGTGTTATTTTCATTAACCACAACTAGAGTCATTGCATGTGTGTTCTTTTCACAGACCACATATGGATCCATCAGAGTCATTGCATGTCTATTCTTTTCATTAACCACAGGTAGTGTCATTGCATGTCTGTTCTTTCCACAGACCACATATGGATCCACCAGTGTCATTGCGTGTGTGTCATTTCATGTGTATTCTTCTCACAATCCACATATGGATCCACCAGTATCATTCAATGCGTGTTCTTCTCACAAACTTCATATGGATCCACCAGTGTAATTGCATGTGTGTTCTTCTCACAAACCACATCTCGAGTCATTGCATGTGTGGTCTTTTCACAAACCACATAAGGTTCCACCAGTGTCATTGGATGTGTGTTGTTTTCATGGACCACACCCAGTGTCATTGCATGTGTGTTCTTCTCACAAACCACATATGGATCCACTAGTGTCATTGGATGTGTGTTCTCTCACAAACCACATATGGATCCACCAATGTCATTGCATGTGTGTTGTTCTCACAAACCACATCTAGAGTCATTGCATGTGTGTTCTTTTCACAAACCACATAAGGATCCACTAGTGTCATTGGACGTGTGTTCCTTTCATGAACCACACCCAATGTCATTGCAGGTGTGTTCTTCTCGCAGACGACATATGGATCCACCAGTGTCATTGCATGTGTGTTCTTGTCACAAACCACATATGGATCCACAAGTGTCATTGCATGTGTGTTCCTTCCACAAACCACATCTCGAGTCATTGCAAGCGTGTTCTTTTCACAAACCACATGTGGATCCGCCAGAGTCATTGCATGTGTGTTCTTTTCACAAACCACATAAGGATCCACTAGTGTCATTGGATGTGTGTTCTTTTCATGAACCATAACCAGTGTCATTGCATGTGTGTTCTTCTCACAAACCACATATAGATCCACCAGAGTTCATTGCATGTCTGTTCTTTTCACAAACCACATATGGATCCACCGGTGTCATTGCATGTGTGTTCTTTTCATTAACCATAGCTAGAGTCATTGCATGTGTGTTCTTTTCACAAACCACATAGATCCACCAGTGTCATTGCATCTGTGTTCTTTTCATTAACGACAACTAGAGTCATTGCATGTGTGTTCTTTTCATTAACCACAACTAGAGTCATTGCATGTCTATTCTTTTCATTAACCACAACTAGTGTCATTGCATGTCTGTTTTTTCCACAGACCACATATGGATCCACCAGTGTCATTACATGTGTGTCATTGCATGTGTATTCTTCCCACAAACCACATATGGATCCACTAGTGTCATTGGATGCGTGTTCTTCTCACAAACTACATATGGATCCACCAGTGTCATTGCATGTGTGTTCTTCTCAAAAACCACATCTAGAGTAATTGCATGTGTGGTCTTTTCACAATCCACATGAGGTTCCACCAGTGTCATTGGACGTGTGTTGTTTTCATGGACCACACCTATTGTCATTGCATGTGTGTTCTTCTCACAAACCACATATGCATCCACCAGTGTCATTGGATGTGTGTCCTTCTCACAAACCACATATGGATCCACCAGTGTCATTGCATGTGTGTTCTTCTCACAAACCACATCTAGAGTCATTGCATGTGTGTTCTTTTCACAAACCACATAAGGATCCACCAGTGTCATTGGATGTGTGTTCCTTTCATGAACCACACCCAATGTCATTTCAGGTTTGTTCTTCTCACAAACGACATATGGATCCACCAATGTAATTGCATGTGTGGTCTTCTCACAAACCACATATGGATCCACCAGTGTCATTGCATGTGTGTTCTTTCCACAAACCACATCTCCAGTCATTGCAAGCGTGTTCTTTTCACAAACCACATAAGGATCCACAAGTGTCATTGGATGCGTGTTCTTTTCATGAACCACACCCAGTGTCATTGGATGTATGTTGTTCTCACAAACCACATGTGGATCCACCAGTATGATTGCATGTGTGTTCTTCTCACAAACCACATATTGATCCACCAGTGTCATTGCATGTGTGTTCTTTTCACAAACCACATGTGGATCCACCAAAGTCATTGCATGTGTGTTCTTTTCACAAACCACATAAGGATCCACCAATGTCATTGGATGTGTGTTATTTTCATGAACCACAACCAGTGTCATTGCATGTGTGTTCTTCTCACAAACCACATATAGATCCACCAGAGTTCATTGCATGTCTGTTCTTTTCACAAACCACATATGGATCCACCGGTGTCATTGCATGTGTGTTCTTTTCATTAACCATATCTAGAGTCATTGCATGTGTGTTCTTTTCACAAACCACATGGATCCACCAAACTCATTGCATGTGTGTTCTTTTCATTAACCACAACTAGAGTCATTGCATGTGTGTTCTTTCATTAACCACAACTAGAGTCATTGCATGTCTATTCTATTCATTAACCACAACTAGTGTCATTGCATGTCTGTTCTTTCCATAGACCACATATGGATCCATCAGTGTCATTGCATGTGTGTCATTGCATGTATATTCTTCTCACAAACCACATATGGATCCACCAGTGTCATTGGATGCGTGTTCTTCTCACAAACTACATATGGATCCACCAGTGTCATTGCATGTGTGTTCTTCTCACAAACCACATCTAGAGTAATTGCATGTGTGGTGTTATTTTCATGGACCACACTTAGTGTCATTGCATGTGTGTTCTTCTCACAAACCACATATGGATCCACCAGTGTCATTGGATGTGTGTTCTTCTCACAAACCACATATGGATCCACCAGTGTCATTGCATGTGTGTTCTTCTCACAAACCACATCTAGAGTCATTGCATGTGTGTTCTTTTCACAAACCACATAAGGATCCACCAGTGTCATTGGATGTGTGTTCCTTTCATGAACCACACCCAATGTCATTGCTGGTGTGTTCTCACAAACGACATATGGATCCACTAATGTCATTGCATGTGTGTTCTTCTCATAAACCACATATGGATCAACCAGTGTCATTGCATGTGTATTCTTTCCACAAATACACATATCGAGTCATTGCAAGCGTGTTCTTTTCACAAACCACATAAGGATCCACCAGTGTCATTGGATGTGTGTTCTTTTCATCAACCACACCCAGTGTCATTGGATGTATGTTCTTATCACAAACCACATGTGGATCCACCAGTGTGATTGCATGTGTGTTCTTCTCACAAACCACATATTGATCCACCAGTGTCATTGCATGTGTGTTCTTTTCACAAACCACATGTGGATCCACCAGTCATTGCATGTGTGTTCTTTTCACAAACCACATAAGGATCCACCAGTGTCATTGGATGTGTGTTCTTTTCATGAACCACAACTAGTGTCATTGCATTTGTGTTCTTCTCACAAACAACATATGGATCCACCAGGGTTCATTCCATGTCTGTTGTCTTTGGAAACCATATATGGATCCACCAGTGTCATTGCATGTGTGTTCTTGTCATTAACCATAGCTAGAGTCATTGCATATCTGTTCTTTTCACAAGCCACATGGATCCACCAGAGTCATTGCATGTGTGTTATTTTCATTAACCACAACTAGAGTCATTGCAGGTGTGTTCTTTTCACAAACCACATATGGATCCATCAAAGTCATTGCATGTCTATTCTTTTCATTAACCACATGTAGTGTCATTGCATGTCTGTTCTTTCCACAGACCACATATGGATCCACCAGTGTCATTGCGTGTGTGTCATTGCATGTGTATTCTTCTCACAATCCACATATGGATCCACCAGTGTCATTGGATGCGTGTTCTTCTCACAAACTTCATATGGATCCACCTGTGTAATTGCATGTGTGTTCTTCTCACAAACCACATCTCGAGTCATTGCATGTGTGGTCTTTTCACAAACCACGTAAGGTTCCACCAGTGTCATTGGATGTGTGTTGTTTTCATGGACCACACCCAATGTCATTGCATGTGTGTTCTTCTCACAAACCACATATGGATCCACCAGTGTCATTGGATGTGTGTTCTCTCACAAACCACATATGGATCCACCAATGTCATTGCATGTGTGTTGTTCTCACAAACCACATCTAGAGTCACTGCATGTGTGTTATTTTCACAAACCACATAAGGATCCACTAGTGTCATTGGATGGTGTTCCTTTCATGAACCACACCCAATGTCATTGCAGGTGTGTTCTTCTCACAGACGACATATGGATCCACCATTGTCATTGCATGTGTGTTCTTCTCACAAACCACATATGGATCCACCATTGTCATTGCATGTGTGTTCTTTCCACAAACCACATCTCGAGTCATTGCATGCGTGTTCTTTTCACAAACCACATAAGGATCCACCAGTGTCATTGGATGTGTGTTCTTTTCATGAACCACACCCAGTGTCATTGGATGTATGTTCTTCTCACAAACCACATGTGGATCCACCAGTGTGATTGCATGTGTGTTCTTCTCACAAACCACATATTGATCCACCAGTGTCATTGCATGTGTGTTCTTTTCATAAACCACATGTGGATCCACCGAAGTCATTGCATGTGTATTCTTTTCACAAACCACATAAGGATCCACCAGTGTCATTGGATGTGTGTTCTTTTCATGAACCACAACCAGTGTCATTGCATTTGTGTTCTTCTCACAAACGACATATGGATCCACCAGAGTTCATTGCATGTATGTTGTCTTTAGAAACCACATATGGATCCACTAGTGTCATTGCATGTGTGTTCTTGTCATTAACCATAGCTAGAGTCATTGCATGTTTGTTCTTTTCACAAACCACATGGATCCACCAGAGACATTGCATGTGTGTTCTTTTCATTAACCACAACTAGAGTCATTGCAGGTGTGTTCTTTTCACAAACCACATATGGATCCATCAGAGTCAATGCATGTCTATTCTTTTCATTAACCACAGCTAGTGTCATTGCATGCCTGTTCTTTCCACAGACCACATATGGGTCCACGAGTGGCATTGAATGTGTGTCATTGCATGTGTGTTCTTCTCACAGACCACATATGGATCCACCAGTGTCATTGGATGCATGTTCTTCTCACAAACTACATATGGATCCACCAGAGTCATTGCATGTGTGGTCTTCTCACAAACCACATCTAGAGTCATTGCATGTGTGGTCTTTTCACAAACCACATAAGGTTCCACCAGTGTCATTGGATGTGTGTTGTTTTCATGGACCCCACCCAGTGTCATTGCATGTGTGTTCTTCTCACAAACCACATATGGATCCACCAGTGTCATTGGATGTGTGTTCTTCTCACAAACCACATATGGATACACCAGTGTCATTGCATGTGTGTTCTTCTCACAAACCACATCTAGAGTCATTGCATGTGTGTTATTTTCACAAACCACAAAAGGATCCACCAGTGTCATTGGAAGTGTGTTCCTTTCATGCACCACACCCAATGTCATTGCAGGTGTGTTCTTCTCACAAACGACATATGGATCCACCAGTGTCATTGCATGTGTGTTCTTCTCACAAACCACATATGGATGTGTTCTTTCCACAAACGACATCTCGAGTCATTGCAAGCGTGTTCTTTTCACAAACCACATAATGATCCACCAGTGTTATTGGATGTGTGTTCTTTTCATGAACCACACCCACTGTCATTGGATATATGTTCTTCTCACAAACCACATGTGGATCACCCAGTGTGATTGCATGTGTGTTCTTCTCATAAACCACATATTGATCCACCAGTGTCATTGCATGCGTGTTCTTTTCACAAACCACATGTGGATCTACCAGAGTCATTGCATGTGTGTTCTTTTCACAAACCACATAAGGATCCACCAGTTTCATTGGATGTGTGTTCTTTTGGGGTATGGTTCACACGTGAAAGAAAGTGCTTCGAAATAGAAATTTGACTAACTCAAGTAGGATACATAGAAGGCTCTTCTTTCAACATAAGCATAAGCAAAGGATTCTATTTATTCTACAGGAGTAGGAGACAGAAAGAGGAGAAACTTAACATGTCTTATTCCGAATTCCTGCGGTTCCGCCACTTTTTGGCGACTTTCACTTTCAACCCGATTCACCGCCTACGTCATTTCAATGAATCTACTTTATTAGGTAGTCTTTTATTACAAGCAAAGCAAGACCACATGAAGGTTGGTGAAAAGCAAAAGAAGCAATTGGTTCTCAATGCCTTTATCCGCTTTTACGGATTCATTTACAATTTCTAAGGCTTCGTTTTTCTCCGGATGGACAAATCTGTTTGGAAACAGAGCTCTTTTATCCAGCGCCGGTTGTACCAATCGTTGACAATCTGCTTCTTGCTCGGTGACAAGCTCCTCGGGGTCACCCACCTTCCAGTATGCAAATTTTTCCAATCTTCGAAAGACGCTCGTACTTTCTTGATCTTATGAAGAAGGGGATTTCCTTAGCTGCGGACTTTGGGATCTTGCTCAACCTGTATCAAAGGCTTCACCCTTGCTTTCCCAACCGTCAAGTCAAAGCGGAGAAGGAGTGAATCGCATGAGTCAACACTTACTACTTAGGTCCGGTAGAGCAATCTCCAATTCTCATATAGAAATGTTTCATTGCATTTGTGTTCTTCTCACAAACCACATATAGATCCACCAGAGTTCATTGCATGTCTGTTGTCTTTGGAAACCACATATGGATCCACCAGTGTCATTGCATATGTGTTCTTGTCATTAACCATAGCTAGAGTCATTGCATGTCGTATCTTTTCATGAACCACATGGATCCACTAGAGTCATTGCATGTGTGTTCTTTTCATTAACCACAACTAGAGTCATTGCATGTGTGTTCTTTTCACAAACCACATATGGATCCATCAGAGTCATTGCATGTCTATTTTTTTCATTAACCACAGCTAGTGTCATTGCATGTCTGTTCTTTCCACAAACCACATATGGATCCACGAGTGTCATTGAATGTGTGACATTGCATGTGTGTTCTTCTCACAAACCACATATGGATCCACCAGTGCCATTGGATGCGTGTTCTTCTCACAAACCACATATGGATCCACTAGTGTCATTGCATGTGTGTTCTTCTCACAAACCACATCTAGAGTCATTGCATCTGTGTTCTTTACACAAACCACATAAGGTTCTACCAGTGTCATTAGATCTGTGTAGTTTTCGTGGACCACACCTAGTGTCATTGCATGTGTGTTCTTCTCACAAACCACATATGGATCCACTAGTGTCATTGGATGTGTGTTCTTCTCACAAACCACATATGGATCCACCAGTGTCATTGCATGTGTGTTCTTCTCACAAACCACATCTAGAGGTATTGCATGTGTGTTCTTTTCACAAACCACATAAGGACCCACCAGTGTCATTACATGTGTGTTCCTTTCATGAACCACACCCAGTGTCATTGCAGGTGTGTTCTTCTCACAAACCACATATGGATCCACCAGTGTCATTGCATGTGTGTTCTTCACACAAACCACATATGGATCCACCATTGTCATTCCATGTGTGTTCTTTCCACAAGCCACATCTAGAGTCATTGCATGTGTGTTCTTTTCACAAACCACATAAGGATCCACTACTCTCAATGGATGTGTGTTCTTTTCATGAACCACAACCAATGTCATTGGATGTATGTTCTTCTCACAAAGCACATGTGGATCCATCAGTGTGATTGCATGTGTGTTCTTATCACAAACCACATATTGATCCACCAGTGTCATTGCATGTGTGTTCTTTTCACAAACCACATGTGGATCCACTAGAGTCATTGCATGTGTGTCCTTTTCACAAACCACACAAGGATCCAATAGTATCATGGATGTGTGTTCTTTTCATGAACCACAACTAGTGTCATTGCATGTGTGTTCTTCTCACAAACCACCTATGGATCCACCAGAGTTCATTTCATGTTTGTTGTGTTCACAAACCACATATGGATCCACCAATGTCATTGCATGTGTGTTCTTTTCATGAACCATAGCTAGAGTCATTGCATTTGTGTTCTTTTCACAAACCACGATGATCCACCACATAAGTATCCACTAGTGTCATTGGATATGTGTTCTTTTCATGAACCACACCTATTGTCATTGGATGTGTGTTCTTCTCACAAACCACATGTGGATCCACTAGTGTGATTGCATGTGTGTTCTTCTCACAAACCACATATTGATCCACCAGTGTCATTGCATGTGTGTTCTTTTCAAAACCACATGTGGGTCCACCAGAGTCATTGCATGTGTGTTCTTTTCACAAACCACATAAGGATCCACCGGTGTCATTGGATGTGTCTTCTTTTCATGAACCACAACCAATGTCATTGCATGTGTATTCTTCTCACAAACCACATATGGATCCACCAAAGTTCATTGCATGTCTGTTCTTTTCACAAACCACATATGGATCGACCAGTGTCATTTCACGTGTGTTCTTTTCATTAACCGTAGCTAGAGTCATTGCATGTGTGTTCTTTTCACAAAACCACATTGATCCACCAGAGTCATTGCATGTGTGTTCTTTTAATTAACCACAACTAGAGTCATTGCATGTTTGTTCTTTCCACACACCACATATGGATCCACCAGTGTCATTGCATGTGTATTCTTCTCACAAACCACACATGGATCCACCAGTGTCATTGGATGTGTGTTCTTCTCACAAACCACATATGGAACCACCAGTGTCATTGCATGTTTGTTCTTTTCACAAACCACATCTAGAGTCATTGCATGTGTGTTCTTGTCACAAACCATATAAGGATCCACCAATGTCATTGGATGTGTGTTCTTTTCATGGACCACACCCAGTGTCATTGCATGTGTGTTCTTCTCACAAACCACATATGGATCCACCAGTGTCATTGGATGTGTGTTCTTCTCACAAACCACATATGGATCCACCAGTGTGATTGCATGTGTGTTCTTCTCACAAACCACATCTAGATTCATTGCATGTGTGTTCTTTTCACAAACCACACAAGGATCCACCAGTGTCATTAGATGTGTGTTCTTCTCACAAACCACATATGGATCCACCAGTGTGATTCCATGTGTGTTCTTTTCACAAACCACATCTAGAGTCATTGCATGTGTGTTCTTTTCACAAACCACATAAGGATCCACCAGTGTCATTGGATGTGTGTTCTTTTCATGAACCACACCAAGTGTTATTGCATGTGTGTTCTTCTCACAAACCACATATGGATCCACCAGAGTTGCATGTGTGTTATTTTCACAAACCACATTGATCCACTAGTGTCATTACATGTGTGTTCTTTTCACAAACCACTTCTAGAGTCATTGCATGTGTGTTCTTTTCACAAACCACATAAGTGTCAACACCCGGATTTTTAATTCCAGATGCCTGTTATGCCATACCTCGCAATCCCAGGATTACCATTTTTGCAAGACATAACAGATTGATATCATAGTATGTCATCCATTACAAACCATAATAAGGTCGTACAAATAAAGGATCTCATGATCCAGGCTTAATACAAATCAAGCAGCGGAAAAGAAATGTAGTAGGGGCTCCATCTTCAGAGTCACAGGCAATGCTGACAATGGGAGATGATCCTAGTTGTCATAGACCTCTTGCTATCCATCATCCTGGTAGTCCTCCTCATAGTCTGGCCACGGGAATAGCCAGGGACAAAGCCATGAGTACTCTTTAAGTACTCGCAAACTATCACTAACAAGTAAGGTAGTTCTAGTAGCAATCTTAAGCTCTAGGTTTATTTGCAAAAAGCCATATTTATCTAAACCTGAGTTTAGAAGTAAAGAAAACTAAGTTAATGTCCTAAATCACTTAAGTGGGAACCTAGTTTTCATATCCATAACCCTGTTGTGGTCAAGTCAAAGTCATAGTTCAATTTCACAAGTCAATTGGAAAACATCTGACGACGTAATAGTATGGCCACTCCATCTGTCCATGACCGCGGACGCGGCTATTCGAATAGTTTGACACTCTCTAGAGGTGGTACACTTTCACCACAAAATTCGATACATCCGCTCGTGGATAATTTGTAACACCCGGTCTCTCCCGGACGACGGTATCACTTACAGCTCAATAGGATCTCTAGACTAACCCCACAGACCAACACTAGTCTTTTCTGCACTTTGTCCTCACTGCGTGCGCACTTCGGGTCGGTCACCCATCCTAGAATTGCTCTAGGCCAAGCACGCTTAACCTTAGAGTTCTTTTCGAATGAGTTGCAACTTGTTGGTATGGGTTTCCTATCAATCCTATTGAGCCATGCGCCAGGGTCTCACAATAACCCTAATTCATCATACTTAGTATGTGGATAATCAATCATAACCTTTCAATTAGACACTCTAGTATAGGCACCTCCCCTATGAGCTTGGCCTCCCAGCCATGGCCATCTACCATCCTGGGCACTGCATAGGTGGATATTCACACTCACGAGGTAGCCTCAGCTCAACCTCTTGCCGCGAGGGAACCCATACTAAGGCATATAAACTTCCGGCTAAGCCCTACTCAATTCAGGTATTGTGGTTGTACGGTAAAATTGGAATGGTATCGCATTCGAACCCAACCATCAGTTTTTATAAAGGGCTAAGGCTCATGCCTCAACATTTTAATCATCAAATCCTTTTGTGTTTCTCAACACATGTCAAAACCTTTCAATAGAATGAATCCTCATTCCAAGGTTTTCACAATAATTTTCACCAAGTATTCCCATCTAAAGTGATCAATTTTTATGCTTAGCACTAGCCACTAAAGTTGAGGGTATTCACTAATGAGGGTGCTAATCAAGTGTTAACTATCCAACTCTAATCTCATGCCTTGGAATGACATCCAAGTATAACTAGTTAGGCCTAGTTTTATACTCTTTATGGCATCTACATTATTTTTCCAATACTCACAAAGCACTAACTAAAAGTAAAAAACTTTGGTAAAGGTAAATGAATAAAGATGGCAAGTAAAACTTGGGATTGGTATAATCAAAGTTGTATAACGAAAGCATTCCTAATGCATCTTGCTTAAGTTATCAAGTTTGCAAGGGTTAACTTGCATAGCTCTAGCTTGCAATTAGTGATGGCTTGCCTTGAGTAGTGCAGTGGTTGATGTTTTCTTCTTCTTCTTCTTGGTAGTACTCCTCCTCCTCGTATCCCAGGTCGGTACTATCGTTTATAAATGAATACGAGGTACACAATCACCAAACAATACTTAACCACTTCTATCTAGCACACTAAGGCTCGTACTTGATGATCTAGCATCATCACAATCATCACATGAAATAAAGACTAAATTTTGTTTATGTTATTTTAGAAAAGTAATTTGTACTCATTGAAAATACTTAAGATTTAATATTATCCAATTAAAATATGGGATCATTTTGACACATGTCATCACAACATATTCTAATCCATGGGAATTTGATTTAAAGTGTTGGTCATATTTTATAAAGTTTAAGGTTACCATTTAATAGAATTAAAGTGACTAGAAATGCCTATATATCATTATTTTGGTACTAGTCCAACGTCATTGCATGCAAACCTAATTTTTTTTACATATTCAGATAGATCTTATCAAATGTGATTTTTGAGAGTTGGAATCAACTCAAAAGCTTTTATGGTTGATTTTTGAAAAATGTTTGAATGGGGAAAAGTCTCTATCTTGTTTATTTTTACTATAGTTGATCTCTAACTCCAAATGATTTGAATCCAATGGGCTTGGATAGATAATTTAAATACCTTTCTAACAAAATTGGAGTCATGCAATTTGGTTTAGTGAATATCTTTGAATTGATTTTTGAATCTACTGACAGAATGTGATTTTAACTAAATTGGAAAATACTTACTTGAATTCACAGGCCTGCGCGGCAAACTAACTGGGCCAGCCCAATCTGCACAGTGCGGTGCAGACGGCTACTGATAAGGGTGTCTCACTAGTCAGCGACTCAGTTTAACCAAAATAGTATCGTGTAATCTAGGCCCTACAATTAGAAGGCGATCCAACGATGGAGGTTCATCGTCGACGACGAACAGCTCCGGCGAGGTCTAAAGCCTAACGCGGTGGTGGGGGTCGTGTGAGGCTCACCAGGGCTCCAGTTAGGGTCGACGACGGGGGCGAACGACATGGCCGGCGATGGCGGTTCGAATGGTGGTCGTGGCAGCTCCTGGGGCGGCTCCAATCAACAGCGGCCTTCCTTCACTGCAGCGGCCGGCTCCGGTGAAATTCCAGCGGAGCGGTGCTCGTCTTGCTCTGGGGAAGGGTGTGGGAGGTGTTGTGCAGAGTGGGGAGTGAGGTGATGTGCATAATTGAGGCGGAGAGGGCCTCTATTTATACACCGATGAGGGGACAGAGCGGGATGGGGTGGCGTGTCCAGCGATGGCGGTACAGTGAGCTAATGGCATGGCTGAGGATAGGGGCGGTGCAGTGCTCCCTGGCGGTCATCACGGGCATAATGGCATGGCACAGGGTGGTCTAGGTTGGTCGGACGCGTGCGACGCTCTACGTGGGACCGGCGGTGTTCGATATGGCGCACGGGAGCTCCGGGTCGCACGGGGGCGAACAGGGGTGTCTGGGAGCTAGCTGTGAGCATGGCGAGTTAGTGCACGCGCGGAGAGAGCGAGGCGCGGTGCGTGCGAGCTGGTCGACTATGGCGCTCTGGCGTGCTCTCGGCATGGCGTAGAGACACTGGCGCGGCGCTGCTGGGGTGGTCCAGGGCCTGGCTGTGATCGAGGGCTTGACAGGGGGTGGCGATGGACGGTCGCCTATCTGCTGCGCGTCATGGGAGAGGGCTGTGTTGTCTGCTGCGCGCGGTTCATGGTCAGCCGGCGTGGCAGTTTTCGGGCGGCGCTGCACTTGCACAACGGCAAGGGGGGTGGTTGTCCATGCATTGCTAGACACTGGGGGAGACAAGGGGAGTGCAATGGGGGCATTTGGTCTAGTGATCAATGCTCCAAATAGTGAAGTTAGGTAGGATTAGATTAGTGTCTACTAGGTGTTCGATTAAATGGCCGAAAGAATTTAAATTTGGAATTTTTGAATGAAATTTTGTGAGTGATCTAATCTTATGCTTGAATGTCTAAGGTTGCTTGGAAAAGTCAAGGTGAATTGATTTGGATGGTTTTTGCAAAATGGTGATCTTACCATATGAACTAGATTCAAATTTGAACTGTCCTTCAAATAGATTTGAAAATAGTTTTGGTCAGTTTGTAAAGTGGGCCTTGCTTCACTTTTATTTTTTCTAGCAAGGGGTGAAAAGAAGTGGAATTGTTTCTGTTAGAAATTCTTTTCTAGGAACACTCAAAGTACCCTAGTGGTTAACATTGGTCAAAATGACAATTTGATCATTTTATTCATATTTGATTTCTTTTTCCTTTGATTTTGTTTGTAAATGTCCTAGATGATGTAGTACTCATCTTTAAACCATTTCTCACCATTTGTAGCAATCAAACATGGCAATTTCACTCAATCACACACTAATGCAAATCACACATGCACTCATATAGATTTTGGGAATAAGAGTTTTTGTTAACCCTAAATTTGGGTGATTAGAACTAGATAATCTTGATTAATGTTTTTGGGGTGTTACAATAAGGATCCACCAGTGTCAATGGATATGTGTTATTTTCATCAACCACACCCAATATTACTGGATGTGTGTTCTTCTCACAAACCACATGTGGATCCACTAGTGTGATTGCATGTGTGTCCTCACAAACCACATATTTACCCATAAATGTCATTGCATGTGTGTTCTTTTCAGAAAGAACACAAGGATCCACCGGTGTCATTGGATGTGTGTTCTTTACATGAACCACAACCAGTGTCATTGCTTGTGTGTTCTTTTCATTAACCATAGCTAGAGTCATTGCATGTGTGTTCTTTTGACAAACCATATGGATCCACCAAAGTCATTGCATGTGTGTTCTTTTCATTAACCACAACTAGAGTCATTACCTGTGTGTTCTTTTCACAAACCACATATGGATCCATCAGAGTCATTGCATGTCTGTTCTTTTCATTAACCACAGCTAGTCTCATTGCATGTCTTTTCTTTCCAAATTCCACATATGGATCCACCAGTGCCATTGCATGTGTGTCATTGCATGTGAGTTCTTCTCACAAACCACACTTGGATCCACCAGGGTCATTGGATGTGTGTTCTTCTCACAAACCAGACATGGATCCACCAGAGTCATTGCATGTGTGTTCTTTTCACAAACCACAACTAGAGCCATTGCATGTGTGTTCTTTACACAAACCACATAAGGTTCCACCAGTGTCATTAGATCTGTGTAGTTTTCGTGGACCACACCCAGTGTCATTGCATGTGTGTTCTTCTCACAAACCACATATGGATCCACTAGTGTCATTGGATATGTGTGTTGGGGTTCCGCGCATAAAAACAATAAATTTTACTCTATGCCCCTGAACCCCTGAAGCTGCCAGGGCCTATCATTAGTAATACAGTAACGGGATAAGCTTTTCGCGAACTTATCCTTGAAGACCGAAAAGCGTTGTCAACGCTCAAGAGAGCGTGGTTGATGTAGACGAGCCGAAGCCAACCTCAAGGTCTTGATGAAGTTCTTGCGCTCCTTCTGGCTCCAACGACTTGAGTGCCTCAAGTGCGACACCTCGCGGGGAGTTACACATGTCTGGTGCCTGACGATGACTCCCGCTTCCCCGATCCAGCAGCAGTTTTGCGGAAGTAGAGCTCCCGGATCCGAATCCCGCAGCACGACGGTGCTCCGCGGTGAAGATGTCTCTCGCTCGTGCAGTCCAGACTTGGGACCATGGTCCCAAGAGAGAGAGGGGGAGAGATAAAATATCAATTAGAGGTCCTCCCAAAAGTGGGGAGACCTTTATTGATTATTGGTGTATTTATCTAGGCCAAATACCCCCAGTATATATAGGGGGAGGGGAGGTACTACCTCCCTCAAAGTCCTAGGGTGGGACTAAAGGAGAGGAGGGGGTGGGGTGGCCACCTGCCAGCCCCTAGTGGGCCCCGCGGGGGGGCTATGCCCAGCCGGCCAGCCCCCTTGGCCCCTCTCCCTCTCTCCTTTCCCTAATGGGCCCTCTCCCTCCGCAATTGGCCCATTAAGCCTTTTTCACCTTTTAATTGATTTGTCTCTTTATTAAATAATTATGAATAAATGACTAAATCAATATTTAACATTCATTCACATATTATTCAATATGCGTGGCCATGGAACACCTTCCACCTCCACTCCGGACATCCTCCGGACTTACCGAAACCCTTCCGGTTTTCTCCCTTCTCTTCTTCGGTGATTCCACCAACCCTATAAACACTCTCTAAGCATCATCAAGCCCTTAAGCTTGATACCCCACGGTTCGGGAACACTCCAGACATGGTCGGGACACTCCCGCACCAATGATCGACATAGGAACCTGGATGGCCATGTGACCCCTGTGCGTTCCACGAAGATCTTTCGTCGTTTGAACCAGGACAATCGTGTCTTATTCCCTTTGTCATTTGATACTTGCATTGCTCGAGATTCGATCAATGACATCATCATGCCGTGTTCAATCTCGTTACTAAACAATGCTACTTAATTTGTTCCGACAAGTGATATCCCCATGATCTAATCACACGCTGTGCAGCTATTGGATATAACTTCTCTGAGTGGGCCCTTAAGTATCATCCTGTCACATGGACGGACAAATCCCGCTCTTGACATATATTGCCTCTACGGTTTCCTCTGAGTACCTGAACACACCTTTATAACCACCGTTTTACCAGATGGTGTTTGATGCTATCTAAGCACTCTCGAGAGCGATGATTGATATAGCCTCACGGTCTAAGGAATAGTCTACGAGGATCCATTTCTAATCATCGTAACTTGAACTTCGTGACATGATCGGGTCACGATGTTTAGGTTGGGTATTGGTTCATCATCTCATTCTTAGAATGTGATGACCTCATTTCCAACTGGCATAAATGCCACATGATCAGGAAACTTGATCATCTATTAACCAATGAACCAGCGACTAGAGTTTCACTGGGAACCCCTGGTTGTTTGTATATCACACGTGTATTGGTGTTTCCACTTCATATAGTTATAGCATGATATAAAACTTAATCATAAACTATATGGAATATGATAATAGTCCTTACTACTATTTGTCTCTAGGGCATATTTCCAACAGTCTCCCACTTGCACTAGAGTACAAATACACTAGCTGCATTTGTTCTCAATCATTGGCACCATATACCCGGTACCCTGAACAGGCTTGCTCATGGAAGAGGTTGAGTCTTGGGTCTATACTTAACAGTCCCAAATCCTTTGCAACTTACTAATGTCACCTTGATTGACATCAATACTTTATCATCACATGATAGCATCTGTGTGAATGCATCATTGCTATGGCAGTAGAACGAGGCCTGATTCTAGGAGCCTACAGTGACGTTAGATCAACCTCGAGGGATTTCTCATGGGCACTGTGCCCTGGGACACATCATTCTATGTTAAAAGGGAATTAGCCCCGCCATAACATTATACAACACTTTAGATGATACCCTTATCTATTATTATAAATGTATTCATCGAAACACTAGTGCACTCTGTGCAACTTTCGATGTTTTGTTCACCTCGCTTCCTACTTGAATTTAATTGGTATCTACAGGAGTTTCCAACATATTCCCTTATAACACAACTCTTTATGCTTTAAGATATGTTATCCTTTACATATTTGGAAAATATGTCCACAATTCTCTACGAGACACTGCGGACAAAACTTAGCTCAACGTTCTGTGATTCGAACTTAGTCACTTTTAAACGTTCCTTAATTGGATCACATATTATGCTAAGTTATCATCATGGTTTACTAAGATAGAACCTATGTCTCAACATAGTGGATGACGATCATCCTTTTCTTTCTTTCAACCATTGATGTTAAACTTAATGCTATTCCTAATTTGAGTTATTAAGGACTAGTTCCTTAATTAACCTCTATTCTAAAACACTTTTTAGAATCCCTTAAGGAATACTACATAATATCATAATACACCTATTATCAACTTCTACACCTTATAAATCATTATTTATAAGTATTTGCGCTTTCATCCTTAACATACTTATGAATTACTCCTATAAGCTCCCACTCAAAATATGTTCCTACATATTTGAATTTGAGACTTATGTTGCTCCCACTTAAAAATATGTCAATCACATATTGTTTTAGGAAGACTTACATAGCTCCCACTCAATTTTATGCAAATTGCATATCCCCTTATTATTTTGAACAACTTCAAAATCTTTTGATCAAATATCAAACATGGAGATTTTACTATGAGATACTAGTACTTTACTAGTTTAAAATCCTCAAGACATTTAGCACATATGAATCAAATTCATTTGAATTTGTCCAATACTTGACAAATTGTGCTTTTTTCATTCACCCCTTTTTCCTACTTTGGCTTTGTAGTCATTTGGGAAATTTCCAAGTAACCCCTTTACTTGTGAGATTCAGCAACGAATTGCTTTCTAATCTCAAGGGAATTTTGCTTTTAGGACTTCTCATAATTTAGTTTACCATGATTTCCTTAGTAGTTCGTAGGTATGTCATGTTTCAAAATCATGACAAATGATTCACAAATGTCTCCATAAAAGATATGGAATTACATTTTGAATCCTACTTTATGTAGTGAAAAACAATAGTGAAGGGGAAAAACACAATGATCAAAATCATTGATTCTTTCCTTCTGTGAAGAGAATCGTTCAGGAACGCTGTCCGTTGCGCTTCTCAACACTCTGATGCAGGGTTTTGAATCCTCATCGTGTTTTACCCTATTTTCCATTTGCTCCATAATTGAGAAACTTCACTAGAGGTGAGCTTTCTCAAGAATGCACCAAAATCCAGGCAATACGAATCTTGCTTTCCTTTTGGTTTCAGCTATGGATTTCATATTCAAAGTTTCCAATGAATACTCTACAAGGACTTATTCACTATTGTTTTGGTTATATCAAATAACCCCAAAACTTTCACGAATTCAAATGGTTTACCAACTCTAATTGAGTGCTAACTATTTCTAACTAATGGTCTCTACATCTACACTACAATGATTTATTTGGTGCCTTCTATTCAAGCCCCTTTGATATCTAATATCACATTGTGATTCTTTGTATTTTGACGTTTCAAAACACTTTTCATTTCCCAATTTCTTTCCTGCCATTCTTATAATCATAGTAATTAGATTCCCTTTTCTATTTATACCTTTTGTTGATGAAACACTTTGATCAAATCAAATAGTTTCATATTCATGTTTCCTTTGGTAAACTACTTTACACATTTAAACAATCAATTAATGGTAACTACCATTTTCGTTAAAACACAATACATCGAATATGTATTTACTTTTAACAATTCTTTAAACACTTTGTATTCAAGTAATACACGGTGTTCAAGTTATTTTGCCGAACTTAGGCATGATTTATATGTGAAAAGAAATCAAATGACTTTCTCATATTATCATCATAACTTTGAATTTAAACAATGGTTTCATTCATTAATGAAATATCATTAATTTGGGTATTTTAAACAAGTCATTTTAATGTTTTACAAATGTTCATGCATTATCAATTAGTTTCAAACAACAAGGATAATTCACAAGTGATCAAACAAGATATGAACATGAATAGAAATCATTCATAAAAGTGGAACAACTGTTTGTTACAAACTCATATGAATAACCGTCTCACGAAGTGTGAGACACACTAAAGGAGTTCACAATCTCTTGATTACAATAATCATCCTAAAATAGAAACTAAGTGATAAATGTCGAGGGAGAGTGTCGTCGGCTATCATCATCATGCTCGCCATCAACACACAACGTCACCTCCTCTCCAGCAAGCACCTCTCATGCAGAAGGACATGTTTTCATCAAAACATGACAAGTATCAGATATACTCAACACTGCAATGTGTTTGCAAGATTATAACATTTATAAAACTGTATATCAAATATATACCTTGGTCATCGATGACCTGAGCGACATCTGGTTCAACCAACACATTCTTGAGATGTCCCATGAACCGGTGGAACTCCATTTCCGTGTCGCCCCTCATTATGCAAGTCCTGACTTGTGCTTGGTAGCTTGGTGGCAGCGATCGCAGCACAGCAGCATTTGCAAAAGAGCCTGAAATCCAGATGTCCAGGAAGTATGCTGGCCTCATGTACACATCATGCATGTGCTGCAAGTGGCCGTCCAGTGACGAGTTCTCCTCCATCTTAATGGAGAGGAAGTCTCCCATCAACTCACGCTCCCAAATGCGTGTCTACTCCATGAAATGTGTCCTAAGCTGTAGCATCACCGAACAAGGGTTGACATCACCCATGAAAGCCCACAGCTCGTCCACCATTCTGCAATGCATCACAACTGAAATATAGGAAGCCATCTCACGACGGAGATAGCGGTATTTCCGCTCCTCTGGGGTCTCAAGGTCCGTGGACAGATCCAAATCCATCCCGTCGAGTATGTAGTCGACTGATACGTCCATTTTGCATCACTATTCTATGTCCTAATTCACTATTATTCATTGATATATTTCGTATTGAGAGGTGATACTTATGTTATTTCATCTGTTTTTGCATGGTTGATGACTATTGGAGCATGGACCGCTGCAGTCAGGATTCTGATGGAAAAGGTGTTGTTTGGAGGCAAAATTCGTGAAGATCAGAAAATCCGGGAAAATATACGGAAAATTCTATTTTTCCGGAAGACTCAAGATGCCAGAAGATGGAGTGGAGGTGGGCCACAGGGGGCCCACACCACCCCATGGCGCGGGCAGGCCTAGGCCACGCCAGGGAGTGGTGTGGCCACCCTGGCCCACTCCAGCCTCTCCCGTCTGGCATATATCATCCCCACGAAACCCTATGACTCGGGGAGCGACCATAGAAAGATTCCACCACCTCTGTGGGGCGGAAAACACCGAGAGAGAAAGATCTCTCTGGCAGACAGATTTCTGCCGGGGGAATTCCTTCCCGGAGAGGGGAGATCGTCGCCATCAACACCACCATCAAGCTGGACTTCATCGGGATCATCATCATCATCACCACCATCATCACCATCAGTACCCTCATCATCATCTCCATATTGCTATAACAATTGCGTTGAATCTTGCATAGTTCATAGGGGAAACTTTCCCGGTGTTGATTACTCTTTGTAGTTGATACTATTGAGTGAACCATTGAACTATTGTTTATGTTCAGATTGTTATACATCATTATTCCATCTCTGATCATGATCCATATGATGTCTTGTGAGTAGTTCGTTTTGTTCTTGAGGACATGGGAGAAGTCTTGTTGTTAGTAGTGGAGTTGTGTTGAGAAAGATTCAATAGATTTTTATTTAAGTTGTGGTGTACTTCTTCTAGTGGTGTCATGTGAACGTCGACTACATGACACTTCACCTATATGGGCCTAGGGGAATGCATTGTGTATTTGGCTACTAATCGTAGGGGTTGCTGGAGTGACAGAAACCTGAACCCCCGTTAGGAAACCATTGCACAAGGGACGTAAGGGTCTTAGAGTTTAAAGTTGTGGTTAGGTTTTACCTTAATTACTTTCTTGTACTTACGGATGTTTGCAAGGGGGTTTAATCACAAGTATGTATTAAGTCTTGGATGGGACGGTACATTAGCACAGGTTCACCCACACAACACTTAGAAGATTAATCAGCTATATTTAGTGAAAGCACTTGACAGTCTTCTCATGTGTCCTTGGGAACGTTTGGTCATCTATAGAAATACAACCGGCTTGTCCTTTGCTACATAAAGGATTGGGACACTTGCTGCATTGATTCTTACTGTCTTTTGTTTACTCGTACTTTGTTTACTTGCTTTATCGAAAACCCCTAAAAATCCGTTTGCTAAGTATTTGCAGATAATTCCTGATCCATACCACTAGCCAGCACCTTCTGCTCCTCGTTAGGTTTGACACTCTTACTTATCGAAAATACTGCGATACACCCCGTATACTTGTGGGTCATCAAGACTATTTTCTGGCACCGTTGTCGGGGAGTGAAGCGCTATTGGAGAGTGGAACTGGTAAAGGAAACTTCTACTGTGAGTATTGTTTACTTCTGCTAGTTGCTTTATTTTCGTTATGGATAATTCGCTAAGTTTCTTATTTGGTAATGCTACTACCACTGCTAAGGTAGTAGATAAGCCACCACCTGCTGAGAAAGATGTTTTCAAAATACCTACAAGAATTATTGATCGTGTTATGGATAACTACTATGTTGGGGATGGAACTGTCCATCCCGGTGATCATTTACTCTTTATACACGAATTATGCGGGTTGTTCAAGTGTGCAGGTATTACTACAGATCAAGTTAAGAAGAAGCTATTCTCATTATCACTAAAAGGAAGAGCTGAGGAATGGTATAAGCTGCTGAAGAATGGTCAAGCTCT
The DNA here is from genome assembly GCA_023614405.1 of Avena insularis. Lineage (NCBI taxonomy): Eukaryota > Viridiplantae > Streptophyta > Magnoliopsida > Poales > Poaceae > Avena > Avena insularis. The sequence goes on along the minus strand of CM042686.1, from coordinate 240,972,320 downwards.
GGAATGGGAGGAAATAGTGCCTCTCTTTTATTCAAAGTTTTATCCTCCTAGTGAGATTCATAAAGATCGGAATCAAATATACAACTTTTGGCCTCTTGATGGAGAGAGTACAGCTCAAGCTTGGGGGAGATTGAAATTACTAATGCTCAAATGTCCCATTCATGAGCTCCCCAACAATATTATTATCAACAACTTTTATGCAAGGCTCCCTCTACATGACAATGATTTATTGGACGCTTCTTGTGCTGGATCATTCACTCGCATGGAAGAAGAAGTTAAATGGGACCTTCTGGACCGTATTCAAGACAATGCTGAAGCTTGGGAGAATGACAAAGGTAGAAAGTCAGGTATAAATTATGATTATGAATGCATCGAACCTTTTATGTGAACTGATGATTTTCAAAATATTAAAAATGCTTATGGTCTAGACTCTCAAGCTATTGCTTCTTATTTTAAGGCCTTTTCTTCTTATATTGAAGTGCCTAAAAAGAAGTGGAATAAGTATCATGAACCTTATAAAGATATTGCTAAGAGTGTTCCTGCAAGAAATACTGAAGTTTATACTGCTAGTCATGTTTTACCTAAACCTTATATTGAGAAAATATTTTTTTCCAAGTTAAGGTAAAGGAACATTCTATGATAGCTAGTATGGTTAATGAAAGTATGAGTAAGGCTGCTGAACCTGATAAACAAATGATTGATGAACCTATTGTAGAAAATGTGGAAGACTTTGTTGCTAAATATGAAAAAGAGGGACGCACTATCCTTTGTACGGATACCTCTCGTATTGTTTCGCATAGTAGTGTTATGAGGGCTAGTATTCCTGTGTTTTCTGTTAGAATAAGTGATCATTGCTATGATAGTCCTTGTGATAGCTATATTGTTAAGTTTATGCATGATACTGAAAGCTATTATGAGAGAGGGAAAAGTGTTCTTGTGCATCTCAATAATATCAAGTTTCCTCGTTTTATGCTGAAAGTTCTTATGTTGCACTTCTTTTGCCTTCTTATGCAAGTAGTCTTTGGTTTCAACAACTTGTTTGTTTATAAAATTCTCTTGCATATGAAGTGGGTTAGACTTAAATGTGTGTGTGTTTTGCTTCTTAATGCTCTCTTTCACTTCAATTCATATCCCTATGAGAGCTTCTTCAAAATTATCATGCCCATCTTAATGGCTATAAAGAAAGAACTTTATGGGAGACAACCCAATTTGTTTTTGCTTTCAGTTTGTTTTTGTTTCTTTGAGTCTTGGAAGTTATTACTTCAGTAATAACCGCTCCTTATCCGTTTTGTTTGGTTTTTGTGTCAAGATCAACCTCTAATGAGAGAGAAGTAAGGTTTGGGGAAGTTGCTATCCCGAAACAGATTTTTGTGCTTCACCGTAAAAATTCGTGAGAGACCTCTGTCTGTCGGATTGAGATGTAATTTTTTGTGCTTCTGCCCCAGATTGTTATTTAACTTTCGTTAGATTTGCACTTTTTGATCTGAGCAACAGAAGATTTTCGAAAAAATTGATATTTTCCTGCTGGTCTGTTTTAACAGATTTTGCCAATCTTGCATTTGCTTCTTTATTCGATTTCCTTTTTGAGTTCTTTTTGGGTTTTCGAAAGGAGTTGCTACAGTAACTTTTGTTTTGATGGTTTTCAGTTGAAGTTGGACTCAAAAGGTTTTATCACTTCACTTATACTAATGTTGCTAATGAGAACTGTGTGAAGTTTTGTGTGAAAGGAATTTCCAGGAAGTGGAGATAATGGTGTAACAAGGAACAGAAGGGTTTTATGACTCAAGTAATAAGTATATAAACATGAAGATATCGATGATATTCAAGTGATGACTCTGGAAGGATCCACTCAATACCAAATTCAGAGACCTGCAGAGTCCGTTTCCAACAAGGTAACAGTTCTGGTAAGAAAAGTTTCGCGAAAATACAATCCAACTATATTTTTGCAGTTTTCAGTCAATAAGGAAAGCTACGAAGCGAAAAAGGGATGGAATCGGAGCCAGGGTGGCCCACACCACCCCATGGCGTGGGCCAACCCCTGACCGCACCACCAGGTGGTGAGGCCACCCAGGACTCCGCCTCCGACTCGTTTTCTCCCAGTACCTTCCTTTTGATATGAAACTTCGTAATATATAACCCCCCCGGATCCCCCGAGGTCCGTATATTGTGTTTTCATCGTGTTTTTTTTCGATCTGTTTCTGCCGGGACATACTCTTTGAAAGCTTAGAAGCACAATGGTGTCCGCCAAGGATAAAGGGAAGGAGCCCATGGAGGAAGACCTCCAAGACCCCGAGAAGGAGAAGGAGATCAAGAGTGAAGGGGAAGAGGAGCAAGGCCAACGACCGCATTCCGGCACCACCGTTGCAAGCATTGGGGTGGTGAAGCATGCCAAGATCAGAAGGACTCCACGGATGCAGACTGGGGGAAAGCTCCTTGTCACACTTTGGCTCCACGGTCACTTCCTCCACGCACCAAGAATCCTTTCCATACCCTTATCCATGAGCATCAATACCAGAATATGCCCAAGGAGAAATTACCCTCCAATTGGGATTTGCCTCGTTCTAGCCATGCAGGAAAAGAAGACTTCAAGGAGGAAGAGTGGGGAAAGAATAGCAAGAGCTGGAATTCTCAACCCGACACGATCATGAGCCGCATTGAGCAAAACTCGCAGCTTATTTGTAATCTCACCTTCGAGATTGAGGACTTGGGGAAACTGATCAGAGAGCTCATCGAGAGGGTACTAGCACCACCTAAGGAGTAATTCGTCATCAGGTTTGGCATCCCCTTGGTTTGTTCCAAGCTTGGGGGAGTGCCGCGGTATCATATCACTATCTTCTATCTTTTTACCTTATTAGTAGAGTCATATCATGAGTAGAGGAGTTATTATGTAGTATGGTTTGCATTATGGAAGTGTCCTCTCTCTCGTTAGATTGTATCCCTTGGTGTGAGTTTCCGTTATGGATTATTAATGAGAAGTTCTTTCATTCACTCTTTTGCGTAGCTTATATTAGTTTTCAATTCATGGTTATATGATTGATCTTGTTGTTAGTATTGGTAGCACTTTGGGATCTTTGAGTTAATTTAGTTGGTTTTGGCAAACCTGGCTCGGTCAGTAGCAACACCTTTCTGAGAGTTGAAAAGAAAAAGATAGAAGTACTCTAAAGAAAAATAATTTCATCATCTTTCTTTCTTGATTTGCTCATAAGTTTAGTATTCTCTAGTTAAGATCTTTTGTGCTTCCAAGGAATATTGCATGTTTGTCTTTATCACTTGTATGTTTGTTTGTTTCCTTCAACTCTTATACTTGCTACCCAGCCTTGCTAGCCAAAAACCTGTACTGAGAGGGATTTCTTCTCGTGCATCCACTCCTTTAAACCAAAACCTTTGCCATTTGTGTCCACCATACCTACCTAGTAGCATTATTGCTATTCCAAGGAAATTCCTGTTTTGTCTACCTCCCAAATTAAACTTGTTATGAGAAAATTAGCGATTAAAGCTCTCACGAACTTGATGGCACACCTTATTTTCTTGTATTTAATAAACTTGAACCATTGGGTCCTTCTTTGTTGCGTATATGCTTGCGCTTTATGAGTTGAAGTTAGCCGAACCATGTATCATGGGGACCGCTTTCAATACTTCATTGGGACCTGTACCTAGTTGATATCATGTTCTTTTGCTTATGGATCCCGGCGGTGTGAAATAAGAGTGGAACTTGTAAGATCATGGAGTTTATATGTGTGTTAGAGAAACGCCTGGGCCGCTAGCCTAAGCCATGCCTAATCATGGTGGAAACTTGCAGCATAACTATAGTGAGCATTCTATGAAGCATCCTCAATAAAAATCTATGCAAATAGCAAATAAAAAGATCGCTGAGATGCTCACTGTCTGCTTGCCTTGTCATTTTGATTATGGGATAGCTCCTGTGTCATGTGCAAGGGGTACCCCGTTGGCGGTTCTCAATGATACGCATGTATTTACGATGACAAGAGCTTGCTCATGACTAAAGATGAGTAGCATGAGGATCGGTACTCATAAGTAAGGGGCATGAGATTTCAACTTAAAACTTGTCAAGCATATCCTCTTAGTTGTGTCACTTTAACCTTAATCACCTAAAGATGCCTATGATAGGGTCAATGAGAGCTGAAAGCTAGTAAGTATCATAATTTTTGGGAGCTCTTTATGAGACTCGCAATCCCTGCTTCCCTCTGTGAAGGGCCCTTCTTTTACTTTGTAGTTGAGTCAGTAAACCTTTTACCTTCTATCTCAGCAAGTATCTTGAGTTGATGTGTTTCATTCATTCATATGATGATTTATGCATTCATGTTTCTTATGTTCCTTGTTTTGCATATTGCTCTTATCTTGATGTTTACTACTTTGAAAGCTATCATTGAAAAGCCAGCTATTTGTGAACTCCAGCAAATTATCAATTATTCTTCGACCAAGAGCTAAGTTTGCCTTTGCCAATGATGATTTACTCTATGTATCTTTATTGTGTTTCCTTTACTCATTGCAAGTTGAGTTGTATAATAGTGAGTTGTATTCTATTATGATCTATGTATTTGATGAATGTGATGCTTCTTGTCCGTATTCTTTTATCGACTCTTCACTCCATAAACTTGAGGTCATGTTTATTGAGCTCAGTTTAAACAGGGACAAGTGAAGTCTAAGCTTGGGGGGAGTTGATACGTCCATTTTGCATCACTATTCTATGTCTTAATTCACTATTATTCATTGATATATTTCGTATTGAGAGGTGATACTTATGTTATTTCATCTGTTATTGCATGGTTGATGACTTTTGGAGCATGGACCGCTGTAGTCAGGATTCTGATGGAAAAGGTGCTGTTTGGAGGAAAAATTCGCGAAGATCAGAAAATCCGGGAAAATATACAGAAAATTCTATTTTTCCAGAAGACTCAAGATGCCAGAAGATGGAGTGGAGGTGGGCCACAGGGGGCCCACACCACCCCATGGCGCGGGCAGGCCTAGGCCGCGCCAGGGAGTGGTGGCCACCGCCCACTCCAGCCCTCCCCTCCAGTATATCATCCCCACGAAACCCTAAGACTCGGGGAATGCCCACAGAAAGATTCCGCCGCCTTTGCGGGGCAGACAACACCGAGAGAGAAAGATCTCTCGCGCATGATTTCTTTGGGGGGGAATTCCTTCCCGGAGAGGGGAGATCATCGCCATCAGCACCACCATCAAGCTGGACTTCATCGGTATCATCATCATCACCACCATCATAACCATCAGCACCCTCATCATCATCTCCATATTGCTATAACAATTGCGTTGAATCTTGCATAGTTCATAGGGGAAACTTTCCTGGTGTTGATTACTCTTTGTAGTTGATGCTATTGAGTGAACCATTGAACTATTGTTTATGTTCAGATTGTTATACATCATTATTCCATCTCTGATCATGATCCATATGATGTCTTGTGAGTAGTTCATTTTGTTCTTGAGGACATGGGAGAAGTCTTGTTGTTAGTAGTGGAGTTGTGTTGAGAAAGATTCAATAGATTGTTATTTAAGTTGTGATGTACTTCTTCTAGTGGTGTCATGTGAACGTCGACTACATGACACTTCACCTATATGGGCCTAGGGGAATGCATTGTGTATTTGTCTACTAATCGTAGGGGTTGCCGGAGTGACAGAAACCTGAACCCCCGTTAGGAAACCATTGCACAAGGGACGTAAGGGTCTTAGAGTTTAAAGGTGTGGTTAGGTTTTACCTTAATTACTTTCTTGTACTTACGGATGTTTGCTAGGGGGTTTAATCACAAGTATGTATTAAGTCTTGGATGGCACGGTACATTAGCACAGGTTCACCCACACAACACTTAGCAAGCTAAAGAAGATTAATCAGCTATATGAAGCGAAAGCACTTCCCATGTGTCCTCAAGAACGTTTGGTCATCTATAGAAATACAACCGGCTTGTCCTTTGCTGCATAAAGTATTGGGCCACTTGCTGCATTCATTCTTACTGTCTTTTGTTTACTCGTACTTTGTTTACTTGCTTTATCGAAAACCCCTAAAAATCCGTTTGCTAAGTATTTGCAGAGTATTCCTGATCCATACCACTAGCCAGCACCTCCTGCTCCTCGTTGGGTTCGACACTCTTACTTATCGAAAATACTGCGATACACCCCCTATACTTGTGGGTCATCATCGACCACGTCGTTCTCACTAAGTAGAACATGGAGACTGGCAACCCAAATGGAGAAGTTCGATCCATCTAATCTGAGCTTCTCTCCTTCTAACCATTCAATTGTCAACACGAAAGGTCCCATCTACATTTATAATTGCAAAAAGGAATTTAGACTAAGTTTACAATTAAATGATTTAATAATAACTCCACTCAGGAACACCTATCCCCAGTGAGGGTTCCTAGTGATAACACGATCCCTATCAGCCACATCTCCCCCGATTGATCACGGCCATCGATGTGGGTTCAAAGGTGGACGCTAAACGTCGGCCACATCATTCATGCGACTCGTGCTCGATCTTTCGACCATCCGTGTTCCGAGCCCACGCTTCTGTGGCGTGCTAGGCTCGCCAACTCAACCTTAGTGTATCCGCTGTGCAACATGGCTTACACCCACTGTATGCGAACATAGATATGTCTGACACCCAGGCCTATAACCCTGGATCGCCTCATACCGAAGAACTTTCTTGGTGGTGCACACTAAGGGGGAACACAATCGTTGGTAATTTTAACAGGGATCATCTTATTAGGCTACCATCGAGTATGTAATACTAGCACACAATAATACATACAAACAATAACATTGAATGTAAATGCTATGTGATATGGTTGTTCATGTCATGATCTCCATCCGCCGTCACCGGGTTCCGGCGCCAGGGTTCCGGCGCCATAGACACCAGGGTATCGGTGTCATTCCGGCATGCTAGTTTGTCATTACCATGACTATCTACTACTATGCAACAAAAGGTAATCACTTTACCTTTGCCACAACCATACCATAAAGCAACGCCCCCCTGCAAAACAAAGTTAGATGCCTCTACTTTATCTTTGCATGTTTTACGTGGCTGAATGGGCTTTCGCACAAGAACCGATCTTACCTACAAACTTTCAACACAACGTTGATCAAGTAGTTGTCTATACTACACCCCTTTCGGGGCCCTCCGTTGCAAATGGTATACCAACTAATGCGAGAGAGACAGACACCCCCCTAAGCCACTTTATACGGTACAAGCCGTATGTCAAGCGTGGACCAGTCTCACGAATGAACGCGTAAAGTCAGTTGGGGGCTGCTTCATCAAGCATTACTGCGGTATACACAAGTACACATGGGAGCATAACAACTAAAAGATCAATGCCCACACGCTACATCTCGTGTGTTCTACCCGTACTAGCATTAATACGCATAGATCTAGCTCTGATACCACTGTTGGGTTCCGCGCATAAAAACAATAAATTTTACTCTACGCCCCTGAACCCCTGAAGCTGCCAGGACCTATCTATTAGTAATACAGTAACATGAGGAGCTTTTCGTGAACTTACCCTTGAAGACCGAAAAGCGTTGTCAACGCTCAGGAGAGCGTGGTTGATGTAGACGAGCCGAAGCCGACCTCAACGTCGTGATGAAGTCCTTGTGCTCGTTCTGGCTCCAACGACTTGAGTGCCTCAAGTGTGAAACCTCGTGTGGAGTTACACACGTTCGGTGCCTAACGATGACTCCCGCTTCCCCGATCCAGCAGCAGTTGTGGAAGTAGAGCTCCCAGATCCAAATCCCGCAGCGCGACGACGCTCTGTGGTGAAGATGTCTCTCGCTCGTCCAGTCCAGACTTGGGACCACGGTCACGAGAGAGAGAGAGGGGGAGAGAGAAAATATCAATTAGAGGTCCTCCCAAAAGTGGGAGACCTTTATTGATTATTGGTGTATTTATCTAGGCTAAATACCCCCACTATATATAGGGGGAGGGGAGGTACTACCTCCCTCAAAGTCCCGGGGTGGGACTAAAGGAGAGGAGGGGGTGGGGTGGCCGCCGGCCAGCCCCTAGTGGGCCCAGCCGGCCAGCCCCCTTGGCCCCTCTCCCTCTCTCCTTTCCCTAATGGGCCCTCTCCCTCCGGAATTGGCCCATTAAGCCTTTTTGAACTTTTAATTGATTTTCTCTTTATTAAATAATTATGAATAAATGATTAAATCAATATTTAACATTCATTAACATATTATTCAATATCCGTGGCCATGGAACAGCTTCCACCTCCACTCCGGACATCCTCCGGACTTACCGAAACCCTTCCGGTTTTCTCCCTTCTCTTCTTCGGTGATTCCATCGATCCTATAAACACTCTATAAGGATAATCAAGCCCTTAAGCGTGATACCCCACGGTTCAGGAACAGTCCAGACATGGTCGGGACACTCCCGCACCAATGATCGATAGAGGGACCTAGATGTCCATGTGACCCCTGTGCGTTCCACGATTATCTTTCATCGTTTGAACCGGGACAGTCGTGTCTTATTCCCTTTGTCATTCGATACTTGCATTGACCGAGATCTGATCAATGACATAATCATGTCATGTTCAATCTCGTTACTAAACAATGCTACATAACTCGTTCCGACAAGTGATATCCCCATGATCTAATCACACGCTGCGCAGCTATTGGATATAACTTCTACGAGTGGGCCCTGAAGTATCTTCCCGTCACATGGACGGACAAATCCCGCTCTTGACATATATTGCCTCTACAGTTTCCTCTGAGTACCTGAACACACCTTTATAACCACCGTTTTACCAGATGGTGTTTGATGCTATCTAATCTCTCTCGGGAGACCGTGATTGATATAGCCTCACGGTCTAAGGAATAGTCTACAAGGATCCATTTCTAATCATCGTAACTTTAACTTCGTGACATGATCGGATCTAGATGTTTAGGTTGGGTATTGGTTCATCATCTCATTCTCAGAATGTGATGACCCCATTTCCAACTGGCATAAATGCCACATGATCAGGAAACTTGATCATCTGTTGACCATGAAGGAAATATGCCCTGAGAGGCAATAATAAAGTTGTTATTATGTATTCCTTATATATGATAGATGTTTATTTTACATGCTATAATTGTATTGATAGGAAACATCAATACATGTGTGTTTAATAAACAAAAAGGGTTCCTAGTCATGCCTCTCTTATAGACTAGCTTGTTGATTAACAAGATGATCAAGGTTTCCTGATCATGGACATTGGATGTTGTTAATAACAAGGTCACACCATTGGTGGAATGATGTGATGAACATTCATCCGAAGTATAGCATTACGATCAAGTCATTGTGTTTATATTGCTATAACATCATACGAAGTAATCTTTATCCATAGACCATGAGATCATGTTAATTGCTAACACCGGAAGAGTATCTTGATAACATCAAATGTCACACCGTAACAGGGTGACTATAAAGATGGGTTCAGTGCTACGAAGGTGTTACGTTGAGGCTCATGGATCAAGAGTGGAATTTTTCACGGATAGATATACTCTGGGCCCTCTCGGTGATATCACATTAGGATAGCTTGCAAGCAAGTGATGTGATCACTAGAATGTTATATCACGGGAACAAGAAAAGAGTGCATGTCGGTAACGAGATCAAACTAGGTATGGAGATACCGATGATCGAATCTCGGACATGTAATATATCGAGACAAAGGATTTAGTTACAAGCGTTAAAGGTTCTCACGATCACGAAGTCATCGTTGAATGTAGGAGTCAAGACGGATCTCCGTGTCCATTGCTGATTATTGATCAGAGAAGGGTCTCGATCATGTCTGCATTATTCGCGAACCGTAGGGTGGCACACTTAAGAGTTACCGGACACCATTTTGGAGCACATATGTTTCAGACAAAAGTATTGCAAAGCGCAGGAATTGTTTCAATAGAAACCGGAAATTGTTTCGGGTGAAATTGCAGAAGGTGGTTCTGCATGTGATATTGAAATATTGCAAGGGGCTATATGTGAATGTTTGTTAATTAAAGTAATTAACAAAATTCTGAATAAATTTAATAAAAGAGTTTTTATTAAATGAGAGAGCATTTAATTTGGAGAAACTTAATGCATTTAAAGTGGAGACTTTAAAAGGGAATGCGAAGAGAGGCATTTTAATGTGGAGGAGTTAACACCACATGAATGGGGGAGGTGAGGGGTCACCCCCCCATGCGCCGGCCATGGAGAGAGGGGGCACCCCCCCTCCTCCTATAAAAGGCCACCCATTCCCTCCTTCATCCTCACACCTCCTTGTGAAGGATCTCTCTCCCCCTCTAGAATTATTCCCCCATGGTCTCGGATTAGCGAGATACATGTTCCCGGTGGCATTTTGTCTGGAAGGAGTTGTTGCTTCCGCTGGCTCGCTGGAGCGAGGAGGTGGAGGTTGTCCGGTGGTTTGAACGTGTGTGCGAGTGCGGATGCGCTACTGAGTTGCGGCGCTCGGACTTCCTCACGATCTTGAGATCGGCAAGTGTACGACTACATCAACCACGAGTTCCTACTCGTTAACAAAGCTCGTTGTCTTCGAGGGTAAGTTCTCTATGGATGTATGTCCACCCGTTTTGCTTTGTACCTAGTAGATAGATCTTGGCGTGTAGTTCACACCGTAGGAAATTTTTTGTTTTCTATGCTGCAGACCCAATAGTGGTATCAGAGCCTGATCTATGCGTAGGTGCTTTGCACGGTTAGTACACATATGTTTATATGTGGGCGATGATGATCATGTTATTGCATCTTCTATGTACTTTGGATATTGGTGGCATAGTGGGATGAAGCGGCCCGGACCAACCTTACATGTCATCGTACATGAGACCGGCTCGACGACTGACATGCAACTTGTTTTGCATAAGTGGCTGGCGGGTGTCTGTCTCTCCTACTATAGTCAATATCTGATTTACAACGAGTTGCTAATAACTTGGTTATCCTCGTTGTGGTTCATGTTCGTAGGTGTAAGATCTCACCATAATAAGGTAAGATCCCTGTGATTGCAGTGCTAGTCTCTGGATCGAAAATGCTAGCACCCACAGTTTAAGATGAAGTACACAGAAACAAAGGTCATTATTACATCGCATATCCAGGAATATAATGGTTCTTACAACTCACTTAGCCCAAGGCTAAGATACTTAAAGTTCACATTACATAGCATAATAATAATAGAGTCTTTAGTCTTCATGTGCCACATGCAAGCATGTCGAGTGTAGACCCGTAACCCTACTCATCATCAGAGTATCCTGCAACATAATAAGTTACAGCCACAAGGGTCAATACATTTGGAATTGTATTGGCAAGTGATACCATAGATACTTAGTATAATCCAACAACTACATGAATATGTGGCTAAGTGGGGTTATGGCTGGCTTTGCTAAAATTAATTTGACTTATAGTTTTTGAAGAAGTTTTTCATTCCAGCTATAAGGTACCAATGATAGACATCACTGAACTCTACCCATGTTCACCCACAAGTTTTAACTTAGAGAAATTTGGATGAGGAGATTATTGAACTACTTCACTCTCTTGAGGCTCAGAAGTTGTCCATAACCGGGGACACGGCTAAGCACTTTCCCCACAAGACTCGACATGCATCGAGACGAGACTTTTCATAAGCAATCCCTCAGACCACCACGGACGCGTTCCATCCTATCATCACTACCACCCTCTGTCCGTCTGGCTGAGTTCTCGCAACTTCGTCGGTCAAGGCAGAGCCCATATGCCATGTGGCTGCACTGGAAGCTTCGCGACAAGAACGTCTCCAATCTCTTTGTTCTTGGGAGGCCGTCCACAAGTGCGATACACCAGCCGACCATAGATATGGCCCCTGAGTAACCACTCAACATAATCCAAGCAAGTCCCATTCCACCCAGGTGTTTCATTAACATTAGTTGTTTTCTTAGTTAAACAAATAATATCTTTCCATACTATCTTATGTGTATATTCCACCCATGAATTCTAATAGCATAGCTAAGCATTCTAGCATACAAAGTCTTTAACTAGGGAATACTACCAAGATATACACTATAGGGTAGCATAGCATAGTATGGTAACGTATGAATAATTCTATCATGCTAAGATCTACCAAAATAACACTAGTGCAATAGTGAAAAATAATAGGACATCAGATGAAATATCACTTGCCTTGGTAGCTAGGGGAATAGGTTCAATCCTCACAGCAACAAACTTCACAATCCACACAATCTACACAAGAACAATACAACAACAATATTTCAATCAATAAAACATTACAAAAACATGAATGCATGCAAAATGCAAAGATATGATCACAACTCTATAATTTACTGAGGATAGAATACCTCATCTAAATGCATAAGAAATACCCAAAATACTTTATAGAACAATTTTTGTGAGCAAAATAATCCTAAAAAGGTTCTGCCTAATATTCCAAGTTTACAGAGGCAAAAGTGTGAAACAAGGCCTCCATAATAAAGGTCTTATTTTTCTGAATCCATAGACACCAAATTTGTATTTTTCTGATTTGTGGATCAAAAGATATGGATTTTCTAAGTTTAATACTAAATCTGTCTATTTTCTAATTAAACAGAAATAGTCTGGCGACGTGGCGCTTTCCTATTGGCTGGTACCGGTTCGGCCGGATCGACCTCTGTTGCCGTTGGATTTAAGCGACGTTGGACGGATCAGATCAGCCGTACCCTTTCGTTTAAGTGATCTAATCTTAACCGCTAGGATATGATCGAACGACTACAAAGCACCTCGTCGGGGACTAGCGGCGCTAACGGTGGCGCGCGGCGGCGGTACGTCGGCCTCGTGGTGTTCCGATGGTTCCAGAGGCGTAGGGGGAAAGGTGATCTTACCGAGGGCCCGCGGAGGTCTCGGCGGTCTGGTAGGTGGTCGCGGGGAAGTGAGGGGAGCTCTGCTGCGCTTAGTATACCTCGCCGGAGTGGCGTCGACGGCGGAGGTCACGGCCTCGAGACGGTGGCGTTGATCTGGTACTCGAGCGGACAAGCAAAAGGGTTAGTGAAGTGCGCCTGGTCCAGCACGGTCTAGTAGTGGCCAAAAAGGAGCGGCGGGAACCCTACCTTTACCGGAAAAACCGTCGGACGGTGGCGGCAGAGGGAGTTCGCCGGACTTGGTCCTAGTCGTCGACCTGGAGCGAGAAAAGGTACATGGCCAGGGTTAAAAGGTGCGCCAGGATACGGCAAGGGTGATAGGGAAAAGAGGAGGGCGCGGCGTGGACGGAGCTCACCGGAATCGTCGCTGGAGTCCGTCGGATAGCGGCGGTTCGAGCTCTCAATATGGGGAGCCTAGGGGCTCTCCGGGGTGGTGTCTGAGGGGAAAATGATGAGGAGGGAGAGGGGATTTAGTAGGGGTGGCCGCCGTGGGGAATTAATATGGGAAATAGCCGAATTTGAGTCGATTTTGAAACGGCAGAGAAGGGGAGGGGTGTTCGTCGCCTGGGGGTTGAAGACGACAGGGTGGTGGTGACGTGGGTGTGGGGTCTGTGCAGCCAGGAGGGGTAATGTGAGGGGTGAGAAAAGAGAAGGGGAGAGAGTCCGGTGGGGTCATTGGGCTGGATTGGGCCAAAAGGCCGTATCTCTGCCCTTTTTTCTCCCTTTTTTTTCTAATCCTGTTTTCTCCAAAACTTTTGATTTAAGGATTCAAATTGAATCAAACCAATTTGTGAAAATTTGTAAAAATTCAAATTAGGTTTTTAGGGTATTATAAAACATATTTATCTTCTATTTTAATCCAAAGTATTTACTTGGATTTAATAGGTAATATAGCATTTTCTTTGACTCTATTTTCAAAATAATTCATATCTTTTTATTCATGGCTCAAAATTGCACCAAATTTTTGGAGGACACTCTAAATGCAATGCAATTACATGCTATGATGATATGAGTGCAATGATGATGATTTCAGATGAAATTTTGGGATGTTACAAATCTAACCCCCTTAAGATGAATCTCGCCCTCGAGATTCGGGTTGGCTAGCAAATAGGTGAGGGTGATCTCTCCGAAGTTCATCCTCTCGCTCCCAGGTTGCTTCTGATTCAGTGTGGTGGTTCCACTGCACTTTGCAGAATCTGATGGTCTTGGTACGGGTAATTCTTTCTACGGTCTCTAGAATCTTAATAGGTTTCTCTTCATAAGTGAGATCATTATCTAGCTGAACCTCCTCCAATGGTATAGTGTCTTTCAACGAAGTTTCTTCCATCTCTAGGTGACACTTTTTCAGATGACTAACATGGAATACATTATGATCTGCTGACAAAGATTCTGGTAATTCTATCTCATATGCCACTTCTCCTTTGCGACTCAAAATCTTGAAAGGTCCTACATAGCGTGGTGCTAATTTTCCATTGATTCCAAATCTCTTCACACCACGAAGTGGTGATACCCTGAGATAAGCTCTATCACCAACCTCATAGGTAACCTCTCTACGTTTTGGATCAGCATAGCTCTTCTGCCGAGATTGGGCTACCTTTAGCCTATCCCTTACCATCTTGACTTTCTCTTCAGCTTCTTGGATTAGGTCTGGCATGAACAAATTTCTTTCTCCTACTCCATTCCACAACAATGGTGTAGTACACTTCCTTCCGTAAAGGAATTCAAATGGAGCCATTTCTATACTTGATTCATAGCTGTTATTGTAGGAAAACTCTGCGTATGGTAGACTTTCATCCCAACTGGATCCATAATCTAACGCACATGCTCTTAGCATATCCTCTAATATTTGATTGGTCCTTTCTGTCTGTCCATCAGTTTGTGGATGAAATGCAGTGCTAAACTCTAGTCGAGTTCCCAATAACTCATGAAGTTGTCGCCAAAAGTGCGAAGTGAATTGAGTTCCTCTGTCGGACACGATACTTTTAGGTACCCCATGCAAACATACAATTCTATTCATGTAAATCTTGGCTAGTTTTGCACTTGTATAAGTGGTTTTCACTGGTATGAAATGGGCCACTTTTGTCAAGCGGTCAACGATAACCCATATGCAATCGTATCCAGATTTAGTCCTGGGTAGTCTGGTGATAAAATCCATACCAATTTTATCCCATTTCCAATCAGGTATTGGCAGTGGTTGTAATAATCCTGCCGGTTTCTGATGTTCCGCCTTTACACGACTGCACACGTCGCACAAGGCAATGTGCTCCGCTATGTCCTTCTTTAAATTGTTCCACCAAAACCTCTCCTTAACATCCATATACATCTTAGTATTACCAGGATGAATTGAATATGGTGAGTTGTGCGCTTCTTGTAAGATCAACTTCTTAAGTTGAAGATCCTGCGGAACACAGATACGTTTTTCGTACCATAAGATTCCTTGATCATCTACATGGAATCCTTTTGCCTTGCCTTCACTAACTTTACTTTTGATTTCTTCTATTTCTTTGTCCAACTTTTGGGCTTCTTGAAATCTGTCCATTAGTGTAGGTTGCACTTCCAAGGATGCAAGGTACCCTTCAGGCACTATTTCAAGTCTCATCTCTCTAAATTGGGCACATAACTCCTCCGGCAATTCTCCTTTATTGAGGCCATTTACATAAGCCTTGCGGCTTAATGCATCGGCTACGATGTTTGCCTTTCCAGGGTGGTATTGCAAACTTAAGTCGTAATCTTTGATAAGTTCTAGCCATCTTCTTTGTCTCATGTTGAGTTCTTTCTGCGTAAAAATGTATTTCAGACTCTTGTGATCAGTGAACATCTCACAACGTTTTCCCATAAGATAATGCCTCCATGTTTTTAGGGCATGCACAACTGATGCCAACTCTAGATCATGAGTAGGGTAGTTCACTTCATGATTTTTGAGTTGTCTTGATGCATAAGCTACAACTCTACCTTCCTGCATCAGTACACCTCCTAATCCTTGGTGAGATGCATCACACTATACTTGAAAGTCTTTCTCAAGATCTGGCAAACATAACACTGGTGCTGAAACTAGCCTCTTTTTCAATTCCTGAAAACTGGTTTCGCAAGCTTCTGTCCAATTAAACTTATTCTCCTTCTTCAGCAGATTAGTCATGGGCTTTGCAATCTTAGAGAAAATTTCAATGAACCTTCGATAGTACCCTGCTAGGCCAAGGAAACTACAGATTTCTTTAACTGATTTAGGAGGTTCCCATTCTGTCACAGCTGCCACTTTTGCTGGATCAACAGCTATACCATTTCCAGATACTATATGTCCAAGGAAACCTACTTCATTCAGCCAGAATTCACATTTGCTAAACTTGGCATAAAGTTTATGTTCTCTAAGTTTCTCTAGAATCAGGCGTAGATGTTCTTCATGTTCTTTGTGAAGGGAATATGCCCGAGAGGCAATAATAAAGTGGTTATTATGTTATTCCATGTTTATGATAAATGTTTATTTTGCATGCTATAATTGTATTGATCGGAAACATCAATACATGTGTGTTTAATAAACAAAAAGGGTTCCTAGTTATGCCTCTCTTATAGACTAGCTTGTTGATTAACAAGATGATCAAGGTTTCCTGATCATGGACATTGGATGTTGTTAATAACAAGGTCACACCATTGGTGGAATGATGTGATGAACATTCATCCAAAGTATAGCATTACGATCAAGTCATTATGTTTATATTGCTATAACATCATACGAAGTAATCTTAGTCCTTAGACCATGAGATCATGTTAATTGCTAACACCGGAAGAGTATCTTGATAACATCAAACGTCACACCGTAACAGGGTGACTATAAAGGTGGGTTCAGTGCTACGAAGGTGTTATGTTGAGGCTCATGGATAAAGAGTGGGATTTGTCCATCCCGATGACGGATAGATATACTCTGGGCCCTCTTGGTGATATCACATTGAAATAGCTTGCAAGCAAGTGATGTGATCACTAGAATGTTATATCACGGGAACGAGAAAAGAGTCAGTAACGAGATAAAACTAGGTATGGAGATACCGATGATCGAATCTCGGACATGTAATATATCGCGGGACAAAGGGATTTAGTTACTAGTGTTAAAGGTTCTCGCGATCACAGAAGTCATCGTTGAATGTGTAGGAGTCGATGGATCTCTGGTCCGCTGCTGATTATTGATCGGAGAGGGGTCTCGATCATGTCTGCATTATTCGCGAACCATAGGGTTACACACTTTAGGGATACCGACACCATTTGGAGCAAATATGTTTCAGATAAAGATTTAAGAAAGCGCTGGAATTATTTCAATAGACACCAAAACTGTTTCGGGTGAAATTGCTGAAATTGGTTCTGCATGTAATATTGAAATATTGCAGGAGGATTTATGTGAATGTTTGTTAATTAAAGTAATTTAAAAAATTCTGAATAAAAATAATAAAAGAGTTTTATTAAATGAGAGAACATTAAATTTGGAGAAATTTAATGCATTTAAAGTGGAGACTTTAAAAGAGAATGTGAAGGGGCAAATTTATGTAGAGGGAGTTACCACCACATGAATGGAGGAGGTGAAGAGGCACCTCCTCCATGCGCCGGCCATGAAGGAGGGGCACGCCCTCCTCCTATAAAAGGCCACCCCCTCCTCACTTCTCACTCACACCTCCTTGTGAAGGATCTCTCTCCCCCTCTAGTATTATTCACCCATGGTCTCGGATTAGCGAGATACATGTTCCCGGTGGCTTTATCTGGAAAGGAGTTGCTGTTTCCGCTGCTTTGCTGGAGCGAGGGACGGAGGTTGTCGGGGTCCCGGACGTGTGTGCGATCACGGATGCACCGCTGCTTTGCGGTGCTGGACTTGGTGGTGCTGGAGCTAGATCTGATGGACGTGCTGGAGCCGGACCTGCTGGACTTCATCACGATCTTGAGATCAGCAAGTGTACGACTACATCAACCACGAGTTCCTACTCGTTAACAAAGCTCATTGTCTACGAGGGTAACTTCTCGTTTCCACCCGTTGCTTTGTACCTAGTAGATAGATCTTGGCGTGTAGTTCACACCGTAGGAAAATTTTTGTTTTCTATGCTGCGGACCCAAAAGTGGTATCAGAGCCTGATCTATGAGTAGGTGCTTTGCACGGGTAGTACACATATGTTTATATGTGGGCGATGATGATCATGTTATTGCATCTTCTATGTATTTTGGATATTGGTGGCATAGTGGGATGAAGCGGCCCGGACCAACCTTACATGTCATCGTACATGAGACGGGTTCCACGACTGACATGCAACTTGTTTTGCATAAGTGGCTGGCGGGTGTCTGTCTCTCCTACTATAGTCAATATCTGATTTACAACGAGTTGCTAATAACTTAGTTATCCTCGTTGTGGTTCATGTTCGTAGGTAAGAATGGTTCTATCTCCGAAAGCCCTAAGCCACGTAAAACTTGCAATTGTCTAGTTTAGATCGAAACTGGGCTAGTGTCTTGATATGGTATTGTTGTAAGTAGATGTATGATAGATACTCTTACAACACACTCAACGTGTAAGTTCCATAGACCTTGGCCTTACACACAAAGGAATGATAGAGATCATACCACGATGCAAGTGATAGAGATCAAATGCATGGACCATATCATCTCACTTTACACATTAGATGTTAGCATCTTATACTGCTAGTTTGGCGCTTTCTGTAGCATTGTAAGATGATCCCTCATTTAAATATCAAGATAAAATGTGTTCTTCCTTAAGTATGCACCGTTCTATGGATCGTGTTTCGAGACATCACGTGATGATTGGGTGTTCTCAACTCTACGCTTTCATGCAACGGGTGTAAGACAGTTTTACACACGCGAATACTAAGGTTCTTACTTGGCGAGCCTAGCATGTATAGACATGGCCTCGGAACACGGACCGAAAGGTTAAGCATGAGTCATATAGTTGATGTGATGACCATATTGATGCTCGCCTTTGAAGCTACACCGACTCACGTGATGATCGGACTTGGTGTAGTGGATTTGGTTCATGTAATCACCAAAAGGACACGAGGGATGTCGTTTTTGAGTGGGAGTTCATTTCTAATTTGGATTAGTCGAACCAAATTTGTCATAAATTAAATCAAAGTGAATTTGCATAGTTTGTTGTAGTCATTGGCATTCGTTTTCTACCTTATGCTTAGTTTTTATTTGAGATAATAGAACTATAGAATTCTGGATATTTACTTTACGAACTGGTATCGTATTGTTTTGAATGTCAATTTAAATTTTATAAGTCCTATTGCAAACTTTCAGCAAACTCTATTTACTCCATGAAGTTTAATAAGTAGTATTAAATCAAGAGCAAGAATTCCAATGTTAGTATCTAAAGTATCATGTTTGCCTCCATGATTATTGATATTCAAAAAGTTGTTTTAATATCAAGATTATATTGGAGCTAAAAATTGTTTCAGAAACCATCATGTGTGAAAGATATTGTGATATCTGAAACAATGTTTTTGGTTGCATTATGATAGAGTATAATTTAGCGAAATACCTGTTCTCATATTGTATGAGAATTTGTGAAGGATGGAGATGCTAGGCATCTGAATCTACCAAAAAGGTTTTGGGAACCGATATTATACTCGCAATTCTTCCTTATAGGCTATAATAGCTTGATCATGAAAGTTTTTCATGATAAGGATGAATAGAAGATGTAAGTAAAATGTTTACTACACTAATAGATTACTAAAGAATGGATTTTTGAAAGAACACCAAACATTTGATGATGGTGATCCACTTCAAAGTGCAAGTCCAAAGGTATTAGTATTTGACTATATACGCTTTGTACCATGTGTCATGTTGATGACACCACTATTGATGTTGATTGATTCTTTTAAAAAGAAAAGGAACTGCTGAAAGAGAATCTATAAAATATTTGGCAGAAAATAAAAGGTTGGAGATGTCCAACTTAGGTATATAGAAGATATACATGTTATGGCTATATTCCTTGCTTGTTAAACAATGTGGTTCTTAGGTATTGGATACCGAATTGGTTGGTATGAAGTGTCGTACAGTACAACACAATTCATGAACTACAATGGCCTAAGTAACCAGCAAGAGAATGAGTGATGATGTTCATCGAAAACAAATAAAGTGTTATTGTGTTTTTCGTTGTCATCAAACCAAGCCTTCAAGATTTGTTTAAATAATTGTTATTTTGTTCTGGTATTATGAGAACAATGGCTGTTCAAATAATTACCGTATTCCATAAAGGATGGATGAACTTTTACAAGTCTAGTTGGAGAAATCACATCCATAAACACTATTGCTAAAATGCCGCAAGACAAATGTTTGAAAGATCACTTATGAAGTGACATCGCTGTTTAAATTATATTTGAAAGAAAACATGAAGAAACTCCATGTTGATGGATTTTTGGAGTCTTTTGATTTTGATCAATTAACGCATGTGAGACTTTCCTCGAGATAATTGAAACTCCGTCCATAGGCCAGAGAGGAACAGATGACTATCTTATTGGAAATTGTGCATGCTGATGTGCATAGTCCATTATGTGTAGCCATATGCGATGGATCTTTTTGCTTCATATGCTTTCTCCGAAAATTTGAGTGAATATATCTGTATATTTACTTAATAAGGAAGAAGTATGAAACATTTGAAAATTGTTCAAAGACTTTCAAGATGAAGTGGAAAATCATTGTAACAAGAAAATAAAGAATTTATGATTCGATCATAAAGGAAGATATTTGAGTTACATGTTTAGCAAAAACACCTAAGACTTGAGGAATTGTTCCATGATTTGTGTTTCCCAATAAACCATAGGAGTACGGCATATTCGAGAGATAAAATCAAACCATGTTTGACATAGTAAGATCAAGGGTGTCATTTATAAAACTGCCATTATGTTTTAAGGATTGAAGCTTTAGAGACTACCGCTTTTACACTGAAAAGAGCACCATCGTGATCCATTGAAATGACACCATATGAGTTATGGTTTGGGATAAAACCCGAATTGTCTTTTCTTAAATTTTGGTATGCTATGCATAAGTAAAATGTTTACAACCAAAGTCGGATAAGCACGTCTTTGTAGGTTATTCCAAAGAATTTGTTGGGAATTCCTCCATAACACAGAGGATAAAAGAGTTTGTCGCTTAGAACGTCAAGTTTCTTGACAAGGAATTTTTGGCGAAAAGTTAAGTGGGAGGACAATAGAACTTTGATAAGGTCGTTGAACCTTAGCTATATGTGCTAAGTAGCGCAGCGCCGGAAAGTGTCCCTGTGGCGGCCACAATGCTCATGGCTCTCGTGATTACAAAAGGTGTAATCTCGGATATTAGAGTTCCTATAGAACCGTGTGGGTCGGTAAGAATCAAATAGTAAGATTTGATAAGCAAGTCGTTATTGTTTTGACAATGATGAACCGACCACATGCAAAGAAGCGATGATGGGCCCTGACTCCATAAAATGACTACAAGTCATAGAATCTGTGATAGTATCCATACACGAGAAAACAAGTTTCTGAACTTGGAAGACCCTCCGGAAAGGCGTGAAGCCTATCGGTCGTGTTTGGATCTATAAAGAAATAAGACATGGATGTTTAACATCTATGAAATAGTCGACATGTCGGAAAGAAGTTTACGACAATGTTCAAGGAGTTGACTATGACAAGATTTGATCTTTCATAGCGATATATAGTCTTGATGGATTAATGTAGCAACCACTACATATAATTTGGTATATGGTAGTTGAATAAACAAAACAATGTTCTTCTAATAGAACGGTTACCTAGGACGTGTACATGACACGGTCCAAAGGGTGTTGTTAATTCAAAGGGTGCTAAAAGGGCATGTAAACTTCAATAGTTGAAGTAAGCATAGCGGAGTTGGAATCTTCACCATGATGAAACTGTTAAAAGAGTTTAAATTCATCAGAGATGATGAAGATGCTTGCATTTGCAAGAAATTATGTGGGAGAGCTGAGACATATTTCTAATACATTATGTAGAGGACATATTGTTGATTGGAAATGATGTATCTTGTATTGACACAAGTTAAGGATTTCATTAAAATAAGATTTTGATGAAAGACTTGGGCAAACCCAGAATATTAGGCATCAATATCTATATGGATAGATTAAGGCGCTAATATGGTTGTGCCAGACATACATATATGAGATATTGAAAGGGTTCAATATGAAAACAACAAGAAAGGTTCTTGCTGCATGGAAAGGATTGTATCAAAATTCAAGTGTTTCAACACTTGGTGAGTAAAATCACATGAAGATTTTGATCAATTATACCATGATATGTATATATCCAAAATGTCCTATGCTCTAAATGTTATGAGCATATACCAGAATGATTCATAAGATGATCATTGGACAATAGTAAAGATATTCTTATGAGCTTTGGAAGAACTAAGAATATATAATGTATAAGTGACAAATAGTTAAAGGTAGTTCATTGTAAAGTGTTACATTGATACTAGTTTTGTTAGAAGATACGTATTAAATTTATCTCAATTTAGACTATGGGTGGCACAATGTAATGGAAAGGATGTTCCATGATGGATTTGGATGAGTTCCAAAGTTGAGATATTGTGACGGATACTACAACAAAAGGCTAAGTATATGACTGCTATATTAGCAGCATAGGAGGGCATTTGTGTTAAGTAGTTTGTTATCAAACTAGGTGTGGTTCAAAGTGGGCTAATACTATGAAGATATATTGTGTGACAATAATATCAACATATTTTAACCCGAACAAACTAAAGGTCTCACTAGAGGACCAAAATTATACAATGCCATCTCATTTGAGAATGAGTGATGCGTAGAGACGCAAAGACATGCAAATACACATGGACCTGAAACTGTCAGATCCAGAGATTATGTTAACCACTAGCAATTGCGTATATGCAACACCAGAAAGCCATAGGTGTTCAATACGCAAAGTTTTTCAAACTAGATTATTGACTCTAGTGCAAGTGGGAGACTGAAGGGAATATGCCCGAGAGGCAATAATAAAGTGGTTATTATCTTATTCCATGTTTATGATAAATGTTTATTTTGCATGCTATAATTGTATTGATCGGAAACATCAATACATGTGTGTTTAATAAAAAAAAGGGTTCCTAGTTATTCCTCTCTTATAGACTAGCTTGTTGATTAACAAGATGATCAAGGTTTCCTGATCATGGACATTGGATGTTGTTAATAACAAGGTCACACCATTGGTGGAATGATGTGATGAACATTCGTCCGAAGTATAGCATTACGATCAAGTCATTATGTTTATATTGCTATAACATCATACGAAGTAATCTTAGTCCTTAGACCATGAGATCATGTTAATTGCTAACACCGGAAGAGTATCTTGATAACATCAAACGTCACCTTTAATGAGGTGACTATAAAGGTGGGTTCGATTACTCTGAAGGTGTTATGTTGAGGCTCATGGATCAAGAGTGGGATTTGTCCATCCCGATGACGGATAGATATACGCTGGGCCCTCTCGGTGATATCACATTGAAATAGCTTGCAAGCAAGTGATGTGATCACTAGAATGTTATATCACGGGAACGAGAAAAGAGTGCATGTCAGTAACGAGATCAAACTAGGTATGGAGATACCGATGATAGAATCTCGGACATGTAATATATCGCGGGACAAAGGGATTTAGTTACTAGTGTTAAAGGTTCTCATGATCACAGAAGTCATCATTGAATGTGTAGGAGTCAGTATGGATCTCTAGGTCCCGCTGCTGATTATTGATCGGAGAGGGATCTCGATCATGTCTGCATTATTCGCGAACCGTAGGGTGACACACTTAAGGGATACCGACACCATTTGGAGCAACTATGTTTCAGATAAAGATTTAAGAAAGCGCTGGAATTATTTCAATAGACACCGAAACTGTTTCGGGTGAAATTGTTGAAATTGGTTCTGCATGTAGTATTGAAATATTGCAGGGGGATTTATGTGAATGTTTGTTAATTAAAGTAATTAACAAAATTCTGAATAAAAATAATAAATGAGTTTTATTAAATGAGAGAACATTAAATTTGGAGAAATTTAATGCATTTAAAGTGGAGACTTTAAAAGAGAATGTGAAGGGGCAAATTTATGTGGAGGGAGTTACCACCACATGAATGGAGGAGGTGAAGAGGCACCTCCTCCATGCGCCGGCCATGAAGGAGGGGCACCCCCGCTCCTCCTATAAAAGGCCACCCCCTCCTCACTTCTCACTCACACCTCCTTGTGAAGGATCTCTCTCCCTCTCTAGTATTATTCCCCCATGGTCTCGGATTAGCAAGATACATGTTCCCGGTGGCTTTATCTGGAAAGGAGTTGCTCCTTCCGCTGCTTTGCTGGAGCGAGGGACGGAGGTTGTCGGGGTACCGGACGTGTGTGCGATCATGGATGCATCGCTGCTTTGTCGTGCTGGACTTGGTGGTGCTGGAGCTGGATCTGATGGACGTGCTAGAGCCGGACCTGCTGGACTTCATCACGATCTTGAGATCGGCAAGTGTATGACTACATCAATCACGAGTTCCTACTCGTTAACAAAGCCCGTTGTCTACGAGGGTAAGTTCTCGTTTCCACCCGTTGCTTTGTACCTAGTAGATAGATCTTGGCGTGTAGTTCACACCGTAGGAATTTTTTTGTTTTCTATGTTGCGGACCCAACACTTTGCTGCTCTTGGAATATACCAATATATCATCGATGAATACCACTACGAACTTGTCAAGGAATTCCATGAATACCTTATTCATCAGGTTCATGAAGTAGGCCGGTGCATTAGTCAATCCAAACGGCATCACTGTATATTCATACAACCCGTATCTAGTGGTGAATGCGGTCTTGGGTATGTCATGTTCTCTAATCTTTAGTTGGAAGTATCCTGATCGAAGATCAATTTTTGAGAACACACATGCTCCCTCTAGCTGATCGAAGAGATCATTTATTGTAGACAGGGGATATTTGTTCTTTATGGTCACTTCATTGAGTGAACGATTATCTATGCATAGCCTTTGACTTCGGTCCTTCTTCTCAACAAACAAGACTGGTGCTCCCCAAGACGACGAGCTTGGTTGGATAAATCCCTTTTTCAACTGTTCTCCCAACTGTTTCTTGAGTTCTTTTAATTCGTCCACCGACATTTTATAAGGTCTCTTCGCTATAGGCCCCATTCCTGGTAGCAGGTCTATCAGAAACTCCACGTCCCTATCTGGTGGCATGCTAGGTAATTCCTCGGGGAACACATCTGGATATTCCCTCACTATTGGCACATCATCTAGGCTAACCCCCTTAAGAGAATTAACCTTGCTCCCCTTGGGTTCAAAGTTAGACTTGAACCTGATCCTTTTCTTCTCTGGGGTGGTGAGCATAACAGTTCGCTTGGCACAATCAATCACCCCTTCATAACGGGTCAACCAGTCCATCCCTAATATTACATCTAATCCTTGGGACTCTAGGATTATTAAACTAACCGGGAACTTGTTCTTTCCAATTTCTAGAACGATATGTCAGCACCCTGAATTTACTATCATTTCTCCACCCGGGGAGCTTACTTTAATGGGACATCCAATGGTTTCAGTGGAGAGTTCATTTTTGATTACAAATGCTCTTGAAATGAATGAATGCGATGCGCCAGTATCGAAAAGGATAAGTGCAGGAAAGGAATGAATCTTGAACATACCGATCACGGCATCAGATCTTTCTTGAATTTCCTCCACATTAATGTGATTCACATGACCCTTTTGGAATGGGTTTGGCTTAGCCCCATCAGTCTTCTTTTCTGGCCATTCATTAGCATAGTGTCCTGTCTTTTTACACTTGAAACATTCCACCTGACTGATGTCTTTCTTCGTTGGCTGACTGTGACGGTTCTGACCATTTTGGTTCCCATGGCCATGATTATTGTGATTGTTCCTGAATCCACCTTTGTTATGCCCCTGATGATTGTTTCCATCATGGTTGTGGTTATTGTTATGATGGTTATTATGATTCCCATTCTTGTGGAATCCTGAACTCCCACTTCCTTCACCATGAGAGCGCTTATGAGGAGATCCTGATCCATACTTATCAAAATGATGCTTCCTCTTTCTACCCTCCACTTGCTTCATCTTGTTTTCCAGGATGGTAGCTTTATCACATAAAGATTGATAAGTTGGAACATATGCAACTGATAGTTGCATAGAAATTTCATCATTTAACCCATCTAGGAACTTCTCCTTCCTCTTTGCATCAGTGTCAACGTCATCGGGTGCATAACGTGACAAATTATTGAACTCCTCGATGTATTCAGAAATACTGTGATGGCGTTGCTTGAGGTTATGAAACTCCTTTTTCTTCAATCCCATTATTCCAGCAGAGATGTGAGTGGTGTGAAACCCATATTCAAACATTGCCCAAGTCACTTCCTCAATAGGGTGGGTAATTTGAAAATTATCCCACCAAGCAGCTGCATGACCTTCCAACAAGTGTGCTGCAAATCTGACCTTTTCTGCATCCATGCATCCTACCGTAACTAGGTCCTTATTCACAGAATGTAGCCAATCGTTTGCTACCATGGGGTCAGAGGTACCCGAGAACTTAGCAGGTCTCAGCCTTAGAAATCTGGTCAGCATATCCAGAGGTGGTGGATTGTTCTGGTTGTTATTGTTATTATTGTTGTTCTGATTCTGGTTCGCCATAAATTGAGTCATCATTTGCATCAATTGGGTATGTGCAGCCATCATCTGCTGCATTCCATTGTCATTGTCATTGTTATCCTCGTTGTTGCGTCGGGGAGGCATCTGTGGGTTTAGTAAGGGTAAGTAATGATAGATAACCCAAATAAAACAACAATCAGACAAACAAGCACATGTTCCAACATCACAACAATAACAGAGTTTGCAAAGATAACATACTAGCATAGTCATCCACAAGTTGGTATGACCTATGCACTCAATAATAATAGAACGATAGGTAGATGGAACAGTATCACTAGTCCTCCATGTCGACTTCCTCCTCTACTAGAGCAAGTCCTGCTGATGCGAATCCTTCCTTGTATTCCTCCAAGCTGGTAGTCAGAGCATCGATCTTCGTCTGTAACTCTCTCTTCTGTGTGCGTAGCCTCTCTATCACCTCGTGATCCGCTTCTAGCTCAATGTTCTCCAGCTCTAACTCGGTCTCCAAGTCTCTAATCTTCTTGTTCTTCTCCTGAACTCTCTTCTCTTGGCTCTTGAATTTCTTCTCTTGGTCTTCAAACTTCTTCTCCATTTCCTTGATTCGATTTTCCTGTTCCTGGAAGGCCTTGTCCTTCTCCTTGAGTTGGACTCGTAGTTCATCATTGCTAAGCATCACGTTAGTCCTATCAGTATCAAGGTGTCTAATAAGGCTCTCTAGGTCCTGGAGGTAGTGACGCACGGGTTTGATAGACTCCTTAGTGGCCTTGTCCAACACAATAGGCTCTCCATCCTCGTCGCGCCTCCCAAAGAAGTGGAAGTAGTGGCTCTTGATCTCAGAAGAGTGACGTCCACATAGGCGTCCCAACAGCTCCTGCATAGCGACATCGAGGCCCCTCTCCATGTCATCATGGAGAATCTTGAAGGTAATCTCCCCAGTTTGGGGCTCTGTCTCACGTCCTGGCTGGGTAACTCTGAATCCCCATAAGTCCTTCCTCTGAAACTTCCTCAGCCGAAGTCCCTGAATGGTGGGGATTGGGAGAGCGAGCACTTGGACTAGCTCCAAGATACGAGTCCCAAAGTGAGTCCCCTTGAAATCCTCGGCCGTGCTGTAGACAAAGTTCGGCATCTTTTGCATAGTATGGAGAAAATTAGTAACACAATAGAGAAAGAAAATACAAGTCAGAAAATAAGAGGGAATTCAACCAACAAAACATTCCAAGTAGCAATACATTAATTCAACTCAAGCACTCAAGGTTCTAGACATAACTTATTTTTGCCATACCACATAGGTTGGTATGGTCGAAATACTAACGTGATAAAACGCCAAGGGTGGTGGTCCAACTAATATCTCACTCCTTCTTAACCAAGGTGGCAATCTGGGCATCCTTGGCAGCAATCTGCTTGTCTTGGTCGCATAGCTCCAAAGCTAGGCCTATGATATCCTTACTTAGGTGTTTCACAGTGGCCTTTGAGTCTTGGGCAAGACGCTTCTCCTCCATGAGATCCTCCTGAGTATTGAGCATTCTATACTTGAGTCTCTCCCCAAGTTCCTCAATAGCCTTCCATGCAGCATTCCTTGCAGAGTCAAAGAATGACGGGTGCATTTCAGAGTTGGTGAACATGCAGAATCCCGTACTCTTCGGATCGTCTTCCTTGTTCTTGTACAAGTGGAGTTGCACCCACCAATACTCTTGTCCTTCATCTATCACAGGAAATCCCTTGTACACGGCTTCACCATTCATCCCCAAGCCGAGCATGAGGTTCTTGAGCACATTGGGAAATTCTGTCTCACACTCCAGGGTCATAGTCATCAGAGGTCCCTTCTTGACGGATTCATTGATGGTGGACATCTACAAAAATAGACGAGAAGGATGATTAGGGAAAGCTTTACGAGATGAAAAGATAAAGTGTGAGGTCTGAAATATGGAGTTATTTTTCCTAAGGGTTTTCCTTAGTCTAATCCATTCTAGGGTCACGAACCTACAGAAACACAAGGTTCGATACCATCTGTAAGATCTCACCATAATAAGGTAAGATCCCTGTGATTGCAGTGCTAGTCCCTGGATCAAAAATGCTAGCACCCACAGTTTAAGATGAAGTACACAGAAACAAAGGTCATTATTACATCGCATATCCCGAAATATAATGGTTCTTACAACTCACTTAGCCCAAGGCTAAGATACTTAAAGTTCACATTACATAGCATAATAATAATAGAGTCTTTAGTCTTCATGTGCCACAGGCAAGCATGTCGAGTGTAGACCGCAACCCTACTCATCATCAGAGTATCCTGCAACATAATAAGTTATAGCCACAAGGGTCAATACATTTGGAATTGTATTGGCAAGTGATACCATAGATACTTAGTATAATCCAACAACTACATGAATATATGGCTAAGTGGGGTTATGGCTGGCTTTGCTAAAATTAGTTTGACTTATAGTTTTTGAAGAAGTTTTTCATTCCAGCTATAAGGTACCAATGATAGACATCACTGAACCTCTATCCATGTTCACCCACAAGTTTTAACTTAGAGAAATTTGGATGAGGAGATTATCGAACTACTTCACTGTCTTGAGGCTCAGAAGTTGTCCATAACCGGGGACACGGCTAAGTACTTAGTTTTACCCTCTCAAGAGGTTGTGCACTTTCTCCACAAGACTCGACATGCATCGAGACGAGACTTTTCAGAAGCAATCCCTCAGACCACCATGGACGCGTTCCATCCTATCATCACTACCACCCTCTGTCCGTCTGGCTTAGTTCTCGCAACTTAGTCGGTCAAGGCAGACCCCATATGCCATGTGGCTGCACTGGAAGCTTCGCGACAAGAACGTCTCCAGTCTCTTTGTTCCTGGGTGGTCGTCCACAAGTGCGATACACCAGACGACCATAGATATGGCCCCTGAGTAACCACTCAACATAATCCAAGCAAGTCCCATTCCACCCAGGTGTTTCATTAACATTAGTTGTTTTCTTAGTTAAACAAAATAATATCTTTCCATACTATCTTATGTGTATATTCCACCCACGAATTCTAATAGCATAGCTAAGCATTCTAGCATACAAAGTCTTTAACTAGGGTGTTGGGGGGATAACCCCGGGTAGGGTCACTATCCAGATCCGCCATATATCAGCAAAATCTCTGACGCTATCATAGCCGGAAAGTGTGCCCCCGAGTCTTCCGGGAAGGCGATCTGGTGCTCCGGTTGGTACAGCGTACCACTGGCATGCATAAATTATCCCCCCATACGAAGGACCATTTATTGTGAGCAAAGCATTGCACAATGACTCTTATTATCTCATAGATGCAAATCCATAGGAAAAGAACAAGGCGGACAGGTCCGGAGAGGAATCGAAGCGACCATGGAATGTAGCACTACTTCGTACCTTCTACACTTAGCTAAGGAGTGTATGTATCCGAGTCATCTCATATGTCGGTATGTATGTAGACAATGAGCTTATCAATGAAATAGTGGAGCCTCGGGCAGTAACTCGGGGACTGCCTTAATAAATGATTGTTCTTACTTTTTATGCGTTAGCTAGAATGACTCGTTTCGCTTAACCCGAATTAGTAATGTGTGAGCACCAAAATCCCAACCCTTCGACTTGCTGCTGTCCAACAAGAATTGGCTTCATGGCAAGCAAAGGAACAAGTTTGAAATTGCGTAGCACATGAAAAACTACTAAGGAAACGATCCTATTCCAGCTAACATTTGTTTTTCCCGGACTAACCCCGTATTTATTTTCAAGCTATTATGTTGAATTATTTTGAGCCAAGCCTCAAAGTTTCTCAGTATTGTTAAAATGATTCTTGAGGTTCGGATTCGTAAGTCGTAAAACTGAATCAAGGTAGGCACGGATCGAGCCGGAGAATTGGACGAACAAGAAAATGAAACTCGGGGACTACGCCCAAGTTAATCCGGCATTCAAGCATAGTAGAAAAATATCATGTATTCAGCATACAATTGCACCCGGCATACCGGGGATCTGATAAATTTTCAAGTTTTTTTTCCACTAAGGAGCGGCAGGAGGAGGAAGTTCGGCGTCATCATCACTGTCTTCAATATCTGAAGCAGCATCTTCTCCATCATCGCCCGACCCATCCTCCATGTTCTCCATCTGCTCCTCCTCGCCGCATTCCAGAAAGCTCAGCCCCTCAACCCAGTCATGGATGGGAGAATATTCGACAAGGTTGTAGGCGCAAGCCTGGCGCCGAGCTACCCACTCCGGCTCATCGTTCCATTGGGATCTGGTGCGCCGGCGTGTGAGGAGGCTCAGGTCGATCTTCTCGTACCATGTAAGGATATGATGGAGGAGGGTATCTGCTGCGGCACGCCCGGCGGATTCTCTCCAGAGATCAAGCTGTGTCTCGATTTCCAATAGCTTCTCAGCAAGGAGTGTGATCCTTTTCGGAGCGCTCTCGCTTGGCCAGAAAGTGTTGAAGATCCGGACCGCAACATCGAGGAGATCTTTCCCATAGTTCTTGATGGTTTCCACCCGAGCTAACACGCTGACCAGCAGGTCCTCCATGTCTAAGGGGATGCTCTCACCATCAGGAGCAACGGGAGTACCCCTCTCTCGGCGGAATTTGGCAACGGCAACACTGGCGATGGGAGTACCCTCCGGGAAGTTATCTGAAAATAAGGAAAGGGAAGATGCTGAAGCAAAGGCATATGAGCTAACCCGGAAAATTATGTCGGACAAGGGGAAGAAACTTACGGGAGATATGACGATGGATCCGGGTCAACTCCTTGATACAACTGTCGCGTCTCTAGCGAAGTTGTTCAAGCTCAGCAAGCGCCGACCCAAGCTGGACCTCGGATTCCTTGAGCAGGTCCTGGTCCTTGGAGATCTGGAGGGTAAAGTGCTCACGCTCTTCAGTGAAGTTCTGGCCAACTTTTTGGAGCTCGGTTTTGTGTTGGGCCTTCATCTTCTCCATCTCGGCCTTGAGTTTCGCTATTTCGTCGTCCTTGGTCCGGAGGAGGGCGAGCTCATCGTTCTTCTTCTTTAGCTCGGCTTGATGCTGTCCTGCTTGTTCGAGAAAATGCAGCATCATATCAGGCACGGGCACACTATCCTCAAGCGATGCTGAAATAGTGTATTGACCCGGCAAAGCCAAGGAGTGAATGTTTGCCGAGCCAAGGAGAATAAGGAATGGAAAACACAACAACGTTGGCCGAAAGAGGACATACCTCGGATTTCATCCAAGTTCTTCCACATAATCTTGTTTTCAGCCTCCACCCCAGCTGCAAAAAACCGAATAAGGAGGTTAGTCCGGCAGAAACAAATGAAACGGAGAGGTGTTAAGAGAGGAAATTACCCCTCTTTTCATGCTCCACGCCAAGTGCAACGTGTTTTGCGCGCAAGATCTTGTGGGTATCAAGCAGGAGCTGAAACTTAGCGCTCCGGCGATTGGTGGTTACCTAACAAAGGTACAGGCGTGTAAAATTAGTTTGTCGCATATTCAAAGTATATGAAATCCGGGCCAAGCGGAACTTAACCCGGCTCTAGGTGTGTGCATATTCAAAGTATACGAAATCCGGGCCAAGCGGAACTTAACCCGGCTCTAGGTGTGTGCATATTCGAAGTATACGAAATCCGGGCCCAGCGGAACTTAACCCGGCTCTAGGTGTGTGCATATTCGAAGTATACGAAATCCGGGCCAAGCGGAACTTAACCCGGCTCTAGGTGTGTGCATATTTGAAGTTTACATGCAGCTACGTTGGTCTTCTAATAAGCATCCGGCTGAGTAACAAGTTACTCTGCCGGAGGCTCAGGGACTAATGGCTATTATCTACAACATGTAAAGAAGAAACGGCATACCTCCATCATTCGCCCGGCGAGGTTAATGGCCTTGGCGGCGGTATTCATCTGAGCGGAAAATTCAGCGGGGCCGAACTTTTCCGGGAGATCGTCGTTGTAGATGAACTCCGCCTTATTCCAGTTCATGACGAACTCGATGAGGCTCGGAGGGTACCGTTCTCCAGTGGGCATGTGGGGTGCCACCAAGCCCTTTGTGTGAGCTTCTTTCCTTTCAATCGAGGCAAGAGCTGGGCTAGTGTGAAGAACCATCTACTGCGAATCAGATGGCTCGGCATGAGGATCTGTCGCTGCTGGTGACTTCTTTGGAAGCATTGACGACAAGGTTCACTGCCCGGCCTCGACGGAGGTGGACTTGCCTTTGGCTTGCTGGGAGGATGTGACCACAGTGGACTTGCCCTTGGAAGCCACTGGAGTGGTTCCTCGCCGAGCTTGGGACGACTCGGACGAGGCAGACGAACTTGGCACGGGAACTTTGGTGGCTGGTGCTGGAGCTGCTGTTGGTTTCTTCAGAACCGGGACAGGCGCTGGTTCGGTGGCTGGTGCTGGAGCTTCTGCTGGTGCTGGAGTTGCAGGAGACTTGGTGGTTGCTGGTTGTGGCAATGCCGAAGTGACGGACGCCATTTCCTCGGCCGATCCGACCTCTCCCGATCCGAGGTCGCGTTCCTCTGAAGGAGGTACTGCGGAACCCGGAGCGGCCGCAGAGCCCTCCGGAATAGGGCTCAGCGGGTGTGACTCGTCATCACGAGGAGGGGAAGGACCGGACCGAAGGGGAGAGG
Organism: Avena insularis; assembly: GCA_023614405.1. Classification (NCBI taxonomy): domain Eukaryota; kingdom Viridiplantae; phylum Streptophyta; class Magnoliopsida; order Poales; family Poaceae; genus Avena; species Avena insularis. Next base: position 240,939,195 of record CM042686.1, on the reverse strand, counting down.
AGATGCTTGATCCGCTCTGAGGGACCTCCACAGGAGCCCTGCAAAAGAAAATCATGTCAGGAGTGAAATTACCCCGATGCAGGGAGAAGTGTGTTGTGCAGTGAAAAATGACTTACGCATCCGAGGTCTCGGCCTCCTTAGGTTTCCGGGCCCTCCGTGCCAGGGCTTTGCCTGCCCGTTTGGAGGCAGTCTTGTCTCCGGCCTTCTTTTGCCTTTTGGTAGGCTGAGAAGGTTCGGAAGAAGAACTTGACGCGGATCCGCGCTTCTTCTTCAACGCCACCGGAACAGGCTCGCCCGTGGCAAGTGGAGAATCCTCGTGGATGTGCCCACCGGGGTTAGCTGATGCCTGGAAGGCAAAAGAAAGAGGAACACCCTCAACGGGTTCAATCACGTCGATATCCGAGTCATCCTCATCGTCGGGCCAATCTCTAAGAGAAGAGAATTTACCGCTGGGTCGTTTGGTGGCGTCGGTTGTGGGGAGGAACATCTCCTGGTTCGGCTCCTCCTCATCCGGGATTTCTCGGTCCGGGGCCCACTTAAGGGTCGGATCAGTACCATCCTCGAGGGTTTGCTGGAGAAATAGCTAAGAAAAAAGCACAAGGAGCAGAGTCAAAAATACGATAAGAACCGACACGTAATTGATCCGAAATAAGTTTACTCCGTGAAGCTTACCGCGGGAGGGAGCCTGTCACGGCAGTAATGCTCGATTCCCCACGTCCATTCGGCGGAAAAATCCTTATGGGTGGTGAAAAGAGCCTTGACCCGACGGAAGATCTCCGTATTGCTCAACTCGAACGAGGAGGTTCGGTTGGGGTCGCGGCTGAAGCTCATATGGCACAACTTGTGAGTGCGCCGCTTGAGGGGAGAGATTCGGCTACGCACGAATGTGATCATGGCATCGTCGTTGCACAATCCGAGCTTCTTCAGCTCCGCAAACCTTTTATTGATTTGGTTGGCCAGAGTTGTAGGTTTTTTGGCGACCTCCTCCAAGAAATTCGTGTCCGAGGGACCCGGAGCGTAGGGCAGCAACCGGATCAAGTCTTCGGTGCCTTGACGTAGAAGAAGGTCCGGGCCCATCCTTTGCAGGAGTCAAGCCCGGTGACCCGGGGAAAGATTGAAAACCTCCGGGGGAAGATCGAGGCAGCTCCGAACTGAGTGAGCTGCTTGTCCTCCGACTCGACGTGGATGTTGGGGACGACGTTGCGATGGAGGCCGAAGAACCGGATCTACAGCTCCTTCGTGGGCCATAGTCCGGTGTAGCCCTCGATCGAAGAGACGAAAGCGGACAGAAAGGTGATGGCGTTCGCCGGGAGATGATGTGTTTGCAGGTGATAGGTCCGGACCCAGTCCCGGAAGAAATCACTCACCGGAAGACCAAATCCCCGTTGGAAATGGGATAGGAAAACAACAAACTCACCCGGATTGGGTGAGGGGGCCAATTCCGAGGAGGGAGGCGGCGGCGCCGGCGGAATCGCCAGTCGGTAGAGCCAGTCGATGTCGTCCTGGCAGACTCACGAACCGGCCCACGCGCCGCGGTCCGCCGTGCCGGCGTCCTCCTCCATCTCCTGCTCGATGATGATGAGCTCCTCCTCCGTCATCTCGAATCCGCTGTCCACGCTGGAGCTAGCGGCGGCGGGGCTCTGCGGTCTAGATTGATGAGGACCCGTGGCTAAGCAGTGGTGCAGCGGTGGCTGCGGTGCGGAGGCATGGAGAAGGTGCGGCGCACTGCAACAGCCTGGCGGTGGCGATCGCGAGAAAGAAGAAGAAGAGCAGGCGAAGGCGCGGAGATGGAAAAGTGCTAAGGCGCGCCCTCCCTATTTAACTGCCCCCAGTAATCAACAAGTGGGATCACGCTGCGCTGGAGAGCCACGCGCTGTGGCCGTGTATCACCGGCATTAGCCAATCAGAGAGAAGCCACAGCGGAGGCCACAGAGTAAATATGATCTCATGACACGACGTGCAGTTGCGATAAACGAGGAGACAGGAGCGATGTAACCAATGCACAGTAATCACTGACAGTTACTGCGACAGTTACAGTGCAGGCCCTTAAAATGAGGCAACACAATGATTAACCCTTACGTGGGTTGGCGTATGAGAGAAGGAAGCAAGGCCCAGATCCGAGCCTCCATGGTAACCCGGCCGACAAGTGAAAACTTGAAATGTGCAGAGGGAAAGTAAAACCATAGGATCCGAGCTACAATGGTAACCCGGCCGGCAAGTGAAAACTTGGAACATGCGAAGGGAACGTAAATCCATACAATCCGAGACAAGAAGTTAACCCGGAACTAGACGTCTGAGGCTCGAATACGAATGAACCTGATGTGGCCTTAACGACCAAGGCCGCTAAGGCCGCGCCAGCTTCGGGGATAACCCCGGGTAGGGTCACTCCGGGGTATAACGGCCGAGTTAGCCGAGGGTCAGCAAGGTCTAAGGGGATGCTGGCCGAGTCACCTCAAGGCAGGACGGATCACGGAGTAACCCGGACCAGGGGGTCGCCTAACATTGTCTCGTCCGACTTAAGGAGTAAGTCGGAAATACTCGTCTAGCTTATATGCAGGAACAGGTGTGGCCGGATCAACTGTGGTCCGGATCCTCGCTAGGAGAAGGAAGGAATCTCTCTGGTCAAAAAAGAAGGTCCGGTGCGTACTGAATGAGCGAATAAAGCAAGGGCAGGACCACCGGATCGTGGCCGACAAGGGTGACGACGCTCACGTCGGCTGACGCGGGCGCCGCAGAGGCTACGTCGCTAAAGCAAGTGTGACGCGGGGGAAAAGCACCCCTGTCGGGTTACTACTTTGGGAGGGGGCATATTCTTAGGAATATGCCTCCACGTATGCCCTATGCCAGGACCGAACCACCTCTATATAAGGGGGGGTAAGGGTTCTGGTAAGGGGGTTGGGTTTTTTGGGATACAGAGCAAGGAGAATTCTAGGTGGTTGAGCACTAGAGGATCTAGGGTTCTTGGGCTAGTTGGTAGGCAAGAGTAAGAGAGTTTCTTCTTCCTCCTCTTGTCAATACAGCTCGGGGAGCACTTGTAATCTTGGAGATTGAACATCAATACAAAGCTTTTGTGTAGAGAATCACTCTACTATCCCTCCCTGGATTCCCCTAGCGCATATTAGTCCCCACCTATAGCCTATCCGTGGCATCTGCCGTGACACCACCACGACATAGGGAATACTACCAAGATATACACTATAGGGTAGCATAGCATAGTATGGTGACGTATGAATAATTCTATCATGCTAAGATCTACCAAAATAACACTAGTGCAATAGTGAAAAATAATAGGACATGAGATGAAATATCACTTGCCTTGGTAGCTAGGGGAATAGGTACAATCCTCACAGCAACAAACTTCACAATCCACACAATCTACACAAGAACAATACAACAACAATATTTCAATCAATAAAACATTACAAAAACATGAATGCATGCAAAATGCAAAGATATGATCACAACTCTATAATTTACAGAGTCTACAGTACTGAGGATAGAATACCTGATCTAAATGCATAAGAAATACCCAAAATAATTTATAGAACAATTTTTGTGAGAAAATACTCCTAAAAAGGTTCTGCCTAATATTCCAAGTTTTATAGAGGCAAAAGTGTGACACAAGGCCTCCATAATAAAGGTCTTATTTTTCTGAATCCATAGACACCAAATTTGTATTTTTCTGATTTGTGGATCAAAAGTTATGGATTTTCTAAGTTTAATACTAAATCTGTCTATTTTCTAATTAAACGGAAATAGTCTGGCGACGTGGCGCTTTCCTATTGGCTGGTACCGGTTCGGCCGGATCGACCTCTTCAGCCGTTGGATTTAAGTGACGTTGGATGGATCAGATCAGCCGTACCCTTTCGTTTAAGTGATCTAATCTTAACCGCTAGGATATGATCGAACGGCTACAAAGCACCTCGCCGGGGACTAGCGGCGCTAACTACGGCGCGCGGCGGCGGCACGTCGGCCTCATGGTGTTCCGATGGTTCTAGAGGCGTAGGGGGAAAGGTGATCTTACCGAGGGCCCGCGGAGGTCTCGGCGGTCTGGTAGGTGGTCGCGGGGAAGTGAGGGGAGCTCTGCTGCGCTCGGTATTCCTCGCCGGAGTGGCATCGACGGCGGAGGTCACGGCCTCGAGACGGTGGCGTCGATCTGGTACTCGAGCGGACAAGCAAAAGGGTTAGTGAAGTGCGCCTGGTCCAGCACGGTCTAGTAGTGGCCAAAAAGGAGCGGCGGGAACCCTACCTTTACCGGAAAAACCGTCGGACGGTGGCGGCAGAGGTAGTTCGCCGGACTTGGTCCTAGTCGTCGACCTGGAGCGAGAAAAGGTACGTGGCCAGGGTTAAAAGGTGCGCCAGGATACGGCGGGGGTGATAGGGCAAAGAGGAGGGCGCGGCGTGGCCGGAGCTCACCGGAAGCATCGCCGGAGTCTGTCGGACAGCGGCGGTTCGAGCTCTCAATATGGGGAGCCTGGTGCCTCTCCGGGGTGGTGTCTGAGGGGAAATGATGAGGAGGGAGAGGGGATTTAGTAGGGGTGGCCGCCGTGGGGAATTAATACGGGAAAAGGCGGAATATGAGTCGATTTTTAAACGGCAGAGAAGGGGAGGGGTGTTCGTCCCCTGGGGGTTGAAGACGACGGGGTGGTGGTGACGTGGGTGTGGGGTCGGTATGTCAGCGGGAGGGGCTAGTAACGAGGGGGTGAGAAAAGACAGAAGGAGAGAGGGAGTCCGGGTGGGCTGCTGGGCCGGATTGGGCCAAAAGGCCAGAAGCTGTCTGCTGCCCCTTTTTTTCTCCCTTTTTTTCTAATTCTGTTTTCTCCAAAACTTTTGATTTAAGGATTCAAATTGAATCAAACCAATTTGTGAAAATTTGTAAAAACTCAAATTAGGTTTTTAGGGTATTATAAAACATATTTATCTTCTATTTTAATCCAAAGTATTTACTTGGATTTAATAGGTAATATAGCATTTTCTTTGACTCTATTTTCAAAATAATTCATATCTTTTTATTCATGGCTCAAACTTGCACCAATTTTTTAGAGGACACTCTAAATGCAATGAAATTATATGCTATGATGATATGAGTGCAATGATGATGATTTCAGATGAAATTTTGGGATGTTACAGTAGGTTAGACAGGTTCTATCTCCGAAAGCCCTAAGCCACGTAAAACTTGCAATTGATAAATTAGAGGCGTCTAGTTTAGATCGTTGCTGGGATAGTGTTTTGATATGGTATTGTTGTAAGTAGATGTATAATAGATACTCTTACAACTCACTTAACGTGTAAGTTCCATAGACCTTGGCCTTACACACAAAGGAATGATAGAGATCATACCACGATGCAAATGATAGAGATCAAATGCATGGACCATATCACCTCACTTCACACATTAGATGTTAGCATCTTATATTCCTAGTTTGGCGCGTTTGGTAGCATTATAAGATGATCCCTCATTTAGATATCAAGATAAAATGTGTTCTTCCTTAAGTATGCACCGTTTTGTGGATCGTGTTTTGAGGCATCACGTGGTGAACGGGTGTTTTCAACTCTACGCTTTCATACAACGGGTGTAAGACAGTTTTACACACGCAAATACTAAGGTTCTTACTTGACGAGCCTAGCATGTACAGACATGGCCTCGGAACACGGACCGAAAGGTTAAACATGAGTCATATAGTTGATATGATTCCCATATAGATGCTCGCCTTTGAAGCTACACCGGCTCGCGTGATGATCGAACTTGGTGTAGTGGATTTGGTTCATGTAATCACTAAAAGGACACGAGGGATGTCGTTTTTGAGTGGGCGTTCATTAGTAATTTGGATTAGTTGAACTCAATCTATCATAAACTTAGTCTAAATATACTTTACAAATTCTTTTGTAGATGACACCACCTGCTTTTACTTTCAATGTGTTCATGGAGAAAGAGAAACTTGCTGCGAATGGTAGCAACTTCACCAACTGGGCTATGAATTTGAGGATTCTCCTCACTGCTGCACAAAAGAAATATGTGCTAGATGCGCCGCTAGGCCCCCCACCAGCTCCTGATGCCCCTGATGAGGAAAAGAACGTCTATATAACTCGTCAGGAGGACCAAAACTTAGTTCATTGCGGCATACTGTATGGGCTAGAGCCAGAACTTCCAAAGCGTTTCGAAAATGGCAATGCCTTTGATACCATGGGGGAATTGAAAATGATTTTTGATACCCATGCTGCCGTAGAGAGTTATAATGCTACAGAAAAGTTCTTTAGCTGCATGATGGAGGAAAACAGCTCCGTTAGTGAGCACATACTCAAAATGTGCAGATGCGCCGATAAGCTTGTGTCCTTGGGAATAACGATTCCCATTGACTTAGGCATACATCGTGTTCTCCAATCTCTGCCACCTAGGTACAAGAGCTTCATGATGAACTATAATATGCAGGGCATGAAGAAGTCTCTTCTCGAGCTTCTGTCAATGCTTAAGACTGCAAAAGTGGAGATTAGGAAAGAACATCAAGTGTTGATGATCAATAGGACCACCGGTTTCAAGAAGGACAAGAAAGGCAAGCACAAGGGAAAGAAGGGTGGCAAGTTTGTTTCCACACCTGAAAAGAAACCCCGAGCTGGCCCTAAGTATGACACCGAGTGCTACTCTTGCAAGGGATGGCCATTGGGCATAAGCGCCCCAAGTATTTGGTGGACAAGAAGTCCAAAGGCAAACAAAGGTATATGTGATATACATGTTATTGATGTGTACTTGACTAGTACTCGCAGTAGCACCTGGGTATTTGATACAGGATCGGTTGCTAATATATGTAACTCGGTTCAGGGGCTGCGGAACAAGCGACAACTAGCAAGGGACGAGGTCTCGATGCGGGTCGGCAATGGATCAAGAGTTGATGTGATCGCCGTCGGAACGCTGCCTCTCCATATGCCATCGGGATTAGTTATAAACCTAAATAATTGTTATTTGGTGCCTGCACTGAGCATGAACATTGTATCCGGATCGTGTTTGATGCAAAGTGGTTATTCATTTAAGTATGAAAACAATGGTTGTTCGATTTATATGAATAATATCTTTTATGTTGAATGGTTTATTTCTGTTGGATCTCGATAGTAGTATTACGCATATTCATAATGTTGATGCTAAAAGGATTAAACTTGATAATGATATATCTACATATATGTGGCACTGCCGTCTAGGTCATATTGGCGTTAAACGCATGAAGAAACTCCATTCTGATGGACTTTTGGAATCACTTGATTTTGAATCATTTGATACATGTGAGCCATGCCTTATGGGCAAGATGACTAGAACGCCGTTTTCCGGTTCAATGGAACGAGCGACAGATCTATTGGAAATCATACATACTAATGTGTGTGGACCAATGAGTATGTCGGCACAAGGTGGATATCGTTATTTTGTTACTTTCACGGATGATTTGAGTAGATATGGGTATATCTATTTGATGAAACACAAGTCTGAAAGTTTTGAAAAGTTCAAAGAATTTCAGAATGAAGTGGAAAATCATCGTGACAGAAAGATCAAATTTCTGCGGTCCGACCATGGAGGAGAGTATCTTAGTTACGAGTTTAGCACACATATGAAAGACTGTGGAATAGTTTCACAACTCACGCCTTGGAACACCTGGCGTAATGGTGTGTCAGAATGTCGTAATCGTACTTTATTGGATATGGTTCGGTCTATGATGTCTCTGACTGACTTGCCACTGTCATTTTGGGGTTATGCACTGGAAACCGCTACATTCACTTTAAATAGGGCACCATCTAAATCTGTTGAAAAGACACCATATGAATTATGGTTTGGAAACAAACATAAGCTGTCATTTCTTAAAGTTTGGGGATGCGATGTTTATGTGAAGAAACTTCAACCGGATAAACTCGAACCCAAAGCAGAAAAATGCGTCTTCATAGGATACCCTAAGGAAACGATTGGGTATACCTTCTATCACAGATCCGAGGGCAAGGTCTTTGTTGCCAAGAATGGATCCTTTCTTGAGAACGAGTTTCTCGCGAAAGGTGTGAGTAGTCGGAAGGTAGAACTCAAAGAGGTCATTGAACCTTCTCTTCATGGAATGGCGAGTGGCGCAGCACCGGAAGTTGTTTCGGAGTTGACTTCACCTGATGAAGAGAGAGCTAATGATATTGATCATGAAACTCCGAAAGAGGACACTACCGAACCTCGCAGGTCAAGCAGGACACGTGCAGCTCCTGAACTGTACGGCAATCCTGTTATGAATTTCATGATTGATGAAATGGATGACCCTGCGACATATGAAGAAGCGATGATGAGCCCGGATTCCAACAAATGGCTAGAAGCCATGAAATCCGAGATGGAATCCATGTACGAGAACCAAGTTTGGAACTTGGGGGACTTACCTCACGGCCGAAAGGCTGTTGAGAATAAATGGATTTTCAAAAGAAAAACTGATGCTAATGTTAATGTGACCATCTATAAGGCTTGACTTGTCGCAAAGGGGTTTCGACAAATTCAAGGAGTTGACTACGATGAGACATTCTCTCCCATAGCGATGCTTAAGTCGGTTAGCATTATGTTAGCAATTGCTGCATATTTCGATTATGAAATATGGCAGATGGATGTCAAAACTGTGTACCTCAATGGTAATATTGAAGAAGAGTTGTATATGATACAACCTAAGGGTTTTGTCGATCCTAAGGATGCTAATAAGGTGTGCAAACTTCAGCGATCCATCTATGGACTGAAGCAAGCATCACGGAGTTGGAATCTCCGCTTTGATGAGGTGATCAAAGAGTTTGGATTTGTCCAAACTTATGGAGAGGCTTGTATTTACAAGAAAGTGAGTGGGAGCAATGTGGCATTTCTAATATTATATGTGGATGACATATTATTGATTGGAAATGATTTAGATCTTTTAAACAGTGTTAAAAGTTATCTAAACAGCAAATTTTCGATAAAGGACCTTGGTGAAGCTTCATATATATTAGGCATTAAAATCTATAGAGATAGATCAAGACGCCTAATTGGGCCATCGCAGAGTACATACCTTGATAAGATATTAAAGAAGTTTAATATGGACGGAAGTAAGAAGGGGTTCTTACCTATGTTGCAAGGCAAGACATTGAGTAAGACTCAAAGTCCGGCTACGGCGGAAGAAAGAGAGATAATGGATAGGATCCCCTATGCCTCAGCCATAGGCTCTATAATGTATGCCATGCTATGTACAAGACCGGATGTGGCACATGCTATTAGTTTGACTAGTAGGTACCAATCTGATCTAGGTTCGGAACACTGGATAGCGGTCAAGAATATCCTTAAGTACTTGAGAAGAACTAGGGATATGTTTCTTATATACGGAGGTGAAGAAGAGCTAGTCGCTAAGTGTTATGTCGATGCTAGTTTTGACACCGATCCGGATGACTCTAAGTCTTAATCCGGATACGTATTTCTCTTGAACGGAGCAGCAGTTAGTTGGAGGAGTTCCAAACAACCGGTGGTGGATGGATCAAGAACGGAGGCGGAATATGTTGCTGCTTCAGAAGCGGCGCAGAAAGCAGTTTGGATTAAAGAGTTCATTACGGAACTGGGTGTGGTTCCCAGTGCGTTGGACCCGATGGTGATCTATTGTGAGAACAATGGAGCCATACCCAACGCAAAGGAACCAAGGTCTCACAAGAATTCCAAGCATATTAAGCGCCGGTTTCACTCCATCCGCGAGCATGTCAAGGATGGAGATATAAAGATTTGTAAAGTACACATGGATCTAAATGTAGCAGATCCGTTGACTAAAGTACTCCCTAGGGCAAAACATGATCAACACCAGAACTCCATGGGTGTTAGATTTATCACTATGTGAACTAGATTATTGTCTCTATTGCAAGTGGGAGACTGAAGGAAATATGCCCTAAGAGGCAATAATAAAGTTGTTATTATGTATTCCTTATATATGATAGATGTTTATTTTACATGCTATAATTGTATTGATAGGAAACATCAATACATGTGTGTTTAATAAACAAAAAGGGTTCCTAGTCATGCCTCTCTTATAGACTAGCTTGTTGATTAACAAGATGATGAAGGTTTCCTGATCATGGACATTGGATGTTGTTAATAACAAGGTCACACCATTGGTGGAATGATGTGATGAACATTCATCCGAAGTATAGCATTACGATCAAGTCATTGTGTTTATATTGCTATAACATCATACGAAGTAATCTTTATCCTTAGACCATGAGATCATGTTAATTGCTAACACCGGAAGAGTATCTTGATAACATCAAACGTCACACCGTAACAGGGTGACTATAAGGATGGGTTCAGTGCTACGAAGGTGTTATGTTGAGGCTCATGGATCAAGAGTGGAATTTGTTAATCCAGATGACGGATAGATGTACTCTGGGCCCTCTCGGTGATCACTAGAATGTTATATCACGGGAACGAGAAAAGAGTGCATGTCGGTAACAAGATCAAACTAGGTATGGAGATACCGATGATCGAATCTCGAACATGTAATATATCGAGAGACAAAGGGATTTAGTTATAAGCATTAAAGGTTCTCACGATCACAGGATTCATCGTTGAATGTGTAGGAGTCAGTACGGATCTCTAGGTCCCGCTGCTGATTATTGATCGGAGAAGGGTCTCGATCATGTCTACATTATTCGCGAACCGTAGGGTGGCACACTTAAGAGTTACCGGACACCATTTTGGAGCACATATGTTTCAGACGAAAGAATTGCAAAGCGCAGGAATTGTTTCAATAGAACCGGAAATTGTTTCGGGTGAAATTGCAGAAGGTGGTTCTGCATGTGATATTAAAATATTGCAAGGGGCTATATGTGAATGTTTGTTTATTAAAGTAATTAACAAAATTCTGAATAAATTTAATAAAAGAGTTTTTATTAAATGAGAGAGCATTAAATTTGGAGAAACTTAATGCATTTAAAGTGGAGACTTTAAAAGGGAATGTGAAAAGGCATTTTAATGTGGAGGAGTTACCACCACATGAATGGGGGAGGTGAGGGGTCACACCCTCCCATGCGCCGGCCATGGAGAGAGGGGGAACCCCCCTCCTCCTATAAAAGGCCACCCATTCCCTCCTTCATCCTCACACCTCCTTGTGAAGGATCTCTCTCCCCCTCTAGAATTATTCCCCCATGGTCTCAGATTAGCGAGATACATGTTCCCGGTGGCATTTAAATGCAGGAAGGAGTGGCTGCTTCGCTGGATCGCTGGGCGAGGAGGTGGAGGTTGTCCGTGGTTTGAGCGTGTGTGCAGTGCGGATCGCTTCTTGAGTTGCGGCGCTCGGACTTCCTCACGATCTTGAGATCGGCAAGTGTACGACTACATCAACCACGAGTTCCTACTCGTTAACAAAGCTCATTGTCTTCGAGGGTAAGTTCTCTATGGATGTATGTCCACCCGTTTTGCTTTGTACCTAGTAGATAGATCTTGGCGTGTAGTTCACACCGTAGGAATTTTTTTGATTTCTATGCTGCGGACCCAACAGACCAATGAACCAGCGACTAGAGTTTCATTGGGAACCCCTGGTTGTTTGTATATCACACGTGTATTGATGTTTCCACTCAATACAGTTATAGCATGATATAAAACTTAATCATAAACTATATGAAATATGATAATAGTCCTTAATACTATTTGTCTCTAGGGCAGATTTCCAACAATGTGTTCTTCTCACAAACCACATATGGATCCACCAGTGTGACTGCATGTGTGTTCTTTTCACAAACCACATCTAGAGTCATTGCATGTGTGTTCTTTTCAAAAACTACATAAGGATCCACCAGTGTCATTGGATGGGTGTTCTTTTCATGAACGACACCTAGTGTCATTGCATGTGTGTTCTTGTCACAAACCACATATGGAACCACTAGAGTTCATTGCATGTCTGTTATTTTCACAAACCACATTTATCCACCAGTGTCATTGCATGTGTGTTCTTTTCACAAACCGCATATAGAGTCATTTCATGTCTGTTCTATTCACAAACCACATAAGGATCCACTAGTGTCATTGGATGAGTGTTCTTTTCATGAACCACACCCAGTGTCATTGGATGTGTGTTCTTCTCACAAATCACATGTGGATCCACCAGTGTGATTGCATGTGTGTTGTTCTCACAAACCACATATTGATCCACTAGTGTCATTGCATGTGTGTTCTTTTCACAAACCACATGTGGATCCACCATAGTCATTGCATGTGTGTTCTTTTCACAAACCACATAAGGATCCACCAGTGTCATTGGATGTGTGTTCTTTTCATGAACCACAACCAGTGTCATTGCATGTGTGTTCTTCTCACAAACCACATATGGATCCACCAGAGTTCATTGCATGTTTGTTCTTTTCACAAACTACATATGGATCCACCAGTGTCATTGCATGTGTGTTCTTTTCATTAACCATAGCTAGAGTCATTGCATGTGTGTTCTTTTCACAAACCACATGGATCCACTAGAGTCATTGCATGTGTGTTCTTTTCATTAACCACAACTAGATTCATTGCATGTGTGTTCTTTTCACAAACCACATATGGATCCATCAGAGTCATTGCATGTCTGTTCTTTTCATTAACCACAGCTAGTGTCATTTCATGTCTGTTCTTTCCATAAACCACATATGGATCCACCAGTGTCATTGCATGTGTGTCATACGTCCAAAACATATCTACTTTCCCGAACACTTTTGCTATTGTTTCTCCTCTATATTTGTGTGATTTGGATGCAACTAATCCGAACTGATGCTGTTTTTAGCAGAATTGCCTTGGTGTCTACTTTTTGTGCAGAAAATCAACTATCAGGAAAAATCCCGGAAAATATGCCAAAAATCCTATTTCACCCGAAGACTCAGGGCGAATCTGAGGCGGAGAAGAGCCCTGGGGTGGCCACACCACCTGGTGGCGCGGGCCAGCCCAGGCCGCGCCAGGGGGTGGTGTGTGCCCCCCAGGAACCCCCTCAGCCTCTCTCTTCGCCTATAAGGACCTAAAAACTTTAGGGGGGTTGACGTTTTTCCAGAAGGAGTTCCGCTCCACCGCCACCACCAGATTCCACGAAACAGCACCAGAAACTCCGTTCTGGCACCCTGCCGGGACGGGGAATTGGAGGAGATCATCGCCATCATCATCACCATCGCTTCTCCATCGACCATCCATGTTTCCCCCATCTGTGAGTGAGTAATCCCCCGCTATAGGCTATGGGGATGGTAGGGATTGGATGAGATCGTTCATGTAATGGCATCAAATTGTTAGGGCATAGTGCCTAGTATCTCTTATTAGTGCTTTATGAACTTGTTGTGACTTGTTGTGCTTAATGCTTGTCACTAGGGCCCGAGTGCCATGATTTCAGATCTGAATGTATTATTGGTTCATTATGATAGTATTGTTCTTGGTCTAATCTGCAAGTTGTATACACACGTCGTTGTCTAGAACCTATGGCCCCGAAGTGACAGAAATCGGGATAACCAGAAGGGAAAGGCTTTGATGTGAGGATCACATGTGTTCACGGAGTGTTAGTGCTTTGCTCCGGTGCTCTATTAAAAGGAGCACCTTAATTGCCAGTAGTTCCCTAGAGGCCCCGCTACAAACGGGCTGGCAGGACAAAAGATGTTGTGCAAGTTCTCATTGCGAGCACATATGACTATATATGGAACACATACCTAGGATTGTCTAGTACTTGGATGCTTTATCTTATTTATCTGCAATTGCCCTATGTTCTGATTGCTATGTGAATTGTCTTGTCGATGCAACACCCGTCCATCCATCCCTATGCCTACCGCACTCGAATCCCACTGTTATTGCTTTTGTTACTACTGTCTTTGCTTTACTACAACTGTTACTTTGCTATTCCTACTACAAAACTGTTGCTACTGATAAACTGCTGTGAGCAAGATTGTTTCCAGGTACAGCTGAATTGACAACTCAGTTGTTAAGGCTGATAAATATTCTTTGGCTCCCCTTGTGTCGAATGAATAAATTGGGTTTCACTTCCCTCGAAAATACTGCGATACACCCCCTATACTTGTGGGTCATCAAGACTATTTTCTGGCGCCGTTGCCGAGGAGCATAGCTTTATTTATCAAGTTCACTTGAATTCTCTATTGTTCGCTGCTATCCATCCATCATGGGTAAGTCTCGTGATGGCAAGGTTCCTATTTTACCATCCACTACAAGAAGAGGTATGGTTCTAAACACCTTTGCTGCTCTTGATTCACCATCTGTTATAAGTAAGCTCGTTACACCACCACATACACATGCTACACACACTGCTACTACTGCTGAATCTGAAAAACTTCTGATGCTTATGATGCTGCTTCTACTATGCTTGATAAGAGTGGTTCATTAGGTCCTTTCCTAGATGCTACGATTGCAAGAACTATAGCTGGAAATACCAAAACTCCTAATGAAGACACTACCACACATGTTAGCTCACCTGAGTCTAGTGAGAGTTATGATATTGAAGAAGATTATGTTGAGATGACCGATGAGTTTATTAAAGAATCTAAGAACACCCATGATAGGAGCGCTGTTCAGATTCTCCTTGAGAGGCGTACTATTAGACCCAAATTATCTCCTGCTGCTTCTCCCATAAACATTACAGATGAAGATTATGGTTTCTCTCTCGATCTATCTTACATAGCTATTGTCGAGAAAGAACCTTGTTGTGGGACTAAGAATGAAAGTGCGGTAGCACATACGAATGGACTTTCTACCATGAGTGGTTTGTTTTCTGATGATATTAAGATGCGTACTTACTTTGTTGCTAAGATTTTTCCCTTTTCACTGAAAGGAGAAGCTAAAACTTGGTTTAGTAATTTACCTCCTAGATCTATTGATAGCCCTGAGTGCTTGATTAGTACTTTCCTGCAGAAATATTTTCCTCCCAGTCCTAGACATGCTATTTTGCAGGAACTTTTTGATTTCAAACAGGGAGAAAAAGAGGTATTGCATGAATCTTGGGCATGGTTTTGTGCTTTGATTCATGCACAGGCTAGAAGTCCATTACCTAAGAATGAGCTTCTTGATATATTTTATAATGGACTAACTGAGGAATCTAGGACATACCTAGATAGTTGTGCTGATTGTGTTTTCAGGAATAGGACTCTAAAGGAAGCTGAGGAATTAATGGCTAAAATAAGCAAGAATTATGAAGATTGGAATCCTCCTAAACAAGCTATACCTAAAGTAATTGTACCTGAACCATCTATTCCTATGCCTATTCCAACATCAAAGAAGAGGGGAGTTATTGAATTAAATGATGAAGTGACGAAGGAAGCTAAGAAATGTCTTAAGGAGAAGGGAATTAAAGCTGCAGATGTCAAGAATTTACCTCCTATAGAAGAATTATGTAAGCCTATTCCCTACGCACCCACTACTGAGGTACACTCTCTCCAACACTTTGATGAAGGTGATATCCCTTACTTGAAACCTCCTGATCAATGCTTAGAAGAATTTGATATCTTTATTGTTAAGCAAGATAACTTTAACAAAAGGGTGCAAAATCATCTAATGGAAAACACTAGAGCTATTGTTGAGTTGAAAGATATTGTGGAAAGAACCTCTAATGATGTTAAAATGATTGTTAAACACTTTCAAATGGTTCAAACTCAAATAGATCAACTCGTTAAAGTGCAAAAAGACTTGCTAGTTAATGCTGCTAAAGAAAAACATGCTTGTGAAATTAGAACTAGAAGTGGCGCTGCTACCCAGGATCCTATATATCCTAAGGGGCATCCCAAAAGAATTGAGCAGGATTCTCAACAAGCTAAAAATAGTGGTTCTACTCTTAAGAAAAGGAAAAAGAAACATAAAACTGTTATAGAACCCTCTGAACATGCTATAGATCCTAATAGTATATCTATCTCTGATGCTGAAATTGAAACTGGTAATGAAGAAAATGAAGATCCTAATGAAGAAAAAGTTGAAGAAGAACCTAAAAACCACACTAAGACTACTAAATACACCAAAGAAGATTTTATTGCTAAGAAACATGGTAGTGAAAGAGAATCTTGGGTCCAAAAATCTATGCCTTTCCCTGATAAGAAACACAAGTCAAAAGAATATGAACACTATAATAAGTTTTGTGAGTGGATGAAGCCTTTATTCTTGCAAATTCCTTTGACTAATGCTATTAAATTGCCTCCTTACTCAAAGTATATGAAGGAAATTGTCTCGAATAAAAGGAAGATCGCTAATGAAGAAATCTCTAATTTGCTTGCTAATTATTCTTTCAATGGTAAGGTTCCTAAGAAACTTGGAGACCCAGGGATTCCAACTATCCCTTTCTCTATTAAGAACAGTTATGTTAGAACTGCTTTGTGTGATTTGGGAGATGGAGTCAGTGTTATGCATTTCTCTCTCTATAAGAGGCTTCAGCTTGAAAAATTGATACCAACTGATATATCTTTGCAAATGGCTGATAAATCTGCCACTATTCATGTGGGTATATGTGAGGATGTACCTGTTCAGGTGGCTCACAATTGCTTGATACTAACTGGTTTTGTTGTGCTTGAAATGCCTGAAGATGATAATATGTCTATTATTCTTGGGAGACCTTTTCTTAATACTGCAGGAGCCGTTATTAGTTGTAATCAAGGAAAGGTGACCTTCAATGTTAATGACAAGGAACATACTATCTATTTCCCCAAGAAGATTGAAAGGACTTATGGTTTGAATTCAATTGAACATGTTGAAGGCATTCAAGTTGGAGAAATATATTGTCCCATACCAAGAGAAAAATTTGAAACTATTATGATTGGGACCATTGCTATCAAGGTTGAGGTAACATAATCATTAATGAAATACAAAGTTTTGTCTCATATGCAATTGTTTTTGTGGCAAGACTTGATCAACCTTGCTAACAAAAGGATTCCATTGAAGAAAACAATGTTCTCATTATGATTATCTCCGTTTATTTCCATCCTTTGCATTTTAGTTTTTGCTTTCGTTTAGTTTTCTTTGTGTTGTTAGTTGCTTGAATGCTAGAACTTTTGTAGTTCTAGCCTTGTTTTGTCCTTGTATCTTGTTTCCAAAAGAAAAAAATCTGTCTGTCAAAAAAATCATTCTTCTATTTCTGAAAAAAGACCAAAAATAAAGTGTCTCGAAAAATTCCAGAAAATTCATATTAAATTTTTACGTGAAAAAAGGGGCAGAGGAGTACCTGGTAGGTACCAGGGGGGCCCACCAGGCAGGCACACCATGTGGTGGCCCGGCCAGCCCTGGGTGGCTCCATGCCCTGGTGTGGGCCACCCCTGGCCCTCCACTAACTCTCTCCCCTGCCACTTTCTTCTCTCTCCCGAGTAAGCTCCAGTTCATAGCTCAAAATTGCGTTCTTTCTATGCTTGCTCTCGATTTCTTCGATCTCCTTGCTCAGCCCATCTTTCTTGCTGAAATTTGGAGCATTTGTTCCTTGGTATGTGACTCCTCCCCTTGTCCAAGTAGATTTGTGTTTAGTGGATTATATGTTGAGTATTTTGTTGCTATAGGTGACTGGTTATGAGAGCTTGAAAGCTTGTTTGATGCTTAGAGATATAGTTTTGATGCATGTTTAGGCCTCTTGCAAGTCCCTATGAGTAGAATCCTTTATTATATTTACTTTGCAATCACTTGTATAATAGGTGTTTAAATTTCAAAATAAAATATGAGTGAGCACCACCTAAACCAACATGAGCTTTGGGTGCCTGAGGTCATGAAGGTCCACAGGGAGGAGGAAGTTTTTCCCTCCATTTATCAATGCCCTGAGTTCATGAGAGCTGCAGGAATTCTACAAGATTTCCACACTTTGGTTTCTAATGCAGAGTTAGAGCGTTTCTTGGAAGATGAACCTTGTCAATTTGTGAAGCTAACCATGTCTGTGGTGCAGGATTTCCAATTTAGTCACTCTTTGCCTAACCCCATGGTCCATTACAAAATTTACAATATTGCTGTCAATCTTTCTCTTGATGATTTTTGTGCAGCCATTAAGGTACCTCAATGGGGATCATGTAAGAAGATTAAAGAGAGACCGGAACCACTCATGGATTTATACGCAGAAATTTGTCAAGGGAGTAGCTTCTCAAAGGAGAATGGAAAAATCCGTAACATTCATCTTCCCTCCATTCGCTACTTTGCCTACTTTATTGCCAAGTGTGTTCTTGCTAGGAAAACTGCCAATAATTTATCTTTGTTTGATCTAGCATTTATCTCTGCTGCTCTTAGACGAGATAGGTCTTACAACTTGGGTGCTTTGATAGCTTTCCGTCTTGCTGCTAACCATGAGAAAGGTGGAATTTGTGGAGGCCTCATTGCTTCTCGTTTACTAGCAATGCTTGGTTTAGTGCCTCATCATCTAGACCTACAGTTTCGCATAGAGAGGCTTGATTTTAATTCCATGATACAGCATAAATTTATTTCCTCGTGGGCCAGTTTGAGTGAGTTGTCTTATGAAATAACCTTTCTCAAAGCTGGTTGGATAAAGAGCAAGTCCGAGCGTGTTGTTCTTTTGCCTGCACCTGTTTTGTTTAACCTTGATAACAGGGAAGGATGGCCCCTCACTGAGGAGGAGCTGGAAACGTACTTGGGAGAGCTCTCCCAACAGGAGAAGGACAGTAGAAGGGAGGTCACGGACGATTCGGTCCAGCCCTCGAATGAGGGAGAGTCTTCATATCAGCAGCCCGCTTATGATTGGGGAGCTTCCTCTTCTTCTCATGGGCCTAGCTATGACCATTCTTACCAAGATCCGCTCGCTTGGAACCCCTATTCGTACACGGATTGGTACCCACTTAGGCCAAAAGCCTAAGCTTGGGGGGAGGTACGCCGACACCGCACTCGTCTCCATATCATGTTGCATCGATACTTTGTATATTCATGTTTTTGTTCTCTTTTTAGTTTTCGTTCTTCTTTGCTTTTGCTTTCTAAAAACACAAAAAGACCAAAAATATTTTTGTTGTTTCTCTTTGGTTTGCTTCTTCTTTTTGCCTTGGTTTTCTTTTCCCTTTTCGCTTTGTTTGAACTATTCGAAAAAACCAAAAATATTTTGCTTTGCTTGTTTTTCTCTTTTGGTTCTTATTTAAAAATCAAAAACACCAAAAATATTTGTCATTCTTCTTTGGTTTTTGCAAGTTTGCTACAGGGTTCGGCAGTTCTCAGTGGATATTGGTTTCATATTATTATTCAAGCCACATAAGGGAAGAGCAATAATGAGGATTAATGACAACTTGAGGCCTAGTAAGAGGCTCGTAACGAAATCTATTTGTTTTCATTTATGTACATATACTCATCATTGTGAGCTTGCTTAGTCCGTTCATGTAGAGTGTATGTTATATTTGGATGCTTAGTAGTTCTTGCTTTCTTATGATTAGCTCCAGCTTGCTAATAGTTTGTAGCATGTCTCATGAATGTTTGCTTGCATTTCTCTATTCATAAATTGGTATGACACCGTGGTATCCTCCTCTGAATGTTTCATTTGATTGACTTGGCACATGCTCACGCATGCACATGACTGTAATAATTAGTTAAGCCTTGATGAATTATTTTGCCTTGAGGATCTTGAATCAATTTAATGCCATGAGTAGTCATGTTTTGTTGCAAGCATGATAATGACAGCTATTGCTCGCTCGCTTGTTGCTCCCTTACTATTGCCAGCCTTCACTTCCACTGAGTGTTTTACTCATGTTTCCAACTCCCTAAACCAAATATTTCCAAAGTGTCCACCATACCTACCTATTAGCATCATTTGCCACTCCTGTGCATATTCATTATGCCTTGTTTTCTTCTGAATAAAATGTTTGCTTGTTATGGGAAAATTAGTTAGTAAAGCTCTCAAGAACTTGATGGCACACTTTATTTTCCGCACTTAATAAACCTGAACCATTGTGAACTCTCCATGAAAGTTATATGCTTGCAAATTATAGGCTCGGGATTAGCAGAACCGTGCTATCACGGGGAACGCTTTCAACACTTGTAAATATATACCCAGTTGATACCTTGCTCTTTTGTTTGCGGATGTCATTGGTGTGAAATAAAAGGGGAGCTTGTAAGTCCATGGAACGCCTGGGCCGCTGGTCTAATCCATGCTGACATGGTGGAAACCTGCAGCGTAACCATAATGATATCTATGAAGCATTCTTCTTATAAAAAAAGAGAGTTATAGGTATTGAGAAAAAGAAAAAAAAAGTGAGATTTATGAAAAGAGGAAAGAGAGAAAAAACACCATTTTCCCATGGTAAATAAGAAGATTGCTGAGATACTCATTGTCTGCTTGCCTTGTCATTTTGATATCGGGATTCTTCCGTATCATCGGGCAAGGGGTACCGCGTTGGCGGTTCTCAATGATACACACATACTTACGATGACAACAACTTATCGGTAACTAAAGTTGAGTAGCATGAGGAGCGGCCCTCGTACTCAAGGGACTTGGGATTTTCAGTTTATAGTCTATCAAGCATATAACTCAAATTGGACCTCACTTTCACCTTAACCACGTTAAAGATGCTTATGATAGGGGCAATGAGAGCTCAAAGCTAACAAGTACCATACTTTCAGCATTTGGAAGCCTTTCAAAATTATTCAAAACCTTTTCCTTTACTTGTTGAGTCTCCACTTATTTTCTGAGCACCTTCTTGAGAGCTTGGTTGTCATACTTTGTGTTTGTTCCAATACTTGATTATTTGTTTTATGACTTTGATGCTTGAATTCTTGATATCTTTACTTCTAGTCATCACTTGAACTTCAGAGGTGCCTGGACATTCATAATCAAAGGCAAGCGAGATACCACTCTATCATACCTTTTTATGAGCATTGTAATGTTGCTTATGTTCGTTCTTTATGCTACTTATTATTCTTTAGTTGGAATATCTTCATAGCTTGCAATGACTATTAAGTAGACTCAGTTGCATACTCTTTATTATGGATTGTCTAAGTAGTTGATCACATTGCTGAGAATATTTATATCATATGAAGCAAATGTTTTTGTGAAAGTTCTTTTATCGCACTCAGTTTTCAACTGAATTTCTTGAGGACAAGCAATAAGCTAAGCTTTGGGGGAGTTGATACGTCCAAAACATATCTACTTTCCCGAACACTTTTGATATTTTTTCTCCTCTATACTTGTGTGATTTGAATGCAACTAATGCAAACTGACGCTGTTTTCAGCAGAATTGCATTGGTGTCTACTTTTTGTGCAGAAAATCAACTATTAGGAAAAATCCCGGAAAATATGCCAAAAATCCTATTTCACCCGAAGACTCCAGGAGCCAGAATACGAGACGGAGAAGAGCCCTGGGGTGGCCACACCACCTGGTGGCGCGGGACAGGCCAGGCCGCGCCAGGGGGTGGTGTGGGCCCCCCAAGCACCCCCTCGGCCTCTCTCTTCGCCTATAAGGAGCCTTCTGACCTAAAAACTTCGGGGGGTTCAATGTTTTTCCAGAAGGAGTTCCGCTCCGCCGCCACCACTAGATTCCACAAAACAGCACCAGAAACTCCGTTCGGCACCTCACGGGACGGGAATTGAGGAGATCATCGCCATCATCATCACCATCGCTTCTCCATCGACCATCCATGTTTCCCCCATCTATGAGTGAGTAATTCCCCGTTGTAGGCTATGGGGATGGTAGGGATTGGATGAGATCGTTCATGTAATGGCATCAGAGTTTTAGGGCATAGTGCCTAGTATCTCTTATTAGTGCTTTATGACTTTGTTGCGACTTGTTGTTCTTAATGCTTCTCACTAGGGCCCGAGTGCCATGATTTCAGATCTGAACGTATTATTCGTTCATTATGATAGTATTGTTCTTGGTCTTATCTGCAAGTTGTATACACACGTCGTTGTCCGGAACCTATGGCCCCGAAGTGACAGAAATCGGGATAACCGGAAGGGAAAGGCTTTGATGTGAGGATCACATGTGTTCACAGAGTGTTAATGCTTTGCTCCGGTGCTCTATTAAAAGGAGGACCTTAATTGCCAGTAATTCCCTAGAGGCCCCGCTGCAAACGGGCTGGCAGGACAAAAGATGTTGTGCAAGTTCTCATTGCGAGCACGTATGACTATATATTGAACACATGCCTAGGATTGTCTAGTACTTGGATGCTTTATCTTATTTATCTGCAATTGCCCTATGTTCTGATTGCTATGTGAATTATCTTGTCCATGCAACGCCCGTCCATCCATCCCTATGCCTCACTTTTCGAATCCCATTTATTCGCTTTTGTTACTACTGTCTTTGCTTTACTACTGCTGTTACTTTTCTATTCCTACTACAAAACTGTTGCTACACAACTAAGTTGTTAAGGATGATAAATATTCTTTGGCTCCCCTTGTGTCGAATCAATAAATTGGGTTTCACTTCCCTCGAAAATACTGCGATACACCCCCTATACTTGTGGATCATCAGTCATTGCATGTGAGTTCTTCTCACAATCCACACATGGATCCACCAGTGTCATTGGATGTGTGTTCTTCTCACAAACTAGATATGGATCCACCAGAGTCATTGGATGTGTGTTCTTTTCACAAACCACAGCAAGAGTCATTGCATGTGTGTTCTTTTAACAAACCACATAAGGATCGACCAGTGTCATTGGATGTGTGTTCTTTTCATGGACCACACCCAGTGTCATTGCATGTGTGTTCTTCTTCTCACAAACCACATCTGGATCCACCAGTGTCATTGGATGTGTGTTCTTCTCACAAACCACATATGGATCCACCAGTGTGATTGCATGTGTGTTCTTTTCACAAACCACATCTAGAGTCATTGCATGTGTGTTCTTTTCACAAACCACAGAAGGATCCACCAGTGTCATTGGATGTGTGTTCTTTTCATGAACCACACACAGTGTCATTGCATGTGTGTACTTTTCACAAACCACATATGGATCCACCAGAGTTCATTGCATGTATGTTCTTTTCACAAACCACATATTGATCCACGAGTGTCATTGCATGTGTGTTCTTTTCACAAACCACATCTAGAGTCATTGCATGTGTGTTCTTTTCACAAACCACATAAGGATCCACCAGTGTCATTAGATGAGTGTTCTTTTCACAAACCACACCCAGTGACATTGGATGTGTGTTCTTCTCACAAACCACATGTGGATCCACCAGTGTGATTGTATGTGTGTTGTTCTCACAAACCACATATTGATCCACCAGTAGCATTGCATGTGTGTTCTTTTCACAAACCACATGTGGATCCACCAGAGTCATTGCATGTGTGTTCTTTTCACAAACCACATAAGGATCCACCAGTGTCATTGGATGTGTGTTCCTTTCATGAACCACAACTAGTGTCATTGCATGTGTGTTCTTCTCACAAACCACATAAGGATCCACCAGAGTTCATTGCATGTCTGTTCTTTTCACAAACCACACATGGATTCACCAGTGTCATTGCATGTGTGTTCTTTTCATTAACCATACCTAGAGTCATTGCATGTGTGTTCTTTTCACAAACCACATGGATCTATCAGAGTCATCGCATGTGTTTTATTTTCAGAAACCACATATGGATCCATCATAGGCATTGCATGTCTCTTCTTTTCGTTAACCACATGTAGTGTCATTGCATGTCTGTTCTTTCCATAGACCACATGTGGATCCACCAGTGTCATTGCATGTGTGTCATTGCATGTGTGTTCTTCTCACAAACCACACATGGATCCACCAGTGTCATTGGATGTGTGTTCTTCTCACAAACCTCATATGGATCCAGCAGTGTCATTGCATGTGTGTTCTTTTCACAAACCACGGCTAGAGTCATTGCATGTGTGTTCTTTTCACAAACCACATAAGGATCCACCAGTGTCCCTGGTTGTGTGTTCCTTTCATGAACCACACCTAGTGTCATTGTAGGTGTGTTCTTCTCACAAACCACATATGGATCCACTAGTGTCATTGCATGTGTGTTCTTCTCATAGACCACATATGGATCCACCAGTGTCATTGCATGTTTTTTTTCCACAAACCACATCTAGAGTCATTGCATGTGTGTTCTTTTCACAAACCACATAAGGATCCACCAGTGTCATTGGCTGTGTGTTCTTTTCATGAACCACACCCAGTGTCATTGGATGTATGTTCTTCTCACAAACCACATGTGGACCAGTGTCATTGCATGTGTGTTCTTCTCACAAACCACATATTGATCCGCCAGTGTCATTGCATGCGTGTTCTTTTCACAAACCACATCTAGAGTCATTACATGTGTGTTCTTTTCACAAACCACATAAGGATCCACCAGTGTCATTGGATGAGTGTTCTTTTCATGAACCACACCCAGTGTCATTGGATGTGTGTTCTTCTAACAAACCACATTTGGATCCACCAGTGTGATTGCATGTGTGTTCTTCTCAGAAACCACATATTGATCCACCAGTGTCATTGCATGTGTGTTCTTTTCACAAACCACATGTGTATCCACCAGAGTCATTGCATGTGTGTTATTTTCACAAACCACATAAGGATCCACTAGTGTCATTGGATGTGTGTTCCTTTCATGAACCACAACCAGTGTCATTGCATCTGTTCTCTTCTCACAAACCACATATGGATCCACCAGAGTTCATTGCATGTCTGTTCTTTTCGCAAACCACATATGGATCTACCAGTGTCATTTCATGTGTGTTCTTTTCATTAACCATAGCTAGAGTCATTGCATGTGTGTTCTTTTCACAAACCACATGGATCCACCAGAGTCATTGCATGTGTGTTATTTTCATTAACCACAACTAGATTCATTGCATGTGTGTTATTTTCACAAACCACATATCGATCCATTAGACTCATTGCATGTCTATTCTTTTCATTAACCACAACTAGTATCATTGCCTATCTATTCTTTCCACATACCACATATGGATCCACCAGTGTCATTGCATGTGTGTTCTTGTGACAAAACACACATGGATCCACCAGTGTCACTTGATGTGTGTTCTTATCACAAACCACATATGGATGCACCAGTCTGATTGCATGTGTGTTCTTCTCACAAACCACAACTAGAGTCATTGCCTGTGTGTTCTTCTCACAAACCACATATGGATCCACCAGAGTTCATTGGATGTGTGTTCTTTTCATGAACCAAACCCAATGTCATTGCATGTGTGTTCTTCTTACAAACCACATATGGATCCACCAATGTCATTGGATGTGTGTTCTTCTCACAAACCACACATGGATCCACCAGTGTCATTGCATGTGTGTTCTTCTCACAAACCACATCAAGAGTCATTGCGTATGTGTTCTTTTCACAAACTATAGCTAGAGTCATTGCATGTATGTTCTTTTCACAACCAACATAAGGATCCACTAGTGTCATTGGATGTGTGTTCTTTTCATGGACCACACCCAGTGTCATTGCATGTGTGTTCTTCTCACAAACCATATATGGATCCACCAAGTTCATTGGATGTGTGTTCTTCTCACAAAGCAAATATGGATCCACCAGTGTGATTGCATGTGTGTTCTTTTCACAAACCAAATCTAGAGTCATTGCATGTTTGTTCTTTTCACAAACCACATAAGGATCCACCAGTGTCATTGGATGTGTGTTCTTTTCATGAACCACACCTAGTGTCATTGCATGTGTGTTCTACTCACAAACCACATATGGATCCACCAGAGTTCATTGCATGCCTGTTATTTTCACAAACCACATTGATCCACCAGTGTCATTGCATGTGTGTTCTTTTCAGAAGCCACATAAGGATCCACTAGTGTCATTGGATGAGTGTTATTTTCATGAACCACACCCAGTGTCAGTGGATGTGTGTTCTTCTAACAAACCACATGTGGATCCACAAGTGTGCTTGCATGTGTGTTCGTCTCACAAACCACATATTGATCCACTAGTGTCATTGCATGTGTGTTCTTTTCACAAACCACATGTGTATTCACCAGAGTCATTGCATGTGTGTTCTTTTCACAAACCACATATGGATCCACCAGTGTCATTGTATGTGTGTTCCTTTCATGAACCACAACCAGTGTCATTGCATGTGTTCTCTTCTCACAAACCACATATGGATCCACCAGAGTTCATTGCATGTCGGTTCTTTTCACAAACCACATATGGATCCACCTGTGTCATTGCATGTGTGTTATTTTCATTAACCATAGCTAGAGTCATTGCATGTGTGTTCTTTTCACAAACCACATGGATCCACCAGAGTCATTGCATGTGTGTTCTTTTCATTAACCACAACTATAGTCATTGCATCTGTGTTATTTTCACAAACCACATATGGATCCATCAGAGTCATTGCATGTTTGTTCTTTTCATTAAAAACAGCTAGTGTCATTGCATGTCTATTCTTTCCATAGACCACATATGGATCCACCAGTGTCATTACATGTGTGTCATGGCATGTGTGTTCTTCTCACAAACCCCACATGGATCCACTAGTGTCACTGGACGTGTGTTCTTCTCACAAACCACATATGGATCCACCAGTGTGATTGCATGTGTGTTCTTCTCACAAACCAAAGCTAGAGTCATTGCATGTGTGTTCTTCTCACAAACCACATATGGATCCACTAGAGTTCATTAGATGTGTGTTCTTTTCATGAACCAAACCCAATGTCATGGCATGTGTGTTCTTCTCACAAACCACATATGGGTCCACCAATGTCATTGGATGTGTGTTCTTCTCACAAACCACATATGGATCCACCAGTGTCATTGCATGTGTGTTCTTCTCACAAACCACATCTAGAGTCATTGCATGGGTGTTGTTTTCACAAACCACATAAGGATCCACCAGTGTCATTGGATGTGTGTGTTCTTCCCATGAACCACACCAAGTGTCATTGCATGTGTGTTTTTCTCACAAACCACATATGGATCCACTAGTGTCATTGGATGTGCTTTCTTCTCACGAACCACATATGGATCCACCAGTGTGATTGCATGGGTGTTCTTTTCACAAACCTCATCTAGAGTCATTGCATGTGTGTTCTTTTCACAAACCACATAAGGATCCACCAGTGTCATTGGATGAGTGTTATTTTCATGAACCACACCCAGTATCATTGGATGTGTGTTCTTATAACAAACCACATGTGGATCCACCAGTGTGATTGCATGTGTGTTATTCTCACAAACCACATATTGATCCACCAGTGTCATTGCATGTGTGTTCTTTCCACAAACCACATGTGTATTCACCAGAGTCATTGCATGTGTGTTATTTTCACAAACCACATATGGATCCACCAGTGTCATTGGATGTGTGTTCCTTTCATGAACCGCAACCAGTGTCATTGCATATGTGCTCTTCTCACAAACCACATATGGATCCACTAGAGTTCATTGCATGTCTGTTCTTTTCACAAACCACATATGGATCCACCAGTGTCATTCCATGTGTGTTATTTTCATTAACCATAGCTAGAGTCATTGCATGTGTGTTCTTTTCACAGACCACATGGATCCACCAGAGTCATTGCATGTGTGTTCTTTTCATTAACCACAACTATAGTCATTGCATCTGTGTTATTTTCACAAACCACATATGGATCCATCAGAGTCATTGCATGTTTGTTCTTTTCATTAACAACAGCTAGTGTCATTGCATGTCTGTTCTTTCCACAAACCACATATGGATCCACCAGTGTCATTGCATGTGTGTCATGGAATATGTGTTCTTCTCACAAACCACACATGGATCCACTAGTGTCACTGGATGTGTGTTCTTCTCACAAACCACATATGGATCCACCAGTGTGATTGCATGTGTGTTCTTCTCACAAACCCCAGCTAGAGTCATTGCATGTGTGTTCTTCTCACAAACCACATATGGATCCACTAGAGTTCATTAGATGTGTGTTCTTTTCATGAACCAAACCCAATGTCATGGCATGTGTGTTCTTCTCACAAACTACATATGGATCCACCAATGTCATTGGATGTGTGTTCTTCTCACAAACCACATATGGATCCACCAACGTCATTGCATGTGTGTTCTTCTCACAAACCACATCTAGAGTCATTGCATGTGTGTTCTTTTCACAAACCACATAAGGATCCACCAGTGTCATTGGATGTGTGTTCTTTCCATGAACCACACCAAGTGTCATTGCATGTGTGTTCTTCTCACAAACCACATATGGATCCACTAGTGTCATTGGATGTGTGTTCTTCTCACAAACCACATATGGATCCACCAGTGTGATTGCATGGGTGTTCTTTTCACAAACCACATCTAGAGTCATTGCATGTGTGTTCTTTTCAGAAACCACATAAGGATCCACTAGTGTCATTGGATGAGTGTTATTTTCATGAACCACACCCAGTGTCATTGGATGTGTGTTCTTCTAACAAACCACATGTGGATCCACCGGTGTGATTGCATGTGTGTTCTTCTCAGAAACCACATATTGATCCACCAGTGTCATTGCATGTGTGTTCTTTTCACAAACCACATGTGTATTCACCAGAGTCATTGCATGTGTGTTCTTTTCACAAACCACATATGGATCCACCAGTGTCATTTGATGTGTGTTCCTTTCATGAACCACAACCAGTGTCATTGCATGTGTGCTCTTCTCACAAACCATATATGGATCCACTAGAGTTCATTGCATGTCTGTTATTTTCACAAACCACATATGGATCCACCAGTGTCATTGCATGTGTGTTATTTTCATTAACCATAGCTAGAGTCATTGCATGTATGTTCTTTTCACAAACCACATGGATCTACCAGAGTCATTGCATGTGTGTTCTTTTCATTAACCACAACTATAGTCATTGCATCTGTGTTATTTTCACAAACCACATATGGATCCATCACAGTCATTGTATGTTTGTTCTTTTCATTAACAACAGCTAGTGTCATTGCATGTCTGTTCTTTCCACAGACCACATATGGATCCACCAGTGTCATTGCATGTGGGTCATGGCATGTGTGTTCTTCTCGCAAACCACACATGGATCCACTAGTGTCACTGGATGTGTGTTCTTCTCACAAACCACATATGGATCCACCAGTGTGATTGCATGTGTGTTCTTCTCACAAACCACAACTATAGTCATTGCATGTGTGTTCTTCTCACAAACCACATATGGATCCACTAGAGTTCATTAGATGTGTGTTCTTTTCATGAACCAAACCCAATGTCATGGCTTGTGTGTTCTTCTCACAAACCACATATGGATCCACCAATGTCATTGGATGTGTGTTCTTCTCACAAACCACATATGGATCCACCAGTGTCATTGCATGTGTGTTCTGCTCACAAACCACATCTAGACATTGCATGTGTGTTCTTTTCATAAACCACATAAGGATCCACCAGTGTCATTGGATGTGTGTTCTTTTCATGAACCACACCCACTGTCATTGCATGTGTGTTCTTCTCACAAATCACATATGGATCCACCAAAGTTCATTGCATGTCTGTTATTTTCACAAACCACATTGATCCACAAGTGTCATTGCATGTGTGTTCTTTTCACAAACCACATGTGGATCCACCAGAGTCATTGCATGTGTGTTCTTTTCACAAACCACATAAGGATCCACTAGTGTCATTGGATGAATGTTGTTTTCATGAACCACAACCAGTGTCATTGAATGTGTGATCTTCTCACAAACCACATATGGATCCACCAGATTTTATTGCATGTCTGTTCTTTTCACAAACCACATATGGATACACCAGTGTCATTGCATGTGTGTTCTTTTCATTAACCATATCTAGAGTCATTGCATGTGTGTTATTTTCACAAACCACATGGATCCACCAGAGTCATTGCATGTCTGTTCTTTTCATTAACCATAAGTAGAGTCATTGCATGTGTGTTCTTTTCAAAACCACATATGGATCCATCAGAGTCATTGCATATCCGTTCTTTTCATTAAATACAGCTAGTGCCATTGCATGTCCGTTCTTTCCACAGACCACATATGGATCCACCCGTGTCATTGCATGTGTGTTTTGCATGTGTGTTCTTCTCACAAACCACACATGGATCCATCAGTGTCATTGGATGTGTGTTCTTCTCACAAACCACATAAGGATCCACCAATATGATTGCATGTGTGTCCTTTCCACAAACCACAGCTAGAGTCATTGCATGTGTGTTCTTCTCACAAACCACATATGGATCTACCAGAGTTCATTAGATGTGTGTTTTTTTCACAAACCACATATGGATCCACTAGTGTGATTGCATGTGTGTTCTTCTCACAAACCACATATGGATCCACCTGAGTTCATTGCATGTATGTTCTTTTCACAAACCACATATGGATCCACAAGTGTGATTGCATGTGTGTTCTTCTCACAAACCACAGCTAGAATCATTGCATGTGTGTTCTTTTCATGAACCACAACTAGAGTCAGTGAATGTCTGTTCTTTCAGAAACCACAGATGGATCCACAAGAGTAATTATATTGCATGTTCTTTTCATAATCCACAGTTAGAGTCATTGCATGTGTGTTCCTTTCATAAACCACATATCACCAGTGTCATTGCATGTCTGTTCTTCTCAAAAAACACATATGGATCCTAACTTAGGAGAGCCCTAACCTTAGCCCCCCAATGGTGGTTGTTAGATCGAGTCTTCTAGAAGGCATACCCTAACACAGTTGTTCTGCATGATGATTATTACATACCGTTCGATGGGGGCGTTTAGACGATTGGGATGGTCTTCGTGAGAGCGATCCGTGAGTAGGCTGTTCTGCGGCATGATTGGCCACGCTTGCTTCCCGCTTGCTCTAGACAAACATGCAACACCGGGCACTCCCCTTTTGCGAGTGTCACGACTAATGAGTTCAGTGGGCCATATGCTAGTGTCATGTCCCCATTACTTCTCTCCCTCCCCGTACTTCTCTTACTTCCCCTCAAAGCCACTTTCCCCACTTCTCTCCCATCTTGCCATAGCCGCAAGCCGATGGTGCCTCCAGCTATCTCTTCGGCAACCACCCCCTCTCCCTCTCTCTCTCCATGGGTGAGGAAACGCGTCGTGATGATAGGGACGGTAATTTCGATGTGAGTCGTCTCATCTATATCTCTATCATCTGTGGCCAGTTATCTATTTTGAGCTAGATATACTCTTTTTACTCATGCGCATATGATGTGTTAGGCCAACCAGATGCTGTATGACTCCGACTATCACGGTTTAGCAGATGAAGACAGTCCTCTGCTATGTAAACATGGATATGTGCCCGCTAAATTTGTAGCGTTCGAAGGATGAAACGCGGGCAGGAGGGTTTTATGGTGTCAAGGACATCGTGCAATGATGCAAGGCAGAATTTGCGGTGTTGTCAAATGGGTAGATCCAAAGTGGCCCAAATCAATGCAGAAAATGCTGGACAAACTATGGGAAATGACTATTGAGTTGAAATAATCCGTATTTAGCTTACTTCTTGACAGTGTTGAGATGAAGCTATGGGAACCAGATGACACGACCAAGCTTAACCGAGATCTCAGGAGGGTGCAAGACAAGGTTAGCAAAGTCGAGAAGGACAAGGATGTGGTGTTGTCCATGAAGGCTAAAGAAGAGCAAGAACTGACTCAAGCAAAGAATGATCTTCACCATGCCAAAGTCCTGCAGTTCACAACTACGAGTATTGATAAGTGCATGAGGAAAAAGGCAGAGAAACAATTGAAGCTGTGCAAGGAAGATGCTAAAAGGAAGGAGCAGATGATTTGATCCTTGCTCTCGCAAGAAGATGCGCATCGAGCTAAGATTAGGAAGATCAAGGAGATGTGTGATAACTAGTTCTATTTAGCTTGAGCTCCGTGCCTTTTTAAGTTGTAATAGTAGTAATTGTTGAGCTAGCGGTCTGAACTAGTGGTCCTGGAGTCCTAGGAGGAAAAAAATTGGTCGCCCGTTAATCTTTCTTAACCCTGCATTACTTCCTTTTGTCTGATCATGGTGGTATTCTGACATTGGTGGTTTGTTTAAATGTAATCTACGTGGATTGTGCCGCATGCAAATGGCACAACCACAATTTATAAAGTGGAAACACGTACACCCGGTTACTGGAGATCCGGGAGATTCGCCAGATGTAGGGGATGCAGGAGCAGGGAGGCGGTGATATAGACGGGCTCAAGATTAGGCCAGAAAGTGGTACCGATTTCCTCCTCATCTAGGCATTATCGGTTGCCATTGATGTTTATGTTGCCATGTTGTTGTGCAGCAGCTGAAATAAGTTGCTGCTTCGTGGAGTGTAGCAGCTGAAATAATTTATTTCTGTGCCACTTACATTCCATCGAACTGCCCCTCTGCAATCGTGGAACCGATGCTGCGTGTTTTCAGATATTAGTGGCACAATCACAATTTCGGATTCAACTACTGACTCGGGCATTTCCAAACCCTAAGTCACAGTACATTTTACTCAGAGAACGTGGGTAGATTGTTTCGCCCAGCAAAGTTCCACACAGAGCTCCAGAATTTAACAGAATTACATATATAGGTTCAAGTTCAACACATTACTATGCATCTTCATTGCCAGTAACCTTTTTCCACAGCCTGGGTGCCAAGCCTTCATGTCCACTAGCTTCTTCATTTCCTGCCTTCTTCCTCTTCCTCGGTGCCAATTTTATTAGCTTCACGTACTCTGCATCGCCGAGACAATCAGCACCAGAATCATGTCCAGCATCATCTTTCCACTCGTTTTTACCTTCTTCGGGCAGCAAAATGACTAACCTGGCAGTCATGTTTCTAACATTGTGGCGCTTCCTGTGAAAGAAACAGGACTGTTGCATCACTGCACAATATCTACAGAGTAAATAAAACAAAAATTACAATTCAGCACAAACATGCGAACCCCAAGAGACTTTTTCTAACCAAGAGCTAATTGGGTTCGAGCGACCACCCTGTCGAAGAATAGAAGGGCGACTCCCAGTTGCAGCAGCTTCCACATCTAGTACATCACAATTCAGCTCAAACATGCAAGCCGAAGCATACCTTTTCATCAACCCAATTAGCTGACTCTCACACGTTAGAGGAACCATGATGCCACGTTCATCCATGAAGCTGAACTTTGCAGTCTGCTTCAGCCATATTTCATCCTGATTACGCAGAGCAGAAACCATACCAGATATAGTACAGATCTGCGCAGGCACTTCTTCCATCGTGATACAATGGTGTCCATACCACTTGCCCTTCACCCTTGATGATTTAGAGTCGTACCTGAAGAGGACTACCGTAACCAGGTAAGGGTGGTCCGCGGAGATCCCACTTGACAAAAAACTATGGACAAAATATTTTTGTCAGTGTTGGAATAATAAACAATTTTAGGTTCAGTAGCTAGCTAGCAGTTATAGTTAGTGCAAATAGCAGAGAGAAGGGTAGCTCACCCGCATGTACCCAGAACTTCTTCTTCCTTGGTAGTAGGATCTGGCATCCTCCGAGCTGCTCGGCTCATCGGCGGCGGAGGCGGGCTAGAGCCTCCCAAGAGCGGCTACGGCTTGTGCCATTGGAGCTCGGGATCAGCGACAGCAACATGGCCCCGAAAGTCAAATGTCTGAAGGGATCGTTCTGCCTGGAGGGTGGATTTTGACGCCGTCGGTGCTAGGGGAAAGGAGGGAATGGATTTGTGAAATTGGTCAATGCATCCAATCCACTTAGTTCCTCGATTTGCCTAAGAGGTTGCCGTGTTGGCGTTCGCGTCACGGACAGATGACAGACATGTGGGTCCTGACCATCTACTTCACGGGGCAGTTTAACGGAATGTTTGAATTTGGCAAGGGTGAGATGAGTTTGCCTCGAAATGGCCCCTCTCAGTAGTTGGCAGCCCAACTTTATGAAATGCGGCAATTACAAGGAACTTGGGTACCACCATGCACTCGCCTAGAAACTTCCGGGCCGCAAACCAACAATCCCCATAACTGGGCCATCCAATTGGATTAGGGAACAATATCGGGCTTAGTTATTGGCCCATCTTGTAATGGGTCGATGATGAAAAGTAATGGATGCGCACCATTATACACCTTTTATGATATTGGCATGGGATTTAAAAAAGGCCGAAACTACAAAAGACCATAAAAGTACCGGGCTGACCCAAAGTCGGGCTCCAATAACAGACCATAATAGTTGTAGGCCAGAATAGTAACCGGCCAGC
The DNA here is from genome assembly GCA_023614405.1 of Avena insularis. Classification (NCBI taxonomy): domain Eukaryota; kingdom Viridiplantae; phylum Streptophyta; class Magnoliopsida; order Poales; family Poaceae; genus Avena; species Avena insularis. The sequence goes on along the minus strand of CM042686.1, from coordinate 240,905,131 downwards.
ATAGTAACAGGCTAGAATAGTAGCAGCCAGAATGTGAACGAGCCAGAACGGTAACATGCTAGAACAGTAGCAGGCTAGAACAATAGCAGGCCACGTAAAAGCGGAAGGCAAAAATGTACAGGCCTGAACAGTAACATGCCTGAATAGTAGAAGGCTAGAATAGGAAAAGCCGAGTGTGGTAAAAGGACAGATCAGTAATAGGCTAGAATAGTAACATGCCAGAACAGTAGCGAACTTTCTCACAAATGGGCCGTTAGTGCGAGGCCCACGACGGGCTATAAGAATAGTGATGGGCCGACCACAGGCCTTAATAGTACCGGACTGACATGGCACATGCCTCTAATGGGCCACACAGTATTGGAATAAGGTGGGCCTTACATAGGCCAAAATAGTAATGGGCTTGAAAGTTTATAGGCTATAGCAGGCTACATTAATTGGTCCATTTCAAACAGTGTAGGACGAAATAGTAACAAGTCATCTTCTCATTGGGCTCTCCTAATGGGCTAGCCCACTTAATAATTAGCAGGCATTGGCTGGGCCTAGCTTCTACCACGGTTTTTGTGACCGTTAACGTCGATAACTTGCCGTTAACGGTGTTCTCCACGTGGCCGTTTACATGACGTCCATAGTCAACATGGCTAGCGAATAGATCTACAATCACACAAACTTCTGTGGTTGAACGGTGCGATCTACCATGGTCACGAAAAAACCGTGGTAGATTCTTTTGTGATGGGGCTTTTACCATGAAAGCCATCCGTCGTAGAAGACTTTTTAACCATGAAAAACGGGCCTTCAACCACGAAAATCATTCGTGGTAAAAGCCAATTTTTGTTGTAGTGTCTCTCACCACTTGTCTCATGAGGGTCCTTAGTTTGTTGTACGTAGAGAAAAAATACGTCATGTTGGAAGCAATAACTTGGATTAGCGTCATAGGTTAGAGCACAAAAGTCTTGTCATTCCACTTGAAGAAATATTGGTTGGTGGTACCATCATGTATGGCTCCTCTATCATATTGCCATGGTCTTCCAAGAAGCATGTGACACACGATCATTAGCACGACATCACACTGGATGGAGTCTACATAGGGGGCAATCTTAAAGGAGATGTTGACTTTGTATTTGTTCTTGAGGATTCCATTGTCATATCAAGACATTTGACATGATATGGATGAGGGTGCGCCATGTATGTCAACGTGAGTTTCTCACAAATCTTGGTGCTTGTGAGGTTGTGAAAACGTCCTCCGTGAATAATTACATTTATGGACTTACAATCAATTATGGCTCGTGTTTCAAAAAATTTGAGGCGTTGGTCCCCTCTTGGAATGGAGTGTGTTGTCAAAACATGCGTTATGATGAGTGAAGGACTTGGATCATGCTCACATATAAGTGTGTCCTCATCGTACATTGCAGCGTGCTTTGCGATAGCAACGTGAGTCAAAGCTTCTTATTCTTCTTCACTCATGGAATAGGTTACACCATTTTCAGCCGTTAGCATAACTCGTGTGTTGATGCACTCATAGGACTTGTGGCCTTTTTTTCCACACTTATGGTAAATGACTTGACTTTCCATTGTTGTGTGGGAGGAGGATTCCATTGGGGGCTTCGTTTGCTTGAATGAGGTTGGTTCTTGGTTTGTTGGCTTGGATGAGGAATTCGTGTTAAAGGAAGCGAAGTACAACCTTGGCTTGTCATAAGCATTTTCCTTTTGCAAGTGTCATTCGGCCTTGGTGGCTTGGTGTAGGAGGTTCACTAGTGTCATGTAAGGTTGGAAATCGTCTATTTTTCGTATTGGGAGACTCAATCCATTGAGGAACCGTGCTATTATTTGCTCCTCAAGCTCTTTCACATCGGCTCTCATCATAGTGATCTCCATTTCTTTGTAAAACTATTCAATTTTGTTTGTGCCTTGCTTGAAGTTTTGTAGCTTATCAAAGAGGTCTTGTATATAGTGATCGGGGAAAAACCTTGCATACATCACTTGCTTCATCTCGATCCAAGTGCTAACCGGTGGTTCTTCTATATTGTCATGATGGCTTTGGTATTATTCCCACCAAACATTGGCATAGTCCTCAAACTCAAGGGATGTCATGGCAAGTTTCTTTTCTACGGAATAGTTGTGGACTCGCAGTATTGTGTCAAATTTGAGTTCCCATTGAAGGTATGCATTTGCATTTTCTTCTCCCTTGAACATGGGCATAACGAATTTGATCTAACTAAACGTGCCATCATCACACTCACGGTAGTTGTTTCGGCGTTCATGGCACATACTTGCTTCACTTGGTGCACGAGGAGGACGCAGAGGAGGAGCTTGATTGCCTAGAGGTGGCGGTGCAGGAGGATCTTGATGATGATCAAAGTATCTTCTTCGCCTTTTCTCATAGTCATTTGCATTCATAGCTTGTTGGTGTCGATGGTGGTGTTGTGCATGACAGTTTTTGTGTGTAGCTCGGCGCTCATCCTCACCATAACTTTGATAGCCTAATGGTTCTTCATTTGGTTGAAGTGGCGCATGGGGTCATAAGGAGGATGGTGACATCTATCATTGTGGTTGTCTTCATTATGATGTTCATGTTCATGTTACACTTTGATGATTGCTTGTTGTGGTGGCGAACCATACTCTTCTTGTTGTTGTGTGTTGTTATTGAGGTTGAGGAGCATGTGGGTCAACCGCTTGTTCATGACGATGATGAGATTTTTGGTCCCCATTATGGTGGCGGGGTTCTCCATGGTGGCAGTTTGACCGTGACGACTTGCCATGTCGACTTGAGGAATGCGTGCGGGATGAACTTGATGAGCCTGAGCGATGACCATTTCGGTTGCCAAGATTGGTAATAGCTTAGTGAAGAGCTTGGAATTAAGCGTGATGCTCCTCTTTTGATGTTGCCGATCATGGACTTGAAGTCTTGGAAAGTATCATTGAGACAGTTCTCAAGTCTATCAAATTGTGCATTGACTTCTTGGCATTGTGCACATAAGTTGGGGCACGTGGAGAAACTGCCTTGGTTGTTGAATTTTCCATCTCCACTAGCTCTGCTTCCCCTAGGAATTGTGCACAACCACACGTGATAGGAAGGGTGATATTGGTGGAATTGTATTTGCTACCTTGCCTCACCGGAGTCAAAAATTGGAAAGATTGTTCTTACCAAGAGTAAAGCAAACAGCGGATGCACAAGACACACACACAAAGGCCTATGGAGGTAGGTTAGGAAGGTGGATAACAAATGGAATCACGACTTTGCAAGCACTACTTTTCTATTCATTGTCCTTCAAGAATTTCAATTTTTTAAGTAATTGAGAGCACGCCAAAGATTTTTATTAGTTTATTAGGCTGTGATGGACACTCGTGGCATCACTAAGGTTTTTGTTCCTTTTGCATAATGATTACTCATAATAGCCAGAGGAGTGATTCCATCATGATTACAGCTACCCGGGAGTGCCAAGAATCTTAGCCACTATAGCATTGCTCCTACCAGTGTTTAATCAACTCATAGCCAAAATCTAGGTGTTTCCTCCATGAAGATCATTCGTAGGCCAGCGGAGTTGTTGGCATCCCATCAAGTTTGGCATGCATAAAGCTATATCATTCTTATGATAAACAAGTCAAACTTTAGCATGCTCATAAAAACCACTAAACATTAATTCAATTGAACAAATCCTTTTAAAGAGAGCTATCAAGTCAATTAACATTTTTAGTGGTGTTGAGTGTCTCTAGAAATAAACCTTCAAGACTAAGCACTACAACACCCAACCCTTCAATTGTGAGACTTTTTCTTATTACAATTTTTTAGAAATTTTTAGGCAAGACTTAGTTAATTACGAGGGTTGGAACAAAATGAGCCCAATTAAATACCCATGCAAACGAAAAATCTTACTATGATACAAAGACTCACTCCACCAATATAATATCTCAACATTTTCTACTAACTAGCATGGGTTTATCAAACTTCAAAAGTGGGGAGTCATAAGGAATAACTCTCATGTTTGGTTCCACTTCTCTCTTCCTTTTTTATTTGTTTCTTGGAAACTCGAAGTCGATCACTCTCCTGCAAACATATGAAGACCTCGAGGCAGAAAGAAAAGAAAGAGGGAAAATAAGGAAAAAGGGAGTAATACTTTTGTATTTTTAAGAGGGGAACTTTAAAGAATAGAGAATTGGTGGCAAAGCTCGGCTAGCAAATTTTGAAAGCAAATAAAGAACTTAGAAAATAAGGTGTTGGGGAAACCAACACGAGTGCTTATAAACTCAAATAAAAATGCAACCTCGAAATAAATAAAAGGAAATAAATGCCAAATAAAGATACATGAGGAAGCTTCCCCAAGCTTAGGCTTTTGCAAGGCCTTCAAATCATCGTGGTGGCGGGAAAACATCCTTACTCCAGTTTGCAAATTGAGTTGAGAGGTTACTTGTTGATTCTCGGAGGTTCAAAGAGAGGCTATGCATTCTCTCCACCGTCCCTCCAAGTCCTTGGAAATCTTGGTATGTGGCGAACCGGGTTTGTGGATGCTCCTCTTGATAAGGAACTTCTTTCTCCTCCTCTTGGTCCTCATCCTCATCTGGAATTTCTTCCTTGGGTTGGTGTTGCTCAACCTGCAAGTCATATAGCAAACGTCCTTCCTCGATAGAGAAAAGACCATTAGGCATAGGAGCGGGGTAGATACGCCCAGCTCCAGCAATATGCAGGTAATAAGCACCACCTCTCCTAGTGATCATTCCACAGGCCCTCAAGGTGGAGAAACTAACACTTGTCTCACCTAGTATGAGTTGAAACTCACATAGATTGATGTCTAGGGCATGGGCAAGCACGAAGATGACGCCTCCTTCTGTGATTGGCCCTTGGCTTCGGGAGGCTTGGTGATCTAGGTAGCGCACAAGGATGGCACCCAAGTTGAGTGATATGATGCAGTTGATGTAAGCAGCCTTTGCAAGGACTAGGATGTCCTCCTCATTGAGTCTCGTGAACTCATTACGTGCCTGCAAGGTGTTAGAAATAACATAGAACAAATAGCGAATTGCAGGATGTTGAATATTCTTCCCCTTGCTCACTCTAGTAGTGGAACTCATTCCATTATAGTATTGTTCGGGGGAAGGTTCTAAGACAATAAAGGATGCGCGTAAAGCATGAACATCATTGTTTGGCAAATTAAAACATGTGCACCATTCATCTAATGTTAAAGTGTAGTTGTTGTTCATCAGACGGAAAGAAACAGTATCCTCTCCTTGCCATTGTTTAATGGTGCTTTGCAATGAACTTAGGAATTCAATGGTTAAACAGCGATAAGTAGGTACATCATTGTACACAAAGTTTTGCAGGCCAGCTCTATTGCAAAGTAAATTAAAGTCATCAGAAATACCGAGTAGGTTCAATATGATGGCGCAAGCCCACTTGGTGGCCTTCACTTCGCGGTTCTTGATCCTCTTGAAGCGATCACGATGGGCCTCATCCATGAACCGTATCCCCATGCGTTCCTGAGCAGCAACCTGAGAAGCGCTAGTGGTGGCACGAGCACGAGTTTAGCTCCTTGTGTTCATCATCTAAAACATGGAAGAAAGGCAAAAATAAAACTTTTTGATCCAACAACAGTAAGTATAATATATTCCTCATCAAAACATACTAAAGAATCTCCTCAAGATAATAATCTAGGCAAGAAAATCATGGAAATTGGTTCATAGTAGGTCTCACCCAAGATTGATAACGACAATAGATCAAAGATGAATTTGCAAAAAGTAATTGGAGGATTGGAGGAGAAACATATCGTAGATCACTTGTGTGTGAGGAAATCGAACCAAATTGAGTAGAGATGGAGATCTCTTGAGGTTTTGAGAGATTTTAGAGGTAGAAGAAAGAAAAAGGATTGAAGTTTTCTAGTTGGGAGTACCTTCCGCTATGATTTTGTGGTCAAACTCAACTATACGGGAGGAACTATACGGTCGGAACAATGCGTTCCAACCGTATAGGTGGCCTTTTGTCAAAAATTCAGGGTTTCCTCCTGGCAGCACAGCTATATGGACGCAACTATACGGGGGAATAAAATATTCTGGCCATATAGTTGATCGTTAAACTGTCTATCCATGCGAAAGAAAATTTGCAAATGCATCGATATCTATACGACTGGAACTATACGGCCGGAATTTTTATTCCCGCTGTATAGTTGGTTGTTAAACTCTCAGTACATATGAAAAGAAATTGTATGGAGGCATTGATATATATACGACCGGCACTATACGACCGGAATTTTTATTCCCGCCGTATAGTTGGTCGTTAAACTCTCAGTACATATTGTAGAAATTTTTTTGATGGCAAAGATATCTATACGACCGGAACTATATGGCTGGAATTTTTATTCCCGCCATAATGTTGGTCGTTAAACTCTCTCTGTACATCAAAAATTTTCTGTTTCTTCGTAAACTATTTCTTTTCCTGTAACTTAGTGGTATACCTTGTTTTTGACAGAAAATTGATAGTAAATATTTTTGACCAAAAATAGCATGAATAAAGCAGAATTTCAAGTACTACCGAACTTCTTCTCCTCAAATGGAGTTTTCTATCACTCTTTATTAAACATGAACTTAAACTAAAACTAAAAACTTAACTCAAACCTTTATTTAACATGGGTTGCCTCCCATGGATCACTCTTTTATGGTAAATAGCTTGACCTTAATGATACTCACTTGGGCCAGATGAGTGGAACACCCACTCCAAAGTAATTGACCTTCAAAGTGATGGCCTCCTTCTCGTCATGCTTGGCTTTCTCCTTCCTGGGGAAATGAATAACAAAAGGATCCCACGAAGGCAATTGCAACTTCACGTTCCCTTCATGAAGGTAATTAAAGCCTTTATAGTTCTCAAGCAAGGACGGCCTAGTATTATAGGAGCAACATTATCTTCAGGCATGTCAACAATAACAAAGTCAATTAGAGCAGGACAACCTTTGATGTAAACTAAAGTGTTCTCCTTAATCCCTACATCTTGTTTGTAGGTAGAATCTGCTAGATGCAATTTTAACTCAGTAATTTCAAAGGAGCCAAGATTTAACTTGTTAAAAAGACTCTTTGGAATTATTAAGATGCTTGCACCTAGATCACAAAGTGCAGCTATCTCATTGGTTCCAGTCTTTATCTTAATAGTTGGCTCAAATATGTCATCTAGTTTAACAGGTAACTTTTTAGCGATTTTCTTGTATTCCTCTTCAAGATCGCGTACCTTAATTGCTACTTGATCAATAAAGTGTTGATACATGGCTTGATCATTACCTTCACTTACCGGAATTTTGACGTTGATCCTCTTTACAAGGTCTTCGATGGTGTAGCTTGGTGAAGGGGCATTACTATAATCAAGCTCTTTAGGCTCATCCCTTTGGATCCTCATCATTTTGAGTTCTTCAATAGGATTGGGCTCAGCTTTATCTACAAATTTAACTAGAATGAGAGTTTGACTCTCGGTTATCTTACATAGCTGTTCCTCAATGATCCTTGGTCTTTCTTGAAGGGTCTTCAAATTATTTCTCAAACTAACAACCTGGTTAGATAATTTACCAAGCATGGTGTCATGGTTCTTCGTAATTTTGACTAGAATATTATTTTGTTCATTTTGTGAGTCTACGAAAGACTTAAGCGTTTCTTGGAGACTACCATTACTAGTTCCCATATTATTATTAGAGTTACCTGTAGGACTAGCATAATGTTTCTGAAAGTTAGGATTGTATCTATTCTTACAAGCATGATTATAATCATTACGAGCTACAAAGTCTATTTCTTCTATGTATGTTTTGGGGTTGGCTCTTACCTGAGTTTCCTTACCATTTACGGCTAGTATGAGCTCATCCAACTTAGCATTCAGATCTTCGTTCTCTTGTGGTGAGATAGATTTCACACTCTTCATGTTTGATCTTTCCACATGCCATTGGGCATGGTTGTCTTCAATATTGTCTGGCACCTGCTTTGCTTCCGTAATATATTTACCCATAAATGTTCCTGCAACTATAGTATCAAGCATAGACTTAGACACAAGATTAAGAGCATTGTAAAATAAATGGAGGATTAACCAATCTTCCATCCCATGACTAGGACAATTTCTTAGGCATTCTTTCATCCTCTCCCATGCAAGTGCTAGTGGCTCACGCTCTTCCTGTCTAAAGCCAGTAATATTAGATCAAAGTTGCATAGTCTTTGGAGGTGGGAAAAATTTAGTCATAAATAAAGTAGTACATCCCACCCATGATGTAATAGTATTTTTAGGCAAAGATAACATTCTTTAGCTCTCCCTCTTAGAGAGAAAGCAAATAGACGCAATTTGACCGCATTAGGATCAACGTATTTTATACGCATCATATCACATATTTCAGTGAAAGTATTCAAGTGCATACCCGCGTCTTCAACAGCAGAGCCTCCAAATTGATTCTGTTGAACCAAACTTAAGTAATGGGGCTTAATTTCATAGTCATCAGCAGCGATTGCTGGCTAAGTAATAGGAGTACGCAAATAATCATTATTGGGAGTAGCAAACTCCCCAAGCTTCTTTTCAACCATACTTCCTATGTTTTGGGGTTTTCTTAGATAAAGAATTATAACAGTAAAAGCAAGAATTAAAAGACTAACTAATTTTTTTGGTTTATCAAATTACGACTGAAAGCAAACTAACAAAATTAAAAACAAGAATTAAAACTAGCAAGGTTCCTAATAACCTCACCAAGGTAGCTATTGCCTCCTCGGCAACAGCGCCAGAAAAAGGGTTGATACCTTCGATCTGGATTACGGATGTAGTATAGCTTCTTCTTCCCTATTAGACCTAGGTTATCGAATCCTTGGGAAGAGAATGCATAGTGAAGTTACTTTAACGGACCTTCAGGAGTTTTAGAATTCCTTATGTGTTTTTACCGTACCATTAGATTGCGTATTTTTGTTGTTGTCGATTGTGGAGAGAGAGGGCCTAGGGCGTTCGGTTTCACCTGTAGTTGTGCAAAACATCTGATGGAAATAAAATATAGAAATATAGTATGCGTGTATTTGTTAGATCAAGATAAATTATATGTGGGCAGTGCATCCTTAATTGCTATTGCTTCCGCAACCACTTATAGCAATAACCTACTAGTCTCATCCATAGCAAAAATAGAACTAATGATATTCATAGTCATGTCACCGTTAATCCCAGGCAAATCCCTCACATACAGTCGTACTACCCCTTCTATCACTAGGGTTCCCAATCTGCAGATCAGTCATCACTCATACTCCCTATACCTGGATCAACCCTCGGGGTCTTAGGTACCTGACAAGTCCATGGATTGAGGCAAGAGAGGATACAATAATCATCATGTCATACAAACTAATACATGATCCCATCTATGATAAATCAAATGCACAATTGCTACATGGCTAGGCTGAAGCCCTTAGCCCAAGGAGAATTACTCACAGATAGAGATAATATCAACAATCACAAACATTTTAATGAAAATCATAAGATTGATAGCAATAGTCTTACAATGTTGCCAATCGGAGAAGATATCTACTATTACAAGTGGTGGAATATGGCTATGGAGATGGAGAAGGGTTTGGAGATCTGGAGGCAGCTGGTGATCTATGGCAGAGACTTTTTGGCGAGGTCTGGCTTGTTTTCTCATCGCCCAAGGCTTCTTTATATAGGGGTCCCTTCACTAAAGTTGTTCTGTTTGACCTAACGGTGGCGGCGCCAACTATACGACCAGAGCTATACTATCGGAATTTTTGCTCTGGCCGTATAGTTGGCCGGTAAAGCGTCTGTCTCCATTGTTCGGCTCCTAGTTTCTTCTAGTTGTTGGAAATCTTGTATCTTTGAATTTAAATGACATTATCTGTGCAGGAAAAATACAAAAGAAAGGATTGCATACCACTCTGAATATTAGCATTAGTGGCAGGGTTTAGAGAGATATTTCATCAAGAATATGATTAATATCCAGTTTAAATGTGGACTTAGATGGCTATATTTTAGAGCCATCAGAGAACGCCATGGAAAAAAGGGAAGCAGCTGCGTTGTTCCCACCTTGCGATGAGTTAGGCATGACTAGTACCCACGACCTCATCCGGGGAACGAGCATGCCGCCGCCCGTCTTCTTGAGGGTGGATGCGCCTCCCGAGGATGACGACGGCGCTGGGGCTCCAGACTTCCCCATGGACTATACCTAGCATGTATACAACACATGCCACCCCCACGGCGGCAGCTAATCGGCCAGGAGGGCAGGGGACCCAGGTTACCGGGAGGTGGACAGACCTCTCCTAACGACACGCCTGGATCTATGACTTTTTTGAAGGTGAACCTCAAAAAACCCTCACCCCTCACGGGTTTTTGCCTCTCGTTACACCCCGTGTAGACCATAGTGGCATTTGTAATAACCCTGCACTACTAACGCTTCCTTGGAACTTGTGCTGAGCGCATGATTGGCTATTTGATTTTTCCTTTGAAAAATATTTTTTTTGAAAAAACGCACCACCCAATTTCCCACACACACTCCGCACGAGCGGGGATAGAGATGGTACACTTCATCGGGCCAGCTCTGCTCCCTGTCGGCATCAGGGCCTAAAGTGTAGATCTCTGAACTCATGGGATAGACCCAGCCCAGAGTTACCTCGTCACACGGTTCCTAGTGCCTAAAAAGCTCGCGCGACGCGTGTATGGACCTCTGACGGTGGGTGCTTTTTTTCCTACGGCCCTCTCCCGGTAAAGTCTACGGGGCACCTCATCAGTGCCTAAAGTGTCGAGCTATGAACTGTACAACCCGATCCTCAGCCATAAGTTATCTCACCCACGGCCCATGACCTCGTTTTTATCCTCACGACGACTCATGAGGCCCTGTCCTCCACAGCCTGAGCTTGTCAGGGCCTAAAGTGTCGAGCTCTGAACTCTACGGCCCGTTCCTCAACCGTTAGTTACCTCAGCCATGGTCCCTGACCTCGTTTTTATCCTCGCGACAGCTCATGAGGCCTTGTCCTCCACAACCTGAGATCGTAAGGGCCTAAAGTGTCGAGCTCTGAAGTCTATGGCCTGTTCCTTGGCCATGAGTTACCTCACCCATGGTCCTTGACCTTGTTTTTATCCTCGCGACAACTCATGAGCCCTTGTCCTCCCCAACTCGAGATCGTGAGGGCCTAAAGTGTTAAGCTCTGAACTCTACGTGCTCTTCCTCGGCCCTGAGTTACCTCACCCACGACCCCTGGCCTCATTTTATCCTCGTGACAGATCATCAGGCCCTTTCCTCCATAACCTGAGCGCGTCAAGGCATAAAGTGTCGAGCTCTGAACTCTATGGCCCGTTCCTCGACCGTGAGTTACCTCACCCATGGTCCCTGACCTCATTTTTATCCTCGCGACGGCTCATGAGGCCCTGTCCTCCACATCCCGAGCTCGTCAGGGCCTAAAGTGTCGAGCTCTGAACTCTACGACCCCGTCCTCGGCCGTGAGTTACCTCAACCATGGTCCATGACCCTACTTTTATCCTTGGGACGACTCATGAGGCCCTGTCCTCCACAACCCGAGCTTGTTAGGGCCTAAACTGTCGAGCTCTGAACTCTATGGCATGTTCCTCGGCCATGAGTTACCTCACCCATGGTCCTTGACCTTGTTTTTATCCTCACAATGACTCATGAGCCCTTGTCCTCCCCAGCCCGAGATCGTCAGGGCCTAAAGTGTTAAGCTCTGAACTCTACGTCATGTTCCTCGGCTGTGAGTTACCTCACCCACAGCCCATGGCCTCATTTTATCCTCGCGACGCATCATGAGGCCCTTTCCTCCATAGCCTGAGCTCGTCAGGGCATAAAGTTTCGAGCTCTGAACTCTACGGCCTGTTCCTCGGCTGTGAGTTACCTCACCCACTATCCCTGACCTTGTTTTTATCCTTGCGACAACTCATAAGGCCCTGTCCTCCGCAGCCCGAGCTCGTCATGGCCTAAAGTGTTAAACTCTGAACTGTACGGCCCATTCCTCGGCCGTGAGTTACCTCACCCAAGGCCCGTGACCTTGTTTTTATCCTTGCGATGGCTCATAAGGCCCTATCCTCCGCAACCCGAGCTCGTCAGGACCTAAAGCACCAAGCTCTAAACTCCACAGGTCGCCCATCGGCCATGAGTCACCTCACCCCTAAACCCTCGGCATGGGGGCTAAAAGAAGGGACACACAATCATGTGGTTTCCCCCATGAGGCCCACAAGATGACCATGGATACCCCCATTCAGCAGTTAAACTCGGTAGGGCCAAAAAACATGGTTTCTAAAAACTTACGACCGAAGACAGGGTCAGCGTCTCACTAGTATATTTGCCCCCGCGAGAGGCACCCGAAAAAGGCGCGCGAGCCTCGTAGACCGCACTCCCTCTTAAGTGGGTGGGTTCTAGAAGTAACAGGGGACCCCTCCTCGAGGGTACGCACAGAATCCACAAGCCATGGGGAGCTGTCCGCTCAAGACGCTAAGATTCCCACCAACCTAATCAGGCGTGGCCTGCCCCATGACGGGCCGGTCCTGCAGCAAAAGGGAGCCGTCGCTAGCAGCAAGCTCAGAGCGCCGCCCCTAGAGACCACCTCCCCAGGCTCCATACCCTAAACCACGCCTCGCGAGGGCTCCACCCCTGGATGTCCAGCCCTTCATCGAGTGTGCTCGGTGCTCCCAGAAGGTCATCCCTACAGAAAGGAAACATGAGCCGCCATCACGGACCTCGGCAAGACGGCACCATGCTGCGAACATACATCAAACTCCAGGCATGATAATAACAAACAGAACAAGGGCCCTTCTTGGGACATTCATCCTAAAGTCTTAATTACAAGGCAAAAGGAACCAACGACCATTGTGGCATCGTGCCCACCAGTAGCATCGTGACAGACACGCCTACTAGGTGGCCCGAAGGTGAGGAGGATAGTCGACACGGCATAGCTGCATGTCGAACACCGAGATGGAGAAGCCACCCTTGCCGATATACCTGAACCACAACATGAAGTTGCGCTAGATGCGGTGGTCGAAGGGGAAGCGATGCCAGCCGCCGGTGAGTAACTTCTCGCCCCCTGAGAAGGTGGTGACGCTAACCTCACACTTCTCGCGCCCCTGGAGAGGCGCAGCCGCACCTCGTCGGGGAGGTCACGCGTGATCCCGAGCACGAACCGCCTGGGAAACTGCACTCTTATGAGCAAGTCCAAGCCGTCAAGGACTATGATGAAGTCGATAACCCTTTTAGGCTCAGGGTCATCCTTGATCTTTATTACCACTGGGGTGGGGGCCTCCAAAGCCAGGGCCTCAGTGACAGTGGGAGTGTTCGGTTGTCGTCGGATTAATGACAAGTACACCATGAGGGGTCCTCGAGGCGTGTGGAAGAGAGGGCTGTGAGACGTACGGTATTCCGGGACGGTGAACACACAAGTTTAGCCAGGTTCAAATCCGCCGGCTTTGGACAGATCCTACTCCTGCTAGCAATCCAATAATACAGCAGAGCCGGAATATGGGTTACAAGGGTTTTGCATGTGCGAGTTGAGATTGTAGACTATTGAGGTGTGTCGTAAAGGCTCTCCCTAGGACGGCTTATATAGATATCTGGCCTAGGGTTTATAGGAGAGATCTATCCGGCTACGACTAACAGTCGGTTATAGAGTACATCTTGAACTACAAGTAACACTATGGGCCTATATCGGTAAGTCTTCTAGGCCTTCCCGTAGCCGGACTGGACTCTGTATCCTCTCCCTGACTGGGTCGCCCATGAAGCAAAGCTCTAACCGGAAGTGGGCCACCCTAGTCAGTGAGGTACAGTGAGGATACCCAGAAAGTATATCCCCAACAGCAGCCCCCAGAGGCCTCCAAGATCCAAAGTCGGATTCATCAGCGTCTAGCTTAATCTGCGGCTTGCAGAATCTTGAAGGGTTCCTGAAACTTCAAAAGAAAAGATACGATCTGGGTCTCAAAAAATGAGTCGGACCTATAAGTACATTACTCGTGTTTACAGCTCGAAATTCAAACTAAGCCTTTCGCGGAACCGGGGCGCCATTTCAATGTGTGCGTGGAGATCAAGCCGACGCAATCATCGCACAGGGGTTTCCCAGTCCTTTCCACGATGCGTGGCACATTCACTGTAGCGTTTACACGAATCTTGACACGGCCGATGAATATAAACGGTGTAGATCCTATTCCTCATCTCTTCTCACCAGGACTTTGCACCGTCTCCTTCTCCCTTACGCCTCCCACGAACCAAAAGCTCCTCTGCTACCCAAAAATCTCTAGTGCCGCCCATCCAAGGTCACCGACGCACCGGAAAAATGGCTTCTGCATCATCCTCTGGCACGACAGTGACAGCGGCGACAGCAGTGGCGATGGAGAAGGAGCACAACCGCGGGGTTTGGATCCCGTGCGTCCTCGATGATCCCAAGCTCTGTGTCATGGAAGAAGAAGGGCTCCTCCACGCCGGTGACTGGCGGAGCGGCTTCGGCAAAACCATCCCCAACCCTCGCGACGACGAGCGACTGCACTTTGGCACTCACCTTGACAGAGGTCTAAGTTTTCCTCCCTCAGATTTCTTTTCCGAGGTCATAGGTCATTACGGAGTTCATCTCCATCATATCCCCCCGAACTCCATCTTAGAGATGAGTGCCTACGCCTCTTTGTGCGAGGGGTATCTCGGCATTAGGACGATCCTTACTCTCTTCCGGTATTACTTCCATGTCTGGAGAAATTCCATTACTGCCGGTAATCCTTATATTACCGGTACTATTAGTTTTTTGGTTAGATGAGAGTGCGTCTATCCTCGGAACATGGCTAGTGAGTCGGTCAAACAATGGCCGTCCAATTTTTTCTATCACAGGGATATTCCCGCTCCCGGCAAAGATCATGCTTTGCTAGCTTTTGTCGACGGAGCCGCCACACCCCAAGAGTCCTGGGAAGAGCTTGCTCCGGCTCTTAGTGATGATATGCTCCTCGCCAAGAGGTGGATCGAGTATCTGATGAAACACAAGGGCCTGAGAGGGTCCGACTTAGTTCAATGCTGGGTGGCACGCCGGATCCAACCTCTTCAACATCATGGAGATCCACTGATGCATGCCATCACGTCATCGAAGAAGGATCCCCTCCACATCAGCCCCAAAACCTACGAGCCAAAAGATTATGTAAGCCAAATCAAATGGCTGATAAGGTAGCGTATTGAGAGGAAGATTTTGGAGCTATCCCTAGATATGCATACAACGGAAGATCCTGCTGTGCCAGTAAGCTTCAGCAGCAACTCTTTTCATGTGCTCATCTTTATATTATTTTGCAATACTAATATACTTCTTCTTTTCAGCTTGCCGACCTCCCCGAGTCGGAGTTCGCTCCTATCGAGGGATATCCTCTTGAGTTTTCTCAGGATGAGGGTGAATTAGTTCCAATGCCGGACGTTGTTCCTCGGAAACGCAAAGCTCTAACATTGAGCATTGGCACGAAGGAAGTGCCAGACATCATTACCCTGCATCAGTCGAAGCTAAAATTGGCATCTCTTTCCGTGGCTCCTCCGACTCCTTCCCCTCAGCCTTCTGCAGCGCCGGAGATTACTCCATCTCCCACCGTTGTAGAAGATCCGGCTCAACCAGCAGAGCCAGCGATCCTTGAATCACAAACTGACGTCACCATTGGGTGACTCATGTTTTGATAAGGGTGAACCCTCTTCGGGTAATGATCCCTCGACAGAGACCTTCGTCGACAATATCCTAGACAATCCGGGACTTGCCAAACTTGGCCTATCTAGGAAGTCTGTGGAGGAGATTCAACGGCTAGCCCGGCAATGCCTAGAAAGCCAGAGTATCTCTGCCGCAGAAGAAGCGCAAGAAGCAGAGGATATCAAGCACTCTGATCTTCTTTAACACGTTCGTATTCACGACGAGAAGCTGAGGACCGGCAAACTTCCAACTACGCTAGTGGTCCCCCTAACCCTCGCCGAGAAGGTTGCTATTGAAGCGAATGCGAGTTTGGACAAACTTACTTGCGAACAATATGTAAGTCGGAATTCCAACTTCTCATTTGTCCTTATTTCATATCATATCCTCTAGCCCCCAAGCATGAAGCTGGAGAATCAAATTCGATTTTATGCTTCCCTAGAATGCCAAAGAATGAACTAGTATAGCCCCCAAGGCTCATGCTGATATTAGTAAAAATATTAGCCCGAGTCTTTAGTAGACTTCTAACTCTGTGTATTCTGACTTAGAGAAAGTATATTCATATAACCAGGATTTATTGAAGAATGTTTGCAACAAGCGGAAAGAAATCAGAGCTCTCCGGCTTGAAAATGCACAATTGAAAGTTTCCAGGGATGTGGCCGAAGGTAAACATTCCGAAACTCAAACCTTGTCTTGTATTTCATAGTCGAATTTTTTGTTCAACTATTGTTCATTTGACTTACAGCACTAGTAAAGCAGTCCTGTGCTATGATTGAAGAGGCCGAGAATCTTAAAACCCTGGTGGTGGAAAACAAGGAACTTCGCCAAGAGATGGATAAGCCTAAGGCGGATCATGAGAAGAGCATTGCTCAAATTCTCGAATCCACCTCCATGGCCACCGAGGAAGGTGATCGTAAGATTACCCTTCAAGATAAGAAAATCTCGGATATCAGTAATGATCTGTTTAGAAAAAGGGACATTAAAGAGGCACTCCAGGCTGAACTCCAGAGTCTTTGGGAAGAGAAGGCCAAAGTCGACGATGTCATCTTTGGTATGTTTCCCTTTTTTTGACTTATCTGCATCTTCCGACTCTTTGGATTTTGGGTTTACTTGAGTTACCCTTTGCATTATATGCATAGGTCCTCTGAACTTAATGGACTCAGCCTCTACCGAATCTCGCACCAACCGGATTACCCAAGTCGGTGATTTGCTACACGACTTCCGCCAATCCCTCGAAGATATTGGCGAAGTTCTCAAGGTTACGGACATGCATAGCATGTTCGACTTTGATGTGCGAGATAAGGCCAAGGATATGCCGTAGCTTGTTCAGGACTAGAACATGTCCTACGCGCGAACTGCAGCACAAAACGCTCTCACCATGGTTATGAGCCATCATGGAAACATGGAAATCTTGCAAGTAACCAGAGGGTACTGCAAGGTGGACGAAGATGGACAGGAGCAAGACATCAAGGCTATCATGGAATCATGCGTTGGATATGGGTTCCACGTAGCTGATTTGACCAGCTACGACACTCCCTTCTTCACCTGCGTGGACACGCCACCTCCGCCTTCCGAAGAAACAACTGAAGTTTCTAACGATGATCAAACCATATCGGATTTGAACATCTCGGAACGTTATCAAAACGAGGCTGATGTATCCAGTGAGCCGGCAGCTCTTACCTCTCCACCTACATCATAGAGTATCAGAAAGAACAATGTGTTATTCAAAAAACAATTTGGGTCTGTAAATAAGTAGTATAATACTTTTGCTAGTGCTAAGCTTTATTTTATCTATTCAGCACTTTTGGCTTTAATATTATGTGCCTGAAATGTTTGCATAAGCACTTGTATTTTTTGTCTGCACTTATTGTTTATCTGGCTTTCTGCCTCGTCCCTTTCGTGAGACAGCCAACTTTTAGCACGGAAACTTTGCCAAGCAATGGAGCTCAATTGCTAAACCAGTTTAAACTCGGAAATAAATCCAGCTTCCAGTACCAACAATTCACTACTCGGAAAATGCCCGCATCCAGCAATCAGACAAATAACCAAAGTATAGACTAGAAAATTTAGATTTATACCTGAAGGTAGAAATTTTATAATTGTAAATCTAAACCAGAAGAAACATGAGCATAAAGTACTTTCAAGTATTCTGGGATTTTTGACTGTGACATGATCATTCTGAAATAAGATGGTCTGAACTTCTCAAAAAGAATTTGAGGCAACCAAGACTTTATTTCTCATTGAACATGTACACATATATGATTACAAAGATAAATAAACTAAGAATAAAAGGGACGTAGCTGAGCAATATTCCAAGGTCTGTCTAACTCATCCGGGTTTGTACTGCCTCCAGCTCTCTTTCTCTTCTTAGGAGCAGGTCTTTCTTTGACTGGCCGCATATCAGTTAGGTAGTATGAACCATTGTGTAATACTCGACTAACTAAAAATGGCCCTTCCCATATTGGGGAAAGTTTGTGCTTTCTTTGCTGCACAAGCCGGAGAACCAAATCGCCCTTATTGAAAGACCGATTTCTGACTCTCTAGCTATGATACTTGCATAACTTCTGCTGATAGGCTGTTGGCCTCATCTTAGCAATGACACGAACTTCTTCGACTAAGTCGATATCATTTTGTTGAGAACTTTCGGCATCCTCTTCAATATAAGCGGTCACTCTAGGAAAAGTGTGAATCAAATCACTAGGAAGAACTGCTTCTGCACCATAGACCAAGAAGAAAGGTGTGTATCCGGTTGACCTATTTGGAGTTGTTCGCAAACTCCATATTACAGAAGGTAATTCCTCTACCCAAGACCCTACAGCACGTCGTAGTGGTGCTTCGAGTCTCGGTTTTAGGCCTTGTACGATTAGACCATTTGCCCCTTCGACTTGTTCATTAGCTTGTGGATGTGCGACTGACGCAATGTCAAGCCGGATATTCGTTCATTGCAGAATCCGGCAAGTTCTCCCATAGAGAAGTTACTCCCGTTGTCCATGGTAATGCTATGCTGATAACCGTATCGGATTATAACATCCTCAACAAATCTTCTGGCTATTTCTCCATCACAACTAGTGACGGGTTTAGCTTCAATCCATTTGGTGAACTTATCCACCATCACTAAGAGGTGAGAAAATCCACTTGGAGCCCATTTAAATGGTCCTACCATGTCAAGCCCCAGACTGCGAAAGACCATGTTATAGGTATTGTTCGCAGCTGATCAGCCGGAATGTGAGCTTGTTTGGCGTATTTTTGGCAGCCCTTGCACGTATTGACCAGCCGTTCGACATTTGCCTTGGCTGTAAGCCAAAAAACCCGTGTCGGAAAGCTTTTGCCACTAGAGATTTGGCTACAGCATGGTGACCACACTCGCCTTCGTGGATCTCTTGTAAGATTTCCACTCCTTCTTCCGGAGATACACAACGCTGAAAGACCCCAGATGCACTCCTCTTATAGAGCTCACCACTAATTATAGTATAGACTTTTGCTCATCGGACGATCTGTCGGCTCAGAACTTCGTCTTCAGGTAATTTTCCGTCTACCAAGAAATCAAGGTAGGGTTGAGTCCAGCTGGGAATCACAGCTAGAACTACTACTAATGGTGAGTCGGATTTGGTCGGATATTCCTCGTCCACTCCCTTTACAGAGGGAACTTTCAGGTGCTCTAAAAAAGCGCCATCTGGGACCTTTTTCCGGGCAGAGCCTATTCTAGATAGTGCATCTGCTTCCTCATTTTCTGTTCGAGGGATGCGTTGAACTTCAAACCCTTCAAACGATTTAGATAATTCATCCACGACAGCTCTATATGTTGCCATGTGTTTATTTGCATTACAGATATCCGACACTTGTTGAGCAACAAGATCCGAATCTCCATAACACATTAAACGTCGGATGCCGATGTCCTTAGCAATCCGGATTCCATGTAGGAATGTTATATACTCAGCAATGTTATTTGTCGTCGTGAAGTGTATCTGCAGTACATAGAAAAGTTTATCTCCTTGGGGTGATTTGAGCATGACGCCAGCCCCGAGCCCCCGAGCGCTTTAGACCCGTCAAAATGGAAGGTCCAATATTCCGACTCTGGCAGGGTCATATTCTCCGTTGTCTCTGTCCAATCAGCGACAAAGTCAGCGAGGATTTGGGATTTTATTGATGTACGAGGCTTGTACTCAATGTCAAAAGTTGAAAGCTCTATGCCCCATTTGGCGACGCATCCTGTGGAGTCACTATTGTTGATTATATCTCTCATGGGAGCTGTGCTCACCATGGTAATTGGATGTTCCTGGAAATAATGCCATAACTTACAAGATGCTAAGAACACACCGTAAGCCAGCTTTTGATAGTGCGGATACAACTATTTTGATTCAGTTAAGACCTTGTTGATATAGTAAATCGAACGCTGCACCAGGTGTTCCTGATTTTCCTTCGGTCTCTCCACCACCATGACGATATTGACGACTTTGTTTGTTGCAGCGAGATAGAGCAACATCGGCTCCTGTTCCGGTGCTGCAAGTATGGGAGTAGACGAGAGTACCGCTTTCAGGTCTTGTAGCGCAGCTTCAGCTTCGTCGGTCCAAACGAATTTCTTGGTCTTTTTTAGGAGCTTGTATAGTGGTGCGGCTCTTTCACCAAGCCGGCTTACAAACCGACTGACTGCGGCAATGCAACCAGTTAGTCTTTGAACATCCTTCAGGAGAGTCGGCCTGGAAATATTGAGTATAGCCTTGATTTTGTCTCGGTTGACCTCTATGCCTCTTTGAGACACGATAAAACCTAACAATTTTCCGGCTAGGATTCCAAACAAGCTTTTCTTCGGGTTAAGCATTATGTTGTATTTTCGTAGATTAGCGAACATTTCCTCCACGTCGGAAATCAAGGTTTCCTTCTTTTTAGACATCACCGCAATATCATCCACATATGCATGTACATTACGTCCGATTTGATCGTGGAGGCAACGCTGCATAGTGCGTTGGTACGTAGCTCCTGTGTTCTTGAGCCCAAAGGGTTTCGTAACAAAACAGAAGGTTCCGAAGGGGGTTATGAATGAAGTTTTGACTTTTTCAGATTCCTTCATCCGGATTTGGTGATAACCGGAATATGCATCGAGAAAACACAAGAGTTCCGAGCCTGCCGTAGAATCGATAACTTGATCAATCCTAGGCAGAGCAAACGGATCTTTGGGACAAGCCTTGTTCAAGGTAGTATAATCAACACACATCCTTAAATCAGTGGTGTCCTTTTTAGGGACCATTACAGGATTGGCAGACCACTCAGTGTGGATGACCTCTTCTATGAATCCGGCTAACTCGAGTCGGGCTAGTTCCTTAGCTATTGCCTTACGCTTTTCATCGCCAAAACGTCGTAGGGACCGTTTGACCGGTTTAGCGTTCGGGTGTACATTTAAAGAGTGCTCGGCAAGTTCCCTAGGTACTTCGGTCATGTCAGTGGCTGCCGTGCGAAGATATCTTGATTTGCTTGGAGGAACTTGACGAGCGCGCTTTCTTATGCGCTATCTACGCCAACGCCTATCTGGGACACCTTGGAGGGGTCATCATCCTTCAACGGCATCTTCTTTGTCTCTTCCGACGCCTTGAACTCCGGATTCGTTTTGTCACCTCCTTCTTTGTCGTGGGCATCTCAGACGGATCTATGGTCTTCTTGACCTCCTAGTACTCCTGAGCGTGCAGCACGACTTCAACAAAGGCGGCATTTCCGTCCTCGCACTCTCGCGCCTTCTTCGGGTCTCCCCTGATGGTGATCACGCTGTTGGGACCTGGAATTTTCATCATATTGTAAATGTAACACGGATGAGCCATAAAATCCCAGTAAGCCGAACGTCCGAATATAGCGTGGTACGCGCTCTTGAAAGGCACCACTTCAAAGGAAAGTGCTTCCGTCCAAGTTATTTGGAGTTCCAAAGGTAACATCCAAAGTGATTTCTCCCAGGGAATTTGCTTGTCTTCCTAGGACAACTCCGCGAAAGATCACAGAGTGGTAATTTAGCTGGGTCTCCGAGATCTTCACCCGACGTAGCGTTTCGACATACAGGATGTTAATGCTGCTGCCGCCGTCCATGAGAGTCTTGGAGAAACCATAGCCATCAATAAGTGGATTAACGACTAAGGCATATTTACCTCGCCTGTGCAACTTAGGCGGATGATTAGCATGGTCAAAGGTAATTGCCACTTCCGACCAGTCCAAGAATTGAGGGACAGCCGGAACAGTTGCGTTGAGCTCATGTAGAACTTCTTTCTTGACCTTAGCTGGTTGAGATCCGAGGAAGGTGACATAAGTGTCTTTCTTTGTCGGGAAGTTCTTCTTCCATTCCGGCTTGGGATTTGAAGCATCGGCTTCCTCCATGTGGGAATCATCCTTGGTCTCTTTATCTTTTTCGAGATTCTTATTTCCCTTCTTCTGTTAGCCCTGTAGCCAGCGGTATCGTATTTCTTGATGTCGTCATTGTAAACACACTGGGCATTTGTGTGGGACGAGCCCCCATTAGCGTCTAAGTGATGCACGCATGGGTTATTGGCGATGTCGACCCAAGAGTAGGTTTTGCCAGGTTGCTGGTCTCCTCTACCCTGGACTCTTGATGTCCCACAACCGCGCCCACGGCCTCCACCGCGCCCTCCTCGTCCTCCAGACCCGAAAGTATTAGTAACCATTATCGTTTCCGCCTTCTGAGCTTCCTACTTTGGTTGTTTTGCCAACTGAGGCATAGGTAGGGCATTAAGTAATCCCTCTGCATCGTCGTCAGCATCTGCATACTTGCTCGCTGTTTCTATCATCTCCCCCAAATCAGTGACCTTGTCACACTTCAAGCGATGACGTAGTAAACCAATTGGGAGTCCTGCAATGAAAGCTTCGACCGTAATTTGGTCATTTACTCCTTCACAGGAGTTCTTGGTGTCGATCCATCACCAAGATAATCCCGACAAGTTTCTCCGGCTTTCTGGGTGCAACGCTGTAAGTCTCCTACCGTACAGGGCCTCCGATACGTGCCTTCAAAATTCCGAAAGAACGCACTCTGCATATCATACCAGTTGTGGATGGTGTTCTCCGGAAGTTCATTGAGCCATGATCATGCCGTCTTCCGCAACATGAGTGGGAGATATCAGGTTGTGACCAGGCTGTTTCCGCCTTTGGTGATACAACAAGCCTAGAAAAAATCCTGGAGCCAAGTATCTGTCCGAGCCATACCGTCGTAGGCTTGAATGTGTCTTGAGATAGCAAATCCTTCCAGGAATTTTGTTGCTCTTATGCGTGGTCCGAAGCATTTTTGGCCCACATATATATCATCATTCTCGTAGCGCTGCACCTCTATGTTGGAGTTAATCCTGTGC